>OV702290.1:450394722-451644722 GCA_916181665.1 Avena sativa
TGTAATGAAGTGTGGTGGCATGCTCAAAACTCCTAAACCTAGTTGACAAGTGTGACCCCCTTCGTAGACATGCGCTGTCTCTCCTAAAAACAAAGTGTCTGCAATCTGAGTATTAGGGGGAAACTCCCTGTTTCGGTGAAACCGGGGAAGATCTTGTCACAACATTTTCCCAAACATGGTTTTACATCATCACATGACCTAACCAAGCCTAAAACAAGTGAGTCCTACACAGGGCTACCCCTGTGAGAAGAAAGTCTACGGGGGGTAGACGACCCGAGGCCCGCGAATCAGGGTTCCGCAGGAAGAACCGCTTCGGGGCATCGGAACACTTCCAAACCATGCATGTGACCCTAGCATGTGTAATGAAGTGTGGTGGCATGCTCAAAACTCCTAAACCTAGTTCCCAAGTGTGACCCCCTTCGCAGACATGCGCTGTCTCTCCTAAAAATAAAGTGTCCGCAATCTGAGTATTAGGGTGAAACTCCCCGTTTCGGTGAAACCGGGGTAGATATTGTCACAACATGTTCCCAAACATGGTTTTACATCATCACATGACCTAAACAAGCCTAAAACAAGTGAGTCCTACATCGGGCTACCCCTGTCAGAAGAAAGTCTAGGGGGTAGACGATCCGAGGCCCGCGGATCAGGGTTCCGCAGGAAGAAGCGCTTCGGGGCATCGGAACACTTCCAAACCATGCATGTGACCCTAGAATGTGTAATGAAGTGTGGTGGCATGCTCAAAACTCCTAAACCTGGTTGACAAGTGTGACCCCCTTCGTAGACATGCGCTGTCTCTCCTAAAAACAAAGTGTCTGCAATCTGAGTATTAGGGGGAAACTCCCTGTTTCGGTGAAACCGGGGTAGATCTTGTCACAACATTTTCCCAAACATGGTTTTACATCATCACATGACCTAACCAAGCCTAAAACAAGCGAGTCATACACAGGGCTACCCCTGTCAGAAGAAAGTCTATGGGGGTAGACGACCCGAGGCCCGCGGATCAGGGTTCCGCAGGAAGAAGCGCTTCGGGGCATCGGAACACTTCCAAACCATGCATGTGACCCTAGCATGTGTAATGAAGTGTGGTGGCATGCTCAAAACTCCTAAACCTGGTTCCCAAGTGTGACCCCCTTCGCAGACATGCGCCGTCTCTCCTAAAAACAAAGTGTCTGCAATCTGAGTATTAGGGGGACACTCCCCGTTTCGGTGAAACCGGGGTAGATATTGTTACAACATGTTCCCAAACATGGTCTTACATCATCACATGACCTAACCAAGCCTAAAATAAGTGAGTCCTACACCGGGCTACCCCTGTGAGAAGAAAGTCTAGGGGGGGTAGACGATACGAGGTTCGCGGATCAGGGTTCCGCAGGAAGAAGCGCTTCGGGGCATCGGAACACTTCTAAACCATGCATGTGACCCTAGCATGTGTAATGAAGTGTGGTGGCATGCTAAAAACTCCTAAACCTGGTTGCCAAGTGTGACCCCCTTCGCAGACATGCGCTGTCTCTCCTAAAAACAAAGTGTCTGCAATCTAAGTATTAGGGGGAAACTCCCTGTTTCGGTGAAACCGGGGTAGATATTGTCACAACATGTTCCCAAACATGGTTTTACATCATCACATGACCTAACCAAGCCTAAAACAAGTGAGTCCTACACCGGGCTACCCCTGTCAGAAGAAAGTCTATGGGGGTAGACGATCCGAGGCCCGCGGATCAGGGTTCCGCAGGAAGAAGCGCTTCGGGGCATCGGAACACTTCTAAACCATGCATGTGACCCTAGAATGTGTAATGAAGTGTGGTGGCATGATCAAAACTCCTAAACCTGGTTGCCAAGTGTGACCCCCTTCGTAGACATGCGCTGTCTCTCCTAAAAACAAAGTGTCTGCAATCTGAGTATTAGTGGGAAACTCCCTGTTTTGGTGAAACCGGGGTAGATATTGTCACCACATGTTCCCAAACATGGTTTTACATCATCAAATGACCTAACCAAGCCAAAAACAAGTGAGTCCTACACCGGGCTACCCCTGTCAGAAGAAAGTCTAGGGGGGTAGACGATCCGAGGCCCGTGGATCAGGGTTCCGCAGGAAGAAGCGCTTCGGGGCATCGGAACACTTCTAAACCATGCATGTGACCCTAGCATGTGTAATGAAGTGTGGTGGCATGCTCAAAACTCCTAAACCTGGTTCCCAAGTGTGACCCCCTTCACAGACATGCGCTGTCTCTCCTAAAAACAAAGTGTCTGCAATCTGAGTATTAGGGTGAAACTCCCCGTTTCGGTGAAACCGGGGTAGATATTGTCACAACATGTTCCCAACCATGGTTTTACATCATCACATGACCTAACCAAGCCAAAAACAAGTGAGTCCTACACCGGGCTACCCCTGTCATAAGAAAGTCTAGGGGGGCAGACGATCCGAGGCCCGCGGATCAGGGTTCCGCAGGAAGAAGCGCTTCGGGGCATCAGAACACTTCTAAACCATGCATGTGACCCTAGCATGTGTAATGAAGTGTGGTGGCATGATCAAAACTCCTAAACCTGGTTGCCAACTATGACCCCCTTCGTAGACATGCGCTGTCTCTCCTAAAAACAAAGTGTCTGCAATCTGAGTATTAGTGGGAAACTCCCTGTTTCGGTGAAACCGGGGTAGATCTTGTCACAACATGTTCCCAAACATTGTTTTACATCATCACATGACCTAACCAAGCCTAAAAAAAGTGAGTCCTACACCGGGCTACCCCTGTGAGAAGAAAGTCTAGGGGGGGTAGACGATCCGAGGCCCGCGGATCAGGGTTCCGCAGGAAGAAGCGCTTCGGGGCATCGGAACACTTCCAAACCATGCATGTGACCCTAGCATGTGTAATCAAGTGTGGTGGCATGCTCAAAACTCCTAAACCTGGTTTTCAAGTGTGACCCCCTTCGCGGACATATGCGCTGTCTCTCCTAAAAACAACGTGTCTACAATCTGAGTATTAGGGGAAACTCCCCGTTTCGGTGAAACGGGGGTAGATCTTGTCACAACATGTTCCCAAACATGGTTTTCCATCATCACATGACCTAACCAAGCCTAAAACAAGTGAGTCCTACACCGGGCTACCCCTGTCAGAAGAAAGTCTAGGGGGGTAGACGATCCGAGGCCCGCGGATCAGGGTTTCGCAGGAAGAAGCGCTTCGGGGCATCGGAACACCTCCAAACCATGCATGTGACCCTAGCATGTGTAATGAAGTGTGGTGGCATGCTCAAAACTTTTAAACCTGGTTCCCAAGTGTGACCCCCTTCACAGACATGCGCTGTCTCTCCTAAAAACAAAGTGTCTGCAATCTGAGTATTAGGGGGAAACTCCCTGTTTTGGTGAAACCGGGGTAGATATTGTCACAACATGTTCCCAAACATGGTTTTTACATCATCACATGACCTAACCAAGCCAAAAAAAAGTGAGTCCTACACCGGGCTACCCCTGTCAGAAGAAAGTCTAGGGGGTAGACGATCCGAGGCCCGCGGATCAGGGTTCCGCAGGAAGAAGCGCTTCGGGGCATCGGAACACTTCTAAACCATGCATGTGACCCTAGCATGTGTAATGAAGTGTGGTGGCATGCTCAAAACTCCTAAACCTGGTTGCCAAGTGTGACCCCCTTCATAGACATGCGCTGTCTCTCCTAAAAACAAAGTGTCTGCAATCTGAGTATTAGGGGGAAACTCCCTGTTTTGGTGAAACCGGGGTAGTTCTTGTCACAACATGTTCCCAAACATGGTTTTACATCATCACATGACCTAACCATGCCTAAAACAAGTGAGTCCTACACAGGGTTACCCTTGTCAGAAGAAAGTCTACGGGGGTAGACGACCCGAGGCCCGCGAATCAGGGTTCCGCAGGAAGAAGCGCTTCGGGGCATCGGAACACTTCCAAACCATGCATGTGACCCTAGAATGTGTAATTAAGTGTGGTGGCATGCTCAAAACTTTTAAACCTGGTTCCCAAGTGTGACCCCCTTCGCAGACATGCGCTGTCTCTCCTAAAAACAAAGTGTCTGCAATCTGAGTATTAGGGGGAAACTCCCTGTTTCGGTGAAACCGGGGTAGATATTGTCACAACATGTTCCCAAACATGGTTTTACATCATCACATGACCTAACCAAGCCTAAAACAAGTGAGTCCTACACCGGGCTACCCCTGTCAGAAGAAAGTCTAGGGGGGTAGACGATCCGAGGCCCGCGGATCAGGGTTCCGCAGGAAGAAGCGCTTCGGGGCATCGGAACACTTCCAAACCATGCATGTGACCCTAGCATGTGTAATGAAATGTGGTGGCATGCTCAAAACTCCTAAACCAGGTTGCCAAGTGTGACCCCCTTCGTAAACATGCGCTGTCTCTCCTAAAAGCAAAGTGTCTGCAATCTGAGTATTAGGGGGAAACTCCCTGTTTCGGTGAAACCGGGGTAGATCTTGTCACAACATGTTCCCAAACATGGTTTTACATCATCACATGACCTAACCAAGCCTAAAACAAGTGAGTCCTACACAGGGCTACCCCTGTGAGAAGAAAGTCTACGGGGGGTAGACGACCCGAGGCCCGCGAATAAGGGTTCCGCAGGAAGAACCGCTTCGGGGCATCGGAACACTTCCAAACCATGCATGTGACCCTAGCATGTGTAATGAAGTGTGGTGGCATGCTCAAAACTCCTAAACCTAGTTCCCAAGTGTGACCCCCTTCGCAGACATGCGCTGTCTCTCCTAAAAATAAAGTGTCCGCAATCTGAGTATTAGGGTGAAACTCCCCGTTTCGGTGAAACCGGGGTAGATATTGTCACAACATGTTCCCAAACATGGTTTTACATCATCACATGACCTAAAAAAGCCTAAAACAAGTGAGTCCTACATCGGGCTACCCCTGTCAGAAGAAAGTCTAGGGGGGTAGACGATCCGAGGCCCGCGGATCAGATTTCCGCAGGAAGAAGCGCTTCGGGGCATCGGAACACTTCCAAACCATGCATGTGACCCTATCATGTGTAATGAAGTGTGGTGGCATGCTCAAAACTCCTAAACCTGGTTGACAAGTGTGACCCCCTTCGTAGACATGCGCTGTCTCTCCTAAAAACAAAGTGTCTGCAATCTGAGTATTAGGGGGAAACTCCCTGTTTCGGTGAAACCGGGGTAGATCTTGTCACAACATTTTCCCAAACATGGTTTTACATCATCACATGACCTAACCAAGCCTAAAACAAGTGAGTCCTACACAGGGCTACCCCTGTGAGAAGAAAGTCTACGGGGGGTAGACGACCCGAGGCCCGCGAATCAGGGTTCCGCAGGAAGAACCGCTTCGGGGCATCGGAACACTTCCAAACCATGCATGTGACCCTAGCATGTGTAATGAAGTGTGGTGGCATGCTCAAAACTCCTAAACCTAGTTCCCAAGTGTGACCCCCTTCGCAGACATGCGCTGTCTCTCCTAAAAATAAAGTGTCCGCAATCTGAGTATTAGGGTGAAACTCCCCGTTTCGGTGAAACCGGGGTAGATATTGTCACAACATGTTCCCAAACATGGTTTTACATCATCACATGACCTAAACAAGCCTAAAACAAGTGAGTCCTACATCGGGCTACCCCTGTCAGAAGAAAGTCTAGGGGGTAGACGATCCGAGGCCCGCGGATCAGGGTTCCGCAGGAAGAAGCGCTTCGGGGCATCGGAACACTTCCAAACCATGCATGTGACCCTAGAATGTGTAATGAAGTGTGGTGGCATGCTCAAAACTCCTAAACCTGGTTGACAAGTGTGACCCCCTTCGTAGACATGCGCTGTCTCTCCTAAAAACAAAGTGTCTGCAATCTGAGTATTAGGGGGAAACTCCCTGTTTCGGTGAAACCGGGGTAGATCTTGTCACAACATTTTCCCAAACATGGTTTTACATCATCACATGACCTAACCAAGCCTAAAACAAGCGAGTCCTACACAGGGCTACCCCTGTCAGAAGAAAGTCTATGGGGGTAGACGACCCGAGGCCCGCGGATCAGGGTTCCGCAGGAAGAAGCGCTTCGGGGCATCGGAACACTTCCAAACCATGCATGTGACCCTAGCATGTGTAATGAAGTGTGGTGGCATGCTCAAAACTCCTAAACCTGGTTCCCAAGTGTGACCCCCTTCGCAGACATGCGCCGTCTCTCCTAAAAACAAAGTGTCTGCAATCTGAGTATTAGGGGGACACTCCCCGTTTCGGTGAAACCGGGGTAGATATTGTTACAACATGTTCCCAAACATGGTCTTACATCATCACATGACCTAACCAAGCCTAAAATAAGTGAGTCCTACACCGGGCTACCCCTGTGAGAAGAAAGTCTAGGGGGGGTAGACGATACGAGGTTCGCGGATCAGGGTTCCGCAGGAAGAAGCGCTTCGGGGCATCGGAACACTTCTAAACCATGCATGTGACCCTAGCATGTGTAATGAAGTGTGGTGGCATGCTAAAAACTCCTAAACCTGGTTGCCAAGTGTGACCCCCTTCGCAGACATGCGCTGTCTCTCCTAAAAACAAAGTGTCTGCAATCTAAGTATTAGGGGGAAACTCCCTGTTTCGGTGAAACCGGGGTAGATATTGTCACAACATGTTCCCAAACATGGTTTTACATCATCACATGACCTAACCAAGCCTAAAACAAGTGAGTCCTACACCGGGCTACCCCTGTCAGAAGAAAGTCTATGGGGGTAGACGATCCGAGGCCCGCGGATCAGGGTTCCGCAGGAAGAAGCGCTTCGGGGCATCGGAACACTTCTAAACCATGCATGTGACCCTAGAATGTGTAATGAAGTGTGGTGGCATGCTCAAAATTTTAAACCTGGTTGCCAAGTGTGACCCCCTTCGTAGACATGCGCTGTCTCTCCTAAAAACAAAGTGTCTGCAATCTGAGTATTAGTGGGAAACTCCCTGTTTTGGTGAAACCGGGGTAGATATTGTCACAACATGTTCCCAAACATGGTTTTACATCATCAAATGACCTAACCAAGCCAAAAACAAGTGAGTCCTACACCGGGCTACCCCTGTCAGAAGAAAGTCTAGGGGGGTAGACGATCCGAGGCCCGTGGATCAGGGTTCCGCAGGAAGAAGCGCTTCGGGGCATCGGAACACTTCTAAACCATGCATGTGACCCTAGCATGTGTAATGAAGTGTGGTGGCATGCTCAAAACTCCTAAACCTGGTTCCCAAGTGTGACCCCCTTCACAGACATGCGCTGTCTCTCCTAAAAACAAAGTGTCTGCAATCTGAGTATTAGGGTGAAACTCCCCGTTTCGGTGAAACCGGGGTAGATCTTGTCACAACATGTTCCCAAACATGGTTTTACATCATCACATGACCTAACCAAGCCTAAAACAAGTAGGTCCTACACCGGGTTACCCCTGTCAGAAGAAAGTCTAGGGGGGTAGACGATCCGAGGCCCACGGATCAGGGTTCCGCAGGAAGAAGCGCTTCGGGGCATCGAAACACTTCCAAACCATGCATGTGACCCTAGCATGTGTAATGAAGTGTGGTGGAATGCTCAAAACTCCTAAACCTGGTTCCCAAGTGTGACCACCTTCGTAGACATGCGCTGTCCCTCCTAAAAACAAAGTGTCTGCAATCTGAGTATTAGGGGGAAACTCCCTGTTTCGGTGAAACCGGGGTAGTTCTTGTCACAGCATGTTCTCAAACATGGTTTTACATCATCACATGACCTAACCAAGCATAAAACAAGTGAGTCCTACATCGGGCTACCCCTGTCAGAAGAAAGTCTAGGGGGGTAGACGACCCGAGGCCCGCGGATCAGGGTTCCGCAGGAAGAAGCGCTTCGGGGCATCGGAACACTTCTAAACCATGCATGTGACCCTAGCATGTGTAATGAAGTGTGGTGGCATGCTCAAAACTCCTAAACCTGGTTGCCAAGTGTGACCCCCTTCGTAAACATGCGCTGTCTCTCCTAAAAACAAAGTGTCTGCAATCTGAGTATTAGGGGGAAACTCCCTGTTTCGGTGAAACCGGGGTAGATCTTGTCACAACATGTTCCCAAACATGGTTTTACATCATCACAAGACCTAACCAAGCCGAAAACAAGTGAGTCCTACACCAGGCTAACCCTGTCAGAAGAATGTCTAGGGGGTAGACGATCCGAGGCCCGCGGATCAGGGTTTCGCAGGAAGAAGCGCTTCGGGGCATCGGAACACCTCCAAACCATGCATGTGACCCTAGCATGTGTAATGAAGTGTGGTGGCATGCTCAAAATTTTAAACCTGGTTCCCAAGTGTGACCCCCTTCACAGACATGCGCTGTCTCTCCTAAAAACAAAGTGTCTGCAATCTGAGTATTAGGGGGAAACTCCCTGTTTCGGTGAAACCGGGGTAGATATTGTCACAACATGTTCCCAAACATGGTTTTACATCATCACATGAACTAACCAAGCCTAAAACAAGTGAGTCCTACACTGGGCTACCCCTGTCAGAAGAAAGTCTAGGGGGTAGACGATCCGAGGCCCGCGGATCAGGGTTCCGTAGGAAGAAGCGCTTCGGGGCATCGGAACACTTCTAAACCATGCATGTGACCCTAGCATGTGTAATGAAGTGTGGTGGCATGCTCAAAACTCCTAAACCTGGTTGCCAAGTGTGACCCCCTTCGTAGACATGCGCTGTCTCTCCTAAAAACAAAGTGTCTGCAATCTGAGTATTAGGTGGAAACTCCCTGTTTCGGTGAAACCGGGGTAGTTCTTGTCACAACATGTTCCCAAACATGGTTTTACATCATCACATGACCTAACCAGGCCTAAAACAAGTGAGTCCTACACAGGGCTACCCCTGTCAGAAGAAAGTCTACGGGGGTAGACGACCCGAGGCCCGCGAATCAGGGTTCCGCAGGAAGAAGCGCTTCGGGGCATCGGAACACTTCCAAACCATGCATGTGACCCTAGCATGTGTAATGAAGTGTGGTGGCATGCTCAAAACTCCTAAACCTAGTTCCCAAGTGTGACCCCCTTCGCAGACATGCGCTGTCTCTCCTAAAAACAAAGTGTCTGCAATCTGAGTATTAGGGGGAAACTCCCCGTTTCGGTGAAACCGGGGTAGATCTTGTCACAGCATGTTCCCAAACATGGTTTTACATCATCACATGACCTAACCAAGCCTAAAACAAGTAGGTCCTACACCGGGTTACCCCTGTCAGAAGAAAGTCTAGGGGGGTAGACGATCCGAGGCCCGCGGATGAGGGTTCCGCAGGAAGAAGCGCTTCGGGGCATCGGAACACTTCCATACCATGCATGTAACCCTAGCATGTGTAATGAAGTGTGGTGGAATGCTCAAAACTCCTAAACCTGGTTCCCAAGTGTGACCCCCTTCGCAGACATGCGCTGTCTCTCCTAAAAACAAAGTGTCTGCAATCTAAGTATTAGGGGGAAACTCCCTGTTTCGGTGAAACCGGGGTAGATCTTGTCACAACATGTTCCCAAACATGGTTTTACATCATCACATGACCTAACCAAGCCTAAAACAAGTGAGTCCTACACAGGGCTACCCCTGTGAGAAGAAAGTCTACGGGGGGTAGACGACCCGAGGCCCGCGAATCAGGGTTCCGCAGGAAGAAGCGCTTCGGGGCATCGGAACACTTCCAAACCATGCATGTGACCCTAGCATGTGTAATGAAGTGTGGTGGCATGCACAAAACTCCTAAACCTGGTTCCCAAGTGTGACCCCCTTCGCGGACATATGCGCTGTCTCTCCTAAAAACAACGTGTCTACAATCTGAGTATTAGGGTGAAACTCCCCGTTTCGGTGAAACGGGGGTAGATCTTGTCACAACATGTTCCCAAACATGGTTTTACATCATCACATGACCTAACCAAGCCTAAAACAAGTAGGTCCTACACCGGGTTACCCCTGTCAGAAGAAAGTCTAGGGGGTAGACGATCCGAGGCCCGCGGATCAGGGTTCCGCAGGAAGAAGCGCTTCGGGGCATCGAAACACTTCCAAACCATGCATGTGACCCTAGCATGTGTAATTAAGTGTGGTGGCATGCTCAAAACTCCTAAACCTGGTTCCCAAGTGTGACCCCCTTCGCAGACATGCGCTGTCTCTCCTAAAAACAAAGTGTCTGCAATCTGAGTATTAGGGGGAAACTCCCTCTTTCGGTGAAACCGGGGTAGATATTGTCACAACATGTTCCCAAACATGGTTTTGCATCATCACATGACCTAACCAAGCCTAAAACAAGTGAGTCCTACACCGGGCTACCCCTGTCAGAAGAAAGTCTAGGGGGGTAGACGATCCGAGGCCCGCGGATCAGGGTTCCGCAGGAAGAAGCGCTTCGGGGCATCGGAACACTTCTAAACCATGCATGTGACCCTAGAATGTGTAATGAAGTGTGGTGGCATGCTAAAAACTCCTAAACCTGGTTCCCAAGTGTGACCCCCTTCGTAGACATGCGCTGTCTCTCCTAAAAACAAAGTGTCTGCAATCTGAGTATTAGGGTGAAACTCCCCGTTTCGGTGAAACCGGGGTAGATCTTGTCACAACATGTTCCCAAACATGGTTTTACATCATCACATGACCTAACCAAGCCTAAAACAAGTAGGTCCTACACCGGGTTACCCCTGTCAGAAGAAAGTCTAGGGGGGTAGACGATCCGAGGCCCGCGGATCAGGGTTCCGCAGGAAGAAGCGCTTCGGGGCATCGGAACACTTCCAAACCATGCATGTGACCCTAGCATGTGTAATGAAGTGTGGTGGCATGCTCAAAACTCCTAAACCTGGTTCCCAAGTGTGACCCCCTTCGCAGACATGCGCTGTCTCTCCTAAAAACAAAGTGTCTGCAATCTGAGTATTAGGGTGAAATTCCCCGTTTCGGTGAAACCGGGGTAGATCTTGTCACAACATGTTCCCAAACATGGTTTTACATCATCACATGACCTAACCAAGCCTAAAACAAGTAGGTCCTACACCGGGTTACCCCTGTCAGAAGAAAGTCTAGGGGGGTAGACTATCCGAGGCCCGCGGATCAGGGTTCAGCAGGAAGAAGCGCTTCGGGGCATCGAAACACTTCCAAACCATGCATGTGACCCTAGCATGTGTAATGAAGTGTGGTGGCATGCTCAAAACTCCTAAACCTGGTTCCCAAGTGTGACCCCCTTCGCAGACATGCGCTGTCTCTCCTAAAAACAAAGTGTCTGCAATCTGAGTATTAGGGGGAAACTCCCTCTTTCGGTGAAACCGGGGTAGATATTGTCACAACATGTTCCCAAACATGGTTTTACATCATCACATGACCTAACCAAGCCTAAAACAAGTGAGTCCTACACCGGGCTACCCCTGTCAGAAGAAAGTCTAGGGGGGTAGACGATCCGAGGCCCGCGGATCAGGGTTCCGCAGGAAGAAGCGCTTCGGGGCATCGGAACACTTCTAAACCATGCATGTGACCCTAGCATGTGTAATGAAGTGTGGTGGCATGCTCAAAACTCCTAAACCTGGTTGCCAAGTGTGACCCCCTTCGTAAACATGCGTTGTCTCTCCTAAAAACAAAGTGTCTGCAATCTGAGTATTAGGGGGAAACAACCTGTTTCGGTGAAACCGGGGTAGATCTTGTCACAACATGTTCCCAAACATGGTTTTACATCATCACATGACCTAACCAAGCCTAAAACAAGTGAGTCCTACACAGGGCTACCCCTGTGAGAAGAAAGTCTACGGGGGGTAGACGACCCGAGGCCCGCGAATCAGGGTTCCACAGGAAGAAGCGCTTCGGGGCATCGGAACACTTCCAAACCATGCATGTGACCCTAGCATGTGTAATGAAGTGTGGTGGCATGCACAAAACTCCTAAACCTGGTTCCCAAGTGTGACCCCCTTCGCGGACATATGCGCTGTCTCTCCTAAAAACAACGTGTCTACAATCTGAGTATTAGGGTGAAACTCCCCGTTTCGGTGAAACGGGGGTAGATCTTGTCACAACATGTTCCCAAACATGGTTTTACATCATCACATGACCTAACCAAGCCTAAAACAAGTAGGTCCTACACCGGGTTACCCCTGTCAGAAGAAAGTCTAGGGGGGTAGACGATCCGAGGCCCGCGGATCAGGGTTCCGCAGGAAGAAGCGCTTCGGGGCATCGAAACACTTCCAAACGATGCATGTGACCCTAGCATGTGTAATGAAGTGTGGTGGCATACTCAAAACTCCTAAACCTGGTTCCCAAGTGTGACCCCCTTCGCAGACATGCGTTGTCTCTCCTAAAAACAAAGTGTCTGCAATCTGAGTATTAGGGGGAAACTCCCTGTTTCGGTGAAACCGGGGTAGATATTGTCACAACATGTTCCCAAACATGGTTTTACATCATCACATAACCTAACCAAGCCTAAAACAAGTGAGTCCAACACCGGGCTACCCCTGTCAGAAGAAAGTCTAGGGGGGTAGACGATCCGAGGCCCGCGGATCAGGGTTCCGTAGGAAGAAGCGCTTCGGGGCATCGGAACACTTCTAAACCATGCATGTGACCCTAGCATGTGTAATGAAGTGTGGTGGCATGCTCAAAACTCCTAAACCTGGTTGCCAAGTGTGACCCCCTTCGTAGACATGCGCTGTCTCTCCTAAAAACAAAGTGTCTGCAATCTGAGTATTAGGGGGAAACTCCCTGTTTCGGTGAAACCGGGGTAGATCTTGTCACAACATGTTCCCAAACATGGTTTTACATCATCACATGACCTAACCAATCCTAAAACAAGCGAGTCCTACACAGGGCTACCCCTGTCAGAAGAAAGTCTATGGGGGTAGACGACCCGAGGCCCGCGAATCAGGGTTCCGCAGGAAGAAGCGCTTCGGGGCATCGGAACACTTCCAAACCATGCATGTGACCCTAGCATGTGTAATGAAGTGTGGTGGCATGCTAAAAACTCCTAAACCTGGTTCCCAAGTGTGACCCCCTTCGCAGACATGCGTTGTCTCTCCTAAAAAAAAGTGTCTGCAATCTGAGTATTAGGGGGACACTCCCCGTTTCGGTGAAACCGGGGTAGATCTTGTCACAACATGTTCCCAAACATGGTTTTACATCATCACATGACCTAACCAAGCCTAAAAAAAGTGAGTCCTACACCGGGCTACCCCTGTGAGAAGAAAGTCTAGGGGGGTAGACGATCCGAGGCCCGCGGATCAGGGTTCCGCAGGAAGAAGCGCTTCGGGGCATCGGAACACTTCCAAACCATGCATGTGACCCTAGCATGTGTAATGAAGTGTGGTTGCATGCTCAAAACTCCTAAACCTGGTTCCCAAGTGTGACCCCCTTCGCGGACATATGCGATGTCTCTCCTAAAAACTACGTGTCTACAATCTGAGTATTAGGGGGAAACTCCCCGTTTCGGTGAAACGGGGGTAGATCTTGTCACAACATGTTCCCAAACATGGTTTTACATCATCACATGACCTAACCAAGCCTAAAACAAGTGAGTCCTACACCGGGCTACCCCTGTCACAAGAAAGTCTAGGGGGGTAGACGATCCGAGGCCCGCAGATCAGGGTTTCGCAGGAAGAAGCGCTTCGGGGCATCGGAACACCTCCAAACCATGCATGTGACCCTAGCATGTGTAATGAAGTGTGGTGGCATGCTCAAAACTTTTAAACCTGGTTCCCAAGTGTGACCCCCTTCAGAGACATGCGCTGTCTCTCCTAAAAACAAAGTGTCTGCAATCTGAGTATTAGGGGGAAACTCCCTGTTTCAGTGAAACCGGGGTAGATATTGTCACAACATGTTCCCAAACATGGTTTTACATCATCACATGACCTAACCAAGCCAAAAACAAGTGAGTCCTACACCGGGCTACCCCTGTCAGAAGAAAGTCTAGGGGGGTAGACGATCCGAGGCCCGCGTATCAGGGTTCCGCAGGAAGAAGCGCTTCGGGGCATCGGAACACTTCTAAACCATGCATGTGACCCTAGCATGTGTAATGAAGTGTGGTGGCATGCTCAAAACTCCTAAACCTGGTTCCCAAGTGTGACCCCCCTTCGTAGACATGCGCTGTCTCTCCTAAAAACAAAGTGTCTGCAATCTGAGTATTAGGGGGAAACTCCCTGTTTCGGTGAAACCGGGGTAGTTCTTGTCACAACATGTTCCCAAACATGGTTTTACATCATAACATGACCTAACCAAGCCTAAAACAAGTGAGTCCTACACAGGGCTACCCCTGTCAGAAGAAAGTCTACGGGGGTAGACGACCCGAGACCCGCGAATCAGGGTTCCGCAGGAAGAAGCGCTTCGGGGCATCGGAACACTTCCAAACCATGCATGTGACCCTAGCATGTGTAATGAAGTGTGGTGGTATTCTCAAAACTCCTAAACCTAGTTCCCAAGTGTAACCCCCTTCGCAGACATGCGCTGTCTCTCCTAAAAACAAAGTGTCTGCAAATCTGAGTATTAGGGTGAAACTCCCCGTTTCGGTGAAACCGGGGTAGATCTTCTCACAACATGTTCCCAAACATGGTTTTACATCATCACATGACCTAACCAAGCCTAAAACAAGTGAGTCCTACATTGGGCTACCCCTGTCAGAAGAAAGTCTAGGGGGGTAGACGACCCGAGGCCCGCGAATCAGGGTTCCGCAGGAAGAAGCGCTTCGGGGCATCGGAACACTTCCAAACCATGCATGTGACCCTAGCATGTGTAATGAAGTGTGGTGGCATGCTCAAAACTCCTAAACCTGGTTCCCAAGTGTGACCCCCTTCCCGGACATATGCGCTGTCTCTCCTAAAAACGAAGTGTCTACAATCTGAGTATTAGGAGGAAACACCCCGTTTCGGTGAAACTGGGGTAGATCTTGTCACAACATGTTCCCAAACATGGTTTTACATCATCACATGACCTAACCAAGCATAAAACAAGTGAGTCCTACACCGGGCTACCCCTGTCAGAAGAAAGTCTAGCGGGGTAGACGATCCGAGGCCCGCGGATCAGGGTTTCGCAGGAAGAAGCGCTTCGGGGCATCGGAACACCTCCAAACCATGCATGTGACCCTAGCATGTGTAATGAAGTGTGGTGGCATGCTCAAAACTTTTAAACCTGGTTCCCAAGTGTGACCCCCTTCACAGACATGCGCTGTCTCTCCTAAAAACGAAGTGTCTGCAATCTGAGTATTAGGGGAAAACTACCTGTTTCGGTGAAACCGGGGTAGATATTGTCACAACATGTTCCCAAAAATGGTTTTACATCATCACATGACCTAACCAAGCCTAAAACAAGTGAGTCCTACACCGGGCTACCCCTGTCAGAAGAAAGTCTAGGGGGGTAGACGATCCGAGGCCCGCGGATCAGGGTTCCGCAGGAAGAAGCGCTTCGGGGCATCGGAACACTTCTAAACCATGCATGTGACCCTAGCATGTGTAATGAAGTGTGGTGGCATGCTCAAAACTCCTAAACCTGGTTTCCAAGTGTGACCCCCTTCATAGACATGCGCTGTCTCTCCTAAAAACAAAGTGTCTGCAATCTGAGTATTAGGGGGAAACTCCCTGTTTCGGTGAAACCGGGGTAGTTCTTGTCACAACATGTTCCCAAACATGGTTTTACATCATCACATGACCTAACCAAGCCTAAAACAAGTGAGTCCTACACAGGGCTACCCCTGTCAGAAGAAAGTCTACGGGGGTAGACGACCCGAGGCCCGCGAATCAGGGTTCCACAGGAAGAAGCGCTTCGGGGCATTGGAACACTTCCAAACCATGCATGTGACCCTAGCCTGTGTAATTAAGTGTGGTGGAATGCTCAAAACTCCTAAACCTAGTTCCCTAGTGTGACCCCCTTCGCAGACATGCGCTGTCTCTCCTAAAAACAAAGTGTCTGCAATCTGAGTATTAGGGTGAAACTGCCCGTTTCGGTGAAACCGGGGTAGATCTTGTCACAACATGTTCCCAAACATGGTTTTACATCATCACATGACCTAACCAAGCCTAAAACAAGTGAGTCCTACATCGGGCTACCCCTGTCAGAAGAAAGTCTAGGGGGGTAGACGACCTGAGGCCCGCGAATCAGGGTTCCGCAGGAAGAAGCGCTTCGGGGCATCGGAACACTTCCAAACCATGCATGTGACCCTAGCATGTGTAATTAAGTGTGGTGGCATGCTCAAAACTCCTAAACCTAGTTCCCAAGTGTGACCCCCTTCGCGGACATATGCGCTGTCTCTCCTAAAAACAAAGTGTCTACAATCTGAGTATTAGGGGGAAACTCCCCGTTTCGGTGAAACTGGGGTAGATCTTGTCACAACATGTTACCAAACATGGTTTTACATCATCACATGACCTAACCAAGCATAAAACAAGTGAGTCCTACACCGGGCTACCCCTCTCAGAAGAAAGTCTAGGGGGTAGACGATCCGAGGCCCGCGGATCAGGGTTTCACAGGAAGAAGCGCTTCGGGGCATCGGAACACCTACAAACCATGCATGTGACCTTAGCATGTGTAATGAAGTGTGGTGGCATGCTCAAAACTTTTAAACCTGGTTCCCAAGTGTGACCCCCTTCACAGACATGCGCTGTCTCTCCTAAAAACAAAGTGTCTGCAGTTTGAGTATTAGGGGGAAACTCCCTGTTTCGGTGAAACCGGGGTAGATATTGTCACAACATGTTCCCAAACATGGTTTTACATCATCACATGACCTAACCAAGCCTAAAACAAGTGAGTCCTACACCGGGCTACCCCTGTCAGAAGAAAGTCTAGGGGGGTAGACGATCCGAGGCCCGCGGATCAGGGTTCCGCAAGAAGAAGCGCTTTGGGGCATCGGAACACTTCTAAACCATGCATGTGACCCTAGCATGTGTAATGAAGTGTGGTGGCATGCTCAAAACTCCTAAACCTGGTTGCCAAGTGTGACCCCCTTCGTAGACATGCGCTGTCTCTCCTAAAAACAAAGTGTCTGCAATCTGAGTATTAGGGGGAAACTCCCTGTTTCGGTGAAACCGGGGTAGATCTTGTCACAACATGTTCCCAAACATGGTTTTACATCATCACATGACCTAACCAAGCCTAAAACAAGTGAGTCCTACACAGGGCTACCCCTGTCAGAAGAAAGTCTACGGGGGTAGACGACCCGAGGCCCGCGAATCAGGGTTCCGCAGGAAGAAGCGCTTCGGGGCATCGGAACACTTCCAAACCATGCATGTGACCCTAGCATGTGTAATGAAGTGTGGTGGCATGCTCAAAACTCCTAAACCTGGTTCCCAAGTGTGACCCCCTTCGCAGACATGTGCTGTCTCTCCTAAAAACAAAGTGTCTGCAATCTGAGTATTAGGGTGAAACTCCCCGTTTCGGTGAAACCGGCATAGATCTTGTCACAACATGTTCCCAAACATGGTTTTACATCATCACATGACCTAACCAAGCCTAAAACAAGTGAGTCCTACATCGGGCTACCCCTGTCAGAAGAAAGTCTAGGGGGGTAGACAACCCGAGGCCCGCGAATTAGGGTTCCGCAGGAAGAAGCGCTTCGGGGCATCGGAACACCTCCAAACCATGCATGTGACCCTAGCATGTGTAATGAAGTGTGGTGGCATGCTCAAAACTCCTAAAGCTGGTTCCCAAGTGTGACCCCCTTCGCAGACATATGCGATGTCCCCTAAAAACAAAGTGTCTGCAATCTGAGTATTAGGGGGAAACTCCCCGTTTCGGTGAAACCGGGGTAGATCTTGTCACAACATGTTCCCAAACATGGTTTTATATCATCACATGATCTAACCAAGCCTAAAACATGAGAGGGATTCACCGGGCTACCCCTGTCAGAAGAAAGTCTAGGGGGGTAGACGACCCGAGGCCCGCGGATCAGGGTTCCGCAGGAAGAAGCGCTTCGGGGCATCGGAACACCTCCAAACCATGCATGTGACCCTAGCATGTGTAATGAAGTGTGGTGGCATGCTCAAAACTTCTAAACCTGGTTCCCAGGTGCGACCCCCTTCATGAAAAAGACAAATTTTTGTGCCGAATTGGTAGGAAATGGGTCAGATATGAACTGCAGGTACATGATCTGATGCTCATATTTTTTTATAAAAATCATTTTTAGGGTGACAATTTGATGTTTCTTCAGAGTTCCAATATGCAAGTATAGGCAGGCTCAGCGCCGAACTAAGAATCTTCGTACTAGTCATTCTGACCGTAGTTGGGGGGTAAGAAATAAAAAAACATGCTTTGCCGTGTAGGTTGCATAAAGCACACGGCAAAGGCTTATCTTTGCCGTGTGTCTAACTGCAGCGGCACACGGCAAAGAACCACCATCAGCTGCCGTTAGGGTGGCTCGCCTAGGGGGCCGTGGGACCCACCTCTTTGCCGTGCGGTCGTCTTTGCCGTGTGCCTCGATTGGTCTTTGCCGTGCATGTGTCTTTGCCGTGTGCCTCGATAGGTCTTTGTCGTGCATCCTTTCTTTGCCGTGTGTCTCTTTTCATCTTTGCCGTGTACCCTTTGTTTGCCGTGTGTTTTTTTTGAATCTACCGTGTGTGTGCTCTTTGCCGTGTACTTCTGGACCAGCTCACGGCACAGAACATCTTTGCCGTGTTCCCGCCCTTTTGGCACACGGCAAAGGACGGGGGCGACGGCAGCAGGAGTTTTTCCCGTAGTGAACTGAATAGATACAAAACTAAACCTACTACTTTCCAGAAATCTACATACAACCAAGGTAGGTACAGGGACACATAGCTTTCCAGTAAAGGCCATTCACTAGTTTTGGTGACAATAGTCCTTTACTAATTTCCAATGCAATCAAGGTAGCGTCTTATAAAGTTCAATTAAGTGATCATGAATTCTTGGATCGACCACTTACTTTGGAAAGAACTTCACCATAGTACTATACTCCAATGAAGCATCTGACAGGGAGACAGAGACCACAGTCCAACTACAATCCGTACACCATACGTAAACTTTTCTACTGGATAGCTACATAGTGGCCTAAACATGCAAACTGAACAGCACCAGATAAATCACGCGGCGGTCGCCAGGCAATTAATTCTGCAAAACTGAATTAGGAACTAGCAGAACACAAGCATACCGTAGCACAACATCTAGTAAGTCATGTGGGTGGTGGTTGGCACGAACACTGTGCTTTGGGAAGGTACGGGTAGGCCAGGCATCCTCCTCTCTACCGATGAGCGCCTCAAGGTCGCAGACAGGCGGACTCAGCAAGGAGGTATCAACCGGTTGGGGCAGATCTAGATGATGGACGCTGACAACACGGATAATTTAAGGAAAATGATACACTTCATCTAGAGGATCGCACGCGACGCGTCCCTCGGCTCGCGTGAGCGACGCGTGTCCCGTGGCCCCACCACGTCCTTATTCCTGCACACGACCGCACTTCCTTCCCCTTCTCTTTCCCACGGAGAATGCCATGGTAGCTCCTCAATCCTCCCCCGATTCCCCGCAGCAACCACCCTCGTCCTCCTAGCGGTGGCAACGCCCCGTGCTTCCCCGCACACACTGTGTCCACGCTGGCCACTCCCATGGAGATCGAATCCGTGAGCCTCTCCATGTCCTTGCCCTACGACATACCGTGGCACCGGCACCACCCTGCCTGACCACCACACAAGCGCCATCCACCATCTCCGGTCCTCATCGCTCGATGATGCTCCCGTTGTTCCCCATCTTCTCACTCGCGGGGGAATCAGCGACGGTGGCATGGTGGTGCTGTGATTGCGCCCTGCGGCGACCAGAACTGCTACCTACGGCGACCAGTGCTGCTACCACCGGTGGACTGCGTTGCTGCGAGTGGCCTCGCTGTAGCCGGACGACCGGGTTCCTACCACGGATGTGCGCGTTGCTACCGACGGTGGGCAGCCCTACTACCATGGGTGTGGGGCATTGCTACCACAAGTCGATGACATCGTTGGCCCTTGTCAGAGCTGGATGGCGGTGCTGCTACCATGGATGCGGAGTTGCTACCGACAACGAGCGGCACTGCTACCATAGGTGTACGACTTTGCTACCACGGGTGGACGGTGCTACTACCGGCGGTCAGCTACCATGGGTGGCCAGAGTTGTTACAGGCGTTCCGGCGGTGTGCTACATTTGGTGTCCGGCGGCCTGCTAGATTGGGTGTTAGGCGTTGCTACGCAACCAACGGCGAGTGCTCCGTCGACGAGGCACCACCTCGATGCTGCAGGCCGGCCATTGTGGGGGCGCCTACAAGTTTTCCATCGCTGGCTTGCCACACTGCTGCAAACCAAAGCTGCTGACGGGTGTTGCTACCGTCGCGGTGATGCAGGTCGACTGTGTGGCCGCATCGCGGTGCTTCAAGCCGGCCGTCAGGGCGCCGCCGCGGCGTTGCAGTTTTTTTTGGGGAAGCTATCCGGCGCACTTTATTGAGAAGCCAACAGAGTTACATCATCGATTATAAACTGCAGAATAAGACAGTTTGGGGGGGGGGGGGGGGGGGGGGGCTATCATGATTAAGCCTATTGGTGCGCCACTTGGTTAGCTTCTCTTCAACAGTGTGTAAAGCTGATATCTCTGAAAGAACTCGCCTTCAGGAAGGAGTGAGCTAGGATCGGGGGTGATGCAGTTTATGTTGCGTCGTGCGGGGCTGGGACTGGGATGGAGCTGGGATGGGGAAAAGGGCAAGAGGCAGATCGTACGGTCATCGTGATCTGATCGTACAGCTGGGGACCGGGGGATCGGGTTGTTTGAGCCCTGGGGACACCTAGAGCTCTCCATAATTTAAGGAGGTTTAAACTAGCAGGGCTTGAGTGATAAATCACTGGGATGACAGAAATTGCATACCTCAAAAATCGATGACCACGCTTGCAGACGGGGCGGAGAAAGCAGGGGCGGCGACGAGCGTGAGAGGAGGCGGCGACGAGCGTTAAAGGCGGCGATGCTTGGGGTGTGAGGCGTCAGCGGCGGCAGACAAGGCCACGGGGACAGCAGCGGAGAAAGATTGGACCGACTATGGAATCTGGACCGCGACGGCGAGGATGAGCAACGGTGCTGGTCTGCCGGTGTGTGGCCTATGGCCAGCTTGCGATCCGGCAGACGATGCGTCCTGGACAGTGCGGGATATGCAGGCTGGGGGTTATTGGGCTTGGCCTTCGGAAGTTTAATTCAGCCTACAGACCATTCAACACGCTGACGCCTCCATCATATTTCCTTTTTCGGTGGTCCAAAAACAATTCCGCTGAAAAACGATGGGTCCAAAAAAAAAAAACCCAAACGACCGAAATAAAATCGGTTACTGAAAGTGGAAACAGAAAAAAAATCTACATCGACGGAGAAAACCAAGAATTTGGGTTCATTTTCGGGTCCTCTGCTCTTATGCCCACTGTCACTAATCTATCTCAGCAGCAAGCGCAATCCATCATGTTAGCTTATAAATCTTACTTACAACATTCACCAAGCTAGTTTATAAATCTTAGACACTACGAAATGGTAATCCGGTGTATAGGAAAACCCTAGCAGCCAAGCTAAGGTGGTCAAGATGATGACAATTTCTTCACCGCCACCGACATTGTATGTTGCTGCCTTGCCGGTGTTGTTTCCCTCACCTCCAACAGCAAGAGAGACCTCGAGATGCTCATGGGGAAGTTAGATTGCATCTACTTCTGAGGATTTTGTTTTGTAACTTTGTGTTTTCCTGGAGTTTTTTTTCTTTTTGCTATAGTTTCTTTGATCTATTACATATTTATTACATAATAAATGTAATTTTACTTGTCCTCACATTCTCACTTGATCGGAATTTCGTAAGTGCAACTAATAAGAAAAGTTAAACTGTGTTAAAATTGCAAGTTTCTCTTTCAATCGGCTGAGACGTAGATGAAACCTAATAAAAAGAGTGAATTCCACTTTTTACCCTTTACTTGTGCATTTGTGACACTAATTACCCCATGTAGTGAAAATTTATCTAAATTACCCTGTTCAGAAACTTTCAACACTCATTTTCTGATGCATATCCATTGGGAAAGGTGTGAGGGGACGATTGAGCCTTGAAATTATTGAGATAGCAACAAAGAAGGGTAGATATGATCAGCGACGACGCCCTCCGATCTTGACATATTTTGCTACAGCGCATCGTCCTAACATGTCGGTCTTATCCAAGAACACGTGTTGAATGCTAAAACGGGGCAAAATCATGCTCAGAATTTTCTTAAACGAGACATTCGAGTACAACTTTTACTAAATAGGGTAATTAGTGTCACAAATGCACAAAATAGAGTAAAAAGTGGAATTCACTCTAATAAAAAAGGGAGCACGTCGGTTTATGCTAGCTTAACATACAGGATTAACGATCATTATTATTGCCTCCACTGGTGCATGCATGCGGGCACGCTAAAATTGCAGACGAGGCGTATCAATAATAATCATGGCTAGGAGTCCAAATAAGCAAGACAGTTTGTTGCCTTGGCAATGTTAACATTTGAGCAAGTATCAGCCTCAAGTAGATGACAAAGTTATGAGCAAGTATCAGCCTCTAGCTATAGCGGGCAACGAAGCTTCCTCCAAGCTATCTTCCTCACACTAGCTGCACCGACGATGTCCGACGAGTAACCTAACCATGCCATCATCCATGCATAACCATCTCAGTCCCACCTCAAATAAAGTTGCGTAGTAGTAGTAGTGTCGTACTAATTTATAATTAATGGCAGTGTTCTTGCATCTTTTAAAGACGTGCCCATGTTTTGTGATGAGCCTTAGCAGTCTACAAATTGTTATCTATTGGACTGATGCCAACACTTCACTACTGGATCCACATTACCTAATAGCTTAAGCTTGGTCGCATGCAGCAGCGCTAAGGGCACTTGCTGCGCTTGCAATGGATAGTTGTCGATGGCTGTGGGCCTTTGCTGCTATCCAACGCTGCTTGTGGGCTGGATGGTGGCCCTTTACACGTGCATTGTAGCTGGAGCCTGGAGGGCGGTGCGCCGGTTCCAATGGTTAATTTTGGATTTTTGAGATTCAGGCAAGGATGGCATAGCCTTAACGTTAATGGCGAGGTTCAAAAGAGAAAAGAGCGTCCGTTGCACTAGCGCCTTATCTTTTGAAGCTAAACAGAGGCTCGGAAGACGGAGTACCTCCGAAGTCGTTGGCTGCCTTTCTGTAGTGGAGTGAACTTCTTCTTTTGTTCTACGTGTCCTGAATACATCCGCACGCATCCCCTTCCTCTTTCCCCCTGTCCCCACCGCCTCCTCTTGATGAAACACACCTGGAAAAAAAATGATCAGTATATCAACTCGCCTAGAAAAAACTGTAGATCCACAACGCCTATCATAGAGTGTTGAAACACACCGCAACGGCGAGGCGAAGTTTACATACCCGTCTAATATATATCACGCTCTTTGCTAGAAAAACGAATTCTGAGTGCTTGTGTTTGAAGCGAAATAAAAATCTTAGACATACATGCTCAATTTGGCCAGAAGAGACAGGTGTATTCCGTGCTAGCTAGCTCCTCTTTGCTAGAAAAACGAATTCTGAGAATGACCGATGGCCAACTGCAATGCATATCCTAGAGAAGGACATGACAAAAACTAACATACTTGCTTTTATTTCAGCTGGATTTTTTCCCGAAAATCCATGATATTTCTATTAATAGATTAACAGAGGAGACTGTAAATACTCCACCATAATTCTAAAAACGATTGTCATAGTAGGATCGTGTCACTATTGTTTTTCACTATTTTTAAAAAAGAGAGATAATCCCCGTAGTTTCAAAAAGCCCGCATCTAGCAAAGAAAATTACGATCTCGACGTGGGATCCAGAGAACTTCGTTTCCCTTTAATAAATCAATTTCTGGGAAATCTATTATTAGAATACATATGCACACCCCATGGATGCTTCCGAGAGGAGTTAACCTTCTGCCTCATGCTAATAACATCATCAACATTAATTTCTATCAAAAAAATTCAAAACAGGTTGTCCGACAAACCATAATATGTCTTCAACGATGAGTTCGTCTCGACAAGAGCTTCAAAACAAGATACCACATTGTTATACTTGGGAAAATTTTCTTTTCTATCGTGACTAGTTGCAAAATTATAGTACTGTGATTGTTATGTTAGTTGTGAATGGTTACCACAATAAAATTTTATTGTTTCCAGTGTAATACTTGTATCCTTTGGGCCATTACAATATTATGTGGATTTAGAATTTGAATATAAAGGCTATATTGACAAGTAAGAGACTGCAACATACCATAAAAAGTAGAATTACACAAGTCTTACATGGATCGGATAGTGACGGTTGGTAACCTAGTTTTAATCAAAACCAAACTAATTTTGCTGATGTCATGCTTGCATGCTTATTCTCATCTATTGTGTACATTTTAGGTGAAAATTGGTGCAGTACAAGGAGTCCAAAATCAACGCTGCTAACGAGTCCAACCCATCAGTTTTTAGTATCTATGAAATTCAAATTTTATCAAAATTTGGAACTAACGTAATTATTCAATTTAGATTCTTGGGAGCCAAATGACAGGTTTTAGTGTCTTCACCACATGTTGTCTCCAGAAGACGAGGACACAGGTATAAGCTAAATAAGTCAACCCATGCCCGGATTAGCTGGTTAGTCTTAGTGCGAGATAACTTTATGCCCTGATTTGTTGGTTAGTCTTAGTGCGACATAACTTGTTTAAATAGTTGCATGGTCGATTTACCATTGGGTAATATTTATGAGGCCATGCATTTATATATTTATTAATGAAATATTTCCTAGCTAGTCCAACATTAGAGCTGCATTGCATACTTCAAAGGGAACACATATGAATATTAGCAATTGTCCATAATGTAACCATCTGGGGAGGATTTTAGATACAGATCAGCCACTAGCGTGTGTGTGTGGGGGGGGGGGTGTAACACCCTCGAATCGGCCCTATGCAAGTTTTAGCGATTCCCGTCAAACCCGCATAGAAACGATTCAAAGATGTCCACCAGGCACTTGCGTGCGGGTGGAAAACGAAGTAATAACATTACACAATAGTTCACGATGGAACCCACAGAAACATATATATATATACACACACACATATACAATACAAACATTCAAATCACCTTAAAACGATACAACATCCGAGTACGGATAAGATGCAAATGGGGCTAAGAGCCCTGAAGAATAACCAATGGCGTCCATAACCCTGCCCAGGCCAAGCCGAAAGGGTAACCCTGCTAACGACGTCGAACTCTGTCAACACCCGGATTTTTAATCCCAGATGCCCGTTATGCCATATCTCGCAATCCCATGATTACCATTTTTGCGAGATATAACGGATTGGATATCAAAGTACATCATCCATTACAAACCATATATAAGGTCTTACACAAATAAGGATCTCATGATCCAGTCTTAATACAACAAGCAGCGGAAATAAAAGATAATGTAGCGGTGGGGTCCATCTTCAGGGGCACAGGAAATGCTGACGAAGGCAGATAGTCCTAGTTATCATAGCCGTCCTGCTGACCATCATCTTGATAATCTCCTTCATAGTCTGGCCATGATAATAGCCAGGGACAAAAGCCATGAGTACTCTTTAAGTACTCGCAAACTACTATTAACAGGTGCTATAGTTCTAAGTCAAAGTGCTAAATCTAAGTTTAACTATCAAGTTAAGTTTGAAACCTAAGCTGAGTTCAGAAGCAAAGAAAGATAAAATAAAGTTCTAGAATCACTTAAGTTGGGAAGCAATTATCATCAACACAACCCTATTGTGGTCAAGTCAAAATTCATCATCTGTTTCAAGTTATTTAGAAAATATCTGACAACGAAACAGTATGGCCATTCCAACTGTCCATAACCGCGGACGCGGCTATTCGAATAGTTTGACACTCTGCAGAGGTGGTACACTTTCACCACAAGATTCGATACATCTGTCAGGGATAAACCTGAATCATCATACTTAGTATGTGTTGGGACCGCTGCATAGAAAACAAAAAATTTCCTACGGTGTGAACTACACGCCAAGATCTATCTACTAGGTACAAAGCAACGGGTGGACATACATCCAACGAGAACTTACCCTCGTAGACAACGAGCTTTGTTAACGAGTAGGAACTCGTGGTTGATGTAGTCGTACACTTGCCGATCTCAAGATCGTGATGAAGTCCAGCAGGTCCGGCAACAGCACGTCCATCAGATCCAGCTCCAGCACCACCAAGTCCAGCATCGCAAAAGCAGCGGTGCATCTGTGATCGCACACACGTCCGGTACCCCGACAACCTCCGTCCCTCGCTCTAGCAAAGCAGCGGAAGCAGCAACTCCTTTCCAGATAAAGCCACCGGGAACATGTATCTCGCTAATCCGAGACCATGGGGGAATAATACTAGAGGAGGAGAGAGATCCTTCACAAGAAGGTGTGTGTGAGAAGTGAGGAGGGGTGGCCTTTTATAGGAGGAGGGGGGTGCCCCTCCTTCATGGCCGGCGCCTGGAGGGGGTGACCCTTCACCTCCTCCATTCATGTGGTGGTAACCCCTCCACATTAAAATGCCCCTTCACATTCTCTTTTAAAGTCTTCACTTTAAATGCATTAAATTTCTCCAAATTTAATGCTCTCTCATTTAATAAATCTCTTTTATTATTATGTATTCAGAATTTTTTTAATTATTTTAATTAACAAATATTCACATAAAACCCCCTGCAACATTTCAATATTACATGCAGAACCAATTTCAGCATTTTCACCCGAAACAGTTTTGGTATCTATTGAAATAATTCCAGCGCTTTCTTAAATCTTTATCTGAAACATATTTGCTCCAAATGGTGTCGGTATCCCTTAAGTGTGTCACCCTACGGTTCACGAATAATGCAGACATGATCGAGACCCCTCTCCGATCAATAATCAGCAGCGGGACCTGGAGATCCATACTGACTCCTACACATTCAATGATGACTTCTGTGATCGTGAGAACCTTTAACACTAGTAACTAAATCCCTTTGTCCCGCGATATATTACATGTCCGAGATTCGATCATCGGTATCTCCATACCTAGTTTGATCTCGTTACCGACATGCACTCTTTTCTCGTTCCTGTGATATAACATTCTAGTGATCACATCACTTGCTTGTAAGCTATTTCAATGTGATATCACCGAGAGGGCCCAGAGTATATCTATCCGTCATCGGGATTGACAAATTCCACTCTTGATCCATGAGCCTCAACATAACACCTTCGTAGCACTGAACCCATCTTTATAGTCACCCTGTTACGGTGTGACGTTTGATGTTATCAAGATACTCTTCCGGTGTTAGCAATTAACATGATCTCATGGTCTAAGGATAAAGATTACTTCGTATGATGTTATAGCAATATAAACATAATGACTTGTTCGTAATGCTATACTTCGGATGAATGTTCATCACATCATTCCACCAATGGTGTGACCTTGTTATTAACAATATCCAATGTCCATGATCAGGAAACCTTGATCATCATGTTAATCAACAAGCTAGTCTATAAGAGAGGCATAACTAGGAACCCTTTTTGTTTATTAAACACACATGTATTGATGTTTCCGGTCAATACAATTCTAGCATGCAAAATAAACATTTATCATAAACATGGAATAGTATAATAACCACTTTATTATTGCCTCTCGGGCATATTCCCTTCAGTCTCCCACTTGCACTAGAGTCAATAATCTAGTTTGAAAAACTTTGCGTATTGAACACCTATGGCTTTCTGGTGTTGCATATACGCTATTGCTAGTGGTTAACATAATCTTCGGATCTGACAGTTTCAGGTCCGTGTGTATTTGCATGTCTTTGCGTCTAGTGATCTCCACATCACTCATTCTCAAATGAGATGGCATTGTATAAATTTGGTCCTCTAGTGAGACCTTTAGTTCGTTCGGCTCAAAATATGTCGATATTATTGTCACACAATATATCTTCATAGTATTAGCCCACTTTGAACCACACCTAGTTTGATAACAAACTACTTAACACAAATGCCCTCCTATGCTGCTACTATAGCAGTCATATACTTAGCCTTTTGTTGTAGTATCCGTCACAATGTCTCAACTTTGGAACTCATCCAAATCCATCATGGAACATCCTTTCCATTACATTGTGCCACCCATAGTCTAAATTGAGATAAATTTAATTTGTATCTTGTGACAAAATTAGTATCAATGTAACACTTTACAATGAACTACCTTTAACTATTTGTCACTTATACATGATATATTCTTAGTTATTCCAAAGCTCATAAGAATATCTTTACTATTGTCCAATGATCATCTCATGAATCATTCTGGTATATGCTCATAACATTTAGAGCATAGGACATTCTGGATATATACATATCATGGTATAATCGATCAAAATCTTCATGTGATTTTACTCACCAAGTGTTGAAACACTTGAATCTTGATACAATTCTTTCCATGCAGCAAGAACCTTTCTTGTTGTTTCTATATTGAACCCTTTCAATATCTCATATATGTATGTCTGGCATAACCATATTTGTGCCTTAATCTATCATATTTAGGGTTTGCCCAAGTCTTTCATCAAAATCTTATTTTAATAAAATTCTTAACTTGTGTCAATACAAGATACATCATTTCCAATCAACAATATGTCCTCTACATAATGTATTAGAAATATGTCTCAGCGCTCCCACTTAATTTCTTGCAAATGCAAGCATCTTCATCATCTCTGATGAATTTAAACTCTTTTAACGGTTTCATCATGGTGAAGATTCCAACTCCGCTATACTTACTTCAACTATTGAAGTTTGCATGCCCTTTTAGCACCCTTTGAATTAACAAAACCCTTTGGACCATGTCTTGTACACGTCCTAGGATACCGTTCTTTTAGAAGAACCTTGTTTTGTTTATTCAACTATCATATACCAAATTATATGTAGTGGTTGCTACATTAATCCGTCAAGACTAAATATCACTATGAAAGATCAAATCTTGTCATAGTCAACTCCTTGAACATTGTCGTAAACTTCTTTCCGACATGTCGACTATTTCATAGATGTTAAACATCCATGTCTATTTCTTTATAGATCCCCTTCGTAGACATGCGCTGTCTCTCCTAAAAACAAAGTGTCTGCAATCTGAGTATTAGGGGGAAACTCCCTGTTTCGGTGAAACCGGGGTAGATCTGTAGGGGTTCGTAGCATGGAAAACAAAAATTTTCTATCGCATACAAACAAACAAGCCAAGATCTATCTACTAGATTGTAGCAACGAGTCGATAGAGGAACTCACCCTCGAAGATTCCAAAGCGGTTAACGAGAGCAGATTCTCGTGGGTGATGTAGTCGTACTCTTTCCGATCTCAAGATCGCGTAGACGATCCTTCCGGCGCCACGTTTCGGCAGCGCTCCCGCAGTCGGTCACATGTTCGGTACTCGACGAAGACCTTCCTCTCCCTTGTTCCAGCAGGCAGCGGAGGTTGTAGTACTCTCCTCGCGATTCCGGCAGCACAACGGCGTGGTACCGGAAGTAGAGGGGAAATCCCGCAGGGCTTCGCCTTAAGCCGGTGCGAGTATGGTGGAGCTTATGAGAGAGGCTATTAGTGGTCTAGTAATTAGACACACCAATTAGAAGGCTCTAAACCAATTAGAAGGCTCTAAACCGAAGGTAGAAGATAGGAACTTGTGTGTTCTAGGAGGAGCCCTGCCCCTCCTTTTATGGGAGGGGGGTCTTGGCGCGCCAGGGGAGGGAGGGAGTCCCTCCCCAACTCGGCCTTGGGCTGGGCGCCGGCCTGGAGGAGTCCAACTCCTCCTCCAAGTTGATTCCAACTCCTCTTGCTTGTTTCCCACAGTTTCTTGTTTTAGCCGTTTGACTTTCAAACTGGACATTTGACTTTTCTGTTTTAGGATTCAATTTAATCCTATATTTGGGACAGCAAGAACACTTAGTACATGATGCAATCACTCCAATATGTAATGACACATTCATGTACCCCTTCCCCTCCGGAGTGCCGGACAATCCGGAACCTTCTAGAACATTCCCGATGAAACCACCGGAACCATTCCCCAACTCCGAAACGGGACTTTCCTTATATGAATCTTATTCTCCGGACCATTCCGGATCACCTCGTGATATCCCGGATCCCATCCGAGACTCCGAACAACATTTGGTCTCTTTCTCATAATACCATAACTACTCAAACAACGTCGAATCCTTAAGTGTGTCTCCCTACGGTTCGTGAATTATGCGGACATGATCGAGACACTTCTCCGAACAATAACCAATAGAGGAATCTGGAAATTCATATGGCTCCCACATATTTCTACGATTACTTTGCGATCGAATGAACCACTTACATACGATACCAATTTCCCTTTGTCTCACGATAGTTTACTTATCCGAGGTTATGATCGTCGGTATCTCTGCATACCTAGTTCAACCTCGTTACCGATAAGTACTCTTTTCTCGTTCCCGTGATATGTGATCCCTTGTGACCAAGTCACATGCTTGCAAGCCAATTGGATGACATTTCACCGAGAGGGCCCAGAGTATATCTATCCGTCATGTGGATGGACAAATCCCACTCTTGATCCATGTGTCTCAACCAATACTTTCCAAACACTCAATGCCACCTTTATAGCCACCCTGTTACGGTGTGGTGTTTGATGTCATCAAAGCATCCATCCGGCAAAGGTGATATGCATGATCTCATGGTCGAAGGAATTAGGTTACTATGTATCAGAAAGCATATAGCAATTGAACTATTGAAATGACTTGATCTTTATGCTACGCTTATCTATAGGAGTATGTCCATCACATCATTCTCCTAATGATATGATCTTGTTGTTAATAACATCTCTATGTTCATGATCAGGAAACCATGACCATATATTAACCAACAAGCTAGTTTAACAAGAGGCTTTACTAGGGACTCTTATTTTAGTTTACAAATCACACAAGTATTAATGTTTCCGGTTAATACAATTATAGCATGGTATGTAAACATTTATCATAAGTGTGAAGACATGATAATAACCACTTTATTATTGCCTCTTGGGCATATCTCCAACAGTCTCCCACTTGCACTAGAGTCAATAATCTAGTTTCGAACCTTTGTGTATATAACACCTATGGCTTTCCGGTGTTGTATGTACACGATTGCTAGTGGTCAACTGATCTCCGGATCTGACACTTCCAGGTCCGTGTGTAATTGCATGTCTTTGCGTCTCTACGCATCACTCATTCTCTAATGAGATGGCTTTGTATAAATTTGGTCTTTCGGTGTGACCTTTAGCTCTTTGGGGTTAAAACATGTTGATCATATTGTCGCACAATATATCTTCATAGTATTATCCCACTGTGAACTACACCTAGTTTGATAACAAACTACTTGACACAAATGCCCTCTTATGTTGCTAAAATAGCAGTCATATACTTAGCCTTTTGTTGTAGTATCTGTCACAATGTCTTAACTTTGGAAATCATCCAAATCCATTATGGAACTCACTTTCCATTATATTGTGCCACCCTTAGTTTAGATTGAGATAAACTTAATTTGTACTTTGTGACAAAGCTAGTATCAATGTAGTACTTTTACAATGAACTAACCATCTATTTGTCACTTCTACAAATATTATACTCTTAGTTCTTTCAGAAGATCATAAGAATATCCTTACTATTGTCCAATGATCATCTTACGAATCATTCTGGTATATGCTCTCAACATTTAGAGCATAGGACATATCTGGATTTGTACATATCACAGTATGATTGATATAAATACTCTTTGTGATTTCATACATCAAGTATCAATCTATACTTGATTATTTGTTTCACTTTACCAAATGTCAATACACTTGAATATATCATCAACATTGAACTCATTCAATCCTTTCTGTGCGACAAGAACCTTCTCTTGTAGTTTCTATATTGAACTCATTCAATATCTTGTCTATGTACTTCTGGCACAACCATATTAGCGTCTTTTGATGCCAAATATTTGGGTTTTGCCTAAGTCTTTCATCGGGATGAAATTCTTAATATGTGTTTAATAAAAGATACATTATTTCCAATCAACAATATGTCTTCCACATAATGTATTAGAAACATGTCTTAGCGCTCCCACTTAATTTCTTGCAAATGCAAGCATCTCCATCGTCTCTGATGAACTTTTAAACTCTTTTAACAGTTTCATCACAGTGAAGATTCCAACTCCGCTATGCTTACTTCAACCATTGAAGTTTGCATATGCTTTTTAGCATCCTTTGAATTAACAAAACCCTATGGACCGTGTTATGCACATGTCCTAGGTAACGATTCTATTAGAAGAACTTGTTTTGTTTATTCAACTACCATATAACAAAATTATATGTAGTGGTTGCTACATTAATCCGTCTAGACTAAATATCACTATGAAAGATCAAATCTTGTCATAGTCAACCTTTGAACATTGTTGTGAACTCTTTCCCAACATGTCGACTATTTCATAGATGTGAAACATCCATGTCTATTTCTTTATAGATCCAGACACAACTATAAGGTCTTACACCTTTCTCGAGGGTCCTTCAAGTTCAAAACTTGATTTCTCGTGTATGGAACTATCATGGATTTTATGGCTTCAAGCCATTTTACGGAGTCAGGGCCCATCATCGCTTCTCTGCATGTAGTCGGTTCATTATTCTCAAATAATGATTCAACCCTCAAATCTTGGTATTTGATTGTTCATCCGACCTACTTGTTTCAATAGGAACTTGGATCTCCGTGACCACAACCTTTTGAGGTACGTGAACCATGAGCATTGTTGCTGCCTCCGAAACACTTTTCGGCGGTGCGCAACTCTGCACATATAGCTAAGGTTCTTTTAACCTTATCAAAGTTTCTATTGTCCTCCCACTTAACTTTTCACGAAAAATTCCTTCTCAAAGAAACTTGACGTTTTAAGTGACAAACACTTTTGTCTCCGATGTTATGGAGGAGTACTTAACAGTTATTTGAAATAACATACAAAGACAGGTTCATCCGACTTTGGTTGCAAACATCTTTCTTATGCATAGCATACCAATGTTTAAGAAAGGACAACTTGGGTTTTATCCCAAACCATAACCTTATATGGTGTCATTTCAATGGTTTATGATGGAGCTCTTTTCAGTGGAAAAACGGTAATCTCTAAAGCTTTTAATCTTTTAAAATACAATGGCAGTTTTATGAATTACACCTTTCGATCTTACCATGTCAAACAAGGTTTAATTACATATCTCGAACGCTCCATACTCTTATGGTGTTTCGGGAAAATGCAAATCCACGGAACGATTCCTTAAATCTTAGGTATTATGCTAAACTTGTAACTCAAACATCTTCCTTTATGATCTTATCATAAACTATTTATATTCTTGTTACAATGATCTTGCACTTCATCTTGAAAGTCTTTGAACTTTTCAAGTGTTTCATACTTTATCCTTATTAAGTAAATATTCATATATTCACTCAAATTTTCGGAGAAAGCATATGAAGTTGAAATCCATCGCTCTTGACTACACATAACGGACTTCGTACAACAATATGTACAAGTTCCAATAAGCTAGTCATTCGTTCCCTTTTGGCCTATGAACGAAGTTTTAATCATCTCTAGGAAAGTTTCACAAGCGTCATTTGATCAAAAATCAGAAGACTACAAAATTCCATCAACATGGAGTTTCTTCATGTTTTCTTTCCATTATAATTCAAACGGCGATGTCACTTCCTAAGTGATCTTTCAATCAATTTGTCTTTCGACATTTTTAGCACTAGTTTTATGGATGTGATTTCTCCAACGAGATTTGTGAATCATCCATCTTTTATGGATCACGGTAATTTATTTGAACAACTCTTTTGTTCTCATAATACCTGATAAAACAAATCTTGAAGGCAAGCTTTGATGTTTAACGAGCAACACAATAACCCTTTATTTGTTCTCAATGAACATCATCACATATTCTTTTGCTAGTTACTTAGGCCATTGTAGTTCATGAATTGTGTTGTTTCATATGACGATTCATACCAACAAATTCAGTATCAAATACTTGAGAACCACATTGTTTAATAAGCAAAGAATATAGCCATAACATGTATATCATCTATATACTTAAACTGAACAATTCTAGTCTTTTCTTTTCTGCCATATATTTATGAGATTTTCTTTCAGTATTTCCTTTTCTGTTTGAAAGAATCTATCAACATCAACAGTGGAGTCATACATATGACACATAGTCAAAAACATGTATAGTTAAATACCAATGTCTTTGGACTTGCACTTTGAAGTAGATCACCATCATCAAATGTTTGGTGTTCTTTCAAATTCCTTTCTTTAGTAATCTCTTGGTGTAGTAAACATTTTACCTACATCAAATATTCACCTTGTCATGGAATCGTCCATGATCAAGCTACTTTTAGCTTATAACGATGAATTATGAGTATAATGTTGCTATCCAAAACCTTTTGGAGGATTAGGACAACAAGTGTCTACAACCCTTTGCAAATTCTCATCAAAATATGAGAACATGAACTTTGCCATATTATACTCTATCATGTTGCAACCAAAACTTTGTTTCAGATATCACAATATCTTCCACACATCATGGTTTCTGAAACAACTCTTTCAGATCCTAGATAACCTTGATATTAAGGGAATCCTTTGAATATCAAGAATCATGGATACAAACATGATACTTATATACTAACACATGGAATTGTTACTCTTGATTTAATACTAATTATTAAACTTCATGGAGTAACCGGAACTTACTGAAAGTTTGCAATAGGACTTTAAAACTTTAGATTAACACTTCAAAACAATACGATACCAGTTCGTAAAGTAACTAACCAGAATTCTATAGTTCTATCATCCCAATTATAACTAAGCGCAAGGTGGTAAACGGATGCCAATGACTACAACAACTATGCAAATTCACTTTGATTTAGTTTATGATAAATTGAGTTCTAATTAATAATTAAATTAATCTAGGTGAACTCCCACTCAAAACAACATCCCTCACATTGTTTTAGTGATCACATGAACCAAATCCACCACATCAAAACCGATCATCACGAGAGTTGATATAGCTTCAATGGCGAATAATCAACATGTTCATCATATCTACTATATGACTCATGCTCTACCTTTCGGTAATCCGTGTTCCTGAGGCCATGTCTGTACATGCTAGGCTCGTCAAGATCAAACCTTAGCTACCGCATAAGCAAATCTGGCTTGCTTACGTTGTATTCACCCGCGGAATCAAAGACACCCGATCATCACGTGGTGCTTTGAAGCAGCAAGCTTTGGCAACGGTTCATACTAAGGGTGAACACTTAAGAACTTGAAATTGTGTGCTTGAGGGATCATCTTATAATGCTACCGTCGTCTACTAAGCAATACAAGATGCATAAAGGATTAACATCACATGCAATTCATAATATGTGATATGATATGGCCTTTCTTCTTTGTGCTTCCGATCTCCATCTTCTAGCACGAACATGATCTCCATCATCACCGACATTGCATCAAGGTCAATGATGCTTCTTCATGGTTGTCGTCCACCGGCTTCAACTATTACAACTACTTTGAATAGACACGCGGGTTTTAACAGAAATTAAAGACAACCATATGGCTCCTGCCGGTTGCCGACTTACAATAAGGAACATTGCATACATCATATATAATCACAATCATGGCCATATTACATCACTGCACACCCCTGCAAAACAAAGTTAGACGCCTCTAATTTCTTTGCATATTTTACGTGGTTTGGGGCTTTCAATAAGTGTCGTTCTAACTTACGAACAAGAACCACAACATTGATACTAGTATTGTAGATCACCCGTTGTAAATTGGATCTTAACTATGCTAGGAGAAACAGGCACCCGCAAAGCCACTTATGCAATACAAGTTGCATGTCAAGCGTGGAGCAAGTCTCATGAACGATGTCATGTAAGGTTAGCCCGGGCCGCTTCATCCCAACATACCGCAAGATGCAAAGTACACAAAAAGCAATCTACAATAAAAGCATCAACGCCCACAATGACCATTGTGTTCTACTCGTGCAACAGATCTACATATAGACACGGCTCTGATACCACTGTAGGGGTTCGTAGCATGGAAAACAAAAATTTTCTATCGCATACAAACAAACAAGCCAAGATCTATCTACTAGATTGTAGCAACGAGTCGATAGAGGAACTCACCCTCGAAGATTCCAAAGCGGTTAACGAGAGCAGATTCTCGTGGGTGATGTAGTCGTACTCTTTCCGATCTCAAGATCGCGTAGACGATCCTTCCGGCGCCATGTTCCGGCAGCGCTCCCGCAGTCGGTCACATGTTCGGTACTCGACGAAGACCTTCCTCTCCCTTGTTCCAGCAGGCAGCGGAGGTTGTAGTACTCTCCTCGCGATTCCGGCAGCACAACGGCGTGGTACCGGAAGTAGAGGGGAAATCCCGCAGGGCTTCGCCTTAAGCCGGTGCGAGTATGGTGGAGCTTATGAGAGAGGCTATTAGTGGTCTAGTAATTAGACACACCAATTAGAAGGCTCTAAACCAATTAGAAGGCTCTAAACCGAAGGTAGAAGATAGGAACTTGTGTGTTCTAGGAGGAGCCCTGCCCCTCCTTTTATGGGAGGGGGGTCTTGGCGCGCCAGGGGAGGGAGGGAGTCCCTCCCCAACTCGGCCTTGGGCTGGGCGCCGGCCTGGAGGAGTCCAACTCCTCCTCCAAGTTGATTCCAACTCCTCTTGCTTGTTTCCCACAGTTTCTTGTTTTAGCCGTTTGACTTTCAAACTGGACATTTGACTTTTCTGTTTTAGGATTCAATTTAATCCTATATTTGGGACAGCAAGAACACTTAGTACATGATGCAATCACTCCAATATGTAATGACACATTCATGTACCCCTTCCCCTCCGGAGTGCCGGACAATCCGGAACCTTCTAGAACATTCCCGATGAAACCACCGGAACCATTCCCCAACTCCGAAACGGGACTTTCCTTATATGAATCTTATTCTCCGGACCATTCCGGATCACCTCGTGATATCCCGGATCCCATCCGAGACTCCGAACAACATTTGGTCTCTTTCTCATAATACCATAACTACTCAAACAACGTCGAATCCTTAAGTGTGTCTCCCTACGGTTCGTGAATTATGCGGACATGATCGAGACACTTCTCCGAACAATAACCAATAGAGGAATCTGGAAATTCATATGGCTCCCACATATTTCTACGATTACTTTGCGATCGAATGAACCACTTACATACGATACCAATTTCCCTTTGTCTCACGATAGTTTACTTATCCGAGGTTATGATCGTCGGTATCTCTGCATACCTAGTTCAACCTCGTTACCGATAAGTACTCTTTTCTCGTTCCCGTGATATGTGATCCCTTGTGACCAAGTCACATGCTTGCAAGCCAATTGGATGACATTTCACCGAGAGGGCCCAGAGTATATCTATCCGTCATGTGGATGGACAAATCCCACTCTTGATCCATGTGTCTCAACCAATACTTTCCAAACACTCAATGCCACCTTTATAGCCACCCTGTTACGGTGTGGTGTTTGATGTCATCAAAGCATCCATCCGGCAAAGGTGATATGCATGATCTCATGGTCGAAGGAATTAGGTTACTATGTATCAGAAAGCATATAGCAATTGAACTATTGAAATGACTTGATCTTTATGCTACGCTTATCTATAGGAGTATGTCCATCACATCATTCTCCTAATGATATGATCTTGTTGTTAATAACATCTCTATGTTCATGATCAGGAAACCATGACCATATATTAACCAACAAGCTAGTTTAACAAGAGGCTTTACTAGGGACTCTTATTTTAGTTTACAAATCACACAAGTATTAATGTTTCCGGTTAATACAATTATAGCATGGTATGTAAACATTTATCATAAGTGTGAAGACATGATAATAACCACTTTATTATTGCCTCTTGGGCATATCTCCAACAGTCTCCCACTTGCACTAGTGTCCGCAATCTGAGTATTAGGGTGAAACTCCCCGTTTCGGTGAAACCGGGGTAGATATTGTCACAACATGTTCCCAAACATGGTTTTACGTCATCACAATACCTAACCAAGCCTAAAACAAGTGAGTCCTACATCGGGCTACCCCTGTCAGAAGAAAGTCTAGGGGGTAGACGATCCGAGGCCCGCGGATCAGGGTTCCGCAGGAAGAAGCGCTTCGGGGCATCGGAACACTTCCAAACCATGCATGTGACCCTAGAATGTGTAATGAAGTGTGGTGGCATGCTCAAAACTCCTAAACCTGGTTGACAAGTGTGACCCCCTTCGTAGACATGCGCTGTCTCTCCTAAAAACAAAGTGTCTGCAATCTGAGTATTAGGGGGAAACTCCCTGTTTCGGTGAAACCGGGGTAGATCTTGTCACAACATTTTCCCAAACATGGTTTTACATCATCACATGACCTAACCAAGCCTAAAACAAGCGAGTCCTACACAGGGCTACCCCCGTCAGAAGAAAGTCTATGGGGGTAGACGACCCGAGGCCCGCGGATCAGGGTTCCGCAGGAAGAAGCGCTTCGAGGCATCGGAACACTTCCAAACCATGCATGTGACCCTAGCATGTGTAATGAAGTGTGGTGGCATGCTCAAAACTCCTAAACCTGGTTCCCAAGTGTGACCCCCTTCGCAGACATGCGCTGTCTCTCCTAAAAACAAAGTGTCTGCAATCTGAGTATTAGGGGGACACTCCCCGTTTCGGTGAAACCGGGGTAGATATTGTTACAACATGTTCCCAAACATGGTCTTACATCATCACATGACCTAACCAAGCCTAAAAAAAGTGAGTCCTACACCGGGATACCCCTGTGAGAAGAAAGTCTAGGGGGGGGTAGACGATCCGAGGCCCGCGGATCAGGGTTCCGCAGGAAGAAGCGCTTCGGGGCATCGGAACACTTCTAAACCATGCATGTGACCCTAGCATGTGTAATGAAGTGTGGTGGCATGCTCAAAACTCCTAAACCTGGTTGCCAAGTGTGACCCCCTTCGCAGACATGCGTTGTCTCTCCTAAAAACAAAGTGTCTGCAATCTAAGTATTAGGGGGAAACTTCCTGTTTCGGTGAAACCGGGGTAGATATTGTCACAACATGTTCCCAAACATGGTTTTACATCATCACATGACCTAACCAAGCCTAAAACAAGTGAGTCCTACACCGGGCTACCCCTGTCAGAAGAAAGTCTATGGGGGTAGACGATCCGAGGCCCGAGAATCAGGGTTCCGCAGGAAGAAGCGCTTAGGGGCATCGGAACACTTCTAAACCATGCATGTGACCCTAAAATGTGTAATGAAGTGTGGTGGCATGCTCAAAATTTTAAACCTGGTTCCCAAGTGTGACCCCCTTCACAGACATGCGCTGTCTCTCCTAAAAACAAAGTGTCTGCAATCTGAGTATTAGTGGGAAACTCCCTGTTTTGGTGAAACCGGGGTAGATATTGTCACAACATGTTCCCAAACATGGTTTTACATCATCACATGACCTAACCAATCCAAAAACAAGTGAGTCCTACACCGGGCTACCCCTGTCAGAAGAAAGTCTAGGGGGGTAGACGATCCGAGGCCCGCGGATCAGGGTTCCGCAGGAAGAAGCGCTTCGGGGAATCGGAACACTTCTAAACCATGCATGTGACCCTAGCATGTGTAATTAAGTGTGGTGGCATGCTCAAAACTCCTAAACCTGGTTCCCAAGTGTGACCCCCTTCGTAGACATGCGCTGTCTCTCCTAAAAACAAAGTGTCTGCAATCTGAGTATTAGGGGGAAACTCCCTGTTTCGGTGAAACCGGGGTAGTTCTTGTCACAACATGTTCCCAAACATGGTTTTACATCATCACATGACCTAACCAAGCCTAAAACAAGTGAGTCCTACACAGGGCTACCCCTGTCAGAAGAAAGTCTACGGGGGTAGACGACCCGAGGCCCGCGAATCAGGGTTCCGCAGGAAGAAGCGCTTCGGGGCATCGGAACACTTCCAAACCATGCATGTGACCCTAGCATGTGTAATGAAGTGTGGTGGTATGCTCAAAACTCCTAAACCTAGTTCCCAAGTGTGACCACCTTCGTAGACATGCGCTGTCCCTCCTAAAAACAAAGTGTCTACAATCTGAGTATTAGGGGGAAACTCCCTGTTTCGGTGAAACCGGGGTAGTTCTTGTCACAGCATGTTCCCAAAGATGGTTTTACATCATCACATGACCTAACCAAGCATAAAACAAGTGAGTCCTACATCGGGCTACCCCTGTCAGAAGAAAGTCTAGGGGGGTAGACGACCCGAGGCCCGCGGATCAGGGTTCCGCAGGAAGAAGCGCTTCGGGGCATCGGAACACTTCCAAACCATGCATGTGACCCTAGCATGTGTAATGAAGTGTGGTGGCATGCTCAAAACTCCTAAACCTGGTTCCCAAGTGTGACCCCCTTCGCGGACATATGCGCTGTCTCTCCTAAAAACAAAGTGTCTACAATCTGAGTATTAGGGGGAAACTCCCCGTTTCGGTGAAACTGGGGTAGATCTTGTCACAACATGTTCCCAAACATGGTTTTACATCATCACAAGACCTAACCAAGCCGAAAACAAGTGAGTCCTACACCAGGCTAACCCTGTCAGAAGAAAGTCTAGGGGGTAGACGATCTGAGGCCCGCGGCTCAGGGTTTCGCAGGAAGAAGCGCTTCGGGGCATCGGAACACCTCCAAACCATGCATGTGACCCTATCATGTGTAATGAAGTGTGGTGGCATGCTCAAAATGTTAAACCTGTTTCCCAAGTGTGACCCCCTTCACAGACATGCGCTGTCTCTCCTAAAAACAAAGTGTCTGCAATCTGAGTATTAGGGGGAAACTCCCTGTTTCGGTGAAACCGGGGTAGATATTGTCACAACATGTTCCCAAACATGGTTTTACATCATCACATGACCTAACCAAGCCTAAAACAAGTGAGTCCTACACTGGGATACCCCTTTCAGAAGAAAGTCTAGGGGGTAGACGATCCGAGGCCCGCGGATCAGGGTTCCGTAGGAAGAAGCGCTTCGGGGCATCGGAACACTTCTAAACCATGCATGTGACCCTAGCATGTGTAATGAAGTGTGGTGGCATGCTCAAAACTCCTAAACCTGGTTCCCAAGTGTGACCCCCTTCGTAGACATGCGCTGTCTCTCCTAAAAACAAAGTGTCTGCAATCTGAATATTAGGTGGAAACTCCCTGTTTCGGTGAAACCGGGGTAGTTCTTGTCACAACATGTTCCCAAACATGGTTTTACATCATCACATGACCTAACCAGGCCTAAAACAAGTGAGTCCTACACAGGGCTACCCCTGTCAGAAGAAAGTCTACGGGGGTAGACGACCCGAGGCCCGCGAATCAGGGTTCCGCAGGAAGAAGCGCTTCGGGGCATCGGAACACTTCCAAACCATGCATGTGACCCTAGCATGTGTAATGAAGTGTGGTGGCATGCTCAAAACTCCTAAACCTAGTTCCCAAGTGTGACCCCCTTCGCAGACATGCGCTGTCTCTCTTAAAAACAAAGTGTCTGCAATCTGAGTATTAGGGTGAAACTCCCCGTTTCGGTGAAACCGGGGTAGATCTTGTCACAGCATGTTCCCAAACATGGTTTTACATCATCACATGACCTAACCAAGCCTAAAACAAGTAGGTCCTACACCGGGTTACCCCTGTCAGAAGAAAGTCTAGGGGGGTAGACGATCCGAGGCCCGCGGATAAGGGTTCCGCAGGAAGAAGCGCTTCGGGGCATCGGAACACTTCCATACCATGCATGTAACCCTAGCATGTGTAATGAAGTGTGGTGGAATGCTCAAAACTCCTAAACCTGGTTCCCAAGTGTGACCCGCTTCGCAGACATGCGCTGTCTCTCCTAAAAACAAAGTGTCTGCAATCTAAGTATTAGGGGTAAACTCCCTGTTTCGGTGAAACCGGGGTAGATATTGTCACAAAATGTTCCCAAACATGGTTTTACATCATCACATGACCTAATCAAGCCTAAAACAAGTGAGTCCTACACCGGGCTACCCCTGTCAGAAGAAAGTCTATGGGGGTAGACGATCCGAGGCCCGCGGATCAGGGTTCCACAGGAAGAAGCGCTTAGGGGCATCGGAACACTTCTAAACCATGCATGTGACCCTAGAATGTGTAATGAAGTGTGGTGGCATGCTCAAAATTTTAAACCTGGTTCCCAAGTGTGACCCCCTTCACAGACATGCGCTGTCTCTCCTAAAAACAAAGTGTCTGCAATCTGAGTATTAGGGGGAAACTCCCTGTTTCGGTGAAACCGGGGTAGATATTGTCACAAAATGTTCCCAAACATGGTTTTACATCATCACATGACCTAACCAAGCCTAAAACAAGTGAGTCCTACACCGGGCTACCCCTGTCAGAAGAAAGTCTAGGGGGGTAGACGATCCGAGGCCCGCGGATCAGGGTTCCGCAGGAAGAAGCGCTTCGGGGCATCGGAACACTTCTAAACCATGCATGTGACCCTAGCATGTGTAATGAAGTGTGGTGGCATGCTCAAAACTCCTAAACCTGGTTGCCAAGTGTGACCCCCTTCGTAGACATGCGCTGTCTCTCCTAAAAACAAAGTGTCTGCAATCTGAGTATTAGGGGGAAACTCCCTGTTTCGGTGAAACCGGGGTAGTTCTTGTCACAACATGTTCCCAAACATGGTTTTACATCATAACATGACCTAACCAAGCTTAAAACAAGTGAGTCCTACACAGGGCTACCCCTGTCAGAAGAAAGTCTATGGGGGTAGACGACCCGAGGCCCGGAATCAGGGTTCCGCAGGAAGAAGCGCTTCGGGGCATCGGAACACTTCCAAACCATGCATGTGACCCTAGCATGTGTAATGAAGTGTGGTGGCATGCACAAAACTCCTAAACCTAGTTCCCAAGTGTGACCCCCTTCGCAGACATGCGGTGTCTCTCCTAAAAACAAAGTGTCTGCAATCTGAGTATTAGGGTGAAACTCCCCGTTTCGGTGAAACCGAGGTAGATCTTGTCACAACATGTTCCCAAACATGGTTTTACATCATCACATGACCTAACCAAGCCTAAAACAAGTAGGTCCTACACCGGGTTACCACTGTCAGAAGAAAGTCTAGGGGGGTAGACGATCCGAGGCCCGCGGATAAGGGTTCCGCAGGAAGAAGCGCTTCGGGGCATCGAAACACTTCCAAACCATGCATGTGACCCTAGCATGTGTAATGAAGTGTGGTGGCATGCTGAAAACTCCTAAACCTGGTTCCCAAGTGTGACCCCCTTCGCAGACATGCGCTGTCTCTCCTAAAAACAAAGTGTCTGCAATCTGAGTATTAGGGGGAAACTCCCTGTTTCGGTGAAACCGGGGTAGATATTGTCACAACATGTTCCCAAACATGGTTTTACATCATCACATGACCTAACCAAGCCTAAAACAAGTGAGTCCTACACCGGGCTACCCCTGTCAGAAGAAAGTCTAGGGGGGTAGACGATCCGAGGCCCGCGGATCAGGGTTCCGCAGGAAGAAGCGCTTCGGGGCATCGGAACACTTCTAAACCATGCATGTGACCCTAGCATGTGTAATGAAGTGTGGTGGCATGCTCAAAACTCCTAAACCTGGTTCCCAAGTGTGACCCCCTTCGCAGACATGCGCTGTCTCTCCTAAAAACAAAGTGTCTGCAATCTGAGTATTAGGGGGACACTCCCCGTTTCGGTGAAACCGGGGTAGATCTTGTCACAACATGTTCCCAAACATGGTTTTACATCATCACATGACCTAACCAAGCCTAAAAAAGTGAGTCCAACACCGGGCTACCCCTGTGAGAAGAAAGTCTAGGGGGGTAGACGATCTGAGGCCCGCGGATCAGGGTTCCGCAGGAAGAAGCGCTTCGGGGCATCGGAACACTTCCAAACCATGCATGTGACCCTAGCATGTGTAATGAAGTGTGGTGGCATGCTCAAAACTCCTAAACCTAGTTCCCAAGTGTGACCCCCTTCGCGGACATATGCGCTGTCTCTCCTAAAAACAACGTGTCTACAATCTGAGTATTAGGGGGAAACTCCCCGTTTCGGTGAAACGGGGGTAGATCTTGTCACAACATGTTCCCAAACATGGTTTTACATCATCACATGACCTAACCAAGCCTAAAACAAGTGAGTCCTACACCGGGCTACCCCTGTCAGAAGAAAGTCTAGTGGGGTAGACGATCCGAGGCCCGCGGATCAGGGTTTCGCAGGAAGAAGCACTTCGGGGCATCGGAACACCTCCAAACCATGCATGTGACCCTAGCATGTGTAATGAAATGTGGTGGCATGCTCAAAACTTTTAAACCTGGTTCCCAAGTGTGACCCCCTTCACAGACATGCGCTGTCTGTCCTAAAAACAAAGTGTCTGCAATCTGAGTATTAGGGGGAAACTCCCTGTTTCGGTGAAACCGGGGTAGATATTGTCACAACATGTTCCCAAACATGGTTTTACATCATCACATAACCTAACCAAGCCAAAAAAAAGTGAGTCCTACACCGGGTTACCCCTGTCAGAAGAAAGTCTAGGGGGGTAGACGATCCGAGGCCCGCGTATCAGGGTTCCGCAGGAAGAAGCGCTTCGGGGCATCAGAACACTTTTAAACCATGCATGTGACCCTAGCATGTGTAATGAAGTGTGGTGGCATGCTCAAAACTCCTAATCCTGGTTCCCAAGTGTGACCCCCTTCGTAGACATGCGCTGTCTCTCCTAAAAACAAAGTGTCTGCAATCTGAGTATTAGGGGGAAACTCCCTGTTTCGGTGAAACCGGGGTAGTTCTTGTCACAACATGTTCCCAAACATGGTTTTACATCATCACATGACCTAACCAAGCCTAAAAAAAGTGAATCCTACACCGGGCTACCCCTGTGAGAAGAAAGTCTAGGGGGGTAGACGATCCGAGGCCCGCGGATCAGGGTTCCGCAGGAAGAAGCGCTTCGGGGCATCGGAACACTTCCAAACCATGCATGTGACCCTAGCATGTGTAATGAAGTGTGGTGGCATGCTCAAAACTCCTAAACCTGGTTCCCAAGTGTGACCCCCTTCGCGGACATATGCGCTGTCTCTCCTAAAAACAACGTGTCTACAATCTGAGTATTAGGGGGAAACTCCCTGTTTCGGTGAAACGGGGGTAGATCTTGTCACAACATGTTCCCAAACATGGTTTTATATCATCACATGACCTAACCAAGCCTAAAACAAGCGAGTCCTACACAGGGCTACCCCTGTCAGAAGAAAGTCTATGGGGGTAGACGACCCGAGGCCCGCGGATCAGGGTTCCGCAGGAAGAAGCGCTTCGGGGCATCGGAACACTTCCAAACCATGCATGTGACCCTAGCATGTGTAATGAAGTGTGGTGGAATGCTCAAAACTCCTAAAACTGGTTCCCAAGTGTGACCCCCTTCGCAGAAATGCGCTGTCTCTCCTAAAAACAAAGTGTCTGCAATTTGAGTATTAGGGGGACACTCCCCGTTTCGGTGAAACCGGGGTAGATCTTGTCACAAAATGTTCCCAAACATGGTTTTACATCATCACATGACCTAACCAAGCCTAAAAAAAGTGAGTCCTACACCGGGCTACCCCTGTGAGAAGAAAGTCTAGGGGGGTAGACGATCCGAGGCCCGCGGATCAGGGTTCCGCAGGAAGAAGCGCTTCGGGGCATCGGAACACTTCCAAACCATGCATGTGACCCTAGCATGTGTAATGAAGTGTGGTGGCATGCTCAAAACTCCTAAACCTGGTTCCCAAGTGTGACCCCCTTCGCGGACATATGCGCTGTCTCTCCTAAAAACAACGTGTCTACAATCTGAGTATTAGGGGGAACTCCCTGTTTCGGTGAAACGGGGGTAGATCTTGTCACAACATGTTCCCAAACATGGTTTTACATCATCACATGACCTAACCAAGCCTAAAACAAGCGAGTCCTACACAGGGCTACCCCTGTCAGAAGAAACTCTATGGGGGTAGACGACCCGAGGCCCGCGGATCAGGGTTCCGCAGGAAGAAGCGCTTCGGGGCATCGGAACACTTCCAAACCATGCATGTGACCCTAGCATGTGTAATGAAGTGTGGTGGCATGCTCAAAACTCCTAAAACTGGTTCCCAAGTGTGACCCCCTTTGGAGAGACATGTGCTGTCTCTCCTAAAAACAAAGTGTCTGCAATTTGAGTATTAGGGGGACACTCCCCGTTTCGGTGAAACCGGGGTAGATCTTGTCACAACATGTTCCCAAACATGGTTTTACATCATCACATGACCTAACCAATCCTAAAAAAAGTGAGTCCTACACCGGGCTACCCCTGTGAGAAGAAAGTCTAGGGGGGTAGACGATCCGAGGCCCGCGGATCAGGGTTCCGCAGGAAGAAGCGCTTCGGGGCATCGGAACACTTCCAAACCATGCATGTGACCCTAGCATGTGTAATGAAGTGTGGTGGCATGCTCAAAACTCCTAAACCTAGTTCCCAAGTGTGACCCCCTTCGCGGACATATGCGCTGTCTCTCCTAAAAACAACGTGTCTACAATCTGAGTATTAGGGGGAAACTCCCCGTTTCGGTGAAACGGGGGTAGATCTTGTCACAACATGTTCCCAAACATGGTTTTACATCATCACATGACCTAACCAAGCCTAAAACAAGTGAGTCCTACACCGGGCTACCCCTGTCAGAAGAAAGTCTAGGGGGGTAGACGATCTGAGGCCCGCGGATCAGGGTTCCGCAGGAAGAAGCGCTTCGGGGCATCGGAACACTTCCACACCATGCATGTGACCCTAACATGTGTAATGAAGTGTGGTGTCATGCTCAAAACTCCTAAACCTGGTTCCCAAGTGTGACCCCCTTCGCAGACATGCGCTGTCTCTCCTAAAAACAAAGTGTCTGCAATCTGAGTATTAGGGGGAAACTCCCTGTTTCGGTGAAACCGGGGTAGATATTGTCACAACATGTTCCCAAACATGGTTTTACATCATCACATGACCTAACCAAGCCTAAAACAAGTGAGTCCTACACCGGGCTACCCCTGTCAGAAGAAAGTCTAGGGGGGGTAGACGATCCGAGGCCCGCGGATCAGGGTTCCGCAGCAAGAAGCGCTTCGGGGCATCGGAACACTTCTAAACCATGCATGTGACCCTAGCATGTGTAATGAAGTGTGGTGGCATGCTCAAAAATTTAAACCTGGTTCCCAAGTGTGACCCCCTTCACAGACATGCGCTGTCTCTCCTAAAAACAAAGTGTCTGCAATCTGAGTATTAGAGGGAAACTCCCTGTTTCGGTGAAACCGGGGTAGATATTGTCACAAAATGTTCCCAAACATGGTTTTACATCATCACATGACCTAACCAAGCCTAAAACAAGTGAGTCCTACACCAGGCTACCCCTGTCAGAAGAAAGTCTAGGGGGGTAGACGATCCGAGGCCCGCGGATCAGGGTTCCGCAGGAAGAACCGCTTCGGGGCATCGGAACACTTCTAAACCATGCATGTGACCCTAGCATGTGTAATGAAGTGTGGTGGCATGCTCAAAACTCCTAAACCTGGTTGCCAAGTGTGACCCCCTTCGTAGACATGCGCTGTCTCTCCTAAAAACAAAGTGTCTCCAATCTGAGTATTAGGGGGAAACTCCCTGTTTCGGTGAAACCGGGGTAGTTCTTATCACAACATGTTCCCAAACATGGTTTTACATCATCACATGACCTAACCAAGCCTAAAACAAGTGAGTCCTACATAGGGCTACCCCTGTCAGAAGAAAGTCTACGGGGGTAGACGACCCGAGGCCCGCGAATCAGGGTTCCGCAGGAAGAAGCGCTTCGGGGCATCAGAACACTTCCAAACCATGCATGTGACCCTAGCATGTGTAATGAAGTGTTGTGGCATGCACAAAACTCCTAAACCTAGTTCCCAAGTGTGACCCCCTTCGCAGACATGCGTTGTCTCTCCTAAAAACAAAGTGTCTGCAATCTGAGTATTAGGGGGAAACTCCCTGTTTCGGTGAAACCGGGGTAGATCTTGTCACAACATGTTCCCAAACATGGTTTTACATCATCACATGACCTAACCAAGCCTAAAACAAGCGAGTCCTACACAGGGCTACCCCTGTCAGAAGAAAGTCTATGGGGGTAGACGACCCGAGGCCCGCGGATCAGGGTTCCGCAGGAAGAAGCGCTTCGGGGCATCGGAACACTTCCAAACCATGCATGTGACCCTAGAATGTGTAATGAAGTGTGGTGGCATGCTCAAAACTCCTAAACCTGGTTCCCAAGTGTGACCCCCTTCGCAGACATGCGCTGTCTCTCCTAAAAACAAAGTGTGCAATCTGAGTATTAGGGGGACACTCCCCGTTTCGGTGAAACCGGGGTAGATCTTGTCACAACATGTTCCCAAACATGGTTTTACATCATCACATGACCTAACCAAGCCTAAAAAAAGTGAGTCCTACACCGGGCTACCCCTTTGAGAAGAAAGTCTAGGGGGGTAGACGATCCGAGGCCCGCGGATCAGGGTTCCGCAGGAAGAAGCGCTTCGGGGCATCGGAACACTTCCAAACCATGCATGTGACCCTAGCATGTGTAATGAAGTGTGGTGGAATGCTCAAAACTCCTAAACCTAGTTCCCAAGTGTGACCCCCTTCGCGGACATATGCGCTGTCTCTCCTAAAAACAACGTGTCTACAATCTGAGTATTAGGGGGAAACTCCCCGTTTCGGTGAAACGGGGGTAGATCTTGTCACAACATGTTCCCAAACATGGTTTTACATCATCACATGACCTAACCAAGCCTAAAACAAGTGAGTCCTACACCGGGCTACCCCTGTCAGAAGAAAGTCTAGGGGGGTAGACGATCCGAGGCCCGTGGATCAGGGTTTCGCAGGAAGAAGCACTTCGGGGCATCGGAACACCTCCAAACCATGCATGTGACCCTAGCATGTGTAATGAAATGTGGTGGCATGCTCAAAATTTTAAACCTGGTTCCCAAGTGTGACCCCCTTCACAGACATGCGCTGTCTGTCCTAAAAACAAAGTGTCTGCAATCTGAGTATTAGGGGGAAACTCCCTGTTTCGGTGAAACCGGGGTAGATATTGTCACAACATGTTCCCAAACATGGTTTTACATCATCACATAACCTAACCAAGCCAAAAACAAGTGAGTCCTACACCGGGTTACCCCTGTCAGAAGAAAGTCTAGGGGGGTAGACGATCCGAGGCCCGCGTATCAGGGTTCCGCAGGAAGAAGCGCTTCGGGGCATCGGAACACTTCTAAACCATGCATGTGACCCTAGCATGTGTAATGAAGTGTGGTGGCATGCTCAAAACTCCTAAACCTGGTTCCCAAGTGTGACCCCCTTCGCGGACATATGCGCTGTCTCTCCTAAAAACAAAGTGTCTGCAATCTAAGTATTAGGGGGAAACTCCCCGTTTCGGTGAAACTTGGGTAGATCTTGTCACAACATGTTCCCAAACATGGTTTTACATCATCACATGACCTAACCAATCATAAAACAAGTGAGTCCTACACCGGGCTACCCCTGTCAGAAGAAAGTCTAGGGGGGTAGACGATCCGAGGCTCGCGGATCAGGGTTTCGCAGGAAGAAGCGCTTCGGGGCATCGGAACACCTCCAAACCATGCATGTGACCCTAGCATGTGTAATGAAGTGTGGTGGCATGCTCAAAACTCCTAAACCTGGTTCCCAAGTGTGACCCCCTTCGCGGACATATGCGCTGTCTCTCCTAAAAACAACGTGTCTACAATCTGAGTATTAGGGGGAAACTCCCCGTTTCGGTGAAACGGGGGTAGATCTTGTCACAACATGTTCCCAAACATGGTTTTACATCATCACATGACCTAACCAAGCCTAAAACAAGTGAGTCCTACACCGGGCTACCCCTTTCAGAAGAAAGTCTAGGGGGGTAGACGATCCGAGGCTCGCGGATCAGGGTTTCGCAGGAAGAAGCGCTTCGGGGCATCGGAACACCTCCAAACCATGCATGTGACCCTAGCATGTGTAATGAAATGTGGTGGCATGCTCAAAACTTTTAAACCTGGTTCCCAAGTGTGACCCCTTCACAGACATGCGCTGTCTGTCCTAAAAACAAAGTGTCTGCAATCTGAGTATTAGGGGGAAACTCCCTGTTTCGGTGAAACCGGGGTAGATATTGTCCCAACATGTTCCCAAACATGGTTTTACATCATCACATAACCTAACCAAGCCAAAAACAAGTGAGTCCTACACCGGGTTACCCCTGTCAGAAGAAAGTCTAGGGGGGTAGACGATCCGAGGCCCGCGTATCAGGGTTCCGCAGGAAGAAGCGCTTCGGGGCATCGGAACACTTCTAAACCATGCATGTGACCCTAGCATGTGTAATGAAGTGTGGTGGCATGCTCAAAACTCCTAAACCTGGTTCCCAAGTGTGACCCCCTTCATAGACATGCGCTGTCTCTCCTAAAAACAAAGTGTCTGCAATCTGAGTATTAGGGGGAAACTCCCTGTTTCGGTGAAACCGGGGTAGTTCTTGTCACAACATGTTCCTAAACATGGTTTTACATCATCACATGACCTAACCAAGCCTAAAACAAGTGAGTCCCACACCGGGCTACCCCTGTCAGAAGAAAGTCTAGGGGGGTAGACGATCTGAGGCCCGCGGATCAGGGTTCCACAGGAAGAAGCGCTTCGGGGCATCGGAACACTTCCAAACCATGCATGTGACCCTAGCATGTGTAATGAAGTGTGGTGGCATGCTCAAAACTCCTAAACCTGGTTCCCAAGTGTGACCCCCTTCGCAGACATGCGCTGTCTCTCCTAAAAACAAAGTGTCTGCAATCTGAGTATTAGGGGGAAACTCCCTGTTTCGGTGAAACCGGGGTAGATATTGTCACAACATGTTCCCAAACATGGTTTTACATCATCACATGACCTAACCAAGCCTAAAACAAGTGAGTCCTACACCGGGCTACCCCTGTCAGAAGAAAGTCTAGGGGGGTAGACGATCCGAGGCCCGCGGATCAGGGCTCCGCAGCAAGAAGCGCTTCGGGGCATCGGAACACTTCTAAACCATGCATGTGACCCTAGCATGTGTAATGAAGTGTGGTGGCATGCTCAAAATTTTAAACCTGGTTCCCAAGTGTGACCCCCTTCACAGACATGCGCTGTCTCTCCTAAAAACAAAGTGTCTGCAATCTGAGTATTAGAGGGAAACTCCCTGTTTCGGTGAAACCGGGGTAGATATTGTCACAAAATGTTCCCAAACATGGTTTTACATCATCACATGACCTAACCAAGCCTAAAACAAGTGAGTCCTACACCGGGCTACCCCTGTCAGAAGAAAGTCTAGGGGGGTAGACGATCCGAGGCCCGCGGATCAGGGTTCCGCAGGAAGAAGCGCTTCGGGGCATCGGAACACTTCTAAACCATGCATGTGACCCTAGCATGTGTAATGAAGTGTGGTGGCATGCTCAAAACTCCTAAACCTGGTTGCCAAGTGTGATCCCCTTCGTAGACATGCGCTGTCTCTCCTAAAAACAAAGTGTCTGCAATGTGAGTATTAGGGGGAAACTCCCTGTTTCGGTGAAACCGGGGTAGTTCTTGTCACAACATGTTCCCAAACATGGTTTTACATCATCACATGACCTAACCAAGCCTAAAACAAGTGAGTCCTACACAGGGCTACCCCTGTCAGAAGAAAGTCTATGGGGGTAGACGACCCGAGGCCCGCGAATCAGGGTTCCGCAGGAAGAAGCGCTTCGGGGCATCGGAACACTTCCAAACCATGCATGTGACCCTAGCATGTGTAATGAAGTGTGGTGGCATGCACAAAACTCCTAAACCTAGTTCCCAAGTGTGACCCCCTTCGCAGACATGCGCTGTCTCTCCTAAAAACAAAGTGTCTGCAATCTGAGTATTAGGGTGAAACTCCCCGTTTCGGTGAAACCGGGGTAGATCTTGTCACAACATGTTCCCAAACATGGTTTTAGATCATAACATGACCTAACCAAGCCTAAAACAAGTAGGTCCTACACCGGGTTACCCCTGTTAGAAGAAAGTCTAGGGGGGTAGACGATCCGAGGCCCGCGGATCAGGGTTCCGCAGGAAGCAGCGCTTCGGGGCATCGGAACACTTCTAAACCATGCATGTGACCCTAGCATGTGTAATTAAGTGTGGTGGCATGCTCAAAACTCCTAAACCTGGTTGCCAAGTGTGACCCCCTTCGTAGACATGCGCTGTCTCTCCTAAAAACAAAGTGTCTGCAATCTGAGTATTAGGGGGAAACTCCCTGTTTCGGTGAAACCGGGGTAGTTCTTGTCACAACATGTTCCCAAACATGGTTTTACATCATCACATGACCTAACCAAGCCTAAAACAAGTGAGTCCTACACAGGGCTACCCCTGTCAGAAGAAAGTCTACGGGGGTAGACGACCCGAGGCCCGCGAATGAGGGTTTCGCAGGAAGAAGCGCTTCGGGGCATCGGAACACTTAGAAACCATGCATGTGACCCTAGCATGTGTAATGAAGTGTGGTGGCATGCACAAAACTCCTAAACCTAGTTCCCAAGTGTGACCCCCTTCGCAGACATGCGCTGTCTCTCCTAAAAACAAAGTGTCTGCAATCTGCGTATTAGGGTGAAACTCCCCGTTTCGGTGAAACCGGGGTAGATCTTGTCACAACATGTTCCCAAACATGGTTTTACATCATCACATGACCTAACCAAGACTAAAACAAGTAGGTCCTACACCGGGTTACCCCTGTCAGAAGAAAGTCTAGGGGGTAGACGATCCGAGGCCCGCGGATCAGGGTTCCGCAGGAAGAAGCGCTTCGGGGCATCGAAACACTTCCAAACCTTGCATGTGACCCTAGCATGTGTAATGAAGTGTGGTGGCATGCTCAAAACTCCTAAACCTGGTTCCCAAGTGTGACCCCCTTCGCAGACATGCGCTATCTCTCCTAAAAACAAAGTGTCTACAATCTGAGTATTAGGGGGAAACTCCCTGTTTCGGTGAAACCGGGGTAGATATTGTCACAACATGTTCCCAAACATGGTTTTACATCATAACATGACCTAACCAAGCCTAAAACAAGTGAGTCCTACACCGGGCTACCCCTGTCAGAAGAAAGTCTAGGGGGTAGACGATCCGAGGCCCGCGGATCAGGGTTCCGCAGGAAGAAGCGCTTCGGGGCATCGGAACACTTCTAAACCATGCATGTGACCCTAGCATGTGTAATGAAGTGTGGTGGCATGCTCAAAAGTCCTAAACCTGGTTGCCAAGTGTGACCCCCTTCGTAGACATGCGCTGTCTCTCCTAAAAACAAAGTGTCTGCAATCTGAGTATTAGGGGGAAACTCCCTGTTTCGGTGAAACCGGGGTAGATCTTGTCACAACATGTTCCCAAACATGGTTTTAAATCATCACATGACCTAACCAAGCCTAAAACAAGCGATTCCTACACAGGGCTACCCCTGTCAGAAGAAAGTCTATGGGGGTAGACGACCCGAGGCCCGCGGATCAGGGTTCCGCAGGAAGAAGCGCTTCGGGGCATCGGAACACTTCCAAACCATGCATGTGACCCTAGAATGTGTAATGAAGTGTGGTGGCATGCTCAAAACTCCTAAACCTGGTTCCCAAGTGTGACCCCCTTCGCAGACATGCGCTGTCTCTCCTAAAAACAAAGTGTCTGCAATCTGAGTATTAGGGGGACACTCCCCGTTTCGGTGAAACCGGGGTAGATCTTGTCACAACATGTTCCCAAACATGGTTTTACATCATCACATGACCTAACCAAGACTAAAAAAAGTGAGTCCTACACCGGGCTACCCCTGTGAGAAGATAGTCTAGGGGGGGTAGACGATCCGAGGCCCGCGGATCCGGGTTCCGCAGGAAGAAGCGCTTCAGGGCATCGGAACACTTCCAAACCATGCATGTGACCCTAGCATGTGTAATGAAGTGTGGTGGCATGCTCAAAACTCCTAAACCTGGTTCCCAAGTGTGACCCCCTTCGCGGACATATGCGCTGTCTCTCCTAAAAACAACGTGTCTACAATCTGAGTATTAGGGGGAAAGTCCCCGTTTCGGTGAAACGGGGGTAGATCTTGTCACAACATGTTCCCAAACATGGTTTTACATCATCACATGACCTAACCAAGCCTAAAACAAGTGAGTCCTACACCGGGCTACCCCTGTCAGAAGAAAGTCTAGGGGGGTAGACGATCCGAGGCCCGCGGATCAGGGTTTCGCAGGAAGAAACGCTTCGGGGCATCGGAACACCTCCAAACCATGCATGTGACCCTAGCATGTGTAATGAAGTGTGGTGGCATGCTCAAAACTTTTAAACCTGGTTCCCAAGTGTGACCCCCTTCACAGACATGCGCTGTCTCTCCTAAAAACAAAGTGTCTGCAATCTGAGTATTAGGGGGAAACTCCCTGTTTCGGTGAAACTGGGGTAGATATTGTCACAACATGTTCCCAAACATGGTTTTACATCATCACATGACCTAACCAAGCCAAAAACAAGTGAGTCCTACACCGGGCTACCCCTGTCAGAAGAAAGTCTAGGGGGGTAGACGATCAGAGGCCCGCGTATCAGGGTTCCGCAGGAAGAAGCGCTTCGGGGCATCGGAACACTTCTAAACCATGCATGTGACCCTAGCATGTGTAATGAAGTGTGGTGGCATTCTCAAAACTCCTAAACCTGGTTCCCAAGTGTGACCCCCTTCGTAGACATGCGCTGTCTCTCCTAAAAACAAAGTGTCTGTAATCTGAGTATTAGGGGGAAACTCCCTGTTTCGGTGAAACCGGGGTAGTTCTTGTCACAACATGTTCCCAAACATGGTTTTACATCATCACATGACCTAACCAAGCCTAAAACAAGTGAGTCCTACACAGGGCTACCCCTGTCAGAAGAAAGTCTACGGGGGTAGACGACCCGAGGCCCGCGAATAAGGGTTCCGCAGGAAGAAGCGCTTCGGGGCATCGGAACACTTCCAAACCATGCATGTGACCCTATCATGTGTAATGAAGTGTGGTGGTATGCTCAAAACTCCTAAACCTAGTTCCCAAGTGTGACCCCCTTCGCAGACATGCGCTGTCTCTCCTAAAAACAAAGTGTCTGCAAATCTGAGTATTAGGGTGAAACTCCCCGTTTCGGTGAAACCGGGGTAGATCTTGTCACAACATGTTCCCAAACATGGTTTTACATCATCACATGACCTAACCAAGCCTAAAACAAGTGAGTCCTACATTGGGCTACCCCTGTGAGAAGAAAGTCTAGGGGGGGTAGACGACCCGAGGCCCGTGAACCAGGGTTCCGCAGGAAGAAGCGCTTCGGGGCATCGGAACACTTCCAAACCATGCATGTGACCCTAGCATGTGTAATGAAGTGTGGTGGAATTCTCAAAATTTTAAACCTGGTTCCCAAGTGTGACCCCCTTCGCGGACATATGCGCTGTCTCTCCTAAAAACAACGTGTATACAATCTGAGTATTAGGGGGAAACTCCCCGTTTCGGTGAAACTGGGGTAGATCTTGTCACAACATGTTCCCAAACATGGTTTTACATCATCACATGACCTAACCAAGCATAAAACAAGTGAGTCCTACACCGGGCTACCCCTGTCAGAAGAAAGTCTAGGGGGGTAGACGATCCGAGGCCCGCGGATCAGGGTTTCGCAGGAAGAAGCGCTTCGGGGCATCGGAACACCTCCAAACCATGCATGTGACCCTAGCATGTGTAATGAAGTGTGGTGGCATGCTCAAAACTTTTAAACCTGGTTCCCAAGTGTGACCCCCTTCGCAGACATGCGCTGTCTATCCTAAGAACAAAGTGTCTGCAATCTGAGTATTAGGGGGAAACTCCTTGTTTCGGTGAAACCGAGGTAGATATTGTCACAACATGTTCCCAAACATGGTTTTACATCATCACATGACCTAACCAAGCCAAAAACAAGTGAGTCCTACACCGGGCTACCCCTGTCAGAAGAAAGTCTAGGGGGTAGACGATCCGAGGCCCGCGTATGAGGGTTCCGAAGGAAGAAGCGCTTTGGGGCATCGGAACACTTCTAAACCATGCATGTGACCCTAGCATGTGTAATGAAGTGTGGTGGCATGCTCAAAACTACTAAACCTGGTTCCCAAGTGTGACCCCCTTCGTAGACATGCGCTGTCTCTCCTAAAAACAAAGTGTCTGCAATCTGAGTATTAGGGGGAAACTCCCTGTTTCGGTGAAACCGGGGTAGTTCTTGTCACAACATGTTCCCAAACATGGTTTTACATCATTAAATGACCTAACCACGCCTAAAACAAGTGAGTCCTACACAGGGCTACCCCTGTCAGAAGAAAGTCAACAGGGGTAGACGACCCGAGGCCCGCGAATCAGGGTTCCGCAGGAAGAAGCGCTTCGGTGCATCGGAACACTTCCAAACCATGCATGTGACCCTAGCATGTGTAATGAAGTGTGGTGGTATGCTCAAAACTCCTAAACCTAGTTCCCAAGTGTGACCCCCTTCGCAGACATGCGCTGTCTCTCCTAAAAACAAAGTGTCTGCAAATCTGAGTATTAGGGGGAAACTCCCTGTTTCGGTGAAACCGGGGTAGATCTTGTCACAACATGTTCCCATACATGGTTTTACATCATCACATGACCTAACCAAGCCTAAAACAAGTGAGTCCTACATTGGGCTACCCCTGTCAGAAGAAAGTCTAGGGGGTAGACGACCCGAGGCCCGCGAATCAGGGTTCCGCAGGAAGAAGCGCTTCGGGGCATCGGAACACTTCCAAACCATGCATGTGACCCTAGAATGTGTAATGAAGTGTGGTGGCATGCTCAAAACTCCTAAACCTGGTTCCCAAGTGTGACCCCCTTCACAGACATGCGCTGTCTCTCCTAAAAACAAAGTGTCTGCAATCTGAGTATTAGGGTGAAACTCCCCGTTTCGGTGAAACCGGGGTAGATCTTGTCACAACATGTTCCCAAACATGGTTTTACATCATCACATGACCTAACCAAGCCTAAAACAAGTAGGTCCTACACCGGGTTACCCCTGTCAGAAGAAAGTCTAGGGGGTAGACGATCCGAGGCCCGCGGATCAGGGTTCCGCAGGAAGAAGCGCTTCGGGGCATCGAAACACTTCCAAACCATGCATGTGACCCGAGCATGTGTAATGAAGTGTGGTGGCATGCTCAAAACTCCTAAACCTGGTTCCCAAGTGTGAACCCCTTCGCAGACATGCGCTATCTCTCCTAAAAACAAAGTGTCTACAATCTGAGTATTAGGGGGAAACTCCCTGTTTCGGTGAAACCGGGGTAGATATTGTCACAACATGTTCCCAAACATGGTTTTACATCATAACATGACCTAGCCAAGCCTAAAACAAGTGAGTCCTACACCGGGCTACCCCTGTCAGAAGAAAGTCTAGGGGGTAGACGATCCGAGGCCCGCGGATCAGGGTTCCGCAGGAAGAAGCGCTTCGGGGCATCGGAACACTTCTAAACCATGCATGTGACCCTAGCATGTGTAATGAAGTGTGGTGGCATGCTCAAAACTCCTAAACGTGGTTGCCAAGTGTGACCCCCTTCGTAGACATGCGCTGTCTCTCCTAAAAACAAAGTGTCTGCAATCTGAGTATTAGGGGGAAACTCCCTGTTTCGGTGAAACCGGGGTAGATCTTGTCACAACATGTTCCCAAACATGGTTTTACATCATCACATGACCTAACCAAGCCTAAAACAAGCGAGTCCTACACAGGGCTACCCCTGTCAGAAGAAAGTCTATGGGGGTAGACGACCCGAGGCCCGCGGATCAGGGTTCCGCAGGAAGAAGCGCTTCAGGGCATCGGAACACTTGCAAACCATGCATGTGACCCTAGCATGTGTAATGAAGTGTGGTGGCATGCTCAAAACTCCTAAACCTGGTTCCCAAGTGTGACCCCCTTCGCAGACATGCGCTGTCTCTCCTAAAATCAAAGTGTCTGCAATCTGAGTATTAGGGGGACACTCCCCGTTTCGGTGAAACCGGGGTAGATCTTGTCACAACATGTTCCCAAACATGGTTTTACATCATCAAATGACCTAACCAAGCCTAAAAAAAGTGAGTCCTACACCGGGCTACCCCTGTGAGAAGAAAGTCTAGGGGGGGTAGACGATCCGAGGCCCGCGGATCCGGGTTCCGCAGGAAGAAGCGCTTCGGGGCATCGGAACACTTCCAAACCATGCATGTGACCCTAGCATGTGTAATGAAGTGTGGTGGCATTCTCAAAACTCCTAAACCTGGTTCCCAAGTGTGACCCCCTTCGCGGACATATGCGCTGTCTCTCCTAAAAACAACGTGTCTACAATCTGAGTTTTAGGGGGAAAGTCCCCGTTTCGGTGAAACGGGGGTAGATCTTGTCACAACATGTTCCCAAACATGGTTTTACATCATCACATGACCTAACCAAGCCTAAAACAAGTGAGTGCTACACCGGGCTACCCCTGTCAGAAGAAAGTCTAGGGGGGTAGACGATCCGAGGCCCGCGGATCAGGGTTTCGCAGGAAGAAACGCTTCGGGGCATCGGCACACCTCCAAACCATGCATGTGACCCTAGCATGTGTAATGAAGTGTGGTGGCATGCTCAAAACTTTTAAACCTGGTTCCCAAGTGTGACCCCCTTCACAGACATGCGCTGTCTCTCCTAAAAACAAAGTGTCTGCAATCTGAGTATTAGGGGGAAACTCCCTGTTTCGGTGAAACCGGGGTAGTTCTTGTCACAACATGTTCCCAAACATGGTTTTACATCATCACATGACCTAACCAAGCCTAAAACAAGTGAGTCCTACACAGGGCTACCCCTGTCAGAAGAAAGTCTACGGGGGTAGACGACCCGAGGCCCGCGAATCAGGGTTCCGCAGGAAGAAGCGCTTCGGGGCATCGGAACACTTCCAAACCATGCATGTGACCCTAGCATGTGTAATGAAGTGTGGTGGTATGCTCAAAACTCCTAAACCTAGTTCCCAAGTGTGACCACCTTCGTAGACATGCGCTGTCCCTCCTAAAAACAAAGTGTCTACAATCTGAGTATTAGGGGGAAACTCCCTGTTTCGGTGAAACCGGGGTAGTTCTTGTCACAGCATGTTCCCAAAGATGGTTTTACATCATCACATGACCTAACCAAGCATAAAACAAGTGAGTCCTACATCGGGCTACCCCTGTCAGAAGAAAGTCTAGGGGGGTAGACGACCCGAGGCCCGCGGATCAGGGTTCCGCAGGAAGAAGCGCTTCGGGGCATCGGAACACTTCCAAACCATGCATGTGACCCTAGCATGTGTAATGAAGTGTGGTGGCATGCTCAAAACTCCTAAACCTGGTTCCCAAGTGTGACCCCCTTCGCGGACATATGCGCTGTCTCTCCTAAAAACAAAGTGTCTACAATCTGAGTATTAGGGGGAAACTCCCCGTTTCGGTGAAACTGAGGTAGATCTTGTCACAACATGTTCCCAAACATGGTTTTACATCATCACAAGACCTAACCAAGCCGAAAACAAGTGAGTCCTACACCAGGCTAACCCTGTCAGAAGAAAGTCTAGGGGGTAGACGATCTGAGGCCCGCGGCTCAGGGTTTCGCAGGAAGAAGCGCTTCGGGGCATCGGAACACCTCCAAACCATGCATGTGACCCTATCATGTGTAATGAAGTGTGGTGGCATGCTCAAAATGTTAAACCTGTTTCCCAAGTGTGACCCCCTTCACAGACATGCGCTGTCTCTCCTAAAAACAAAGTGTCTGCAATCTGAGTATTAGGGGGAAACTCCCTGTTTCGGTGAAACCGGGGTAGATATTGTCACAACATGTTCCCAAACATGGTTTTACATCATCACATGACCTAACCAAGCCTAAAACAAGTGAGTCCTACACTGGGCTACCCCTTTCAGAAGAAAGTCTAGGGGGTAGACGATCCGAGGCCCGCGGATCAGGGTTCCGTAGGAAGAAGCGCTTCGGGGCATCGGAACACTTCTAAACCATGCATGTGACCCTAGCATGTGTAATGAAGTGTGGTGGCATGCTCAAAACTCCTAAACCTGGTTCCCAAGTGTGACCCCCTTCGTAGACATGCGCTGTCTCTCCTAAAAACAAAGTGTCTGCAATCTGAATATTAGGTGGAAACTCCCTGTTTCGGTGAAACCGGGGTAGTTCTTGTCACAACATGTTCCCAAACATGGTTTTACATCATCACATGACCTAACCAGGCCTAAAACAAGTGAGTCCTACACAGGGCTACCCCTGTCAGAAGAAAGTCTACGGGGGTAGACGACCCGAGGCCCGCGAATCAGGGTTCCGCAGGAAGAAGCGCTTCGGGGCATCGGAACACTTCCAAACCATGCATGTGACCCTAGCATGTGTAATGAAGTGTGGTGGCATTCTCAAAACTCCTAAACCTAGTTCCCAAGTGTGACCCCCTTCGCAGACATGCGCTGTCTCTCTTAAAAACAAAGTGTCTGCAATCTGAGTATTAGGGTGAAACTCCCCGTTTCGGTGAAACCGGGGTAGATCTTGTCACAGCATGTTCCCAAACATGGTTTTACATCATCACATGACCTAACCAAGCCTAAAACAAGTAGGTCCTACACCGGGTTACCCCTGTCAGAAGAAAGTCTAGGGGGGTAGACGATCCGAGGCCCGCGGATAAGGGTTCCGCAGGAAGAAGCGCTTCGGGGCATCGGAACACTTCCATACCATGCATGTAACCCTAGCATGTGTAATGAAGTGTGGTGGAATGCTCAAAACTCCTAAACCTGGTTCCCAAGTGTGACCCGCTTCGCAGACATGCGCTGTCTCTCCTAAAAACAAAGTGTCTGCAATCTAAGTATTAGGGGTAAACTCCCTGTTTCGGTGAAACCGGGGTAGATATTGTCACAACATGTTCCCAAACATGGTTTTACATCATCACATGACCTAATCAAGCCTAAAACAAGTGAGTCCTACACCGGGCTACCCCTGTCAGAAGAAAGTCTATGGGGGTAGACGATCCGAGGCCCGCGGATCAGGGTTCCACAGGAAGAAGCGCTTAGGGGCATCGGAACACTTCTAAACCATGCATGTGACCCTAGAATGTGTAATGAAGTGTGGTGGCATGCTCAAAATTTTAAACCTGGTTCCCAAGTGTGACCCCCTTCACAGACATGCGCTGTCTCTCCTAAAAACAAAGTGTCTGCAATCTGAGTATTATGGGGAAACTCCCTGTTTCGGTGAAACCGGGGTAGATATTGTCACAAAATGTTCCCAAACATGGTTTTACATCATCACATGACCTAACCAAGCCTAAAACAAGTGAGTCCTACACCGGGCTACCCCTGTCAGAAGAAAGTCTAGGGGGGTAGACGATCCGAGGCCCGCGGATCAGGGTTCCGCAGGAAGAAGCGCTTCGGGGCATCGGAACACTTCTAAACCATGCATGTGACCCTAGCATGTGTAATGAAGTGTGGTGGCATGCTCAAAACTCCTAAACCTGGTTGCCAAGTGTGACCCCCTTCGTAGACATGCGCTGTCTCTCCTAAAAACAAAGTGTCTGCAATCTGAGTATTAGGGGGAAACTCCCTGTTTCGGTGAAACCGGGGTAGTTCTTGTCACAACATGTTCCCAAACATGGTTTTACATCATAACATGACCTAACCAAGCTTAAAACAAGTGAGTCCTACACAGGGCTACCCCTGTCAGAAGAAAGTCTATGGGGGTAGACGACCCGAGGCCCGGAATCAGGGTTCCGCAGGAAGAAGCGCTTCGGGGCATCGGAACACTTCCAAACCATGCATGTGACCCTAGCATGTGTAATGAAGTGTGGTGGCATGCACAAAACTCCTAAACCTAGTTCCCAAGTGTGACCCCCTTCGCAGACATGCGGTGTCTCTCCTAAAAACAAAGTGTCTGCAATCTGAGTATTAGGGTGAAACTCCCCGTTTCGGTGAAACCGAGGTAGATCTTGTCACAACATGTTCCCAAACATGGTTTTACATCATCACATGACCTAACCAAGCCTAAAACAAGTAGGTCCTACACCGGGTTACCACTGTCAGAAGAAAGTCTAGGGGGGTAGACGATCCGAGGCCCGCGGATAAGGGTTCCGCAGGAAGAAGCGCTTCGGGGCATCGAAACACTTCCAAACCATGCATGTGACCCTAGCATCTGTAATGAAGTGTGGTGGCATGCTGAAAACTCCTAAACCTGGTTCCCAAGTGTGACCCCCTTCGCAGACATGCGCTGTCTCTCCTAAAAACAAAGTGTCTGCAATCTGAGTATTAGGGGGAAACTCCCTGTTTCGGTGAAACCGGGGTAGATATTGTCACAACATGTTCCCAAACATGGTTTTACATCATCACATGACCTAACCAAGCCTAAAACAAGTGAGTCCCACACCGGGCTACCCCTGTCAGAAGAAAGTCTAGGGGGTAGACGATCTGAGGCCCGCGGATCAGGGTTCCGCAGGAAGAAGCGCTTCGGGGCATCGGAACACTTCCAAACCATGCATGTGACCCTAGCATGTGTAATGAAGTGTGGTGGCATGCTCAAAACTCCTAAACCTGGTTCCCAAGTGTGACCCCCTTCGCAGACATGCGCTGTCTCTCCTAAAAACAAAGTGTCTGCAATCTGAGTATTAGGGGGAAACTCCCTGTTTAGGTGAAACCGGGGTAGATATTGTCACAACATGTTCCCAAACATGGTTTTACATCATCACATGACCTAACCAAGCCTAAAACAAGTGAGTCCTACACCGGGCTACCCCTGTCAGAAGAAAGTCTAGGGGGGTAGACGATCCGAGGCCCGCGGATCAGGGTTCCGCAGCAAGAAGCGCTTCGGGGCATCGGAACACTTCTAAACCATGCATGTGACCCTAGCATGTGTAATGAAGTGTGGTGGCATGCTCAAAACTCCTAAACCTAGTTCCCAAGTGTGACCCCCTTCGCGGACATATGCGCTGTCTCTCCTAAAAACAACGTGTCTACAATCTGAGTATTAGGGGGAAACTCCCCGTTTCGGTGAAACGGGGGTAGATCTTGTCACAACATGTTCCCAAACATGGTTTTACATCATCACATGACCTAACCAAGCCTAAAACAAGTGAGTCCTACACCGGGCTACCCCTGTCAGAAGAAAGTCTAGTGGGGTAGACGATCCGAGGCCCGCGGATCAGGGTTTCGCAGGAAGAAGCACTTCGGGGCATCGGAACACCTCCAAACCATGCATGTGACCCTAGCATGTGTAATGAAATGTGGTGGCATGCTCAAAACTTTTAAACCTGGTTCCCAAGTGTGACCCCCTTCACAGACATGCGTTGTCTGTCCTAAAAACAAAGTGTCTGCAATCTGAGTATTAGGGGGAAACTCCCTGTTTCGGTGAAACCGGGGTAGATATTGTCACAACATGTTCCCAAACATGGTTTTACATCATCACATAACCTAACCAAGCCAAAAACAAGTGAGTCCTACACCGGGTTACCCCTGTCAGAAGAAAGTCTAGGGGGGTAGACGATCCGAGGCCCGCGTATCAGGGTTCCGCAGGAAGAAGCGCTTCGGGGCATCGGAACACTTTTAAACCATGCATGTGACCCTAGCATGTGTAATGAAGTGTGGTGGCATGCTCAAAACTCCTAATCCTGGTTCCCAAGTGTGACCCCCTTCGTAGACATGCGCTGTCTCTCCTAAAAACAAAGTGTCTGCAATCTGAGTATTAGGGGGAAACTCCCTGTTTCGGTGAAACCGGGGTAGTTCTTGTCACAACATGTTCCCAAACATGGTTTTACATCATCACATGACCTAACCAAGCCTAAAAAAAGTGAATCCTACACCGGGCTACCCCTGTGAGAAGAAAGTCTAGGGGGGTAGACGATCCGAGGCCCGCGGATCAGGGTTCCGCAGGAAGAAGCGCTTCGGGGCATCGGAACACTTCCAAACCATGCATGTGACCCTAGCATGTGTAATGAAGTGTGGTGGCATGCTCAAAACTCCTAAACCTGGTTCCCAAGTGTGACCCCCTTCGCGGACATATGCGCTGTCTCTCCTAAAAACAACGTGTCTACAATCTGAGTATTAGGGGGAAACTCCCTGTTTCGGTGAAACGGGGGTAGATCTTGTCACAACATGTTCCCAAACATGGTTTTATATCATCACATGACCTAACCAAGCCTAAAACAAGCGAGTCCTACACAGGGCTACCCCTGTCAGAAGAAAGTCTATGGGGGTAGACGACCCGAGGCCATCGGATCAGGGTTCCGCAGGAAGAAGCGCTTCGGGGCATCGGAACACTTCCAAACCATGCATGTGACCCTAGCATGTGTAATGAAGTGTGGTGGAATGCTCAAAACTCCTAAAACTGGTTCCCAAGTGTGACCCCCTTCGCAGACATGCGCTGTCTCTCCTAAAAACAAAGTGTCTGCAATTTGAGTATTAGGGGGACACTCCCCGTTTCGGTGAAACCGGGGTAGATCTTGTCACAACATGTTCCCAAACATGGTTTTACATCATCACATGACCTAACCAAGCCTAAAAAAAGTGAGTCCTACACCGGGCTACCCCTGTGAGAAGAAAGTCTAGGGGGGTAGACGATCCGAGGCCCGCGGATCAGGGTTCCGCAGGAAGAAGCGCTTCGGGGCATCGGAACACTTCCAAACCATGCATGTGACCCTAGCATGTGTAATGAAGTGTGGTGGCATGCTCAAAACTCCTAAACCTGGTTCCCAAGTGTGACCCCCTTCGCGGACATATGCGCTGTCTCTCCTAAAAACAACGTGTCTACAATCTGAGTATTAGGGGGAACTCCCTGTTTCGGTGAAACGGGGGTAGATCTTGTCACAACATGTTCCCAAACATGGTTTTACATCATCACATGACCTAACCAAGCCTAAAACAAGCGAGTCCTACACAGGGCTACCCCTGTCAGAAGAAACTCTATGGGGGTAGACGACCCGAGGCCCGCGGATCAGGGTTCCGCAGGAAGAAGCGCTTCGGGGCATCGGAACACTTCCAAACCATGCATGTGACCCTAGCATGTGTAATGAAGTGTGGTGGCATGCTCAAAACTCCTAAAACTGGTTCCCAAGTGTGACCCCCTTCGCAGACATGCGCTGTCTCTCCTAAAAACAAAGTGTCTGCAATTTGAGTATTAGGGGGACACTCCCCGTTTCGGTGAAACCGGGGTAGATCTTGTCACAACATGTTCCCAAACATGGTTTTACATCATCACATGACCTAACCAATCCTAAAAAAAGTGAGTCCTACACCGGGCTACCCCTGTGAGAAGAAAGTCTAGGGGGTAGACGATCCCAGGCCCGCGGATCAGGGTTCCGCAGGAAGAAGCGCTTCGGGGCATCGGAACACTTCCAAACCATGCATGTGACCCTAGAATGTGTAATGAAGTGTGGTGGCATGCTCAAAACTCCTAAACCTAGTTCCCAAGTGTGACCCCCTTCGCGGACATATGCGCTGTCTCTCCTAAAAACAATGTGTCTACAATCTGAGTATTAGGGGGAAACTCCCCGTTTCGGTGAAACGGGGGTAGATCTTGTCACAACATGTTCCCAAACATGGTTTTACATCATCACATGACCTAACCAAGCCTAAAACAAGTGAGTCCTACACCGGGCTACCCCTGTCAGAAGAAAGTCTAGGGGGGTAGACGATCTGAGGCCCGCGGATCAGGGTTCCGCAGGAAGAAGCGCTTCGGGGCATCGGAACACTTCCAAACCATGCATGTGACCCTAACATGTGTAATGAAGTGTGGTGTCATGCTCAAAACTCCTAAACCTGGTTCCCAAGTGTGACCCCCTTCGCAGACATGCGTTGTCTCTCCTAAAAACAAAGTGTCTGCAATCTGAGTATTAGGGGGAAACTCCCTGTTTCGGTGAAACCGGGGTAGATATTGTCACAACATGTTCCCAAACATGGTTTTACATCATCACATGACCTAACCAAGCCTAAAACAAGTGAGTCCTACACCGGGCTACCCCTGTCAGAAGAAAGTCTAGGGGGGTAGACGATCCGAGGCCCGCGGATCAGGGTTCCGCAGCAAGAAGCGCTTCGGGGCATCGGAACACTTCTAAACCATGCATGTGACCCTAGCATGTGTAATGAAGTGTGGTGGCATGCTCAAAAATTTAAACCTGGTTCCCAAGTGTGACCCCCTTCACAGACATGCGCTGTCTCTCCTAAAAACAAAGTGTCTGCAATCTGAGTATTAGAGGGAAACTCCCTGTTTCGGTGAAACCGGGGTAGATATTGTCACAAAATGTTCCCAAACATGGTTTTACATCATCACATGACCTAACCAAGCCTAAAACAAGTGAGTCCTACACCAGGCTACCCCTGTCAGAAGAAAGTCTAGGGGGGTAGACGATCCGAGGCCCGCGGATCAGGGTTCCGCAGGAAGAACCGCTTCGGGGCATCGGAACACTTCTAAACCATGCATGTGACCCTAGCATGTGTAATGAAGTGTGGTGGCATGCTCAAAACTCCTAAACCTGGTTGCCAAGTGTGACCCCCTTCGTAGACATGCGCTGTCTCTCCTAAAAACAAAGTGTCTGCAATCTGAGTATTAGGGGGAAACTCCCTGTTTCGGTGAAACCGGGGTAGTTCTTGTCACAACATGTTCCCAAACATGGTTTTACATCATCACATGACCTAACCAAGCCTAAAACAAGTGAGTCCTACATAGGGCTACCCCTGTCAGAAGAAAGTCTACGGGGGTAGACGACCCGAGGCCCGCGAATCAGGGTTCCGCAGGAAGAAGCGCTTCGGGGCATCAGAACACTTCCAAACCATGCATGTGACCCTAGCATGTGTAATGAAGTGTTGTGGCATGCACAAAACTCCTAAACCTAGTTCCCAAGTGTGACCCCCTTCGCAGACATGCGTTGTCTCTCCTAAAAACAAAGTGTCTGCAATCTGAGTATTAGGGGGAAACTCCCTGTTTCGGTGAAACCGGGGTAGATCTTGTCACAACATGTTCCCAAACATGGTTTTACATCATCACATGACCTAACCAAGCCTAAAACAAGCGAGTCCTACACAGGGCTACCCCTGTCAGAAGAAAGTCTATGGGGGTAGACGACCCGAGGCCCGCGGATCAGGGTTCCGCAGGAAGAAGCGCTTCGGGGCATCGGAACACTTCCAAACCATGCATGTGACCCTAGCATGTGTAATGAAGTGTGGTGGCATGCTCAAAACTCCTAAACCTGGTTCCCAAGTGTGACCCCCTTCGCAGACATGCGCTGTCTCTCCTAAAAACAAAGTGTCTGCAATCTGAGTATTAGGGGGACACTCCCCGTTTCGGTGAAACCGGGGTAGATCTTGTCACAACATGTTCCCAAACATGGTTTTACATCATCACATGACCTAACCAAGCCTAAAAAAAGTGAGTCCTACACCGGGCTACCCCTTTGAGAAGAAAGTCTAGGGGGGTAGACGATCCGAGGCCCGCGGATCAGGGTTCCGCAGGAAGAAGCGCTTCGGGGCATCGGAACACTTCCAAACCATGCATGTGACCCTAGCATGTGTAATGAAGTGTGGTGGAATGCTCAAAACTCCTAAACCTAGTTCCCAAGTGTGACCCCCTTCGCGGACATATGCGCTGTCTCTCCTAAAAACAACGTGTCTACAATCTGAGTATTAGGGGGAAACTCCCCGTTTCGGTGAAACGGGGGTAGATCTTGTCACAACATGTTCCCAAACATGGTTTGACATCATCACATGACCTAACCAAGCCTAAAACAAGTGAGTCCTACACCGGGCTACCCCTGTCAGAAGAAAGTCTAGGGGGGTAGACGATCCGAGGCCCGCGGATCAGGGTTTCGCAGGAAGAAGCACTTCGGGGCATCGGAACACCTCCAAACCATGCATGTGACCCTAGCATGTGTAATGAAATGTGGTGGCATGCTCAAAATTTTAAACCTGGTTCCCAAGTGTGACCCCCTTCACAGACATGCGCTGTCTGTCCTAAAAACAAAGTGTCTGCAATCTGAGTATTAGGGGGAAACTCCCTGTTTCGGTGAAACCGGGGTAGATATTGTCACAACATGTTCCCAAACATGGTTTTGCATCATCACATAACCTAACCAAGCCAAAAACAAGTGAGTCCTACACCGGGTTACCCCTGTCAGAAGAAAGTCTAGGGGGGTAGACGATCCGAGGCCCGCGTATCAGGGTTCCGCAGGAAGAAGCGCTTCGGGGCATCGGAACACTTCTAAACCATGCATGTGACCCTAGCATGTGTAATGAAGTGTGGTGGCATGCTCAAAACTCCTAAACCTGGTTCCCAAGTGTGACCCCCTTCGCGGACATATGCGCTGTCTCTCCTAAAAACAAAGTGTCTGCAATCTAAGTATTAGGGGGAAACTCCCCGTTTCGGTGAAACTTGGGTAGATCTTGTCACAACATGTTCCCAAACATGGTTTTACATCATCACATGACCTAACCAATCATAAAACAAGTGAGTCCTACACCGGGCTACCCCTGTCAGAAGAAAGTCTAGGGGGGTAGACGATCTGAGGCCCGCGGATCAGGGTTTCGCAGGAAGAAGCGCTTCGGGGCATCGGAACACCTCCAAACCATGCATGTGACCCTAGCATGTGTAATGAAGTGTGGTGGCATGCTCAAAACTCCTAAACCTGGTTCCCAAGTGTGACCCCCTTCGCGGACATATGCGCTGTCTCTCCTAAAAACAACGTGTCTACAATCTGAGTATTAGGGGGAAACTCCCCGTTTCGGTGAAACGGGGGTAGATCTTGTCACAACATGTTCCCAAACATGGTTTTACATCATCACATGACCTAACCAAGCCTAAAACAAGTGAGTCCTACACCGGGCTACCCCTTTCAGAAGAAAGTCTAGGGGGGTAGACGATCCGAGGCTCGCGGATCAGGGTTTCGCAGGAAGAAGCGCTTCGGGGCATCGGAACACCTCCAAACCATGCATGTGACCCTAGCATGTGTAATGAAATGTGGTGGCATGCTCAAAACTTTTAAACCTGGTTCCCAAGTGTGACCCCTTCACAGACATGCGCTGTCTGTCCTAAAAACAAAGTGTCTGTAATCTGAGTATTAGGGGGAAACTCCCTGTTTCGGTGAAACCGGGGTAGATATTGTCACAACATGTTCCCAAACATGGTTTTACATCATCACATAACCTAACCAAGCCAAAAACAAGTGAGTCCTACACCGGGTTACCCCTGTCAGAAGAAAGTCTAGGGGGGTAGACGATCCGAGGCCCGCGTATCAGGGTTCCGCAGGAAGAAGCGCTTCGGGGCATCGGAACACTTCTAAACCATGCATGTGACCCTAGCATGTGTAATGAAGTGTGGTGGCATGCTCAAAACTCCTAAACCTGGTTCCCAAGTGTGACCCCCTTCATAGACATGCGCTGTCTCTCCTAAAAACAAAGTGTCTACAATCTGAGTATTAGGGGGAAACTCCCTGTTTCGGTGAAACCGGGGTAATTCTTGTCACAACATGTTCCTAAACATGGTTTTACATCATCACATGACCTAACCAAGCCTAAAACAAGTGAGTCCCACACCGGGCTACCCCTGTCAGAAGAAAGTCTAGGGGGGTAGACGATCTGAGGCCCGCGGATCAGGGTTCCGCAGGAAGAAGCGCTTCGGGGCATCGGAACACTTCCAAACCATGCATGTGACCCTAGCATGTGTAATGAAGTGTGGTGGCATGCTCAAAACTCCTAAACCTGGTTCCCAAGTGTGACCCCCTTCGCAGACATGCGCTGTCTCTCCTAAAAACAAAGTGTCTGCAATCTGAGTATTAGGGGGAAACTCCCTGTTTCGGTGAAACCGGGGTAGATATTGTCACAACATGTTCCCAAACATGGTTTTACATCATCACATGACCTAACCAAGCCTAAAACAAGTGAGTCCTACACCGGGCTACCCCTGTCAGAAGAAAGTCTAGGGGGGTAGACGATCCGAGGCCCGCGGATCAGGGTTCCGCAGCAAGAAGCGCTTCGGGGCATCGGAACACTTCTAAACCATGCATGTGACCCTAGCATGTGTAATGAAGTGTGGTGGCATGCTCAAAATTTTAAACCTGGTTCCCAAGTGTGACCCCCTTCACAGACATGCGCTGTCTCTCCTAAAAACAAAGTGTCTGCAATCTGAGTATTAGAGGGAAACTCCCTGTTTCGGTGAAACCGGGGTAGATATTGTCACAAAATGTTCCCAAACATGGTTTTACATCATCACATGACCTAACCAAGCCTAAAACAAGTGAGTCCTACACCGGGCTACCCCTGTCAGAAGAAAGTCTAGGGGGGTAGACGATCCGAGGCCCGCGGATCAGGGTTCCGCAGGAAGAAGCGCTTCGGGGCATCGGAACACTTCTAAACCATGCATGTGACCCTAGCATGTGTAATGAAGTGTGGTGGCATGCTCAAAACTCCTAAACCTGGTTGCCAAGTGTGATCCCCTTCGTAGACATGCGCTGTCTCTCCTAAAAACAAAGTGTCTGCAATGTGAGTATTAGGGGGAAACTCCCTGTTTTGGTGAAACCGGGGTAGTTCTTGTCACAACATGTTCCCAAACATGGTTTTACATCATCACATGACCTAACCAAGCCTAAAACAAGTGAGTCCTACACAGGGCTACCCCTGTCAGAAGAAAGTCTATGGGGGTAGACGACCCGAGGCCCGCGAATCAGGGTTCCGCAGGAAGAAGCGCTTCGGGGCATCGGAACACTTCCAAACCATGCATGTGACCCTAGCATGTGTAATGAAGTGTGGTGGCATGCACAAAACTCCTAAACCTAGTTCCCAAGTGTGACCCCCTTCGCAGACATGCGCTGTCTCTCCTAAAAACAAAGTGTCTGCAATCTGAGTATTAGGGTGAAACTCCCCGTTTCGGTGAAACCGGGGTAGATCTTGTCACAACATGTTCCCAAACATGGTTTTAGATCATAACATGACCTAACCAAGCCTAAAACAAGTAGGTCCTACACCGGGTTACCCCTGTTAGAAGAAAGTCTAGGGGGTAGACGATCCGAGGCCCGCGGATCAGGGTTCCGCAGGAAGCAGCGCTTCGGGGCATCGGAACACTTCTAAACCATGCATGTGACCCTAGCATGTGTAATTAAGTGTGGTGGCATGCTCAAAACTCCTAAACCTGGTTGCCAAGTGTGACCCCCTTCGTAGACATGCGCTGTCTCTCCTAAAAACAAAGTGTCTGCAATCTGAGTATTAGGGGGAAACTCCCTGTTTCGGTGAAACCGGGGTAGTTCTTGTCACAACATGTTCCAAACATGGTTTTACATCATCACATGACCTAACCAAGCCTAAAACAAGTGAGTCCTACACAGGGCTACCCCTGTCAGAAGAAAGTCTACGGGGGTAGACGACCCGAGGCCCGCGAATGAGGGTTTCGCAGGAAGAAGCGCTTCGGGGCATCGGAACACTTACAAACCATGCATGTGACCCTAGCATGTGTAATGAAGTGTGGTGGCATGCACAAAACTCCTAAACCTAGTTCGCAAGTGTGACCCCCTTCGCAGACATGCGCTGTCTCTCCTAAAAACAAAGTGTCTGCAATCTGAGTATTAGGGTGAAACTCCCCGTTTCGGTGAAACCGGGGTAGATCTTGTCACAACATGTTCCCAAACATGGTTTTACATCATCACATGACCTAACCAAGACTAAAACAAGTAGGTCCTACACCGGGTTACCCCTGTCAGAAGAAAGTCTAGGGGGTAGACGATCCGAGGCCCGCGGATCAGGGTTCCGCAGGAAGAAGCGCTTCGGGGCATCGAAACACTTCCAAACCTTGCATGTGACCCTAGCATGTGTAATGAAGTGTGGTGGCATGCTCAAAACTCCTAAACCTGGTTCCCAAGTGTGACCCCCTTCGCAGACATGCGCTATCTCTCCTAAAAACAAAGTGTCTACAATCTGAGTATTAGGGGGAAACTCCCTGTTTCGGTGAAACCGGGGTAGATATTGTCACAACATGTTCCCAAACATGGTTTTACATCATAACATGACCTAACCAAGCCTAAAACAAGTGAGTCCTACACCGGGCTACCCCTGTCAGAAGAAAGTCTAGGGGGTAGACGATCCGAGGCCCGCGGATCAGGGTTCCGCAGGAAGAAGCGCTTCGGGGCATCGGAACACTTCTAAACCATGCATGTGACCCTAGCATGTGTAATGAAGTGTGGTGGCATGCTCAAAAGTCCTAAACCTGGTTGCCAAGTGTGACCCCCTTCGTAGACATGCGCTGTCTCTCCTAAAAACAAAGTGTCTGCAATCTGAGTATTAGGGGGAAACTCCCTGTTTCGGTGAAACCGGGGTAGATCTTGTCACAACATGTTCCCAAACATGGTTTTAAATCATCACATGACCTAACCAAGCCTAAAACAAGCGATTCCTACACAGGGCTACCCCTGTCAGAAGAAAGTCTATGGGGGTAGACGACCCGAGGCCCGCGGATCAGGGTTCCGCAGGAAGAAGCGCTTCGGGGCATCGGAACACTTCCAAACCATGCATGTGACCCTAGAATGTGTAATGAAGTGTGGTGGCATGCTCAAAACTCCTAAACCTGGTTCCCAAGTGTGACCCCCTTCGCAGACATGCGCTGTCTCTCCTAAAAACAAAGTGTCTGCAATCTGAGTATTAGGGGGACACTCCCCGTTTCGGTGAAACCGGGGTAGATCTTGTCACAACATGTTCCCAAACATGGTTTTACATCATCACATGACCTAACCAAGACTAAAAAAAGTGAGTCCTACACCGGGCTACCCCTGTGAGAAGATAGTCTAGGGGGGTAGACGATCCGAGGCCCGCGGATCCGGGTTCCGCAGGAAGAAGCGCTTCAGGGCATCGGAACACTTCCAAACCATGCATGTGACCCTAGCATGTGTAATGAAGTGTGGTGGCATGCTCAAAACTCCTAAACCTGGTTCCCAAGTGTGACCCCCTTCGCGGACATATGCGCTGTCTCTCCTAAAAACAACGTGTCTACAATCTGAGTATTAGGGGGAAAGTCCCCGTTTCGGTGAAACGGGGGTAGATCTTGTCACAACATGTTCCCAAACATGGTTTTACATCATCACATGACCTAACCAAGCCTAAAACAAGTGAGTCCTACACCGGGCTACCCCTGTCAAAAGAAAGTCTAGGGGGGTAGACGATCCGAGGCCCGCGGATCAGGGTTTCGCAGGAAGAAACGCTTCGGGGCATCGGAACACCTCCAAACCATGCATGTGACCCTAGCATGTGTAATGAAGTGTGGTGGCATGCTCAAAACTTTTAAACCTGGTTCCCAAGTGTGACCCCCTTCACAGACATGCGCTGTCTCTCCTAAAAACAAAGTGTCTGCAATCTGAGTATTAGGGGGAAACTCCCTGTTTCGGTGAAACTGGGGTAGATATTGTCACAACATGTTCCCAAACATGGTTTTACATCATCACATGACCTAACCAAGCCAAAAACAAGTGAGTCCTACACCGGGCTACCCCTGTCAGAAGAAAGTCTAGGGGGGTAGACGATCAGAGGCCCGCGTATCAGGGTTCCGCAGGAAGAAGCGCTTCGGGGCATCGGAACACTTCTAAACCATGCATGTGACCCTAGCATGTGTAATGAAGTGTGGTGGCATTCTCAAAACTCCTAAACCTGGTTCCCAAGTGTGACCCCCTTCGTAGACATGCGCTGTCTCTCCTAAAAACAAAGTGTCTGTAATCTGAGTATTAGGGGGAAACTCCCTGTTTCGGTGAAACCGGGGTAGTTCTTGTCACAACATGTTCCCAAACATGGTTTTACATCATCACATGACCTAACCAAGCCTAAAACAAGTGAGTCCTACACAGGGCTACCCTTGTCAGAAGAAAGTCTACGGGGGTAGACGACCCGAGGCCCGCGAATAAGGGTTCCGCAGGAAGAAGCGCTTCGGGGCATCGGAACACTTCCAAACCATGCATGTGACCCTAGCATGTGTAATGAAGTGTGGTGGTATGCTCAAAACTCCTAAACCTAGTTCCCAAGTGTGACCCCCTTCGCAGACATGCGCTGTCTCTCCTAAAAACAAAGTGTCTGCAAATCTGAGTATTAGGGTGAAACTCCCCGTTTCGGTGAAACCGGGGTAGATCTTGTCACAACATGTTCCCAAACATGGTTTTACATCATCACATGACCTAACCAAGCCTAAAACAAGTGAGTCCTACATTGGGCTACCCCTGTGAGAAGAAAGTCTAGGGGGGGTAGACGACCCGAGGCCCGTGAACCAGGGTTCCGCAGGAAGAAGCGCTTCGGGGCATCGGAACACTTCCAAACCATGCATGTGACCCTAGCATGTGTAATGAAGTGTGGTGGAATTCTCAAAATTTTAAACCTGGTTCCCAAGTGTGACCCCCTTCGCGGACATATGCGCTGTCTCTCCTAAAAACAACGTGTATACAATCTGAGTATTAGGGGGAAACTCCCCGTTTCGGTGAAACTGGGGTAGATCTTGTCACAACATGTTCCCAAACATGGTTTTACATCATCACATGACCTAACCAAGCATAAAACAAGTGAGTCCTACACCGGGCTACCCCTGTCAGAAGAAAGTCTAGGGGGGTAGACGATCCGAGGCCCGCGGATCAGGGTTTCGCAGGAAGAAGCGCTTCGGGGCATCGGAACACCTCCAAACCATGCATGTGACCCTAGCATGTGTAATGAAGTGTGGTGGCATGCTCAAAACTTTTAAACCTGGTTCCCAAGTGTGACCCCCTTCGCAGACATGCGCTGTCTATCCTAAGAACAAAGTGTCTGCAATCTGAGTATTAGGGGGAAACTCCTTGTTTCGGTGAAATCGAGGTAGATATTGTCACAACATGTTCCCAAACATGGTTTTACATCATCACATGACCTAACCAAGCCAAAAACAAGTGAGTCCTACACCGGGCTACCCCTGTCAGAAGAAAGTCTAGGGGGTAGACGATCCGAGGCCCGCGTATGAGGGTTCCGAAGGAAGAAGCGCTTTGGGGCATCGGAACACTTCTAAACCATGCATGTGACCCTAGCATGTGTAATGAAGTGTGGTGGCATGCTCAAAACTCCTAAACCTGGTTCCCAAGTGTGACCCCCTTCGTAGACATGCGCTGTCTCTCCTAAAAACAAAGTGTCTGCAATCTGAGTATTAGGGGGAAACTCCCTGTTTCGGTGAAACCGGGGTAGTTCTTGTCACAACATGTTCCCAAACATGGTTTTACATCATTAAATGACCTAACCACGCCTAAAACAAGTGAGTCCTACACAGGGCTACCCCTGTCAGAAGAAAGTCAACAGGGGTAGACGATCCGAGGCCCGCGGATCAGGGTTCCGCAGGAAGAAGCGCTTCGGGGCATCGGAACACTTCCAAACCATGCATGTGACCCTAGCATGTGTAATGAAGTGTGGTGGAATGCTCAAAACTCCTAAACCTAGTTCCCAAGTGTGACCCCCTTCGCGGACATATGCGCTGTCTCTCCTAAAAACAACGTGTCTACAATCTGAGTATTAGGGGGAAACTCCCCGTTTCGGTGAAACGGGGGTAGATCTTGTCACAACATGTTCCCATACATGGTTTTACATCATCACATGACCTAACCAAGCCTAAAACAAGTGAGTCCTACACCGGGCTACCCCTGTCAGAAGAAAGTCTAGGGGGGTAGACGATCCGAGGCCCGCGGATCAGGGTTTCGCAGGAAGAAGCACTTCGGGGCATCGGAACACCTCCAAACCATGCATGTGACCCTAGCATGTGTAATGAAATGTGGTGGCATGCTCAAAATTTTAAACCTGGTTCCCAAGTGTGACCCCCTTCACAGACATGCGCTGTCTGTCCTAAAAACAAAGTGTCTGCAATCTGAGTATTAGGGGGAAACTCCCTGTTTCGGTGAAACCGGGGTAGATATTGTCACAACATGTTCCCAAACATGGTTTTACATCATCACATAACCTAACCAAGCCAAAAACAAGTAGGTCCTACACCGGGTTACCCCTGTCAGAAGAAAGTCTAGGGGGTAGACGATCCGAGGCCCGCGGATCAGGGTTCCGCAGGAAGAAGCGCTTCGGGGCATCGAAACACTTCCAAACCATGCATGTGACCCGAGCATGTGTAATGAAGTGTGGTGGCATGCTCAAAACTCCTAAACCTGGTTCCCAAGTGTGAACCCCTTCGCAGACATGCGCTATCTCTCCTAAAAACAAAGTGTCTACAATCTGAGTATTAGGGGGAAACTCCCTGTTTCGGTGAAACCGGGGTAGATATTGTCACAACATGTTCCCAAACATGGTTTTACATCATAACATGACCTACCCAAGCCTAAAACAAGTGAGTCCTACACCGGGCTACCCCTGTCAGAAGAAAGTCTAGGGGGTAGACGATCCGAGGCCCGCGGATCAGGGTTCCGCAGGAAGAAGCGCTTCGGGGCATCGGAACACTTCTAAACCATGCATGTGACCCTAGCATGTGTAATGAAGTGTGGTGGCATGCTCAAAACTCCTAAACGTGGTTGCCAAGTGTGACCCCCTTCGTAGACATGCGCTGTCTCTCCTAAAAACAAAGTGTCTGCAATCTGAGTATTAGGGGGAAACTCCCTGTTTCGGTGAAACCGGGGTAGATCTTGTCACAACATGTTCCCAAACATGGTTTTACATCATCACATGACCTAACCAAGCCTAAAACAAGCGAGTCCTACACAGGGCTACCCCTGTCAGAAGAAAGTCTATGGGGGTAGACGACCCGAGGCCCGTGGATCAGGGTTCCGCAGGAAGAAGCGCTTCAGGGCATCGGAACACTTGCAAACCATGCATGTGACCCTAGCATGTGTAATGAAGTGTGGTGGCATGCTCAAAACTCCTAAACCTGGTTCCCAAGTGTGACCCCCTTCGCAGACATGCGCTGTCTCTCCTAAAATCAAAGTGTCTGCAATCTGAGTATTAGGGGGACACTCCCCGTTTCGGTGAAACCGGGGTAGATCTTGTCACAACATGTTCCCAAACATGGTTTTACATCATCACATGACCTAACCAAGCCTAAAAAAAGTGAGTCCTACACCGGGCTACCCCTGTGAGAAGAAAGTCTAGGGGGGGTAGACGATCCGAGGCCCGCGGATCCGGGTTCCGCAGGAAGAAGCGCTTCGGGGCATCGGAACACTTCCAAACCATGCATGTGACCCTAGCATGTGTAATGAAGTGTGGTGGCATTCTCAAAACTCCTAAACCTGGTTCCCAAGTGTGACCCCCTTCGCGGACATATGCGCTGTCTCTCCTAAAAACAACGTGTCTACAATCTGAGTATTAGGGGGAAAGTCCCCGTTTCGGTGAAACGGGGGTAGATCTTGTCACAACATGTTCCCAAACATGGTTTTACATCATCACATGACCTAACCAAGCCTAAAACAAGTGAGTGCTACACCGGGCTACCCCTGTCAGAAGAAAGTCTAGGGGGGTAGACGATCCGAGGCCCGCGGATCAGGGTTTCGCAGGAAGAAACGCTTCGGGGCATCGGCACACCTCCAAACCATGCATGTGACCCTAGCATGTGTAATGAAGTGTGGTGGCATGCTCAAAACTTTTAAACCTGGTTCCCAAGTGTGACCCCCTTCACAGACATGCGCTGTCTCTCCTAAAAACAAAGTGTCTACAATCTGAGTATTAGGGGGAAACTCCCTGTTTCGGTGAAACCGGGGTAGATATTGTCACAACATGTTCCCAAACATGGTTTTACATCATCACATGACCTAACCAAGCCAAAAACAAGTGAGTCCTACACCGGGCTACCCCTGTCAGAAGAAAGTCTAGGGGGGTAGACGATCCGAGGCCCGCGTATCAGGGTTCCACAGGAAGAAGCGCTTCGGGGCATCGGAACACTTCTAAACCATGCATGTGACCCTAGCATGTGTAATGAAGTGTGGTGGCATGCTCAAAACTCCTAAACCTGGTTCCCAAGTGTGACCCCCTTCGTAGACATGCGCTGTCTCTCCTAAAAACAAAGTGTCTGTAATCTGAGTATTAGGGGGAAACTCCCTGTTTCGGTGAAACCGGGGTAGTTCTTGTCACAACATGTTCCCAAACATGGTTTTACATCATCACATGACCTAACCAAGCCTAAAACAAGTGAGTCCTACACAGGGCTACCCCTGTCAGAAGAAAGTCTACGGGGGTAGACGACCGGAGGCCCGTGAATCAGGGTTCCGCAGGAAGAAGCGCTTCGGGGCATCGGAACACTTCCAAACCATGCATGTGACCCTAGCATGTGTAATGAAGTGTGGTGGTATGCTCAAAACTCCTAAACCTAGTTCCCAAGTGTGACCCCCTTCGCAGACATGCGCTGTCTCTCCTAAAAACAAAGTGTCTGCAAATCTGAGTATTAGGGTGAAACTCCCCGTTTCGGTGAAACCGCGGTAGATCTTGTCACAACATGTTCCCAAACATGGTTTTACATCATCACATGACCTAACCAAGCCTAAAACAAGTGAGTCCTACATTGGGCTACCCCTGTGAGAAGAAAGTCTAGGGGGGGTAGACGACCCGAGGCCCGCGAATCAGGGTTCCGCAGGAAGAAGCGCTTCGGGGCATCGGAACACTTCCAAACCATGCATGTGACCCTAGCATGTGTAATGAAGTGTGCTGGCATGCTCAAAACTCCTAAACCTGGTTCCCAAGTGTGACCTCCTTCGCGGACATATGCGCTGTCTCTCCTAAAAACAACGTGTCTACAATCTGAGTATTAGGGGGAAACTCCCCGTTTCAGTGAAACTGGGGTAGATCTTGTCACAACATGTTCCCAAACATGGTTTTACATCGTCACATGACCTAACCAAGCATAAAACAAGTGATTCCTACACCGGGCTACCCCTGTCAGAAGAAAGTCTAGGGGGTAGACGATCCGAGGCCCGCGGATCAGGGTTTCGCAGGAAGAAGCGCTTCGGGGCATCGGAACACCTCCAAACCATGCATGTGACCCTAGCATGTGTAATGAAGTGTGGTGGCATGCTCAAAACTTTTAAACCTGGTTCCCAAGTGTGACCCTCTTCGCAGACATGCGCTGTCTCTCCTAAAAACAAAGTGTCTGCAATCTGAGTATTAGGGGGAAACTCCCTGTTTCGGTGAAACCGGGGTAGATATTGTCACAACATGTTCCCAAACATGGTTTTACATCATCACATGACCTAACCAAGCCAAAAACAAGTGAGTCCTACACCGGGCTACCCCTGTCAGAAGAAAGTCTAGGGGGTAGACGATCCGAGGCCCGCGTATTAGGGTTCCGAAGGAAGAAGCGCTTCGGGGCATCGGAACACTTCTAAACCATGCATGTGACCGTAGCATGTGTAATGAAGTGTGGTGGCATGCTCAAAACTCCTAAACCTGGTTCCCAAGTGTGACCCCCTTCGTAGACATGCGCTGTCTCTCCTAAAAACAAAGTGTCTGCAATCTGAGTATTAGGGGGAAACTCCCTGTTTCGGTGAAACCGGGGTAGTTCTTGTCACAACATGTTCCCAAACATGGTTTTACATCATTAAATGACCTAACCACGCCTAAAACAAGTGAGTCCTACACAGGACTACCCCTGTCAGAAGAAAGTCAACGGGGGTAGACGACCCGAGGCCCGCGAATCAGGGTTCCACAGGAAGAAGCGCTTCGGTGCATCGGAACACTTCCAAACCATGCATGTGACCCTAGCATGTGTAATGAAGTGTGGTGGTATGCTCAAAACTCCTAAACCTAGTTCCCAAGTGTGACCCCCTTCGCAGACATGCGCTGTCTCTCCTAAAAACAAAGTGTCTGCAAATATGAGTATTAGGGGGAAACTCCCTGTTTCGGTGAAACCGGGGTAGATCTTGTCACAACATGTTCCCAAACATGGTTTTACATCATCACATGACCTAACCAAGCCTAAAACAAGTGAGTCCTACATTGGGCTACCCCTGTCAGAAGAAAGTCTAGGGGGTAGACGACCCGAGGCCCGCGAATCAGGGTTCCGCAGGAAGAAGCGCTTCGGGGCATCGGAACACTTCCAAACCATGCATGTGACCCTAGCATGTGTAATGAATTGTGGTGGCATGCTCAAAACTCCTAAACCTGGTTCCCAAGTGTGACCCCCTTCGCGGACATATGCGCTGTCTCTCCTAAAAACAAAGTGTCTACAATCTGAGTATTAGGGGGAAACTCCCCGTTTCGGCGAAACTTGGGTAGATCTTGTCACAACATGTTCCCAAACATGGTTTTACATCATCACATGACCTAACCAATCATAAAACAAGTGAGTCCTACACCGGGCTACCCCTGTCAGAAGAAAGTCTAGGGGGGTAGACGATCCGAGGCCCGCGGATCAGGGTTTCGCAGGAAGAAGCGCTTCGGGGCATCGGAACACCTCCAAACCATGCATGTGACCCTAGCATGTGTAATGAAGTGTGGTGGCATGCTCAAAACTCCTAAACCTGGTTCCCAAGTGTGACCCCCTTCGCAGACATGCGCTGTCTCTCCTAAAAACAAAGTGTCTGCAATCTGAGTATTAGGGGGAAACTCCCTGTTTCGGTGAAACCGGGGTAGATATTGTCACAACATGTTCCCAAACATGGTTTTACATCATCACATGACCTAACCAAGCCTAAAAAAAGTGAGTCCTACACCGGGCTACCCCTGTCAGAAGAAAGTCTAGGGGGGTAGACGATCCGAGGCCCGCGGATCAGGGTTCCGCAGGAAGAAGCGCTTCGGGGCATCGGAACACTTCTAAACCATGCATGTGACCCTAGAATGTGTAATGAAGTGTGGTGGCATGCTAAAAACTCCTAAACCTGGTTCCCAAGTGTGACCCCCTTCGTAGACATGCGCTGTCTCTCCTAAAAACAAAGTGTCTGCAATCTGAGTATTAGGGTGAAACTCCCCGTTTCGGTGAAACCGGGGTAGATCTTGTCACAACATGTTCCCAAACATGGTTTTACATCATCACATGACCTAACCAAGCCTAAAACAAGTAGGTCCTACACCGGGTTACCCCTGTCAGAAGAAAGTCTAGGGGGGTAGACGATCCGAGGCCCGCGGATCAGGGTTCCGCAGGAAGAAGCGCTTCGGGGCATCGGAACACTTCCAAACCATGCATGTGACCCTAGCATGTGTAATGAAGTGTGGTGGCATGCACAAAACTCCTAAACCTAGTTCCCAAGTGTGACCCCCTTCGAAGACATGCGCTGTCTCTCCTAAAAACAAAGTGTCTGCAATCTGAGTATTAGGGTGAAACTCCCCGTTTCGGTGAAACTGGGGTAGATCTTGTCACAACATGTTCCCAAACATGGTTTTACATCATCACATGACCTAACCAAGCCTAAAACAAGTAGGTCCTACACCGGGTTACCCCTGTCAGAAGAAAGTCTAGGGGGTAGACGATCCGAGGCCCGCGGATCAGGGTTCCGCAGGAAGAAGCGCTTCGGGGCATCGAAACACTTCCAAACCATGCATGTGACCCTAGCATGTGTAATGAAGTGTGGTGGCATGCTCAAAACTCCTAAACCTGGTTCCCAAGTGTGACCCCCTTCGCAGACATGCGCTGTCTCTCCTAAAAACAAAGTGTCTGCAATCTGAGTATTAGGGGGAAACTCCCTCTTTCGGTGAAACCGGGGTAGATATTGTCACAACATGTTCCCAAACATGGTTTTACATCATCACATGACCTAACCAAGCCTAAAACAAGTGAGTCCTGCACCGGGCTACCCCTGTCAGAAGAAAGTCTAGGGGGGTAGACGATCCGAGGCCCGCGGATCAGGGTTCCGCAGGAAGAAGCGCTTCGGGGCATCGGAACACTTCTAAACCATGCATGTGACCCTAGGATGTGTAATGAAGTGTGGTGGCATGCTCAAAACTCCTAAACCTGGTTCCCAAGTGTGACCCCCTTCGTAGACATGCGCTGTCTCTCCTAAAAACAAAGTGTCTGTAATCTGAGTATTAGGGGGAAACTCCCTGTTTCGGTGAAACCGGGGTAGTTCTTGTCACAACATGTTCCCAAACATGGTTTTACATCATCACATGACCTAACCAAGCCTAAAACAAGTGAGTCCTACACAGGGCTACCCCTGTCAGAAGAAAGTCTACGGGGGTAGACGACCCGAGGCCCGCGAATCAGGGTTCCGCAGGAAGAAGCGCTTCGGGGCATCGGAACACTTCCAAACCATGCATGTGACCCTAGCATGTGTAATGAAGTGTGGTGGTATGCTCAAAACTCCTAAACCTAGTTCCCAAGTGTGACCCCCTTCGCAGACATGCGCTGTCTCTCCTAAAAACAAAGTGTCTGCAAATCTGAGTATTAGGGTGAAACTCCCCGTTTCGGTGAAACCGCGGTAGATCTTGTCACAACATGTTCCCAAACATGGTTTTACATCATCACATGACCTAACCAAGCCTAAAACAAGTGAGTCCTACATTGGGCTACCCCTGTGAGAAGAAAGTCTAGGGGGGGTAGACGACCCGAGGCCCGCGAATCAGGGTTCCGCAGGAAGAAGCGCTTCGGGGCATCGGAACACTTCCAAACCATGCATGTGACCCTAGCATGTGTAATGAAGTGTGCTGGCATGCTCAAAACTCCTAAACCTGGTTCCCAAGTGTGACCCCCTTCGTAGACATGCGCTGTCTCTCCTAAAAACAAAGTGTTTGCAATCTGAGTATTAGGGGGAAACTCCCTGTTTCGGTGAAACCGGGGTAGTTCTTGTCACAACATGTTCCCAAACATGGTTTTACATCATTAAATGACCTAACCACGCCTAAAACAAGTGAGTCCTACACAGGGCTACCCCTGTCAGAAGAAAGTCAACGGGGGTAGACTACCCGAGGCCCGCGAATCAGGGTTCCGCAGGAAGAAGCGCTTCGGTGCATCGGAACACTTCCAAACCATGCATGTGACCCTAGCATGTGTAATGAAGTGTGGTGGTATGCTCAAAACTCCTAAACCTAGTTCCCAAGTGTGACCCCCTTCGCAGACATGCGCTGTCTCTCCTAAAAACAAAGTGTCTGCAAATCTGAGTATTAGGGGGAAACTCCCTGTTTCGGTGAAACCGGGGTAGATCTTGTCACAACATGTTCCCAAACATGGTTTTACATCATCACATGACCTAACCAAGCCTAAAACAAGTGAGTCCTACATTGGGCTACCCCTGTCAGAAGAAAGTCTAGGGGGTAGACGACCCGAGGCCCGCGAATCAGGGTTCCGCAGGAAGAAGCGCTTCGGGGCATCGGAACACTTCCAAACCATGCATGTGACCCTAGCATGTGTAATGAATTGTGGTGGCATGCTCAAAACTCCTAAACCTGGTTCCCAAGTGTGACCCCCTTCGCGGACATATGCGCTGTCTCTCCTAAAAACAAAGTGTCTACAATCTGAGTATTAGGGGGAAACTCCCCGTTTCGGTGAAACTTGGGTAGATCTTGTCACAACATGTTCCCAAACATGGTTTTACATCATCACATGACCTAACCAATCATAAAACAAGTGAGTCCTACACCGGGCTACCCCTGTCAGAAGAAAGTCTAGGGGGGTAGACGATCCGAGGCCCGCGGATCAGGGTTTCGCAGGAAGAAGCGCTTCGGGGCATCGGAACACCTCCAAACCATGCATGTGACCCTAGAATGTGTAATTAAGTGTGGTGGCATGCTCAAAACTCCTAAACCTGGTTCCCAAGTGTGACCCCCTTCGCAGACATGCGCTGTCTCTCCTAAAAACAAAGTGTCTGCAATCTGAGTATTAGGGGGAAACTCCCTGTTTCGGTGAAACCGGGGTAGATATTGTCACAACATGTTCCCAAACATGGTTTTACATCATCACATGACCTAACCAAGCCTAAAACAAGTGAGTCCTACACCGGGCTACCCCTGTCAGAAGAAAGTCTAGGGGGGTAGACGATCCGAGGCCCGCGGATCAGGGTTCCGCAGGAAGAAGCGCTTCGGGGCATCAGAACACTTCTAAACCATGCATGTGACCCTAGAATGTGTAATGAAGTGTGGTGGCATGCTAAAAACTCCTAAACCTGGTTCCCAAGTGTGACCCCCTTCGTAGACATGCGTTGTCTCTCCTAAAAACAAAGTGTCTGCAATCTGAGTATTAGGGTGAAACTCCCCGTTTCGGTGAAACCGGGGTAGATCTTGTCACAACATGTTCCCAAACATGGTTTTACATCATCACATGACCTAACCAAGCCTAAAACAAGTAGGTCCTACACCGGGTTACCCCTGTCAGAAGAAAGTCTAGGGGGGTAGACGATCCGAGGCCCGCGGATCAGGGTTCCGCAGGAAGAAGCGCTTCGGGGCATCGGAACACTTCCAAACCATGCATGTGACCCTAGCATGTGTAATGAAGTGTGGTGGCATGCACAAAACTCCTAAACCTAGTTCCCAAGTGTGACCCCCTTCGCAGACATGCGCTGTCTCTCCTAAAAACAAAGTGTCTGCAATCTGAGTATTAGGGTGAAACTCCCCGTTTCGGTGAAACCGGGGTAGATATTGTCACAACATGTTCCCAAACATGGTTTTACGTCATCACAATACCTAACCAAGCCTAAAACAAGTAGGTCCTACATCGGGCTACCCCTGTCAGAAGAAAGTCTAGGGGGTAGACGATCCGAGGCCCGCGGATCAGGGTTCCGCAGGAAGAAGCGCTTCGGGGCATCGAAACACTTCCAAACCATGCATGTGACCCTAGAATGTGTAATGAAGTGTGGTGGCATGCTCAAAACTCCTAAACCTGGTTCCCAAGTGTGACCCCCTTCGCAGACATGCGCTGTCTCTCCTAAAAACAAAGTGTCTGCAATCTGAGTATTAGGGGGAAACTCCCTGTTTCGGTGAAACCGGGGTAGATCTTGTCACAACATGTTCCCAAACATGGTTTTACATCATCACATGACCTAACCAAGCCTAAAACAAGCGAGTCCTACACAGGGCTACCCCCGTCAGAAGAAAGTCTATGGGGGTAGACGACCCGAGGCCCGCGGATCAGGGTTCCGCAGGAAGAAGCGCTTCGGGGCATCGGAACACTTCCAAACCATGCATGTGACCCTAGCATGTGTAATGAAGTGTGGTGGCATGCTCAAAACTCCTAAACCTGGTTCCCAAGTGTGACCCCCTTCGCAGACATGCGCTGTCTCTCCTAAAAACAAAGTGTCTGCAATCTGAGTATTAGGGGGACACTCCCCGTTTCGGTGAAACCGGGGTAGATATTGTTACAACATGTTCCCAAACATGGTCTTACATCATCACATGACCTAACCAAGCCTAAAAAAAGTGAGTCCTACACCGGGATACCCCTGTGAGAAGAAAGTCTAGGGGGGGGTAGACGATCCGAGGCCCGCGGATCAGGGTTCCGCAGGAAGAAGCGCTTCGGGGCATCGGAACACTTCTAAACCATGCATGTGACCCTAGCATGTGTAATGAAGTGTGGTGGCATGCTCAAAACTCCTAAACCTGGTTGCCAAGTGTGACCCCCTTCGCAGACATGCGTTGTCTCTCCTAAAAACAAAGTGTCTGCAATCTAAGTATTAGGGGGAAACTTCCTGTTTCGGTGAAACCGGGGTAGATATTGTCACAACATGTTCCCAAACATGGTTTTACATCATCACATGACCTAACCAAGCCTAAAACAAGTGAGTCCTACACCGGGCTACCCCTGTCAGAAGAAAGTCTATGGGGGTAGACGATCCGAGGCCCGAGAATCAGGGTTCCGCAGGAAGAAGCGCTTAGGGGCATCGGAACACTTCTAAACCATGCATGTGACCCTAAAATGTGTAATGAAGTGTGGTGGCATGCTCAAAATTTTAAACCTGGTTCCCAAGTGTGACCCCCTTCACAGACATGCGCTGTCTCTCCTAAAAACAAAGTGTCTGCAATCTGAGTATTAGTGGGAAACTCCCTGTTTTGGTGAAACCGGGGTAGATATTGTCACAACATGTTCCCAAACATGGTTTTACATCATCACATGACCTAACCAATCCAAAAACAAGTGAGTCCTACACCGGGCTACCCCTGTCAGAAGAAAGTCTAGGGGGGTAGACGATCCGAGGCCCGCGGATCAGGGTTCCGCAGGAAGAAGCGCTTCGGGGAATCGGAACACTTCTAAACCATGCATGTGACCCTAGCATGTGTAATTAAGTGTGGTGGCATGCTCAAAACTCCTAAACCTGGTTCCCAAGTGTGACCCCCTTCGTAGACATGCGCTGTCTCTCCTAAAAACAAAGTGTCTGCAATCTGAGTATTAGGGGGAAACTCCCTGTTTCGGTGAAACCGGGGTAGTTCTTGTCACAACATGTTCCCAAACATGGTTTTACATCATCACATGACCTAACCAAGCCTAAAACAAGTGAGTCCTACACAGGGCTACCCCTGTCAGAAGAAAGTCTACGGGGGTAGACGACCCGAGGCCCGCGAATCAGGGTTCCGCAGGAAGAAGCGCTTCGGGGCATCGGAACACTTCCAAACCATGCATGTGACCCTAGCATGTGTAATGAAGTGTGGTGGTATGCTCAAAACTCCTAAACCTAGTTCCCAAGTGTGACCACCTTCGTAGACATGCGCTGTCCCTCCTAAAAACAAAGTGTCTACAATCTGAGTATTAGGGGGAAACTCCCTGTTTCGGTGAAACCGGGGTAGTTCTTGTCACAGCATGTTCCCAAAGATGGTTTTACATCATCACATGACCTAACCAAGCATAAAACAAGTGAGTCCTACATCGGGCTACCCCTGTCAGAAGAAAGTCTAGGGGGGTAGACGACCCGAGGCCCGCGGATCAGGGTTCCGCAGGAAGAAGCGCTTCGGGGCATCGGAACACTTCCAAACCATGCATGTGACCCTAGCATGTGTAATGAAGTGTGGTGGCATGCTCAAAACTCCTAAACCTGGTTCCCAAGTGTGACCCCCTTCGCGGACATATGCGCTGTCTCTCCTAAAAACAAAGTGTCTACAATCTGAGTATTAGGGGGAAACTCCCCGTTTCGGTGAAACTGGGGTAGATCTTGTCACAACATGTTCCCAAACATGGTTTTACATCATCACAAGACCTAACCAAGCCGAAAACAAGTGAGTCCTACACCAGGCTAACCCTGTCAGAAGAAAGTCTAGGGGGTAGACGATCTGAGGCCCGCGGCTCAGGGTTTCGCAGGAAGAAGCGCTTCGGGGCATCGGAACACCTCCAAACCATGCATGTGACCCTATCATGTGTAATGAAGTGTGGTGGCATGCTCAAAATGTTAAACCTGTTTCCCAAGTGTGACCCCCTTCACAGACATGCGCTGTCTCTCCTAAAAACAAAGTGTCTGCAATCTGAGTATTAGGGGGAAACTCCCCGTTTCGGTGAAACCGGGGTAGATATTGTCACAACATGTTCCCAAACATGGTTTTACATCATCACATGACCTAACCAAGCCTAAAACAAGTGAGTCCTACACTGGGATACCCCTTTCAGAAGAAAGTCTAGGGGGTAGACGATCCGAGGCCCGCGGATCAGTGTTCCGTAGGAAGAAGCGCTTCGGGGCATCGGAACACTTCTAAACCATGCATGTGACCCTAGAATGTGTAATGAAGTGTGGTGGCATGCTCAAAACTCCTAAACCTGGTTCCCAAGTGTGACCCCCTTCGTAGACATGCGCTGTCTCTCCTAAAAACAAAGTGTCTGCAATCTGAGTATTAGGGTGAAACTCCCTGTTTCGGTGAAACCGGGGTAGTTCTTGTCACAACATGTTCCCAAACATGGTTTTACATCATCACATGACCTAACCAGGCCTAAAACAAGTGAGTCCTACACAGGGCTACCCCTGTCAGAAGAAAGTCTACGGGGGTAGACGACCCGAGGCCCGCGAATCAGGGTTCCGCAGGAAGAAGCGCTTCGGGGCATCGGAACACTTCCAAACCATGCATGTGACCCTAGCATGTGTAATGAAGTGTGGTGGCATGCTCAAAACTCCTAAACCTAGTTCCCAAGTGTGACCCCCTTCGCAGACATGCGCTGTCTCTCTTAAAAACAAAGTGTCTGCAATCTGAGTATTAGGGTGAAACTCCCCGTTTCGGTGAAACCGGGGTAGATCTTGTCACAGCATGTTCCCAAACATGGTTTTACATCATCACATGACCTAACCAAGCCTAAAACAAGTAGGTCCTACACCGGGTTACCCCTGTCAGAAGAAAGTCTAGGGGGGTAGACGATCCGAGGCCCGCGGATAAGGGTTCCGCAGGAAGAAGCGCTTCGGGGCATCGGAACACTTCCATACCATGCATGTAACCCTAGCATGTGTAATGAAGTGTGGTGGAATGCTCAAAACTCCTAAACCTGGTTCCCAAGTGTGACCCGCTTCGCAGACATGCGCTGTCTCTCCTAAAAACAAAGTGTCTGCAATCTAAGTATTAGGGGTAAACTCCCTGTTTCGGTGAAACCGGGGTAGATATTGTCACAAAATGTTCCCAAACATGGTTTTACATCATCACATGACCTAATCAAGCCTAAAACAAGTGAGTCCTACACCGGGCTACCCCTGTCAGAAGAAAGTCTATGGGGGTAGACGATCCGAGGCCCGCGGATCAGGGTTCCACAGGAAGAAGCGCTTAGGGGCATCGGAACACTTCTAAACCATGCATGTGACCCTAGAATGTGTAATGAAGTGTGGTGGCATGCTCAAAATTTTAAACCTGGTTCCCAAGTGTGACCCCCTTCACAGACATGCGCTGTCTCTCCTAAAAACAAAGTGTCTGCAATCTGAGTATTAGGGGGAAACTCCCTGTTTCGGTGAAACCGGGGTAGATATTGTCACAAAATGTTCCCAAACATGGTTTTACATCATCACATGACCTAACCAAGCCTAAAACAAGTGAGTCCTACACCGGGCTACCCCTGTCAGAAGAAAGTCTAGGGGGGTAGACGATCCGAGGCCCGCGGATCAGGGTTCCGCAGGAAGAAGCGCTTCGGGGCATCGGAACACTTCTAAACCATGCATGTGACCCTAGCATGTGTAATGAAGTGTGGTGGCATGCTCAAAACTCCTAAACCTGGTTGCCAAGTGTGACCCCCTTCGTAGACATGCGCTGTCTCTCCTAAAAACAAAGTGTCTGCAATCTGAGTATTAGGGGGAAACTCCCTGTTTCGGTGAAACCGGGGTAGTTCTTGTCACAACATGTTCCCAAACATGGTTTTACATCATAACATGACCTAACCAAGCTTAAAACAAGTGAGTCCTACACAGGGCTACCCCTGTCAGAAGAAAGTCTATGGGGGTAGACGACCCGAGGCCCGGAATCAGGGTTCCGCAGGAAGAAGCGCTTCGGGGCATCGGAACACTTCCAAACCATGCATGTGACCCTAGCATGTGTAATGAAGTGTGGTGGCATGCACAAAACTCCTAAACCTAGTTCCCAAGTGTGACCCCCTTCGCAGACATGCGGTGTCTCTCCTAAAAACAAAGTGTCTGCAATCTGAGTATTAGGGTGAAACTCCCCGTTTCGGTGAAACCGAGGTAGATCTTGTCACAACATGTTCCCAAACATGGTTTTACATCATCACATGACCTAACCAAGCCTAAAACAAGTAGGTCCTACACCGGGTTACCACTGTCAGAAGAAAGTCTAGGGGGGTAGACGATCCGAGGCCCGCGGATAAGGGTTCCGCAGGAAGAAGCGCTTCGGGGCATCGAAACACTTCCAAACCATGCATGTGACCCTAGCATGTGTAATGAAGTGTGGTGGCATGCTGAAAACTCCTAAACCTGGTTCCCAAGTGTGACCCCCTTCGCAGACATGCGCTGTCTCTCCTAAAAACAAAGTGTCTGCAATCTGAGTATTAGGGGGAAACTCCCTGTTTCGGTGAAACCGGGGTAGATATTGTCACAACATGTTCCCAAACATGGTTTTACATCATCACATGACCTAACCAAGCCTAAAACAAGTGAGTCCTACACCGGGCTACCCCTGTCAGAAGAAAGTCTAGGGGGGTAGACGATCCGAGGCCCGCGGATCAGGGTTCCGCAGGAAGAAGCGCTTCGGGGCATCGGAACACTTCTAAACCATGCATGTGACCCTAGCATGTGTAATGAAGTGTGGTGGCATGCTCAAAACTCCTAAACCTGGTTCCCAAGTGTGACCCCCTTCGCAGACATGCGCTGTCTCTCCTAAAAACAAAGTGTCTGCAATCTGAGTATTAGGGGGACACTCCCCGTTTCGGTGAAACCGGGGTAGATCTTGTCACAACATGTTCCCAAACATGGTTTTACATCATCACATGACCTAACCAAGCCTAAAAAAGTGAGTCCAACACCGGGCTACCCCTGTGAGAAGAAAGTCTAGGGGGGTAGACGATCTGAGGCCCGCGGATCAGGGTTCCGCAGGAAGAAGCGCTTCGGGGCATCGGAACACTTCCAAACCATGCATGTGACCCTAGCATGTGTAATGAAGTGTGGTGGCATGCTCAAAACTCCTAAACCTAGTTCCCAAGTGTGACCCCCTTCGCGGACATATGCGCTGTCTCTCCTAAAAACAACGTGTCTACAATCTGAGTATTAGGGGGAAACTCCCCGTTTCGGTGAAACGGGGGTAGATCTTGTCACAACATGTTCCCAAACATGGTTTTACATCATCACATGACCTAACCAAGCCTAAAACAAGTGAGTCCTACACCGGGCTACCCCTGTCAGAAGAAAGTCTAGTGGGGTAGACGATCCGAGGCCCGCGGATCAGGGTTTCGCAGGAAGAAGCACTTCGGGGCATCGGAACACCTCCAAACCATGCATGTGACCCTAGCATGTGTAATGAAATGTGGTGGCATGCTCAAAACTTTTAAACCTGGTTCCCAAGTGTGACCCCCTTCACAGACATGCGCTGTCTGTCCTAAAAACAAAGTGTCTGCAATCTGAGTATTAGGGGGAAACTCCCTGTTTCGGTGAAACCGGGGTAGATATTGTCACAACATGTTCCCAAACATGGTTTTACATCATCACATAACCTAACCAAGCCAAAAAAAAGTGAGTCCTACACCGGGTTACCCCTGTCAGAAGAAAGTCTAGGGGGGTAGACGATCCGAGGCCCGCGTATCAGGGTTCCGCAGGAAGAAGCGCTTCGGGGCATCAGAACACTTTTAAACCATGCATGTGACCCTAGCATGTGTAATGAAGTGTGGTGGCATGCTCAAAACTCCTAATCCTGGTTCCCAAGTGTGACCCCCTTCGTAGACATGCGCTGTCTCTCCTAAAAACAAAGTGTCTGCAATCTGAGTATTAGGGGGAAACTCCCTGTTTCGGTGAAACCGGGGTAGTTCTTGTCACAACATGTTCCCAAACATGGTTTTACATCATCACATGACCTAACCAAGCCTAAAAAAAGTGAATCCTACACCGGGCTACCCCTGTGAGAAGAAAGTCTAGGGGGGTAGACGATCCGAGGCCCGCGGATCAGGGTTCCGCAGGAAGAAGCGCTTCGGGGCATCGGAACACTTCCAAACCATGCATGTGACCCTAGCATGTGTAATGAAGTGTGGTGGCATGCTCAAAACTCCTAAACCTGGTTCCCAAGTGTGACCCCCTTCGCGGACATATGCGCTGTCTCTCCTAAAAACAACGTGTCTACAATCTGAGTATTAGGGGGAAACTCCCTGTTTCGGTGAAACGGGGGTAGATCTTGTCACAACATGTTCCCAAACATGGTTTTATATCATCACATGACCTAACCAAGCCTAAAACAAGCGAGTCCTACACAGGGCTACCCCTGTCAGAAGAAAGTCTATGGGGGTAGACGACCCGAGGCCCGCGGATCAGGGTTCCGCAGGAAGAAGCGCTTCGGGGCATCGGAACACTTCCAAACCATGCATGTGACCCTAGCATGTGTAATGAAGTGTGGTGGAATGCTCAAAACTCCTAAAACTGGTTCCCAAGTGTGACCCCCTTCGCAGAAATGCGCTGTCTCTCCTAAAAACAAAGTGTCTGCAATTTGAGTATTAGGGGGACACTCCCCGTTTCGGTGAAACCGGGGTAGATCTTGTCACAAAATGTTCCCAAACATGGTTTTACATCATCACATGACCTAACCAAGCCTAAAAAAAGTGAGTCCTACACCGGGCTACCCCTGTGAGAAGAAAGTCTAGGGGGGTAGACGATCCGAGGCCCGCGGATCAGGGTTCCGCAGGAAGAAGCGCTTCGGGGCATCGGAACACTTCCAAACCATGCATGTGACCCTAGCATGTGTAATGAAGTGTGGTGGCATGCTCAAAACTCCTAAACCTGGTTCCCAAGTGTGACCCCCTTCGCGGACATATGCGCTGTCTCTCCTAAAAACAACGTGTCTACAATCTGAGTATTAGGGGGAACTCCCTGTTTCGGTGAAACGGGGGTAGATCTTGTCACAACATGTTCCCAAACATGGTTTTACATCATCACATGACCTAACCAAGCCTAAAACAAGCGAGTCCTACACAGGGCTACCCCTGTCAGAAGAAACTCTATGGGGGTAGACGACCCGAGGCCCGCGGATCAGGGTTCCGCAGGAAGAAGCGCTTCGGGGCATCGGAACACTTCCAAACCATGCATGTGACCCTAGCATGTGTAATGAAGTGTGGTGGCATGCTCAAAACTCCTAAAACTGGTTCCCAAGTGTGACCCCCTTTGGAGAGACATGTGCTGTCTCTCCTAAAAACAAAGTGTCTGCAATTTGAGTATTAGGGGGACACTCCCCGTTTCGGTGAAACCGGGGTAGATCTTGTCACAACATGTTCCCAAACATGGTTTTACATCATCACATGACCTAACCAATCCTAAAAAAAGTGAGTCCTACACCGGGCTACCCCTGTGAGAAGAAAGTCTAGGGGGGTAGACGATCCGAGGCCCGCGGATCAGGGTTCCGCAGGAAGAAGCGCTTCGGGGCATCGGAACACTTCCAAACCATGCATGTGACCCTAGCATGTGTAATGAAGTGTGGTGGCATGCTCAAAACTCCTAAACCTAGTTCCCAAGTGTGACCCCCTTCGCGGACATATGCGCTGTCTCTCCTAAAAACAACGTGTCTACAATCTGAGTATTAGGGGGAAACTCCCCGTTTCGGTGAAACGGGGGTAGATCTTGTCACAACATGTTCCCAAACATGGTTTTACATCATCACATGACCTAACCAAGCCTAAAACAAGTGAGTCCTACACCGGGCTACCCCTGTCAGAAGAAAGTCTAGGGGGGTAGACGATCTGAGGCCCGCGGATCAGGGTTCCGCAGGAAGAAGCGCTTCGGGGCATCGGAACACTTCCACACCATGCATGTGACCCTAACATGTGTAATGAAGTGTGGTGTCATGCTCAAAACTCCTAAACCTGGTTCCCAAGTGTGACCCCCTTCGCAGACATGCGCTGTCTCTCCTAAAAACAAAGTGTCTGCAATCTGAGTATTAGGGGGAAACTCCCTGTTTCGGTGAAACCGGGGTAGATATTGTCACAACATGTTCCCAAACATGGTTTTACATCATCACATGACCTAACCAAGCCTAAAACAAGTGAGTCCTACACCGGGCTACCCCTGTCAGAAGAAAGTCTAGGGGGGGTAGACGATCCGAGGCCCGCGGATCAGGGTTCCGCAGCAAGAAGCGCTTCGGGGCATCGGAACACTTCTAAACCATGCATGTGACCCTAGCATGTGTAATGAAGTGTGGTGGCATGCTCAAAAATTTAAACCTGGTTCCCAAGTGTGACCCCCTTCACAGACATGCGCTGTCTCTCCTAAAAACAAAGTGTCTGCAATCTGAGTATTAGAGGGAAACTCCCTGTTTCGGTGAAACCGGGGTAGATATTGTCACAAAATGTTCCCAAACATGGTTTTACATCATCACATGACCTAACCAAGCCTAAAACAAGTGAGTCCTACACCAGGCTACCCCTGTCAGAAGAAAGTCTAGGGGGGTAGACGATCCGAGGCCCGCGGATCAGGGTTCCGCAGGAAGAACCGCTTCGGGGCATCGGAACACTTCTAAACCATGCATGTGACCCTAGCATGTGTAATGAAGTGTGGTGGCATGCTCAAAACTCCTAAACCTGGTTGCCAAGTGTGACCCCCTTCGTAGACATGCGCTGTCTCTCCTAAAAACAAAGTGTCTCCAATCTGAGTATTAGGGGGAAACTCCCTGTTTCGGTGAAACCGGGGTAGTTCTTATCACAACATGTTCCCAAACATGGTTTTACATCATCACATGACCTAACCAAGCCTAAAACAAGTGAGTCCTACATAGGGCTACCCCTGTCAGAAGAAAGTCTACGGGGGTAGACGACCCGAGGCCCGCGAATCAGGGTTCCGCAGGAAGAAGCGCTTCGGGGCATCAGAACACTTCCAAACCATGCATGTGACCCTAGCATGTGTAATGAAGTGTTGTGGCATGCACAAAACTCCTAAACCTAGTTCCCAAGTGTGACCCCCTTCGCAGACATGCGTTGTCTCTCCTAAAAACAAAGTGTCTGCAATCTGAGTATTAGGGGGAAACTCCCTGTTTCGGTGAAACCGGGGTAGATCTTGTCACAACATGTTCCCAAACATGGTTTTACATCATCACATGACCTAACCAAGCCTAAAACAAGCGAGTCCTACACAGGGCTACCCCTGTCAGAAGAAAGTCTATGGGGGTAGACGACCCGAGGCCCGCGGATCAGGGTTCCGCAGGAAGAAGCGCTTCGGGGCATCGGAACACTTCCAAACCATGCATGTGACCCTAGAATGTGTAATGAAGTGTGGTGGCATGCTCAAAACTCCTAAACCTGGTTCCCAAGTGTGACCCCCTTCGCAGACATGCGCTGTCTCTCCTAAAAACAAAGTGTGCAATCTGAGTATTAGGGGGACACTCCCCGTTTCGGTGAAACCGGGGTAGATCTTGTCACAACATGTTCCCAAACATGGTTTTACATCATCACATGACCTAACCAAGCCTAAAAAAAGTGAGTCCTACACCGGGCTACCCCTTTGAGAAGAAAGTCTAGGGGGGTAGACGATCCGAGGCCCGCGGATCAGGGTTCCGCAGGAAGAAGCGCTTCGGGGCATCGGAACACTTCCAAACCATGCATGTGACCCTAGCATGTGTAATGAAGTGTGGTGGAATGCTCAAAACTCCTAAACCTAGTTCCCAAGTGTGACCCCCTTCGCGGACATATGCGCTGTCTCTCCTAAAAACAACGTGTCTACAATCTGAGTATTAGGGGGAAACTCCCCGTTTCGGTGAAACGGGGGTAGATCTTGTCACAACATGTTCCCAAACATGGTTTTACATCATCACATGACCTAACCAAGCCTAAAACAAGTGAGTCCTACACCGGGCTACCCCTGTCAGAAGAAAGTCTAGGGGGGTAGACGATCCGAGGCCCGTGGATCAGGGTTTCGCAGGAAGAAGCACTTCGGGGCATCGGAACACCTCCAAACCATGCATGTGACCCTAGCATGTGTAATGAAATGTGGTGGCATGCTCAAAATTTTAAACCTGGTTCCCAAGTGTGACCCCCTTCACAGACATGCGCTGTCTGTCCTAAAAACAAAGTGTCTGCAATCTGAGTATTAGGGGGAAACTCCCTGTTTCGGTGAAACCGGGGTAGATATTGTCACAACATGTTCCCAAACATGGTTTTACATCATCACATAACCTAACCAAGCCAAAAACAAGTGAGTCCTACACCGGGTTACCCCTGTCAGAAGAAAGTCTAGGGGGGTAGACGATCCGAGGCCCGCGTATCAGGGTTCCGCAGGAAGAAGCGCTTCGGGGCATCGGAACACTTCTAAACCATGCATGTGACCCTAGCATGTGTAATGAAGTGTGGTGGCATGCTCAAAACTCCTAAACCTGGTTCCCAAGTGTGACCCCCTTCGCGGACATATGCGCTGTCTCTCCTAAAAACAAAGTGTCTGCAATCTAAGTATTAGGGGGAAACTCCCCGTTTCGGTGAAACTTGGGTAGATCTTGTCACAACATGTTCCCAAACATGGTTTTACATCATCACATGACCTAACCAATCATAAAACAAGTGAGTCCTACACCGGGCTACCCCTGTCAGAAGAAAGTCTAGGGGGGTAGACGATCCGAGGCTCGCGGATCAGGGTTTCGCAGGAAGAAGCGCTTCGGGGCATCGGAACACCTCCAAACCATGCATGTGACCCTAGCATGTGTAATGAAGTGTGGTGGCATGCTCAAAACTCCTAAACCTGGTTCCCAAGTGTGACCCCCTTCGCGGACATATGCGCTGTCTCTCCTAAAAACAACGTGTCTACAATCTGAGTATTAGGGGGAAACTCCCCGTTTCGGTGAAACGGGGGTAGATCTTGTCACAACATGTTCCCAAACATGGTTTTACATCATCACATGACCTAACCAAGCCTAAAACAAGTGAGTCCTACACCGGGCTACCCCTTTCAGAAGAAAGTCTAGGGGGGTAGACGATCCGAGGCTCGCGGATCAGGGTTTCGCAGGAAGAAGCGCTTCGGGGCATCGGAACACCTCCAAACCATGCATGTGACCCTAGCATGTGTAATGAAATGTGGTGGCATGCTCAAAACTTTTAAACCTGGTTCCCAAGTGTGACCCCTTCACAGACATGCGCTGTCTGTCCTAAAAACAAAGTGTCTGCAATCTGAGTATTAGGGGGAAACTCCCTGTTTCGGTGAAACCGGGGTAGATATTGTCCCAACATGTTCCCAAACATGGTTTTACATCATCACATAACCTAACCAAGCCAAAAACAAGTGAGTCCTACACCGGGTTACCCCTGTCAGAAGAAAGTCTAGGGGGGTAGACGATCCGAGGCCCGCGTATCAGGGTTCCGCAGGAAGAAGCGCTTCGGGGCATCGGAACACTTCTAAACCATGCATGTGACCCTAGCATGTGTAATGAAGTGTGGTGGCATGCTCAAAACTCCTAAACCTGGTTCCCAAGTGTGACCCCCTTCATAGACATGCGCTGTCTCTCCTAAAAACAAAGTGTCTGCAATCTGAGTATTAGGGGGAAACTCCCTGTTTCGGTGAAACCGGGGTAGTTCTTGTCACAACATGTTCCTAAACATGGTTTTACATCATCACATGACCTAACCAAGCCTAAAACAAGTGAGTCCCACACCGGGCTACCCCTGTCAGAAGAAAGTCTAGGGGGGTAGACGATCTGAGGCCCGCGGATCAGGGTTCCACAGGAAGAAGCGCTTCGGGGCATCGGAACACTTCCAAACCATGCATGTGACCCTAGCATGTGTAATGAAGTGTGGTGGCATGCTCAAAACTCCTAAACCTGGTTCCCAAGTGTGACCCCCTTCGCAGACATGCGCTGTCTCTCCTAAAAACAAAGTGTCTGCAATCTGAGTATTAGGGGGAAACTCCCTGTTTCGGTGAAACCGGGGTAGATATTGTCACAACATGTTCCCAAACATGGTTTTACATCATCACATGACCTAACCAAGCCTAAAACAAGTGAGTCCTACACCGGGCTACCCCTGTCAGAAGAAAGTCTAGGGGGGTAGACGATCCGAGGCCCGCGGATCAGGGCTCCGCAGCAAGAAGCGCTTCGGGGCATCGGAACACTTCTAAACCATGCATGTGACCCTAGCATGTGTAATGAAGTGTGGTGGCATGCTCAAAATTTTAAACCTGGTTCCCAAGTGTGACCCCCTTCACAGACATGCGCTGTCTCTCCTAAAAACAAAGTGTCTGCAATCTGAGTATTAGAGGGAAACTCCCTGTTTCGGTGAAACCGGGGTAGATATTGTCACAAAATGTTCCCAAACATGGTTTTACATCATCACATGACCTAACCAAGCCTAAAACAAGTGAGTCCTACACCGGGCTACCCCTGTCAGAAGAAAGTCTAGGGGGGTAGACGATCCGAGGCCCGCGGATCAGGGTTCCGCAGGAAGAAGCGCTTCGGGGCATCGGAACACTTCTAAACCATGCATGTGACCCTAGCATGTGTAATGAAGTGTGGTGGCATGCTCAAAACTCCTAAACCTGGTTGCCAAGTGTGATCCCCTTCGTAGACATGCGCTGTCTCTCCTAAAAACAAAGTGTCTGCAATGTGAGTATTAGGGGGAAACTCCCTGTTTCGGTGAAACCGGGGTAGTTCTTGTCACAACATGTTCCCAAACATGGTTTTACATCATCACATGACCTAACCAAGCCTAAAACAAGTGAGTCCTACACAGGGCTACCCCTGTCAGAAGAAAGTCTATGGGGGTAGACGACCCGAGGCCCGCGAATCAGGGTTCCGCAGGAAGAAGCGCTTCGGGGCATCGGAACACTTCCAAACCATGCATGTGACCCTAGCATGTGTAATGAAGTGTGGTGGCATGCACAAAACTCCTAAACCTAGTTCCCAAGTGTGACCCCCTTCGCAGACATGCGCTGTCTCTCCTAAAAACAAAGTGTCTGCAATCTGAGTATTAGGGTGAAACTCCCCGTTTCGGTGAAACCGGGGTAGATCTTGTCACAACATGTTCCCAAACATGGTTTTAGATCATAACATGACCTAACCAAGCCTAAAACAAGTAGGTCCTACACCGGGTTACCCCTGTTAGAAGAAAGTCTAGGGGGGTAGACGATCCGAGGCCCGCGGATCAGGGTTCCGCAGGAAGCAGCGCTTCGGGGCATCGGAACACTTCTAAACCATGCATGTGACCCTAGCATGTGTAATTAAGTGTGGTGGCATGCTCAAAACTCCTAAACCTGGTTGCCAAGTGTGACCCCCTTCGTAGACATGCGCTGTCTCTCCTAAAAACAAAGTGTCTGCAATCTGAGTATTAGGGGGAAACTCCCTGTTTCGGTGAAACCGGGGTAGTTCTTGTCACAACATGTTCCCAAACATGGTTTTACATCATCACATGACCTAACCAAGCCTAAAACAAGTGAGTCCTACACAGGGCTACCCCTGTCAGAAGAAAGTCTACGGGGGTAGACGACCCGAGGCCCGCGAATGAGGGTTTCGCAGGAAGAAGCGCTTCGGGGCATCGGAACACTTAGAAACCATGCATGTGACCCTAGCATGTGTAATGAAGTGTGGTGGCATGCACAAAACTCCTAAACCTAGTTCCCAAGTGTGACCCCCTTCGCAGACATGCGCTGTCTCTCCTAAAAACAAAGTGTCTGCAATCTGAGTATTAGGGTGAAACTCCCCGTTTCGGTGAAACCGGGGTAGATCTTGTCACAACATGTTCCCAAACATGGTTTTACATCATCACATGACCTAACCAAGACTAAAACAAGTAGGTCCTACACCGGGTTACCCCTGTCAGAAGAAAGTCTAGGGGGTAGACGATCCGAGGCCCGCGGATCAGGGTTCCGCAGGAAGAAGCGCTTCGGGGCATCGAAACACTTCCAAACCTTGCATGTGACCCTAGCATGTGTAATGAAGTGTGGTGGCATGCTCAAAACTCCTAAACCTGGTTCCCAAGTGTGACCCCCTTCGCAGACATGCGCTATCTCTCCTAAAAACAAAGTGTCTACAATCTGAGTATTAGGGGGAAACTCCCTGTTTCGGTGAAACCGGGGTAGATATTGTCACAACATGTTCCCAAACATGGTTTTACATCATAACATGACCTAACCAAGCCTAAAACAAGTGAGTCCTACACCGGGCTACCCCTGTCAGAAGAAAGTCTAGGGGGTAGACGATCCGAGGCCCGCGGATCAGGGTTCCGCAGGAAGAAGCGCTTCGGGGCATCGGAACACTTCTAAACCATGCATGTGACCCTAGCATGTGTAATGAAGTGTGGTGGCATGCTCAAAAGTCCTAAACCTGGTTGCCAAGTGTGACCCCCTTCGTAGACATGCGCTGTCTCTCCTAAAAACAAAGTGTCTGCAATCTGAGTATTAGGGGGAAACTCCCTGTTTCGGTGAAACCGGGGTAGATCTTGTCACAACATGTTCCCAAACATGGTTTTAAATCATCACATGACCTAACCAAGCCTAAAACAAGCGATTCCTACACAGGGCTACCCCTGTCAGAAGAAAGTCTATGGGGGTAGACGACCCGAGGCCCGCGGATCAGGGTTCCGCAGGAAGAAGCGCTTCGGGGCATCGGAACACTTCCAAACCATGCATGTGACCCTAGAATGTGTAATGAAGTGTGGTGGCATGCTCAAAACTCCTAAACCTGGTTCCCAAGTGTGACCCCCTTCGCAGACATGCGCTGTCTCTCCTAAAAACAAAGTGTCTGCAATCTGAGTATTAGGGGGACACTCCCCGTTTCGGTGAAACCGGGGTAGATCTTGTCACAACATGTTCCCAAACATGGTTTTACATCATCACATGACCTAACCAAGACTAAAAAAAGTGAGTCCTACACCGGGCTACCCCTGTGAGAAGATAGTCTAGGGGGGGTAGACGATCCGAGGCCCGCGGATCCGGGTTCCGCAGGAAGAAGCGCTTCAGGGCATCGGAACACTTCCAAACCATGCATGTGACCCTAGCATGTGTAATGAAGTGTGGTGGCATGCTCAAAACTCCTAAACCTGGTTCCCAAGTGTGACCCCCTTCGCGGACATATGCGCTGTCTCTCCTAAAAACAACGTGTCTACAATCTGAGTATTAGGGGGAAAGTCCCCGTTTCGGTGAAACGGGGGTAGATCTTGTCACAACATGTTCCCAAACATGGTTTTACATCATCACATGACCTAACCAAGCCTAAAACAAGTGAGTCCTACACCGGGCTACCCCTGTCAGAAGAAAGTCTAGGGGGGTAGACGATCCGAGGCCCGCGGATCAGGGTTTCGCAGGAAGAAACGCTTCGGGGCATCGGAACACCTCCAAACCATGCATGTGACCCTAGCATGTGTAATGAAGTGTGGTGGCATGCTCAAAACTTTTAAACCTGGTTCCCAAGTGTGACCCCCTTCACAGACATGCGCTGTCTCTCCTAAAAACAAAGTGTCTGCAATCTGAGTATTAGGGGGAAACTCCCTGTTTCGGTGAAACTGGGGTAGATATTGTCACAACATGTTCCCAAACATGGTTTTACATCATCACATGACCTAACCAAGCCAAAAACAAGTGAGTCCTACACCGGGCTACCCCTGTCAGAAGAAAGTCTAGGGGGGTAGACGATCAGAGGCCCGCGTATCAGGGTTCCGCAGGAAGAAGCGCTTCGGGGCATCGGAACACTTCTAAACCATGCATGTGACCCTAGCATGTGTAATGAAGTGTGGTGGCATTCTCAAAACTCCTAAACCTGGTTCCCAAGTGTGACCCCCTTCGTAGACATGCGCTGTCTCTCCTAAAAACAAAGTGTCTGTAATCTGAGTATTAGGGGGAAACTCCCTGTTTCGGTGAAACCGGGGTAGTTCTTGTCACAACATGTTCCCAAACATGGTTTTACATCATCACATGACCTAACCAAGCCTAAAACAAGTGAGTCCTACACAGGGCTACCCCTGTCAGAAGAAAGTCTACGGGGGTAGACGACCCGAGGCCCGCGAATAAGGGTTCCGCAGGAAGAAGCGCTTCGGGGCATCGGAACACTTCCAAACCATGCATGTGACCCTATCATGTGTAATGAAGTGTGGTGGTATGCTCAAAACTCCTAAACCTAGTTCCCAAGTGTGACCCCCTTCGCAGACATGCGCTGTCTCTCCTAAAAACAAAGTGTCTGCAAATCTGAGTATTAGGGTGAAACTCCCCGTTTCGGTGAAACCGGGGTAGATCTTGTCACAACATGTTCCCAAACATGGTTTTACATCATCACATGACCTAACCAAGCCTAAAACAAGTGAGTCCTACATTGGGCTACCCCTGTGAGAAGAAAGTCTAGGGGGGGTAGACGACCCGAGGCCCGTGAACCAGGGTTCCGCAGGAAGAAGCGCTTCGGGGCATCGGAACACTTCCAAACCATGCATGTGACCCTAGCATGTGTAATGAAGTGTGGTGGAATTCTCAAAATTTTAAACCTGGTTCCCAAGTGTGACCCCCTTCGCGGACATATGCGCTGTCTCTCCTAAAAACAACGTGTATACAATCTGAGTATTAGGGGGAAACTCCCCGTTTCGGTGAAACTGGGGTAGATCTTGTCACAACATGTTCCCAAACATGGTTTTACATCATCACATGACCTAACCAAGCATAAAACAAGTGAGTCCTACACCGGGCTACCCCTGTCAGAAGAAAGTCTAGGGGGGTAGACGATCCGAGGCCCGCGGATCAGGGTTTCGCAGGAAGAAGCGCTTCGGGGCATCGGAACACCTCCAAACCATGCATGTGACCCTAGCATGTGTAATGAAGTGTGGTGGCATGCTCAAAACTTTTAAACCTGGTTCCCAAGTGTGACCCCCTTCGCAGACATGCGCTGTCTATCCTAAGAACAAAGTGTCTGCAATCTGAGTATTAGGGGGAAACTCCTTGTTTCGGTGAAACCGAGGTAGATATTGTCACAACATGTTCCCAAACATGGTTTTACATCATCACATGACCTAACCAAGCCAAAAACAAGTGAGTCCTACACCGGGCTACCCCTGTCAGAAGAAAGTCTAGGGGGTAGACGATCCGAGGCCCGCGTATGAGGGTTCCGAAGGAAGAAGCGCTTTGGGGCATCGGAACACTTCTAAACCATGCATGTGACCCTAGCATGTGTAATGAAGTGTGGTGGCATGCTCAAAACTACTAAACCTGGTTCCCAAGTGTGACCCCCTTCGTAGACATGCGCTGTCTCTCCTAAAAACAAAGTGTCTGCAATCTGAGTATTAGGGGGAAACTCCCTGTTTCGGTGAAACCGGGGTAGTTCTTGTCACAACATGTTCCCAAACATGGTTTTACATCATTAAATGACCTAACCACGCCTAAAACAAGTGAGTCCTACACAGGGCTACCCCTGTCAGAAGAAAGTCAACAGGGGTAGACGACCCGAGGCCCGCGAATCAGGGTTCCGCAGGAAGAAGCGCTTCGGTGCATCGGAACACTTCCAAACCATGCATGTGACCCTAGCATGTGTAATGAAGTGTGGTGGTATGCTCAAAACTCCTAAACCTAGTTCCCAAGTGTGACCCCCTTCGCAGACATGCGCTGTCTCTCCTAAAAACAAAGTGTCTGCAAATCTGAGTATTAGGGGGAAACTCCCTGTTTCGGTGAAACCGGGGTAGATCTTGTCACAACATGTTCCCATACATGGTTTTACATCATCACATGACCTAACCAAGCCTAAAACAAGTGAGTCCTACATTGGGCTACCCCTGTCAGAAGAAAGTCTAGGGGGTAGACGACCCGAGGCCCGCGAATCAGGGTTCCGCAGGAAGAAGCGCTTCGGGGCATCGGAACACTTCCAAACCATGCATGTGACCCTAGAATGTGTAATGAAGTGTGGTGGCATGCTCAAAACTCCTAAACCTGGTTCCCAAGTGTGACCCCCTTCACAGACATGCGCTGTCTCTCCTAAAAACAAAGTGTCTGCAATCTGAGTATTAGGGTGAAACTCCCCGTTTCGGTGAAACCGGGGTAGATCTTGTCACAACATGTTCCCAAACATGGTTTTACATCATCACATGACCTAACCAAGCCTAAAACAAGTAGGTCCTACACCGGGTTACCCCTGTCAGAAGAAAGTCTAGGGGGTAGACGATCCGAGGCCCGCGGATCAGGGTTCCGCAGGAAGAAGCGCTTCGGGGCATCGAAACACTTCCAAACCATGCATGTGACCCGAGCATGTGTAATGAAGTGTGGTGGCATGCTCAAAACTCCTAAACCTGGTTCCCAAGTGTGAACCCCTTCGCAGACATGCGCTATCTCTCCTAAAAACAAAGTGTCTACAATCTGAGTATTAGGGGGAAACTCCCTGTTTCGGTGAAACCGGGGTAGATATTGTCACAACATGTTCCCAAACATGGTTTTACATCATAACATGACCTAGCCAAGCCTAAAACAAGTGAGTCCTACACCGGGCTACCCCTGTCAGAAGAAAGTCTAGGGGGTAGACGATCCGAGGCCCGCGGATCAGGGTTCCGCAGGAAGAAGCGCTTCGGGGCATCGGAACACTTCTAAACCATGCATGTGACCCTAGCATGTGTAATGAAGTGTGGTGGCATGCTCAAAACTCCTAAACGTGGTTGCCAAGTGTGACCCCCTTCGTAGACATGCGCTGTCTCTCCTAAAAACAAAGTGTCTGCAATCTGAGTATTAGGGGGAAACTCCCTGTTTCGGTGAAACCGGGGTAGATCTTGTCACAACATGTTCCCAAACATGGTTTTACATCATCACATGACCTAACCAAGCCTAAAACAAGCGAGTCCTACACAGGGCTACCCCTGTCAGAAGAAAGTCTATGGGGGTAGACGACCCGAGGCCCGCGGATCAGGGTTCCGCAGGAAGAAGCGCTTCAGGGCATCGGAACACTTGCAAACCATGCATGTGACCCTAGCATGTGTAATGAAGTGTGGTGGCATGCTCAAAACTCCTAAACCTGGTTCCCAAGTGTGACCCCCTTCGCAGACATGCGCTGTCTCTCCTAAAATCAAAGTGTCTGCAATCTGAGTATTAGGGGGACACTCCCCGTTTCGGTGAAACCGGGGTAGATCTTGTCACAACATGTTCCCAAACATGGTTTTACATCATCAAATGACCTAACCAAGCCTAAAAAAAGTGAGTCCTACACCGGGCTACCCCTGTGAGAAGAAAGTCTAGGGGGGGTAGACGATCCGAGGCCCGCGGATCCGGGTTCCGCAGGAAGAAGCGCTTCGGGGCATCGGAACACTTCCAAACCATGCATGTGACCCTAGCATGTGTAATGAAGTGTGGTGGCATTCTCAAAACTCCTAAACCTGGTTCCCAAGTGTGACCCCCTTCGCGGACATATGCGCTGTCTCTCCTAAAAACAACGTGTCTACAATCTGAGTTTTAGGGGGAAAGTCCCCGTTTCGGTGAAACGGGGGTAGATCTTGTCACAACATGTTCCCAAACATGGTTTTACATCATCACATGACCTAACCAAGCCTAAAACAAGTGAGTGCTACACCGGGCTACCCCTGTCAGAAGAAAGTCTAGGGGGGTAGACGATCCGAGGCCCGCGGATCAGGGTTTCGCAGGAAGAAACGCTTCGGGGCATCGGCACACCTCCAAACCATGCATGTGACCCTAGCATGTGTAATGAAGTGTGGTGGCATGCTCAAAACTTTTAAACCTGGTTCCCAAGTGTGACCCCCTTCACAGACATGCGCTGTCTCTCCTAAAAACAAAGTGTCTGCAATCTGAGTATTAGGGGGAAACTCCCTGTTTCGGTGAAACCGGGGTAGTTCTTGTCACAACATGTTCCCAAACATGGTTTTACATCATCACATGACCTAACCAAGCCTAAAACAAGTGAGTCCTACACAGGGCTACCCCTGTCAGAAGAAAGTCTACGGGGGTAGACGACCCGAGGCCCGCGAATCAGGGTTCCGCAGGAAGAAGCGCTTCGGGGCATCGGAACACTTCCAAACCATGCATGTGACCCTAGCATGTGTAATGAAGTGTGGTGGTATGCTCAAAACTCCTAAACCTAGTTCCCAAGTGTGACCACCTTCGTAGACATGCGCTGTCCCTCCTAAAAACAAAGTGTCTACAATCTGAGTATTAGGGGGAAACTCCCTGTTTCGGTGAAACCGGGGTAGTTCTTGTCACAGCATGTTCCCAAAGATGGTTTTACATCATCACATGACCTAACCAAGCATAAAACAAGTGAGTCCTACATCGGGCTACCCCTGTCAGAAGAAAGTCTAGGGGGGTAGACGACCCGAGGCCCGCGGATCAGGGTTCCGCAGGAAGAAGCGCTTCGGGGCATCGGAACACTTCCAAACCATGCATGTGACCCTAGCATGTGTAATGAAGTGTGGTGGCATGCTCAAAACTCCTAAACCTGGTTCCCAAGTGTGACCCCCTTCGCGGACATATGCGCTGTCTCTCCTAAAAACAAAGTGTCTACAATCTGAGTATTAGGGGGAAACTCCCCGTTTCGGTGAAACTGAGGTAGATCTTGTCACAACATGTTCCCAAACATGGTTTTACATCATCACAAGACCTAACCAAGCCGAAAACAAGTGAGTCCTACACCAGGCTAACCCTGTCAGAAGAAAGTCTAGGGGGTAGACGATCTGAGGCCCGCGGCTCAGGGTTTCGCAGGAAGAAGCGCTTCGGGGCATCGGAACACCTCCAAACCATGCATGTGACCCTATCATGTGTAATGAAGTGTGGTGGCATGCTCAAAATGTTAAACCTGTTTCCCAAGTGTGACCCCCTTCACAGACATGCGCTGTCTCTCCTAAAAACAAAGTGTCTGCAATCTGAGTATTAGGGGGAAACTCCCTGTTTCGGTGAAACCGGGGTAGATATTGTCACAACATGTTCCCAAACATGGTTTTACATCATCACATGACCTAACCAAGCCTAAAACAAGTGAGTCCTACACTGGGCTACCCCTTTCAGAAGAAAGTCTAGGGGGTAGACGATCCGAGGCCCGCGGATCAGGGTTCCGTAGGAAGAAGCGCTTCGGGGCATCGGAACACTTCTAAACCATGCATGTGACCCTAGCATGTGTAATGAAGTGTGGTGGCATGCTCAAAACTCCTAAACCTGGTTCCCAAGTGTGACCCCCTTCGTAGACATGCGCTGTCTCTCCTAAAAACAAAGTGTCTGCAATCTGAATATTAGGTGGAAACTCCCTGTTTCGGTGAAACCGGGGTAGTTCTTGTCACAACATGTTCCCAAACATGGTTTTACATCATCACATGACCTAACCAGGCCTAAAACAAGTGAGTCCTACACAGGGCTACCCCTGTCAGAAGAAAGTCTACGGGGGTAGACGACCCGAGGCCCGCGAATCAGGGTTCCGCAGGAAGAAGCGCTTCGGGGCATCGGAACACTTCCAAACCATGCATGTGACCCTAGCATGTGTAATGAAGTGTGGTGGCATGCTCAAAACTCCTAAACCTAGTTCCCAAGTGTGACCCCCTTCGCAGACATGCGCTGTCTCTCTTAAAAACAAAGTGTCTGCAATCTGAGTATTAGGGTGAAACTCCCCGTTTCGGTGAAACCGGGGTAGATCTTGTCACAGCATGTTCCCAAACATGGTTTTACATCATCACATGACCTAACCAAGCCTAAAACAAGTAGGTCCTACACCGGGTTACCCCTGTCAGAAGAAAGTCTAGGGGGGTAGACGATCCGAGGCCCGCGGATAAGGGTTCCGCAGGAAGAAGCGCTTCGGGGCATCGGAACACTTCCATACCATGCATGTAACCCTAGCATGTGTAATGAAGTGTGGTGGAATGCTCAAAACTCCTAAACCTGGTTCCCAAGTGTGACCCGCTTCGCAGACATGCGCTGTCTCTCCTAAAAACAAAGTGTCTGCAATCTAAGTATTAGGGGTAAACTCCCTGTTTCGGTGAAACCGGGGTAGATATTGTCACAACATGTTCCCAAACATGGTTTTACATCATCACATGACCTAATCAAGCCTAAAACAAGTGAGTCCTACACCGGGCTACCCCTGTCAGAAGAAAGTCTATGGGGGTAGACGATCCGAGGCCCGCGGATCAGGGTTCCACAGGAAGAAGCGCTTAGGGGCATCGGAACACTTCTAAACCATGCATGTGACCCTAGAATGTGTAATGAAGTGTGGTGGCATGCTCAAAATTTTAAACCTGGTTCCCAAGTGTGACCCCCTTCACAGACATGCGCTGTCTCTCCTAAAAACAAAGTGTCTGCAATCTGAGTATTATGGGGAAACTCCCTGTTTCGGTGAAACCGGGGTAGATATTGTCACAAAATGTTCCCAAACATGGTTTTACATCATCACATGACCTAACCAAGCCTAAAACAAGTGAGTCCTACACCGGGCTACCCCTGTCAGAAGAAAGTCTAGGGGGGTAGACGATCCGAGGCCCGCGGATCAGGGTTCCGCAGGAAGAAGCGCTTCGGGGCATCGGAACACTTCTAAACCATGCATGTGACCCTAGCATGTGTAATGAAGTGTGGTGGCATGCTCAAAACTCCTAAACCTGGTTGCCAAGTGTGACCCCCTTCGTAGACATGCGCTGTCTCTCCTAAAAACAAAGTGTCTGCAATCTGAGTATTAGGGGGAAACTCCCTGTTTCGGTGAAACCGGGGTAGTTCTTGTCACAACATGTTCCCAAACATGGTTTTACATCATAACATGACCTAACCAAGCTTAAAACAAGTGAGTCCTACACAGGGCTACCCCTGTCAGAAGAAAGTCTATGGGGGTAGACGACCCGAGGCCCGGAATCAGGGTTCCGCAGGAAGAAGCGCTTCGGGGCATCGGAACACTTCCAAACCATGCATGTGACCCTAGCATGTGTAATGAAGTGTGGTGGCATGCACAAAACTCCTAAACCTAGTTCCCAAGTGTGACCCCCTTCGCAGACATGCGGTGTCTCTCCTAAAAACAAAGTGTCTGCAATCTGAGTATTAGGGTGAAACTCCCCGTTTCGGTGAAACCGAGGTAGATCTTGTCACAACATGTTCCCAAACATGGTTTTACATCATCACATGACCTAACCAAGCCTAAAACAAGTAGGTCCTACACCGGGTTACCACTGTCAGAAGAAAGTCTAGGGGGGTAGACGATCCGAGGCCCGCGGATAAGGGTTCCGCAGGAAGAAGCGCTTCGGGGCATCGAAACACTTCCAAACCATGCATGTGACCCTAGCATCTGTAATGAAGTGTGGTGGCATGCTGAAAACTCCTAAACCTGGTTCCCAAGTGTGACCCCCTTCGCAGACATGCGCTGTCTCTCCTAAAAACAAAGTGTCTGCAATCTGAGTATTAGGGGGAAACTCCCTGTTTCGGTGAAACCGGGGTAGATATTGTCACAACATGTTCCCAAACATGGTTTTACATCATCACATGACCTAACCAAGCCTAAAACAAGTGAGTCCCACACCGGGCTACCCCTGTCAGAAGAAAGTCTAGGGGGTAGACGATCTGAGGCCCGCGGATCAGGGTTCCGCAGGAAGAAGCGCTTCGGGGCATCGGAACACTTCCAAACCATGCATGTGACCCTAGCATGTGTAATGAAGTGTGGTGGCATGCTCAAAACTCCTAAACCTGGTTCCCAAGTGTGACCCCCTTCGCAGACATGCGCTGTCTCTCCTAAAAACAAAGTGTCTGCAATCTGAGTATTAGGGGGAAACTCCCTGTTTAGGTGAAACCGGGGTAGATATTGTCACAACATGTTCCCAAACATGGTTTTACATCATCACATGACCTAACCAAGCCTAAAACAAGTGAGTCCTACACCGGGCTACCCCTGTCAGAAGAAAGTCTAGGGGGGTAGACGATCCGAGGCCCGCGGATCAGGGTTCCGCAGCAAGAAGCGCTTCGGGGCATCGGAACACTTCTAAACCATGCATGTGACCCTAGCATGTGTAATGAAGTGTGGTGGCATGCTCAAAACTCCTAAACCTAGTTCCCAAGTGTGACCCCCTTCGCGGACATATGCGCTGTCTCTCCTAAAAACAACGTGTCTACAATCTGAGTATTAGGGGGAAACTCCCCGTTTCGGTGAAACGGGGGTAGATCTTGTCACAACATGTTCCCAAACATGGTTTTACATCATCACATGACCTAACCAAGCCTAAAACAAGTGAGTCCTACACCGGGCTACCCCTGTCAGAAGAAAGTCTAGTGGGGTAGACGATCCGAGGCCCGCGGATCAGGATTTCGCAGGAAGAAGCACTTCGGGGCATCGGAACACCTCCAAACCATGCATGTGACCCTAGCATGTGTAATGAAATGTGGTGGCATGCTCAAAACTTTTAAACCTGGTTCCCAAGTGTGACCCCCTTCACAGACATGCGTTGTCTGTCCTAAAAACAAAGTGTCTGCAATCTGAGTATTAGGGGGAAACTCCCTGTTTCGGTGAAACCGGGGTAGATATTGTCACAACATGTTCCCAAACATGGTTTTACATCATCACATAACCTAACCAAGCCAAAAACAAGTGAGTCCTACACCGGGTTACCCCTGTCAGAAGAAAGTCTAGGGGGGTAGACGATCCGAGGCCCGCGTATCAGGGTTCCGCAGGAAGAAGCGCTTCGGGGCATCGGAACACTTTTAAACCATGCATGTGACCCTAGCATGTGTAATGAAGTGTGGTGGCATGCTCAAAACTCCTAATCCTGGTTCCCAAGTGTGACCCCCTTCGTAGACATGCGCTGTCTCTCCTAAAAACAAAGTGTCTGCAATCTGAGTATTAGGGGGAAACTCCCTGTTTCGGTGAAACCGGGGTAGTTCTTGTCACAACATGTTCCCAAACATGGTTTTACATCATCACATGACCTAACCAAGCCTAAAAAAAGTGAATCCTACACCGGGCTACCCCTGTGAGAAGAAAGTCTAGGGGGGTAGACGATCCGAGGCCCGCGGATCAGGGTTCCGCAGGAAGAAGCGCTTCGGGGCATCGGAACACTTCCAAACCATGCATGTGACCCTAGCATGTGTAATGAAGTGTGGTGGCATGCTCAAAACTCCTAAACCTGGTTCCCAAGTGTGACCCCCTTCGCGGACATATGCGCTGTCTCTCCTAAAAACAACGTGTCTACAATCTGAGTATTAGGGGGAAACTCCCTGTTTCGGTGAAACGGGGGTAGATCTTGTCACAACATGTTCCCAAACATGGTTTTATATCATCACATGACCTAACCAAGCCTAAAACAAGCGAGTCCTACACAGGGCTACCCCTGTCAGAAGAAAGTCTATGGGGGTAGACGACCCGAGGCCATCGGATCAGGGTTCCGCAGGAAGAAGCGCTTCGGGGCATCGGAACACTTCCAAACCATGCATGTGACCCTAGCATGTGTAATGAAGTGTGGTGGAATGCTCAAAACTCCTAAAACTGGTTCCCAAGTGTGACCCCCTTCGCAGACATGCGCTGTCTCTCCTAAAAACAAAGTGTCTGCAATTTGAGTATTAGGGGGACACTCCCCGTTTCGGTGAAACCGGGGTAGATCTTGTCACAACATGTTCCCAAACATGGTTTTACATCATCACATGACCTAACCAAGCCTAAAAAAAGTGAGTCCTACACCGGGCTACCCCTGTGAGAAGAAAGTCTAGGGGGGTAGACGATCCGAGGCCCGCGGATCAGGGTTCCGCAGGAAGAAGCGCTTCGGGGCATCGGAACACTTCCAAACCATGCATGTGACCCTAGCATGTGTAATGAAGTGTGGTGGCATGCTCAAAACTCCTAAACCTGGTTCCCAAGTGTGACCCCCTTCGCGGACATATGCGCTGTCTCTCCTAAAAACAACGTGTCTACAATCTGAGTATTAGGGGGAACTCCCTGTTTCGGTGAAACGGGGGTAGATCTTGTCACAACATGTTCCCAAACATGGTTTTACATCATCACATGACCTAACCAAGCCTAAAACAAGCGAGTCCTACACAGGGCTACCCCTGTCAGAAGAAACTCTATGGGGGTAGACGACCCGAGGCCCGCGGATCAGGGTTCCGCAGGAAGAAGCGCTTCGGGGCATCGGAACACTTCCAAACCATGCATGTGACCCTAGCATGTGTAATGAAGTGTGGTGGCATGCTCAAAACTCCTAAAACTGGTTCCCAAGTGTGACCCCCTTCGCAGACATGCGCTGTCTCTCCTAAAAACAAAGTGTCTGCAATTTGAGTATTAGGGGGACACTCCCCGTTTCGGTGAAACCGGGGTAGATCTTGTCACAACATGTTCCCAAACATGGTTTTACATCATCACATGACCTAACCAATCCTAAAAAAAGTGAGTCCTACACCGGGCTACCCCTGTGAGAAGAAAGTCTAGGGGGTAGACGATCCCAGGCCCGCGGATCAGGGTTCCGCAGGAAGAAGCGCTTCGGGGCATCGGAACACTTCCAAACCATGCATGTGACCCTAGAATGTGTAATGAAGTGTGGTGGCATGCTCAAAACTCCTAAACCTAGTTCCCAAGTGTGACCCCCTTCGCGGACATATGCGCTGTCTCTCCTAAAAACAATGTGTCTACAATCTGAGTATTAGGGGGAAACTCCCCGTTTCGGTGAAACGGGGGTAGATCTTGTCACAACATGTTCCCAAACATGGTTTTACATCATCACATGACCTAACCAAGCCTAAAACAAGTGAGTCCTACACCGGGCTACCCCTGTCAGAAGAAAGTCTAGGGGGGTAGACGATCTGAGGCCCGCGGATCAGGGTTCCGCAGGAAGAAGCGCTTCGGGGCATCGGAACACTTCCAAACCATGCATGTGACCCTAACATGTGTAATGAAGTGTGGTGTCATGCTCAAAACTCCTAAACCTGGTTCCCAAGTGTGACCCCCTTCGCAGACATGCGTTGTCTCTCCTAAAAACAAAGTGTCTGCAATCTGAGTATTAGGGGGAAACTCCCTGTTTCGGTGAAACCGGGGTAGATATTGTCACAACATGTTCCCAAACATGGTTTTACATCATCACATGACCTAACCAAGCCTAAAACAAGTGAGTCCTACACCGGGCTACCCCTGTCAGAAGAAAGTCTAGGGGGGTAGACGATCCGAGGCCCGCGGATCAGGGTTCCGCAGCAAGAAGCGCTTCGGGGCATCGGAACACTTCTAAACCATGCATGTGACCCTAGCATGTGTAATGAAGTGTGGTGGCATGCTCAAAAATTTAAACCTGGTTCCCAAGTGTGACCCCCTTCACAGACATGCGCTGTCTCTCCTAAAAACAAAGTGTCTGCAATCTGAGTATTAGAGGGAAACTCCCTGTTTCGGTGAAACCGGGGTAGATATTGTCACAAAATGTTCCCAAACATGGTTTTACATCATCACATGACCTAACCAAGCCTAAAACAAGTGAGTCCTACACCAGGCTACCCCTGTCAGAAGAAAGTCTAGGGGGGTAGACGATCCGAGGCCCGCGGATCAGGGTTCCGCAGGAAGAACCGCTTCGGGGCATCGGAACACTTCTAAACCATGCATGTGACCCTAGCATGTGTAATGAAGTGTGGTGGCATGCTCAAAACTCCTAAACCTGGTTGCCAAGTGTGACCCCCTTCGTAGACATGCGCTGTCTCTCCTAAAAACAAAGTGTCTGCAATCTGAGTATTAGGGGGAAACTCCCTGTTTCGGTGAAACCGGGGTAGTTCTTGTCACAACATGTTCCCAAACATGGTTTTACATCATCACATGACCTAACCAAGCCTAAAACAAGTGAGTCCTACATAGGGCTACCCCTGTCAGAAGAAAGTCTACGGGGGTAGACGACCCGAGGCCCGCGAATCAGGGTTCCGCAGGAAGAAGCGCTTCGGGGCATCAGAACACTTCCAAACCATGCATGTGACCCTAGCATGTGTAATGAAGTGTTGTGGCATGCACAAAACTCCTAAACCTAGTTCCCAAGTGTGACCCCCTTCGCAGACATGCGTTGTCTCTCCTAAAAACAAAGTGTCTGCAATCTGAGTATTAGGGGGAAACTCCCTGTTTCGGTGAAACCGGGGTAGATCTTGTCACAACATGTTCCCAAACATGGTTTTACATCATCACATGACCTAACCAAGCCTAAAACAAGCGAGTCCTACACAGGGCTACCCCTGTCAGAAGAAAGTCTATGGGGGTAGACGACCCGAGGCCCGCGGATCAGGGTTCCGCAGGAAGAAGCGCTTCGGGGCATCGGAACACTTCCAAACCATGCATGTGACCCTAGCATGTGTAATGAAGTGTGGTGGCATGCTCAAAACTCCTAAACCTGGTTCCCAAGTGTGACCCCCTTCGCAGACATGCGCTGTCTCTCCTAAAAACAAAGTGTCTGCAATCTGAGTATTAGGGGGACACTCCCCGTTTCGGTGAAACCGGGGTAGATCTTGTCACAACATGTTCCCAAACATGGTTTTACATCATCACATGACCTAACCAAGCCTAAAAAAAGTGAGTCCTACACCGGGCTACCCCTTTGAGAAGAAAGTCTAGGGGGGTAGACGATCCGAGGCCCGCGGATCAGGGTTCCGCAGGAAGAAGCGCTTCGGGGCATCGGAACACTTCCAAACCATGCATGTGACCCTAGCATGTGTAATGAAGTGTGGTGGAATGCTCAAAACTCCTAAACCTAGTTCCCAAGTGTGACCCCCTTCGCGGACATATGCGCTGTCTCTCCTAAAAACAACGTGTCTACAATCTGAGTATTAGGGGGAAACTCCCCGTTTCGGTGAAACGGGGGTAGATCTTGTCACAACATGTTCCCAAACATGGTTTGACATCATCACATGACCTAACCAAGCCTAAAACAAGTGAGTCCTACACCGGGCTACCCCTGTCAGAAGAAAGTCTAGGGGGGTAGACGATCCGAGGCCCGCGGATCAGGGTTTCGCAGGAAGAAGCACTTCGGGGCATCGGAACACCTCCAAACCATGCATGTGACCCTAGCATGTGTAATGAAATGTGGTGGCATGCTCAAAATTTTAAACCTGGTTCCCAAGTGTGACCCCCTTCACAGACATGCGCTGTCTGTCCTAAAAACAAAGTGTCTGCAATCTGAGTATTAGGGGGAAACTCCCTGTTTCGGTGAAACCGGGGTAGATATTGTCACAACATGTTCCCAAACATGGTTTTGCATCATCACATAACCTAACCAAGCCAAAAACAAGTGAGTCCTACACCGGGTTACCCCTGTCAGAAGAAAGTCTAGGGGGGTAGACGATCCGAGGCCCGCGTATCAGGGTTCCGCAGGAAGAAGCGCTTCGGGGCATCGGAACACTTCTAAACCATGCATGTGACCCTAGCATGTGTAATGAAGTGTGGTGGCATGCTCAAAACTCCTAAACCTGGTTCCCAAGTGTGACCCCCTTCGCGGACATATGCGCTGTCTCTCCTAAAAACAAAGTGTCTGCAATCTAAGTATTAGGGGGAAACTCCCCGTTTCGGTGAAACTTGGGTAGATCTTGTCACAACATGTTCCCAAACATGGTTTTACATCATCACATGACCTAACCAATCATAAAACAAGTGAGTCCTACACCGGGCTACCCCTGTCAGAAGAAAGTCTAGGGGGGTAGACGATCTGAGGCCCGCGGATCAGGGTTTCGCAGGAAGAAGCGCTTCGGGGCATCGGAACACCTCCAAACCATGCATGTGACCCTAGCATGTGTAATGAAGTGTGGTGGCATGCTCAAAACTCCTAAACCTGGTTCCCAAGTGTGACCCCCTTCGCGGACATATGCGCTGTCTCTCCTAAAAACAACGTGTCTACAATCTGAGTATTAGGGGGAAACTCCCCGTTTCGGTGAAACGGGGGTAGATCTTGTCACAACATGTTCCCAAACATGGTTTTACATCATCACATGACCTAACCAAGCCTAAAACAAGTGAGTCCTACACCGGGCTACCCCTTTCAGAAGAAAGTCTAGGGGGGTAGACGATCCGAGGCTCGCGGATCAGGGTTTCGCAGGAAGAAGCGCTTCGGGGCATCGGAACACCTCCAAACCATGCATGTGACCCTAGCATGTGTAATGAAATGTGGTGGCATGCTCAAAACTTTTAAACCTGGTTCCCAAGTGTGACCCCTTCACAGACATGCGCTGTCTGTCCTAAAAACAAAGTGTCTGTAATCTGAGTATTAGGGGGAAACTCCCTGTTTCGGTGAAACCGGGGTAGATATTGTCACAACATGTTCCCAAACATGGTTTTACATCATCACATAACCTAACCAAGCCAAAAACAAGTGAGTCCTACACCGGGTTACCCCTGTCAGAAGAAAGTCTAGGGGGGTAGACGATCCGAGGCCCGCGTATCAGGGTTCCGCAGGAAGAAGCGCTTCGGGGCATCGGAACACTTCTAAACCATGCATGTGACCCTAGCATGTGTAATGAAGTGTGGTGGCATGCTCAAAACTCCTAAACCTGGTTCCCAAGTGTGACCCCCTTCATAGACATGCGCTGTCTCTCCTAAAAACAAAGTGTCTACAATCTGAGTATTAGGGGGAAACTCCCTGTTTCGGTGAAACCGGGGTAATTCTTGTCACAACATGTTCCTAAACATGGTTTTACATCATCACATGACCTAACCAAGCCTAAAACAAGTGAGTCCCACACCGGGCTACCCCTGTCAGAAGAAAGTCTAGGGGGGTAGACGATCTGAGGCCCGCGGATCAGGGTTCCGCAGGAAGAAGCGCTTCGGGGCATCGGAACACTTCCAAACCATGCATGTGACCCTAGCATGTGTAATGAAGTGTGGTGGCATGCTCAAAACTCCTAAACCTGGTTCCCAAGTGTGACCCCCTTCGCAGACATGCGCTGTCTCTCCTAAAAACAAAGTGTCTGCAATCTGAGTATTAGGGGGAAACTCCCTGTTTCGGTGAAACCGGGGTAGATATTGTCACAACATGTTCCCAAACATGGTTTTACATCATCACATGACCTAACCAAGCCTAAAACAAGTGAGTCCTACACCGGGCTACCCCTGTCAGAAGAAAGTCTAGGGGGGTAGACGATCCGAGGCCCGCGGATCAGGGTTCCGCAGCAAGAAGCGCTTCGGGGCATCGGAACACTTCTAAACCATGCATGTGACCCTAGCATGTGTAATGAAGTGTGGTGGCATGCTCAAAATTTTAAACCTGGTTCCCAAGTGTGACCCCCTTCACAGACATGCGCTGTCTCTCCTAAAAACAAAGTGTCTGCAATCTGAGTATTAGAGGGAAACTCCCTGTTTCGGTGAAACCGGGGTAGATATTGTCACAAAATGTTCCCAAACATGGTTTTACATCATCACATGACCTAACCAAGCCTAAAACAAGTGAGTCCTACACCGGGCTACCCCTGTCAGAAGAAAGTCTAGGGGGGTAGACGATCCGAGGCCCGCGGATCAGGGTTCCGCAGGAAGAAGCGCTTCGGGGCATCGGAACACTTCTAAACCATGCATGTGACCCTAGCATGTGTAATGAAGTGTGGTGGCATGCTCAAAACTCCTAAACCTGGTTGCCAAGTGTGATCCCCTTCGTAGACATGCGCTGTCTCTCCTAAAAACAAAGTGTCTGCAATGTGAGTATTAGGGGGAAACTCCCTGTTTTGGTGAAACCGGGGTAGTTCTTGTCACAACATGTTCCCAAACATGGTTTTACATCATCACATGACCTAACCAAGCCTAAAACAAGTGAGTCCTACACAGGGCTACCCCTGTCAGAAGAAAGTCTATGGGGGTAGACGACCCGAGGCCCGCGAATCAGGGTTCCGCAGGAAGAAGCGCTTCGGGGCATCGGAACACTTCCAAACCATGCATGTGACCCTAGCATGTGTAATGAAGTGTGGTGGCATGCACAAAACTCCTAAACCTAGTTCCCAAGTGTGACCCCCTTCGCAGACATGCGCTGTCTCTCCTAAAAACAAAGTGTCTGCAATCTGAGTATTAGGGTGAAACTCCCCGTTTCGGTGAAACCGGGGTAGATCTTGTCACAACATGTTCCCAAACATGGTTTTAGATCATAACATGACCTAACCAAGCCTAAAACAAGTAGGTCCTACACCGGGTTACCCCTGTTAGAAGAAAGTCTAGGGGGTAGACGATCCGAGGCCCGCGGATCAGGGTTCCGCAGGAAGCAGCGCTTCGGGGCATCGGAACACTTCTAAACCATGCATGTGACCCTAGCATGTGTAATTAAGTGTGGTGGCATGCTCAAAACTCCTAAACCTGGTTGCCAAGTGTGACCCCCTTCGTAGACATGCGCTGTCTCTCCTAAAAACAAAGTGTCTGCAATCTGAGTATTAGGGGGAAACTCCCTGTTTCGGTGAAACCGGGGTAGTTCTTGTCACAACATGTTCCAAACATGGTTTTACATCATCACATGACCTAACCAAGCCTAAAACAAGTGAGTCCTACACAGGGCTACCCCTGTCAGAAGAAAGTCTACGGGGGTAGACGACCCGAGGCCCGCGAATGAGGGTTTCGCAGGAAGAAGCGCTTCGGGGCATCGGAACACTTACAAACCATGCATGTGACCCTAGCATGTGTAATGAAGTGTGGTGGCATGCACAAAACTCCTAAACCTAGTTCGCAAGTGTGACCCCCTTCGCAGACATGCGCTGTCTCTCCTAAAAACAAAGTGTCTGCAATCTGAGTATTAGGGTGAAACTCCCCGTTTCGGTGAAACCGGGGTAGATCTTGTCACAACATGTTCCCAAACATGGTTTTACATCATCACATGACCTAACCAAGACTAAAACAAGTAGGTCCTACACCGGGTTACCCCTGTCAGAAGAAAGTCTAGGGGGTAGACGATCCGAGGCCCGCGGATCAGGGTTCCGCAGGAAGAAGCGCTTCGGGGCATCGAAACACTTCCAAACCTTGCATGTGACCCTAGCATGTGTAATGAAGTGTGGTGGCATGCTCAAAACTCCTAAACCTGGTTCCCAAGTGTGACCCCCTTCGCAGACATGCGCTATCTCTCCTAAAAACAAAGTGTCTACAATCTGAGTATTAGGGGGAAACTCCCTGTTTCGGTGAAACCGGGGTAGATATTGTCACAACATGTTCCCAAACATGGTTTTACATCATAACATGACCTAACCAAGCCTAAAACAAGTGAGTCCTACACCGGGCTACCCCTGTCAGAAGAAAGTCTAGGGGGTAGACGATCCGAGGCCCGCGGATCAGGGTTCCGCAGGAAGAAGCGCTTCGGGGCATCGGAACACTTCTAAACCATGCATGTGACCCTAGCATGTGTAATGAAGTGTGGTGGCATGCTCAAAAGTCCTAAACCTGGTTGCCAAGTGTGACCCCCTTCGTAGACATGCGCTGTCTCTCCTAAAAACAAAGTGTCTGCAATCTGAGTATTAGGGGGAAACTCCCTGTTTCGGTGAAACCGGGGTAGATCTTGTCACAACATGTTCCCAAACATGGTTTTAAATCATCACATGACCTAACCAAGCCTAAAACAAGCGATTCCTACACAGGGCTACCCCTGTCAGAAGAAAGTCTATGGGGGTAGACGACCCGAGGCCCGCGGATCAGGGTTCCGCAGGAAGAAGCGCTTCGGGGCATCGGAACACTTCCAAACCATGCATGTGACCCTAGAATGTGTAATGAAGTGTGGTGGCATGCTCAAAACTCCTAAACCTGGTTCCCAAGTGTGACCCCCTTCGCAGACATGCGCTGTCTCTCCTAAAAACAAAGTGTCTGCAATCTGAGTATTAGGGGGACACTCCCCGTTTCGGTGAAACCGGGGTAGATCTTGTCACAACATGTTCCCAAACATGGTTTTACATCATCACATGACCTAACCAAGACTAAAAAAAGTGAGTCCTACACCGGGCTACCCCTGTGAGAAGATAGTCTAGGGGGGTAGACGATCCGAGGCCCGCGGATCCGGGTTCCGCAGGAAGAAGCGCTTCAGGGCATCGGAACACTTCCAAACCATGCATGTGACCCTAGCATGTGTAATGAAGTGTGGTGGCATGCTCAAAACTCCTAAACCTGGTTCCCAAGTGTGACCCCCTTCGCGGACATATGCGCTGTCTCTCCTAAAAACAACGTGTCTACAATCTGAGTATTAGGGGGAAAGTCCCCGTTTCGGTGAAACGGGGGTAGATCTTGTCACAACATGTTCCCAAACATGGTTTTACATCATCACATGACCTAACCAAGCCTAAAACAAGTGAGTCCTACACCGGGCTACCCCTGTCAAAAGAAAGTCTAGGGGGGTAGACGATCCGAGGCCCGCGGATCAGGGTTTCGCAGGAAGAAACGCTTCGGGGCATCGGAACACCTCCAAACCATGCATGTGACCCTAGCATGTGTAATGAAGTGTGGTGGCATGCTCAAAACTTTTAAACCTGGTTCCCAAGTGTGACCCCCTTCACAGACATGCGCTGTCTCTCCTAAAAACAAAGTGTCTGCAATCTGAGTATTAGGGGGAAACTCCCTGTTTCGGTGAAACTGGGGTAGATATTGTCACAACATGTTCCCAAACATGGTTTTACATCATCACATGACCTAACCAAGCCAAAAACAAGTGAGTCCTACACCGGGCTACCCCTGTCAGAAGAAAGTCTAGGGGGGTAGACGATCAGAGGCCCGCGTATCAGGGTTCCGCAGGAAGAAGCGCTTCGGGGCATCGGAACACTTCTAAACCATGCATGTGACCCTAGCATGTGTAATGAAGTGTGGTGGCATTCTCAAAACTCCTAAACCTGGTTCCCAAGTGTGACCCCCTTCGTAGACATGCGCTGTCTCTCCTAAAAACAAAGTGTCTGTAATCTGAGTATTAGGGGGAAACTCCCTGTTTCGGTGAAACCGGGGTAGTTCTTGTCACAACATGTTCCCAAACATGGTTTTACATCATCACATGACCTAACCAAGCCTAAAACAAGTGAGTCCTACACAGGGCTACCCTTGTCAGAAGAAAGTCTACGGGGGTAGACGACCCGAGGCCCGCGAATAAGGGTTCCGCAGGAAGAAGCGCTTCGGGGCATCGGAACACTTCCAAACCATGCATGTGACCCTAGCATGTGTAATGAAGTGTGGTGGTATGCTCAAAACTCCTAAACCTAGTTCCCAAGTGTGACCCCCTTCGCAGACATGCGCTGTCTCTCCTAAAAACAAAGTGTCTGCAAATCTGAGTATTAGGGTGAAACTCCCCGTTTCGGTGAAACCGGGGTAGATCTTGTCACAACATGTTCCCAAACATGGTTTTACATCATCACATGACCTAACCAAGCCTAAAACAAGTGAGTCCTACATTGGGCTACCCCTGTGAGAAGAAAGTCTAGGGGGGGTAGACGACCCGAGGCCCGTGAACCAGGGTTCCGCAGGAAGAAGCGCTTCGGGGCATCGGAACACTTCCAAACCATGCATGTGACCCTAGCATGTGTAATGAAGTGTGGTGGAATTCTCAAAATTTTAAACCTGGTTCCCAAGTGTGACCCCCTTCGCGGACATATGCGCTGTCTCTCCTAAAAACAACGTGTATACAATCTGAGTATTAGGGGGAAACTCCCCGTTTCGGTGAAACTGGGGTAGATCTTGTCACAACATGTTCCCAAACATGGTTTTACATCATCACATGACCTAACCAAGCATAAAACAAGTGAGTCCTACACCGGGCTACCCCTGTCAGAAGAAAGTCTAGGGGGGTAGACGATCCGAGGCCCGCGGATCAGGGTTTCGCAGGAAGAAGCGCTTCGGGGCATCGGAACACCTCCAAACCATGCATGTGACCCTAGCATGTGTAATGAAGTGTGGTGGCATGCTCAAAACTTTTAAACCTGGTTCCCAAGTGTGACCCCCTTCGCAGACATGCGCTGTCTATCCTAAGAACAAAGTGTCTGCAATCTGAGTATTAGGGGGAAACTCCTTGTTTCGGTGAAATCGAGGTAGATATTGTCACAACATGTTCCCAAACATGGTTTTACATCATCACATGACCTAACCAAGCCAAAAACAAGTGAGTCCTACACCGGGCTACCCCTGTCAGAAGAAAGTCTAGGGGGTAGACGATCCGAGGCCCGCGTATGAGGGTTCCGAAGGAAGAAGCGCTTTGGGGCATCGGAACACTTCTAAACCATGCATGTGACCCTAGCATGTGTAATGAAGTGTGGTGGCATGCTCAAAACTCCTAAACCTGGTTCCCAAGTGTGACCCCCTTCGTAGACATGCGCTGTCTCTCCTAAAAACAAAGTGTCTGCAATCTGAGTATTAGGGGGAAACTCCCTGTTTCGGTGAAACCGGGGTAGTTCTTGTCACAACATGTTCCCAAACATGGTTTTACATCATTAAATGACCTAACCACGCCTAAAACAAGTGAGTCCTACACAGGGCTACCCCTGTCAGAAGAAAGTCAACAGGGGTAGACGATCCGAGGCCCGCGGATCAGGGTTCCGCAGGAAGAAGCGCTTCGGGGCATCGGAACACTTCCAAACCATGCATGTGACCCTAGCATGTGTAATGAAGTGTGGTGGAATGCTCAAAACTCCTAAACCTAGTTCCCAAGTGTGACCCCCTTCGCGGACATATGCGCTGTCTCTCCTAAAAACAACGTGTCTACAATCTGAGTATTAGGGGGAAACTCCCCGTTTCGGTGAAACGGGGGTAGATCTTGTCACAACATGTTCCCATACATGGTTTTACATCATCACATGACCTAACCAAGCCTAAAACAAGTGAGTCCTACACCGGGCTACCCCTGTCAGAAGAAAGTCTAGGGGGGTAGACGATCCGAGGCCCGCGGATCAGGGTTTCGCAGGAAGAAGCACTTCGGGGCATCGGAACACCTCCAAACCATGCATGTGACCCTAGCATGTGTAATGAAATGTGGTGGCATGCTCAAAATTTTAAACCTGGTTCCCAAGTGTGACCCCCTTCACAGACATGCGCTGTCTGTCCTAAAAACAAAGTGTCTGCAATCTGAGTATTAGGGGGAAACTCCCTGTTTCGGTGAAACCGGGGTAGATATTGTCACAACATGTTCCCAAACATGGTTTTACATCATCACATAACCTAACCAAGCCAAAAACAAGTAGGTCCTACACCGGGTTACCCCTGTCAGAAGAAAGTCTAGGGGGTAGACGATCCGAGGCCCGCGGATCAGGGTTCCGCAGGAAGAAGCGCTTCGGGGCATCGAAACACTTCCAAACCATGCATGTGACCCGAGCATGTGTAATGAAGTGTGGTGGCATGCTCAAAACTCCTAAACCTGGTTCCCAAGTGTGAACCCCTTCGCAGACATGCGCTATCTCTCCTAAAAACAAAGTGTCTACAATCTGAGTATTAGGGGGAAACTCCCTGTTTCGGTGAAACCGGGGTAGATATTGTCACAACATGTTCCCAAACATGGTTTTACATCATAACATGACCTACCCAAGCCTAAAACAAGTGAGTCCTACACCGGGCTACCCCTGTCAGAAGAAAGTCTAGGGGGTAGACGATCCGAGGCCCGCGGATCAGGGTTCCGCAGGAAGAAGCGCTTCGGGGCATCGGAACACTTCTAAACCATGCATGTGACCCTAGCATGTGTAATGAAGTGTGGTGGCATGCTCAAAACTCCTAAACGTGGTTGCCAAGTGTGACCCCCTTCGTAGACATGCGCTGTCTCTCCTAAAAACAAAGTGTCTGCAATCTGAGTATTAGGGGGAAACTCCCTGTTTCGGTGAAACCGGGGTAGATCTTGTCACAACATGTTCCCAAACATGGTTTTACATCATCACATGACCTAACCAAGCCTAAAACAAGCGAGTCCTACACAGGGCTACCCCTGTCAGAAGAAAGTCTATGGGGGTAGACGACCCGAGGCCCGTGGATCAGGGTTCCGCAGGAAGAAGCGCTTCAGGGCATCGGAACACTTGCAAACCATGCATGTGACCCTAGCATGTGTAATGAAGTGTGGTGGCATGCTCAAAACTCCTAAACCTGGTTCCCAAGTGTGACCCCCTTCGCAGACATGCGCTGTCTCTCCTAAAATCAAAGTGTCTGCAATCTGAGTATTAGGGGGACACTCCCCGTTTCGGTGAAACCGGGGTAGATCTTGTCACAACATGTTCCCAAACATGGTTTTACATCATCACATGACCTAACCAAGCCTAAAAAAAGTGAGTCCTACACCGGGCTACCCCTGTGAGAAGAAAGTCTAGGGGGGGTAGACGATCCGAGGCCCGCGGATCCGGGTTCCGCAGGAAGAAGCGCTTCGGGGCATCGGAACACTTCCAAACCATGCATGTGACCCTAGCATGTGTAATGAAGTGTGGTGGCATTCTCAAAACTCCTAAACCTGGTTCCCAAGTGTGACCCCCTTCGCGGACATATGCGCTGTCTCTCCTAAAAACAACGTGTCTACAATCTGAGTATTAGGGGGAAAGTCCCCGTTTCGGTGAAACGGGGGTAGATCTTGTCACAACATGTTCCCAAACATGGTTTTACATCATCACATGACCTAACCAAGCCTAAAACAAGTGAGTGCTACACCGGGCTACCCCTGTCAGAAGAAAGTCTAGGGGGGTAGACGATCCGAGGCCCGCGGATCAGGGTTTCGCAGGAAGAAACGCTTCGGGGCATCGGCACACCTCCAAACCATGCATGTGACCCTAGCATGTGTAATGAAGTGTGGTGGCATGCTCAAAACTTTTAAACCTGGTTCCCAAGTGTGACCCCCTTCACAGACATGCGCTGTCTCTCCTAAAAACAAAGTGTCTACAATCTGAGTATTAGGGGGAAACTCCCTGTTTCGGTGAAACCGGGGTAGATATTGTCACAACATGTTCCCAAACATGGTTTTACATCATCACATGACCTAACCAAGCCAAAAACAAGTGAGTCCTACACCGGGCTACCCCTGTCAGAAGAAAGTCTAGGGGGGTAGACGATCCGAGGCCCGCGTATCAGGGTTCCACAGGAAGAAGCGCTTCGGGGCATCGGAACACTTCTAAACCATGCATGTGACCCTAGCATGTGTAATGAAGTGTGGTGGCATGCTCAAAACTCCTAAACCTGGTTCCCAAGTGTGACCCCCTTCGTAGACATGCGCTGTCTCTCCTAAAAACAAAGTGTCTGTAATCTGAGTATTAGGGGGAAACTCCCTGTTTCGGTGAAACCGGGGTAGTTCTTGTCACAACATGTTCCCAAACATGGTTTTACATCATCACATGACCTAACCAAGCCTAAAACAAGTGAGTCCTACACAGGGCTACCCCTGTCAGAAGAAAGTCTACGGGGGTAGACGACCGGAGGCCCGTGAATCAGGGTTCCGCAGGAAGAAGCGCTTCGGGGCATCGGAACACTTCCAAACCATGCATGTGACCCTAGCATGTGTAATGAAGTGTGGTGGTATGCTCAAAACTCCTAAACCTAGTTCCCAAGTGTGACCCCCTTCGCAGACATGCGCTGTCTCTCCTAAAAACAAAGTGTCTGCAAATCTGAGTATTAGGGTGAAACTCCCCGTTTCGGTGAAACCGCGGTAGATCTTGTCACAACATGTTCCCAAACATGGTTTTACATCATCACATGACCTAACCAAGCCTAAAACAAGTGAGTCCTACATTGGGCTACCCCTGTGAGAAGAAAGTCTAGGGGGGGTAGACGACCCGAGGCCCGCGAATCAGGGTTCCGCAGGAAGAAGCGCTTCGGGGCATCGGAACACTTCCAAACCATGCATGTGACCCTAGCATGTGTAATGAAGTGTGCTGGCATGCTCAAAACTCCTAAACCTGGTTCCCAAGTGTGACCTCCTTCGCGGACATATGCGCTGTCTCTCCTAAAAACAACGTGTCTACAATCTGAGTATTAGGGGGAAACTCCCCGTTTCAGTGAAACTGGGGTAGATCTTGTCACAACATGTTCCCAAACATGGTTTTACATCGTCACATGACCTAACCAAGCATAAAACAAGTGATTCCTACACCGGGCTACCCCTGTCAGAAGAAAGTCTAGGGGGTAGACGATCCGAGGCCCGCGGATCAGGGTTTCGCAGGAAGAAGCGCTTCGGGGCATCGGAACACCTCCAAACCATGCATGTGACCCTAGCATGTGTAATGAAGTGTGGTGGCATGCTCAAAACTTTTAAACCTGGTTCCCAAGTGTGACCCTCTTCGCAGACATGCGCTGTCTCTCCTAAAAACAAAGTGTCTGCAATCTGAGTATTAGGGGGAAACTCCCTGTTTCGGTGAAACCGGGGTAGATATTGTCACAACATGTTCCCAAACATGGTTTTACATCATCACATGACCTAACCAAGCCAAAAACAAGTGAGTCCTACACCGGGCTACCCCTGTCAGAAGAAAGTCTAGGGGGTAGACGATCCGAGGCCCGCGTATTAGGGTTCCGAAGGAAGAAGCGCTTCGGGGCATCGGAACACTTCTAAACCATGCATGTGACCGTAGCATGTGTAATGAAGTGTGGTGGCATGCTCAAAACTCCTAAACCTGGTTCCCAAGTGTGACCCCCTTCGTAGACATGCGCTGTCTCTCCTAAAAACAAAGTGTCTGCAATCTGAGTATTAGGGGGAAACTCCCTGTTTCGGTGAAACCGGGGTAGTTCTTGTCACAACATGTTCCCAAACATGGTTTTACATCATTAAATGACCTAACCACGCCTAAAACAAGTGAGTCCTACACAGGACTACCCCTGTCAGAAGAAAGTCAACGGGGGTAGACGACCCGAGGCCCGCGAATCAGGGTTCCACAGGAAGAAGCGCTTCGGTGCATCGGAACACTTCCAAACCATGCATGTGACCCTAGCATGTGTAATGAAGTGTGGTGGTATGCTCAAAACTCCTAAACCTAGTTCCCAAGTGTGACCCCCTTCGCAGACATGCGCTGTCTCTCCTAAAAACAAAGTGTCTGCAAATATGAGTATTAGGGGGAAACTCCCTGTTTCGGTGAAACCGGGGTAGATCTTGTCACAACATGTTCCCAAACATGGTTTTACATCATCACATGACCTAACCAAGCCTAAAACAAGTGAGTCCTACATTGGGCTACCCCTGTCAGAAGAAAGTCTAGGGGGTAGACGACCCGAGGCCCGCGAATCAGGGTTCCGCAGGAAGAAGCGCTTCGGGGCATCGGAACACTTCCAAACCATGCATGTGACCCTAGCATGTGTAATGAATTGTGGTGGCATGCTCAAAACTCCTAAACCTGGTTCCCAAGTGTGACCCCCTTCGCGGACATATGCGCTGTCTCTCCTAAAAACAAAGTGTCTACAATCTGAGTATTAGGGGGAAACTCCCCGTTTCGGCGAAACTTGGGTAGATCTTGTCACAACATGTTCCCAAACATGGTTTTACATCATCACATGACCTAACCAATCATAAAACAAGTGAGTCCTACACCGGGCTACCCCTGTCAGAAGAAAGTCTAGGGGGGTAGACGATCCGAGGCCCGCGGATCAGGGTTTCGCAGGAAGAAGCGCTTCGGGGCATCGGAACACCTCCAAACCATGCATGTGACCCTAGCATGTGTAATGAAGTGTGGTGGCATGCTCAAAACTCCTAAACCTGGTTCCCAAGTGTGACCCCCTTCGCAGACATGCGCTGTCTCTCCTAAAAACAAAGTGTCTGCAATCTGAGTATTAGGGGGAAACTCCCTGTTTCGGTGAAACCGGGGTAGATATTGTCACAACATGTTCCCAAACATGGTTTTACATCATCACATGACCTAACCAAGCCTAAAAAAAGTGAGTCCTACACCGGGCTACCCCTGTCAGAAGAAAGTCTAGGGGGGTAGACGATCCGAGGCCCGCGGATCAGGGTTCCGCAGGAAGAAGCGCTTCGGGGCATCGGAACACTTCTAAACCATGCATGTGACCCTAGAATGTGTAATGAAGTGTGGTGGCATGCTAAAAACTCCTAAACCTGGTTCCCAAGTGTGACCCCCTTCGTAGACATGCGCTGTCTCTCCTAAAAACAAAGTGTCTGCAATCTGAGTATTAGGGTGAAACTCCCCGTTTCGGTGAAACCGGGGTAGATCTTGTCACAACATGTTCCCAAACATGGTTTTACATCATCACATGACCTAACCAAGCCTAAAACAAGTAGGTCCTACACCGGGTTACCCCTGTCAGAAGAAAGTCTAGGGGGGTAGACGATCCGAGGCCCGCGGATCAGGGTTCCGCAGGAAGAAGCGCTTCGGGGCATCGGAACACTTCCAAACCATGCATGTGACCCTAGCATGTGTAATGAAGTGTGGTGGCATGCACAAAACTCCTAAACCTAGTTCCCAAGTGTGACCCCCTTCGAAGACATGCGCTGTCTCTCCTAAAAACAAAGTGTCTGCAATCTGAGTATTAGGGTGAAACTCCCCGTTTCGGTGAAACTGGGGTAGATCTTGTCACAACATGTTCCCAAACATGGTTTTACATCATCACATGACCTAACCAAGCCTAAAACAAGTAGGTCCTACACCGGGTTACCCCTGTCAGAAGAAAGTCTAGGGGGTAGACGATCCGAGGCCCGCGGATCAGGGTTCCGCAGGAAGAAGCGCTTCGGGGCATCGAAACACTTCCAAACCATGCATGTGACCCTAGCATGTGTAATGAAGTGTGGTGGCATGCTCAAAACTCCTAAACCTGGTTCCCAAGTGTGACCCCCTTCGCAGACATGCGCTGTCTCTCCTAAAAACAAAGTGTCTGCAATCTGAGTATTAGGGGGAAACTCCCTCTTTCGGTGAAACCGGGGTAGATATTGTCACAACATGTTCCCAAACATGGTTTTACATCATCACATGACCTAACCAAGCCTAAAACAAGTGAGTCCTGCACCGGGCTACCCCTGTCAGAAGAAAGTCTAGGGGGGTAGACGATCCGAGGCCCGCGGATCAGGGTTCCGCAGGAAGAAGCGCTTCGGGGCATCGGAACACTTCTAAACCATGCATGTGACCCTAGGATGTGTAATGAAGTGTGGTGGCATGCTCAAAACTCCTAAACCTGGTTCCCAAGTGTGACCCCCTTCGTAGACATGCGCTGTCTCTCCTAAAAACAAAGTGTCTGTAATCTGAGTATTAGGGGGAAACTCCCTGTTTCGGTGAAACCGGGGTAGTTCTTGTCACAACATGTTCCCAAACATGGTTTTACATCATCACATGACCTAACCAAGCCTAAAACAAGTGAGTCCTACACAGGGCTACCCCTGTCAGAAGAAAGTCTACGGGGGTAGACGACCCGAGGCCCGCGAATCAGGGTTCCGCAGGAAGAAGCGCTTCGGGGCATCGGAACACTTCCAAACCATGCATGTGACCCTAGCATGTGTAATGAAGTGTGGTGGTATGCTCAAAACTCCTAAACCTAGTTCCCAAGTGTGACCCCCTTCGCAGACATGCGCTGTCTCTCCTAAAAACAAAGTGTCTGCAAATCTGAGTATTAGGGTGAAACTCCCCGTTTCGGTGAAACCGCGGTAGATCTTGTCACAACATGTTCCCAAACATGGTTTTACATCATCACATGACCTAACCAAGCCTAAAACAAGTGAGTCCTACATTGGGCTACCCCTGTGAGAAGAAAGTCTAGGGGGGGTAGACGACCCGAGGCCCGCGAATCAGGGTTCCGCAGGAAGAAGCGCTTCGGGGCATCGGAACACTTCCAAACCATGCATGTGACCCTAGCATGTGTAATGAAGTGTGCTGGCATGCTCAAAACTCCTAAACCTGGTTCCCAAGTGTGACCCCCTTCGTAGACATGCGCTGTCTCTCCTAAAAACAAAGTGTTTGCAATCTGAGTATTAGGGGGAAACTCCCTGTTTCGGTGAAACCGGGGTAGTTCTTGTCACAACATGTTCCCAAACATGGTTTTACATCATTAAATGACCTAACCACGCCTAAAACAAGTGAGTCCTACACAGGGCTACCCCTGTCAGAAGAAAGTCAACGGGGGTAGACTACCCGAGGCCCGCGAATCAGGGTTCCGCAGGAAGAAGCGCTTCGGTGCATCGGAACACTTCCAAACCATGCATGTGACCCTAGCATGTGTAATGAAGTGTGGTGGTATGCTCAAAACTCCTAAACCTAGTTCCCAAGTGTGACCCCCTTCGCAGACATGCGCTGTCTCTCCTAAAAACAAAGTGTCTGCAAATCTGAGTATTAGGGGGAAACTCCCTGTTTCGGTGAAACCGGGGTAGATCTTGTCACAACATGTTCCCAAACATGGTTTTACATCATCACATGACCTAACCAAGCCTAAAACAAGTGAGTCCTACATTGGGCTACCCCTGTCAGAAGAAAGTCTAGGGGGTAGACGACCCGAGGCCCGCGAATCAGGGTTCCGCAGGAAGAAGCGCTTCGGGGCATCGGAACACTTCCAAACCATGCATGTGACCCTAGCATGTGTAATGAATTGTGGTGGCATGCTCAAAACTCCTAAACCTGGTTCCCAAGTGTGACCCCCTTCGCGGACATATGCGCTGTCTCTCCTAAAAACAAAGTGTCTACAATCTGAGTATTAGGGGGAAACTCCCCGTTTCGGTGAAACTTGGGTAGATCTTGTCACAACATGTTCCCAAACATGGTTTTACATCATCACATGACCTAACCAATCATAAAACAAGTGAGTCCTACACCGGGCTACCCCTGCCAGAAGAAAGTCTAGGGGGGTAGACGATCCGAGGCCCGCGGATCAGGGTTTCGCAGGAAGAAGCGCTTCGGGGCATCGGAACACCTCCAAACCATGCATGTGACCCTAGAATGTGTAATTAAGTGTGGTGGCATGCTCAAAACTCCTAAACCTGGTTCCCAAGTGTGACCCCCTTCGCAGACATGCGCTGTCTCTCCTAAAAACAAAGTGTCTGCAATCTGAGTATTAGGGGGAAACTCCCTGTTTCGGTGAAACCGGGGTAGATATTGTCACAACATGTTCCCAAACATGGTTTTACATCATCACATGACCTAACCAAGCCTAAAACAAGTGAGTCCTACACCGGGCTACCCCTGTCAGAAGAAAGTCTAGGGGGGTAGACGATCCGAGGCCCGCGGATCAGGGTTCCGCAGGAAGAAGCGCTTCGGGGCATCAGAACACTTCTAAACCATGCATGTGACCCTAGAATGTGTAATGAAGTGTGGTGGCATGCTAAAAACTCCTAAACCTGGTTCCCAAGTGTGACCCCCTTCGTAGACATGCGTTGTCTCTCCTAAAAACAAAGTGTCTGCAATCTGAGTATTAGGGTGAAACTCCCCGTTTCGGTGAAACCGGGGTAGATCTTGTCACAACATGTTCCCAAACATGGTTTTACATCATCACATGACCTAACCAAGCCTAAAACAAGTAGGTCCTACACCGGGTTACCCCTGTCAGAAGAAAGTCTAGGGGGGTAGACGATCCGAGGCCCGCGGATCAGGGTTCCGCAGGAAGAAGCGCTTCGGGGCATCGGAACACTTCCAAACCATGCATGTGACCCTAGCATGTGTAATGAAGTGTGGTGGCATGCACAAAACTCCTAAACCTAGTTCCCAAGTGTGACCCCCTTCGCAGACATGCGCTGTCTCTCCTAAAAACAAAGTGTCTGCAATCTGAGTATTAGGGTGAAACTCCCCGTTTCGGTGAAACCGGGGTAGATCTTGTCACAACATGTTCCCAAACATGGTTTTACATCATCACATGACCTAACCAAGCCTAAAACAAGTAGGTCCTACACCGGGTTACCCCTGTCAGAAGAAAGTCTAGGGGGGTAGACGATCCGAGGCCCGCGGATCAGGGTTCCGCGGGAAGAAGCGCTTCGGGGCATCGAAACACTTCCAAACCATGCATGTGACCCTAGCATGTGTAATGAAGTGTGGTGGCATGCTCAAAACTCCTAAACCTGGTTCCCAAGTGTGACCCCCTTCGCAGACATGCGCTGTCTCTCCTAAAAACAAAGTGTCTGCAATCTGAGTATTAGGGGGAAACTCCCTCTTTCGGTGAAACCGGGGTAGATATTGTCACAACATGTTCCCAAACATGGTTTTACATCATCACATGACCTAACCAAGCCTAAAACAAGTGAGTCCTACACCGGGCTACCCCTGCCAGAAGAAAGTCTAGGGGGGTAGACGATCCGAGGCCCGCGGATCAGGGTTCCGCAGGAAGAAGCGCTTCGGGGCATCGGAACACTTCTAAACCATGCATGTGACCCTAGCATGTGTAATGAAGTGTGGTGGCATGCTCAAAACTCCTAAACCTGGTTGCCAAGTGTGACCCCCTTCGTAAACATGCGTTGTCTCTCCTAAAAACAAAGTGTCTGCAATCTGAGTATTAGGGGGAAACTCCCTGTTTCGGTGAAACCGGGGTAGATCTTGTCACAACATGTTCCCAAACATGGTTTTACATCATCACATGACCTAACCAAGCCTAAAACAAGTGAGTCCTACACAGGGCAACCCCTGTGAGAAGAAAGTCTACGGGGGGTAGACGACCCGAGGCCCGCGAATCAGGGTTCCGCAGGAAGAAGCGCTTCGGGGCATCGGAACACTTCCAAACCATGCATGTGACCCTATCATGTGTAATGAAGTGTGGTGGCATGCACAAAACTCCTAAACCTGGTTCCCAAGTGTGACCCCCTTCGCGGACATATGCGCTGTCTCTCCTAAAAACAACGTGTCTACAATCTGAGTATTAGGGTGAAACTCCCCGTTTCGGTGAAACGGGGGTAGATCTTGTCACAACATGTTCCCAAACATGGTTTTACATCATCACATGACCTAACCAAGCCTAAAACAAGTAGGTCCTACACCGGGTTACCCCTGTCAGAAGAAAGTCTAGGGGGGTAGACGATCCGAGGCCCGCGGATCAGGGTTCCGCAGGAAGAAGCGCTTCGGGGCATCGAAACACTTCCAAACCATGCATGTGACCCTAGCATGTGTAATGAAGTGTGGTGGCATGCACAAAACTCCTAAACCTGGTTCCCAAGTGTGACCCCCTTCGCAGACATGCGCTGTCTCTCCTAAAAACAAAGTGTCTGCAATCTGAGTATTAGGGTGAAACTCCCTGTTTCGGTGAAACCGGGGTAGATCTTGTCACAACATGTTCCCAAACATGGTTTTACATCATCACATGACCTAACCAAGCCTAAAACAAGTAGGTCCTACACCGGGTTACCCCTGTCAGAAGAAAGTCTAGGGGGGTAGACGATCCGAGGCCCGCGGATCAGGGTTCCGCGGGAAGAAGCGCTTCGGGGCATCGAACCACTTCCAAACCATGCATGTGACCCTAGCATGTGTAATGAAGTGTGGTGGAATGCTCAAAACTCCTAAACCTGGTTCCCAAGTGTGACCCCCTTCGCAGACATGCGCTGTCTCTCCTAAAAACAAAGTGTCTGCAATCTGAGTATTAGGGGGAAACTCCCTCTTTCGGTGAAACCGGGGTAGATATTGTAACAACATGTTCCCAAACATGGTTTTACATCATCACATGACCTAACCAAGCCTAAAACAAGTAGGTCCTACACCGGGTTACCCCTGTCAGAAGAAAGTCTAGGGGGGTAGACGATCCGAGGCCCGCGGATCAGGGTTCCGCAGGAAGAAGCGCTTCGGGGCATCGGAACACTTCTAAACCATGCATGTGACCCTACCATGTGTAATGAAGTGTGGTGGCATGCTCAAAACTCCTAAACCTGGTTGCCAAGTGTGACCCCCTTCGTAAACATGCGCTGTCTCTCCTAAAAACAAAGTGTCTGCATTGTGAGTATTAGGGGGAAACTCCCTGTTTCGGTGAAACCGGGGTAGATCTTGTCACAACATGTTCCCAAACATGGTTTTACATCATCACATGACCTAACCAAGCCTAAAACAAGGGAGTCCTACACAGGGCTACCCCTGTGAGAAGAAAGTCTACGGGGGGTAGACGACCCGAGGCCCGCGAATCAGGGTTCCGCAGGAAGAAGCGCTTCGGGGCATCGGAACACTTCCAAACCATGCATGTGACCCTAGCATGTGTAATGAAGTGTGGTGGCATGCACAAAACTCCTAAACCTGGTTCCCAAGTGTGACCCCCTTCGCGGACATATGCGCTGTCTCTCCTAAAAACAACGTGTCTACAATCTGAGTATTAGGGTGAAACTCCCTCTTTCGGTGAAACCGGGGTAGATATTGTCACAACATGTTCCCAAACATGGTTTTACATCATCACATGACCTAACCAAGCCTAAAACAAGTGAGTCCTACACCGGGCTACCCCTGTCAGAAGAAAGTCTAGGGGGGTAGACGATCCGAGGCCCGCGGATCAGGGTTCCGCAGGAAGAAGCGCTTCGGGGCATCAGAACACTTCTAAACCATGCATGTGACCCTAGAATGTGTAATGAAGTGTGGTGGCATGCTAAAAACTCCTAAACCTGGTTCCCAAGTGTGACCCCCTTCGTAGACATGCGTTGTCTCTCCTAAAAACAAAGTGTCTGCAATCTGAGTATTAGGGTGAAACTCCCCGTTTCGGTGAAACCGGGGTAGATATTGTCACAACATGTTCCCAAACATGGTTTTACATCATCACATGACCTAACCAAGCCTAAAACAAGTGAGTCCTACACCGGGCTACCCCTGTCAGAAGAAAGTCTAGGGGGGTAGACGATCCGAGGCCCGCGGATCAGTGTTCCGCAGGAAGAAGCGCTTCGGGGCATCGGAACACTTCTAAACCATGCATGTGACCCTAGAATGTGTAATGAAGTGTGCTGGCATGCTAAAAACTCCTAAACCTGGTTCCCAAGTGTGACCCCCTTCGTAGACATGCGCTGTCTCTCCTAAAAACAAAGTGTCTGCAATCTGAGTATTAGGGTGAAACTCCCCGTTTCGGTGAAACCGGGGTAGATATTGTCACAACATGTTCCCAAACATGGTTTTACATCATCACATGACCTAACCAAGCCTAAAACAAGTAGGTCCTACACCGGGTTACCCCTGTCAGAAGAAAGTCTAGGGGGGTAGACGATCCGAGGCCCATGGATCAGGGTTCCGCAGGAAGAAGTGCTTCGGGGCATCGGAACACTTCCAAACCATGCATGTGACCCTAGCATGTGTAATGAAGTGTGGTGGCATGCACAAAACTCCTAAACCTAGTTCCCAAGTGTGACCCCCTTCGCAGACATGCGCTGTCTCTCCTAAAAACAAAGTGTCTGCAATCTGAGTATTAGGGTGAAACTCCCCGTTTCGGTGAAACCGGGGTAGATCTTGTCACAACATGTTCCCAAACATGGTTTTACATCATCACATGACCTAACCAAGCCTAAAACAAGTAGGTCCTACACCGGGTTACCCCTGTCAGAAGAAAGTCTAGGGGGGTAGACGATCCGAGACCCGCGGATCAGGGTTCCGCAGGAAGAAGCGCTTCGGGGCATCGAAACACTTCCAAACCATGCATGTGACCCTAGCATGTGTAATGAAGTGTGGTGGCATGCTCAAAACTCCTAAACCTGGTTCCCAAGTGTGACCCCCTTCGCAGACATGCGCTGTCTCTCCTAAAAACAAAGTGTCTGCAATCTGAGTATTAGGGGGAAACTCCCTCTTTCGGTGAAACCAGGGTAGATATTGTCACAACATGTTCCCAAACATGGTTTTACATCATCACATGACCTAACCAAGCCTAAAACAAGTGAGTCCTACACCGGGCTACCCCTGTCAGAAGAAAGTCTAGGGGGGTAGACGATCCGAGGCCCGCGGATCAGGGTTCCGCAGGAAGAAGCGCTTCGGGGCATCAGAACACTTCTAAACCATGCATGTGACCCTAGAATGTGTAATGAAGTGTGGTGGCATGCTCAAAACTCCTAAACCTGGTTCCCAAGTGTGACCCCCTTCGTAGACATGCGTTGTCTCTCCTAAAAACAAAGTGTCTACAATCTGAGTATTAGGGTGAAACTCCCCGTTTCGGTGAAACCGGGGTAGATCTTGTCACAACATGTTCCCAAACATGGTTTTACATCATCACATGACCTAACCAAGCCTAAAACAAGTAGGTCCTACACCGGGTTACCCCTGTCAGAAGAAAGTCTAGGGGGGTAGACGATCCGAGGCCCGCGGATCAGGGTTCCGCAGGAAGAAGCGCTTCGGGGCATCGGAACACTTCCAAACCATGCATGTGACCCTAGCATGTGTAATGAAGTGTGGTGGCATGCACAAAACTCCTAAACCTAGTTCCCAAGTGTGACCCCCTTCGCAGACATGCGCTGTCTCTCCTAAAAACAACGTGTCTGCAATCTGAGTATTAGGGTGAAACTCCCCGTTTCGGTGAAACCGGGGTAGATCTTGTCACAACATGTTCCCAAACATGGTTTTACATCATCACATGACCTAACCAAGCCTAAAACAAGTAGGTCCTACACCGGGTTACCCCTGTCAGAAGAAAGTCTAGGGGGGTAGACGATCCGAGGCCCGCGGATCAGGGTTCCGCAGGAAGAAGCGCTTCGGGGCATCGAAACACTTCCAAACCATGCATGTGACCCTAGCATGTGTAATGAAGTGTGGTGGCATGCTCAAAACTCCTAAACCTGGTTCCCAAGTGTGACCCCCTTCGCAGACATGCGCTGTCTCTCCTAAAAACAAAGTGTCTGCAATCTGAGTATTAGGGGGAAACTCCCTCTTTCGGTGAAACCGGGGTAGATATTGTCACAACATGTTCCCAAACATGGTTTTACATCATCACATGACCTAACCAAGCCTAAAACAAGTGAGTCCTACACCGGGCTACCCCTGTCAGAAGAAAGTCTAGGGGGGTAGACGATCCGAGGCCCGCGGATCAGGGTTCCGCAGGAAGAAGCGCTTCGGGGCATCGGAACACTTCTAAACCATGCATGTGACCCTAGCATGTGTAATGAAGTGTGGTGGCATGCTCAAAACTCCTAAACCTGGTTGCCAAGTGTGACCCCCTTCGTAAACATGCGTTGTCTCTCCTAAAAACAAAGTGTCTGCAATCTGAGTATTAGGGGGAAACTCCCTGTTTCGGTGAAACCGGGGTAGATCTTGTCACAACATGTTCCCAAACATGGTTTTACATCATCACATGACCTAACCAAGCCTAAAACAAGTGAGTCCTACACAGGGCAACCCCTGTGAGAAGAAAGTCTACGGGGGGTAGACGACCCGAGGCCCGCGAATCAGGGTTCCGCAGGAAGAAGCGCTTCGGGGCATCGGAACACTTCCAAACCATGCATGTGACCCTAGCATGTGTAATGAAGTGTGGTGGCATGCACAAAACTCCTAAACCTGGTTCCCAAGTGTGACCCCCTTCGCGGACATATGCGCTGTCTCTCCTAAAAACAACGTGTCTACAATCTGAGTATTAGGGTGAAACTCCCCGTTTCGGTGAAACGGGGGTAGATCTTGTCACAACATGTTCCCAAACATGGTTTTACATCATCACATGACCTAACCAAGCCTAAAACAAGTAGGTCCTACACCGGGTTACCCCTGTCAGAAGAAAGTCTAGGGGGGTAGACGATCCGAGGCCCGCGGATCAGGGTTCCGCAGGAAGAAGCGCTTCGGGGCATCGAAACACTTCCAAACCATGCATGTGACCCTAGCATGTGTAATGAAGTGTGGTGGCATGCACAAAAATCCTAAACCTAGTTCCCAAGTGTGACCCCCTTCGCAGACATGCGCTGTCTCTCCTAAAAACAAAGTGTCTGCAATCTGAGTATTAGGGTGAAACTCCCTGTTTCGGTGAAACCGGGGTAGATCTTGTCACAACATGTTCCCAAACATGGTTTTACATCATCACATGACCTAACCAAGCCTAAAACAAGTAGGTCCTACACCGGGTTACCCCTGTCAGAAGAAAGTCTAGGGGGGTAGACGATCCGAGGCCCGCGGATCAGGGTTCCGCAGGAAGAAGCGCTTCGGGGCATCGAACCACTTCCAAACCATGCATGTGACCCTATCATGTGTAATGAAGTGTGGTGGAATGCTCAAAACTCCTAAACCTGGTTCCCAAGTGTGACCCCCTTCGCAGACATGCGCTGTCTCTCCTAAAAACAAAGTGTCTGCAATCTGAGTATTAGGGGGAAACTCCCTCTTTCGGTGAAACCGGGGTAGATATTGTCACAACATGTTCCCAAACATGGTTTTACATCATCACATGACCTAACCAAGCCTAAAACAAGTGAGTCCTACACCGGGCTACCCCTGTCAGAAGAAAGTCTAGGGGGGTAGACGATCCGAGGCCCGCGGATCAGGGTTCCGCAGGAAGAAGCGCTTCGGGGCATCGGAACACTTCTAAACCATGCATGTGACCCTACCATGTGTAATGAAGTGTGGTGGCATGCTCAAAACTCCTAAACCTGGTTGCCAAGTGTGACCCCCTTCGTAAACATGCGCTGTCTCTCCTAAAAACAAAGTGTCTGCATTCTGAGTATTAGGGGGAAACTCCCTGTTTCGGTGAAACCGGGGTAGATCTTGTCACAACATGTTCCCAAACATGGTTTTACATCATCACATGACCTAACCAAGCCTAAAACAAGGGAGTCCTACACAGGGCTACCCCTGTGAGAAGAAAGTCTACGGGGGGTAGACGACCCGAGGCCCGCGAATCAGGGTTCCGCAGGAAGAAGCGCTTCGGGGCGTCGGAACACTTCCAAACCATGCATGTGACCCTAGCATGTGTAATGAAGTGTGGTGGCATGCACAAAACTCCTAAACCTGGTTCCCAAGTGTGACCCCCTTCGCGGACATATGCGCTGTCTCTCCTAAAAACAACGTGTCTACAATCTGAGTATTAGGGTGAAACTCCCCGTTTCGGTGAAACGGGGGTAGATCTTGTCACAACATGTTCCCAAACATGGTTTTACATCATCACATGACCTAACCAAGCCTAAAACAAGTAGGTCCTACACCGGGTTACCCCTGTCAGAAGAAAGTCTAGGGGGTAGACGATCCGAGGCCCGCGGATCAGGGTTCTGCAGGAAGAAGCGCTTCGGGGCATCGAAACACTTCCAAACCATGCATGTGACCCTAGCATGTGTAATTAAGTGTGGTGGCATGCTCAAAACTCCTAAACCTGGTTCCCAAGTGTGACCCCCTTCGCAGACATGCGCTGTCTCTCCTAAAAACAAAGTGTCTGCAATCTGAGTATTAGGGGGAAACTCCCTCTTTCGGTGAAACCGGGGTAGATATTGTCACAACATGTTCCCAAACATGGTTTTACATCATCACATGACCTAACCAAGCCTAAAACAAGTGAGTCCTACACCGGGCTACCCCTGTCAGAAGAAAGTCTAGGGGGGTAGACGATCCGAGGCCCGCGGATCAGTGTTCCGCAGGAAGAAGCGCTTCGGGGCATCGGAACACTTCTAAACCATGCATGTGACCCTAGAATGTGTAATGAAGTGTGCTGGCATGCTAAAAACTCCTAAACCTGGTTCCCAAGTGTGACCCCCTTCGTAGACATGCGCTGTCTCTCCTAAAAACAAAGTGTCTGCAATCTGAGTATTAGGGTGAAACTCCCCGTTTCGGTGAAACCGGGGTAGATATTGTCACAACATGTTCCCAAACATGGTTTTACATCATCACATGACCTAACCAAGCCTAAAACAAGTAGGTCCTACACCGGGTTACCCCTGTCAGAAGAAAGTCTTGGGGGGTAGACGATCCGAGGCCCATGGATCAGGGTTCCGCAGGAAGAAGCGCTTCGGGGCATCGGAACACTTCCAAACCATGCATGTGACCCTAGCATGTGTAATGAAGTGTGGTGGCATGCACAAAACTCCTAAACCTAGTTCCCAAGTGTGACCCCCTTCGCAGACATGCGCTGTCTCTCCTAAAAACAAAGTGTCTGCAATCTGAGTATTAGGGTGAAACTCCCCGTTTCGGTGAAACCGGGGTAGATCTTGTCACAACATGTTCCCAAACATGGTTTTACATCATCACATGACCTAACCAAGCCTAAAACAAGTAGGTCCTACACCGGGTTACCCCTGTCAGAAGAAAGTCTAGGGGGGTAGACGATCCGAGACCCGCGGATCAGGGTTCCGCAGGAAGAAGCGCTTCGGGGCATCGAAACACTTCCAAACCATGCATGTGACCCTAGCATGTGTAATGAAGTGTGGTGGCATGCTCAAAACTCCTAAACCTGGTTCCCAAGTGTGACCCCCTTCGCAGACATGCGCTGTCTCTCCTAAAAACAAAGTGTCTGCAATCTGAGTATTAGGGGGAAACTCCCTCTTTCGGTGAAACCGGGGTAGATATTGTCACAACATGTTCCCAAACATGGTTTTACATCATCACAATACCTAACCAAGCCTAAAACAAGTGAGTCCTACACCGGGCTACCCCTGTCAGAAGAAAGTCTAGGGGGGTAGACGATCCGAGGCCCGCGGATCAGGGTTCCGCAGGAAGAAGCGCTTCGGGGCATCGGAACACTTCTAAACCATGCATGTGACCCTAGCATGTGTAATGAAGTGTGGTGGCATGCTCAAAACTCCTAAACCTGGTTGCCAAGTGTGACCCCCTTCGTAAACATGCACTGTCTCTCCTAAAAACAAAGTGTCTGCAATCTGAGTATTAGGGGGAAACTCCCTGTTTCGGTGAAACCGGGGTAGATCTTGTCACAACATGTTCCCAAACATGGTTTTACATCATCACATGACCTAACCAAGCCTAAAACACGTGAGTCCTACACAGGGCTACCCATGTGAGAAGAAAGTCTACGGGGGGTAGACGACCCGAGGCCCGCGAATCAGGGTTCCGCAGGAAGAAGCGCTTCGGGGCATTGGAACACTTCCAAACCATGCATGTGACCCTAGCATGTGTAATGAAGTGTGGTGGCATGCACAAAACTCCTAAACCTGGTTCCCAAGTGTGACCCCCTTCGCGGACATATGCGTTGTCTCTCCTAAAAACAACGTGTCTACAATCTGAGTATTAGGGTGAAACTCCCCGTTTCGGTGAAACGGGGGTAGATCTTGTCACAACATGTTCCCAAACATGGTTTTACATCATCACATGACCTAACCAAGCCTAAAACAAGTAGGTCCTACACCGGGTTACCCCTGTCAGAAGAAAGTCTAGGGGGGTAGACGATCCGAGGCCCGCGGATCAGGGTTCCGCAGGAAGAAGCGCTTCGGGGCATCGAAACACTTCCAAACCATGCATGTGACCCTAGCATGTGTAATGAAGTGTGGTGGCATGCACAAAACTCCTAAACCTAGTTCCCAAGTGTGACCCCCTTCGCAGACATGCGCTGTCTCTCCTAAAAACAAAGTGTCTGCAATCTGAGTATTAGGGTGAAACTCCCCGTTTCGGAGAAACCGGGGTAGATCTTGTCACAACATGTTCCCAAACATGGTTTTACATCATCACATGACCTAACCAAGCCTAAAACAAGTAGGTCCTACACCGGGTTACCCCTGTCAGAAGAAAGTCTAGGGGGGTAGACGATCCGAGGCCCGCGGATCAGGGTTCCGCAGGAAGAAGCGCTTCGGGGCATCGAACCACTTCCAAACCATGCATGTGACCCTAGCATGTGTAATGAAGTGTGGTGGAATGCTCAAAACTCCTAAACCTGGTTCCCAAGTGTGACCCCCTTCGCAGACATGCGTTGTCTCTCCTAAAAACAAAGTGTCTGCAATCTGAGTATTAGGGGGAAACTCCCTCTTTCGGTGAAACCGGGGTAGATATTGTCACAACATGTTCCCAAACATGGTTTTACATCATCACATGACCTAACCAAGCCTAAAACAAGTGAGTCCTACACCGGGCTACCCCTGTCAGAAGAAAGTCTAGGGGGGTAGACGATCCGAGGCCCGCGGATCAGGGTTCCGCAGGAAGAAGCGCTTCGGGGCATCGGAACACTTCTAAACCATGCATGTGACCCTAGCATGTGCAATGAAGTGTGGTGGTATGCTCAAAACTCCTAAACCTAGTTCCCAAGTGTAACCCCCTTCGCAGACATGCGCTGTCTCTCCTAAAAACAAAGTGTCTGCAAATCTGAGTATTAGGGTGAAACTCCCCATTTCGGTGAAACCGGGGTAGATCTTCTCACAACATGTTCCCAAACATGGTTTTACATCATCACATGACCTAACCAAGCCTAAAACAAGTGAGTCCTACATTGGGCTACCCCTGTCAGAAGAAAGTCTAGGGGGGTAGACGACCCGAGGCCCGCGAATCAGGGTTCCGCAGGAAGAAGCGCTTCGGGGCATCGGAACACTTCCAAACCATGCATGTGACCCTAGAATGTGTAATGAAGTGTGGTGGCATGCTCAAAACTCCTAAACCTGGTTCCCAAGTGTGACCCCCTTCGCGGACATATGCGCTGTCTCTCCTAAAAAGAAAGTGTCTACAATCTGAGTATTAGGGGGAAACTCCCCGTTTCGGTGAAACTGGGGTAGATCTTGTCACAACATGTTCCCAAACATGGTTTTACATCATCACATGACCTAACCAAGCATAAAACAAGTGAGTCCTACACCGGGCTACCCCTGTCAGAAGAAAGTCTAGCGGGGTAGACGATCCGAGGCCCGCGGATCAGGGTTTCGCAGGAAGAAGCGCTTCGGGGAATCGGAACACCTCCAAACCATGCATCTGACCCTAGCATGTGTAATGAAGTGTGGTGGCATGCTCAAAACTTTTAAACCTGGTTCCCAAGTGTGACCCCCTTCACAGACATGCGCTGTCTCTCCTAAAAACAAAGTGTCTGCAATCTGAGTATTAGGGGAAAACTCCCTGTTTCGGTGAAACCGGGGTAGATATTGTCACAACATGTTCCCAAACATGGTTTTACATCATCACATGACCTAACCAAGCCTAAAACAAGTGAGTCCTACACCGGGCTACCCCTGTCAGAAGAAAGTCTAGGGGGGTAGACGATCCGAGGCCCGCGGATCAGGGTTCCGCAGGAAGAAGCGCTTCGGGGCATCGGAACACTTCTAAACCATGCATGTGACCCTAGCATGTGTAATGAAGTGTGGTGGCATGCTCAAAACTCCTAAACCTGGTTTCCAAGTGTGACCCCCTTCATAGACATGCGCTGTCTCTCCTAAAAACAAAGTGTCTGCAATCTGAGTATTAGGGGGAAACTCCCTGTTTCGGTGAAACCGGGGTAGTTCTTGTCACAACATGTTCCCAAACATGGTTTTACATCATCACATGACCAAACCAAGCCTAAAACAAGTGAGTCCTACACAGGGCTACCCCTGTCAGAAGAAAGTCTATGGGGGTAGACGACCCGAGGCCCGCGAATCAGGGTTCCGCAGGAAGAAGCGCTTCGGGGCATTGGAACACTTCCAAACCATGCATGTGACCCTAGCCTGTGTAATTAAGTGTGGTGGAATGCTCAAAACTCCTAAACCTAGTTCCCTAGTGTGACCCCCTTCGCAGACATGCGCTGTCTCTCCTAAAAACAAAGTGTCTGCAATCTGAGTATTAGGGTGAAACTTCCCGTTTCGGTGAAACCGGGGTAGATCTTGTCACGACATGTTCCCAAACATGGTTTTACATCATCACATGACCTAACCAAGCCTAAAACAAGTGAGTCCTACATCGGGCTACCCCTGTCAGAAGAAAGTCTAGGGGGGTAGACGACCTGAGGCCCGCGAATCAGGGTTCCGCAGGAAGAAGCGCTTCGGGGCATCGGAACACTTCCAAACCATGCATGTGACCCTAGCATGTGTAATTAAGTGTGGTGGCATGCTCAAAACTCCTAAACCTAGTTCCCAAGTGTGACCCCCTTCGCGGACATATGCGCTGTCTCTCCTAAAAACAAAGTGTCTACAATCTGAGTATTAGGGGGAAACTCCCCGTTTCGGTGAAACTGGGGTAGATCTTGTCACAACATGTTCCCAAACATGGTTTTACATCATCACATGACCTAACCAAGCATAAAACAAGTGAGTCCTACACCGGGCTACCCCTGTCAGAAGAAAGTCTAGGGGGTAGACGATCCGAGGCCCGCGGATCAGGGTTTCACAGGAAGAAGCGCTTCGGGGCATCGGAACACCTCCAAACCATGCATGTGACATTAGCATGTGTAATGAAGTGTGGTGGCATGCTCAAAACTTTTAAACCTGGTTCCCAAGTGTGACCCCCTTCACAGACATGCGCTGTCTCTCCTAAAAACAAAGTGTCTGCAGTTTGAGTATTAGGGGGAAACTCCCTGTTTCGGTGAAACCGGGGTAGATATTGTCACAACATGTTCCCAAACATGGTTTTACATCACCACATGACCTAACCAAGCCTAAAACAAGTGAGTCCTACACCGGGCTACCCCTGTCAGAAGAAAGTCTAGGGGGGTAGACGATCCGAGGCCCGCGGATCAGGGTTCCGCAAGAAGAAGCGCTTTGGGGCATCGGAACACTTGTAAACCATGCATGTGACCCTAGCATGTGTAATGAAGTGTGGTGGCATGCTCAAAACTCCTAAACCTGGTTGCCAAGTGTGACCCCCTTCGTAGACATGCGCTGTCTCTCCTAAAAACAAAGTGTCTGCAATCTGAGTATTAGGGGGAAACTCCCTGTTTCGGTGAAACCGGGGTAGATCTTGTCACAACATGTTCCCAAACATGGTTTTACATCATCACATGACCTAACCAAGCCTAAAACAAGTGAGTCCTACACAGGGCTACCCCTGTCAGAGGAAAGTCTACGGGGGTAGACGACCTGAGGCCCGCGAATCAGGGTTCCGCAGGAAGAAGCGCTTCGGGGCATCGGAACACTTCCAAACCATGCATGTGACCCTAGCATGTGTAATGAAGTGTGGTGGCATGCTCAAAACTCCTAAACCTGGTTCCCAAGTGTGACCCCCTTCGCAGACATGCGCTGTCTCTCCTAAAAACAAAGTGTCTGCAATCTGAGTATTAGGGTGAAACTCCCCGTTTCGGTGAAACCGGGGTAGATCTTGTCACAACATGTTCCCAAACATGGTTTTACATCATCACATGACCTAACCAAGCCTAAAACAAGTGAGTCCTACATTGGGCTACCCCTGTCAGAAGAAAGTCTAGGGGGGTAGACGACCCGAGGCCCGCAAATAAGGGTTCCGCAGGAAGAAGCGCTTCGGGGCATCGGAACACTTCCAAACCATGCATGTGACCCTAGCATGTGTAATGAAGTGTGGTGGCATGCTCAAAACTCCTAAACCTGGTTCCCAAGTGTGACCCCCTTCGCGGACATATGCGCTGTCTCTCCTAAAAACAAAGTGTCTACAATCTGAGTATTAGGGGGAAACTCCCCGTTTCGGTGAAACTGGGGTAGATCTTGTCACAACATGTTCCCAAACATGGTTTTACATCATCACATGACCTAACCAAGCATAAAACAAGTGAGTCCTACACCGGGCTACCCCTGTCAGAAGAAAGTCTAGCGGGGTAGACGATCCGAGGCCCGCGGATCAGGGTTTCGCAGGAAGAAGCGCTTCGGGGCATCGGAACACCTCCAAACCATGCATGTGACCCTAGCATGTGTAATGAAGTGTGGTGGCATGCTCAAAACTTTTAAACCTGGTTCCCAAGTGTGACCCCCTTCACAGACATGCGCTGTCTCTCCTAAAAACAAAGTGTCTGCAATCTAAGTATTAGGGGAAAACTCCCTGTTTCGGTGAAACCGGGGTAGATATTGTCACAACATGTTCCCAAACATGGTTTTACATCATCACATGACCTAACCAAGCCCAAAACAAGTGAGTCCTACACCGGGCTACCCCTGTCAGAAGAAAGTCTATGGGGGTAGACGATCCGAGGCCCGCGGATCAGGGTTCCGCAGGAAGAAGCGCTTCGGGGCATCGGAACACTTCTAAACCATGCATGTGACCCTAGCATGTGTAATGAAGTGTGGTGGCATGCTCAAAACTCCTAAACCTGGTTTCCAAGTGTGACCCCCTTCATAGACATGCGCTGTCTCTCCTAAAAACAAAGTGTCTGCAATCTGAGTATTAGGGGGAAACTCCCTGTTTCGGTGAAACCGGGGTAGTTCTTGTCACAACATGTTCCCAAACATGGTTTTACATCATCACATGACCTAACCAAGCCTAAAACAAGTGAGTCCTACACAGGGCTACCCCTGTCAGAAGAAAGTCTACGGGGGTAGACGACCCGAGGCCCGCGAATCAGGGTTCCGCAGGAAGAAGCGCTTCGGGGCATTGGAACACTTCCAAACCATGCATGTGACCCTAGCCTGTGTAATTAAGTGTGGTGGAATGCTCAAAACTCCTAAACCTAGTTCCCTAGTGTGACCCCCTTCGCAGACATGCGCTGTCTCTCCTAAAAACAAAGTGTCTGCAATCTGAGTATTAGGGTGAAACTTCCCGTTTCGGTGAAACCGGGGTAGATCTTGTCACAACATGTTCCCAAACATGGTTTTACATCATCACATGACCTAACCAAGCCTAAAACAAGTGAGTCCTACATCGGGCTACCCCTGTCAGAAGAAAGTCTAGGGGGGTAGACGACCTGAGGCCCGCGAATCAGGGTTCCGCAGGAACAAGCGCTTCGGGGCATCGGAACACTTCCAAACCATGCATGTGACCCTAGCATGTGTAATTAAGTGTGGTGGCATGCTCAAAACTCCTAAACCTAGTTCCCAAGTGTGACCCCCTTCGCGGACATATGCGCTGTCTCTCCTAAAAACAAAGTGTCTACAATCTGAGTATTAGGGGGAAACTCCCCGTTTCGGTGAAACTGGGGTAGATCTTGTCACAACATGTTCCCAAACATGGTTTTACATCATCACATGACCTAACCAAGCATAAAACAAGTGAGTCCTACACCGGGCTACCCCTGTCAGAAGAAAGTCTAGGGGGTAGACGATCCGAGGCCCGCGGATCAGGGTTTCACAGGAAGAAGCGCTTCGGGGCATCGGAACACCTCCAAACCATGCATGTGACCTTAGCATGTGTAATGAAGTGTGGTGGCATGCTCAAAACTTTTAAACCTGGTTCCCAAGTGTGACCCCCTTCACAGACATGCGCTGTCTCTCCTAAAAACAAAGTGTCTGCAGTTTGAGTATTAAGGGGAAACTCTCTGTTTCGGTGAAACCGGGGTAGATATTGTCACAACATGTTCCCAAACATGGTTTTACATCATCACATGACCTAACCAAGCCTAAAACAAGTGAGTCCTACACCGGGCTACCCCTGTCAGAAGAAAGTCTAGGGGGGTAGACGACCCGAGGCCCGCGAATCAGGGTTCCGCAGGAAGAAGCGCTTCGGGGCATCGGAACACTTCCAAACCATGCATGTGACCCTAGCATGTGTAATGAAGTGTGGTGGCATGCTCAAAACTCCTAAACCTGGTTCCCAAGTGTGACCCCCTTCGCAGACATGCGCTGTCTCTCCTAAAAACAAAGTGTCTGCAATCTGAGTATTAGGGTGAAACTCCCCGTTTCGGTGAAACCGGGGTAGATCTTGTCACAACATGTTCCCAAACATGGTTTTACATCATCACATGACCTAACCAAGCCTAAAACAAGTGAGTCCTACATTGGGCTACCCCTGTCAGAAGAAAGTCTAGGGCGGTAGACGACCCGAGGCCCGCAAATCAGGGTTCCGCAGGAAGAAGCGCTTCGGGGCATCGGAACACTTCCAAACCATGCATGTGACCCTAGCATGTGTAATGAATTTTGGTGGCATGCTCAAAACTCCTAAACCTGGTTCCCAAGTGTGACCCCCTTCGCGGACATATGCGCTGTCTCTCCTAAAAACAAAGTGTCTACAATCTGAGTATTAGGGGGAAACTCCCCGTTTCGGTGAAACTGGGGTAGATCTTGTCACAACATGTTCCCAAACATGGTTTTACATCATCACATGACCTAACCAAGCATAAAACAAGTGAGTCCTACACCGGGCTACCCCTGTCAGAAGAAAGTCTAGCAGGGTAGACGATCCGAGGCCCGCGGATCAGGGTTTCGCAGGAAGAAGCGCTTCGGGGCATCGGAACACCTCCAAACCATGCATGTGACCCTAGCATGTGTAATGAAGTGTGGTGGCATGCTCAAAACTTTTAAACCTGGTTCCCAAGTGTGACCCCCTTCACAGACATGCGCTGTCTCTCCTAAAAACAAAGTGTCTGCAATCTGAGTATTAGGGGAAAACTCCCTGTTTCGGTGAAACCGGGGTAGATATTGTCACAACATGTTCCCAAACATGGTTTTACATCATCACATGACCTAACCAAGCCCAAAACAAGTGAGTCCTACACCGGGCTACCCCTGTCAGAAGAAAGTCTAGGGGGGTAGACGATCCGAGGCCCGCGGATCAGGGTTCCGCAGGAAGAAGCGCTTCGGGGCATCGGAACACTTCTAAACCATGCATGTGACCCTAGCATGTGTAATGAAGTGTGGTGGCATGCTCAAAACTCCTAAACCTGGTTTCCAAGTGTGACCCCCTTCATAGACATGCGCTGTCTCTCCTAAAAACAAAGTGTCTGCAATCTGAGTATTAGGGGGAAACTCCCTGTTTCGGTGAAACCGGGGTAGTTCTTGTCACAACATGTTCCCAAACATGGTTTTACATCATCACATGACCTAACCAAGCCTAAAACAAGTGAGTCCTACACAGGGCTACCCCTGTCAGAAGAAAGTCTACGGGGGTAGACGACCCGAGGCCCGCGAATCAGGGTTCCGCAGGAAGAAGCGCTTCGGGGCATTGGAACACTTCCAAACCATGCATGTGACCCTAGCCTGTGTAATTAAGTGTGGTGGAATGCTCAAAACTCCTAAACCTAGTTCCCTAGTGTGACCCCCTTCGCAGACATGCGCTGTCTCTCCTAAAAACAAAGTGTCTGCAATCTGAGTATTAGGGTGAAACTTCCCGTTTCGGTGAAACCGGGGTAGATCTTGTCACAACATGTTCCCAAACATGGTTTTACATCATCACATGACCTAACCAAGCCTAAAACAAGTGAGTCCTACATCGGGCTACCCCAGTCAGAAGAAAGTCTAGGGGGGTAGACGACCTGAGGCCCGCGAATCAGGGTTCCGCAGGAAGAAGCTTCGGGGCATCGGAACACTTCCAAACCATGCATGTGACCCTAGCTTGTGTAATTAAGTGTGGTGGCATGCTCAAAACTCCTAAACCTAGTTCCCAAGTGTGACCCCCTTCGCGGACATATGCGCTGTCTCTCCTAAAAACAAAGTGTCTACAATCTGAGTATTAGGGGGAAACTCCCCGTTTCGGTGAAACTGGGGTAGATCTTGTCACAACATGTTCCCAAACATGGTTTTACATCATCACATGACCTAACCAAGCATAAAACAAGTGAGTCCTACACCGGGCTACCCCTGTCAGAAGAAAGTCTAGGGGGTAGACGATCCGAGGCCCGCGGATCAGGGTTTCACAGGAAGAAGCGCTTCGGGGCATCGGAACACCTCCAAACCATGCATGTGACCTTAGCATGTGTAATGAAGTGTGGTGGCATGCTCAAAACTTTTAAACCTGGTTCCCAAGTGTGACCCCCTTCACAGACATGCGCTGTCTCTCCTAAAAACAAAGTGTCTGCAGTTTGAGTATTAAGGGGAAACTCTCTGTTTCGGTGAAACCGGGGTAGATATTGTCACAACATGTTCCCAAACATGGTTTTACATCATCACATGACCTAACCAAGCCTAAAACAAGTGAGTCCTACACCGGGCTACCCCTGTCAGAAGAAAGTCTAGGGGGGTAGACGATCCGAGGCCCGCGGATCAGGGTTCCGCAAGAAGAAGCGCTTTGGGGCATCGGAACACTTCTAAACCATGCATGTGACCCTAGCATGTGTAATGAAGTGTGGTGGCATGCTCAAAACTCCTAAACCTGGTTGCCAAGTGTGACCCCCTTCGTAGACATGCGCTGTCTCTCCTAAAAACAAAGTGTCTGCAATCTGAGTATTAGGGGGAAACTCCCTGTTTCGGTGAAACCGGGGTAGATCTTGTCACAACATGTTCCCAAACATGGTTTTACATCATCACATGACCTAACCAAGCCTAAAACAAGTGAGTCCTACACAGGGCTACCCCTGTCAGAAGAAAGTCTACGGGGGTAGACGACCCGAGGCCCGCGAATCAGGGTTCCGCAGGAAGAAGCGCTTCGGGGCATCGGAACACTGCCAAACCATGCATGTGACCCTAGCATGTGTAATGAAGTGTGGTGGCATGCTCAAAACTCCTAAACCTGGTTCCCAAGTGTGACCCCCTTCGCAGACATGCGCTGTCTCTCCTAAAAACAAAGTGTCTGCAATCTGAGTATTAGGGTGAAACTCCCCGTTTCGGTGAAACCGGGGTAGATCTTGTCACAACATGTTCCCAAACATGGTTTTACATCATCACATGACCTAACCAAGCCTAAAACAAGTGAGTCCTACATCGGGCTACCCCTGTCAGAAGAAAGTCTAGGGGGGTAGACGACCCGAGGCCCGCGAATTAGGGTTCCGCAGGAAGAAGCGCTTCGGGGCATCGGAACACCTCCAAACCATGCATGTGACCCTAGAATGTGTAATGAAGTGTGGTGGCATGCTCAAAACTCCTAAACCTGGTTCCCAAGTGTGACCCCCTTCGCAGACATATGCGATGTCCCCTAAAAACAAAGTGTCTGCAATCTGAGTATTAGGGGGAAACTCCCCGTTTCGGTGAAACCGGGGTAGATCTTGTGACAACATGTTTTCCAAACATGGTTTTACATCATCACATGATCTAACCAAGCCTAAAACATGAGAGGGATTCACCGGGCTACCCCTGTCAGAAGAAAGTCTAGGGGGGTAGACGACCCGAGGCCCGCGGATCAGGGTTCCGCAGGAAGAAGCGCTTCGGGGCATCGGAACACCTCCAAACCATGCATGTGACCCTAGCATGTGTAATGAAGTGTGGTGGCATGCTCAAAACTTCTAAACCTGGTTCCCAGGTGCGACCCCCTTCATGAAAAAGACAAATTTTTGTGCCGAATTGGTAGGAAATGGGTCAGATATGAACTGCAGGTACATGATCTGATGCTCATATTTTTTTATAAAAATCATTTTTAGGGTGACAATTTGATGTTTCTTTAGAGTTCCAATATGCAAGTATAGGCAGGCTCAGCGCCGAACTAAGAATCTTCGTACTAGTCATTCTGACCGTAGTTGGGGGGTAAGAAATAAAAAAACATGCTTTGCCGTGTAGGTTGCATAAAGCACACGGCAAAGGCTTATCTTTGCCGTGTGTCTAACTGCAGCGGCACACGGCAAAGAACCACCATCAGCTGCCGTTAGGGTGGCTCGCCTAGGGGGCCGTGGGACCCACCTCTTTGCCGTGCGGTCGCCTTTGCCGTGTGCCTCGATTGGTCTTTGCCGTGCATGTGTCTTTGCCGTGTGCCTCGATAGGTCTTTGTCGTGCATCCTTTCTTTGCCGTGTGTCTCTTTTCATCTTTGCCGTGTACCCTTTGTTTGCCGTGTGTTTTTTTTGAATCTACCGTGTGTGTGCTCTTTGCCGTGTACTTCTGGACCAGCTCACGGCACAGAACATCTTTGCCGTGTTCCCGCCCTTTTGGCACACGGCAAAGGACGGGGGCGACGGCAGCAGGAGTTTTTCCCGTAGTGAACTGAATAGATACAAAACTAAACCTACTACTTTCCAGAAATCTACATACAACCAAGGTAGGTACAGGGACACATAGCTTCCAGTAAAGGCCATTCACTAGTTTTGGTGACAATAGTCCTTTACTAATTTCCAATGCAATCAAGGTAGCGTCTTATAAAGTTCAATTAAGTGATCATGAATTCTTGGATCGACCACTTACTTTGGAAAGAACTTCACCATAGTACTATACTCCAATGAAGCATCTGACAGGGAGACAGAGACCACAGTCCAACTACAATCCGTACACCATACGTAAACTTTTCTACTGGATAGCTACATAGTGGCCTAAACATGCAAACTGAACAGCACCAGATAAATCACGCGGCGGTCGCCAGGCAATTAATTCTGCAAAACTGAATTAGGAACTAGCAGAACACAAGCATACCGTAGCACAACATCTAGTAAGTCATGTGGGTGGTGGTTGGCACGAACACTGTGCTTTGGGAAGGTACGGGTAGGCCAGGCATCCTCCTCTCTACCGATGAGCGCCTCAAGGTCGCAGACAGGCGGACTCAGCAAGGAGGTATCAACCGGTTGGGGCAGATCTAGATGATGGACGCTGACAACACGGATAATTTAAGGAAAATGATACACTTCATCTAGAGGATCGCACGCGACGCGTCCCTCGGCTCGCGTGAGCGACGCGTGTCCCGTGGCCCCACCACGTCCTTATTCCTGCACACGACCGCACTTCCTTCCCCTTCTCTTTCCCACGGAGAATGCCATGGTAGCTCCTCAATCCTCCCCCGATTCCCCGCAGCAACCACCCTCGTCCTCCTAGCGGTGGCAACGCCCCGTGCTTCCCCGCACACACTGTGTCCACGCTGGCCACTCCCATGGAGATCGAATCCGTGAGCCTCTCCATGTCCTTGCCCTACGACATACCGTGGCACCGGCACCGCCCTGCCTGACCACCACACAAGCGCCATCCACCATCTCCGGTCCTCATCGCTCGATGATGCTCCCGTTGTTCCCCATCTTCTCACTCGCGGAGGAATCAGCGACGGTGGCATGGTGGTGCTGTGATTGCGCCCTGCGGCGACCAGAACTGCTACCTACGGCGACCAGTGCTGCTACCACCGGTGGACTGCGTTGCTGCGAGTGGCCTCGCTGTAGCCGGACGACCAGGTTCCTACCACGGATGTGCGCGTTGCTACCGACGGTGGGCAGCCCTACTACCATGGGTGTGGGGCATTGCTACCACAAGTCGATGACATCGTTGGCCCTTGTCAGAGCTGGATGGCGGTGCTGCTACCATGGATGCGGAGTTGCTACCGACAACGAGCGGCACTGCTACCATAGGTGTACGACTTTGCTACCACGGGTGGACGGTGCTACTACCGGCGGTCAGCTACCATGGGTGGCCAGAGTTGTTACAGGCGTTCCGGCGGTGTGCTACATTTGGTGTCCGGCGGCCTGCTAGATTGGGTGTTAGGCGTTGCTACGCAACCAACGGCGAGTGCTCCGTCGACGAGGCACCACCTCGATGCTGCAGGCCGGCCATTGTGGGGGCGCCTACAAGTTTTCCATCGCTGGCTTGCCACACTGCTGCAAACCAAAGCTGCTGACGGGTGTTGCTACCGTCGCGGTGATGCAGGTCGACTGTGTGGCCGCATCGCGGTGCTTCAAGCCGGCCGTCAGGGCGCCGCCGCGGCGTTGCAGTTTTTTTTGGGGAAGCTATCCGGCGCACTTTATTGAGAAGCCAACAGAGTTACATCATCGATTATAAACTGCAGAATAAGACAGTTTGGGGGGGGGGGGGGGGGGGGCTATCATGATTAAGCCTATTGGTGCGCCACTTGGTTAGCTTCTCTTCAACAGTGTGTAAAGCTGATATCTCTGAAAGAACTCGCCTTCAGGAAGGAGTGAGCTAGGATCGGGGGTGATGCAGTTTATGTTGCGTCGTGCGGGGCTGGGACTGGGATGGAGCTGGGATGGGGAAAAGGGCAAGAGGCAGATCGTACGGTCATCGTGATCTGATCGTACAGCTGGGGACCGGGGGATCGGGTTGTTTGAGCCCTGGGGACACCTAGAGCTCTCCATAATTTAAGGAGGTTTAAACTAGCAGGGCTTGAGTGATAAATCACTGGGATGACAGAAATTGCATACCTCAAAAACCGATGACCACGCTTGCAGACGGGGCGGAGAAAGCAGGGGCGGCGACGAGCGTGAGAGGAGGCGGCGACGAGCGTTAAAGGCGGCGATGCTTGGGGTGTGAGGCGTCAGCGGCGGCAGACAAGGCCACGGGGACAGCAGCGGAGAAAGATTGGACCGACTATGGAATCTGGACCGCGACGGCGAGGATGAGCAACGGTGCTGGTCTGCCGGTGTGTGGCCTATGGCCAGCTTGCGATCCGGCAGACGATGCGTCCTGGACAGTGCGGGATATGCAGGCTGGGGGTTATTGGGCTTGGCCTTCGGAAGTTTAATTCAGCCTACAGACCATTCAACACGCTGACGCCTCCATCATATTTCCTTTTTCGGTGGTCCAAAAACAATTCCGCTGAAAAACGATGGGTCCAAAAAAAAAAAACCCAAACGACCGAAATAAAATCGGTTACTGAAAGTGGAAACAGAAAAAAAATCTACATCGACGGAGAAAACCAAGAATTTGGGTTCATTTTCGGGTCCTCTGCTCTTATGCCCACTGTCACTAATCTATCTCAGCAGCAAGCGCAATCCATCATGTTAGCTTATAAATCTTACTTACAACATTCACCAAGCTAGTTTATAAATCTTAGACACTACGAAATGGTAATCCGGTGTATAGGAAAACCCTAGCAGCCAAGCTAAGGTGGTCAAGATGATGACAATTTCTTCACCGCCACCGACATTGTATGTTGCTGCCTTGCCGGTGTTGTTTCCCTCACCTCCAACAGCAAGAGAGACCTCGAGATGCTCATGGGGAAGTTAGATTGCATCTACTTCTGAGGATTTTGTTTTGTAACTTTGTGTTTTCCTGGAGTTTTTTTTCTTTTTGCTATAGTTTCTTTGATATATTACATATTTATTACATAATAAATGTAATTTTACTTGTCCCCACATTCTCACTTGATCGGAATTTCGTAAGTGCAACTAATAAGAAAAGTTAAACTGTGTTAAAATTGCAAGTTTCTCTTTCAATCGGCTGAGACGTAGATGAAACCTAATAAAAAGAGTGAATTCCACTTTTTACCCTTTACTTCTGCATTTGTGACACTAATTACCCCATGTAGTGAAAATTTATCTAAATTACCCTGTTCAGAAACTTTCAACACTCATTTTCTGATGCATATCCATTGGGAAAGGTGTGAGGGGACGATTGAGCCTTGAAATTATCGAGATAGCAACAAAGAAGGGTAGATATGATCAGCGACGACGCCCTCCGATCTTGACATATTTTGCTACAGCGCATCGTCCTAACATGTCGGTCCTATCCAAGAACACGTGTTGAATGCTAAAACGGGGCAAAATCATGCTCAGAATTTTCTTAAACGAGACATTCGAGTACAACTTTTACTAAATAGGGTAATTAGTGTCACAAATGCACAAAATAGAGTAAAAAGTGGAATTCACTCTAATAAAAAAGGGAGCACGTCGGTTTATGCTAGCTTAACATACAGGATTAACGATCATTATTATTGCCTCCACTGGTGCATGCATGCGGGCACGCTAAAATTGCAGACGAGGCGTATCAATAATAATCATGGCTAGGAGTCCAAATAAGCAAGACAGTTTGTTGCCTTGGCAATGTTAACATTTGAGCAAGTATCAGCCTCAAGTAGATGACAAAGTTATGAGCAAGTATCAGCCTCTAGCTATAGCGGGCAACGAAGCTTCCTCCAAGCTATCTTCCTCACACTAGCTGCACCGACGATGTCCGACGAGTAACCTAACCATGCCATCATCCATGCATAACCATCTCAGTCCCACCTCAAATAAAGTTGCGTAGTAGTAGTAGTGTCGTACTAATTTATAATTAATGGCAGTGTTCTTGCATCTTTTAAAGACGTGCCCATGTTTTGTGATGAGCCTTAGCAGTCTACAAATTGTTATCTGTTGGACTGATGCCAACACTTCACTACTGGATCCACATTACCTAATAGCTTAAGCTTGGTCGCATGCAGCAGCGCTAAGGGCACTTGCTGCGCTTGCAATGGATAGTTGTCGATGGCTGTGGGCCTTTGCTGCTATCCAACGCTGCTTGTGGGCTGGATGGTGGCCCTTTACACGTGCATTGTAGCTGGAGCCTGGAGGGCGGTGCGCCGGTTCCAATGGTTAATTTTGGATTTTTGAGATTCAGGCAAGGATGGCATAGCCTTAACGTTAATGGCGAGGTTCAAAAGAGAAAAGAGCGTTCGTTGCACTAGCGCCTTATCTTTTGAAGCTAAACAGAGGCTCGAAAGACGGAGTACCTCTGAAGTCGTTGGCTGCCTTTCTGTAGTGCGCAAGTCAGAGTGAACTTCTTCTTTTGTTCTACGTGTCCTGAATACATCCGCACGCATCCCCTTCCTCTTTCCCCCTGTCCCCACCGCCTCCTCTTGATGAAACACACCTGGAAAAAAATTGATCAGTATATCAACTCGCCTGGAAAAAACTGTAGATCCACAACGCCTATCATAGAGTGTTGAAACACACCGCAACGGCGAGGCGAAGTTTACATACCCGTCTAATATATATCACGCTCTTTGCTAGAAAAACGAATTCTGAGTGCTTGTGTTTGAAGCGAAATAAAAATCTTAGACATACATGCTCAATTTGGCCAGAAGAGACAGGTGTATTCCGTGCTAGCTAGCTCCTCTTTGCTAGAAAAACGAATTCTGAGAATGACCGATGGCCAACTGCAATGCATATCCTAGAGAAGGACATGACAAAAACTAACATACTTGCTTTTATTTCAGCTGGGTTTTTTCCCGAAAATCCATGATATTTCTATTAATAGATTAACAGAGGAGACTGTAAATACTCCACCATAATTCTAAAAACGATTGTCATAGTAGGATCGTGTCACTATTGTTTTTCACTATTTTTAAAAAAGAGAGATAATCCCCGTAGTTTCAAAAAGCCCGCATCTAGCAAAGAAAATTACGATCTCGACGTGGGATCCAGAGAACTTCGTTTCCCTTTAATAAATCAATTTCTGGGAAATCTATTATTAGAATACATATGCACACCCCATGGATGCTTCCGAGAGGAGTTAACCTTCTGCCTCATCCTAATAACATCATCAACATTAATTTCTATCAAAAAAATTCAAAACAGGTTGTCCGACAAACCATAATATGTCTTCAACGATGAGTTCGTCTCGACAAGAGCTTCAAAACAAGATACCACATTGTTATACTTGGGAAAATTTTCTTTTCTATCGTGACTAGTTGCAAAATTATAGTACTGTGATTGTTATGTTAGTTGTGAATGGTTACCACAATAAAATTTTATTGTTTCCAGTGTATTACTTGTATCCTTTGGGCCATTACAATATTATGTGGATTTAGAATTTGAATATAAAGGCTATATTGACAAGTAAGAGACTGCAACATACCATAAAAAGTAGAATTACACAAGTCTTACATGGATCGATAGTGACGGTTGGTAACCTAGTTTTAATCAAAACCAAACTAATTTTGCTGATGTCATGCTTGCATGCTTATTCTCATCTATTGTGTACATTTTAGGTGAAAATTGGTGCAGTACAAGGAGTCCAAAATCAACGCTGCCAACGAGTCCAACCCATCAGTTTTTAGTATCTATGAAATTCAAATTTTATCAAAATTTGGAACTAACGTAATTATTCAATTTAGATTCTTGGGAGCCAAATGACAGGTTTTAGTGTCTTCACCACATGTTGTCTCCAGAAGACGAGGACACAGGTATAAGCTAAATAAGCCAACCCATGCCCGGATTAGCTGGTTAGTCTTAGTGCGAGATAACTTTATGCCCTGATTTGTTGGTTAGTCTTAGTGCGACATAACTTGTTTAAATAGTTGCATGGTCGATTTACCATTGGGTAATATTTATGAGGCCATGCATTTATATATTTATTAATGAAATATTTCCTAGCTAGTCCAACATTAGAGCTGCATTGCATACTTCAAAGGGAACACATATGAATATTAGCAATTGTCCATAATGTAACCATCTGGGGAGGATTTTAGATACAGATCAGCCACTAGCGTGTGTGTGTGTGTGTGGGGGGGGGGGGGGGGTGTAACACCCTCGAATCGGCCCTATGCAAGTTTTAGCGATTCCCGTCAAACCCGCATAGAAACGATTCAAAGATGTCCACCAGGCACTTGCGTGCGGGTGGAAAACGAAGTAATAACATTACACAATAGTTCACGATGGAACCCACAGAAACATATATATATATATACACACACACATATACAATACAAACATTCAAATCACCTTAAAACGATACAACATCCGAGTACGGATAAGATGCAAATGGGGCTAAGAGCCCTGAAGAATAACCAATGGCGTCCATAACCCTGCCCAGGCCAAGCCGAAAGGGTAACCCTGCTAACGACGTCGAACTCTGTCAACACCCGGATTTTTAATCCCAGATGCCCGTTATGCCATATCTCGCAATCCCATGATTACCATTTTTGCGAGACATAACGGATTGGATATCAAAGTACATCATCCATTACAAACCATATATAAGGTCTTACACAAATAAGGATCTCATGATCCAGTCTTAATACAACAAGCAGCGGAAATAAAAGATAATGTAGCGGTGGGGTCCATCTTCAGGGGCACAGGCAATGCTGACGAAGGCAGATAGTCCTAGTTATCATAGCCGTCCTGCTGACCATCATCTTGATAATCTCCTTCATAGTCTGGCCATGATAATAGCCAGGGACAAAAGCCATGAGTACTCTTTAAGTACTCGCAAACTACTATTAACAGGTACTATAGTTCTAAGTCAAAGTGCTAAATCTAAGTTTAACTATCAAGTTAAGTTTGAAACCTAAGCTGAGTTCAGAAGCAAAGAAAGATAAAATAAAGTTCTAGAATCACTTAAGTTGGGAAGCAATTATCATCAACACAACCCTATTGTGGTCAAGTAAAAATTCATCATCTATTTCAAGTTATTTAGAAAATATCTGACAATGAAACAGTATGGCCATTCCAACTGTCCATAACCGCGGACGCGGCTATTCGAATAGTTTGACACTCTGCAGAGGTGGTACACTTTCACCACAAGATTCGATACATCTGTCAGGGATAAACCTGAATCATCATACTTAGTATGTGTTGGGACCGCTGCATAGAAAACAAAAAATTTCCTACGGTGTGAACTACACGCCAAGATCTATCTACTAGGTACAAAGCAACGGGTGGACATACATCCAACGAGAACTTACCCTCGTAGACAACGAGCTTTGTTAACGAGTAGGAACTCGTGGTTGATGTAGTCGTACACTTGCCGATCTCAAGATCGTGATGAAGTCCAGCAGGTCCGGCAACAGCACGTCCATCAGATCCAGCTCCAGCACCACCAAGTCCAGCACCGCAAAAGCAGCGGTGCATCTGTGATCGCACACACGTCCGGTACCCTGACAACCTCCGTCCCTCGCTCTAGCAAAGCAGCGGAAGCAACAACTCCTTTCCAGATAAAGCCACCGGGAACATGTATCTCGCTAATCCGAGACCATGGGGGAATAATACTAGAGGAGGAGAGAGATCCTTCACAAGAAGGTGTGTGTGAGAAGTGAGGAGGGGTGGCCTTTTATAGGAGGAGGAGGGTGCCCCTCCTTCATGGCCGGCGCCTGGAGGGGGTGACCCTTCACCTCCTCCATTCATGTGGTGGTAACCCCTCCACATTAAAATGCCCCTTCACATTCTCTTTTAAAGTCTCCACTTTAAATGCATTAAATTTCTCCAAATTTAATGCTCTCTCATTTAATAAATCTCTTTTATTATTATGTATTCAGAATTTTGTTAATTATTTTAATTAACAAATATTCACATAAAACCCCCTGCAACATTTCAATATTACATGCAGAACCAATTTCAGCATTTTCACCCGAAACAGTTTTGGTGTCTATTGAAATAATTCCAGCGCTTTCTTAAATCTTTATCTGAAACATATTTGCTCCAAATGGTGTCGGTATCCCTTAAGTGTGTCACCCTACGGTTCACGAATAATGCAGACATGATCGAGACCCCTCTCCGATCAATAATCAGCAGCGGGACCTGGAGATCCATACTGACTCCTACACATTCAATGATGACTTCTGTGATCGTGAGAACCTTTAACACTAGTAACTAAATCCCTTTGTCCCGCGATATATTACATGTCCGAGATTCGATCATCGGTATCTCCATACCTAGTTTGATCTCGTTACCGACATGCACTCTTTTCTCGTTCCTGTGATATAACATTCTAGTGATCATATCACTTGCTTGTAAGCTATTTCAATGTGATATCACCGAGAGGACCCAGAGTATATCTATCCGTCATCGGATTGACAAATTCCACTCTTGATCCATGAGCCTCAACATAACACCTTCGTAGCACTGAACCCATCTTTATAGTCACCTTGTTACGGTGTGACGTTTGATGTTATCAAGATACTCTTCCGGTGTTAGCAATTAACATGATCTCATGGTCTAAGGATAAAGATTACTTCGTATGATGTTATAGCAATATAAACATAATGACTTGTTCGTAATGCTATACTTCGGATGAATGTTCATCACATCATTCCACCAATGGTGTGACCTTGTTATTAACAATATCCAATGTCCATGATCAGGAAACCTTGATCATCATGTTAATCAACAAGCTAGTCTATAAGAGAGGCATAACTAGGAACCCTTTTTGTTTATTAAACACACATGTATTGATGTTTCCGGTCAATACAATTCTAGCATGCAAAATAAACATTTATCATAAACATGGAATAAGGTAATAACCACTTTATTATTGCCTCTCGGGCATATTCCCTTCAGTCTCCCACTTGCACTAGAGTCAATAATCTAGTTTGAAAAACTTTGCGTATTGAACACCTATGGCTTTCTGGTGTTGCATATACGCTATTGCTAGTGGTTAACATAATCTTCGGATCTGACAGTTTCAGGTACGTGTGTATTTGCATGTCTTTGCGTCTAGTGATCTCCACATCACTCATTCTCAAATGAGATGGCATTGTATAAATTTGGTCCTCTAGTGAGACCTTTAGTTCGTTCGGCTCAAAATATGTCGATATTATTATCACACAATATATCTTCATAGTATTAGCCCACTTTGAACCACACCTAGTTTGATAACAAACTACTTAACACAAATGCCCTCCTATGCTGCTACTATAGCAGTCATATACTTAGCCTTTTGTTGTAGTATCCGTCACAATGTCTCAACTTTGGAACTCATCCAAATCCATCATGGAACATCCTTTCCATTACATTGTGCCACCCATAGTCTAAATTGAGATAAATTTAATTTGTATCTTGTGACAAAATTAGTATCAATGTAACACTTTACAATGAACTACCTTTAACTATTTGTCACTTATACATGATATATTCTTAGTTCTTCCAAAGCTCATAAGAATATCTTTACTATTGTCCAATGATCATCTCATGAATCATTCTGGTATATGCTCATAACATTTAGAGCATAGGACATTCTGGATATATACATATCATGGTATAATCGATCAAAATCTTCATGTGATTTTACTCACCAAGTGTTGAAACACTTGAATCTTGATACAATTCTTTCCATGCAGCAAGAACCTTTCTTGTTGTTTCTATATTGAACCCTTTCAATATCTCATATATGTATGTCTGGCATAACCATATTTGTGCCTTAATCTATCATATTTAGGGTTTGCCCAAGTGTTTCATCAAAATCTTATTTTAATAAAATTCTTAACTTGTGTCAATACAAGATACATCATTTCCAATCAACAATATGTCCTCTACATAATGTATTAGAAATATGTCTCAGCGCTCCCACTTAATTTCTTGCAAATGCAAGCATCTTCATCATCTCTGATGAATTTAAACTCTTTTAACGGTTTCATCATGGTGAAGATTCCAACTCCGCTATACTTACTTCAACTATTGAAGTTTGCATGCCCTTTTAGCACCCTTTGAATTAACAAAACCCTTTGGACCATGTCTTGTACACGTCCTAGGATACCGTTCTTTTAGAAGAACCTTGTTTTGTTTATTCAACTACCATATACCAACTTATATGTAGTGGTTGCTACATTAATCCGTCAAGACTAAATATCACTATGAAAGATCAAATCTTGTCATAGTCAACTCCTTGAACATTGTCGTAAACTTCTTTCCGACATGTCGACTATTTCATAGATGTTAAACATCCATGTCTATTTCTTTATAGATCCAAACATGACGGATAGGCTTCACGCCTTTCCGGAGGGTCTTCCAAGTTCAGAAACTTGATTTCTCGTGTACGGATACTATCACGGATTCTATGACTTCTAGTCATTTTATGGAGTCAGGGCCCATCATCGCTTCTTTGCATATAGTCAGTTCATCATTGTCAAAACAATAACGACTTGCTTATCAAATCTTACTATTTGATTCTTACCGACCCACACGGTTCTATAGGAACTCTAATCTCCGAGATCACACCTTTTGTAATCACGAGAGCCATGAGCATTGTGGCCGCCACCGGGACACTTTCTGGCGCTGTGCTACTTAGCACATATAGCTAAGGTTCAACAACCTTATCAAAGTTCTATTATCCTCCCACTTAACTTTTCACGAAAAATTCCTTCTCAAGAAACTTGACGTTCCAAGTAACAAACTCTTTTGTCCTTGGTGTTATGGAGAAATTCCCAACAAATTCTTTGGGATAACCTACAAAGACGTGCTTATCCGACTTTGGTTGTAAACATTTTACTTATGCATAGCATACCAAAATTTAAGAAAAGACAATTCGGGTTTTATCCCAAACCATACTCATATGGTGTCATTTCAATGGATCACGATGGTGCTCTTTTCAGTGTAAAAGCGGTAGTCTCAAAAGCTTCAATTGTAACTACCTCGGTGAATTACGCTCCTAGTACAAGCCTGGATGATCAGAAATGGTTGAAATAGTACGGTGGGGCCCAAATGCCACTCACAGGTAGACCTTTCGGCCGTCCCAACCATTTCCAAACATCGGGGCAAGAACGGGCGGCGTAATCGGCAGGCGAAGGGATCAACTACATACACAAATGAGTATGTATGCAAGCCACCATACAATAGTACATCAGAGCCATTCCATCTAAAAAGAAAGGAAATATAGCAACGCCATACGGCAAGATCCAAATATCCTAGATAGATATAATAGTTTAGGATATCTCCTCATACATCAATCAACAGGGTATCAAGCGGAAGCGGAAGACAAAATCCGAGTACGGATAAGAAGCAAATCGGCATAAGATGCCCCATAAATAAGCACATCCCGCCCACAGATCGCATGGATCCCCGTTCCCGGAATCTCTACACCGAATGATCGTTCCCCACATCGTCCGTCTCTTCCACCCAGTATCCATCTTGCGAGTGTACATGTTCATCTGAACCAATAATTTATCGTGTGAGACCCTAGGGGTACTCAGCAAGTCTTTATGCCTCTAAAGGGGACACAACCTGGGGTGACGCAATTGCAGCAAAAGATAAACCCTAACAATTCTATAGATACTCGCTAACCATCCGCCTAACCAGAGATAGACGGATGTCCGTGAATTAATAACAACAGTTATAACGGTAATCTTAACAGATCCATCCTCCTCCTCGCTTACCGACGAGGAAGCGGACGAACAACCCCCCCCCATCCGTTGGCAGTTTTATCATCCATTCTGTGAGTATTGCACTATTTACTAGTCAGGTACCTAGTCTAGTCAAATTAAAAGCGGTACTTTAGTTATTCTTGTCTATGATCGAGAAACTGTGCTCCAAGTCGTCCATAACCGCGGACACGGCTTTCAGAAAGTTTTTACCCTGCAGGGGTGCACAAATAGCAACACACACTCGATATGCCTCGGAAAAACCAAATCAAAACCAACGAGGCAGTCACGACAAAGCGATCACAGGATTTAGAAATATTTCAGGGGGCCACCCCATTGAGCTACCCGCAACGAAGTTAGCTGACTCCGAGACGGTCTCAAGGTTTGTGGAGCCGGCTGTAAACGACTGGGAACCCGAAAGTGTGACTGGGCTTGTCGATACAGCGAAAATGGGTCACGGACCTAAACAGTACAGTGTGCAGTACCTCGCACAATTTGAATTAAAGCAGTAAAGCATGGCATAAGTACAGGATAGTAAATAAAACCTCAAACTAGTTTGTGGCCCTCAAGAAATAAGAATGAATCAAGCTCTGGCTCAGGGGGGGGTCCATAAGGCCTCCCGGATGTGGATAGCGCGAATAATCTTGGAACAGGAATCAAGTACTCAGGGTCTTACGGGACACAAGTGAGCCTGAAAAACCAAATAGCGAATATGGCTCACCGATGCCACTTTCATTAGTTATCCCATTACTACTCAGGTTAAGTTGTTTAGGTACCTCGTTGTCCATCAGACACTCACATACCCTACACATGTTGTTCTACGACTCGCATGGCTCAAACAACTCCTGTAGTAATGGCTCATGGGATGGAGGAACAAGCTTCGGTGGGGTTCAAAAGTAAAGGCCATGCAATACTTGGGATTCAATTTAATGCAATCGCGACTCAATGATGCAAGAATAAGATAGAGGCAATAGGTACTATATGTGTGCAAGCATGTGGTAGTGCTTGCCTGGCAGCTCAGTTGAAGCGAGAGAAGGATCTGGGTGGTACTCCTGGGTGTCTTGATAAATCCCCTGCTCAGCGTCTATTCGAAGAAGAACCAAACAAACAAGGGCCAACATAAATAAAGTGCACAAGCATATGAATAAAATGCGACAAGCAAACAATCATGCCATGATGAATGATGCACAATTTGCATGGCAAGGAAGTAGCATGGCATAGGTGAAGTGTGGAACACAAGAATAAACATTTTTATTTAGTTTTGGCCCCATTTTATGCCCATAATAGTTGCTGTACACTTTATATTTATATGATGCATGCTTCAAAACAACCCAAGGAATGCATAAACAGAAAGGTCTCGTCGAGCTAATCATTTTAGACATATCATTTGTTAAATTTGGATTTATAAATCAAAAGTTATTAATTATTTAAGAAAAAGGGGCATTTATTGTAATTTAAGTAAACTTGGAATTTTAAATGTCCAAAATATATTTTGAATGGCATATTTGAATTCCTCACATTTTTCTGATTTGAAAACATATATTATTTGTTAAATTTGGATTTATATTTGAAAAGATAATTAAAAACAGAGTTATATTTGAATTTGAAATAATTAGAAAAAGATTTGAATTTTAAAACAGATTAGCTGTAATACTTTTGTTACCCAGACAGTCCCAGCCACAGTCGCTGACGGGTGGGACCGTTGCTGACTGGACACACAGCGCGCGGAAAACATTTTACACCGCGGCCTAATCTAGCCCAAGCGGATGACAGGTGGGGTCATGGCACGGGCGGACCCACTCGCGGGCGCGCCAGCGAGGTTGTGCCACATGGAGGAGCCAGGGGGCGCGGGTTGAGGGTAAACATCTGCGGGGGTGTTTTTGCAAAACGATCGGAGAGGCTGACGGTGGGCCGGCTGGTCCGCGGTTGAGCAGAAAAAGAAACGGAGGGGGTTTGTGCAAAACAGCCTCTGCTACTGTTTTTCTTCTCGCGTCGCTGGCGACTGATCGGTGCGCGGCGCTAGGCGGGGATCGAACGCGGGTCGCAAGGGTGCACGCGGAAGGCCGGAGCCAGCGCGGCTAGGTGGGCTAGGTGACACAGAGGGTCGACGCGGCCTAGATGTGGTACTGCGCTTAGCGGGGGCGAGCAGACGACAGCGAGCGACGGTGCTCTGAGAGCGCTCGATAGAAGGCACGGCGGCGCTAGGGCGGGATCGGCTAGAGGGGGATGTCCAGGAGGTTGGCCGGCTCACCGCGAGTTGGTCGGTGTAGACGGATCTGCTCGAGGCGCAGGCGATCGTCGGGGAAGCAGACGTACTGGCGGCTAGGGTTTGCGTCGGGGCGACGGTGGTTCTGGCGGTTCCGGCGCTTCTCCTCCTCGACGGCGGGTACAGGCGGCCTCCTAGGCGTCTCCTCGTTCTCCCTGGCTTCTTCTCGGACGTGCTGCGCTGATGGATCGACTGGGCGTGGTGGAGGCCGACGGTGGCGGCGAGAGGGAGGTTGGCGTCGGTGGGGAGGAACGGCAGGGGGAGGGGGCGCCCTGGGGTGGATCTGGGGATGGCAGAGGGGTGGTAGGAGGAGGATAAAGCCGAGAGGGAGAGGGAGATGCCGTGGGGGTGGAGTAGATGGGAAAAGGTGGCTCGGTGCCACCTTTCTCTTCTCCCTCCTTCACGTGCACGGTCGGGGGAAGGGCAGGGCGCGCGCATGGGGAGCTGGCAGGTGGGGTAGGGCAGGCCAGGGTGGTGGGAGGCTCGGGCTAGGGGCCGCAAGGCAGGGAGGGAAGGAGCAAGAGAGAGAGAGGCTCGGGCTAGGGTAGGGTTTTGGAGCTAGGCTCGGGTGGGGACTTGGGTTAGCTAGGGCAGGGTGGGTGGCCAGGGAGAGAGGGTGGCCGGTGGGGCCAGCTGGGTCTGGTTGGAGGGGTGGCTCGGCTAGGGAGGAGAGAAAGAGAGGGTACTTAGGGTTTGGTGTAGATTAGGTGTAGATTAGGGTTTAGGTTTAGATGGGGTATGGGTATGGTGATGATGGAGTAGGTTTAGGTGAGAGAGAGATGAGGGGTGAGGTTTAAATTCACTCAAAAATCCAATAAAATCCAAATTACAAGCAAAAAGGTGGTACTTGCATGGGCCATGCATAATATTTAATGCCATGTTGATACTTGTGAAGACAATATTATTTCATGGCATTCTTATTATGCATCCCAAATTATGGAGTAAGGCCCAAGCAAAGGAATTTGAAAGAATTCCAAGTGGAGTATATGGAAATGATCACATTGGATTATAGTTGGGGCTTGCTAGTGTGTATATGCCACTAGATGATCAATAGTCCCAAACTTATTCCAACATGAGCATAATTCCATGATAAACCATATGGAAGCTAGAAGAAAGGGTTCCACTCACAAGGCATGCAAAGGTGGCCATGTGGCTCTCATGTTTCAATATTGTGAAAACAACATGATGCTAAGATGAGAGCATGTGGAATAGAGTTGGATCCATCCCAACCCACATGAGCTAGAGGTAAAACCAATAAGTGCCAAGCTCATATTTAGTTGGATGGTGGAATTATAAGGTGGTGAAATGAAAGGGTGGTGGAGTTAATAAGAGATATGCCCCCAACTCAACTTGGGCATTTAAACAATATATCAAGACCCAAATACAATATCAAGACGCAATACAATTAACAATGCATATGAGATAAGAACCAAATGAAAAGGGTTTTATATGATGCTCAAATGCAAGGTGGCATGATGACATGAGCATGATATAATGATGATGCAGCAATTATATATATTTGAAGTAGCATATATCTAGGCTAGGCTAGTAGCATTGCAATTGTTAGACAATTGGGATACTACAACTCTCCCCCACTAAACAAGAATCTCGCCCCGAGATTCCTAGGAAAAAGAAAACAACGCAAGGAGAGGCGGGCGTTCGGAACGAAGGTGATCCTTGCGTTCCCAAGATGATGAAGAGCTGAATGGTGCGACCACTACACCTTGCAAAACTTGCTAGACTTGTTGCGAGTCTTGCGGTTTGCTTGAGAAACAACGGGTTAGAAGAGCTGAAGGATTGTTGTGAGACAAGAAGGATAGGATGGACATAGCTCCGGTTTTCTCAAGAAACAAGATAAAAGAAAAGAACCACTGGTGAAAGAAAAGGATAGATGATGTATCATGGATAAAGAAAAGACGCACCGTTAAGACTAAAGATTTACCGATACTAGAGAGGATGAATCTTTGTCGCGCCGGAAGAAAAAGAGCTGGATTGGAGAGGTTTGAACCACTATGACGATAGCAGCATGTCTTCTCTCGGATTTGAGAAATGAAGTTCGGAAACAATTTTGCCTTCAAACAATAGAGTCCCTTGATATCAACAGAAAGATTTAGCTAGACATCGCCGGATTAGATTCTTCTTGCGCCGGTAAGAACCAAAAGATCACGCAATTGAGGTGCGCGAATATAACTTCTAGAGACGGATGTGAAGCCAGATCATGGTGGAACCCTGAGAGCAACGAAGATGGAGGATCTGGAGTCTATTGTCGAGATACTTATTGCTTTCTTTATCCTTGAGGATAACGCAAAAGATTTGCGGCTGATGGCATCAACCATAATTGGCTTTACCACAGCAAATATTTGATGAAACGAAGAGAGAGATAGTTTCATTTCATCTTGATTGGGGATGTCGAGCACCGGTAGAATGACGAGGACGGAAAAAAGTTTGCGTTTGTTTCCACCAGATAACAGAAGATTTTGCTCCGTGTAGGATACGACGAGATCACCGACAAGAGATTATTGATTAATTTCTTCGAGAGAGCACTCCGGAAAGACAAGGACGGAAGTAAAAGGATCAAGGGATAAAGGCCACTTATAACTTCCGTGGAATGATTGAAATCACATCAGTTCACCAATTCAATGTACGAGAGCGAATGATAAGAGTAGTGGTATGGTAGCTACTCCATCCCGCACTCAAAGCATTACTCCGCACATGAATAAGAAAACCATGCAACCCAACTACCGAAACAGACTGAAGGTATTGACAAGAAGAGCTCATGGAACTCCGTTAGAAAACAAGGATAGATGCAAACGATTCACCAGATCCAAGATAGATAAGGGTGATGATGTTGTCGTCATATCGGAAATACCAAGCCACCGGAAAGATATGAAGGAAGATCATGGAGACAACTGCAAGATTCCACAGACAAAGAAAAAGATAGCACCACTTGAACAGAAGGATTACGAAAGATCTGAAAAGTCTTCATGGCCTCCGGTGGATTGAGCACAGATGATAGAACGAGAGGGTTTCGAAAGATCACTTGACGAGACTGAGGTGAAAGAATTGCACGTTCTTCTTGAAAAGATTGAGAAAGATTTAGCGGTCTTGAGGAAAAACTTTAGCGGAACGACGATGATAACTTGCCAACAAGGAACAACTCCGGATTTGATTAAAGATGAAGGATGGAATTAACAATGGACTGGCTGATTCTAGAGTTGAAGAAGATGCACTGGGAGAATAGATTATCTGGTCCTTTGGAAGAAAAAGAGATGACGCCTGGTTCACATTGCCGATTGGGTCGCCGGTTACAAAGATAAGGAGATCTTGGTTACGAACCGATGATATAGCTTTGCTTATGGTATGAGCTATCAGAGACGAAAAAGATGTGCAAATATGGAGTTGAAAAAGATGTGCAGCATGATAAACAGATGATAGACCGCCGTAGTGCCTTGAGAAACTCCGGCTTTCCAAGGATGCTTGAATAAGCATAGATAGGATCACGGTGTACTCAAAATCACAGGAGTATCTTTAGCAATCCGGAGTGGTAGCATTTTTCCATATTCCAAACGACACTATCATGAGTGGAATATAGCTATGCCGAGAACCAATTACAATCAGCAGCATCGGATCGACACATGTTATGTAATTAGCCCAAGAGAAAAGAAGATGAAGTGAAAACTCCAAGATTAAGCGCCGGTGACAAAAGAAGGAGTTAGCATGGACATGCTGATTAAAGGGAGATAGATAATGTTTCGCACACGACTGAAAAGGAGTATGGAAACACAGATGGATCAAAGAAAAATTTTCCGCATTTTTTCGGCATTAAAATACCAATAGATGCGCAAAAACAGATAATGAAACAAGATTAGCGACTCTACCTCTCTACCTGATAAGTGATTTTGCACGGAGATGGAGTTGCTAGAAGGAAGAACGCCCTTAAGAAGATGGCACCGGTTAACAAGGAGTCAGATAGATCGCGCCGGTATACAACGAATCAGATAGATCTCGTCGGTTTGCAAAAGCCTGTCAGTATGGAATGTACCAACAGTTGATAACCAAAGGCAGATTGTGATAACAAACTGGATGCAACAGATAGACAAGGATTTACACACACACACACACTTTCTATGGTACTACGGAAACCCAGAACACGTGAATCCTAGTTTGAATTTTTAGAAGAGGATTGAAAACGTTACACTTCCTTACCAGAAAAGGTGGTGATTGGGTAAGAAGAAAAGTGGAAGCAGTCCTACTCTCGCGTTTTGTTTTTCCCTAATATACATAACTACCAAAATATTTGCTAGACAGACAACGACCATTTGGCTGAGACCCTGAAGGGCGGGATGGCTCTGATACCAATTGTAACTACCTCGGTGAATTACGCTCCTAGTACAAGCCTGGATGATCAGAAATGGTTGAAATAGTACGGTGGGGCCCAAATGCCACTCACAGGTAGACCTTTCGGCCGTCCCAACCATTTCCAAACATCGGGGCAAGAACGGGCGGCGTAATCGGCAGGCGAAGGGATCAACTACATACACAAATGAGTATGTATGCAAGCCACCATACAATAGTACATCAGAGCCATTCCATCTAAAAAGAAAGGAAATATAGCAACGCCGTACGGCAAGATCCAAATATCCTAGATATATATAATAGTTTAGTATATCTCCTCATACATCAATCAACAGGGTATCAAGCGGAAGCGGAAGACAAAATCCGAGTACGGATAAGAAGCAAATCGGCATAAGATGCCCCATAAATAAGCACATCCCGCCCACAGATCGCACGGATCCCCGTTCCCGGAATCTCTACACCGAATGATCGTTGCCCACATCGTCCGTCTCTTCCACCCAGTATCCATCTTGCGAGTGTACCTGTTCATCTGAACCAATAATTTATCGTGTGAGACCCTAGGGGTACTCAGCAAGTCTTTATGCCTCTAAAGGGGACACAACCTAGGGTGACGCAATTGCAGCAAAAGATAAACCCTAACAATTCTATAGATACTCGCTAACCATCCGCCTAACCAGAGATAGACGGATGTCCGTGAATTAATAACAACAGTTATAACGGTAATCTTAACAGATCCATCCTCCTCCTCGCTTACCGACGAGGAAGCGGACGAACAACCCCCCCATCCGTTGGCAGTTTTATTATCCATTCCGTGAGTATTGCACTATTTACTAGTCAGGTACCTAGTCTAGTCAAATTAAAAGCGGTACTTTAGTTATTCTTGTCTATGATCGAGAAACTGTGCTCCAAGTCGTCCATAACCGTGGACACGGCTTTCAGAAAGTTTTTACCCTGCAGGGGTGCACAAATAGCAACACACACTCGATATGCCTCGGAAAAACCAAATCAAAACCAACGAGGCAGTCACGACAAAGCGATCACAGGATTTAGAAATATTTCAGGGGGCCACCCCATTGAGCTACCCGCAACGAAGTTAGCTGACTCCGAGACGGTCTCAAGGTTTGTGGAGCCGGTTGTAAACGACTGGGAACCCGAAAGTGTGACTGGGCTTGTCGATACAGCGAAAACGGGTCACGGACCTAAACAGTACAGTGTGCAGTACCTCGCACAATTTGAATTAAAGCAGTAAAGCATGGCATAAGTACAGGATAGTAAATAAAACCTCAAACTAGTTTGTGGCCCTCAAGAAATAAGAATGAATCAAGCTCTGGCTCAGGGGGGTCCATAAGGCCTCCCGGATGTGGATAACGCGAATAATCTTGGAACAGGAATCAAGTACTCGGGGTCTTACGGGACACAAGTGAGCCTGAAAAACCAAATAGCGAATATGGCTCACCGATGCCACTTTCATTAGTTATCCCATTACTACTCAGGTTAAGTTGTTTAGGTACCTCGTTGTCCATCAGACACTCACATACCCTACACATGCTGTTCTACGACTCGCATGGCTCAAACAACTCCTGTAGTAATGGCTCATGGGATGGAGGAACAAGCTTCGGTGGGGTTCAAAAGTAAAGGCCATGCAATACTTGGGATTCAATTTAATGCAATCGCGACTCAATGATGCAAGAATAAGATAGAGGCAATAGGTACTATATGTGTGCAAGCATGTGGTAGTGCTTGCCTGGCAGCTCAGTTGAAGCGAGAGAAGGATCTGGGTGGTACTCCTGGGTGTCTTGATAAATCCCCTGCTCAGCGTCTATTCGAAGAAGAACCAAACAAACAAGGGCCAACATAAATAAAGTGCACAAGCATATGAATAAAATTCGACAAGCAAACAATCATGCCATGATGAATGATGCACAATTTGCATGGCAAGGAAGTAGCATGGCATAGGTGAAGTGTGGAACACAAGAATAAACATTTTTATTTAGTTTTGGCCCCATTTTATGCCCATAATAGTTGCTGTACACTTTATATTTATATGATGCATGCTTCAAAACAACCCAAGGAATGCATAAACAGAAAGGTCTCGTCGAGCTAATCATTTTAGACATATCATTTGTTAAATTTGGATTTATAAATCAAAAGTTATTAATTATTTAAGAAAAAGGGGCATTTATTGTAATTTAAGTAAACTTGGAATTTTAAATGTCCAAAATATATTTTGAATGGCATATTTGAATTCCTCACATTTTTCTGATTTGAAAACATATATTATTTGTTAAATTTGGATTTATATTTGAAAAGATAATTAAAAACAGAGTTATATTTGAATTTGAAATAATTAGAAAAAGATTTGAATTTTAAAACAGATTAGCTGTAATACTTTTGTTACCCAGACAGTCCCAGCCACAGTCCCTGACGGGTGGGACCGTTGCTGACTGGACACACAGCGCGCGGAAAACATTTTACACCGCGGCCTAATCTAGCCCAAGCGGATGACAGGTGGGGTCATGGCACGGGCGGACCCACTCGCGGGCGCGCCAGCGAGGTTGTGCCACGTGGAGGAGCCAGGGGGCGCGGGTTGAGGGTAAACATCTGCGGGGGTGTTTTTGCAAAACGATCGGAGAGGCTGACGGTGGGCCGGCTGGTCCGCGGTTGAGCCGAAAAAGAAACGGAGGGGGTTTGTGCAAAACAGCCTCTGCTACTGTTTTTCTTCTCGCGTCGCTGGCGACTGATCGGTGCGCGGCGCGAGGCGGGGATCGAACGCGGGTCGCAAGGGTGCACGCGGAAGGCCGGAGCCAGCGCGGCTAGGTGGGCTAGGTGACAGAGAGGGTCGACGCGGCCTAGATGTGGTACTGCGCTTAGCGGGGGCGAGCAGACGACAGCGAGCGACGGTGCTCTGAGAGCGCTCGACAGAAGGCACGGCGGCGCTAGGGCGGGATCGGCCAGAGGGGGATGTCCAGGAGGTTGGCCGGCTCACCGCGAGTTGGTCGGTGTAGACGGATCTGCTCGAGGCGCAGGCGATCGTCGGGGAAGCAGACGTACTGGCGGCTAGGGTTTGCGTCGGGGCGACGGTGGTTCTGGCGGTTCCGGCGCTTCTCCTCCTCGACGGCGGGTACAGGCGGCCTCCTAGGCGTCTCCTCGTTCTCCCTGGCTTCTTCTCGGACGTGCTGCGCTGATGGATCGACTGGGCGTGGTGGAGGCCGACGGTGGCGGCGAGAGGGAGGTTGGCGTCGGTGGGGAGGAACGGCAGGGGGAGGGGGCGTCCTGGGGTGGATCTGGGGATGGCAGAGGGGTGGTAGGAGGAGGATAAAGCCGAGAGGGAGAGGGAGATGCCGTGGGGGTGGAGTAGATGGGAAAAGTTGGCTCGGTGCCACCTTTCTCTTCTCCCTCCTTCACGTGCACGGTCGGGGGAAGGGCAGGGCGCGCGCATGGGGAGCTGGCAGGTGGGGTAGGGCAGGCCAGGGTGGTGGGAGGCTCGGGCTAGGGGCCACAAGGCAGGGAGGGAAGGAGCAAGAGAGGGAGAGGCTTGGGCTAGGGTAGGGTTTTGGAGCTAGGCTCGGGTGGGGACTTGGGTTAGCTAGGGCAGGGTGGGTGGCCAGGGAGAGAGGGTGGCCGGTGGGGCCAGCTGGGTCTGGTTGGAGGGGTGGCTCGGCTAGGGAGGAGAGAAAGAGAGGGTACTTAGGGTTTGGTGTAGATTAGGTGTAGATTAGGGTTTAGGTTTAGATGGGGTATGGGTATGGTGATGATGGAGTAGGTTTAGGTGAGAGAGAGATGAGGGGTGAGGTTTAAATTCACTCAAAAATCCAATAAAATCCAAATGACAAACAAAAAGGTGGTACTTGCATGGGCCATGCATAATATTTAATGCCATGTTGATACTTGTGAAGACAATATTATTTCATGGCATTCTTATTATGCATCCCAAATTATGGAGTAAGGCCCAAGCAAAGGAATTTGAAAGAATTCCAAGTGGAGTATATGGAAATGATCACATTGGATTATAGTTGGGGCTTGCTAGTGTGTATATGCCACTAGATGATCAATAGTCCCAAACTTATTCCAACATGAGCATAATTCCATGATAAACCATATGGAAGCTAGAAGAAAGGGTTCCACTCACAAGGCATGCAAAGGTGGCCATGTGGCTCTCATGTTTCAATATTGTGAAAACAACATGATGCTAAGATGAGAGCATGTGGAATAGAGTTGGATCCATCCCAACCCACATGAGCTAGAGGTAAAACCAATAAGTGCCAAGCTCATATTTAGTTGGATGGTGGAATTATAAGGTGGTGAAATGAAAGGGTGGTGGAGTTAATAAGAGATATGCCCCCAACTCAACTTGGGCATTTAAACAATATATCAAGACCCAAATACAATATCAAGACGCAATACAATTAACAATGCATATGAGATAAGAACCAAATGAAAAGGGTTTTATATGATGCTCAAATGCAAGGTGGCATGATGACATGAGCATGATATAATGATGATGCAGCAATTATATATATTTGAAGTAGCATATATCTAGGCTAGGCTAGTAGCATTGCAATTGTTAGACAATTGGGATGCTACAACTCTCCCCCACTAAACAAGAATCTTGCCCCGAGATTCCTAGGAAAAAGAAAACAACGCAAGGAGAGGCGGGCGTTCGGAACGAAGGTGATCCTTGCGTTCCCAAGATGATGAAGAGCTGAATGGTGCGACCACTACACCTTGCAAAACTTGCTAGACTTGTTGCGAGTCTTGCGGTTTGCTCGAGAAACAACGGGTTAGAAGAGCTGAAGGATTGTTGTGAGACAAGAAGGATAGGATGGACATAGCTCCGGTTTTCTCAAGAAACAAGATAAAAGAAAAGAACCACTGGTGAAAGAAAAGGATAGATGATGTATCATGGATAAAGAAAAGACGCACCGTTAAGACTAAAGATTTACCGATACTAGAGAGGATGAATCTTTGTCGCGCCAGAAGAAAAAGAGCTGGATTGGAGAGGTTTGAACCACTATGACGATAGCAGCATGTCTTCTCTCGGATTTGAGAAATGAAGTTCGGAAACAATTTTGCCTTCAAACAATAGAGTCCCTTGATATCAACAGAAAGATTTAGCTAGACATCGCCGGATTAGATTCTTCTTGCGCCGGTAAGAACCAAAAGATCACGCAATTGAGGTGCGCGGATATAACTTCTAGAGACGGATGTGAAGCCAGATCATGGTGGAACCCTGAGAGCAACGAAGATGGAGGATCTGGAGTCTATTGTCGAGATACTTATTGCTTTCTTTATCCTTGAGGATAACGCAAAAGATTTGCGGCTGATGGCATCAACCATAATTGGCTTTACCACAGCAAATATTTGATGAAACGAAGAGAGAGATAGTTTCCTTTCATCTTGATTGGGGATGTCGAGCACCGGTAGAATGACGAGGACGGAAAAAAGTTTGCGTTTGTTTCCACCAGATAACAGAAGATTTTGCTCCGTGTAGGATACGACGAGATCACCGACAAGAGATTATTGATTACTTTCTTCGAGAGAGCACTCCGGAAAGACAAGGACGGAAGTAAAAGTATCAAGGGATAAAGGCCACTTATAACTTCCGTGGAATGATTGAAATCACATCAGTTCACCAATTCAATGTACGAGAGCGAATGATAAGAGTAGTGGTATGGTAGCTACTCCATCCCGCACTCAAAGCATTACTCCGCACATGAATAAGAAAACCATGCAACCCAACTACCGAAACAGACTGAAGGTATTGACAAGAAGAGCTCATGGAACTCCGTTAGAAAACAAGGATAGATGCAAACGATTCACCGGATCCAAGATAGATAAGGGTGATGATGTTGTCGTCATATCGGAAATACCAAGCCACCGGAAAGATATGAAGGAAGATCATGGAGACAACTGCAAGATTCCACAGACAAAGAAAAAGATAGCACCACTTGAACAGAAGGATTACGAAAGATCTGAAAAGTCTTCATGGCCTCCGGTGGATTGAGCACAGATGATAGAACGAGAGGGTTTCGAAAGATCACTTGACGAGACTGAGGTGAAAGAATTGCACGTTCTTCTTGAAAAGATTGAGAAAGATTTAGCGGTCTTGAGGAAAAACTTTAGCGGAACGACGATGATAACTTGCCAACAAGGAACAACTCCGGATTTGATTAAAGATGAAGGATGGAATTAACAATGGACTGGCTGATTCCAGAGTTGAAGAAGATGCACTGGGAGAATAGATTATCTGGTCCTTTGGAAGAAAAAGAGATGACGCCTGGTTCACATTGCCGATTGGGTCGCCGGTTACAAAGATAAGGAGATCTTGGTTACGAACCGATGATATAGCTTTGCTTATGGTATGAGCTATCAGAGACGAAAAAGGTGTGCAAATATGGAGTTGAAAAAGATGTGCAGCATGATAAACAGATGATAGACCGCTGTAGTGCCTTGAGAAACTCCGGCTTTCCAAGGATGCTTGAATAAGCATAGATAGGATCACGGTGTACTCAAAATCACAGGAGTATCTTTGGCAATCCGGAGTGGTAGCATTTTTCCATATTCCAAACGACACTATCATGAGTGGAATATAGCTATGCCGAGAACCAATTACAATCAGCAGCATCGGATCGACACATGTTATGTAATTAGCCCAAGAGAAAAGAAGATGAAGTGAAAACTCCAGGATTAAGCGCCGGTGACAAAAGAAGGAGTTAGCATGGACATGCTGATTAAAGGGAGATAGATAATGTTTCGCACACGACTGAAAAGGACTATGGAAACACAGATGGATCAAAGAAAAAATTTCCGCATTTTTTCGGCATTAAAATACCAATAGATGCGCAAAAACAGATAACGAAACAAGATTAGCGACTCTACCTCTCTACCTGATAAGTGATTTTGCACGGAGATGGAGTTGCTAGAAGGAAGAACGCCCTTAAGAAGATGGCACCGGTTAACAAGGAGTCAGATAGATCGCGCCGGTATACAACGAATCAGATAGATCTCGTCGGTTTGCAAAAGCCTGTCAGTATGGAATGTACCAACAGTTGATAACCAAAGGCAGATTGTGATAACAAACTGGATGCAACAGATAGACAAGGATTTACACACACACACACACACTTTCTATGGTACTACGGAAACCCAGAACACGTGAATCCTAGTTTGAATTTTTAGAAGAGGATTGAAAACGTTACACTTCCTTACCAGAAAAGGTGGTGATTGGGTAAGAAGAAAAGTGGAAGCAGTCCTACTCTCGCGTTTTGTTTTTCCCTAATATACATAACTACCAAAATATTTGCTAGACAGACAACGACCATTTGGCTGAGACCCTGAAGGGCGGGATGGCTCTGATACCAATTGTAACTACCTCGGTGAATTACGCTCCTAGTACAAGCCTGGATGATCAGAAATGGTTGAAATAGTACGGTGGGGCCCAAATGCCACTCACAGGTAGACCTTTCGGCCGTCCCAACCATTTCCAAACATCGGGGCAAGAACGGGCGGCGTAATCGGCAGGCGAAGGGATCAACTACATACACAAATGAGTATGTATGCAAGCCACCATACAATAGTACATCAGAGCCATTCCATCTAAAAAGAAAGGAAATATAGCAACGCCATACGGCAAGATCCAAATATCCTAGATAGATATAATAGTTTAGGATATCTCCTCATACATCAATCAACAGGGTATCAAGCGGAAGCGGAAGACAAAATCTGAGTACGGATAAGAAGCAAATCGGCATAAGATGCCCCATAAATAAGCACATCCCGCCCACAGATCGCACGGATCCCCGTTCCCGGAATCTCTACACCGAATGATCGTTGCCCACATCGTCCGTCTCTTCCACCCAGTATCCATCTTGCGAGTGTACCTGTTCATCTGAACCAATAATTTATCGTGTGAGACCCTAGGGGTACTCAGCAAGTCTTTATGCCTCTAAAGGGGACACAACCTGGGGTGACGCAATTGCAGCAAAAGATAAACCCTAACAATTCTATAGATACTTGCTAACCATCCGCCTAACCAGAGATAGACGGATGTCCGTGAATTAATAACAACAGTTATAACGGTAATCTTAACAGATCCATCCTCCTCCTCGCTTACCGACGAGGAAGCGGACGAACAACCCCCCCATCCGTTGGCAGTTTTATTATCCATTCCGTGAGTATTGCACTATTTACTAGTCAGGTACCTAGTCTAGTCAAATTAAAAGCGGTACTTTAGTTATTCTTGTCTATGATCGAGAAACTGTGCTCCAAGTCGTCCATAACCGCGGACACGGCTTTCAGAAAGTTTTTACCCTGCAGGGGTGCACAAATAGCAACACACACTCGATATGCCTCGGAAAAACCAAATCAAAACCAACGAGGCAGTCACGACAAAGCGATCACAGGATTCAGAAATATTTCAGGGGGCCACCCCATTGAGCTACCCGCAACGAAGTTAGCTGACTCCGAGACGGTCTCAAGGTTTGTGGAGCCGGTTGTAAACGACTGGGAACCCGAAAGTGTGACTGGGCTTGTCGATACAGCGAAAACGGGTCACGGACCTAAACAGTACAGTGTGCAGTACCTCGCACAATTTGAATTAAAGCAGTAAAGCATGGCATAAGTACAGGATAGTAAATAAAACCTCAAACTAGTTTGTGGCCCTCAAGAAATAAGAATGAATCAAGCTCTGGCTCAGGGGGGTCCATAAGGCCTCCCGGATGTGGATAACGCGAATAATCTTGGAACAGGAATCAAGTACTCGGGGTCTTACGGGACACAAGTGAGCCTGAAAAACCAAATAGCGAATATGGCTCACCGATGCCACTTTCATTAGTTATCCCATTACTACTCAGGTTAAGTTGTTTAGGTACCTCGTTGTCCATCAGACACTCACATACCCTACACATGCTGTTCTACGACTCGCATGGCTCAAACAACTCCTGTAGTAATGGCTCATGGGATGGAGGAACAAGCTTCGGTGGGGTTCAAAAGTAAAGGCCATGCAATACTTGGGATTCAATTTAATGCAATCGCGACTCAATGATGCAAGAATAAGATAGAGGCAATAGGTACTATATGTGTGCAAGCATGTGGTAGTGCTTGCCTGGCAGCTCAGTTGAAGCGAGAGAAGGATCTGGGTGGTACTCCTGGGTGTCTTGATAAATCCCCTGCTCAGCGTCTATTCGAAGAAGAACCAAACAAACAAGGGCCAACATAAATAAAGTGCACAAGCATATGAATAAAATGCGACAAGCAAACAATCATGCCATGATGAATGATGCACAATTTGCATGGCAAGGAAGTAGCATGGCATAGGTGAAGTGTGGAACACAAGAATAAACATTTTTATTTAGTTTTGGCCCCATTTTATGCCCATAATAGTTGCTGTACACTTTATATTTATATGATGCATGCTTCAAAACAACCCAAGGAATGCATAAACAGAAAGGTCTCGTCGAGCTAATCATTTTAGACATATCATTTGTTAAATTTGGATTTGTAAATCAAAAGTTATTAATTATTTAAGAAAAAGGGGCATTTATTGTAATTTAAATAAACTTGGAATTTTAAATGTCCAAAATATATTTTGAATGGCATATTTGAATTCCTCACATTTTTCTGATTTGAAAACATATATTATTTGTTAAATTTGGATTTATATTTGAAATGATAATTAAAAACAGAGTTATATTTGAATTTGAAATAATTAGAAAAAGATTTGAAATTTAAAACAGATTAGCTGTAATACTTTTGTTACCCAGACAGTCCCAGCCACAGTCGCTGACGGGTGGGACCGTTGCTGACTGGGCACACAGTGCACGGAAAACATTTTACACCGCGGCCTAATCTAGCCCAAGCGGATGACAGGTGGGGTCATGGCACGGGCGGACCCACTCGCGGGCGCGCCAGCGAGGTTGTGCCACGTGGAGGAGCCAGGGGGCGCGGGTTGAGGGTAAACATCTGCGGGGGTGTTTTTGCAAAACGATCGGAGAGGCTGACGGTGGGCCGGCTGGTCCGCGGTTGAGCAGAAAAAGAAACGGAGGGGGTTTGTGCAAAACAGCCTCTGCTACTGTTTTTCTTCTCGCGTCGCTGGCGACTGATCGGTGCGCGGCGCGAGGCGGGGATCGAACGCGGGTCGCAAGGGTGCACGCGGAAGGCCGGAGCCAGCGCGGCTAGGTGGGCTAGGTGACAGAGAGGGTCGACGCGGCCTAGATGTGGTACTGCGCTTAGCGGGGGCGAGCAGACGACAGCGAGCGACGGTGCTCTGAGAGCGCTCGACAGAAGGCACGGCGGCGCTAGGGCGGGATCGGCCAGAGGGGGATGTCCAGGAGGTTGGCCGGCTCACCGCGAGTTGGTCGGTGTAGACGGATCTGCTCGAGGCGCAGGCGATCGTCGGGGAAGCAGACGTACTGGCGGCTAGGGTTTGCGTCGGGGCGACGGTGGTTCTGGCGGTTCCGGCGCTTCTCCTCCTCGACGGCGGGTACAGGCGGCCTCCTAGGCATCTCCTCGTTCTCCCTGGCTTCTTCTCGGACGTGCTGCGCTGATGGATCGACTGGGCGTGGTGGAGGCCGACGGTGGCGGCGAGAGGGAGGTTGGCGTCGGTGGGGAGGAACGGCAGGGGGAGGGGGCGTCCTGGGGTGGATCTGGGGATGGCAGAGGGGTGGTAGGAGGAGGATAAAGCCGAGAGGGAGAGGGAGATGCCGTGGGGGTGGAGTAGATGGGAAAAGTTGGCTCGGTGCCACCTTTCTCTTCTCCCTCCTTCACGTGCACGGTCGGGGGAAGGGCAGGGCGCGCGCATGGGGAGCTGGCAGGTGGGGTAGGGCAGGCCAGGGTGGTGGGAGGCTCGGGCTAGGGGCCACAAGGCAGGGAGGGAAGGAGAAAGAGAGGGAGAGGCTCGGGCTAGGGTAGGGTTTTGGAGCTAGGCTCGGGTGGGGACTTGGGTTAGCTAGGGCAGGGTGGGTGGCCAGGGAGAGAGGGTGGCCGGTGGGGCCAGCTGGGTCTGGTTGGAGGGGTGGCTCGGCTAGGGAGGAGAGAAAGAGAGGGTACTTAGGGTTTGGTGTAGATTAGGTGTAGATTAGGGTTTAGGTTTAGATGGGGTATGGGTATGGTGATGATGGAGTAGGTTTAGGTGAGAGAGATGAGGGGTGAGGTTTAAATTCACTCAAAAATCCAATAAAATCCAAATGACAAGCAAAAAGGTGGTACTTGCATGGGCCATGCATAATATTTAATGCCATGTTGATACTTGTGAAGACAATATTATTTCATGGCATTCTTATTATGCATCCCAAATTATGGAGTAAGGCCCAAGCAAAGGAATTTGAAAGAATTCCAAGTGGAGTATATGGAAATGATCACATTGGATTATAGTTGGGGCTTGCTAGTGTGTATATGCCACTAGATGATCAATAGTCCCAAACTTATTCCAACATGAGCATAATTCCATGATAAACCATATGGAAGCTAGAAGAAAGGGTTCCACTCACAAGGCATGCAAAGGTGGCCATGTGGCTCTCATGTTTCAATATTGTGAAAACAACATGATGCTAAGATGAGAGCATGTGGAATAGAGTTGGATCCATCCCAACCCACATGAGCTAGAGGTAAAACCAATAAGTGCCAAGCTCATATTTAGTTGGATGGTGGAATTATAAGGTGGTGAAATGAAAGGGTGGTGGAGTTAATAAGAGATATGCCCCCAACTCAACTTGGGCATTTAAACAATATATCAAGACCCAAATACAATATCAAGACGCAATACAATTAACAATGCATATGAGATAAGAACCAAATGAAAAGGGTTTTATATGATGCTCAAATGCAAGGTGGCATGATGACATGAGCATGATATAATGATGATGCAGCAATTATATATATTTGAAGTAGCATATATCTAGGCTAAGCTAGTAGCATTGCAATTGTTAGACAATTGGGATGCTACATCAATCCTTAAAACATAATGGCAGTTTTATAAATGACACCCTTGATCTTACCATGTCAAACATGGTTTGATTTTATCACTCGAATATGCCATACTCCTATGGTTTATCGGGAAACACCAATCATGGAACAATTCCTCAAGTCTTTGGTATTTTTGCTAAACATGTAACTCAAATATCTTCCTTTATGATCGAATCATAAACTCTTTATTTTCTTGTTACAATGATTTTCCACTTCATCTTGAAAGTCCTTGAACAATTTTCAAATGTTTCATACTTCTTCCTTGTTAAGTAAATATACAGATATATTCACTCAAATTTTCGGAGAAAGCATATGAAGCAAAAATATCCATCGCATATGGCTACACATAATGGACTATGCACATCAGCATGCAGAATTTCCAATAAGCTAGTCATCCGTTCCTCTCTGGCCTATGGACGGAGTTTCAATTATCTCGAGGAAAGTCTCACATGCGTCAATTGATCAAAATCAAAGACTCCAAAAATCCATCAACATGGAGTTTCTTCATGTTTTCTTTCAAATATAATTGAAACAGCGATGTCACTTCATAAGTGATCTTTCAATCATTTGTCTTGCGAAATTTTAGCAATAGTGTTTATGGATGTGATTTCTCCAACTAGACTTGTAAAAGTTCATCCATCCTTTATGGAATACGGTAATTATTTGAACAGCCATTGTTCTCATGATACCGGAACAAAATAACAATTATTTAAACAAATCTTGAAGGCTTGGTTTGATGACAACGAAAAACACAATAACACTTTATTTGTTTTCGATGAACATCATCACTCATTCTTTTGCTGGTTACTTAGGCCATTGTATGAATTGCGTTGTTCTGTATGACACTTCATACCAACCAATTCGGTATCCAATACCGGTATCCAATACCTAAGAACCACATTGTTTAACAAGCAAGGAATATAGCCATAACATGTATATCTTCTATATACCTAAGTTGGACATCTCCAACCTTATATTTTCTACCAAATATTTTATAGATTCTCTTTCAGCAATTCCTTTTTCTTTTAAAAGAATCTATCAACATCAATAGTGGTGTCATTCACATGACACATAGTACAAAGCGTATATAGTCAAATACTAATACCTTTGGACTTGCACTTTGAAGTGGATCACCATCATCAAATGTTTGGCATTCTTTCAAAAATACATTCTTTAGTAATCTATTAGTGTAGTAAACATTTTACTTACATCTTCTATTCATCCTTATCATGACAACTTTCATGATCAATCTACTATAGCTTATAAGGAAGAATCACGAGTATAATATCAGTTCCCAAAACCTTTTTGGTAGATTCGGATGCCTAGCATCTCCATCCTTCACAAATTCTCATACAATATGAGAACATGTATTTTGCTAAATTATACTCTATCATAATGCAACCAAAAACATTTTTTCAGATATCACAATATCTTTCACACATGATGGTTTCTGAAACAATTTCCAGCTCCAATATAATCTTGATATTAAAACAAATTTTTGAATATCAATAATCATGGAGGCAAACATGATACTTTAGATACTAACATTGGAATTCTTACTCTTGATTTAATACTACTTATTAAACTTCATGGAGTAAATAGAGTTTGCTGAAAGTTTGCAATAGGACTTATAAACTTTAAATTGACATTCAAAACAATACGATACCAGTTCGTAAAGTAAATATCCAGAATTCTATAGTTCTATTATCTCAAATAAAAACTAAGCATAAGGTAGAAAATGAATGCCAATGACTACAACAAACTATGCAAATTCACTTTGATTTAATTTATGACAAATTTGGTTCGACTAATCCAAATTAGAAATGAACTCCCACTCAAAAACGACATCCCTCGTGCCTTTTTGGTGATTACATGAACCAAATCCACTACACCAAGTCCGATCATCACATGAGTTGATGTAGCTTTAAAGGCGAGCATCTATATGGGCATCATATCAACTATATGACTCATGCTTAACCTTTCGGTCTATGTTCCGAGGCCATGTATGTACATGCTAGGCTCGCCAAGTAAGAACCTTAGTACTCGCATGTGTAAAACTGTCTTACACCCGTTTGTATGAAAGCGTAGAGTCGAGTACACCCGATGATCACGTGATGTCTCGAAATACGATCCACAAAACGGTGCATACTTAAGGAAGAACACATTTTTATCTTGATATCTAAAAGAGGGATCATCTTACAATGCTACAGAACACGCCAAACTAGCAGTATAAGATGCTAACATCTAATGTGTAAAGTGAGATGATATGGTCCATGCATTTGATCTCTATCACTTGCATCGTCGTATGATCTCTATCATTCCTTTGTGTGTAAGGCCAAGGTCTATGGAACTTACACGTTGAGTGTGTTGTAAGAGTATCTATCATACATCTACTTACAACAATACCATATCAATACACTAGCCCAGCAACGATCTAAACTAGACGCCTCTAATTTATCAATTGCAAGTTTTACGTGGCTTAGGGCTTTCGGAGATAGAACCGTTCTTACCTACGAACATGAACCACAACGAGGATAACTAAGTTATTAGCAACTCGTTGTAAATCCGATATTGACTATAGTAGGAGAGACAGACACCCGCCAGCCACTTATGCAAAACAAGTTGCATGTCAGTCGTGGAACCGGTCTCATGTACGATGACATGTAAGGTTGGTCCGGGCCGCTTCATCCCACTATGCCACCAATATCCAAAATACATAGAAGATGCAATAACATGATCATCATCGCCCACATATCAACATATGTGTACTACCCGTGCTAAGCACCTATGCATAGATCAGGCTCTGATACCACTGTTGGGACCGCAGCATAGAAAACAAAAATTTTCCTACGGTGTGAACTACACGCCAAGATCTATCTACTAGGTACAAAGCAACGGGTGGACATACATCTAACGAGAACTTACCCTCGTAGACAACAAGCTTTGTTAACGAGTAGGAACTCGTGGTCGTACACTTGCCGATCTCAAGATCGTGATGAAGTCCAGCAGATCCGGCTCCAACACGTCCATCAGATCTAGCTCCAACACCACCAAGTCCAGCACCGCAAAGCAGCGGTGCATCCGTGATCGCACACACGTCCAGTACCCCGACAACCTCCGTCCCTCGCTCCAGCAAAGCAGCGGAAGCAGCAACTCCTTTCCAGATAAAGCCACCGAGAACATGTATCTCGCTAATCCGAGACCATGGGGGAATAATACTAGAGGGGGAGAGAGATCCTTCACAAGGAGGTGTGTGTGAGAAGTGCGGAGGGGGTGGCCTTTTATAGGAGGAGGGGGGGGGTGCCCCTACTTCATGGCCGGCGCAAGGAGGGGGTGACCCTTCACCTCCTCCATTCATGTGGTGGTAACCCCTCCACATTAAAATGCCCCTTCACATTCTCTTTTAAAGTCTCCACTTTAAATGCATTAAATTTCTCCAAATTTGATGCTCTCTCATTTAATAAAACTCTTTTATTATTTTTTATTCAGAATTTTGTTAATTACTTTAATTAACAAACATTCACATAAAACCCCCTGCAACATTTCAATATTACATGCAGAACCAATTTCAGGATTTTCACCCGAAACAGTTTCGGTGTCTATTGAAATAATTCCAGCGCTTTCTTAAATCTTTATCTGAAACATATTTGCTCCAAATGGTGCCGGTATCCCTTAAGTGTGTCACCCTACGGTTCGCGAATAGTGCAGACATGATCGAGACCCCTCTCCGATCAATAATCAGCAGCGGGACCTGGAGATCCATACTGACTCCTACACATTCAATGATGACTTCTATGATCGTGAGAACCTTTAACGCTAGTAACTAAATCCCTTTGTCCCGCGATATATTACATGTCCGAGATTCGATCATCGGTATCTCCATACCTAGTTTGATCTTGTTATCGACATGCACTCTTTTCTCGTTCCCGTGATATAACATTCTAGTGATCACATCACTTGCTTGCAAGCTATTTCAATGTGATATCACCGAGAGGGCCCAGAGTATATCTATCCCTCATCAGGATTGACAAATTCCACTCTTGATCCATGAGCCTCAACATAACACCTTCGTAGCACTGAACCCATCTTTATAGTCACCCTGTTACGGTGTGACGTTTGATGTTATCAAGATACTCTTCCGGTGTTAGCAATTAACATGATCTCATGGTCTAAGGATAAAGATTACTTCGTGTGATGTTATATCATATAAACATAATGACTTGATCATAATGCTATAGTTCGGATGAATGTTCATCACATCATTCCACCAATGGTGTGACCTTGTTATTAACAACATCCAATGTCCATGATCAGGAAACCTTGATCATCATGTTAATCAACAAGCTAGTCTATAAGAGAGGCATAACTAGGAACCCTTTTTGTTTATTAAACACACATGTATTGATGTTTCCGATCAATACAATTCTAGCATGCAAAATAAACATTTATCATAAACATGGAATAAGATAATAACCACTTTATTATTGCCTCTCGGGCATATTCCCTTCAGTATGCAGATAATCAAACATAACCTTCCCTTTACACACTCTAGTATAAGCACCTCTCCTATGAGCATGGCCTCCCAACCATGACCATCAGTCATCTTGGGCGCTGCATAGGTGGACAACATTGAGAGGTAGCCTCAGCTCAAACCTCTCCTATGAGGGAACTAATACTAATGCATATAAATTTCTAGCTAAGCCTTACCCAATTCAGGTAGTGTGGTTGTACGGTAAATTTGGAATGGTATCGCATCCGAATCCAACCATCAGTTTTATAAAAGGGTTAAGTCTCATGCCTCAATATTTTCATCATCCTCAATCATTTGTGTTTCTCAACACATGTCAAAACATCTCAATAGAATGAATCATCATTCCAAGCTTTTCATAATTCATTTTCACCAAGTGTTCCCATCTAAAGTGACTCAAGTTTTTGATCTACTCTAAAATACTAAGTTAAGAGTGTTCACTAAAGTGGAAGGATGGGATCAATCTCATGCCATAGAATGACATCTAAAGGTTTCTAAGTAGGTCAAGTTTTATACTTTTTATGCTACCTTCAAAACAAGTAAAGAACTTTGTTTACTAAGGGGAGTAAAACTTGTCAATAATACTTGGGGTACTAATAGTTAAAAAGGGGTGATCAAATCATGCCTAAAGCATCCTTGCTCATTCATCTAGCTTAATTCTAGCTTGCTAACAATAGCTTGTCTTGGTTGGTGCAGTGGTTGAAGTTTTCTTCTTCTTCTTCTTCTTCTTCTTCTTGGTAGAACTCCTCCTCCTCGAAAGCTTGGTCGGTACTATCTTCTATAACAATACATACGGAGTAGACAATCACCAAACAATACTTAACTAGGCTAAGTAGCATTCTAAAACACACATTTGATGATCTATTATCATCACAAACATCACAAGTTTTAATTCAATAGTTTCATCCTTTTTATTTTAGAAAAGTAATTTCTACTCATTGAAATATTAACTAAAATTTAATATTCACCACCAAAATATGGCATCATGTCGACACATGTCCTCACCACATATTCTAACAAGTGGGAATGTGATTTAAAGGTTGGATCAATATTACTTTAGTTTAAATTTATTATTTAATGATTTAAAGTGACTAGAAATGCCTATATAGCATTATTTTGGTACTAGTCCAAAGTCACTGCAGGTAAACCTTAATATTATTACATATTTAGATAGATATGATGAAATGTGATTTTTGAGAGTTGGAATCAACTCAAAAGCTAAGTTGGTTGATTTTATAAAAATGTTGCAAGTTGCACAAGCTTCTGTCTTCTTATTTTTATTAGGAGAGATCTATAACTCTAATTGAATTAAATCCAACGGGCTTGGATAGATCATTTTAATACCTTTCAGAAAAAATTGGTTTCATGCAATTTGGATTTGTCAAACTCACAGTATTGAATTTTGAAATAGTGGACAGAAACTAGATTTAACTAAAAAGAAAAATCCAGATTTGAATCGATGGGCTAGCGCGGGAAGAGAAATGGGCCGGCCCAGTGGCGCTCCGCAGCGCGGGGCTCAGCTGACAGGGGGTTCCCGCGTGTCAGCGGCACTTAAAACGCGAAACGGTACGCGCGCTGTGGGCCGTGCGATTAGAAGCAAGATCTACGACTGAGGGTCGTCGTCAACGACGAACAGGTCACCGGCGAGCTCGAACCCCAGTGGCTCGGTGGGGGTCTACTGGGGGCGTACCAGGGCTCCAGCGGGGTCGGCGAGGCGGGAAAACGACGGCGAGGCGAGGCGCGGTTGCGGCAGAGCTTGGGGTGGTCGCAATCAACGACGCCCTTCTCCTCCTGCCGCGGCTGCTCGGGCTCCAATTCCGGCGAGGCAGAGCTCGCCTTGCTCTGGCTATAGGTGGGTGAGGTTCAGAGAGGTGAGGGGAGTGGAATGGTGTGGAGAGAAGAGGCTGGGGAGGGCTCCTTTTATAGGCCCGACGATGAGACTGAGCGGGATGGGCAGTCGATGGTGGCTACATGGCTACGACAGGGTAGAGGCATGGCTGGGGGTGGCGATCGATGTGTGGTTCCCTGGCGGTGCTCTAGAGCTTGAATGCGAGCGTAGGGGCGGTGGCACGCGGTCTGGGCGAGGTGGCGCTCTAAGAGGCAGAGGCGGCGGTGTCCACGGCGAGCGGTGGCTGTGAGGCGTTGGGCGGCCAGCGGGGGTGTCTGGGGTGTTCTCCAGGTCGAGGCAGAGCGGCAGGCGCGGGCTGTGGCCAAGGGGCGGTCTGTGCGAGCGGTGACATGGCGTGCTCTGGGGGCGGCAGCGGCATGCTCGACCGGCTCCGGGCGCGGCGGTTCCTAGCCGCTCTGCTCTCTGTCTCTGGCCTGGGTCTGGTTGGGCGGTGGAGGTGGACCACATGCAACTTGGTAGACATGGTGAGAGGGGCTAGAGAGGGCTGCTGCTGCGAGTGCACGGTCGACCGGCGAGTTGGTGCTCGGCATGGCATGGCAGTGCAGCTAGGGGGTAGGGGAGATGTTGGGGTTGGTCTGGTCAGGCTTGAGGGGGACAAAGATGATCAAAGCACATCACAATTGCTAGACAAAATCAACCCAAAACAGTAACGTTGTGTTTGGTTGTTGGAAAATTGGCTCGGAATTGAATTGGACTAAAAATTCCAAATCCAAGATGGAAAGGAAATGGGCTCAATTTCCAATTCAGGTGTTTGGATGTGCATGAAATTTTCCCTTGGAATCAAAGGGTGGCACCTAATTCCAAATCCTGTTTGGATGAACAAAACAATGGAATTGAAAGTTTTGTTGAATTTTGACAAATTGAGGAAGATGAGGGACATGGAGATGGTGGCTTGAGAACTACCAGGGAGCCACCGCCACTCACCTGGCGCTGATGCTCGAGCTCCCGCCGCTGTCTAGGGTTAGCTCCCGCCGCCGCCGTCTAGGGTTAGCTCCCGCCGCCATTCACCTGGCGCTGATGCTCAAGAGGGGAAGGGGAGCGAGAGGAGGCGGGGAAGGGTAAGATGAGTGCGGGGAAGGGGAGAGACGGGGCGGCTCACTGGCGGTGGCGCTGGGGACAGCAGGGCGCTGGTGCGGTCGTGTCGAGGAGGCGTCGAGGAGGTCGCGCGAAAACGAACAGGTACGCGGAGAGGCAATTCCACGCATTTCCGAGCCGGTGAGCTCGGAAACTCCCGAGGTCTGGCGGGCGCTAGCGAGGGTCCAGCTCGGAATTGCTTCCTCTTTCCATGTTTTAATTCCAAGACCCTCCCAAACACTAGAATTCGGTACAACAATTCCAGAATTCCAATTCTGAGCCTATTTTCCAACATCCAAACACAATGTAATAGTTAGGCCATAATGATTTTGCCAGCAAGGTGTTTGACAAAATGGCCGAAAGAGAAAAAGTTTCGAATTTTGGTTTCAAATTTTTTGAGTGATCTCCACTAGTGATAGGTAGTCTCTGGTTGCAAGGTTTTTGAAAGTGGAGCTCAAATAGATGGGTTTTCAAATAGGGGTGATCTATGCATATGCATTAGATTGAATTTTAAACTGTCATTTAAAGTAAGTAAAATAATGTTTTTAGCAGATCCAAAAGTGGTCCTTGGTACCTCATTATGTGTACTTGCAAGGGGTACAAAGATCATGAATTGTTTCTGTTAAGTTTTGAGTACTAGGAATAGCCAAAGTAGGCATGAGAGTGAAAATTGCCAAAATGACCATTCCTCCTTTTTAATTCTTTTTGATTTGATTTTCTTTAGGAAAAGTTTGGGAATGATGTAGATGATGTTTAAATCACCTAAGAAACATTTTACAAGCATTGGACCACACAATCATGGCCATTCAAACAACACATATTTTAAATGCACACACATATGAATGCTTTCATTTTAAATTTGGAAAAGTTTTTGTTAACCCTATTTTTGGATGATTTGATCTTGATAAGCTTGAATTAAAGTTTTGGGATGTTAAAAACCTTCCCCCTTTAAACAAAATCTCATCCCGAGATTTACAAAGAAAACTAGGAACTAAAGAGATCTGGGAACTCTGTTCTAATGTAATCTTCGCGCTCCCAAGTAGCTTCCTCCTTGGTATGGTTGCTCAACTGAATCTTGAGAAACTTGATACTCCTGGTCCTGGTGGTTCTGTAGGCTTCTTCTAAGATACGGATGGGTACTTCCCGATAGGTCAGGTCATTGTTGATTTCCACAACTCTGTGATCGATGTTCTTGAAAACTTCCGTCTTCTCAGGCACTTCCAGACATTTGCGAAGTAACGAGATATGGAACACATTGTGGATGGATGACATCTCTTCAGGCAGTTCCAGTTGGTACGATACTTCTCCTCGGCGGTTCAGAATCTTGAAAGGTCTGATATATCTAGGGGCTAACTTTCCCTTCAGACTAAAGCGTTGGGTTCCCTTCAATGGTGAAACCTTGAGATATACAAAATCTCTGACATTCAAAGTCAGGTCTCTCCTTCTCTTGTCGGCATAGCTCTTCTGTCTGGATTGGGCGGTCTTGAGGTGCTCACGGACTTTGTGAACTTTCTCTTCTGCTTCGCGGAGAATGTCGGGTCCAAAGATCTGACTCTCTCCTACTTGCGACCAATTCAAAGGGGTACGACACTTCCTTCCGTATAGGAATTTAAATGGTGCCATCTGCAAACTAGCTTGATAACTGTTGTTATATGATAATTCTGCGAAAGGTAGGCAGTCTTCCCATTTGGGTCCGTATTCCAACACACAAGATCTAAGCATATCCTCCAAGATCTGGTTGACTCTCTCAGTTTGTCCATCTGTTTGTGGGTGATACGCGGTGCTGAAGTTCAACTTGGTTCCTAAACCTTCCTGAACTTTCTGCCAAAATCTTGAAGTAAACTGGGTTCCTCGATCTGAGACGATGGTCTTGGGGGTTCCATGCAGACTAACAATCCTAGCAATATACAGCTCTGCTAGTTTTGCACTCTGGTAGGTAGTCTTGATAGGTATGAAGTGGGCTACCTTGGACAATCTATCAACGATGACCCAAATTGAGTCATTCCCCTACTAGAAGTAGGCAAACCGGTGATAAAGTCCATTCCGACGGAATCCCATTTCCATTCCGGAATCTGCAATGGTTGCAATAGTCCTGCAGGTCTCTGATGCTCTGCTTTGACTCTTTGATAGATGTCACATTTGGCGATGTAGCTTCCGATTTCTCTCTTCATCTTGTGCCACCAAAATTGCTCTTTCAAATCCTGATACATCTTTGTTCCTCCGGGGTGGATAGAATAAAGAGTATCATGAGCTTCCTTCATGATAACTTCCTTCAGCTCCGAATCTGCTGGCACACATATACGTCCTTTGTACCACAGTACTCCTTCTTTGTCTTCGGTGAATCCAGGTACCTTTCCTGTACCAATACGACGTTTGATTCCGTCGATACTTTCATTTCCCTTCTGGGGTTCCTTGATTTGGCTAATCAAAGTGGGTTGAAGTTCAATGCTAGCTAGGAATCCTTTGCTAACAAACTCAGTCCTAAACTACTCCAACTCCTCATACAAACTTGGTTGCTTCTCCTTGATCATGGTGTTAAGCCTACACGGCAATCTGCTAAGAGCATCCTCTACCACATTGGCTTTACCGGGGTGATAGTGAATGTCAAGGTCATAATCCTTGATTAACTCTATCCATCTTATTTGCCTCATATTTAGCTCTTTCTGAGTGAAGTTATACTTCAAGCTCTTATGATCTGAGTAAATCTCACAGTGATTACCCATTAAATAATGACGCCATGTCTTCAATGCTAGAACCACGGCTGCTAGCTCAAGATCATGGGTCGGATAGTTCTGCTCATGTTGCTTCAATTATCAAGACAGATACGCGATGACTTCACCTTCTTGCATCAATACACATCCTAGGCCAATCTTGGATGCATCACAATACACATCAAACGGCTTCTTGATGTCTGGCATGATCAAAATCGGGGCTAATATCAATCTCTTCTTCGGCTCCTGGAAACTGGCTTCACATTTGTCTGTCCATTCAAACTTCTTGTCCTTCTTCAACAATTGGGTCATTTGTCGGGCTATGCTCGAGAATCCTTCTACGAACTTGCGGTAAATATCCCGCTAATCTGAGAAATGAACGAACTTGGGTTTGATTGGTTGGGGCTTCCCATTCTTCGACATCTTTGATCTTGGTGGGATCAACAGAGACTCCTCCGGCAGACATAACATGTCCTAGGAATCCTACTTCTTTCAGCCAAAAGTCAAACTTGCTGAACTTGGCATATAACTGATGCTCTCTCAGGGTTTGTAGGATGATTCTCAGATGTTGCTCATGCTCTTCTTCTGACTTGGAGTAGATAAGGATGTCGTCGATAAACACAACTACAAGCTTATCTAGGAAATTCATAAAGATCTTATTCATGAGATTCATGAAATAAGCAGGGACATTGGTTAATCCAAAAGACATAACCGTATACTCGTATAAACCATAGTGAGTAGTAAAGGCGGTCTTCAGAATATCCATTGCATGAATTTTAAGTTGGTGATAACCAGTCCTAAGATCAATCTTTGAGAATACCTGGGCTCCAGTCAACTAATCAAATAGATCCTCTATCTTTGGCAAAGGGTACTTGTTCTTGATGGTGACGTTATTCAACTTTCTGTAATCTGTACACAGACGGTTGCTTCCATCTTTCTTGTCGACGAATAACACTGGTGATCTCCATGGCGATGCGCTAACATGGCATCCAACAGCTTCTTCAGTTCCACTAACTCTGAGGGGTTCATGGTGTAGGGTCTCTGGGCTATAGGTCCGGTTCCGGGGATTAGTTCGATAATGAACTCAATATCCCTATCCGTGGGCATACCTGGCAATTCATCTGGGAATACGTCGGGGTATTCACAGACTACTCTGACTTGGTCAATGGTGGGCAGGGCTACACTCTTGTTGCACTTGAATTGACGGGGTAAGGTTTCAAAGATATGCTCTACTGTTACTCCAGAACTACTGGTCATGGTGATGGCTTTCTTAGCACAGTCTATCAATCCTTTATGCCTTGACATCCAGTCCATACCTAGTACTACTTCCAATCCTTTGGTTCCAAGTACAATTAGGTTGGCATAAAAATCTATCCCATGTATTCTGATAGGTACAACTTTGCAAATTTTTCTAGCTTTTGTAGTTGAACCGGGGATTTGAACTATCATGACATGCTTCAGGTTGGTTGGGTGAATCTTACTAGTGCATACAAATTCTTCGGTGACAAATGAATGTGATGCTCCAGAATCAAACAATACTCTTGCTAAAACTGAGTTGACAGAAAACATACCCAGCACTACATCTGGCGCTTCCTGGGCTTCTTCTGCGTTCATGTGGAAGAGACGACCGTTGCGGTTGTGAGGGTTCCCTGGGGCAAATATCCTTCCTAGTTGAACACAACGCTGCTGCTGAGCTGGGGCATTCACAGGGGCATTGGCGGCAGTCTTCTTGGGACACTCATTGGAGTAGTGACCCTTCACTCCACACTCGAAACAAGTGATCTGGGACTTGTCCTTGACAACGACAGGTATAGCATTGCTGCCAGTTCTGGGTGCAGTGTTGTTGTTGTTGTTGCTCTTGGGAGGGGCACGGTTGAAATTGTTGGCATTGCCGGAGTTGTGATTGTTTCCTCCGGACTTCACATTGCCTCCGCTACGGTTGGGGTAGCTTGGGCGAGGATTTGGGGGTCGGTTGTTCCTTGGTGCATATCCTGGTGAGAGGTTGGGACAATACTTCTGGTGACTATTGGATCCAGACTGCTGCATCATACGACGCTTGTAGTTGTCGTTTTCCTAGTTAATCTTCCCTTCCATCTGAATGGCAGAGTCGACTAGCTCTTCGAGATCATTGAAACGGATGTTGACGAGGATAGTCTGCATCTCATCATGCAGTCCGTTTAAGAATCTGTCCTTGTTCTTGGCCTCCGTGTTGATCTCATCCGGTGCATATCTGGCAAGTGACAAGAATTTGTCATGGTACTCCACCACAGTCATTCTTCCTTGCTTCAATTCGCAGAATTCATCTCTCATCCTATTGACAAGACCTTGCGGCACGTGGGTGCGGCTGAACTTGACCTTGAATGCTTCCCAGGTCATCAGTTGACCATGGTTCATATTGCGGATTCCACCAGGCTCTTGCATCTCCCGCCAGATAGTGGGTGGTGAAGAGAACTTTCTCATTCTCATCAACTCTGGCAACCTCTAAGTTGTTTTCCATGGTTTGTAACCAGTCATCAGCATCTAATGGGTTTTCAGATTGGTTAAAGATTGGGGGATTTGTGTTCTAAAAGTTTTTGAGTTTGTATCCTTGGTGATCCTGATTTCCATGTCCTTGGTTGTTGAGAGCCATTTGGGCGATCTACTGCAATGTTGCTAAGTTGTCTTGATGCTCGACCCTGCTTGCTTCACGGTCCGCGATGAGATTCTGCAAGATCTTCAGCATTGGGTCTTGCGACGAGCTGCTCCCTCCTTGGTTCCCACGAGTCATCTGAAGATTGAGATAGATATAGGGGTAAGAGGGAAAGTCTAAGGTTCATGGTTTTGGGTTTTTCAAATCTAAAACTTTGAGTTAAACTCAGGTTTTTCAACTAACTTCTTTTTCATTCATGCAAGCAAGCACACGATACAAAACACACCACAACAATCAAAGGGGAAAACAGATGGTTTGAAGAACCATTCTGCAAGCTACGATACAATGAGATGATACATCTCATGCTACGACAGTGCTCTAGTGCATCTACTCATCATCGATGAAGTCGGAGTCTTCATCAACAGTGTAGAAGTCCACAGCATCTTCTTCCAGAAAATCGTCATCGTTGCTGAGGTAAGAATCCATATCTCCCTGGATGTCTTCACCCTCATCTTCTTCTTCCTTGGCGGCAAGCTGAGCTTCCTGCTCCTTGACGGTCTTCTCGAGGTCGGCCACCTTCTTGCAAAGACGGGCGATGATGCGATCCTTCTTTGCACGCTGGCGACGAAGAGACTGGCGATCTTGGACGAGCAGTGCGAAAGTCTGGGCCTTCTGGTCGGCAATGGCATGGTTTTGGTTGGCTAACTTCCTGGCATTGTCCAGTTCCTGCTATCTATCATGAAGCAAGAAGTCAAGGTTCTCCACTTGACGCCTCCACTCTGGGTGACTTGGCATCTCCATCGGCATCCCCATGAAGTCACGTCTTGCATAGTGGGCAAAACGGGTTCCTTGGATCTTGTTGACGCTGAGGGCACATAGACGTGCGAGAGCTTCATGCATTGCCCTGGCTAATCCATCTAGCCAGTTGTTCTCTCTCACGGAGAACTGAATTCTCCTGGAAGTTGGTGCTTCGATGCTTCCTCGAAGATCCGCGGTGACTAGCCACTATAAGTCTCCTCCTAGGGGTCCTGGAAGTTGAGCTCCAAGAAACTCCGGATGTGGGCGTCCCAGTAACTTCGACAGTGAATCCAGATCCCTCTCGAAGATCAGCTGACCTCCGTTTCCCAACTGGTAAAACTTGCTGAACTAAGTCTCCATCTACAAGAATTAAGGATGAGGAAGTTAGTGAAGTGATCAAGTGTGTCAAGTTTTAAGTCATAATTTAAGAATTTTGAGGAACATGAATTTTTGAGAAAGAATGAGTTCACCAGGGTAAGAGGGGAAATAGTTTTTCAGAAATACTCACTTTGGTTTTGAAACTAAGTTTTTGTTTGAACGTCCATTCTAACTAGGGTCTCCTATGGTCAGGATGGCTCTGATACCAACTTGTCAACACCCGGATTTTTAATCCCAGATGCCGATTATGCCGTACCTCGCAATCCTAGGATTACCATTTTTGCGAGACACAACGGATTGGATATCACAGTATATCATCCATTACAAACCATATATAAGGTCTTACACAAATAAGGATCTCATGATCCAGTCTTATTACAACAAGCAGCGAAATAAAAGATAGCGTATCGGTGGGGTCCATCTTCAGGGGCACAGGCAATGCTGACGAAGGCAGATAGTCCTAGTTATCATAGCCGTCCTGCTGACCATCATCTTGATAATCTCCTTCATAGTATGGCCATGATAATAGCCAGGGACAAAAGCCATGAGTACTCTTTAAGTACTCGCAAACTACTATTAACAGGTACTATAGTTCTAAGTCAAAGTGCTAAATCTAAGTTTAACTATCAAGTTAAGTTTGAAACCTAAGATGAGTTCAGAAGCAAAGAAAGATAAAGTAAAGTTCTAGAATAACTTAAGTTGGGAAGCAATTATCATCAACACAACCCTGGCATGGTCAAGTCAAAGTGCATCATCTATTTCAAGTTATTTAGAAAATATCTGACAACAAAACAGTATGGCCATTCCAACTGTCCATAACCGCGGACGCGGCTATTCGAATAGTTTGACACTCTGCAGAGGTGGTACACTTTCACCACAAGATTCGATACACCTGTCAGGGATAACCCTGAATCATCATACTTAGTATGCAGATAATCAAACACAACCTTCCCTTTTCACACTCTAGTATAAGCACCTCTCCTATGAGCATGGCCTCCCAACCATGACCATCAGTCATCTTCGGCACTACATAGGTGGACAACATTGAGAGGTAGCCTCAGCTCAAACCTCTCCCGTGAGGGAACTAATACTAATGCATACAAATTTCTAGCTAAGCCTTACCCAATCCAGGTAGTGTGGTTGTACGGTAAATTTGGAATGGTATCGCATCCGAATCCAACCATCAGTTTTATAAAAGGGTTAAGGCTCATGCCTCAATATATTCATCATCCTCAATCATTTGTGTTTCTCAACACATGTTAAAACATCTCAATAGAATGACTCATCATTCCAAGGTTTTCATAATTCATTTTCACCAAGTGTTCCCATCTAAAGTGACTCAAGTTTTTGATCTACTCTAAAATACTAAGTTAAGAGTGTTCACTAAAGTGGAAGGATGGGATCAATCTCATGCCATAGAATGACATCTAAAGGTTTCTAAGTAGGTCAAGTTTTATACTTTTTATGCTACCTTCAAAACAAGTAAAGAACTTTGTGTACTAAGGGGATTAAAACTTGTCAATAAGACTTGGGGTACTAATAGTTAAAAAGGGGTGATCAAATCATGCCTAAAGCATCCTTGCTCATTCATCTAGCTTAATTCTAGCTTGCTAACAATAGCTTTCCTTGGTTGGTGCAGTGGTTGAAGTTTTCTTCTTCTTCTTCTTGGTAGAACTCCTCCTCCTCGAAAGCTTGGTCGGTACTATCTTCTATAACAATACATACGAAGTAGACAATCACCAAACAATACTTAACTAGGCTAAGTAGCATTCTAAAACACACATTTGATGATCTATTATCATCACAAACATCACAAGTTTTAATTCAATAGTTTCATCCTTTTTATTTTAGAAAAGTAATTTCTACTCATTGAAATATTAACTAAAATTTAATATTCACCACCAAAATATGGGATCATGTGGACACATGTTGCCACCACATATTCTAACATGTAGGAATGAGATTTAAAGGTTGGATCAATATTACTTTAGTTTAAGTTTATTATTTAATGATTTAAAGTGACTAGAAATGCCTATATAGCATTATTTTGGTACTAGTCCAAAGTCACTGCAGGTAAACCTTAATATTATTATATATTTAGATAGATATGATGAAATGTGATTTTTGAGAGTTGGAATCAACTCAAAAGATAACTTGGTTGATTTTATAAAAATGTTGCAAGTTGCAAAAGCTTCTGTCTTCTTTTTTTTATTAGGAGAGATCTATAACTCTAATTGAATTAAATCCAACGGGCTTGGATAGATCATTTTAATACCTTTCAGATAAAATAGGTTTCATGCAATTTGGATTTGTCAAATTCACAGTATTGAATTTTGAAATAGTGGACAAAAACTAGATTTAACTAAAAAAAATCCAGATTTGAATCGATGGGCTAGCGCGGGAAGAGAAATGGGCCGGCCCAGTGGCGCTCTGCCGCGCGAGGCTCAGCTGATAGGGGGTCCCGCGTGTCAGCGGCACTTAAAACGTGAAACGGTACGCGCGTTGTGGGCCGTGCGATTAGAAGCAAGATCTACGGCTGAGGGTCGTCGTCGACGACGAACAGGTCGCCAGCGAGCTCGAACCCTAGTGGCTCGGTGGGGGTGTACTGGGGGCGTACCAGGGCTCCAATGGGGTCGGCGAGGCGGGCAAACGACGTGGAAGACGACGGCGAGGCGAGGCACGGTTACGACGAAGCTTAGGGTGGTCGCAATCAACGGCGCCCTTCTCCTCCTGCCGCGGCTGCTCCGGCTCCAATTCCGGCGAGGCAGAGCTCGCCTTGCTCCGGCTAGAGGTGGGTGAGGTTCAGAGAGGTGAGGGGAGTGGAATGGTGTGGAGAGAAGAGGCTGGGGAGGGCTCCTTTTATAGGCCCGACGGTGAGACCGAGCGGGATGGGAAGTTAATGGTGGCGACATGGCTACGGCGGGGTAGAGGCATGGATAGGGGTGGCGATCGATGTGTGGTTCCCTAGCAGTGCTCTAGGGCTTGAATGCGAGCGTAGGGGCGGTGGAATACGGTCTGGGTGAGGTGGCGCTCTGAGAGGCAGAGGCGGCAGTGTCCACGACGAGCGGTGGCTGTGAGGCGTTGGGCGGCCAACGGGGGTGTCTGGGGTGTTCTCTAGGTCGAGGCGGAGCGGCGAGCGCGGGCTGTGGCCAAGGGGCGGCGGGGACAGGGCGTGCTCAAGGGGCGGCGTCGGCACGCTCGACCGGCTCCGGGCGCGGCGGTTCCTGGCCACTCTGCTCTCTGTCTCTGGCCTGGGGCTGGTTGGGCGGTGGAGGTGGACCACAGGCAACTTGCTAGACATGGTGAGAGGGGCTAGAGAGGGCTGCTGATGCGAGTGCACGGTCGGCCGGCGAGTTGGTGCTCGGCATGGCATGGCAGTGCAGCTAGTCGGTAGGGGAGATGTTGGGGTTGGTCTGGTCAGGCTTGAGGGGGACAAAGATGATCAAAGCACATCACAATTTCTAGACAAAATCAGCCCAAAATAGTAATAGTTAGGCCATAATGATTTTGCCAGCAAGGTGTTTGACAAAATTGCCGAAAGAGAATTTTTTTTGAAATTTGGTTTCAATTTTTTTGAGTGATCTCCACTAGTGATAGGTAGTCTCTGGTTGCAAGGTTTTTGAAAGTGGAGCTCAAATAGATGGGTTTTGAAATAGGGGTGATCTATGCATATGCATTAGATTTAATTTTAAACTGTCATTTAAAATAAGTAAAAGAATGTTTTTAGCAGATCCAAAAGTGGGTCTGGGTACCTCATTATGTGTACTAGCAAGGGGTACAAAGATCAAGAATTGTTTCTGTTAAGTTTTGAGTACTAGGAATAGCCAAAGTAGGCATGAGAGTGAAAATTGCCAAAATGACCATTCCTCCTTTTTAATTCTTTTTGATTTGATTTTCTTTAGGAAAAGTTTGGGAATGATGTAGATGATGTTTAAATCACCTAAGAAACATTTTACAAGCATTGGACCACACAATCATGGCCATTCAAACAACTCCTATTTTAAATGCACAAACATATGAATGCTTTCATTTTAAATTTGGAAAAGTTTTTGTTAACCCTATTTTTGGATGATTTGATCTTGATAAGCTTGAATTAAATTTTTGGGCTGTTACAAACTCAAACCTGCTAAAACAAAAGGGGTGCCGACAAAGGGCAAAGGAAAAAGAGGAGCGTCAGTACTGAGGCCAGTACACGGCGAGGCTAGAATTCGGCGGCTCTCGCCTACATAGGTATGGTGGACTGAAGCAGCAGCGAATCATGCACTAAACAACCTATAGAGACTCGATAAAACGTCGGCTATTAGAGAGAGATAAGAAAGACCTATCCGGAACCAACCTTATACTAACACCAATCATACCCCTCCTGGTATTCCCCCTCGAGACCAAACGAGGAAGTCAAACCGAGGAACTCACACAGTTGGCAGTTTTATTCATTCCATTATAGTTGCAGCACTTACTAGTCAGATACAATTAGCATGTGACATCCCAAACCCAGCAGTTGTTGGAACTTTTATTTCATTCCATTGGAGTTGCAATACTTACTAGGCAGGTATAACATGACACGATACACCCCAGTTCCACCAGTTGTTGGCACTTTTATTATCTATTCCATTGTAGTGAAGATGATTACTAGTCACATATTAAGTCAAATTTATAGCACTACTTTAGTTATGCTTGTCTATGATCGAGATACTATACTCCAAGTCGTCCATAACCGCGGATATGGCTTTCAGAAAGATTTACCCTGCAGGGGTGCATAAATAGCAACACACGCACGATCAACCTCGGAAAAACCAAATCAAAACCCAACGAGGCTTTCACGACAAAGCAATCATAGGATTCATAAAATATTTCAGGGGGCCACTCCACTAAGCTACCCGCAACGAAGTTGGCCGGCTCCGAGACGGACCCAGGGTTCGCGACAATGGCTGTAAATGACTGGGAACCTGAAAGGGTGACTGGGCTTGTCGATACCGCGAAAACATTCCGCATTCCAAAACAGTACATGTGCTCCACGCACAATCGTAAATAAAGCAGTAAAGCATGGCATAAGTACAGGATAGTAATAAAACCCCAAACTAGTTTGTGGCCCCAAAAAATAAGAAATGAATCAAGCTCTGGCTATGGGGATTCATGGTCCCACATGCGGATAGTGCGATAGTCAAGGAACAGGTATCATGTACTCGGGGCCTACGGGACACAAGTGGACATGGAAAACAAAATAGCATATATTGCCCACCGGTGCCTCTTTCATTAGTTGTCCCAGCAATTTAATAGTTGTATTTAAAGTCATGATCATCTCCATCATTAAGCATCTCCACCATTAAGCATGTGCCAACCTTCCAACAACGGTGGAACAACAATGACGCGAAGCAGCACCTGAGCAAGCAACTATGACTCGCAAGGCCGACTGTCTATCAAACAACATGCAATAGGATGTGTCCAAGGCAATATAGAGGCTGCAGGGAATATAAATGGTGCACGGAAACTAAAGCATCACAAAAGGATAGCAATAGATCAACAGGAGGGAGTAAAGACTAGAAATGCAAAATAGGTAGAAGGGGGGGAGAATGCTCGCCTGGGAAACACTGCTGAAGATACATTATCCGAAGAACTTGTCGATACTCGCATCAACTCAACGGCCTAATCCGCGAAGAACCAAAGCACTAAAAGAAACACGAATGCACTATTTAATACTACGGCAGAAGATCCGGCATGATTATGATAAGATGCATGGCATGGCAAAGATGAAGTGCAACTAGGCAATATTAAACGGTACCGAGGTCCCGACATTTAATTATATGATTCAAGTTGTTTATATATCGCACAATTTAAATGTTGTATTAACAAGGCAAAGCATGACATCGGTTCGCTACACAGATTTAAATGAAGGCAATATAAGACTAGAATAGCCCGCATATAACCTCCATATTTAATTATTAAGTGAATCGACAAAGTACCCCCAACTCCCAAGATATGTTTGCAAAGCATGAACAATTTATAAGCAACAAATATATTATTATAAAAATAGGGGAGGATAAGGGTCACACATAGTGGACTCGGCGATCTTGGGGCTCCGAGGGTTCGAGGGATCGGTCTTCGGGTCCGAGAAGATCTTGAGTGGCATCGTCTTCGGTTTTCGGGAAGAAGGCCTTGAAGTCCATATCGAGAGATCTTGTCGAACCGACATCATCGCCTTCGGGTTTCATATCGGAGAACTCGATGTTCCAAGAAGGTGTGGGAGTTTGGCGCCATGGTCTTGCCTAGTCCCTCGGGTCTTGTCTCGTGTCGGTCTCGTTTGCCATGCTCAATTGTGGTCTTGTCGGTGGTCGATCTTGACTTGCCGGTGGAGGTTGTGGAAGCTCTTGGCGTCGGTCGAGCTTGATGAAACCAGGGTACAGGCTGGGGATGTTATGGTCATTGGTTGTCGTACTGGCACCACAATAGCAACACCGGTACTCCAACATTCACGCCTGCACAGGAGAGCCACAAGAGGCCGCGGGACACGCACGACAACAGGAGGCGGGCTCGTGCGCTTGGTCACACACATGGTCGAGGTGGCCACCAGGGTCGAAGTGGCTGGGAACGGCGGCCGCAGACATGGCGATGGAGGAGGGCCTCGCAGACGATGCAGGGCGACCGGAGAGGAGGGCGAGGCCGGGGCGCTGGGGACGAGCTCGGTTGGTGACTGCGCACGGTGAGCGGTAGTGGAACGGCCGGACGGGCGCTGCTGGCGAGGAGCCTGCGACGGCGGCGAGCTCGAGGACGGTAGCTCGCGCGGAGAGGAGGAGAAGAGACGGCGGGCTCGGGCCGCGGGAGGAGGACATGAGGCGGCGCGCTAGGGAGAGGAGCGGCCGGAGACGCGGGGCCGGGCACGAAGCTTGGCGACGCAGGGGCTTGAGCTCCGGCGGCCGGTTGCGGAGGAGCGAGCTAGGGAGGACGACGCTCTGGCGACAGCGGCCTCGCAAGGGAAGGCGAGGGCGCGGGGTCGACGGGGCGAGGAGGCGGCCAGGGGCAGCGAGACCGGGACTCTGCTCAGGGGCGGCGGAACTCGGGCTCCGGCGAGAGGGGCACGGGAAGGAAGCGGGGCACAGGCGGCAAGGTCGCGCGGGGAAGGTGGATCCCGCAGCGGCGTAGCTCCTGGCGGCGGCATGTGCAGGGGGATGGGCGAGGCTAGCGACGCGGTAGGTGGGGCGATGGGGAGACGAGGGAGGGGATCACGGGGAAGACCTCGTCGGGGTAGGTGGTCGCGTACGACGCGCGTGGTGGGGCCAGCTCACGGGAATGGATGGCGTTTAGCTCGCGTGTCTCGGGTGCGTGTTATGTGCAACGTGACAAGTAGGTGCTCCACATCATGTTGGGTCATGTTGTGGTCAGGTGTGCGCGCGTGTAGGTGCTAGGTGGGTGGGTGCCGTTAGGGTGTGGTGCGGCGCACAGGGTGGGTCAGCAGGCTGGTTGAGGTGAGGGGTGAGGGTTAGGGTTTGTGTAGGAACTAGTTTTAGGCTAGGGTTTGGAGGTGGCCGGCTGGCCTTTTAGGCCTGGCTGACTACCTCCCAAAAATAATATAAGTTTTAATTATTTATTTAGAAAACTATTACAATTAGTTTTTAGACAAACAAAACATCCAGAAGGATCCAGTTTTATAATTTGAAATAAAGACAAGGGATATTTATAAAACAAAGATAGCCTTTTAGAAAATAGTTTTAGCAAACAAATGCATGATGACATGACGATGCTCAAATGCAATGGGGCACGATGACATGAGCATGCGGTCACGATGATGCACAGAACAAAAATAACAAGCGATTTTCTAGTAGTGGTTTTACCGGGTGCTTAAGGGGGGGCACTTGTAAGGAACGCTTTATTTGTTCTATGTATTGATCGAGGCCTTTAAGACATGAACATAGTGCAGAAGACCCGGAATAGCAATCACAAATCATCCAACTTTTGCATGTATTACATCCGTACGAAGAACAAAATTAAACCTAAATCAATTATCTCAACAACCATGTCATGGACCATGCATGAAGACCAAATTTCCACAAGTGGTCTAACTAGATAGTACATATTCCAGTTCGTTGAGACAACTAAGCAAAATTTTAACTAGATGGACTTGTAAAACTCCCGCGTTCCTGTCATTTGGCATGTATATATATTACTCTGAATTTTGGATGGAGACATAGATCTTCGAGGAAACACACATGAAACACCAATGAAACTCACACTAATCACATGATACAATGGACGACTAGGAAAATAATCGAAAAAGACGTGTTTGATTATATCCAATACTAAACACATATAAGAAACATAAAGATATGATTAATCTATATATACCAATATAAAAAGTATTGGTTGGGTTTAATGCACTTACTCCGGCCTATCCAAAAAAAATCCAATGGATGAGCAATAAGTTGGAACCTGACACACTATAACATAATTACCCTTTCCATCTCCTCAATTAATCAAATTTATCATGTATTCGTCAATATATGTTCCATTTGTTGCCCTATCGATCGATCATTGTGCATGTACTGGCCCATTCTCTCAGCTGCTTACCTTTTTTCAAGGATTTCTTGGGGCTGCATATGTCAATATATATTTTGTGGTACATATTTCGTATGATTTATTTATGTATATTGTTGCTAGTAGGCACAAAGGAATCTCTTCACCAAACCCATCCATGCACTTTTTCTCACATATTTGGAAGGTTGTCAGCATCATTGCTAGCTTTCCGACAAGAATGATTGTCAAAGAGGCCCAACAGATTTCATCATTATCCTACAATTAAGGTTGGATTAAAAGAAAATATTATCCTGAAACAAGACAACTTTATTTTTTTTTAGATTTGGATAATACTATGTGTGTGTTTTCTGCTAATTTCTTACATTTTAATCTAAGGAATGTATAACAAACCTTCGTACAGAAAATTAAGCCTTTGCGGTTTTTCCACAGCAAAAGTATATGAGTTGAAATTTTTGGGAATATAGGTGTGGTGAGCGTGCTTGCGTATACGTACGTGTGCTTTCTTAGCTTGTCAACAAAAACACACGGAAAAAGAAAAACAATGCATGGTCGTTATCTCGTCATAACGAAGCGACACCTAAAAGGGATACGCTTTATTCGTAAACGATTCCGGCCGGCCGGACGGTCGATTCGTACCGAAGATACCACGGAGTACGAGCCGCGCGGTGACGTGAAATATATCCGCATGAATGCTTGGTGCCGCCGGAACGATAGAAAACGCGCGCGCAAACTTGTGACGCCGACGCCTCATCAGCTGCTCGATATATAGTTCTTCTTTTTCGACCGAGAAAGCCTTGAAATATAAGGTGCTGGAATAACGGAAATGGGTGTGACGCACGAGTAGAATTTAGTGACTATTTTGGTTCTCACGTACACATCAATTGGATAGACAATGCGTCCAACATGTATGCATGCATGCATGCCAAATGGTCTTTCCAAAAAAAATGCAACCTTCACTAGTAGAAAAAGGGTCTTTGGTCCAGCATCCAAATACCATTGGTCCCGGTTCGGTTTCGCAATTGGGACCAATGGCAGGCACTAAGGTACCGGTTAGTGGCATTGAACCGGTACCAATGCCCCCGGGACGCACACATGGCGCTCTTCAGAGCATTGGTCCCGGTTTATGTCACGAACCGGGACCAAAAACCCCTCGACGGTCCCAATCCGCGATAGAGATCTAAATTAAATCGAGACAGAAATTGAATTGATCTAGTATTTTTGAAAAATTCTTCCACAAATTAATCGAGACAGAGATCTAAATCGAGGCATTTCATTAATTCAACCACAAATTCTTTCTAAACAAAGGTGCGATTTCACAAATTCTTCCTAGTCAAAAATTTCACTTCCGCTGCCGCTGTCCTCCGAGCCACCGACTTCCTCGTCGTCGTCGGACGGAACCTCCACGATTTCCGCATTGTTCACGAGACGGAGCTCCTCTTCACGGCGAGCGGCGTCGATGATGGTGTACTTGGTCCGTCCAGGGACGAACCAGAACCTCTCCCGCCTTCTCGGTTGCAGAGATCCGGGTGCACCACGTGTCCGTAAACGATGCGGTTACCAATCTTGGCCTTCCACTCCTTCTTGAACAGCGTCGGCCAGTACAGGCTGGCCGCCGCATACCGGGGCAGCGCCCTCTTCCACACAGGCATCTGGCGGCGATGCGCCGCGATTTCGCTCTCCATCTCGGCTCTGCCGGGGACGAGGAGCGGAGCCACCGGCATACCCGCATAGCTGATGCGCCATCCGTGGGGCACCGTCGTGCCCGACGGCGCGAGGATGTCAAAGTGCGCGAACATCACCGCCTCGTAGAAGTTCAGCGCGGGCATCTCCATGGCGGCACGGTGGAGATTGGAGAGGGAGGGGAGGATGGACGACGGCGCTGTGGAGAGATTGCAGAGGGCGAGGCGATGGCGCGGTGGAGAGATTGCAGAGGCCGAGGCGATGGCAAAGCGACGCGCTGTGGCCTCCTATTTGTACACGAGGACGACGAAGCGACGGTGCTGGGCATTGGTCCCGGTTCATGCCACGAACCGGGACCAAAGCCCCTCCCCGCGACACGTGGCGGCCCAACAATGCCCCCCACCAAGGTTATTGGTCCCGGTTCATGCCATCAACCAGGACCAATGACCTGGGTGGGGTTTTTTTGGATGGCCCTCCCCGCGATGCACACGTGGCGCTCTACGGAGCATTGGTCCTGGTTCATGCCAAGAACCGGAACCAAAAACCATCCCCTGGCTATAAATAAGCCCCGCCCATCCACTTATTGTTTCTGGAATTTTGTGTGGGAGGTAGATGCTAGGTTTTTTTTCTTCACACTGCACACAAGGTGTTCGACGAAATGTCCGAGCCACACTTAAGTTCGCACAACACGGTATCCTCGGCCGAGTTTAGCAACCTTATCTTCTTTATCTATAACTGATACAAAAATATTGCATGTGTCCATGTAGGGTGGTCATTTCACTATTCACGATGTTATTGTCATGGTTAATTATTATGACGCAGATTGATGTGCGGATGCGATGGATGTATGGCGACCGACGCGATTCCGATTTTATTGCTAGCCTGCATAAATTTATCAATTTGGATAAGGGAAACAAAGTGGATAATTTTATGCCTTGTCCCTGCGTCGACTGTCGGAACGTGGCGGAGCACTCTGCCCCGAGAATTCTTTAAAGCCATCTGCTTCGGAGAGGTTTCATGCCCGGATATTATTGTTGGGCCATGCATAGAGAAAGAGGGGTTAGGCTGGAAGAAAATGAAGAAGAGGAGGATGATGTCAGCTATCCTATGTCCCCTGAAGAATACGGTGATAGTGCAATGGAAGACAATGAAGAAGAGGGAGGCGGCAATGAAGAAGAACAACAGGCATCGGATGAGCCCGCTGATGGTCTTGGTCGGGTCATTTCTGATGCAAAGAAACAATGCGATACAGAAAGGGAGAAGCTTAAGTTGGAGGCCATGCAAAAGGATCACCAAAAGTTATTGTACCCAAATTGCAAAGATGGCAGCATAAAGCTCGGTACCACACTTGAACTACTGAAATGGAAGGCAGAGACTGGCTTATCTGGCAAGGCATTTGAGAAGTTACTGAAAATAATGAAGCCGAAGCTTCCAAAAGATAACGAGCTGCCCGAGACTACGTACGAAGCAAAGAAGACTATCTGCCCTCTAGGATTAGATGTGGAGAAGATACATGCATGCATAATGACTGCATCCTGTACCACGGTGAGAAGTACGAGAATATGGATAAATGACCGGTATGCACTGCATGTCGATACAAGAACAGACAAGATGACCCTGGTGATGTTGAGGGCGATGACGAGCCCCCCAGGAAGAGGGTTCCTGCTAAGGTTATGTGGTATGCTCCTATAATACCACGGTTGAAACGTCTGTTCAGAAACAAAGATGTAACATCCCAAAACCTCAATCCAAGCTTATCAAGATCAAATCATCCAAAAATAGGGTTAACAAAAACTTTTCCAAATTAAAAATAAAAGCATTCATATATGTGTGCATTTAAAATAGGAGTTGATTTAAAGTGCCTTGTTTAAGTGATTCAATGCTTGTAAAATGTTTCTTAGGTGATTTAAACATCATCTACATCATTCCCAAACTTTTTCTAAAGAAAATCAAATAAAAAAGAATTAAAAAGGAGGAATGGTCATTTTGGCCATTTTAATCCACCACACTACTTTGAGTGTTCCTAGCACTCATTTCTTAACAGAAAAAATTCTTGATCTTTGCACCCCTTGCTAGTACACATAATGAGGTACCAAGACCCACCTTTGGATCTGCTAAAAACATCCAGTTAACTATTTTAATTGGCATTTGAAAATTGAATCCAATGCATATGCATAGATCACCCCTATTTCAAAACCCATTTATTTGAGCTCCACTTTCAAAACCCTTGCAACCAGAGTCTACCTAGCAATAGTGGAGAACACCCAAAATTTTTGAAACCAAAATTCAAAAGTTTGTTTCATGCGGCCATTTCATCAAACACTTGACAGGCAGATTTCAAACAAAACAAGTTTCACTATTTTAAATATTGTTCTGGCCAAATTTATCTCCCATTTGGCCCCTTTTTACTCCCTTTGTCTCTAAATGATCTAGCAAAGCCTTTTAAACCCACTCCCCTAGCCCCTAGTGGCATTGCCATGCCATGCCGAGCCACCCCTCGCCGGCCAACCTTGCCCTCACCGCAGCAGACCATCTCCCTCCCTCTCACCATGTCTAGGAGGTAGCCAGCACCTCACCGCCACCCTCTGTCCCCTGCCCGAGCCAAGCCCTGCAGTGGAACACCGAGGAAACCACGCGCCCAGTGCCACCGAACCATGTCGATGCCACCCGCAGAGCACGCTCTGTCCCGGCGTGCACACGCCGCCGCTCGACCCCAACCCGCGCCTACCGCTCCGCCACGACCCAGGGAACACCCCAGACACCCCCGTTCGCCGCCCAACTCATCACAGCCACCGCTCGCCGTGGACACCGCCGCCTCTGCTGCTCAGAGCGCCACCTCGCCTAGACCGCATACCACCGCCCCTACGCTCACATTCACTTCCTAGAGCACCGCCAGGAGACCGCCTGTCGATCGCCACCCTCAGCCATGCCGCTAGCCAGCCGTAGCCTTGTCGCCACCATCGCCTGCCCATCCTGCTCGGTCTCACCGTCAGGCCTATAAAAGGAGGCCTCCCCAGCCTCTTCTCTCCACACCACTCCACTCCTCTCACCTCTCTGAACCTCACCCACCTCTAGCCGAAGCAAGGCGAGCTCTGCCTCGCCGGAATTGAGGCCGGAGCAGCCGCAGCAGGAGGAGAAGGGCGCCGCTGATTGCGACCACCCCAAGCTCCGCCGCAACCGCGCCTCGCCTCGCCGTCGTCTTCCAGTTCGTTTGCCCGCCTTGGCTACCCCGCTGGAGCCCTGGTACGTCCCCGGCAGACCCCCACCGAGCCGCTAGGGTTCGAGCTCGCCGGTGACCTGTTCATCGTCGACGACGACCCTCAGCCGTAGATCCCCCTTCTAATCCTGCGGCCCACAGCGCACGTACCGTTTCGCGTGTTAAAACCCACTGACAAGCGGAACCCCCTGTCAGCTGAGCCCCGGGCTGCGGAGCGCCACTGGGCTGGCCCAAGTTCTTTCCCGCGCTAGCCCACCCGTTCAAATCTGGATTTTTCTTTTTAGTTAAATCTAGTTTCTGTCCACTAGTTTAAAATTCAATTGAGAGAGTTTTGTAAATCCAAATTGCATGAAACCAATTTTGTCTGAAAGGTATTGAGATGATCTATCCAAGCCCGTTGGATTTAATTCAATTAGAGTTATAGATCTCTCCTAATAAAAATAACAAAACAGAAGCTTTTGCAACTTGCAACATTTTTATAAAATCAACTAAGATAGGTTTTGAGTTGTTTCCAACTCTCAAAAATCACATTTCATCATATCTATCTAAATATGTAATAATATTAAGGTTTACATGAAGTGACTTTGGACTAGTACCAAAATAATGCTATATAGGCATTTCTAGTCACTTTAAATCATTAAATAATGAACTTAAACCAAAGTAATATTGATCCAACCCTTAAATATCATTCCCACATGTTAGAATATGTGGTGATGACATGTGTCCACATGATCCCATATTTTAAGTGGTGAATATTAAATCATAGTTAAATTTTCAATGAGTAGAAATTACTTTTCTAAATTAAAAAGAATGAAACTATTGAATTAAACTTGTGATGCTTGTGATGATAATAGATCATCAAATGTGTGCCTTAGAATGCTACTTATCCTAGTTAAGTATTGTTTGGTGATTGTGTATTTCGTATGCATTTTTATAGACGATAGTACCAACCAAGTCTACGAAGAGGAGGAGTGCTATCAAGACGAAGAACAAGAAAACTTCAACCACTGCACCAAACAAGGCAAGCTACCACTATCCAAGATTAACCATTGCAAGTACTTGCAAGCCACCATTAACAATGCAAGCTAACCCTTGCAAGTTTAGTGCTTAGCAAACTAGAATCAAACTAGATGGTTTAGCAAAGATGCCTTAAGCATGCTTTGAGCAACCCTTTTTTGACTATTAGTACCTCAAGTCTTATTGACAAGTTTCACCTCCCTTAGTTTACAGAAGGTTCTTTACTTATTTTGAAGGTAGCATAAAAAGTATAAAACTTGACCTACTTAGAAACCTTTAGATGTCATTCTATGGCATGAGATTGAACCTATCACTTCCACTTTAGTGAACACTCTTAACTTAGTAGTTTAGAGTAGATCAAAAACTTGAGTCACTTTAGATGGGAACCCTTGGTGAAAATGAATTATGAAAACCTTGGAATGATGAGTCATTATATTGAGATGTTTTGACATGTGTTGAGAAACACAAATGGTTGATGATGATGAAAATGTTGAGGCATGAGCCTTAACCCTTTTATAAAACTGATGGTTGGATTCGGATGCGATACCATTTACCGTACAACCACATTACCTAAATTGGGTAAGGCTTAGCTGGAAATTTATATGCATTAGTATTAGTTCCCTCACGGGAGAGGTCTGAGCTGAGGCTACCTCTCACGATGTCCACCTATGCAGTTCCCAAGATGACTGATGGTCATGGTTGGGAGGCCATGCTCATAGGAGAGGTGCTTATACTAGGGTGTGTAAAGGGAAGGTTATGTTTGATTATCTGCATACTAAGTATGATGATTCAGGGTTATCCCTGGCAGATGTATCGAATCTTGTGGTGAAAGTGTACCACCTCTGCAGAGTGTCAAACTATTCGAATAGCCGCGTCCGCGGTTATTGACACTTGGAATGGCCATACCGTTTCGTTGTCAGATGTTTTCCAAATAACTTGAAATGAATGATGAACTTTGACTTGACCACAACATGGTTGTGTTTATGATAATAGCTTCCCAACTTAAGTGATTCTAGAACTTTACTTTACCTTCCTTTGCTTCAGAACTCAGCTTAGGTTTCAAACTTAACTTTATAGTTAAACTTAGATTTAGTACTTTAACTTAGAACTATAGTACCTGTTAATAGTAGTTTGGGAGTACTTAAAGAGTACTCATGGATTTTGTCCCTGGCTATTCTCATGGCCAGACTATGAAGGAGACTATCAAGAGGATGGTCATCAGGACGGCTATGATAACTAGGACTATCTGCTTTCGTCAGCATTGCCTGTGCCCTTGAAGATGGACCCCACCGCTACGCTTATCTTTTATTTCCGCTGCTTGTTGTATTAAAGACTGGATCATGAGATCCTTATTTGTGTAAGACCTTATATATGGTTTGTAATGGATGATGTACTGTGATATCCAATCCGTCATGTCTCACAAAAATGGAAGTCCTGGGATTGCGAGGTATGGCATAACGGGCATCTGGGATTAAAAATCCGGGTGTTGACAAGTTGGTATCAGAGCCATCCTGACCATAGGAGACCCTAGTTAGAATGGACGTTCAAACAAAAACTTAGTTTCAAAACCAAAGTGAGTATTTCTGAAAAACTATCTCCTCTCTTACCTTTGTGGATTCTTTCTCAAAAATTCATGTTCCCCAAAATTATTACATTACTACTTAAAATTTGACACACTTGATTCTTACATTACTCGCTAACTTCCTCATCCTTAATTCTTGTAGATGGAGACTCAGTTCAGCAAGTTTTACCAGTTGGGAAACGGAGGCCAGCTGATCTTCGAGAGGGATCTGGATTCACTGTCGGAATTACTGGGACGCCCACATCCGGAGTTTCTTGGAGCTCAACTTCCAGGACCCCCAGGAGGAGACCTATAGTGGCTAGTCACCACAGATCTTAGAGGAAGTATCAAAGCACCAACTTCTGGAAGAATTCAGTTCTCTGTGAGAGAGAACAACTGGCTAGATGGATTAGCTAGGGCAATGCATGAAGCTCTCGCACGTCTATGTGCCCTCAGCGTCAACAAGATCCAAGGAACCCGTTTTTCCCACTATGCAAGACGTGACTTCATGGGAATGCCGATGGAGATGCCAAGTCACCCAGAGTTGAGGCGTCAAGTGGAGAATCTTGACTTCATGCTGCACGATAGACAGCAGGAACTGGACAATGCCAGAGAGTTAGCCAACCAGAACCGTGCCATTGCCGACCAGAAGGCCAGACTTTCGCACTGTTGTCCAAGACCGCCAGTCTCTTTGCCGCCAGCGTGCCAAGAAGGATCGCACCATCGCCCGACTTTGCAAGAAGGTGGCCGACCTCGAGAAGACCATCAAGGAGCAGGAAGCTCAGCTTGCAGCAAAGCAAGAAGAAGATGAGGGTGAAGACATCCAGGGAGACATGGATTCTTACCTCAGCAATGATGATGACTTTCTGGAGGAGGATGCCGTGGACTTCTACACTAACGACGAGGACTCCGATTGTTGGAGATATGCCCAAGAGGCAATAATGAAAGTGGTTATTATTATATCTTTGTGTTTATGATGAATTATTACATCCCATGCTATAATTGTATTATAAGGAAACACTGATACATGTGTGTTTTGTAAACATAAAAGAGTCCCTAGTAAGCCTCTTGTGGAACTAGCTTGTTGATTAAATGATGATCATGGTTTCCTGATCATGGACATTGGATGTCATTAATAACAAGGTTATATCATTAGGAGAATGATGTGATGGACACACACCCATACTAAGCGTAGCATAAGATCAAGTCATTAAGTTCGTATTGCTATAAGCTTTCAAATGCATAGTAACCTAATCCTTCGACCATGAGTTTATGTTAATCACCATCACCGGATGGGTACTTTGATGACATCAAACATCGCTTCGTAACTGGGTGGTTATAAAGGTGTCATTGGGTATTCTGAAAGTATGTGTTGAAGCGCATGGACCAAGATTGGGATTTGTCCATCCATATGACGGATAGATATGCTCTGGGCCCTCTCGGTGGAATGTCATCTAGTTAGCTTGCAAGCATTTGACTAGGTCACAAGGGATGACATAACATGGAACGAGTAAAGAGTACTTATCGGTAACGAGGTAGAACTAGGTATGGAGATACCGATGATCAAACCTCGGATAAGTAGAATATCGCGTGGCAAAGGCAATTGGTTTTCGTATGTTAATGGTTCTATCGATCACGAAGTCATCGTTGAGTATGTGGGAGCCGTTATGGATCTCCAGATCCTGCTGATGGTTATTGATCGGAGAGGTGTCTCCATCATGTCTGCATATTCACGAACCATAGGGTGACACACTTAAGGTTCGAAGTTGTTTTAAGTAGACATGGAATATGCGTTGGAGACCGAATGTTGTTCAGAGTCTCGGATTGGATCCGGGACATCACGAGGAGATCCGGAATTGTTCGGAGAATAAGATTTATATATTGGGGATCATTTTCTAAGTTAGGAAATGTTCCGGAGTATTTGTATGGGGATTCTAGAAGGTTTCGGAATGTTCCGGAAGGTTCTAGGATATTTCTTGGAGTTTGCTTGAAAACCAAGAAAGGATCAAGGAGTCCTTGTGGGGCAAGACAAGGAGTCGTGGGGGAGGAGGACTCCTCCCCCCTCCCAATCCGCCGACCAAGGAAGGGAGGGGAGTCCTACTAGGACTCCCCCCCCATGGCGCCTCCCTCCTTTAAATAGAGGGGTGGGGGCGCCACCCCCTTGCCCCCTCCACTTCATACCCTAGCCGCCGCCTCTCTCCTCCTCCTTCCCTCTGCTCAGGCTTAGGCGAAGCCCTGTAGAATTCTCTACTCCACCACCACCACCACACCGTCGTGCTGCTGGGATTCCGTGGAGAAGATCTACTACCTCCGCTGCTAGCTGGAACGGGGAGAGGAAGGTCTGCTTCGACTCCGCACGTGTGACCGACTGCGGAAGCTTGACGTGTAACTTGCTTTGCACAAGTGGCTTTGCGGGTGTCTGTCTCTCCCACCATAGTATAGATCCAATCTACACTTTGCACTCGATAGCACTTGTATCAACGTTGTGGTTCAGTTTCGTAGGTAAGATTCGTTCTTATTCGAAAGCCCCAAACCACGTAAAACATGCAAAGAAAATTAGAGGCGTCTAACTTGGTTTTGCAAGGGTTTTGTGATGTGATATGGCCATCATGTGATTGTGATTATATTTGATGTATGCAATGATCCTTGTTGTAATATGGCAACCGGTAGGAGCCTAATGGTTGTCTTTAATTCTGTTAAGACCTGCGTGTCTATTCATCTTGTAATAGCTTTATTCCAAGTAGTTGTAATAGTTGTTGGTGATGATGGACAACCATGAAGCGGCGCCACTGACCTTGACGCAATGCTGGTGATGATGGAGATCATGTCCGTGCTTTGGAGATGGAGATCAAAGGCATAAGAAGAAAGGGCCATATCATATCACACTAATTATGAATTGCCTGTGATGTTAATCCTTTATGCATCTTGTATTGCTTAGGTCGCGACGGTAGCATTATAAGATGATCCCTCTCACTAAATTTCAAGTAATAAATTAGTTGGCACCGTTGCTAAGACTCGTCGTCTCGAAGCATCTCGTGATGATCAGATGTGATAGATTCTACGTGTGCATACAACGGGTGCAAGCCAGATTTGCACATGCGGAAACTAAGTTTAATCTTGACGAGCCTAGCATGTACAGACATGGTCTCGGAACACGGAATACCGAAAGGTAGAGCATGAGTCATATGAGTGATATGATGAACATGAAGATTGTTCGCCGATGAAACTACATCTTCTCTCGTGAAGATCGGACTTGGTGTAGTGGACTTGGTTCGTGTAATCACTAAGACAATGTGAGGGATGTTGTTTTGAGTGGGAGTTCACCTAGTTAATTTAAGAATTAAAATTGAACTCAATTTATCATAAACTTAGTCTAAACTACTTGCAAATTTGTTGTAGATTATGGCGAATCTCTCCATCAATTTCAATGCGTTCCTAGAGAAAGAAAAGCTTAAGAACAATGGAAGCAACTTCACGGACTGGCTCCGTGGTCTGAAGATTGTCCTCAGGGCTGGTCAGATGACCTATGTGCTCGAAGCACCGCTAGGTGACCCACCTGTAGATGATGCCACCGATGACGTAAAGAATGTTTACGCCACTCGGAAAAATCATTACTCCATAGTTCAGTGTGCCATCCTGTACGGTTTAGAAACGGAGCTCCAGAAGCGTTTTGAGCACCACGACCCGTTGGAGATCATTAAGGAGCTCAAGCTCATTTTTGAGACTCACGCGGCCGTGGAGAGCTATGAGGCCTCCGAAAAGTTCTTTAACTGTAAGATGGAAGAGGGAAGCTTTGTTAGTGAGCACGTGCTCACCATGTCTGGGCATGCAAACAAGCTCCAAGAGTTGGGGATTACGATTCCTAATGATTTAGGGATTCACCGTGTCCTCCAATCACTGCCACCGAGTTATAAGAACTTTGTGATGAACTACAATATGCATTGCATGAACAAGACGTTGCCTGAACTATCGTCCATGCTGAAAACTGCTGAAGTGGAGATCAAGAAGGAGCACCAAGTGTTGATGGTCAATAAGACCACCAATTTCAAGAAACAGGGCAAGCCTAAGAAAAAGGGCAACTTCAAGAAGGACGGCAAGAAAGCTGCCGCACCTGCTAAGAAGCCCAAGGCTGGTCCTAAGCCTGAAACTGAATGCTTCTACTGCAAGGGTGCTGGTCACTGGAAGTGTAACTGCCCCAAGTACCCGGCGGATCTAAAGAACGGCAACATCAAGAAGAAAGGTATATTCGATATACATGTTATTGATGTGTATCTTACTAGTAATCGTAGTAGTGCCTAGGTATTTGATACTGGTTCGGTTGCTCATATTTGTAACTCGAAACAGGAGCTGCAGAATAAACGAAGACTGGCGAGAGACGAGGTGACGATGCACGTTGGAAATGGCTCCAAGGTTGATGTGATCGCCGTCGGCACGCTCCCTCTACATCTACCATCAGGATTAGTTTTAAATTTAAATAATTGTTATTTGGTCCCTGCGTTAAGCATGAACATTATATCTGGATCTTGTTTATTGCGAGACGGTTACTCTTTTAAGTCTGAGAATAAAGGTTGTTCGATTTATATGAGTAATATCTTTTATGGTAATGCACCTGAGATGAATGGTTTATTCTTATTGAATCTCGATAGTAGTGATACACATGTTCACAACATAGATGCAAAACGAATAAAATTGAATGATAATTGTACATACATGTGGCACTGTCATCTTGGTCACATTGGAGTGAAGCGTATGAAGAAACTCCATTCTGATGGACTTCTTGAATCACTTGATTTTGAATCACTTGAAAGATGCGAAGTTTGTCTAATGGGAAAAATGACTAAGACTCCATTCTCTGGAATAATGGAGCGAGCTACAGACTTATTGGAAATAATACATACCGATGTGTGTGGTCCAATGAGTATAGCATCACGTGGTGGATATCGTTATGTTCTCACTTTCACGGATGACTTGAGTAGATATGGGTATGTCTACTTTATGAAACATAAATCCGAAACTTTCGAGAAGTTTAAGGAATTTCAAAGTGAAGTGGAAAATCATCATAACAAGAAGATTAAGTTTCTGCGTTCTGACCGCGGAGGTGAATATCTGAGTTATGAGTTTGGCATGCATTTAAAGAAATGTGGAATACTTTCAGAGTTGACACCGCCGGGAACACCACAGCGTAATGGTGTGTCCGAACGTCGTAATCGAACTCTCTTAGATATGGTTCGGTCTATGATGTCTCTTACAGATTTACCGTTATCATTTTGGGGCTATGCATTAGAGACAGCCGCATTCACTTTAAATAGGGCACCATCTAAATCCATTGAAATGACACCGTACGAATTGTGGTTTGGAAAGAAACCTAAGTTGTTGTTCCTTAAAGTTTGGGGTTGCGAAGCATATGTAAAGAAGTTACAGCCTGATAAGCTTGAACCCAAAGCGGAGAAATGCGTCTTCATAGGATACCCTAAAGAAACAATTGGGTATACCTTCTATCATAGATCCGAAGGCAAAGTTTTCGTTGCTAAGAATGGATCCTTTCTGGAGAAGGAATTTCTCTCGAAAGAAGTGACTGGAAGGAAAGTAGAACTCGACGAGGTTATTGAACCTTCTTTCGGAGTTGAGAGTAGTGCAGCACCAGAAGATGTTTCTGTGCCGCCTGCACCAACTGGAGAGGAAACTAATGATGATGATCGTGAAACTTCGAACGAAGTTACTACTGAACCTCGCAGGTCAACGAGGGTCCGTACCACTCCTGAGTGGTATGACTCTGCCTTGAATGTCATGTTAGTGGACAACACTGATGACCCTGTGACGTATGAAGAAGCTATGGTGAGCCCAGATTCTGACAAATGTCTAGAAGCCATGAAATCCGAGATGGGATCCATGTACGAAAACCAAGTGTGGACTTTGGTGGACTTACCAGATGGCCGTAAGGCTGTCGAGAACAAATGGATTTTCAAAAGAAAAACAGATGCTGATGGTAATGTTACCGTCTATAAAGCTTGACTTGTCGCGAAAGGGTTCCGACAAATTCAAGGAGTTGACTACGATGAGACTTTCTCACCAGTAGCGAAGCTAAAGTCTGTGAGGATTTTGTTACCAATCGCTGCATATTTCAATTATGAAATTTGGCAGATGGATGTCAAAACGACGTTCCTTAATGGTGACATTGAGGAAGAGTTGTATATGGTACAACCCAAGGGTTTTGTCGATCCTAGTGATGCTGACAAGGTATGCAAACTTCAGCGCTCCATTTATGGACAGAAGCAAGCATCCCGGAGTTGGAATCAACGTTTTGATAAAGTAATCAAAAACTTTGGATTTATACAAACTTATGGAGAAGCTTGTATTTACAAGAAAGTGAGTGGGAGCTCTGTAGCATTCCTAGTACTATATGTAGATGACATATTGTTGATTGGGAATGATATAGAACTTCTTAATAGCGTCAAAACCTATTTGAATAATAGTTTTTCAATGAAGGATCTTGGCGAAGCGGCATATATTCTAGGCATCAAGATTTATAGACATAGATCAAGACGCCTAATAGCGCTTTCACAAAGTACATACTTAGACAAAGTTCTAAAGAAGTTTAGAATGGAAGAGAGCAAGAAAGGGTTCATGCCCATGTTGTCAGGTAAGACCTTGAGTAAGACTCAAAGTCTGGCTACGGCAGAAGATAGAGAAAAGATGAATAATATTCCCTATGCCTTGGCCATAGGTTCTATCATGTATGCCATGCTATGTACAAGACCGGATATAGCACATGCTGTTAGTTTGACTAGCAGATATCAAAGTGATCCTGGAATGGAACACTGGACAGCGGTCAAGAATATCCTAAAGTACCTGAATAGGACTAAGGATATGGTTCTTTCTTATGGAGGTGATGAACAGCTTGTTGTAAACGGTTACACTGATGCTAGTTGGAACACCAATCTAGATGACTCGAAGTCACAGTCTGGATACGTATTTATTTTGAATGGTGCTGCAGTGAGCTGGAGGAGTGCCAAGCAAAGCGTTGTGGCGAAATCTTCAACTGAATCGGAATACATAGCTGCTTCGGAGGCTGCACAAGAAGCCATATGGATGAAGGAGTTCATTACTGAACTTGGCGAGGTTCCCAGTGTGTTGGACCCGATGGCCATCTACTGTGACAACACAGGTGCCATAGCTAGTGCACAGGAGCCAAGTCACATAGCAAGCTGAAGCACATCAAGCTACGTTTCCATGCTATTCGTGAGTATGTCCGAGATGGTGACATAAAGATTTGAAAAGTACACACTGATCTGAATGTGGCAGATCCATTGACTAAACCTCTCCCTAGAGCAAAGCATGACCAACACCAGAACGCCATGGGTGTTAGGTATATTACCATGTAATCTAGATTATTGACTCTAGTGCAAGTGGGAGACTATTGGAGATATGCCCAAGAGGCAATAATAAAAGTGGTTATTATTATATCTTTGTGTTTATGATGAATGTTTACATGCCATGCTATAATTGTATTATAAGGAAACACTGATACATGTGTGTTTTGTAAACATAAAAGAGTCCCTAGTAAGCCTCTTGTGGAACTAGCTTGTTGATTAAATGATGATCATGGTTTCCTGATCATGGACATTGGATGTCATTAATAACAAGGTTATATCATTAGGAGAATGATGTGATGGACACACACCCATAGTAAGCTTAGCATAAGATCAAGTCATTAAGTTCGTATTGCTATAAGCTTTCAAATGCATAGTAACCTAATCCTTCGACCATGAGGTTATGTTAATCACCATCACCGGATGGGTACTTTGATGACATCAAACATCGCTTCGTCACTGGGTGGTTATAAAGGTGTCATTGGGTATTCTGAAAGTATGTGTTGAAGCGCATGGACCAAGATTGGGATTTGTCCATCCATATGACGGATAGATATGCTCTGGGCCCTCTCAGTGGAATGTCATCTAGTTAGCTTGCAAGCATGTGACTAGGTCACAAGGGATGACATAACATGGAACGAGTAAAGAGTACTTATCGGTAACGAGGTAGAACTAGGTATGGAGATACCGACGATCAAACCTCGGATAAGTAGAATATCGCGTGGCAAAGGGAATTGGTTTTCGTATGTTAATGGTTCTATCGATCACGAAGTCATCGTTGAGTATGTGGGAGCCGTTATGGATCTCCAGATCCCGCTGATGGTTATTGATCGGAGAGGTGTCTCCATCATGTCTGCATATTCATGAACAGTAGGGTGACACACTTAAGGTTCGAAGTTGTTTTAAGTAGAAATGGAATATGCGTTGGAGACCGAATGTTGTTCGAAGTCTCGGATTGGATCCGGGACATCACGAGGAGATCCGGAATTGTCCGGAGAATAAGATTCATATATTGGGGATCATTTTCTAAGTTAGGAAATGTTCCGGAGTATTTGTATTGGGATTCTAGAAGGTTTCGGAATGTTCCAGAAGGTTCTAGGAGATTTCTTAGAGTTTGCTTGAAAACCAAGAAAGGATCAAGGAGTCCTTGTGGGGCAAGACAAGGAGTCATGGGGGAGGAGGACTCCTCCCCCCTCCCAATCCGCCGGCCAAGGAAGGGAGGGGAGTCCTACTACGACTCCCCCTCCCATGGCGCCTCCCTCCTTTAAATAGAGGGGTGGGGGCGCCACCCCCTTGCCCCCTCCACTTCATACCCTAGCCGTCGCCTCTCTCCTCCTCCTTCCCTCTGCTCAGGCTTAGGCGAAGCCCTGCAGAATTCTCTACTCCACCACCACCACCACACCGTCGTGCTGCTGGGATTCCGTGGAGAAGATCTACTACCTCCGCTGCTCGCTGGAACGGGGAGAGGAAGGTCTGCTTCGACTCCGCACGTGTGACCGACTGCGGAAGCGCTACCGGAACGCGGCGCAAGAAGGATCGTCCACACGATCTTGAGATCGGGAAGTGATCGACTACATCAACCCCGAGATCCAATCTCGTAATGCTTTCGGATCTACGAGGGTTAGTACAGATCTATCTCGTTGCACATGTCTAATAGATTAGATCTTGGCTTTTATCTAGATTAGATCTGGGTTTTGTTCATTCTTGTGGTAGAAATTTTTTGTTTTCCATGCTACGAACCCATCACCGACTTCATCGACGATGAGTAGATGCACGAGAGCACTGTCGTAGCATGAGTTGTATCGGTCCCACTGTATCGTAGCTTGCAGAATGGTTCTTCAAACCATCTGCTTTCCTTTTTTGTTGTGGTGTGTGTTGTATCGTGTGCTTGCTTGGATAAATGAAAATAAGGTTAGTTGAAAAACCTGAGTCTAACTCAAAGTTTTAGCTTTGAAAACCCAAAACCATGAACCTTATAATTTCCCTCTTACCCCTATATCTATCTCAATCTTCAGATGACTCGTGGAAACCAAGGAGGGAGCAGCTCGTCGCAAGACCCAATGCTGCAGATCTTGCAGAATCTCATCGCAGACCGTGAAGCAAGCAGGGCCGAGCGCCAAGCCAACTTAGCAACATTGCAGTAGATCGCCCAGATGGCTCTCAACAACCAAGGGCATGGAAATCAGGATCACCAAGGATCTAAACTCAAAAATTTTCAGAACACCAATCCCCCAATCTTCAACCAATCTGAGAACCCATTAGATGCTGATGACTAGTTACAGACCATGGAAAACAACTTAGAAGTTGCCAGAGTTGATGAAAATGAGAAAGTTCTCTTTTCCACCCACTATCTGGCAGGAGATGCAAGATCTTGGTGGAATAGCATCCGCAATATGAACCATGGTCAAGTGATGACATGGGAAGCATTCAAAGTCAAGTTCAACCGCACGCACGTGCCGCAAGGTCTCGTCAACAGGATGAGAGATAAATTCCACGAATTGAAGCAAGGAAGAATGACTGTGGTGGAGTACCATGACAGATTCTTGTCACTTGCCAGATATGCACCTGATGAGATCAACACTGAGGCCAAGAAGAAGGAGAGATTCTTGAACGGACTGCATGATGAGATGCAGACTGTCCTCGTCAACATCCATTTTCAGGATCTCGAAGAGCTAGTCAACTCTGCCATTCAGATGGAAGGGAAGATTAACTAGGAAAACAACAACCGCAAGCGTCGTATGATGCAGCAGTCTGGATCCAGTAGTCACCAGAAGTACCGTCCCAACCCCTCACCAGGATAGGCACCAAGAAACAACCGACCCCCAAATTCTCGCCCAAGCTACCCCAACCGTAGCGGAGGCAATGTGAAGTCCGGAGGAAACAATCACAACTCCGGTAATGCCAACAATTTCAACCGTGCCCCTCCCAAGAGCAACAACAACAATAACACTGCACCCAGAACTGGCAGCAATGCTGTGCCTATCGCAGTCAAAGACAAGTCCCAGATCACTTGTTTCGAGTGTGGAGTGAAGGGTCACTACTCCAATGAGTGTCCCAAGAAGACAGCAACCAATGCCAATGTGAATGCCCTAGATCAGCAGCAGCGTCGTGTTCAACCAGGAAGGAGATTTGCCCCAGGGAACCCTCACAACCGCAATGGTCGTCTCTTCCACATGAACGCAGAAGAAGCCCAGGAAGCGCCAGATGTAGTGCTGGGTATGTTTTCTGTCAACTCAGTTTTAGCAAGAGTATTGTTTGATTCGGGAGCATCGCATTCATTTGTCACCGAAGAATTTGCATGCACTAGTAAGATTCATCCAACCAACCTGAAGCATGTCATGATAGTTCAAATCCCCGGTTCAACTACAAAGGCTAGAAAAAATTGCAAAGCTGTACCTATCAGAATACATGGGATAGATTTTTATGCCAACCTAATTGTACTTGGAACCAAAGGATTGGAAGTAGTACTAGGCATGAAATGGATGTCAAGGCATAAAGGATTGATAGACTGTGCTAAGAAAGCCATCACCATGACCACTAGTTCTGGAGTAATAGTAGAGTATATCTCTGAAACCTTACCCCATCAATTCAAGTGCAACAAGAGTGTAGCCCTGCCCACCATAGACCAAGTCAGTTTAGTCTGTGAATACCCCAACGTATTCCTAGATGAATTGCCAGGTATGCCCCCGGATAGGGATATTGAGTTCATTATCGAACTAATCCCAGGAACTGGACCTATAGCCCAGAGACCCTATAGCATGAACCCCTCAGAGTTAGTGGAACTAAAGAAGCAGTTGGATGCCATGTTAGCAACAGGCTTGATTCAGCCAAGAACATCACCATGGAGATCACCAGTGTTATTCGTCGACAAGAAAGATGGAGGCAATCGTCTGTGTACAGATTACAGAAAGTTGAATAACGTCACCATCAAGAACAAGTACCCCTTGCCAAAGATAGAGGATCTATTTGATCAGTTGATGGGAGCTCAGGTATTCTCAAAGATTGATCTTAGGACTGGTTATCACCAACTTAAGATTCGTGCAACGGATATTCCGAAGACCGCCTTTACTACTCACTATGGTTTATACGAGTATACGGTTATGTCTTTTGGATTAACCAATGCCCCTGCTTATTTCATCAATCTCCTGAATAAGATCTTTATGAATTTCCTAGATAAGTTTGTAGCTGTGTTCATCGACGACATCCTTATCTACTCCAAGTCAGAAGAAGAGCATGGGCAACATCTGAGAATCATCCTAGAAACCCTGAGAGAGCATCAATTATATGCCAAGTTCGGCAAGTGTGAGTTTTGGCTGAAAGAAGTAGGATTCGTAGGACATATTGTGTCTGCCGGAGGAATCTCTGTTGATCCTGCCAAGATAAAAGATGTCGAAGAATGGGAAGCCCCAACCACTCAAACCCAAGTCCGTGCATTTCTCGGATTAGCGGGATATTACCGCAAGTTCATAGAAGGACTTGAGCATATCCCAACCAATGACCCAATTGTTGAAGAAGGACAAGAAGTTTGAATGGACAGACAAGTGTGAAGCCAGTTTCCAAGAGCTGAAGAAGAGATTGATATCAGCCCCAATATTGATCATGCCAGACATCAAGAAGCCGTTTGATGTGTATTGTGACGCATCCAAGATTGGTCTAGGATGTGTATTGATGCAAGAAGGCAAGGTCATCGCGTATCTGTCTCGACAACTGAAGCAGCATGAGCAGAACTATCCGACCCATGATATTGAATTAGCAGCCGTAGTTTTGGCATTGAAGACATGCCGTCATTATCTGATGGGTAATCGCTGTGAGATTTACTCGGATCATAAGATCTTGAAGTATATCTTCACTCAGAAGGAGCTAAATATGAGGCAAAGGATATGAATAGAGTTAATCAAGGATTATGACCTTGACATTCACTATCACCCCGGCAAAGCCAATGTGGTAGCAGATGCTCTTAGCAGATTGCCGTGTAGGCTTAACACCATGATCAAGGAGAAGCAACCAAGTTTGTATGAGGAGTTGGAGCGGTTCAGGACGGAGTTAGTTAGCAAAGGATTCTTAGCTAGCATTGAACTTCAACCCACTTTGATTAGCCAAATCAAGGAAGCCCAGAAGGGGAATGAAAGTATCGATGGTATCAAACGTCGTATTGGTACAGGAAAGGTACCTGGATTCACGGAAGACGAAGAAGGAGTACTGTGGTCCAAAGGACGTATCTGTGTGCCAGCAGATTCGGAGCTGAAGGAAATTATAATGAAGGAAGCTCATGATACTCTTTATTCTATCCACCCTGGAGGAACGAAGATGTATCAGGATTTGAAAGAGCAATTTTGGTGGCACAAGATGTAGAGAGAGATCGGAAGCTACATCGCCAAATGTGACATCTGTCAAAGAGTCAAAGCCGAGCATCAAAGACCTGCAGGACTATTGCAACCATTGCAGATTCCGGAATGGAAATGGGATTCCGTCAGAATGGACTTTATCACCGGTTTACCTACCTCCAGCAGGGGGAATGACTCAATCTGGGTCATAGTTGATAGACTGTCCAAGGTAGCCCATTTTATACCTGTCAAGACTACCTACCAGAGTGCAAAGTTAGCAGAACTGTACATTGCTAGGATTGTTAGTCTGCATGGAACCCCCAAGACCATCGTATCAGATCGAGGAACCCAGTTTACCTCAAGATTTTGGCAGAAAGTTCAGGAAGGTTTAGGAACCAAGTTGAACTTCAGTACCGCTTATCACCCGCAAATAGATGGACAGACTGAGAGAGTCAACCAGATCCTAGAGGATATGCTTAGAGCTTGTGTTTTGGAATACATATCAAAATGGGAAGACTGCCTGCCTTTCGTAGAATTCTCATATAACAACAGTTATCAAGCTAGTTTGCAGATGGCACCATTTGAATTCCTATACGGAAGAAAGTGTCGTACCCCTTTGAATTGGTCGCAAGTAGGAGAGTCAGATCTTCGGACCCGACATTCTCCGAGAAGCAGAAGAGAAAGTTCACAAAGTCCATGAGCACCTCAAGACCTCCCAATCTAGACAGAAGAGCTATGCTGACAAGAGAAGGAGAGACCTGACTTTCAATGTCGGAGATTTTGTATATCTCAAGGTTTCACCATTGAAGGGAAGTCAACGCTTTAGTCTGAAGGGAAAGTTAGCCCCCAGATATATTAGACCTTTCAAAATTCTGAACCGTCGAGGAGAAGTATCGTATCAGCTGGAACTGCCTGAAGAGATGTCAGCCATCCATAATGTGTTCCATATCTTGTTACTTCGCAAATGCTTGGAAGTGCCTGAGAAGACTGGAGTTTTCAAGAATATCGATCACAGAGCTGTGGAAATCAACAATGACCTGACCTATCGGGAAGTACCCATCCGTATCTTAGAAGAAGCCTACAGAACCACCAGGACCAGGAGAATCAAGTTTCTTAAGATTCAGTGGAGCAACCATACCGAGAAGGAAGCTACTTGGGAGCGCGAAGATTACATTAGGACAGAGTTCCCAGATCTCTTTAGTTCCTAGTTTACTTTGTAAATCTCGGGACGAGATTTTGTTTAAGGGGGAAAGGTTTGAAACATCCCAAAACCTCAATCCAAGCTTATCAAGATCAAATCATCCAAAAATAGGGTTAACAAAAACTTTTCCAAATTAAAAATAAAAGCATTCATATATGTGTGCATTTAAAATAGGAGTTGATTTGAAGTGCCTTGTTTAAGTGATCCAATGCTTGTAAAATGTTTCTTAGGTGATTTAAACATCATCTACATCATTCCAAAACTTTTCCTAAAGAAAATCAAATAAAAAAGAATTAAAAAGGAGGAATGGTCATTTTGGCCATTTTAATCCACCACACTACTTTGAGTGTTCCTAGCACTCATTTCTTAACAGAAACAATTCTTGATCTTTGCACCCCTTGCTAGTACACATAATGAGGTACCAAGGCCCACCTTTGGATCTGCTAAACACATTCAGTTAACTATTTTAATTGGCATTTGAAAATTGAATCCAATGCATATGCATAGATCACCCCTATTTCAAAACCCATCTATTTGAGCTCCACTTTCAAAACCCTTGCAACCAGAGTCTACCTAGCAATAGTGAAGAACACCCAAAATTTTTGAAACCAAAATTCAAAAGTTTGTTTCATGCGGCCATTTCATCAAACACGTGGCAGGCAGATTTCAAACAAAACAAGTTTCACTATTTTAAATAGTGTTCTGGCCAAACTTGTCTCCCATTTGGCCCCTTTTTACTCCCTTTGTCTCTAAATGATCTAGCAAAGCCTTTTAAACCCACTCCCCTAGCCCCTAGTGGCATTGCCATGCCATGCCGAGCCACCCCTCGCCGGCCAACCTTGCCCTCACCGCAGCAGACCATCTCCCTCCCTCTCACCATGTCTAGGAGGTAGCCAGCACCTCACCGCCACCCTCTGTCCCCTGCCCGAGCCAAGCCCTGCAGTGGACCACCGAGGAAACCACGCGCCCAGTGCCACCGAACCATGTCGATGCCACCCGTAGAGCACGCTATGTCCCCGCGTGCACACGCCGCTGCTCGATCGCAACCCGCGCCTACCACTCCGCCACGACCCAGGGAACACCCCAGACACCCCCGTTCGCCGCCCAACTCACCACAACCACCGCTCACCGTGGACACCGCCGCCTCTGCCGCTCAGAGCGCCGCCTCGCCCAGACCGCATACCACCTCCCCTACGATTACATTCACTTCCTAGAGCACCGCCAGGAGACCGCCTGTCGATCGCCACCCTTAGCCATGCTGCTAGCCGGCCGTAGCCTTGTCGCCACCGTCGCCAGCCCATCCCGCTCGGTCTCACCGCCGGGCCTATAAAAGGAGGCCTCCCCAGCCTCTTCTCTCCACACCACTCCACTCCCGTCACCTCTCTGAACCTCACCCACTTATAGCCGGAGCAAGGAGAGCTCTGCCTCGCTAGAATTGGGGCCGGAGCAGCCGCAACAGGAGGAGAAGGGCGCCGTGATTGCGACCACCCCAAGCTCCGCCGCAACCGCGCCTTGCCTCGCCGTCGTCTTCCAGTTCGTTTGCCCGCCTCACCTACCCCGCTAGAGCCCTGGTACGTCCCCAGCAGACCCCCATCGAGCCGCTAGGGTTCGAGCTCGTCGGCGACCTGTTCGTCGTTGACGATGACCCTCAGCCGTAGATCCCCTTCTAATCCTTCGGCCCACAGCGCGCGTACAGTTTTGCGTGTTAAAACCCACTGACAAGCGGGACCCCCTGTCACCTGAGCCCCGCGCCGTGGAGCGCCACTTGGCCGGCCCAAGTTCTTTCCCGCGCTAGCCCACCCGTTCAAATCTGGATTTTTCTTTTTAGTTAAATCTAGTTTCTATCCACTAGTTTAAAATTCAATTCAGAGAGTTTTATATATCCAAATTGCATGAAACCAATTTTGTATGAAAGGTATTGAGATGATCTATCCAAGCCCGTTGGATTTAATTCAATTAGAGTTATAGATCTCTCCTAATAAAAATAACAAAATAGAAGCTTTTGCAACTTGCAACATTTTTATAAAATCAACTAAGATAGGTTTTGAGTTGTTTCCAACTCTCAAAAATCACATTTCATCATATCTATCTAAATATGTAATAATATTAAGGTTTACATGCAGTGACTTTGGACTAGTACCGAAATAATGCTATATAGGCATTTCTAGTCACTTTAAATCATTAAATAATGAACTTAAACCAAAGTAATATTGATCCAACCCTTAAATCTCATTCCCACATGTTAGAATATGTGGTGATGACACGTTTCCACATGATCCCATATTTTAAGTGGTGAATATTAAATCTTAGTTAAATTTTCAATGAGTAGAAATTACTTTTCTAAATTAAAAAGAATGAAACTATTGAATTAAACTTGTGATGCTTGTGTTGATAATAGATCATCAAATGTGTGCCTTAGAATGCTACTTAGCCTAGTTAAGTATTGTTTGGTGATTGTGTATTTCGTATGCATTTTTATAGACGATAGTACCGACCAAGTCTACGAAGAGGAGGAGTGCTATCAAGACGAAGAAGAAGAAAACTTCAACCACTGCACCAACCAAGGCAAGCTAGCACTATCCAAGATTAACCCTTGTAAGTAATACTTGCAAGCCACCATTAACAATGCAAGCTAACCCTTGCAAGTTTAGTGCTTAGCAAACTAGAATCAAACTAGATGGTTTAGCAAAGATGCCTTAAGCATGCTTTGAGCACCCCTTTTTTGACTATTAGTACCTCAAGTCTTATTGACAAGTTTCACCTCCCTTAGTTTACACAAGGTTCTTTACTTATTTTGAAGGTAGCATAACAAGTATAAAACTTGACCTACTTAGAAACCTTTAGATGTCATTCTATGGCATGAGATTTAACCTATCACTTCCACTTTAGTGAACACTCTTAACTTAGTAGTTTAGAGTAGATCAAAAACTTGAGTCACTTTAGATGGGAACCCTTGGTGAAAATGAATTATGAAAACCTTAGAATGATGAGTCATTCTATTGAGATGTTTTGACATGTGTTGAGAAACGCAAATGGATGATGATGATGAAAATGTTGAGGCATGAGCCTTAACCCTTTTATAAAACTGATGGTTGGATTCAGATGCGATACCATTCCAAATTTACCGTACAACCACATTACTTGAATTGGGTAAGGCTTAGCTGGAAATTTATATGCATTAGTATTAGTTCCCTCACGGGAGAGGTCTAAGCTGAGGCTACCTCTCATGATGTCCACCTATGCAGTGCCCAAGATGACTGATGGTCATGGTTGGGAGGCCATGCTCATAGGAGAGGTGCTTATACTAGGGTGTGTAAAGGGAAGGTTATGTTTGATTATCTGCATACTAAGTATGATGATTCAGGGTTATCCCTGACAGATGTATTGAATCTTGTGGTGAAAGAGTACCACCTCTGCAGAGTGTCAAACTATTCGAATAGCCGTGTCCGCGGTTATGGACAGTTGGAATGGCCATACTGTTTTGTTGTCAGATGTTTTCCAAATAACTTGAAATGAATGATGAACTTTGACTTGACCACAATAGGGTTGTGTTTATGATAATAGCTTCCCAACTTAAGTGATTCTAGAAACTTTACCTTTCTTTGATTCAGAACTCAGCTTAGGTTTCAAACTTAACTTTATAGTTAAACTTAGATTTAGTACTTTAACTTAGAACTATAGTACCTGTTAATAGTAGTTTGCGAGTACTTAAAGAGTACTCATGGATTTTGTCCCTGGCTATTCTCATGGCCAGACTATGAAGGAGACTATCAAGAGGATGGTCATCAGGACGGCTATGATAACTAGGACTATCCGCCTTCGTCAGCATTGCCTGTGCCCTTGAAGATGGACCCCATGGCTACGCTTATCTTTTATTTCCACTGCTTGTTGTATTAAAGACTGGATCATGAGATCCTTATTTGTGTAAGACCTTATGTATGGTTTGTAATGGATGATGTACTGTGATATCCAATCCGTTATGTCTCGCAAAAATGGAAATCCTGGGATTGCGAGGTATGGCATAACGGGCATCTGGGATTAAAAATCCGGGTGTTGACAAAAGAGCATGCCAGGTTGTTGCGATGGCACAAAGAAGAGCGTAAGAACGATCGGAAACTAAGACACCCCACCGATGGGTCGCAATGGAGAAACATCGAGAGAAAGTACTCGAACTTTGCAGGTGACGCGAGGAACTTATGGTTTGGTCTAAGTACAAACGGCATGAATCCTTTTGGGGAGCAGAGCTGCAGTCACAACACCTGGCCAGTGACTCTATGTATCTACAACCTTCCTCCTTGGTTGTGCATGAAGTGGAAGTTCATTATGATGTCAGTGCTCATCCATGGACCGAAGCAACCCGACAACGACATTGATGTGTACCTAAGGCCATTAGTCGATAAACTTTTGCAGTTGTGGGCAGAACCAGGTGGAAAGGTGTGGTGTAAAGACCCGAACCTGGCTTGGTTTGAATCCCTGTGATTATAGTGCTAGTCCCTGAATCGAATAGCTAGCACCCACAGTTTAAGATGTAATATCAAGATACAAATATCATATTACATCGCATGATCTAGAATATGAATACTTTAATACAAACTCATAGCCATAGGCTATCTTATTACAAAGCAGCAGAATACAAGTAAAGCATGGAGACCTTCATCTTCATGTGCCACAGGCAAACATGTTGAGTGCAGACTCGTAATCCTATCATCGTTCCTCACTCATTAATAGAATATACCTGCAACATGATAGGTTGCAGCCACAAAGGGTCAATACTTTGAATGTATTGGCAAGTGTCACTAGTTTGTGAATATAAGTTGGACTATCACTACATGCATATTTGGCTAAGTAGAATTTAGGCTCATTTGCAGAAAGCAATATGGTTTTATCCTATCTTTGCAAAATAGTTTTGATATTTCAACAACTTTCTGAACTCCTTGGCAAACTCCAAGTTCTTCTAATCCCTTGTTGACACGATCAAGTTTTACTTTGAGAAATTGGAATCTCGAGATCTTCCATAGCTTCAGGCCTTAGTTGCTCAGAGTTGTTCATAACCGGGGACACGGCTAAGTACTTAGAATTTGATCTTCTGCAGAAGTAGTACACTTTACCCACATGACACAATCTCGTCTTGACGCCACCAGTGGCCGCTGGATTAGTACACACCAAGATGGAGTACCGGAAGATCGATAATGTGACAAAGTCTTTCCATAGAAGTCCTCCCAATACATAATACTAGCACGTCTACCAGGCACCAATGCAAGGATATACTTCCAATACATAATTCAAGTTAACCTGAAGAGGTACCAATGCAAGGGTCTTCCACTATGTAATTGACTAAGCTAGAGCCCATTTAGCATGTGGCTGTACACGGAAGCCACTATACGAGAAACATGTTCAATCTCTAAGTCCCTGGGTGGTATTCTTCTAGTGCACACACGAGAGAGATAGCCATAGATATGGTTCCCTTTGTTGCCACCTTATTCACAACTGAGTATCCACATTCCATCCAGGTGATTCATTGAGTACTTGTTTTATTATATAAAACATATATTTTTCCAACACTTCATATAATCACAATATGGTATATTCCACCCCGAATCTATAGCAGGGCTAGGCATACTACAACTATGATGTTTCAACTAAGAAAAATACAAAGGATATCCTAAATAGGACATATGATAGCATAGTAACATAGTAGTCCTATCATGCATACTACAAAAATCCACTAAGTGTAATGAAAATAGTAGGACATGGATGATAGTGCCACTTGCCTTAGTAGTTGGTGGTGTTGGTACACTCTTCGCAGTAACACACTTGACAATCCACACAATCTATCAAACAAAACAACCAAGACAAAACATGCACAAGATCAACACTAATGGCAATACAAAAATCATCCAAAATATGCAAGCATGCAAGATGGCAATTTTTATTGTACAAATTGTTATAACAAAGGTTTTGAACATTACTAAGTGCTTTCTGAACATTTTATATTTGCAAGATTACAAATGCAATCATTTGTGTAATTGTAATAATTAGCAATATTTTCTAGCATTTAGAAAGGCCAATCTCACTAAATAATTTCCATGTTATTATGTATAGTAAACTAAATTTATATTTTGGTCTTACTGGACAGAGGGTTCAATTTGCAATCCATAGCAAGAAGATTCACCCAAAAATAATTTACAAAATAATTTTTATGGGTAAAATACTCCTAAAAAGGTTCTGCCTAAAACTCCTATTTACTTAAGCTAAAGGGTGAAATAAGGCCTCTACAGTGAAGTTCTCAATTTTCTGAATCCATGGACACCAAATTTGTATTTTTCTGATTTGTGGATCAAAAGTTATTGAATTTCTAAGTTAAACATATATCCTGTCTATTTTCTAAATTAAAGAGATGCCAAGGCTGACGTGGCGTGTTCCTATTGGTCCATACCGTTTCGGTTGGATCGATCACTGTGGGCCGTTGGATTTAAGTGGCAATGGGCGAACCAGATCAGCCCGTACCGCTTCGGTCAGTGATCTAATCCTCGCCGTTGGTTACAGATCCAACGGATCCTAGCGCTCGGCCAGGGACTGGCAGCGCTGGTTCTCTGCGTGCGGCGGCGGCACGTCGGGAGGGTGGCGTCCCAGTAGGGGAAGCAGCAAAGTTACCGAGGGGTTGCAGTGGTCGAGGAGGTCTTGGTGGTGGTTGCGGTTGAGAAAGGGGCGCTCAGCTTCGTCGGGGATTCCTCGCCGAAGTTCCTGCCGACGATGGAGCTCACGTCTTCGAGACGGTGGCATCGTCCTAGGGCTCGAGTAGACAAGGCAGGGGTTAGTAAGGTGCGCCTGGTCCAGTACAAGCCGACTGTGGCCAAAAGAGGGCGGCGGGAACCCGAGTCTCACCGGAATCATCGATGAACAGCGTCGGCAGAGGGAGACGCTGGTGGTGACCGTGGCGATGATCTGGGACATATAAAAATGCGTGGACAGAATTAGTAGGTGCGGCAGAGTGTGGCGAAGAGGATAGAACAAAAGGTAGGGCGAGGGGAGGTCGGTCTTCACTAGAATCGTCGCCGGAGTCGTCGGTGACTGTGGCAGTTCGAGCTCAAAATCGGAGAGCCTAGGGGCTCTCTGGGGGTAACGTCTGAGGGGAAATCGAAGAGGAGGGAGAGGGGATTAAGTGGCCGCGGTTGTAGTGGAGATTTAATCACACAAACGCACGAATGCGATTCAATTAGAAACGGCAGAGGAGGGGGAGGGTCAGTTCATTCCGCGGTGGAAGAAGGTGAGGTGGAGGGTGATGTGGGAGTGGGCCAGGGCGTCAGTGAGAGGGGGTGAAGAAGGGTCGGTGAGAAAAGAAAGAGAGGGGGAAAGGGGTGGCCGGGTGGGCTGTTGTTGGGCTGGGGTTGGGTCGAGTAGGCTAGATGCTGCTGCTGCTGTTTTTTTCCTTTTCCTTATACTTTTTAGTTTTTCTTTTTCTGTTTTCTTCAAAAACATTTGATTTAGTGATCCAAATTGGATCAAACAAATTTATAAAATCTTGTAAAACTCAAATTATGTTTTTAGGACTTTATAGAACACATTTACTTTCCATCTCAAAATTTACTAATCAAATTTATTCACTTTGGCTTTAATGTCTAATATTGTATTTTCTTAATTCTATTCTCAATTAATTCATATCTTTTTATCCATGGCTCCAAATAGGATAAAACAAATTTCTATTATTTTATTTTTTTGTCCTTTATATTTTTAGCTCACATAGAAGTTCTTTCATATAATTTAAATATGAAATATATCCATAGTATTGTATTGTTCTTGAGTGTTAGCAAATAATTAGAGTTTTAGGGTTTGAGATAATTTTCACTTCTCTTAGGTTTTTAAAATGCAACCAAGTCAAGATGCTCATGCATGCTTCATGATTTGGGATTTTAAAACATGCACACCACTTCACAAACAAAATTCATTCTATTTGACTTAGGTTTTAGAGGAGTTATATTAAATAGTTAAAAGTTTTTGTTTCCTCTAAAATTTCAAGAACTTAGTTCTTCATTTTGTTTAAAATTTTCACATTTCAAAATTTGGAAAATTTTGGGATGTGATATGTGGGATGAGCACAAACAGGAGCCATTTGACCTACGAACGTTGTTGTTCGTAACCATCAATGATTGGCCTGCTAATAGTAACATTTCAGGACAGTCAAACAAGGGATATAATGCATGCACGCACTTTTATATAAGACTAAAGGTACATATTTGGATAAATGTAAGAAGGTTGTGTACTTGGGGTGTCGTAAATTTCTTCCAACCAATCATCAAGTAAGAAAGAAAGGCAAGCATTTCAATAGTGAGGCAGATTACTGGAAGAAGCCTAAGCTCCCTAAGGGTGCTGATGTATTTGGTATGGTGAAGGACCTAGAAGTAATCTTTGGAAAGGGTCCTGGCGGTCAGTTTGTTCCAAAACACCCCATTACCGAACACACGGCCATGTGGAAGCAGAAATCTATATTTTGGAAGCTTGAGTATCAGAAATACCTAGAGGTCCGTTCTTCAATTGACGTGATGCACGTGACGAAGAATCTTTGCGTGAACCTGCTAGGCTTCCTGGGCGTGTATGGGAAGACAAAAGATACACCAGAAGCACGGGAGGACCAGCAACTTATCAAAGACCCATACAACAAGCATACCGATAAAGGCCGTGAATACTTAAGCAGCTACGCTCTTACCAAAGCAGAGAATGAAATCTTTTTTGAAGTCCTTTACAGTATCAAGGTCCCGGCTGGCTTCTCGTCAAATATAAAGGGAATAATAAATATGGCAGAGAAAAAATTCTAGAACCTGAAGTCTCATGATTGCCACGTGATTATGACGCAGTTGCTTTGGGTTGCATTGAGGGGGCTTCTACCGGAAAATGTTCGAGTAGCCATTGTGAAGCTATGTGCATTCCTCAATGCAATATCTCAGAAGGTAATCGATCGAGAAAGTCTGGAAAGGCTACAGAAGGATATGGTCGAATGTCTTGTCAGTTTTGAGTTGGTGTTCCCCCGTCCTTCTTCAATATTATGACACATCTCTTAGTTCACCTAGTCAAAGAGATTTCCATTCTCGGTCCTGTATTTCTGCACAATATGTTCGCCTTCGAGAGGTTCATGGGAGTCTTAAAGAAATATGTTCGTAACCATGCTAGGCCAAAAGGAAGCATCTCCAAGGGCTATGGAATAGAGGAGGTCATTGGGTTCTGTGTAGACTTTCTTCCTGACCTTAAGCCGATTGGTGTTCCTGAATCACGGTATGAGGGGAGACTGAGTGAAAAAGGCATGCTAGGAAAGAAAGCAATGATATTTAGGGACGTACATTCTTTGAATCAAGCACACTACACAGTTCTACAAAGTTCTACCTTCGTGGCTCCGTATATCGAGAAATACATGAATGTTGTACGCTCCAAGTTCCCGGGGAAGGATGACTATTGGATTAAAGAAAATCACATGGAGACTTTCGACACTTGGTTGCAATTACATCTCATGAATGACACCACTATTGGAGATCAGCTATAGCTGTTGGCCGCGACACCATCTGCGACTGTATTGACTTACCTAGGGTACGAGATAAATGGGAATACATTTTACAAGATTGCCCAGGATAAAAAGAGCACCAACCACAACAGTGGTGTCCGCTTTGATGTAACATGCGAGAATGGGAAAAAAGACACATACTATGGTTACATAGAGGAGATATGGGAACTTGACTATGGACCTACTTTTAAGGTCCCTTTGTTTTAGGGCAGTTGGGTCAACATGAATGGAGAAGGGGTAAAGGTAGACCAGCTGTACGGAATGACAACAGTGGATCTCAAGAATCTTGGTTACAGAGACGAACCTTTCGTCCTAGCCAATGATGTGGCTTAGGTTTTTTATGTGAAGGACATATCCTATAGACCAAAAAAAGAAAAAAATAAGGAAACAAATACATCAGACGATGAGCCCAGGCGTCACATAGTTCTTTCAGGGAAAAGAAACATCACGGGAGTCGAGGACAAGACATACATGTCATCAGATTATGATAAGTTTGATGAAATTCCGCCCTTCACCGTGAAAACCAACCCAAGCATCCTGTTAAGCAAAGAAGATGCTCCATGGTTATGGCCTAAGAAGCGATCATAGGCAAGGGATTCATACCCTAAACCCTAAACCCTATGTAAATCTATATAATGTATGAAAACTTTATTTGATGTATGAAAAATTTATATGAGACCATGCGAAGGTTTCACATTGTTTGGATCATTAAACTTGAAGTGGATCTCTGATGAAATAGCATGTTGTGAACCTATAAATGATTTTTAAAAAAATCACAAGCATTATATCATGTACTTGTAGTTCAAATTTGGGCAACCTCCTACCGATTCGGTAGGAATTTGTCTTTTTCATGAGGGATGGACAGAAAGGTTCCAGATACAGCGGTTGGGAAATTGTCCATCTAAGGTGGTCTAGTATTTTTGAAAAATGGGTTGGTACCAATGCAAAAATTTAATTTGGTGGTTGCTTCACAGAATACTGTCGTCGGATTGATGACAAGTACGCCATGAGGGGGTCCTCAAGGCGTGTGCAAGAGAGGGGTGTGAGACGTACGGTGTTCCGGGACGGTGAGCACACAAGTTTACCCAGGTTCGAATTTGTCAGCTTTGGATAGACCCTACTCCTGCTAGCAATCCAGTAATACGGCAGAGCCGGAATATGGGTTACAAGGGTTTCGCCTATGCGAGTTGAGATTGTAGACTATTGTGTTGTGCCCTAAAGGCTCTCCCTAGGACGGCTTATATAGATATCCGGCCTAGGGTTTACAAGAGAGATCTATCCGGCTACGACTTAGAGTCGGTTACAGAGTACATCTTGAGCTACAAGTAACACTATGGGCCTAAGTCGGTAAGTCTTCTAGGCCTTCCCGTAGCCGGACTGGACTCCGTCTTTTCTCCCTGACTAGGCCACCCGTGAAGCAAAGCTCTAACCCGAAATGGGCCACCCTGGTCAGTGAGGAACTATGAGGATACCCGGAAAGTATATCCCTAACAACATCCCCCAGAAGTCTCCAAGATCCAAAGTCGGATTTTATCATCGTCTAGCTTGATCTTCGGCTTACAGAATCTTGAAGGGTTCCTGAAACTTCACAACAAAAAATACGATCCGAGTCTGAAAAATAAGTCGGACCTATCAATAGGTTACTCGGATTTTCCAGCTTAATTTCAAACTAAGCCGGAATTTGGTCTCCAACGCCACCTAACACAAGTCATGGTCAAGTCACGTCATCTGACAGACATCCTGTCAGCACGACCGTTGGTGGGTCCGCGGTTCGTGGAACTGAGGCGCCGTTTCAATGCATGCGCAGAGATCGAGGCGACGTAATCATCGTGTGGCGCCGTTCCTTTGCACGAATCTTGGCGCAGTTAAGTGGATATAAGAGGTTAGGATTTCCTCCTTCTTTCTTCACCTGTTCCCTTTGCCTTTTCCTCTCCTCCAAATCTCTCCCGCACGCACAGAGCTCCTCTGCTTTCCCCCAAAAAACTCCCAGCGCCGCCCATCTTAGGTCACCAGAGCACCAGAGAAATGGCTTCGTCATCCTCTCCCGGTTTGGTGGCTGCAGCGGCGACGGCGGTGACGGAAGTGGCGGCGGAGAAGGAAAGCTTCCGCGGGGTCTGGATCCCCTGCGTACTCGACGACAAGAAGCTCCAGAACATGGAGACAGAAGCTCCAGAACGACGAGAAGCTCCAGAACATGGCGACTGACGGAATGGCTTAGGGGAAACCGTCCCCAACCCGCGCGCCGGCGAGCGGGTCCACTTCGGCACCCACCTCGACAGGGGTTTGTCGTTTCCTCGCTCAGAGTTCTTCTCCGAGGTGATTGACCATTATGGTGTTCATCTCCACCATCTTCCTCCCAACTCTCTTTTAGAGATGAGCGCTTATGCTTCTTTGTGTGAGGGATTTCTCGGCATTAGGCCGAGTTTGACCTTATTCCGGTATTACTTTCATGTCCGGAGAAACTCTATCACTTCTGGTGTTCCTTATATCACCGGTACCATTTGTTTTTTGCTTAGACGCGAACGCGCATATCCCAAAATCTTAGCTAGTGACTCGGTCAAACAGTGGCCAGCCACATTCTTTTATCATAAGGATATTCCGGCTCCCAACAAAGCTACCACTTTGCTGGTTTTTGTTGACGGAGCTACCACGGCCCAACCGTCTTGGAATGAGGCCGCTCCGGCTCTTAGTGATGATCTGATCCTCGCTAAGAGGCGGGTCGAATATCTGATCAAACACAAAGGACTGAAGGGATCTGACTTGGTCCAATGCTAGGTGTCATGCCGGATCTAGCCCCTTCAGTACCACGAAAACCGACTGATGCACTCCATCACATCATCCAAGAAAGACTCCCTCCACATCAGCCCCAGAGCCTACACATGCAAGGCTATATAAGCCAAATTAAGTGGCTGATAAGGGAGCAGATCGAGAGGAGGATCCCAGAGGTTTCTCTGGATATGCATATGGCGGAAAACCCCATAGTGCCGGTAAGCTTTTAACAGTAAACCTTTTCACATGTTTCAATCTTTAAATTACATTGCAATACTGATATGTTTTCTTCTTTTTAGCTTGCTGACCTCCTCGAGTCGGAATTTGCTCCGCTCGAAGGATATCCTCCAGAGTTTTCTCAGGAGACAGAGGTGGTCCTATCAACACCCAGATTTTTAATCCTAGATGCCCATTATGCCATACCTCGCAATCCTAGGATTACCATTTTTGCGAGACATAACGGATTGGATATCACAGTACATCATCCATTACAAACCATACATAAGGTCTTACACAAATAAGGATCTCATGATCCAGTCTTTAATACAACAAGCAGCGGAAATAAAAGATAAGCGTAGCGGTGGGGTCCATCTTCATGGGCACAGGCAATGCTGACGAAGGCAGATAGTCCTAGTTATCATAGCCGTCCTGATGATCATCCTCTTGATAGTCTCCTTCATAGTCTGGCCATGAGAATAGCCAGGGACAAAAACCATGAGTACTCTTTAAGTACTCACAAACTACTATTAACAGGTACTATAGTTCTAGGTTAAAGTGCTACATCTAAGTTTAACTATAAAGTTAAGTTTGAAACCTAAGCTGAGTTCTGAAACAAAGAAAGGTAAAGTAAAGTTCTAGAATCACTTAAGTTGGGAAGCTATTGTCAAAAACACAACCCTGTTGTGGTCAAGTCAAGATTCATCATTCATTTCAAGTTGGTTAGGAAACATCTGACAACGAAACAGTATGGCCATTCCAACTGTCCATAACCGCGGAAGCAGCTATTCGAATAGTTTGACACTCTGCAGAGGTGGTACAATTTCACCACAAGATTCGATACATCTGTCAGGGATAGACCTGAATCATCATACTGGGTATGCAGATAATCAAACATAACCTTCCCTTTACACACCCTAGTATAAGCACCTCTCCTATGAGCATGGCCTCCCAACCATGACCATCAGTCATCTTGGGCACTGCATAGGTGGACATCATGAGAGGTAGCCTCAGCTCAGACCTCTCCCGCGAGGGAACTAATACTAATGCATATAAATTTCCAGCTAAGCCTTACCCAATTCAGGTAATGTGGTTGTACGGTAAATTTGGAATGGTATCGCATCCGAATCCAACCATCAGTTTTATAAAAGGGTGAAGGCTCATGCCTCAACATTTTCATCATCATCAACCATTGGGGTTTCTCAACACATGTCAAAACATCTCAATAGAATGACTCATCATTCCAAGGTTTTCATAATTCATTTTCACCAAGTGTTCCCATCTAAAGTGACTCAAGTTTTTGATCTACTCTAAATTACTAAGTTAAGAGTGTTCACTAATGTGGAAGTGATGGGTTCAATCTCATGCCATAGAATGACATCTAAAGGTTTCTAAATAGGTCAAGTTTTATACTTTTTATGCTACCTTGAAAACAAGTAAAGAACTTGGTGTAAACTAAGGGAGATAAAAAAACTTGTAAGCAAGGACTTGAGGTAACTACTAGTTAAAAAGGGGTATGATCAAAGCATGCTTAAGGCATCTTTGCTAAACCATCTATTTTGATCCTAGCTTGCTAAGCACTAAGCTTGCAAGTGTTAGCTTACACTGTTAATGGTGGCTTGCAAGTATAACTTGCAAGGGTTAATCTTGGATAGTGCTAGCTTGCCTTGGTTGGTGCAGTGGTTGAAGTTTTCTTCTTCTTCGTCTTGATAGCACTCCTCCTCTTCGTAGACTTGGTCGGTACTATCGTCTATAAGAATACATACGGAGTACACAATCACCAAACAATACTTAACTAGGCTAGATAGCATTCTAAGACACACAATGTATGATCTATTATCATCACAGGCATCACAAGTTTAAATATCTAGTTTCGTTCTTTCAGAAAAAATTGGTTTGATGCAATTTCGATTTATAAAACTCCCAGAATTGAATTTTAAACTAGTGGACAGAAACTAGATGCAACTTAAAAAGAAAAATCCAGATTTGAACGGTTGGGCTAGCGCGGGAAAGAACTTGGGCCGGCCCAGTGGTGCTCCGTGGTGCGGGGCTCAGCTGACAGGGGGGTCCCGCTTGTCAGTGGGTCTTAACACACGAAACGGTACGCGTGTTGTGGGCCGTAGGATTAGAAGGGGAATCTACAGCTGAGGGTCGTCGTCAACGACGAACAGGTCACCGGTGAGCTCGAACCCTAGTGGCTCGGTGGGGGTCTACTGGGGACATACCAGGGCTCCAGCAGGGTCGGCGAGGCGGGCAAACAAACTGGAAGATGACGGCAAGGCGAGGCGCGGTTGTGGTGGAGCTTGGGGTGGTCGCAATCAGCAGCGCCCTTCTCCTCCAGACGCGGCGGCTCCGGCTCCAATTCCAGCGAGCTGCTGCTCCCCTTGCTCCGGCTAGAGGTGGGTGAGGTTCAGTGAGGTGAGGGGAGTGGAGTGGTGTGGAGAGAAGAGGCTGGGGAGGCCTCCTTTTATAGGCCCGACAGTGAGACCGAGCGGGATGGGCAGGCGACTCCGGCGACAAGGCTACAGCCGGCTAGAGGCATGGCGGAGGGTGGCAATTGACAGGTGGTCTCCTGGCGGTGCTCTAGGAATTGAATGCGGCCGTAGGGGTGATGGAATGCGATCTGGGCGAGGTGGCGCTCTGAGCGGCAGAGGCGGCGGTCTGTGCACGCGTGCCGGGTGCGGCGCTCTGGCGCGTGCTCGGCATGGTGCGCTGGCAGTGGGCGTGTGGTATCCTCGGTGGTCCACGGCGAGGCTCGGCTCGGGCAGGGGACAGATGGTGGCGGTGAGGTGCTGGCTACCTCCTAGACATGGCGAGGGAGAGGGGAGTGGTCTGCTGCAACGGGTGCATGGTCGGCCGGCGAGAGGTAGCTCGGCATGGCATGGCAATGCCACTAGGGGCTAGGGGAGTGGGTTTAAATGGCTTTTCTAGATCATTTAGAGACAAAGGGAGTAAAAAGGGGCCAAATGGGAGACAAGTTTGGCCAGAATACTATTTGAAATAGTGAAATGTGTTTTGTTTGAAATCTGTCTGCCAAGTGTTTGATGAAATGGCCGCAAGAGAAAAAGTTTTGAATTTTGGTTTCAAAATTTTTGAGTGATCTCCACTAGTGCTTGGTAGTCTCTGGTTGCAAGGGTTTTGAAAGTGGAGCTCAAAAAGATGGGTTTTGAAATAGTGGTGATCTATGCATATGCATTAGATTCAATTTTCAACCATCATTTAAAATTAGCATTTGAAAGGTTTTTGCAGATCACAAGGTGGGCCTTCGTACCTCATTATGTGTACTAGCAAGGGGTGCAAAGATCAAGAATTGTTTCTGTTAAGAAATGAGTGCTAGGAACACTCAAAGTAGTGTAGTGGATTAAAATGGCCAAAATGACCATTCCTCCTTTTTAATTCTTTTTTATTTGATTTTCTTTAGGAAAAGTTTGGGAATGATGTAGATGATGTTTAAATCACCTAAGAAACATTTTACAAGCATTGGATCATGTAAACAAGGTACTTCAAATCAAATCCTATTTTAAATGCACACACATATGAATGCTTTCATTTTAAATTTGGAAAAGTTTTTGTTAACCCTATTTTGGATGAATTAGATCTTGATAAGCTTGGATTTAAGTTTTGGGATGTTACAGGTCCCATTGCCGGACATTGCTCTCAAGAAGCGCAAAGCTCCGACAGTGGCTGTTGGCACAAAGGAGGTGCCCGTCGTGAAGAGGTAACTTTCAATCACAACTTCCGCCTTTGCACTTTACTCAAAATCTTTTCCGAGATGTAATGTTTCCGACTTTATTACATTCTCAGAGCTAAACAGCTCATCAAGGGCAAGGGGAAGGGAAATTCTTCGAAGCCCCTGCGATAGACAAAGCTTTCCATGGCTTCTCCTGTCGTAGCTCCTCAGACTCCTGCCCCCCAACCTTCCACAGCTCCGGTGATCATTCCTTCCGCGGATGCCACAGAAGATCCGGCTCCTCCATAGGATCCCGTGATCCTTGAATCACAAACTGACGTCACCATGAGTGAGTCAGGCATAGATAAGGGCGATCCCTCTTCGGGTAATGATCCCTCGGCAGAGACCTTCGCCAAAAACCTTCTCAACAATCCGGGTCTTGCCAAGTTTGGCTTGTCCTGGAAATCTGCGGAAGAGATCTAGTGGTTAGCCAGGCAATGCCTAGAGAAAAGAAACTTATCTGCCGAAGAAGAAGCACAAGAGGCAGAGGATATCAAGTTCTCTGACCTTCTTGCACAAGTGCATCTTCGTGACGAGAGGATAAGGACCAGTGAGCTTCCAACAGCACCAGTGGTCCCTCTGACTCGCCAAGAAGGTCGATGTTGAAGTAAACGCGAGTTTGGATAAACTCACTCGCGAGCAATATGTAAGTCAGAATTCTAACTCCTATTTTTCCTTTGTTTCATATCATATCCTCTAGCCCCCAAGCATGAAGTAGGATATATAATCCGGGTTTATGCTTCATTAGGATACCAAAGAATGAACTAGTGTAGCCCCCAAGGCTTGTGCTAATATTAGCAAAAATATTAGCCCGAGTCTTTAGTAGCTTTCTGACTTTGGGTATTCTGACTTACAGAAAGTATATTCCTATAACCAGGATTTGTTGAAGAATGTCTGTGATAAGCGGAGAGAGATCAAATCTCTCTGACTTAAAAATGCTGAACTTAAAGTTGCCAAGGATGAAGCCGAAGGTAAACATTCCGAGACTCAAACCTTGTCTTTGTGTTTTCATAGTCGAATTTTTCTGAACTGTTGTTCTTTTTGACTTACAGCGCTGGTAAAACAATCCCGTGCCATGATTGAAGAGGCCGAGAACCTCAAAACTTTGGTGGTGGAGAACAAGGAACTTCGCCAAGAGCTGGATAAGCTCAAGGCGGATCATGAGAAGAGCATATGTCAAGTTCCCGAGTCCTCCTCCATGGCTATTGATGAGCGTGATCGCAAGATTGCTGCTCAAAAGCAGAAAATCTTGGACCTTAACAATGAGCTGTGCAGAGAGAGGGACCTTTCCGAGGTGCTCCGGGCTGAACTCCAGAGTCTTCGGGAAGAGAAGACCAAAATTGACGATGTCATTTTTTGTACGTTCCATCTATCTGACTTTTCCACTTTCTTCGACTTCTTTCAATGTCGGATTTTCTTAACTTGTTTTGTGTATAGGTCCTCTGAACTTGACGGACTCTTCCTCCACCGAGCCCCGTACCCACCGGCTTACCCAAGTCGGTGACCTACTTCATGACTTCCACCAATCCCTTCAGGACATTGGTGAAGCTCTCAAGATTCCGGACATGCACAGCATGTTGGATTTTCAGGTGCGGGACAAGGAAAAGGAGATGCCGCAACTTGTCCAGGATTGGAACATGTCCTACGCACAGCCTGCAGCGTAGAACGCTCTTACCATGGTCATGAGCCACCATGGAAACATGGAAATATGGCAAGTGACCAGAGGGTACTGCAAAGTAGATGAAGACGGCCAGGAGCAGGACATCAAGGCTATCATGGACTCTTGCAACGGATATGGGTGTCACGTAGCTGATTTGACCAGCTACGACACTCCCTTCTTCACCCGCATGGACACACCACCTCCTCCTCCCGAAGAATCAGCAGAAGTTTCCGACGATGACCACACCATATCGGATGTGGACATCTCGGAACGATATCAAGGCGACATATCCAGCGAGCCGACAGCTCCTTCTTCTCCTCCTGCATCATAGATTGCCAGAAAAATTTGTATTATTCTAAAAAACATGATGGGTCCGTAAATATATAGTACTATAATTTTGCTAGTGCTAAGCTTTTGCTCTATTCAGCACTTTTCGGCTTTAAATTTTTGTGTGCCTGAAATGTTTACATAAGCACTTGTACTTTTTTCGTCTATACTCATCGTTTATCTGGCTTTCCGCCTCGTCCCTTTCGTGAGCCGGCTAAACCTTCTGCCGAAAACTTTGCCGAGCAAAGGAGCTCACTTGCTAAACCAGTTTAAACTCGGAAACAAAGCCAGCTTCCAGTACCAACAATTCACTACTCGGAAAATGCCCGCATCCAGCAATCAGACAAATAACCAAAGTAAAGACTAGAAACTTTAGAGTTATACCCGAGGGTAGCAATTTTAGAATCGGAAATCTAAACCAGAGCGAACATGAGCATAAAGTACTTTCAAGCATTCTGGGATTTTCGACTATGACATGACCATTCGGAAATAAGATGGTAAAAACTTCTCAGAAAAACTTGAGGCAACCAAAAACTTTTATTTCTCATAGAACATGTACATATGTATGGTTACAAAGAAGGATAAACTAAGAATAAAAGGGATGTAGGTGAGCAATTTTCCATGGTCTGTCTAACTCATTCGGATTTGTACTGCCTCTAGCTCTCTTTCTCTTCTTAGTAGCAGGTCTTTCTTTGACTAGTCTCATGTCAGTTAAGTAATATGAACCATTGTGCAATACTCGACTAACTAAAAAGGGCCCTTCCCAAACTGGGGAAAGTTTGTGCTTTCTTTGTTGCACAAGCCGGAGAACCAAATCGCCTTTATTGAAAGATCTGTTTCTGACTCTCTGGCTATGATACTTGCGTAACTTCTGCTGATAGGTTGTTGATCTCATTTCAGCAACGACGTGAACTTCTTCGACTAAATCGAGATCATTTTGTCAAGAAATCTCGGCATCCTCTTCAATATACGCGGCAACTCTAGGAGAGGTGTGAATGAAATCACTTGGAAGAACTGCTTCTGCACCATAGACCAAGAAGATAGGTGTGTATCCGGTTGACCTGTTCGGAGTCGTTCGTAAACTCCATATTACAGAGGGTAATTCCTCTGCCCAAGCCCCCGCAGCACGTCGTAGTGGTGCTTCGAGTCTCGGTTTTAGGCCTTGTAGGATTAAACCATTTCCTCTTTCAACTTGTCCGTTAGCCTGTGGATGTGTGACTGACGCAATGTCAAGCCGGATATTTTGCTCATTGCAGAATTCGGCCAATTCTCCCATAGAGATGTTACTCCCATTGTCCGTGATAATGCTATGCGGATAACCATACCAGATTATAACATCCTCGACAAATATTTTGGCTGTTGCTCCATCACAACTAGTGACAGGTTTAGCCTCAATCCATTTGGTGAATTTATCCACCATCACTAAGAGGTGAGTAAATCCACTTGGATCCCGTTTAAATGGTCCTACCATATCAAGCCCCCAGACCGCAAAAGGCCATGTTATAGGTCAGCTGATCAGCTAGAACATGAGCTTGTTTGGCGTACTTTTGGCATCCTTTGCACGTCTTGACTAATCGTTCGGCATCTTCCTGAGCTGTAAGCCAGAAAAATCCATGTCTAAAAGCTTTTGCCACTAAAGATTTGGCTGCAGCATGGTGACCACACTCGCCTTCATGGATTTTCCTTAAGATTTCCACTCCTTCTTCTAGAGACACACAGCGCTGAAAACCCCAGAAATATTCCGCTTATAGAGCTCACCTTTAACTATAGTGTAGGCTTTCACTCGTCGGATAATCTGTCGGCTCAGAACCTCATCTTCGGGTAATTTGCCATCTACCAAATAATCGAGGTAGGGTTGAGTCTAGTTGGGAATTACAGCCAGAACTGCTATCAAAGGTGAGTAGGATTTGGTCGGATATTCCTCATCTACTCCCTTTATTGAGGGAACTTTGAGGTGCTCTAAAAAAGCGCCATCCGGGACCTCTTTCTGCGCAGAACCTATCCGAGATAGTGCGTCTTCTTCCTCATTTTCTGCTCGAGGGATGTGTTGAACTTCAAACCCTTCGAACGATTTAGATAGATCATCCACGACAGCTTTTTACGCTGCCATGTGCTTATTTGCATTACAAATATCCGACACTTGTTGAGGAACAAAATCCGAATCTCCATAACACATCAAACGTCGGATGCCAATATCCTTAGCAATCCAGATTCCATGTAGTAGCACTTCATACTCGGCAATATTATTTGTCGCTGTGAAGTGGATCTGCAACACGTATAGAAGTTTATCTCCTTGGGGTGATTTGAGCACCACGCCAGCCCCCGAGCCCTCGCGAGCCTTAGACCTATGAAAGTAGAGGGTCCAATATTCCGACTCGGGGAGGATCATGTTCTCCTTCGTCTCTGTCCAATCAGCGACAAAGTCAGCAAGGATTTGGGATTTGATTGCTGTCTAAGGTTTATACTCAATATCAAAAGCCGAAAGCTCTATGCCCATTTGGCGACACGTCCTGTGGCGTCACTATTATTGATTATATCTCTCATGGGAGCTGTGCTCACCATGCTAATTGGATGCTCTTGAAAATAGTGTTGTAACTTACGTGATGCCAAAAAAACACCGTAAGACAACTTCTGATAGTGCGGATATCGCTGTTTTGATTCTGTTAGGACCTCGCTGACAAAGTAAGTTGGACGTTGCACCAGGTGTTCCTGATTTTCCTCCGGTCTCTCCACCACCATGACGATACTAACGACCTTGTTTGTCGCAGCAAGATAAAGCAACATCGGTTCCTGTGGTTCCAGCGTAGCAAGGATGGGAGAAGATGAGAGTACTTTCTTCAGGTCTTGTAGTGCAGCTTCAGCTTCGTTAGTCCAAACAAAATCCTTGGTCTTTTTCAGGAGTTTAGATAATGGTGCAGCTCTTTCTCCAAGCCGGCTTACAAACCGACTGACTGCAGCAATGCAACCAGTTAGTCTTCGTACGTCCTTCAGGCGAGTTGGCCTAGAAATATTGAGTATAACCTTGATTTTGTCCCGGTTCACCTCTATGCCTCTTTGAGACACGATGAAACCTAACAATTTTCCGGCTGGTATTCCAAAGAAACATTTCTTCGGGTTAAGCATGATGTTGTATTTTCGTAGATTGGAAAATGTTTCCTCCAAGTCGGAAATCAATGTTTTCTTCTTTTTGGACATCACCGCAATATCATCCATGTATGCGTGTACATTGCGTCCGAGTTGGTCATGGAGGCAATGCTGCATCGTGCGCTGGTACATAGCTCCTGCGTTCTTCAGCCCAAAGGGCATCGTAACAAAACAGAAGGTTCCGGAGGGGGTTATGAATCAAGTTTTGACTTTGTCAGATTCCTTCATCTGGATTTGGTGATAACCGGAATATGCGTCAAGAAAACAGAGGAGTTACGAGCCTGCCGTAGAATCGATAACTTGATCAATTCTAGGCAGAGTGAACGGATCTTTTGGGCAAGCCTTGTTCAAGGCAGTATAATCAACACACATCCTTAAATCAGTGGTGTCCTTTTTAGGGATCATTACAGGATTGGCCGACCACTCAGTGTGGATGACCTCTTCTATGAATCCGGCTAACTCGAGCCGTGCTAGTTCCTTAGCTATCACCTTACGCTTTTCATCGCTGAAACATCGTAAGGACTGTTTGACGGGTTTAGCGTTCGGGTTTACATTTAAAGAGTGCTCGGCAAGTTCCCTAGGTACTCCGGTCATGTCAGATGGCTGCCATGCGAAGATATCTTGATTTGCTTTGAGGAACTTGATGAGCGCGCTTTCCTATGCACTATCTAAGCCTACGCCTATCTGGGTCACCTTGGAGGGGTCATCATCCTTCAACGGCGTCTTCTTCGTCTCTTCTGATGCCTTGAACTCTGGATTTGGCTTTGTCACCTCCTTCTTTGTTGCGGGCATCTCAGACGGATCTATGCTCTTCTTGATCTCCTGGTACTCCTGGGCATGCAGCACGGCTTCGGCAAAGGCGGCATTTACATCCTCGCACTCTCGCGCTTTCTTCGGGTCTCCCCTAATGGTGATCACACTGTTGGGACCTTGAATTTTCATCATATTGTAAATGTACCACAGACGAGCCATAAAATCCCAGTAAGCCGGACGTCCGAATATAGCGTGGTATGCGCTCTTGAATGGGACCACTTCGAAGGAAAGTGCCTTCGTCCGATAGTTCTTTGGTGTTCCAAAGGTAACATCCAAAGTGATCTCTCTCAGGGAATTGGCTTGTCTTCCTGGGACAACACCGTGAAAGATCATAGAGCTATGGTTCAGCTGGGTTTCCGAGATCTTCATACGGCATAGCGTTTCGACATAGAGAATATTGAAACTGCTACCACCGTCCATGAGGGTCTTGGAGAAACCATAACCGTCAATAAGTGGATTGACGATCAAGGCGTATTTTCCTCGCCTGTGCAACTTAGGCGGATGATCAGCACGGTCAAATGTGATTGCCACTTCCGACCAGTCCAGGTATTGGGGGACAGCCGGAACTGTTGCATTGAGCTCATGTAGAACTGCTTTCTTGACCTTTGTTGGTTGAGATCCGAGGAAGGTGACGTAAGTGTCTTTCTTGGTCGGAAATTTTTTCTTCCCTTCCGGCTTGGGATTTGAAACATCAGCTTCCTCCATGTCGGAATCTTCCTTGGTCTCTTTTTCTTTTTTGGGATTCTTCTTTCCCTTCTTCCGCTTAGCTTTGTAGCCCGCGGTGTCATCTCTTTTGATGTCGTCAATGAAACGACATTTGGTGTTGGTGTGGGACGAGCCCCCATTGGCATCTAGGTGATGCACACATGGGTTATTGGCAATGTTGGCCCAAGAGTAGGTTTTGCCTGGTTGTTGGTCTCCTCTACCTTGGACTCTTGAAGTTCCACGCCCATGCCCGCGGCCTCCACCGCATCCTCCTCGTCCTCCAGACCCGAAAGTAGCAGTGACCACTGCCGTTTCCGCGTTGGGTTTTTCTTCCGAGGTATGTTTGTGCTTCTGAGCTTGTTGCTTTGGTTGTTTTGCCGACTGTGGCACAGCTAGGGCATTGAGTAATCCCTCTGCATCGTCGTCAGCATCTGCATACTTTCTCGCTGTTTCTATCATTTATCCCAGATCAGTGACTTTGTCACACTTCAAGCGATGGCGCAGTAGACCAATTGGGAGACCTGCAATGAAAGCTTCAATCGCAGTTTGATCGTTTACCCCTTCATAGGAGTTCTTGGTGTTGATCCATCGTCCGAGGTAATCCCGGCAAGTTTCTCCGGCCTTCTGGGTGCAATGCTGTAGGTCTCCGACCGTACAGGGCCTCCGGTATGTGCCTTCGAAATTCCGAAAGAACGCACTTTGCATGCCATACCAGTTGTGGATGGTGTTCTCCGGAAGTTCACTAAGCCATGATCGTGTCGTATTCCGCAACATAAGTAGGAGATATCGGGTTGCGACCAGGCTATTTCCGCCTTTAGCGATGCAGCAAGCTTGGAAGAAGTCCTGTAGCCAGGTATCTGGCCGAGCAATGCCGTCGTAGGCTTGGATGTGTCTTGAGATAGCAAATCCTTCCGGGAATTTTGTAGCTCTGATGCGTGGTTCGAAGCACTTTGGGCCCACGTAGATATCATTGTTTTCGTAGCGCCGCGCCTCTATGTTGGAGTTGATCCTGTGCCTTGCGTCGTTCGGGAATAGAGATCGTCCCGAATGTTGGCTGTGGCTGCGGTGCCTTGGAGCCGGACTTCGGCTTCTGCCACCACCTACTCCGCCACGTCGTCCTCCTTGTCCCCCTTGAGAGCCATTGTGATGACTACTTGGTGGAGAGGGTGGGGCAGCTGGATTGTTTCCGGCTGATCGCCGGCCTCTGTCCGGAGCGTCATTATTCTGGTTCCGGGGAAGGTCTTCACTACGACGAGCCCCCTGCCGGCTTGTACCGGCATGGTTTCCGTCGTTCCTTCGTCCGTTGTTCCCACTACGGTGAGGCTCAGCCGGACGGCTTGCATGTCTAGGAGGTGGCATTTTTTGACGATCCTCCTCCCGATGTTTCGCTTTATCTTCTCCCCTTCGATCGTTTGACTCTCGTCGGGGAGGATTCCTCGGATAAATTGCAGCAATGGCCTCTTTTTTGGCCGCTAGGGCGACGTTGATCCAGTCACGTGCAGTTCTGCGGAACATGCTGGGGTGATGACGCTGCTCCAGAATAATTGTCTTCCCGGCGCTCGGGGTGATGACGCTGCTCCGGAACATGCTGGGGTCTTACGTCAGCCCATGCCGGATCTGTGCGACATTGGTCGGAATCTGAGACCAGTTTTTTGGCTTTCGGATCTTGTTCCTCTTCTTTGCCTTCTTGGCAGCGCCGGTAGCAAAGACGGCTTTGGGTCCGTTTCCCGGAGTCAAGCTCTGATCGGTACTTTCGGGCATCTGGACTTCGGCATTGTCTCTGACTTCCATGTCATCCTGCGCTTTAGGAGAGTGTTCCCCGGATCCTTCATCCATGGCTTCTCCTTCTTCTGCAGCTTTGGAGTTATACTCCTCTTCATATTCCACGGAGAACTTTCGGAAATCTGCTGACGTCATCGATTCATCCGAGGATGCGGGTACGTCAGCGTTTGTTCCAATTGCCTCCAGCACAGCATCGGTGTTTTCTCCAGTATCGGCAGAGCCGGATCCGGATCCCACATACCCGACGAAGTGCGACGCGTGCTTCCTGAGGTACCTGCGGCTCTCGTGATCAGCCATGTTGAAACTTTTGGTGGTCTCGAGAATTGCATCTGCGCTTGCATCTTGCATTATCATACGTTGCGGTGTGTACCTTAGGAAAGGCATGTCTGTCCCGGCGTCATTAGAGCCGGAATCAGTGTCGTTGATATGCTCCTCCTGGATTTTGACTTCTGTGGGTGGGTCGATCTGGGATATGGCCTCTCCGAGGAGATCCACTCCAGATTCGGCTTTAACCGCTAGGTCTTCCTCAGGCACGGATTTCTCCACTATCTCCGCAGCTGGTGCAGGCTGGGTGGGATTAGGGTTTTCTGAGATCCGGAACTCTGCCGCCTCCATGGAGAAAGGGGACCCAGAAGATTCTTCTGCCTCTATCAGCACCGCTTCGGTGGGTGGGGCAGGTTCAGCAAAACCGATGTAAACATTGATCTCGCCAAAAGACATGATTGTGTAGGCAGTCACGGCCTCCCTAACTGGAATCCACGTCTCGTCGAGAACGATGAGAGGGACGTCGCTGGTGTAGAGGATGCGACTGACGGTGATAGTCTCGCCGATTCCGATTCTTGCAGATTCCGCTCGGAACACAGATCCGAAGCTCACTTGCCCCACAGTGGGCGCCAACTGTCGTTGGATTGATGACAAGTACGCCATGAGGGGGTCCTGGAGGCATGTGGAAGAGAGGGGTGTGAGATGTACGGTGTTTCGGGATGGTGAGCACACAAGTTTACCCAGGTTCGAATCCGTCGGCTTTGGACGGACCCTACTCCTTCTAGCAATCCAGTAATACGGCAGAGCCGGAATATGGGTTACAAGGGTTTCTCCTGTGCGAGTTGAGATTGCAGACTATTGTGTTGTGCCCTAAAGTCTTTCCCTAGGACGGCTTATATAGATATCCGGCCTAGGGTTTACAAGAGAGATCTATCCGGCTACGACTAAGAGTCGGTTAAAGAGTACATCTTGAACTACAAGTAACACTATGGGCCTAAGTCGGTAAGTCTTTTGGGCCTTCCCGTAGCCGGATTGGACTCCGTCTTTTCTCCCTGACTGGGCCGCCCGTGAAGCAAAGCTCTAACCCGAAATGGGCCACCCTGGTCAGTGAGGAACTGTGAGGATACCCAGAAAGTATATCCCTAACAAACACCCTGATTTCGGCACCTCAAAATTGAAAATTGGCTTTTTCGTGCCTCGACAAGGAAAACTTCCTCCTGGAACATCTTAAGCCATCCCAAGATGCACATGTGTGGACAATATGGACACATTATCACAAACTATGCCCTGATTCTAGCCATAACATTGGTGGTATGACCTAAATGCCATGATCGAACATGATAGGTCATTTTGTGAAGGAATTTTTATGATGTTTGCAATTTTTCAAGTTCAGTATTTTTACTTGCAATTACGACACATAATATGACACCACGCGACGTTTTCACGTTGTTTGGATCGTTTTTGAATTTCTTATGCCCGTTTCAAACTATATTCAAAACGGCGGGGATGAAGCTTCTTAGCCCGGGGCTGAGCCTCGCTGAACTTGAAGTGGATCTCTAATGAAATAGCATGTTGTGAACCTATAAATGATTTTTTTTAAAAATTCACAAGCATTATATCATGTACTTGTAGTTCAAATCTGGGCACCCTCCTGCCGATTTGGTAGGAATTTGTCTTTTTCATGAGGGATGGACGGAACGGTTCTAGATACACCGGTTGGGAAATTGTCCATCTAAGGTGGTCTAGTATTTTTGAAAAATTGGTTGGTACCAATGCCAAACTTTAATTTGGTGGTTGCTTCACAGAACACCACGATTTCGGCACCTCAAAAATGAAAATTGGCTTTTTCGTGCGTCGAAAAGGAAAACTTCCTCCTACAACATAGTAAGCCATCCCAAGATGCATATGTGTGCACAATATGGGCACATTATCACAAACTATGCCCTAATTCTATCCATAACATTGGTGGTTTGACCTAAATGCCATGAAACCTCGAACATGATAGGTCATTTTGTGAAGGATTTTTTATGATGTTTGCAATTTTCAAGTTCAATATTTTTCCTTGTAACTATGACACATAATATGACACCACGCGAAGGTTTCATGTTGTTTGGATCGTTTTTGAATTTCTTATGCCCGTTTCAAACTATATTCACAACGGCGGGGATGAAGCTTCTTAGACCGAGGCTGAGCCTCGCTGAACTTGAAGTGGATCTCTAATGAAATAGCAAGTTGTGAACCTATAAATGATTTTTAAAAAAATTCACAAGCATTATATCATGTACTTGCAGTTCAAATCTGGGTAACCTCCTACAGATTCGGTAGGAATTTGTCTTTTTCATGAGGGATGGATGGAAAGATTCCAGATACACCAGTTGGGAAATTGTCCTTCTAAGGTGGTCTAGTATTTTTGAAAAATGAGTTGGTACAATGCCAAACTTTAATTTGGTGGTTGCTTCATAGAACACCCCGATTTCGGCACCTCAAAAATGAAAATTGGCTTTTTCGTGCGTCAAAAAGGAAAACTTCCTCCTGCAACATCATAAGCCATCCAAAGATACACATGTGTGCACAATATGGGCACATTATCACAAACTATGCCCTGATTCTAGCCATAACATTGGTGGTTTGACCTAAATGCCATGAAACCTCAAACATGATAGGTCATTTTTTGAAGGATTTTTTATGATGTTTGCAATTTTTCAAGTTTAATATTTTTCCTTGCAACTATGACACATAATATGACACCACGCAAAGGTTTCACGCTGTTTGGGTCATTTTTGAATTTCTTATGCCCGTTTCAAACTATATTCAAAATGGCGGGGATGAAGCTTCTTAGCCCAGGATAGAGCCTCGCTGAACTTGAAGTGGTTCCCTAATGAAATAGCATGTTATGAACCTATAAATGATTTTTAAAAAAATTCAAAAGCATTATATCATGTACTTGTAGTTCAAATCTGGGTAACCTCCTACCGATTCAGCAGGAATTTGTCTTTTTCATGAGGGATGGACGGAAAGGTTCTAGATACACCGGTTGGGAAATTTTCTATCTAAGGTGGTCTAGTATTTTTGAAAAATGAGTTGGTACCAATGCCAAACTTTAATTTGGTGGTTGCTTCACAAAACACCCCGATTTCGGCACCTCAAAAATGAAAATTAGCTTTTTCGTGCGTCAAAAAGGAAAACTTCCTCCTGCAACATCGTAAGCCATCCCAAGATGCATATGTGTACACAATATGGGCACATTATCACAAACTATGCCCTGATTCTAGCCATAACATTGGTGGTTTGACCTAAATGCCATGAAACCTCGAACATGATAGGTCATTTTGTGAAGGATTTTTTATGATATTTGCAATTTTCAAGTTCAATATTTTTCCTTGTAACTATGACACATAATATGACACCACGCGAAGGTTTCACGTTGTTTGGATCGTTTCTAAATTTCTTATGCCCGTTTCAAACTATATTCAAAACGGCAGGGATGAAGCTTCTTAGCCCGGGACTGAGCCTCGCTGAACTTGAAGTGGATCTCTAATGAAATAGCATGTTATGAACCTATAATTGATTTTTAAAAAAAATCACAAGCATTATATCATGTACTTGTAGTTCAAATCTGGGTAACCTCCTCCCGATTCGGCAGAAATTTGTCTCTTTTATGAGGGATGGACGGAAAGGTTCCAAATACACCGGTTGGGAAAATTTCCATCTAAGGTGGTCTAGTATTTTTGAAAAATGAGTTGGTACCAATGCCAAACTTTAATTTGGTGGTTGCTTCACATAACACCCCAATTTCGACACCTCAAAAATGAAAATTGGCTTTTTCATGCGTCAAAAAGGAAAACTTCCTGTTGCAACATCGTAAGCCATCCCAAGATGCACATGTGTGCACAATATGGGCACATTATCACAAACTATGCTCTGATTCCAGCTATAACATTGGTGGTTTGACCTAAATGTCATGAAACCTCGAACATGATAGGTTATTTTGTGAAGGATTTTTATGATGTTTGTAATTTTGCAAGTTCAATATTTTTTCTTGCAACTATGACACATAATATGACACCACGTGAAGGTTTTGAACAACCCGTTTTCCAATATTTGAACACCCCGTTTTCCAAATTATGCAATAAATATTTGTTAATGCAATTTTAATTGAAAATAGTAGAATTGTATAGTTAAAATAAAATATTTGAAAACAGAAAATGGTTTTTGATTAGTTATTTAAATTGAATCACTTTTCCTGTTAAAAGGTTTTTGAAATTCCAAATAAATAATCATCTTAAATTGAAACATCTTATTAATTAAAGAAGAAAAAAAATTGAAAATGGGGGGAAGACCAAAAGTTTGGCAAAAATCTGAAGAACGGGTCCACGATCTCGGTTAGTCCTATGAACCGGGACCAATGACCCTGGGTGCGCGCACAGACGTGGCGGCCCCAGGAACGCTCCACCCCAGGCTATTGGTCCCAGTTCATCCCTTCAACCGGGACCAATGCATCAAAGGTCCCGGTTGATGGGATGAACTGGGACCAATGGCCTTGGGTGCGCGCGCACGTGGCGGCCCACGCTCCACCCCAGGCCATTGGTCCTGGTTCATCACATCAACCGGGACCAATGCATCAAAGGTCCCGGGTGATGCGATGAACCGGGACCAATGGCCTGTACAATATACAGTGCTGACCCTTCTTCCTTCCCAACTCCCCCAAATCACAGAGCACATCGACGCGCGGCTAAGGAAAATTTGCGACGGAGCAAATTCACGCTGTCAGACTGCCCAAATCCAGAGCCGGTTCACGCCGTCGACGCCCGCCGCCGCCACGCCACCACCGTCGATGGCCGGAATCGAGACACTCTCCTCTGGCCGAAATCGAACCCGAAGTCGTCACCTTCCCGAGCTCCGGCCACCGTCGATTCGCCTCCGTCTGGCCTCCCCTTGCTTCCCCGACCCCGGCATCGTGCTTGTGGTGAGCCAGCGGTCCTCATGGACCCTCTATCTCGCTTCCTCTCGCTCTCAATCGTCTCGGCGTCGATCACTGTCCGCTGCTGCTGCAGAAGCTTGTCACCGGCGTGGCTCCGGTGACCTATTTCGAGTGGCGCGGCCATATATAGGTTGCACACGCACGCCCGCATCTAGCGCCCTTGCTCTCGTTGCCCCGTGCGCAAAGGATCGGGAGATCCTTGATCGACAGAGGAGATCCTCCATTGATGACGTCAGGGTGACGTCATCATGGGGTCATAAAGGTTTTTCTTTTTAAAATCTTTTCTGTAATTGTTTTATTAACTGAAAATGATGACAGGTGGGTCCAACATGTTAGGTTTTTATTCTTTTCGGAAATGTTTTCCGAAATTAATAAAAGTCTGACATATGGGGCTAGATGGAAAATAATTTTAATAAATCCAAAAATGTTTATTTATTTAAAAATGATTTAAAACTGGATTAAAATTGGGAAAAATCATAACTAATTCATTTTAAAAATGTGTATAATATATCAAAATGGTCAGAAAAATGAGCTCTACCATTTAAAAATGTAAGCATTCATATTCATACAACTTTGAACCTTACTTTACATAGAGGAACACCGACACCCCCTAAGCACCATGGGTTCGATGGTTTGTCCAGCTAGAAAATAAGTGAATAGTGTTTTGTATTATTTGCATTATAGTAACTTGCAAATCTTAATTTGAAGATACTATGGATCGAACACACCAAGATACTATGAATCCAGAACATCAGGAAAACATCCTCCACGGAATGATTTGCGAAAATGAAGATATCAATATTGATGTCACCAGGAAGTTTCTGAACGATTCCGGTGAGGGAGATGAGTCTCTCAACCGAGGAGACGGCTCCGGTGTAGTAGAAGTCGAAGCCTGGGACAGGGGAGATGCCGATGAGGGAGAAGGCGACGGCTCCGGCGGAACCTTAAATCTCGCAAACACCGGCGAGGTGTATATATGTATTTTTGTAATTAAAATGTTGCTATCTATATATATACATGCATATATTAACACTCTTTCTTCTTTTAGCCCTCCGGATCGAGAACTTCTTCCATAAGAATGAAACGAGGGCCAACAAAAAAGTTGGATAACACTCTGAGGTATAGGATCGAAGTGGTCGGTGTAGACGGCGAACCGCAAGCTCCTGACGATGTCGCAAAAAAATTTGTCAAGCAATGCGGAGTTCTTGTGAGGGACTACATCCCGATCACCGTTCAAGAATGGAATCGGCCAAGCAGTGGTGGAGTCCCGTATGTCGGCGACAACGCCAAAGATAAGCTTTTTGACAAGCTCATGATTAATTTCCTCCTGACAAGGCCATATGTGAATCCAAATGAGGAGGAGAGAGCAAAAATGGAGGTTGTGCAAAGAGTCAAGAAGTTTTCTCTCATCAAGATGGCCGATGCATTCAAGAACTGGAAGAAGAAACTGTACAATAACTTTGTCAAGGTAGAGAAGACTCCAGATTTCAATCAAGGTGGCTATGCTAAGTTAAGACACCAGTGGGATGATTTTGTGAAGTACAAGACATCGGAGAAAGCTAAGGAAAGGTCTAGAATAAATACGGAGAAAGCTGCTAAGAAAGTGTACCATCATAATATGGGGCCTGCTGGCTACGCCTGTTGCATGCCTAAGTGGGATGCACTTGAGGTCAATTACATTGCTGCTGGGATTAGACAAGAGCCCACAACATGGACACCACGGGCGAGAAACTAGTTTTACGGCCATGGGGGCACGTTGGACGAAGAAGGGAGGGCAATATATAATCAGAAACACAAAGATCATCCCCTACTGCCCATCGACGATATTAGAAATGCAGTAGATGATGTTGCAGCGGGACAGTTCATTCCCGATAGAGAGAACGACGAGCTCACACGTGCCCTTAAAAATGATGAACACAAAGGACGAGCACAAGGCACACCAGGCTCCAAGCAGTGGAATGTTGCCTTCCCCGCGGAAATGAAGAGATATCCCGATAAAAGCCATAAGAGGAGAAAGGAAAGGGAGGCAGCTGAGAAAGCGGCTGCTGCAGACTGTCTGCGTAATATAGAAGAAGCATTAAAGCGACACCAGGATCAACTCGATAGACTTAGCTAGCAAGGTACTAGCGGACAATCTCGGCGGCACATGGTAGAAGCTGCATTCGATGGTACTGGCGCCCTATCGAATAAGAAAAGCAGCATCGCTTCCACGCAGCTCCAGGATGTTGATGATGATGCACCGACGAAGGCTCCTCCTAAACGCTACCCAGTGGATGATATCACGGAGAGCATAGCTTGTGAGCTAAAGGTGCAAGTTATGAACTTAAGGGTGACGGCGGCGGTCGACATGGCCGTACCAATTGCGCCTAACCCAACTTGGCATTGCAGACCGGTTCCAAAAGGGTACGATGTCGTCATGGTGGATGATGTGAAGCAAGATTTTGAGGAGTTGAAGCTGGACCACCCTGCAGGGGAAGATATGGAGCTGACTGAACTAGGAGAAGCCAAAGGGGGGCTATTGTATGGCCAAAGGAGCACATCGTGCGTCCAAATTATGTGCCGCCAAGGCCACCCACTCCTCAGAGCAGCAATCCACCTTCGACGCCACCTCACCATTCTCCAACGCAACCATCGCCTTCACCGCCTCACCACTCAGCACAGCTGTCCCCATCGCTGCCTCAGCCGTGTTCGCCGCCGCGTCAGCCGGTTCCGTCCCCTGAGCCTTAGAGACAAAAGAGGAAGTATACTAAGAGGGGCAGCACCACCAGCAGCAGCAAGAGCACGTTCCGATCACCGAAACGTAAGCTATCGCCCCTCCCAAAAGTACCTCATAAAAATATGAAGAAGCTACCTTGCGAGAAGACAAATGAGGAAATTGTTGCGGCCGCAGCTGCCCATTATGAAAAGTGGTAGATTGACATGGCTAACAAGAAAAAGCCGATAGAGCCATTCTTCCCAGTCACCGCAGAAGATAAAGCCAAAGCAGCCGCGCTTAAGATTCAGCTTCACTAACCCATAGCGCTCACATCATACTATAATCGCTCGATTACCAAGTAGGCTGAGGCAAAAGAGCGGAGATTCAGGAAAGAAGTTGCCTAGCTTGGACAGCAGAAAAATCAATCGATCAAACCACTCAAAGTGTACGATAACAATGAGTGGAGAGCCTAGGAGCGGCATGATCTGAACATTGATCCGGAGTTTATTCAACTGTATGGAGAAAAGGCCAAATTATATGGACTGTCTATTACTGAGTACATGAGCCGTATGGATGAGTTCGAGTGGTACCAACAAATAGCATATGTATACCGGTACGGGGCTCCTCTCGTCAAACCCGAGTTAGTCAAAGATCTACTAACAAAAATGCGAAGATTGCATAACTGGTACATACAAGCCTCTGCTGAATCCAAAAACTGGATCTATGCTGGATATAAACACCACCATTACGGTCATGGAGATGGCTTCCTATTGATTGAATTTTCAGAATTATTTCAGTTTTACCAATGAGACGCCCTTGACAAACTATCGTCAGTGCCTATTGTTTGTAAGTATTATTATTTTCTATAATTAAGTCTTTCTATCTCAGCTCATTCGTTGCTTGTATAATCTTAATCATCACTATACTAATTATATATGCAGAATGAAGATTCTCGAATGCAACAAAGGACAAACCTATGACCTTGGGTTTGTTGACTGCAATTTCGTTCATGAAGTTACTATAAAAACAAAACCCAAAGAGACAGAGGATAACTTGGTATAAGCATTGACGTATTTCAGCAACAGAAGGGAAATACTATTTCCTTACAACGCTGGGTGAGTATTACTGTCTTGTACACATTCTATTTTCGCTTACTCCATGTTAAGCGTATAATTGACTCGTGTTATATTTTGTTAGTGTGTCCAGCTTCCACTATATTATGTTAATCATTGTTGTTGACCAAGGAGTAGTAAAAGTCATGGACTCGAAACGCACACCTTTAGAAAAGTGGGCGAACATGTAGGAATGCCTCCAGAAGGCTTGGAAACGGTTCACCATCAACACTAGGGGTGTTTGGAAGCCACAACTTACATTTTAACCATTGACTGTAAGTACTACTTGCTAGATCCACGCATCTCTTTGATTCTTGTTTCAATACCACCATTATCATGCTTGATTATTATTTTGATTGAACTATGTTCTCGTAAAGTGCTTGAGGCAGGAAGCCGGGAATAACTTATGTGGATACTATGTCTGTGAGTTCATTCGCTAGACGACCAAAGAGAAGGGCACAAACCGGAACATCAAAAAAATTGAAGTACGGTAAACAATAATCACAACTTTATTTTATTACCACCAAATGTGTTTAGTTTCATTCATATATATTGATCCCCTTCTTTAAATTAGATCGAACGGATGCGGGACGGTCTGCTATTACAAGAACGCATGCAAGCAATTCAAGAGGAAATTGCCGGATTCTTATTAGAACAAGTCATAGATCCGAAAGGAGAATACTATTACCCGGTTCATTTGGAAGGGTGAAATGTAAAAAAGAAGATGTAAATTAGATCAAATTTGTGTGAGTATCGTTTGTAATTAATATGTTTCGACCAAGCACGGCGGATGAGACGGTGTATAATATATTCGTGATCATGATGTGTAATATATATATATCGTGGTTTCATTATTGATGTATATATGTAGTACCATTAAATTGAATACAAAACACCAAATAAATAAATGAAAAAAAAACCTGTCACGGTACAAAAACAGCCTGAAATGCTGAGACCAACGATCCCGGTTCATGCCACGAACCGGGACCAATGATCCACACCCCCTCGTTGCGCGCGCGTCCACGTGGACACCCATTGGTCCTTGTTTGTGCCACAAATCGGGACCAATGATCCACCCCCCTCATTGCACGTGCGTGATGGCCCAAAATATATCGAGCTCGTTGGGGAACCCCAAGAGGAAGGTATGATGAGCACAGCAGCAAGTTTTCCCTCAGTACGAAACTAAGGTTATCAATCCAGTAGGAGCAAGGAAACACCCCAAAGGTGTTGCTAGCTGAACGTTGGTAGGGCGCACTACCGGTGCCAGCAGCAACGTGGAGAGCTGCACAACAAAACCACAGAACTTTGTCCCCAACTTGCGATGAGGTTGTCAATCTCACCGGTTTTGCTAAAAACAAAGGATTAAACGTATTAAATGGAAGGAAGTAATAGTTTGCAGAAAGTAAACACAAAGCAGTAAATAGTTTTGATTGTAGATTGTATGTAAAAGAAAGGACTAGGGTCCATAGTTCACTAGAGGTGGCTCTCCTTAAGATAGATGACATGTTGGGTGAACAAATTACAGCGGGGCAATTGACAAACATCGAGAAAGCATACAAGCATATACTACTCATCCTGACTCCTTTGAGATTCGATTGGGCATTACAACATTATACATAGACCGCCATACAACTACATCTATGACTAATAATCCACCTTCAGGTTATCATCCAAACCCCCTCCAGTATTAAGTTGCAAGCAACAGATTATTGCATTACGAATTGCGTGTAAAGTAAACAATACGATTGTTCTATGAACAAATGATTGTTGTTTTCTCCCTAGTAGCAACAACAAATCTAGTACCTTAGAGATTTCTGTCACTTCCCCAGATTACCAGAGGGATGAACCCACTATCCATCATAAATACTAACTCTTGGAGTTGCTAGCATCTACTTGGCCAAGCTAGCTACTAACAAAGGAAAGCATGCAAGATCACAAATAACAAAGACATGATAGAATCAATAATAAATCTGAAGTAGCATCTCAATATCCATCGGATCCCCGCGAACACAACATGCAGAATTACAAATAGATGATCTTGATCATGAACGAAGCTCACAAGATCTAGATATGAAAGCACAAAGGAGGAGAACCAGCCATCTAGCTACTACATGGACCCGTAGTCTAGAGATGAACTACTCACGCATCACACCGGAGGCTTGCATGATGATGAAGAAGGCCTCTAGGGTGAATTCCCCTCTCCGGCAGGGTGCCGGGAAGAGCTACAGATCCCTCCCGATCTAGGGATGGAGACGACGGTGGCTACAGACTCTTTCGTGGAATTTTGATTGGGTCCTTAGGGTTTCCGTATCATAGGCAATATGTAGGCAGAAGGAGAGGCCGAGGGGGTGCCTGGGCTGGCCACACCACCCCCTGGCACGGGCCAAGCCTGGCCGCGCGGCCATGTGGTGTGGCCGCCCACTGGCCCTTCTCCGTCTCGTATTCTGGCTCCAAGTGTCCCCCGGTAAAATAATAACTTTGGCTTTTGTCTCGTCCAATTCTGAGAATATTCATTTTCTGACTTCCTGGAACCAAAAATAGCAGAAAACAGGCAGCTGGCACTGTGGCTCTTGTTAATAGGTTAGTCCAAGAAATCATATGAAAAGTACTCCAAAGTGTGGACAAAACACAAGAAAGTAGATAAAACCAAGCATGGAACATCAAAAATTATAGATACATTTGCAATGTATCAGCGCGCCCACGTGGAGACCCATTGGTCCCGGTTCGTGCCCGTACCGGGACCAACATTAGTCCCAAGTGATTGGGCACGGTTCAAAAACCGGGACCAATTGCCCTTATGAACCGGGACTATAGGACCTTTTTCCACTAGTGCTTTAGCAGTATCAATAGAAGCTGAGATGTGCTGAAAATTATAATATATTTTGTAATAGACTAAATTCCACTTTGTAATCCAAAGAATTCCCTGATAATAATTTCCAACCACAATGTACTGTATACTCCATGTAGTGTGGTCTTTGTTGAAAACATCATATATTTACGAATAGAGAGAGCAATCATTTGTTCAACCATGTTATATTGTTTTTTCTGGAAAGGAGCATATATTAATATCAAAAGATACCAATTACACCCAGCCTCTGCAACGGCGTATCGCCCTAGCGGCCATACGGATGCACACAGCCAAAAAAAGAAGAATTACAAAAAAGAAAAGTCCCGCTACAGTGACCCATTCATTGAACCAATAGTACAACCACCACCAAGACAACACCAGAAGTCCAGCTTCTCCAAAAGCGACGCCTCCAAGAAAGGAACAGTGCACAAACACCGTCATTGCCCGATCATAGATCTTAGGTTTTCACCTTGAAAAAGTCCACGCTCTCAAAGCAATACCTTTAAGAAGGCCATTGCCAGGCACAACCAGGTTTTCACCTCTCCTGTGCAGCCGCCCCCACTCGCATGCCACTGCTCCAAGTCACGAGTCACCAAGCCAATTCCTCATCACCCCAAACTCAAACCACCATAGTTAGTCCTCAGATCTCGGTCTCCATGACATTCTCCGTCAGCACCATGGAACGAGAATATGCACCATGATATTAACAACCAACAGAGCTTCGAAGTGCACCCTCTGAACCCAAACTGCCAGAAAAAACATGGGTATGCCCAACCGAATACATTTCGATCTAGCAATCTCCAGGCATGATGCGCCCATGGGAGTTCGTAGACATAGCCTTCCGGAACTCGACACTCTGACCAGATCAATGAAGACACGCATCAAGTAGATCTTCATCTTGGTGTGAGAAGAATCCGCGGACAACCTCCTTTATTCAAACCGAGCCGGTAGCCCCCTCGCCACCCGCCAGTAACCTGCAAGATTGATGATCCACAAGTATGTGATCAATAGTGCAAAATTCAGTACTCCCAACAGGAACACAGTCACAATATCTTTATATGGTGCATGATACTTGTTCCATCCCCTTTTCGGAATTTCAATATAAGAAGCAAAAGCCTTCAAAGAATTTGTAATAACTTGAGAATCAAGACCATAAGCATTACTAATATTTTGAAAGTCATCAGTTCCCATAAAAGATTCAGTGCATTCATAATCATAATTTATACCTGACTTTCTTCCATTGTCATTCTCCCATGCTTCAACATTATCTTGAATACGGTCCAGAAGATCCCATTTAGCTTCTTCTTCCATGTGAGTGAATGATCCAGCACAAGTGGCATCCGATAAATCCTTATCATGAAGAGAAAGCCTTGCATAAAAGTTATTGATAATAATATCGTTGGGGAGCTCATGAATGGGACATTTGAGGATTAGTAACTTCAATCTCCCCCAAGCTTGAGTTGTACTCTCTCCATCAAGAGGCCAAAAGTTGTATATTTGATTATGATCTTTACGAATCTCACTAGGACGATAAAATTTTGAATAAAAGAGAGGTACTATTTCCTCCCATTCAAGAGCTTGACCATTATTCAGCAGCTTATACCATTCCTCAGCTCTTCCTTTCAGTGATAATGAGAATAACTTCTTCTTGACTTGATCTGTTGTAATACCTGCACACTTGAACAACCCGCATAATTCGTGTATAAAGAGCAATGATCACCGAGATGGACAGTTCCATCTCCAACATAATAGTTATCTGATGTCTACGCACTTCTATTCTTGTAGACAGTTGTTGGGCCTCCAAGTGCAGAGGTTTGTAGAACAGCAGCAAGTTTTCCCTTAAGTGGATCACCCAAGGTTTATCGAACTCAGGGAGGAAGTGGTCAAAGGTATCCCCTCTCAAGCAACCCTGCAATCAAGATACAAGAAGTCTCTTGTGTCCCCAACACACCCAATACACTAGTTCGACGAAGAGATAGTAAAATACAAGTGGTATGGATAATTATAAGTGGTAATGGTGATAGAAAGTAGCTTGATGGCGTGGAAAAGACTAAAGTAAATCTGAAATAAAGAAGGAAGCAAGCAAACATGTAACATATCTAATAGCAAACGGTGTTTCAGTGCTTAGAAACAAGGCCTAGGGATCAAACTTTCACTAGTGAACACTCTCATATAAATATCTTCTCTTTATGATACTACTCTTAACTACTCTCCGGTTGGACACTCTAATCGATGGTAGGGCTATAACATCACACCTCAAAGTAAGCCTTTCCCATCTAGAAAACCCCACACTGTCACCTTGAGCACTAGATGAGTCCAACAAACACCACAATTTCATAAAGACATCCAACTCCAAATATAACTCATAACAAGTATTTGCAATCTCTAGCCTAAGTGCCACCATGGTCTGCACGCTGTCACTTTCACACACATGGGGAGAGCAGAGATCTATTAAAGCACTTGAGTAGCAAGGTAGATCTATAGATTACAAGCTCATGATCTCAATAAGATCATGCATAGAGAGAGATAAACACATAGCTACCGGTAGAACCCTTAGCCTCGAGAGAGATCTACTCCCTCCTCATCATGGGAATCAGCAATGGTGATGGAGATCGATGGAGATGGCTCCGGGGGCACTTCCCTGTCCCGGCAGGGTGCCGGAACAGAGACTTTCTGTCCCCCGGATCTCCCCTTCGGTGGCAGCGGCACTGCGGAACTTTTCGTGGAGTTCTGATTGACTCCTTAGGGTTTTGGTATCGGGAGGCTCTTATAGGCGAAGGAGGCAAGGTCGGTGGCCGGCCAGGGGGCCCACACCATGCCCTGGCGCTGCCTGGGCTGGCCCGCGCCAAGGGGGGCCTCCGTCTTGTATTCTGGCTCCTGGAGTCTTCTGAAAAAATAGGAACTTTGGCTTTTGTCCCGTCCAATTCCGAGAATATTCATTTTCTGACTTTCTTGGAACCAAAAATAGCAGAAAACAGGCAGTTGGCACTGTGGCTCTTGTTAATAGGTTAGTCCAAGAAATCATATGAAAAAGTACTCCAAAGTGTGGACAAAACACAAGAAAGTAGATAAAACCAAGCATGGAGCATCAAAAATTATAGATACATTTGCAATGTATCAACATCCCCAAGCTTAACTCCTGCTCGTCCTCGAGTAGGTAAGTGATAAAAAGAAAGAATAATTTTTGAGGTGACATGCACCATCAAAGACTTGATCAAGGTATTTGTAAAACATTCAAAGCTAGGATCATAGTACTTTAATCATAACATGAAAGACAAAGTTTTAGCAATAAGATAAAGAAAATATGTTGCAACATGAAAAGGCACAAACAAAAGATTCATGAATAACAATGCTTTGCAAGACGTTTGTTTGTTTCACATAAAGAAAACATAGCATAATAGTATTCAGCTTGTCCCTCATAGAGTAGCAAATATAAATGCATAGGACACCTTCAAAGTTCATAAGAGTGACTAGATACAAATAGTTTAAAATAAGCAATATCAAAGCTATGCATCAATCAACAAGTCTTGGGACAATGCACATAGAACTAAGAATGGCCACTATGCTCTCTTAATAGGTGCATAAAGATAGAAGGTGGAGACTCAATATAATGGTGGAAGAAAGGCCTTCATAGAAGGAAGTAGGGATTCAAGTCTCATAAAGAGCTTCCAAAAATTATGGTACTTATAGCTTTCAGCTCTCATTGCCCCTATCATAAGCATCTTGAAGTGATTAAGGTTAAAGTGAACAAACTATGGTGTATATGCTTGACGAAGTATAAGTCAGAAATCTCATGTACCTTGAATACGAGGACCGCTCCTCATGCTACTCAAGTTTAGTCACCGGTAAGTTCTTGTCATCGTAAGTACATGTGTATCATAGAGAACCGCCAACGGGGTACCCCTTACCCGATGATACGAAAGAATCCCCATATCAAAATGACAAGGCAAGCAGACAACAAGCATCTCAGCAATCTTCTTATTTACCATGGGAATATGGTGCTTTTTTCTCTCTTTCCTCTTTTCATAATCTCTTTTTTTCTCTTTTTCTCTTTTTCTCCTTTTTTCTCAATATAGGACTCTTTTTTTAAAGAAGAATGCTTCATAGACAACTCATTATGGTTACACTGCAGGTTTCCACCATGTCAGCATGGATTAGACCAGCGGCCCAGGCGTTTCTCTAACACATATACATAACTCCATGGACTTACAAGATCCCCTTTCATTTCACATCGACGACATCCATATACAAAAGAGCATGATATCAACTAGGTACAAGTACCAAGTGCAATGTTGAAAGCGTTCCCCATGAAAGCATGGTTCTGCTAATCCCCAACAAATAAGTGCAAGCATATACAACATACACGACACAATGGTTCAAGTTTATTAAGGGCAAGAAAAGTAAGGTGTGCCATCAAGTTCATGAGAGCTTTAATCACTAGTTTTCTCATAACAAGTTTAATTTGGAAGGTAAACAAAAGCATGAATATACTTGGAATAGCATATGCTAATAGTTAGGTATGGTGGACAGTTTGGAATAACTTGGTTTAGGGAGTTGGATGCATGAGTTGAACTCATACTTGGTTGTGGAGACTAGCAAAAGACTGGGAGCAACAAACTAAGAGAGCAATAATGGCCATAATCATGCAGAGCGACAAAACATCATTAATCAAAGCATAAAGTGATACTACAAGTTGAAAACTAAAGGATCATAAAGGCTTATGGTGACTTGATATAGTCATAACATGGTGTGAGAATGCGCCAAGTCAACCCAAATAAAGCATCAAAGGAGAATACCACTATATTATGCTTTAATATGCTAAAACAACGCATGATTCATCCAAGGCACATTAAGCAATCTCAATTGTTTATAAAAAGTCATGCTACAACAAAGAATACTAAGCATAAGGCCAAAACAATATCAAGCATGGCATGACAAAGCATAGGCTACAGTCAAAAACGAGCTCTTTTTACCACATAAGCATGAACTTTCCTACTCTTTTCCAATCCAAACCAAACTATTTGCAAACCAATGTATGAAAGAGGGGGTCCAAACAATTTATTCAGCAAACTAAGCAAACCAAGCAAACGAAAAACCATCACAAAAACGAAAAAGAAGACGCTCCAAGAACAACACAATTGTGCATGAAACAATAAAAATGAAGCGTTTGGAAGAAACCTGGGATTTTTATTGATGAAGAAGGGGATGCCTTAGGCACCCCCAAGATTTGACTCTTGTACTTCTTGGATATTTCTTGGGGAGACACGTGTGGCATCCTCAAGCTTGAGCTTTAGTCCATCCTTCATCTCATTACTCATTCCTTCCATACAACTGAAAATTTTCCTTCATACAAAACTTCACACAATCTTTATTAGCAACATTAGTGCACTCAAGATAAATAAGTCTTAAGGTTCAGTTATAACACCAAATAAACTTCCATTAGAACACTAGCTACTATATCACTTACCTCAAAAAGCTCAGTTCTCCAAAAGAACTCAAAAAGGAACCAACAAGAAGCAAATGCATAAAATGGCAGAAATCTGTCAAAACAGACCAGCAGGTAAAGACAAATTTTTTCGAAGACCTTCTGTTGCTGAAATCAAAATGTGTTTATCTAACGAAAGTTAGGTAACAACCTGGGCCAGAAGCACAAATATTCACGCCTCAAAAAGTTTCAGGACAGCAACTTTCCCAATCATTACTTCTCTCTCATTAGAGGTTACTCTTGGCACAAAAGGCAAATAAAAAGGATAAGGAGCAGTTATTACTGAAGTAATAACTTCCAAGACTCATCTAAAACTTTTGGGTTATCTCCCAATAAGTACTTTTCTTTAACGCCTTTAAGTTAGGCTTGATAGTTTGAGAAGATGCTCACATAAGACATATGAATTGAAGTAAAAGAGAGCATCAAGAAGCAAATTCAAAGCACATTTAAGTCTAACCCACTTCCTATGCATAGGAATCTTGTAAAGAAACAAGTCATGAAAGCACGAAGCAACAAGCATAAGAAAGCAAAACAAGTGCAACTTCAAAATTTTCAACATAAAGAGGGGAAACTTAATATTGTTGAGATACGTAAAACCATGTTTCCCTCTCTCATAATAACTTTTAGTAGCATCATGTATAAAATTAACGATATAACTATCACATAAAACATTCTTATCATGAGCCACATGCATAAAATGATTATTACTCTCCACATAAGCTGGTCATTCTTATTAATTGTGGTGGGAGCAAATTCAACAAAATAGCTATCATTATTATTATCATCACCATAGTCATCAAATATAGGAGGCATATTGTAATCATAATTAATTTCCTCCTCAATAGTAGGTGGACTGAAAATATCATATTCATCATTGTACTCATCATATATTGGAGGTTTGGTATCATCATAAGCAATAGAATAGATATCTTAAAACTCGTTACTTAGAGACTGTGACTATGCCTAGAGCTAGTTTACCGCCGAACAAGATGAGAGCTCCACCTTAGCCCCACCGTGCTAGCCCCCACCGCCGGTGATCTCCCTCTCCGGCGTCCAAACTCTCCCTCTTCTCCAATCATTGTCTCCCCCTCCTACTAATCTACCTGCCCATCTCTTGTCGGTGTTTTTCCATGGAGGTTTTGGCTAGGTCTTGGAAGGTTTCCTACACTGGGGCTTCGGAAGAAGGAAAGTTTCTTGAGGGTTCCTTGGTTTTTTGGCCTTCTAAGAATTGGTTGGTGCTAAACAATGCTAAAGGATTTGCCCTAGAAGGTAGAGAATCCCTGGAGGATGAAAGTCTCAACATCAGCACAGTGGTACGTCTCCCTTTTCATTTGGTTAGGATCAATGAGTTGCAAGTTGGTGTTCATGAATCTGGCCCTATATCTCCTAGATCTTCCTCTGGATTGGTTATTTACCCTTTGAGATGGAAAGTCACTTGTGGATCTTTTAACTCTGATGTCAACTCCATGTGGGATGCTTTTCTTATTCTAAGACCTCAGGCTAGAAGAATTATTCTGCTCGATCATAAGGAAACAGTTCTTGATCCAAGGTTTCTTTTGAAGGAAGAGTCATTTGATAAAGGTAGTATCATTGTTATGCCTTTTCATGAAGTTATTTTGGGAGATCAAACTCTTTTGAATTCGTTAGAATCTGCCGAAGTTAAAACTCTAGAAAATTCAAAGGCTTATATTCCTGTTGCTGTGCCTGCCCTGGATTTCTCTGTTGGCCTAAATTTTGAAGCTGGCATCTTGAAAAAGTTTGGTTATGTAGTCAACTTCTTTGGGGGTTTCAGGAGAAGAGAGTTCATTTTGGTTATTTCTTTTGGAAGAGCAAAATTCAAGCTGGATATTCATTCTGTTGGATTGGCCATCCAGGCTATTTTTGGAGGAAAAGCTTCTTCTTATCGTGTCAAACTCTTGCATGATAGAACTTTTAAGTTCTCGGTTGCCTCTAGAGCTGTGGGATTTGAAATATACAATATGGGTATTTTTTCAGGAGATATGTTTGAATGTTTTTTAATCTCTAGGGAAATGGTGGTCCTAATTGGCAAGTTGAGGAGTAAAAATATTATCATGAATTGTCCTCGGAATGGACTGTGGTTTCAAAAAATAAAGTGAAGAACTCGGTTTTCAATCGCCTGACCAAGCCCAACGTCACTTCAGAAAATTTGAATTTCCTTTCCTCTCCCAATAATGTTCCCGTTGGATAGCTTAATTGGCATTCATCTCAAGGCGTCAATCAAGCCATTTGCTTAAATGCCAATGTTAATGATAATTGTTCGGACGACGCGTCTTTCTCGCCAGCTTTAAATGGGCCACGCCAGGTCAACCTGGGCGTTAATTCGGCGGCGAATAATCAGCAAAAGTTGCCTATTCGGGAATATGCTTCATTCCCTAAACGGGCTTGGCCCAATAATAGCTATATTACTTGGTTCAAAGCCCAAGAACCCAGGCAGTTTTCTAGTTGTAGGGAATTCGATATTTTCTCTAAAGGAAAAGAAAATCAAGACCCTGTCTTCTTGCCTTCTTCGCCTGGTACAAACCCCAGTTCCGCGGATTGCTCTCCTCCTGGTTCTGCTTCACCGACCACTTCACCGGCTGCAATGGTGAACATTCCCATTGATCCTAGGCCTTTCGTTCCTCAAGGCTTCGAGATTCTTCAGATACCTGGACGTGTCGGAGTCAAGCGGGTGGTCGTGGCCCACCAACCACTTCTTCATGAACAGTACACCGTCGCCACCATTGCTCCAGTTCCTCCAGGTCAGATTCCATTTGCAAACATTGAGGAGGTTCTGCAAGATTTTCTAGCCAATGAGATACATGTGGGTTTTAGGGACATTCAAGCTTGTCCTTTTGGGTCTACATATGTCAAATTTGTGCTGACCAGTGACAGAGACATGTTAATTCGAGAAAGCCCTATTCCGTTTGAAGAGGTACACATCTCCTTTTCCAAGCACAATGAAGGCATCAATTGGAGAAGGGCTCAGTTTAATAGGGAAGTTTGGGTTCTTCTTGTTGGTCCACCTCTTGATCACTGGTATACCGAGGATCTTGATGCTATTTTCTCTGATTTTGGCAAGCTCATTATGTGGGAAAACATCCCCAACCACAAAGGAAGAATCATGGCTAAGGTCACAGTCACTAATCTTGAGGACATTCCTAAAAGTGTCAGGTTTACTGAAGGAGATGCTCCTAATTCTCAGTCCTGGACCTTCTCTGTAGAGGTTCTGTTACAGAATATGCTGGGAGGTGGCCCACCAGATGAGGACCCATTACCTGATGAGGGGATTGACCCACACCCAATTCCCAACTTAAACCCTGCTGCCAATAATTTTGTTCCACCTCCTGTCAATCCTCTGGTTGCTGACAACAATGATGATGAAGGTTGGGGACATTGGGCTATGGGAAACGATCAGAATGAAAACCAACAAAATCAGCCAAATGCTGCTTTCAACCAGCTGTTGGATGCCATTATGGAGGATGTCCTACCTGAGGATTCCCTGCATCCCCCCACAAGACAACAATGCTATTACCATTTCCTCTTCTGTCCATTCTCACAATGGCTCTAAAAATAGTGGGGGTCTATCCCAAAATAACAATCTTATCTTTGATGAGGATGAGGTCTTACAAGAAAATATGAATGCAGCACTTGGAGAAGGTTTGGAACAGCTAATGAATGCCTACAACTAAGAATCAGAAGAGGTTGAGAATGTGGACAATACTGATAACATTAATTTGGATAACCCAGGAGGGTTCCTGGATGACTCTGAGATGCTTTCACCCAAATTGGCTCACTTCCAGGTTGGGTTTGTGCATACTCATTTTGCTTAGGTTCCTGATCTTCATGCTGCAAAATTGACTTTCTCAAAACAAGGATTAGACATATGGGACAGATTTTTTGCTCCTCATTTCAAAGTCAATGGCAGGGTCAGAAACTTTGATATCCCTATAAGTTGGTTCAATTACATCACTCTATTACTCTTGACACCTGAAAAGTTTGATTGGACAAATCATTTCTTGCAATCTTCTTTGTGGGATATCTTAAAGGAGCCCAGTTTAAATGAGGAGACAATCCCTTTCTCTATTTCTGATACTTGTGTCACTCAATCAGCACCTACTTGTATTCTTCAGGGGGAAAGTATTCTTGGAACTAAATCTCAGAGAGCCCCCAGCTCACCTGCTACCCCCATAAGGAAGAGGAGGGGAACCTCTACTCTTGTTGAAAATGAGGTGAGGAGGAGTCCTAGGATCATTGAATTAAATAATGGCTTTAAGAGTCATGCTCATTGTACTAGCAAAGACTGTCTTACATGCAATGCTGTTCCACCTGATATTAGCAAAAATATTGTTAAAAAGCTTGCTACCTCCTTTTGCAAGGTTGCTGAAGAAGGAATTGAAAAGAGGCTACTGAAAAAAAGTAAGATTGTTGAAAAGGTGAAGGTGGCACCAGGTCCAAGAACTTCTTCATCCACTGCTGTTAGAGGGAAAGAACTTGCTACAAACTCTGACAAGGTCATTGAAAAGAGAAATGCTTCTTCTGGAGTTGGCTCTCAGCAGCACAAGAAGCCACCCAATAAATGATTTTAATGGTTTACATCTCCTTTTATCAGTGTGGTGGCAGGAACTACTTTTGTTGTCATGGGAACTGTAATAGACCTAGTCTCTCTTGCCTTCTGATGCAATGTTACTTTCTATGGATGATGAGATGGCTCCCTGAATATTCTGAAAGTTATTTCCACTACTTTGGCATCTATTCTGTCTAGAAGTATACTTTGCTTCCTAAAATAGATCTTCATCACACATTTTTTATGGATAACACAAGAAGTTGGAAAGTTATGAACTGGAATATTAGAGGAATAAACTCTGAGAAAAAATGGGTAGCCCTATTTGATAAAATTGTTGAATCAGGATGTGATATCATTTGCCTACAAGAAACAAAAAGAGATTACTTTGATCTAGAGTACATAAAGAAATTCTGCCCTCAAAAATTCAATAAGTTTGAGTTTTTGCCATCAGTTGGTGCATCTGGTGGAATTATCACCATTTGGAATGGGACTCTATTCTCTAGGAACCTGGAATTTAAAAATGACTTCTCTATCTCCATCAAGTTTCAGTCCAATTTATCCAATGAGACCTGGTACCTTACCAATATCTATGGCCCCTGTGACTCTTATAGAAAAGCTATTTTTATTCAGTGGTTTCATAATATTGATTTTAATGATGGTGTGAATTGGCTTGTGGTGGGGGATTTTAATTTAATAAGAAAACCTTCTGATAGAAATAAAGGAGGAGGTGATATCAATGATATGTTACTATTCAATGAAGCTATTAGTAATCTTGGGTTGGTTGAGTTACCTTTGAAAGGAAAACAATTTACATGGAGCAAGATGCAAAAGGATCCCCTTCTAGAAAGACTTGATTGGTTTTTCACCTCAAGCTCTTGGACTTCCTCCTATCCATCAACATTTGTTTATCCTCTGGTCAAACCTACATCTGACCACACTCCTTGTGTCATTAACATTTGTACCAAAATTCCCAAGGCAAATGTTTTTAGATTTGAAAATTACTGGCTGCAGCACAGTGATTTTCTTGGTATTGTTCAAAATGCTTGGAATATTCCAGTTGCTTATCATGACAGTGCAAAGAATGTAAATGCTAAGTTCAAAAATGTGAGAATAGGCTTAAAACTTTGGGCAAAAAACCTTCCTTGCCTCAAACATCTGATTGACAAGGTTAATCTTGTCATTGAACTCCTGGATAATTTTGAAGAGCTTAGATGTCTGAACATACTGGAATGGAACCTGAGAGATATGTTGAAATCCCATGTCATTACCTTATTACAGAACCAAAAGTCCTATTGGAAACAAAGGGGGAAGATTAAATGGGTCAAACTTGGGGATGGTAACACAAAGTTCTTTCACTCAAAGGCAACTATCAACTACAGACATAATTACATTTCTGCTCTCAAGAATGCTAATAAGGATGAAATCTCTGATCATGAGGGTAAAGCTGCTTTATTATGGAATGCTTTCAAAAATAGAATGGGCACTTCCGACAATACTACTATGCATTTCAACGTGGCTGATTTTTTTGGAGATGGCATGAGCTCAAACTTAAGAGAAAGTTTGGAAACCCCTTTTTGATAAAGAAATTGATGATGTTGTGAAGGATCTACCCAATGACAAGTCGCCTGGTCCAGATGGTTTTCATAATGAGTTCATCAAATGTTGTTGGCCTATAATTAGTAAAGACATAAGAAAGATGATTCAGGACTTCTATGATGAGAAAATCTCACTTGAGAGCATTAACTCCTCTTTCATTACTCTGATTCCTAAAAAGAGTTGCCCTGAGACTCCTTCAGATTTCAGACCCATATCTCTTCTCAATAGTGTGTTAAAAATCATCACTAAAATCCTGGCAAATAGATTCCAGAAGATTATTTTAAAGCTTGTCCATAAAAACCAATATGGATTCCTACAACAAAGATCTATACAGGATTGCCTTGGATGGGGATTTGAATATCTTTTCCAATGTCACCAATCAAAGGAGGAGATTCTTGTTTTAAAACTAGATTTTGAGAAGGCTTTTGACAAGATTGAACATTCTGCTTTACTGGAGATTCTCAAGGCTAGAGGTTTTGGAGAAAAGTGGATAAAATTGATACAACTGTTACTATGTTCTGGCACATCATCTGTTCTACTAATGGTATTCCTGGGAAGAAATTTTACTATAAAAGAGGAGTTAGACAAGGGGATCCTTTATCACCACTTCTGTTTGTCCTTGCTGCTGATTTACTCCAATCCATCTTGAATAAGGCAATGAATCTGAATTTAATCTCTGCCCCCCTCAACTGCCCTGCATGCCCTAATTTCCCTGTAATTCAGTATGCTGATGACACACTTCTGGTCATGAAAGCTAATGTCAAAGAATTGATCTGTCTAAAATCCTTGCTAAACACTTTCTCTGATTCAACTGGACTGAAAGTCAATTATCCAAAATCAAGTCTAATACCCATCAATCTGGACAATGCAAGAGTGGACCACTTTGCAAAAACACTGAATTGCCTACAAGGTACTTTTACTTACCTTAGACTACCTCTTGGCCTTACCAAACCCTCTTTAGAACATTTCATACCAATGGTTCAAAGAGTGGAGAAGAGGCTAAGTGGAATTGCTTATTTCCTCAATTATGGTGGTAAACTTGAAATGGTTAAGTTAGTGTTGTCTTCCCTACCAATGTTTTACATGAGCTGCCTTGAGATTCCACCAACCATCAAAAACCAATTAATCAAATACTTCAGACATTGCTTATGGAGAAAAAAAGGTTCTGAAAGTGTTGAAGTTCAAGCAAAAGGATCTGCCCTGGTGGCTTGGGAAAAAATCTATAGGCCAAAGGATCTAGGAGGATTGAGTGTCCTAGATATAACCATCCAGAATAATGCTTTATTTCTAAAAAACTTGGATAAATTCTATAATAACCATGACATTCCTTGGGTGAAACTAGTGAAAATCACTTATTATGTGGATGGGTCTGTCCCTAGTCATAACCCTGAAGGCTCATTCTGGTGGAGATCTCATCTAAAACTAATTGACTCATACAAAGCCATGGCTAGAGGAAATCAAGGTAATGGGGACTGAATTTTATTCTGGACTGATCTTTGGGAGGAGCAGTGTCTTCACCAAAAATTCCCTCATCTGCTATCATTTGCAAAAAATACAAACTGCACTATAAAAGAAGTGGTACAATCTGAGTTCCTGGAAGATTTATTTCACTTACCCTTATCCCAACAAGCCTACAATGAGTTTGAACAGATGGAAGTTATTTGTCAGCAAGCTTTGGCTAAGATTCAAGAAGGCAAACAAGACAATTGGTCATACATTTGGGGAAACAAAAAGTTCACATCTCGAAAAGCCTACAAAGTCATGATTGGGTATCAACCTACCCCCTCACATTTCTCTTGGATCTGGAATACCTCCTGTCAACCAAAACACAAATTCTTTTTTTGGTTACTACTTCAAGACCGTTTGAACACAAGGAATCTCCTTAGAAGAAAAAAATATGCAACTCCAGTCTTATTCATGTGCTGTTATGGAATGTTCACAAGAAGAAACCCTTTCTCATTTATTCTGGACTTGTCCTTTTGCTAAAAACTGTTGGGACTTTATTTGCCCGCAAAGACACAGGGGTTCTTCAGTATTTGAGGCCATTGAAGATATTAAGGAGAAATTGCATTTACCCTTCGCTATGGAAATCATCATCCTAGCTGCTTGGGGGATTTGGATTATCAGAAATAATAAGATTTTCAATAATCAAAGACTAAGTTTAAACAATTGGAAGGAAATTTATAAGGAAGAGCTAAGATGGATTAGCTTTAGAATCATGAGAGACCTTGCAGAAAACTTTAAAGCTTGGCTCCAATCTCAGACTTAGTTTTTTCTACCTTTGTTAGTTAGGCCTCTGTAAATATTCTTGTACTATACTTATAATTTAATATAAAAAATTGCAGTGGGCTTTTGCTCACTATTCATCCTCAAAAAAAAAAGAATAGCTATCTTCCAAAGCTGCGGAACTAAAAAGAACATTTTCATAAAAACTAGCTTCCCCAAGCTTAGACTTTTCCATAGCATTAGAAATAATGGTGTCCAAAGAATTCATACTAACAACATTGCTATTAGCATGCAAATAAAGTTCCATAGGTTTTTTAATTTTCTCTTCAAACACTTCATGTCCTAACACAAGATAAATACTATAAAGCTCTCTAATTTTTTTGTTTTTTTCCATTAAGCCTAACTAGTGAAAACAAGAAACAAAAGACAAAATGCAGAATCTAAAGGAAATAACTTCGAGCACTCACACCGGAGGATGTGAGTACCTTTTACCTTACCTCCCCGGCAACGGCGCCAGAAAATAGGCGTTTGCCGTGGGAGGTTCTTCTTCTTTAATCCTCCGGTGTGAATACCTTTTACCTTACCTCCGCGGCAACGGCGCTAGAAAATAGCTTGATGTCTACGCATGTCTATTCTTGTAGACAGTTGTTGGGCCTCCAAGTGCAGAGGTTTGTAGAATAGCAGCAAGTTTTCCCTTAAGTGGATCACCCAAGGTTTATTGAACTCAGGGAGGAAGTGGTCAAAGGTATCCCCTCTCAAGCAACCCTGCAATTAAGATACAAGAAGTCTCTTGTGTCCCCAACACACCCAATACACTTGTCAGGCGTATAGGTGCACTAGTTCGGCAAAGATATAGTAAAATACAGGTGGTATGGATAATTATAAGTGGTAATGGTGATAGAAAGTAGCTTGATGGAGTGGAAAAGACTAAAGTAAAACTGAAATAAAGAAGGAAGCAAGCAAACATGTAACAGATCTAATAGAAAACAGTGTTTCAGTGCTTAGAAACAAGGCCTAGGGATCATACTTTCACTAGTGAACACTCTCATATAAATATCCTCTCTTTATGATACTACTCTTAACTACTCTCCGGTTGGACACTCTAATCAATTGTAGGGCTATAACAGCACACCTCAAAGTAAGCCTTTCCCATCTAGAAAACCCCACACTGTCACCTTGAGCACTAGATGAGTCCAACAAACACCACAATTTCATAAAGACATCCAACTCCAAATATAACTCATAACAAGTATTTGTAATCTCTATCCTAAGTGCCACCATGGTGTGCACGCTGTCACTTTCACACACATGGGGGGAGCAGAGATCTATTAAAGCACTTGAGTAGCAAGGTAGATCTATAGATTACAAGCTCATGATCTCAATAAGATCATGCATAGAGAGAGAGAGAGAGATGAACACATAGCTACCGGTAGAACCCTTAGCCTCGAGAGAGATCTACTCCCTCATCATCATGGGAATCAGCAATGATGATGGAGATGGTGGTGCAGATCGATGGAGATGGCTCCGGGGGCACTTCCCCGTCCCGGCAGGGTGCCGGAACAGAGACTTCCTGTCCCCCGGATCTCCCCTTCGGTGGCGGCGGCGCTGCGGAACTTTTCGTGGTTTTCTGATTGACTTCTTAGGGTTTTGGTATCGGGAGGCTCTTATAGGCGAAGGAGGCAAGGTCGATGGCCGGCCAGGGGGGCCCACACCATGCCCTGGCGCGGCCTGGGCTGGCCCGTGCCAAGGGAGGGTATGGCCACCCTGTGGCCCCTCTCCAACTCTCCTTCTGGCTCCGTGAGTCTTCCGAGAAAATAGTAACTTTGGCTTTTGTCCCGTCCAATTCCAAGAATATTCATTTTCTGACTTCCTGGAACCAAAAACAGCAGAAAACAGGCAACTGGCACTGTGGCTCTTGTTAATAGGTTAGTCCAAGAAATCATATGAAAAGTACTCCAAAGTGTGGACAAAACATAAGAAAGTAGATAAAACCAAGAATGGAACATAAAAAATTATAGATACATTTGCAATGTATCATTATCCATAACACGATCAATAATTCTTGTAGGTATTTTAAAAGTATCATTCTCGGCAGGTAGTGGTTCATCTACTACCTTAGCAGTGGTAGTAGCATTACGAAATAAGAAACTCAGTGAATTATCCATATTGAAAATAAAGCAAGTAATAGAAGTAAACAATACTCATAGTAGAAGTTTCCTTTACCAGTTCCATTCTCCAATAGCGCTTCACTCCCCGGCAACGGTGCCAGAAAATAGTTTTGATGACCCACAAGTATAGGGGGTGTATCGCAGTATTTTCGATAAGTAAGAGTGTCGAACCCAACGAGGAGCAGAAGGTGCTGGCAAATGACTAGGAGCAGGAATTCTCTGTAAATACTTAGCAAACGGATTTTTAGTGGTTTTTGATAATGTAGGTAAATAAAGTACGAGTAAATAAAATACAATAAGAATAAATGCAGCAAGTGTCCCAATCCTTTCTTTAGCAAAGGACAAGCCGGTTGTATTACTTAAGATGACCAAACGTTCTCGAGGACACACGGGAATATCTTCAAGTGCTTTCGCTTCATATAGTTGATTAATCTTCTTTAGTTTGCTAAGTGTTGTGTGGGTGAAACTGTGCTAATGTACCGACCTTCCTAGGACTAATACATACTTGTAATTATACCCCTTGCAAGCATCCGCGATTACAAGAAAGTAATTAAGGTAGAAATCTAACCACAACTTTAAACTCTAAGACCCTGACGTTCCTTGTGCAATGGTTTCCTAACGGGGGCTCAGGTTTCTTTCACTCCAGCAACCCCTACGATTCGTATCCAAATACACAATGCATTCCCCTAGGCCCATATAGGTGAAGTGTCATGTAGTCGACATTCACATGACACCACTAGAAAAAGTACACCACAACTTAAATATCAAACTATTGAATCTTTCTCAACACAATTCCACTACTAACAACATGACTTCTCCCATGTCCTCAAGAACAAAATGAGATACTCACAATACATCATATGGATCATGATCAAAGATGAAATAATGATGTGTAACAATCTGCAGAATAGTTGACAATTTGCAGGAGTTCATAAATAACTGGTTTTCAATGATAGCTTTCAAAGTAGTAGACACTAAAATAAGAGCAAAGTGCAAAACAAGGAATATAAGAAACATGCTTGAATAAATCATCATATGAATGAATGAAACACAACAACTCAAAATACTTGCTGAGATAGAAGGGAATAGGTTTACTGACTCAACTAAAAAGTAAATGATAGGCCCTTCGCCAGAGGGAAGCAGGGATTTCAAGTTTCATAAAGAGCTTCCAAAAATTATGGTACTTACTAGCTTTTAGCTCTCATTGCCCCTATCATAGGCATCTTTAGGTGATTAAAGTTAAAGTGACACAACTAAGAGGATATGCTTGACAAGTTATAAGTTGAAATTTCATGCCCCTTACTTATGAGTACCGAACCTCATGCTACTCAACTTTAGTCACAATAAGCTCTTGTCATTGTAAATACATATGTCTCATAGATAACCGCCAACGGGGTACCCCTTACACATGATATAGGAGCTATACCATAATCAAAATAACAAGGCAAGCAGACAATGAGCATCTCAGCAATCTTTTTATTTTCTATTTGCATAGGTTTTTATTGAGGATGCTTCATAGAGTGCTCGTTATGGTTATGCTGCAAGTTTCCACCATGATTAGGCATGGCTTAGGCTAGCGGCCTAGGCGTTTCTCTAACACATATATAAACTCCATGATCTTACAAGTTCCCCTTTTATTTCACACCGCCGGGATCCATAGGCAAAAGAATCATGATATCAACGGAATATAAGTGCAATGTTGAAAGCGTTCCCCATGATACATGGTTCTGCTAACTTCAACTTATAAAGCGCAAGCATATACGCAACAAAGATGGACATAATGGTTCAAGTTTATTAAATGCAAGAAAGTAAAGTGTGCCATCAATTTCATGAGAGCTTTAATCACTAATTTTCACATAACAAGTTTAATTTGGAAGGTAGATAAAAACATGAATTTACTTGGAATAGCAATAATGCTAATAGGTAGGTGATACATTGCAAATGCACCTATAATTTTTGATGTTCCATGCTTGGTTTTATCTAATTTCTTGTGTTTTGTCCACACTTTGGAGTAATTTTCATATGATTTCTTGGACTAACCTATTAACAAGAGCCATAGTGCCAGCTACCTGTTTTCTGCTATGTTTGGTTCCAGGAAAGTCAGAAAATGAATATTCTCGGAATTGGACGGGACAAAAGCCAAAAATCCTATTTCACCAGAAGACTCCCGGAGCCAGAATATGAGACAGAGTGGGGCTGGGGCCTAGCCACACCACCTGGCCGCGCGGGCTGGGCCTGGCCGCACTAGGGGGTGGTCTGGCCGCCCCAGACCCCCCCTCGGTCTCCATATTCGCCTACAAGTTGCCTTCTGACCTAAAATCTCGGGGGGGTTCTATGTTTTTCCAGAAGGAGTTCCGCTCTGCCGCCACCACCATATTCCACGAAACAGCACCAGAAACTCCGTTCTGGCACCCTCCCGGGACGGGGAATTGGAGGAGATCATCGCCATCTCTTCTCCATCGACCATCCATGTTTCCCCCATCTATGAGTGAGTAATCCCCCGCTGTAGGCTATGGGGATGGTAGGGATTGGATGAGATCGTTCATGTAATGGCATCAGATTGTTAGGGCATGGTGCCTAGTATCTTTTATTAGTGCTTTATGACTTGGTTGCAACTTGTTATGCTTAATGCTTGTCACTAGGGCCCGAGTGCCATGATTTCAGATCTGAACTTATTATTGATTCATTATGATAGTATTGTTTATGGTCTTACCTGCAAGTTGTATACACACGTTATTGTCCGGAACCAATGGCCCCGAAGTGACAGAAATCAGGATAATCTGAGGGAATGGCTTTTATGTGAGGATCACATGTGTTCACAGAGTGTTAATGCTTTGCTCCGGTGCTCTATTAAAAGGAGCACCTTAATTGCCAGTAGTTCCCTTGAGGCCCCGCTGCAAACGGGCTGGCAGGACAAAAGATGTTGTGCAAGTTCTCATTGCGAGCACGTATGACTATATATGGATCACATGCCTAGGATAATCTAGTACTTGGATGCTTTATCTTATTTATCTGCAATTGCCCTATGTTCTGATTGCTATGTGAATTGTCTTTGTCCATGCAACGCCCGTCCATCCATCCCTATGCCTACCACACTCGAATCCTACTGTTTACTGCTATTGTTACTGTTGTCTTTACTTTACTGCTGCTGCTACTTTGCTATTCCTACTACAAAACTATTGCTACTGATAAACTGCTGTGAGCAAGATTGTTTCCAGGTGCAGCTGAATTGACAACTCAGTTGTTAAGGCTTATAAATATTCTTTGGCTCCTCTTGTGTCGAATCAATAAATTGGGTTTCACTTCCGTCGAAAATACTGCGATACACCCCCTATACTTGTGGGTCATCAATAGGTATGGTGGACACAAGTGGCATAGGTTTTGGTTCAAGGATTGGATGCACGAGAATCATTCCCTCTCAGTACAGATTTTTGGCTAGCCTGGCTGGGTAGCAAGCATAAGAGTTGAAGGAAACAAACAAACATACAAGTGATAAAAACAAACACGCAATCTTCCTTGGAAGCACAAAAGATCTTAACTAGAGAATACTAAACTTATGAGCAAATCAAGAAAGAAAGATGATGAAATTATATCTCTTTAGAGTACTTTTATCTTGTTCATTCAATTCTCAAAATAGTGTTTCTATTGACCGAGCCAGGTTTGCCAAAACCAACTAAATTAACTCAATGATCCCAAAGTGATACCAATACTAATGACAAGATCAATCATCTAACCATGAATTGAAAACTAAAATAAGATATGCAAGAGAGTGAATGATAGAACTTCTCATTAATATTCCATAACGGCAAATCACACCAAGGGATACATAGATATCTAACAAGAGGGGGGACACTTCCATAATGCAAACCATCCTACATGATATCTTCTCTATTCATGATATGACTCTACTAAAAAGGTAAAAATATAGAAGATATTGATGTGATACCGCGGCACTCACCCAAAGCTTGGACCAAACCAAGGGGATGCCAAACCCTGATGACGAATTACTCCTTCGATGGTGGTGGTATTCTCTCGTCATCATCCGACTTCCAAGGTAAGGGCTCCCCATCAACAAAAGACATCATGGTCTCCGACATCTTGAAACTTGAAGTAGCACTTATGCGTTTAAACCTAACCTCGTACTCACAGTTTTGATTTTGAACGTCGTAGAGTTGTGCTTGCAGTTGGTTGGTTGTTTGGTTTAGTGAGAGAATTTCATCTTTGAGCTCAGTAGTCTCCTTTTGGTGCTTGGCGATGAGTTCGGAACAAATCTTATGGATGATATCCACTTCGCGGTTCGCCATCTTTTTCTACCTAAAGGCTACTTGCTCCAGTGCTTCCATCCTGTCCTCTAGACTTCCTTCACCTTTAGGTCCTTGAACCCCTTTTATCCGTACCTCCCCATCTTCAAGCAACAACTCCTTGGGATGAATCTTCAACTCCCGCATGTATGGGTTGATGATATCTGCTGAAGAATCTTCCTTAGCTGATCCAGAGGAAGACATTGTGGCTCCAAGTCTGGGACTCTACCTGTCAGAAACAGATCGAAACGAAAACACGACGAGAACACGATATACGAACCTCTGGGGATCCGGGGGATTATATATTACGAAGTTTTACAACAAAAGGAAGGTACTGGGAGAAAACGGGTCAGAGACGGAGGCTGAGATGGCCACACCACCTGCTGGCGCGGCTAGGGGGGCCCACACTAGGGGGTGGTGTGAGCCACCCTAGCTCCATTTCCGTCCCTCTTCCGCTTCGTAGCTTCCCTTGTTGGATAAAAACTCGAAAAATATAATCGGACAGAATTTTAGCGGAACTTTTCTTAACTGTTACCTATTCGAAAACGGACTCTACAGATCTCTGAATTTGGTCTTTGATAAATTTTTCCGGAGTTATAACTTGAAAAGCATCAACATCTTCATTCTAAGAATATCCAACAATATAGTTCTTGAGTCGCTGCCCATTCACCACTTGTGTAGTGTTATCTTTTAAAGAAGAAATTTTTATTTCTCCTGAACGGTACACTTCTTCAATAACAAAAGGCCCTTCCCATTTTGACAGTAGTTTCCCTGCAAAAAATATGAGACGAGACCTATACAATAGAACTTTCTCACCAACATGGAATTCTCTCTTAAGTATTCGCTTGTCATGCCATCTTTTAACTTTTTCCTTAAAGAGTCTAGCATTCTCATATGCTTCACTCCTCCATTCATCCAACGAACTAAAGTCAAATAATCTTTTTTCACCAGCAAGCTTACAATCTCTATTAAGTTCTTTAACTGCCCAATAAGATTTGTGTTCTAATTCTAAGGGTAGGTGACAAGCTTTCCCATAAACCATTTTATAAGGAGACATCCCCATAGGGTTTTTATAGGTAGTCCTATAAGCCCATCAAGCATCGTTCAACTTTTTAGCCCAATTTTTTCTAGATCTATTAACAGTCTTTTGCAAGATGGATTTAATTTCTCTATTTGATAAATCTACTTGTCCACTAGCTTGGGGATGATAAGTTGAAGCGATTCTATGATTAACATCATATTTAGCAAGGGTCTTTCTAAAACCACCATGAATGGAATGAGAACCTCCATCAGTCATAAGATACCTAGGCACTCCAAACCTAGGAAAGATAACATCCTTAAGCATTTTTAGAGAGGTCTCCCATCATCACTCTTCATAGGTATGGCTTCTACCCACTTAGTGACATAATCAACGGCAACAAGAATATGAGTATAACCTTTTGAGGGAGGAAAAGGACCCATAAAGTCAAATCCCCAACAATCAAAGGGTTCAATAACTAGAGAGTAGTTCATAGGCATTTCATTGCGTCTAGAAATATTACCAACACGCTGACACTCATCACAAGATAAAACAAATTTTCTTGGATCTTTAAAAAGGGTAGGCCAGTAGAAACCTGATTGTAGCACCTTTTGCGCAGTTCTGTCTCCTACATGATGTCCTCCATAGGCACTACCATGACATTTCCGCAATATCTCCTTTTCCTCATATTCTGGAACACATCTTCGCATAATACCATCCACTCCTTCTTTATATAAATGTGGGTCATCCCAAAAATATTGCCTCAAATCGTAAAAGAACTTCCTTCTTTGCTGAGCTGTGAAAGTTGGAGGCAAATACTTGGAGACAATAAAGTTAGCATAATCAGCATACCAAGGGCTCCCTTGCGAGCTTACCCCTACTATAGCCAACTGTTCATTTGGGAAACTATCATTAACAGGCATAGGATCAAAAGAGATGTTTTCCAATCGAGATAAATTATCAGCTACAGGATTTTCAGCACCTTTCCTATCTACAATATGTAGGTCAAACTCCTGTAAGAGTAGCACCCATCTAATAAGCCTAGGATTAGCATGTTTCTTCGTCATAAGGTACTTAATAGCGACATGATCAGTATGAATGGTAACTTTCGAGTCTACAATATAAGGTCTAAACTTATCACAAGCAAAGACGACGCCTAGGAATTCTTTTTCAGTAGTAGCATAGTTCCATTGAGCAGCGTCAAGAGTTTTACTAGCATAATGGATAACATTTAAATTTTTATCAATTCATTGCCCAAGGACAACACCTACAGCAAAATCACTAGCATCACACATTATTTCAAAGGGTAATCTCCAATCAGGTGGTTGAACGATAGGCGTTGTAGTTAAAGCCTTCTTTAGGGTGTCAAAAGCTTCCTTGCAATCATCATCAAAGACAAAGGGTACATCTTTTTGAAGAAGATTAGTGAGGGGTTTTGATATCTTAGAGAAATCTTTAATAAACCTTCTATAGAAACCAGCATGACCAAGGATACTACGAATACCTTTGATGTCTCTTGGACAGGGCATTTTTCAATTGCCTCAACTTTAGCTCTATCAACTTCTATGCCTCTTTTAGAAACCTTATGTCCAAGTACAATTCCTTCATTCACCATGAAGTGGCATTTCTCCCAATTAAGTACAAGATTAGTTTCTTCACATCTCTGCAAAACTTTATCGAGGTTGTGCAGACAATTGTCAAAAGAAGTTCCATAGACGAAGAAGTCATCCATGAACACTTCCACAATTTCCTCACAAAAACCATGAAAGATAGCAAACATGCATCTTTGAAAAGTAGCAGGAGCATTACATAAACCAAAAGGCATACGTCTATAAGTATAGGTTCCGTAAGGGCATGTAAAAGTAGTTTTTTCCTTATCTTGTTGTTTAACAGCAATTTGAGAGAAACCAGAATAACCATCAAGAAAACAAAAATGGGTCTTTTTAGACAACCTTTCTAACATTTGATCAATAAAAGGAAGTGGGTAATGATCTTTCTTAGTAACTTTGTTAACTTTCCTGAAATCAATGCACATTCTATAGCCTACTACTATTCTTTGGGGAATAAGCTCATCATTATCATTAGGGACGATGGTAACTCCCCCTTTTTTAGGGACACAATGAACAGGACTAACACATTCACTATCAGCAATAGGGTAAATAATACCAGCATCAAGGAGTTTTAATACCTCATTCTTACCACTTCCTTCATCTTAGGATTTAGGCACCGTTGGTGCTCTACCACTGGCTTTGCATCTGGTTCTATATTGATAGCATGCTGACATATAGTAGGAGAAATCCCTTTTAAATCATCTAGAGTATAACCCATAGCCCCTCGATGTTTCTTCAGTACCTCCAATAACCTTTCTTCTTCCTTCTCTGAAAGTTTAGAGCTAATAATAACAGGATATATCTTATTATCATCAATGTAAGCATATTTAAGATCATCAGGTAAAGGCTTTAGATCGAAGACCGGATCCTTTTTAGGTGGCAATGTGGTACCCAAGTCTTCTACAGGCAAGTTATGCTTAAGCATCTTAGGTTGACGACGGAGAATCTCGTCAATCTCATTTATTTCTTCCATGAAGATTTCACTTTCATGATCTTCCATAAATTGCCGCAAAGCATTGTTAGGAGCAAGAGAAATAGAAGAAAGTTGTTCAACTCTAAAATCCTCATTATGGGTTTCATTTTCACAAGGTTATTTAGTAAATTTTGAAAAATTAAACTCATAAGATTCCCCATTAAATTTAGTCAAGATTTTCTCCCTTTTGCCGTCTATAATAGCTCCACAAGTACTCAAGAAAGGTCTACCAAAAATGATGGGATAAGTTTTACTAGCAGTTAAAACAAGTACTTGAAAATCAGCAGGATATTTAATCTTACCACAAAGAACTTCTACATCCAGTACAATACCAATTGGAGAGATGGTCTCTCTATTAGCAAGGTGAATAATCACATCAATCTCTTCCAGTTCGCAGGGACTGATTTCATGCATAATTTCTTTGTAAAGCTCATAAGGAATAGCACTTGAACTTGCACCAATATCACATAAACCATAATAGCAATGATCACCAATTCTAACAGAAAGCACAGGGACACTAGCCTTTTTAGTTCTATTAGGATGTGAGACAATATTAGAAGCATCCTCACAAAAGACTATGTATCCATCTTCTACACTTTTAGTGACAAGGTCTTTCACAATTGCTACAACAGGTTCAATATTTATTTGTTCATCAGGTTTTACAGTTCTCTTTGCACTTTTATTGATTACACTAGTTATCATACGATGATCCTTTACCTTATCCAGGAAGGGTATTTTCTCGATATAAGGTTCAGGTAGGATGTAATCAATAGTGCAAAATTCAGTACTCCCAACAGGAACACAGTCAACAATATCTTTATATGGTGCATGATACTTGTTCCATCCCTTTTTCGGAATTTCAATATAAGAAGCAAAAGCCTTAAAACAATTTGTAATAACTTGAGAATCAAGACCATAAGCATTACTAATATTTTGAAAGTCATCAGTTCCCATAAAGGATTCAATGCATTCATAATCATAATTTGTACTTGACTTTCTTCCTTTGTCATTCTCCCATGCTTCAGCATTATCTTGAATACGGTCCAGAAGATCCCATTTAGATTCTTCTTCCATGCGAGTGAATGATTTATGACCCACAAGTATATGGGGTGTATCGCAGTGTTTTCGAGGGAAGTGAAACCCAATTTATTGATTCGACACAAGGGGAGCCAAAGAATATTTATAAGCCTTAACAACTGAGTTGTCAATTCAGCTGCACCTGGAAAAAATCTTGCTCACAGCAGTTTATCAGTAGAAATAGTTTTGTAGTAGCAATAGTAAAGTAACAGCAGTAGTAAAGTAAAAATAGCAGTAACAATAGCAGTAAAAAGTAGGATTCGAGTGCGGTAGGCATAGGGATGGATGAACGGGCGTTGCATGGACAAGACAATTCACATAGCAATAAGAACATAGGGCAATTGCAGATAAATAAGATTAAGAATCCAAGGACTAGATAATCCTAGGCATGTGTTCCATATATAGTCATACGTGCTCGCAATGAGAACTTGCACAACATCTTTTGTCCTGCCACCCCGTTTGCAGTGGGGCCTCAAGGGAACTACTAGAAATTAAGGTGCTCCTTTTAATATAGCACCGGAGCAAAGCATTAACACTCCGTGAACACATGTGATCCTCACATCAAAGCCATTCCCTCCGATTATCCCGATTTCTATCACTTCGGGGCCATTGGTTCTAGACAATAACATGTGTATATAACTTGCAGGCAAGACCATATGAATCAATAACATGTTCACATCTGAAATCATGGCACTCGGGCCCTAGTGACAAGCATAACAAGTCGCAACAAAGTCATAAAGCACTAATAGTAGATACAAGGCACCATGCCCTAACAATCTGATGCCATTACATGACCGATCTCATCCAATCCCTACCATCCACATAGCCTACAGCGGAGGATTACTCACTCATAGATGGGGGAAACATGGATGGTCGATGGAGAAGCGATGGTGATGATGATGGCGATGGTCTCCTCCAATTCCCCGTCCCGTCAGGGTGCCAGAACAGAGTTTCTGGTGCTGTTTCGTGGAATCTGGTGGTGGCGGCGGAGCGGAACTCCTTCTGGAAAAACGTCGAATCCCCCTGAGTTTTTAGATCAGAAGGAAACTTATAGGCAAAGAGGGAGACCGAGGGGGAGTCTGGGGCGGCCAGACCACCCCCTGGCGTGGCCAGGCCTAGCCCGCGTGGCCAGGTGGTGTGGCTGGGCCCCAGCCCCACTCCGTCTCATATTCTGGCTCCGGGAGTCTTCTGGTGAAATAGGATTTTTGGCTTTTGTCCCGTCCAATTCCGAGAATATTCATTTTCTGACTTCCCTAGAACCAAAAACAGCAGAAAACAGGCAGCTGGCACTGTGGCTCTTGTTAATAGGTTAGTCCAAGAAATGATATGAAAAGTACTCCAAAGTGTGGACAAAACATAAGAAAGTGGATAAAACCAAGCATGCAACATCAAAAATTATAGATACATTTGTAATGTATCAACATCCCCAAGCTTAACTCCTGCTCGTCCTCGAGTAGGTAAGTGATAAAAAGAAAGAATAATTTTTGAGGTGACATGCACCATCAAAGACTTGATCAAAGTATTTGTAGAACATTCAAAGCTGGGATCATAATACTTCAATTATAACATGAAAGACAAGGTTCTAGCAATAAGACAAAGAAACTATGATGCAACATGAAAAGGCACAAACAAAAGATTCATGAATAACAATGCTTTGCAAGATGTTTGTTTCACATAAAGAAAACATAGCATAGTAGTATTCAGCTTGTCCCTCATAGAGTAGCAAATATAAATGCATAGGACACCTTCAAAGTTCATAAGTGTGACTAGATACAAATAGTTTAAAACAAGCAATATCAAGGTGTGCATGAATCAACAAGTCTTGGGACAATGCACATAGAACTAAGAATGGCCACTATGCTCTCAAAGTAGGTGTATAAAGATAGAAGGTGGAGACTCAATATATAAGTGGAAGAAGGGCCTTCATAGAAGGAAGTAGGGATTCAAGTCTCATAAAGAGCTTCCAAAAATTATGGTACTTAATAGCTTTCAGCTCTCATTGCCCCTATCATGAGCATCTTGAAGTGATTAAGGTTAAAGTGAACAAACTATGGTGTACATGCTTGACAAAGTATAAGTTAGAAATCTCATGTCCCTTGAATACGAGGGCCCCTCCACATGCTACTCAAGTTTAGTTACCGGTAAGTTCTTGTCATCGTAAGTACATGTGTATCATAGAGAACCGCCAATGAGGTTCCCCTTGCCCGATGATACGGAAGAATCCCCATATCAAAATGACAAGGCAAGCAGACAACGAGCATCTCAGCAATCTTCTTATTTACCATGGGAATATGGTTTTTTTTTCTCTCTTTCCTCTTTTCATATATCTCTTTTTTTCCTTTTCTCTTTTTTTCTCAACATCGAACTCTTTTTTTTATAAGAAGAATGCTTCATAGACAGCTCATTATGGTTACGCTGCAGGTTTCCACCACGTCAGCATGGATTAGACCAGCGGCCGAGGCGTTTCTCTAACACATATACATAACTCCATGTACTTACAAGCTCCCCTTTCATTTCACACCGACGACATCCATAGACAAAAGAGCATGATATCAACTAGGTACAAAGTACCAGTGCAATGTTTAATGCGTTCCCCATGACAGCATGGTTCTGCTAATCCCCAACAAATAAGTGCAAGCATATACAACATAGATGACACAATGGTTCAAGTTTATTAAGGGCAAGAAAAGTAAAGTGTGCCATCAAGTTCGTGAGAGCTTTAATCACTAGTTTTATCATAACAAGTTTAATTTGGAAGGTAAACAAAAACATGAATATACTTGGAATAGCATAAGCTAGTAGGTAGGTATGGTGGACTCTTTGGAATAACTTGGTTTAGGGAGTTGGATGCATGAGTGGAACTCATACTTAGTTCTGGAGGCTAGCAAAAGACTAGGAGTGACAAACTAAGAGAGCAATAATGGCCATAATCATGCAGAGCGACAAAACATCATTAATCAAAGCATAAAGTGATACTACAAGTTGAAAACAAAAGGACCATAAAGGCTTATGGTGACTTAGGATAGTCATAACATGGTGTGAGCATGCGCCAAGTCAACCCAAATAAAGCATCAAAGGAGAATACCACAATACTATGCTTTAATATGCTAAAACAACGCATGATTCATCCCAGGCACATTAAGCAATCTCAATTGTTTATAACAAGTCATGCTACAGCAAATAATACTAATCATAAAGCCAAAACAATATCAAACATGGCATGACAAAGCATAGGCCACAGTAAAAAACAAGCTCTCTTTACCACTTAAGCATCAACTTTCCTACTCTTTTCCAAACCAAACTATTTGAAAACCAATGCATGAAAGAGGAGGTCCAACCAATTTATTCATTAAACTAAGAAAACCACGCAAACTAAAAACCAAAACAAAAACGAAAAAAGAATACGCTCCAAGAACAAGACAACTGTGCATGAAACAATAAAAATAAAGTGTTTGGAAGAAACCTGGGATTTTTATTGATGAAGAGGGGATTCCTTGGGAATCCCCAAGCTTTGACGCTTGTACCTCTTGGATATTTCTTGGGGTGACACGCGTGGCATCCCCAAGCTTGAGATTTAGTCCATCCTTCATCTCATTACTCATTCCTTCCATACACCTGAAATTTTTTCCTTCATACAAAACTTCACACAATCTTTATTAGCAACATTAGTGCACTCAAGATAATAAGTCTTTTGGTTCAGTTCTAACACCAATAAAACTTCCATTAAAACACTAGCTGCTGTAGCACTTCCCTCAAAAAGCTCAATTCCCCAAAAGAACTCAAAGAGGAACCAACAAGAAGCAAATGCAGAAAATGGTAGAAATCTATCAAAACAGACCAGCAGGTAAAGACGAATTTGTTCGAAGACCTTCTGTTGCTCAAATCAAAATGTGTTGAACTAACTAAAGTTAGATAACAACCTTAGGCAGAAGCAAAAAAATTCATGCCTCAAAAGGACGTACAGAGATTTTACATGAATTTTTACGGTGAAGCACAGAAATCTATTTCAGGACAGCAACTTTCCCAATCATTACTTCTCTCTCATTAGAGGTTACTCTTGGCACAAAAAGCAAATAAAAAGGATAAGGAGCAGTTATTACTGAAGTAATAACTTCCAAGACTCATCTAAAACTTTTGGGTTATCTCCCAATAAGTACTTTTCTTTAACGCCTTTAAGTTAGGCATGATAGTTTGAGAGGATGCTCACATAAGAAATATGAATTGAAGTAAAAGAGAGCACCAAGAAGAAAATTCAAAACACATTTAAGTGTAACCCACTTCCTATGCATAGGAATCTTGTATGCAAATAAATTCGCAAAGAACGAAGTAACAAGCATAGGAAGATAACACAAGAGTAACTTCAAAACTTTCAGCACATAGAGAGGTGTTTCAATACCATGAAAACTTCTACAACCATACTTTCCTCTCTCATAATAATTTTGAGTAGCCTCATGAATAAACTCAACAATATAACTATCACATAAAGCATGCTTTTCATGATCTACAAACACATAATTTTTATCAAGCTCAAAAATGGTGGGATTAAAACCTTCAATCCCACTTTTAACAATTCTATAACAAGATGGATGATCATTCAATATAGGACCATCATCTAGAGCTTTATCATAAACATTTTCTAAGAAAAACTCTTTAATACCATGCAAATCGAAGTTAAGCACAAATAAAGGATTATCATAGATAACATGAGCATAACATTCATCCTTCTTTGGTAAGTGTGGGGGACAATCAAATAATGTAAGGGATAAAGAGTTACTCTCATTAGAAGGTAGTCATGGGTAGCTAATCCATTCTTACTCCTTTTGTTCATCACTCTCCTCCTCTTTTTCATCTAATGAGCTTTCAGGTTCATCAGTTTCTTCTTCCATAGGATCCTGCAAGGCATTAGTCTCTTCCATTTGTGGAAAGCATCTATTAATATATTCAAGAATATAGCCATTTTCTTCCTTGTAATTATCAAAGCAAAACCTAAGTATATCATAAACCTCATATTTATAAGGTGAATCATCAATACTTTCAAGCAAACTAGCAAGTTCAAATGCACCCTTCCAAGCAATAAATTCTTCAATGTGTTCTACATCATAGAAGTCATAATTTCCTTTAACATAAGAAGATATGGTAACATTATCATTATACTCACATTGAAAAGGGAGGTGTTTATACCTCTTATAGCAACAAGATTTATCAAGGCAATAAGTAGAGCACACGTTTCTAGCAATGGTATACAATTTATCAATTTGTTCCCATAAGTGTTTCCCTTTTTGTGACAAGCGGTGTTCCTTATAATAATATTTTTGTTCTTCCGTGAACCCACCTTGCCAATAAGATTCAGTTTCAAAGAAACCAACCATTGATAGAAAGCATAATAAAGCAAGACAATAACAGACCAACGAAAGTAGCAACTAGAGTAGGAACTAATTTTTTGAATTTTTGATAAAGAAATAAGCAAACAAGGCAGAAATAAACTAAGCTTGAACAATAGTGATTCCAAGTGGACTTGATAAATAAAGCTATGCTCCCCGGCAACGGCGCCAGAAAATAGTCTTGATGACCCACAAGTATAGGGGGTGTATCGCAGTATTTTCGAGGGAAGTGAAACCCAATTTATTGATTCGACACAAGGGGAGCCAAAGAATATTTATAAGCCTTAACAACTGAGTTGTCAATTCAGCTGCACCTGGAAACAATCTTGCTCACAGCAGTTTATCAGTAGCAACAGTATTGTAGTAGCAATAGTAAAGTAATAGCAGTAGTAAAGTAAAGACATCAGTAACAATAGCAGTAAACAGTAGGATTCGAGTGCGGTAGGCATAGGGATGGATGGACGAGTGTTGCATGCACAAGACAATTCACATAGCAATCAGAACATAGGGCAATTGCAGATAAATAAGATAAAGCATCCAAGTACTAGATAATCCTAGGCATGTGTTCCATATATAGTCATACGTGCTCGCAATGAGAACTTGCACAACATCTTTTGTCCTGCCAGCCCGTTTGCAGCGGGGCCTCAAGGGAACTACTGGCAATTAAGGTGCTCCTTTTAATAGAGCATCGGAGCAAAGCATTAACACTCCGTGAACATATGTGATCCTCACATCAAAGCCATTCCCTCCGGTTATCCCGATTTCTGTCACTTCGGGGCCATTGGTTCCGGACAATAACGTGTGTACACAACTTGTAGGTAAGACCATAAACAATACTATCATAATGAATCAATAACATGTTCAGATCTGAAATCATGGCACTCGGGCCCTAGTGACAAGCATTAAGCATAACAAGTGGCAACAAAGTCATAAAGCACTAATAGTAGATACTAGGCACCATGCCCTAACAATCTGATGCCATTACATGAACGATCTCATCCAATCCCTACCATCCACATAGCCTACAGCGGAGGATTACTCACTCATAGATGGGGGAAACATGGATGGTCGATGGAGAAGCGATGGTGATGATGATGGCGATGGTCTCCTCCAATTCCCCGTCCCGTCAGGGTGCCAGAACAGAGTTTCTGGTGCTGTTTCGTGGAATCTGGTGGTGGCGGCGGAGCGGAACTCCTTCTGGAAAAACGTCGAATCCCCCTGAGTTTTTAGATCAGAAGGAAACTTATAGGCAAAGAGGGAGACCGAGGGGGAGTCTAGGGCGGCCAGACCACCCCCTGGCGTGGCCAGGCCTAGCCCGCGTGGCCAGGTGGTGTGGCTGGGCCCCAGCCCCACTCCGTCTCATATTCTGGCTCCGGGAGTCTTCTGGTGAAATAGGATTTTTGGCTTTTGTCCCGTCCAATTCCGAGAATATTCATTTTCTGACTTCCCTAGAACCAAAAACAGCAGAAAACAGGCAGCTGGCACTGTGGCTCTTGTTAATAGGTTAGTCCAAGAAATCATATGAAAAGTACTCCAAAGTGTGGACAAAACATAAGAAAGTGGATAAAACCAAGCATGCAACATCAAAAATTATAGATACATTTGTAATGTATCAATGATCCAGCACAAGGGGCATCCAATAAATCCTTATCACGAAGAGAAAGCCTTGCATAAAAGTTATTGATAATAATATTGTTGGAGAGCTCATGAATGGGACATTTGAGTATTAGTAACTTCAATCTCCCCCAAGCTTGAGCTGTACTCTCTGCATCAAGAGACCAAAAGTTGTATATTTGATTCCAATCTTTATGAATCTCACTAGGAGGATAAAATTTCGAATAAAAGAGAGGTACTATTTCCTCCCATTCAAGAGCTTGACCATTCTTCAGCAGCTTATACCATTCCTCAGCTCTTCCTTTTAGTGATAATGAGAATAACTTCATCTTGACTTGATCTGTTGTAATACCTGCACACTTAAACAACCCGCATAATTCGTGTATAAAGAGCAAATGATCACCGGGATGGCCAGTTCCATCTCCAACATAATAGTTATCCATAACACGATCAATAATTCTTGTATGTATTTTACTAGTATCATTCTTAGCAGGCGGTGGTTCATCTACTACCTTAGCAGTGGTAGTAGCATTACGAAATAAGAAACTTAGTGAATTATCCATATTGAAAATAAAGCAAGTAACAGAAGTAAACAATACTCAAAGTAGAAGTTTCCTTTACCATTTCCACTCTCCAATAGCGCTTCACTCCCCGACAACGGCGCCATAAAATAGTCTTGATGACCCACAAGTATAGGGGGTGTATCGCAGTATTTTCGATAAGTAAGAGTGTCGAACCCAACAAGGAATAGAAGGTGCTGGCGAATGGCTAGGAGCATGAATTCTCTATAAATACTTAGCAAACAGATTTTTAGGGTTTTTTGATAATGCAGGTAAATAAAGTACGAGTAAATAAAAGACAATAAGAATAAATGTAGCAAGTGGCCCAATCCTTTCTTTAGCAAAGGACAAGCCAGTTGTATTACTTAAGATGACCAAACGTTCTCCAGGACACATGGGAATATTGTCAAGTGCTTTCGCTTCATATAGTTGATTAATCTTCTTTAGTTTGCTAAGTGTTGTGTGGGTGAACCTGTGCTAATGTACCGACCTTCCTAGGACTAATACATACTTGTGATTATACCCCTTGCAAGCATCCGCAAGTACAAGAAAGTAATTAAGGTAGAAACCTAACCACAACTTTAAACTCTAAGACCCTGACGTCCCTTGTGCAATGGTTTCCTAACGGGGGTTCAGATTTCTGTCTCTCCGGCAACCCCTACGATTAGTAGCCAAATACACAATGCATTCCCCTAGGCCCATATAGGTGAAGTGTCATGTAGTCGACGTTCACATGACACCACTAGAAGAAGTACACCACAACTTAAATATCAAACTATTGAATCTTTCTCAACACAATTCCACTACTAACAACATGACTTCTCTCATGTCCTCAAGAACAAAACGAACTACTCACAAGACATCATATGGATCATGATCAGAGATGAAATAATGATGTGTAACAATCTGAACATAAACAATAATTCAATGGTTCACTCAATAGCATCAACTACAAAGAGTAATCAACATCGGGAAAGTTTCCCCTAAGAACTATGCAAGATTCAACCCAATTGTTATAGCGGTATGAGGTGGTGATGATGGTGCTGGTGGAGATGATGGTGGTGGTGATGATGATGATGATCCCGATGATGTCCATCCTGATGGTGGTGTTGATGGCGACGATCTCCCCTCTCCGGGAAGGAATTCCCCGGCAGAATTCTATCTGCCAAAGAGATCTTTCTCTCTCGGTGTTTTCCGCCCCGTAGAGGCGGCGGAATCTTTCTGTGGTTGCTCCCATGGTCTTAGGGTTTTAGGAGGATAATATACGCCAGAGTGGAGAGGCTGGAGTGGACCAGGGCGGCCACACCACCTGGTGGCGTGGCCTGGGGTGGCCCGCACCAGGGGTGGTGTGGGCCCCCTTGGCCCATCTCCACTTCCCCTTCTGGCATTCTTCGTCTTCTGGAAAAATAGGATTTTTCATGTATTTTTCCGGATTTTCTGATCTTCGCGAATTTTGCCTCCAAACAGCACATTTTCCATCAGAATCCTGACTGCATCGGTCCATGCTCCAAAAGTCATCAACCATACAAAAATAGATGAAATAACATAAGTATCATCTCTTAATATAAAATATATCAATGAATAACAGTAAATTATGATATAGAATAGTGATGCAAAATGGACGTATCAAAGATCTGCAGCACCAACCGTACCAGCAGACCTGCGGCTAGGCCGGTAACGAGAGAGATGACCACAGAGCAGGGTCGACCCCTCCCAGATCCGGCCCTACCAGCAGCGAAGAGGACCGGGGAGGTAGTATCGAAGCCCCAGATCTAAAGATCTAGGGTTTCCAACACCAGCCAGCTTGGCCCTGGACTTCCACCGCCGATCATGGCGCCGCCGGGAGGGATCTCCACCACCCCAACCAGGGGCGCCGCCCTGGCCGCTAGCCGTCGACGAACCGGCCGCATCTTCCTTAGCAGCCATAGCGGTCAACTCCGGCCTCCACCCACCCCAAACCACTTTCGGCGTCCGGGCCTACCGCCACCGCGGCAAGGCCGGCGACAGCGGCAGCGGAGGACTTTGGGTGGAGTGCGGCGGCGCCCCCGGTGTCGCCCTAGGGTGCGACACGGGGGAGGGGGGGGGGGATAGCCAACCATGTTATATTGTTAGAATTCATTATTCTCCGCCTCATTTATTCAACAATTTTGTGTAGATTCGTATTTATCTATCTATACACTAAAATGTTTCAACATATATGCGAGTTTAAACAAATGCGCGACATGTAATACGGTACAGAGTAAGTACAAAATTTTGGTACAGCAACGGCAAATGCATTAAGGGCGGAACTGAAAATTGGAGAAGCTCGTAGCGTTTGCGAGATGCCTGTTTCAGAGCATTAAAAAAATACTAATATGAATGAAAAAGTCTTGTCATCGCAGTGGCATTTCTCGAAGTGGTGAGTGACGTATGCTTGTGCTGGCATATTTTTAATGGAATTTAATCGTGGCACTTCCATCCCAACCTTTGCTTGTCATGCATGGCAAAGTAAGATCGATTAACGAACAAATTGAACTGCCACCTAAAAGCGGGCGCGCGGCAGAGATGATTCGCACTGAAGACGTCTCGGTAGTGAAAACGAGTGCTGCACCGTTGCAGCAGCAGTACGTGCGTATTTACGTCACGTTTGTATTTGAGTAAGCATATACATATATATGAGGCAAATCTAGCATCCAAAATTCAGTCAAGGTCTCTAGCTGTTAGGTGCCTTTCTTCAGATACAGGTTTTTGTCTTCACACTCCTCTCTGTAAAGTGCTGCTAGTTGAATAAAAATCTTTTTATGTTCAAAAAAAGAAAAACTAGTCCGTCCCTAGTACTGGTGTGAAGCCGATGGTTAGCACGAGCGGTTGGGAAAGAAAAAGAAAAAGCGATTGGGAAATATATATACATATATACATATATATATATATTATATATATATATTATATATATATATGTATATATATATATATATATATATATATATATATATATATATATATATATATATATATATATATATATATATATATATATATATATATATATATATATATATACGGAATATCGTTTACGCGGCGCTATGGACACAGGTGCGCGCGTCGGCTGCCTGATCGACATCTGCAGATCCCTGTCACGATATTTTTTATCAGAAAAGTAATATTCGTCATCATACCTTGGAACATAAGGGATCGATATTCGTCTCAAAATAACAAAAACGAGTCCGACGACGTCGCAGATTTGATGTATACTCTTCGGAAAATATAAGACGTTTTAGCTTTGTAAATCGAATGTATCTAGACGTCATTTATTGTATAGGTTCATAGAGGTTTAGAAAGAACCTATACACTAAAAGGTGTCTAGATGCATTCATTTCATAAAGATAAAATATCTTATATTTCCATAGGGAGGGAGTAGTTTGGCTGCGCGACAAGGTCATCGTTCCGTTAGCCTTTCAATTCTACGACACTTGATGATTTAATTTAGCCTTTGCATATATAGCTACGTTAAGCTGCATGGAGACTATTAACTTATTAATTTATTTTAGCCGATGACGGGCCGTCTTCTCGTAGTATCTCCTCCAGTGATATCTGGCTTTCGGGTGTCGGTAGCCGGATAAGAGATGGTGGTGGGCGGTTTCAGGAATGAGTATGTGCATTACGGTGAAAACAAAACTTCTCGCTAATCCTACTGAGCTACACACGGATACAAGTCCTACTGACATCCATGGACAATTATGAAATTAAGCGGATATGTTTTACACCCTTGATCCATAATAAATATCGGTGATTTACTACTATTTTAGTATAAAGTTTATACTATATCTCCAACACTTATTTTGGATCGGAGGGAGTACTATTTCTAGCACTGGACTCAATTGCGAAAAACTATATACCCCCTCTTTCCCAAAATAACTGATACAGTTTTATCTAGACACACATGCATCTAAAACATTAAGACATGTCTAGATTAATACGTATCTAGACAAAGTTGCGTCACTTATTTTAGTATGTACGAAGGAAGTATAATAATCTACGTATACAAATATATAAAAACTATGAGTTGGGTTTAATCCACTTAATCCAGTTGAAACTTGGAAGCTTACACACTATAAAAACATGAACTATCTTTTACCAAATAATAATTGCCCTTTCCATCTCAATTCATGAGATTCTACTCCCTCTGTCCCATTGTATTAGTTATGTGCGTGTCCCTAGGTCGTTATTTTAACCTATATAAAATAAATTATATAACATGAAAATATACTTTTAGAAAGTATAACATCCGTGAATTCTAATGATATACTTTTTACCACATATATCTCATCTAAAGTTGGTCAAATCAACGACCACCTAGGACTACGCGTAGGAATAAATATATCCGGAGCGGAGGGAGTATCATGCTTTCCTAGCTTGTCACCGAAAACACATGAAAAAACAATCCATGGTCGTTATCTCGTCATAACGAACTAACACCTAAAAGCCGATTCCAGCCGGACGATACCACTGAGACGTGAAGTATATCTGCATGCCGCCTGACGGCCGAAAACGCGCGCACACTTGTGACACCGACGCCTCAGCTGTTCCACCATTCTTCTTTGTCGGTCGTAAACCTTCCAACATAAGATGCTGAGATAATGAAAATGGGTGTGACGCACGAGTAGAAATTAGTGACATTTGGTTCTCACGTACACATCAACTGGATAGACAATGCGTCGGACATGTACTCAGTTATGTGTATGCATGCATGCATGCATGCCAAATGGTCTTTTCAGAAAACAAATACATACCAAACGATAGTGCTGATGCAAAGTTACAGCCTTTATCACTATCGTCTATCGAAGCTAGGATGTGTTGATTATTAGATAATTTATCCAAAACAAAATTATCTTTTCCTGGTGCAAAAAGGTCTGAGCATCTAATTTTAGCAGCAAAGCTCACATCTAGGCAACCATTTTCTCTCTTCTAGGCTTCGTACCTTTTCTTTCTGCCATGATTTGGCCTCTATTTTTCTTTGGTAACAAACACTTGTACTCCCTCCGTCCCAAAATAAGTGACATGGGTTTGTCTAGATTCAGATGTATTTAGACACGTTTTAGTATATAGATACATACGAATCTACACAAACTCAATTCGCTTATTTTAGAACGGAGGGAGTATTAAAATCAAACGTTCGCATCAAACCGATAAAAAGCCACAAGAGTTTACACACGTCTTCCACGTAGATAGAATGCACACAACCCCATACAAAAGGGAGAAGTCTCTCATATGCTTCCTCCGTCCCAAGGCTGAAGGCATATAATTTTTTTAAAAAGTCAAGCTACGGAACGTTTGACTAAACTTTTTGAAAAAACCATCAAGAACTATAATATTATATAGATACTACGTGAAAATATGTTTCATGATATATCGAAGGGTATATATTTCATATTGTAAATATTAATATTTTTTTCTAAAAATTTGGTCAAACTTTACATAGTTTGACTTTTTCAAAAAATTATATACCAGCCTTGGGACGGAGGTAGTAACGACGGAGGTAGTAACGTCTAAGGTGGTATAGCTAGGGCCAATCGAGGGACTATGTCGCCATCCAAGTGACGTTAAAATATCCATTGACACTTGATTCTACCATGTGTATAGATCTTTGTAAACATGTCACGGTTCAACCGTGTACAGACCTTTGTAAACATGTCACGGTTCTCTAGACGCCGAAGAAAACTGAGCTAGTAGCTACACCGGTGTAACATCTCAAATTGTTCCAAAATTTTGAAATTTTAAATTAAATAACCAGATGAATTAATTTCTTAGATTTGTTGAAATTTCGGAAGAGACAAACTTTTAAGCACTAATTGTTATTTTTTCAAACCTTGCTTGAATAAAATAATTTTCTAAATGAGGAAGTTTTGTACAAATTCAAAAATTGAAAATCATGCATGTATTTCATAAGCACCACGGCTTATTTGCATTTTAAAAGCTAGAAAAATTACTAATTCCTAAAACACTATGTCATTTGATGTTTATAAAGCCCTATAGGACTATCTGCAATATTTTAAGTTTTATAAAATTTATGTTTATATAATAAAGGCCAAATGGAACCTATTTTGAATAGACAATCCATAAAGGCCAAATGGAACCTATTTTGAATAGACAATCCACATGATTTTTTCACAAACTTCTCTAAATTGTTTTGAACCATCTTCGATGCAATATATGATTTCCATCAAATAAAAACATAAAAGCATATAAAAACGGAGAAGTCTACCGACAGCCAATCTGGCCCAGTTCAACATCGAGCCCAAAGCCCACCCAAGTCACCTTCTACCTCTGACCTGAATCCTCGTCCCCTACGTTCAAACCGCCCGGGACCACGACTGTGCCATCCTTGCCCCACGACCCCCACTCGCGCATGCCCTAGCCTCCTCCAAGCACCCCCCTTTAAATCCCCACACCTCCTCTATGTTTTGCCCTAGTCCATGCTCGAAACCCTGCCGCCGGGCTGGCAATTTTTTTCGTCGAAGTTCTGTCTAACAACACCCTTCCGCTGATGATTCCGCCGGTAATCGAAGGCCTCATGCCCCTATCGTCCTTCCTTATTCCCTCTTCCTTGCACTGCGCCCAAGACCTCTCTTAAATACTTTTCCATAGCCAGCAATATCCACAATGATGGGCATAGCGTGAAAAGAGAACCGATCGGTACGTAGTACCGCGGCCAAGAGAGGCGGCTGGGAGAGAAGAGAAAACCCATCTAGGGTTTCGCACCTCTCGCCGGCGGCATCGTTGGTTCGCTCCGCCTCCGGTGGCCCTAGGGTCTTGGAGATGTGCTGGACCACGGCCTCTCGCCGGCAGGAGTTTTTCCTTTATTTGTTTCATATACTTTTTATTGTGTTTTTCGGGATGTTGAGGCAACCAATATGTCCAGAAGTCATAGTAAAGTCCTCCCCGCTCTATCCTCGCTTTGGTGGTGCATCTAGCACTACCGGAGACCGCGCGGAGTCGTTTGTCCGGTGGATCTTCTGGATTCTGTCCGTTTTCGTGTTCGTTGGTTTGTTTTCAGGTCATTCTCTTCCGATCTACGGATGTCATCATTGGCGATGGTTGCTTCTCTAATGAGCTAGTCCATTGTGGCCTTAGCACGACGATATCCCATCTATCTACTACAACAAGCTCTACTACGACAAGCTTTGCCCTGCTCTTCCGGTGATGGAGGGGCGAGGACGACGACACACCTTCGGCTCGTCCTAGTGTTTGTAGTCATCGCTAGGTGGTCCAGTGACCTATTTGTATTTTTATTACATTTGGATCTCGTTGTACTTTTGTTGATGATTATCAATAGATTGGTGGAATTTCGCAAAAAAAAGATATGCACAATGATGACCCTAGATGCCGCTTGTCTAGCCACATTTCGATCGCTTGAGCATGCAGACGACGAGGAAGACCACGCTTACGACTCCTTGACAATAGATAATTGTCTCCCAAAAGGCTCAAGGACAAATTTATCGTCATTTATGTCAATGTTTGAACCCTCCACTGCTTTCACCATTGATTCCGGCGACCCAACCTCTTACCACCGATGAGCCTCTCCCTTATATTTTTTCAAATTGTTGAATCTTGATCCAAGAACTTAGGACATATAACTTAAATGAAACGGTACCAGAAAATCATGGCATGCCACGTGTCACCAACTTTTTAAACAGATTTAATCCGAGAGATTTAAATGGCAGGTTTGTAGAAATGCCCCTACATCTTGTCTGACATCATTGTTTTCTCTAAAATCAATAAATTCAAATAAAATACCTCTGGAATCCTTAGAACATTAAAATGTTTTCACAATATTAGTTTTAAATTTTGAATACTTTATCTTGAACAAAATTATACATAACTTTATTTCTAAAAAATATTTTAAAATGAATCGTTTTGCTAAATGATCATAATTTAGCCATCTATCCAATCAAGCTAGAAAATAAATATTAAAAACATATTTACACATAATAATCTTCATTACATTAAATTTTGTACATGATGCATATAATAATCTTCAGTATATTGAATGAAAAAGTTGAATTTTGTTTGAATAAATGATCATACATAGCATGCATGTTCATGATTGTTCATGTTCATGATTGTTTGTATCAATGATTAGAAGGTAAATGGAAATCACAATTCGAGATATTATGGAACAATTTCTGTTGTATCAAGAGAAAACTTAGGAGTAACTAAAAATTGTAGTTAGTTATTCCAAGGCATCGTACAAAACGCGTTGACCACAAATCTTATAATAAGACGAGCGAGTCAGAAGTTTTTGTTTGTTCCGTGTAACTTTAGATGACTAAGTTGGGATGTATTTCTGGAGAGGAATTACAGTGGGTGAGAGCCCATAACGTCCCCATTTTGTGATGCAAGATGACAACTTTATTATCTCCAAAAGAATAGCATTTGAGCAGCGGTCGTTGACCGGGTTCATTGCCAAGGAAGGAATACATAATAGAGTAGGGATTGACATGACTTGGAGAAACTTGGTAACATACCCCACACCTAAGGAAGTGTGTTACGATAAAAGGGCCATGGGCGTTAGTGTGAAAAGTGTTGCACCTCTCCAGAGTATATAAAACGTGTCATTATACTTTTTATCTAAAGAACAGATTGTGAATGCAGCGTGGAAAGGAACTTAAGAAAGTTCTAAGAACCCGTGAAAACTGACAGACATAGTTTTTCTATATTAAAAGCAATCTTTGAAAAGAAACCAGTTTGAAAACCAAAATAGGAACCGGGATGTTTAATCCACGATCACAACCAACTAATAGGACTTGCTGAGTATGCTCGTACTCAAATTATCTTCGTAATCCTTGCTAGAATGTGAGAATATCGTGATAGATGACAATAGTATAAACAATGACGACGAAGAGGTCTATTACGAGAAGCCGGATATTTCTAGAGGCATTGAAGAAATAGACTACGGGGAATGTTCGTTTGCGGTACCAAACTTCCCGGACGAGTGCACCGCGGTACCCGAGTTGTCATCAATCGCGCAGAGGGGCCGTAGTAGAATCGCCAATTGTTCAGAAGGGCCAAATGGGGGTGAATACAAATGTAACGGCCAAACGGTCGTTTGAACCAGACAAAAAAGGTTGAACTAAAATACCGCCGTTAGGTCAACTCTTCTTGGCCCGCCCTGTCAGTATTCACTGTTATCTTTTGCGGTCGTGGACTAGCTTATCCCTGCGTGGACCAGATCCCTGAGTGGACCAGATCTATTTCTTTGCTCTGCTCTGGTCTTCTCCCCTGCTCCCCTCCCCATAACATTTGCTCAGCTCTGGCTGCTCGTCTCAGATCGGAGCTTGCACTTGCTCTAATTTGCGTCCCCGACATGTCCGGTCAACATCCCATGCCTCTAATCGAAGCTCGCAGCCGTCGCCGTCGCATCATCCGCCGTATCGGAGCTTCGCGTCCCTGTACTAATATCTCGCCTCTGGCTAGTCCTTCTCGCACGACGGAGCGCGTCCCGTCGGGCGATCTAGGCCGGCGACAGACCTCAGGAAGTTGCGTGCTGCCGCGCATCCTAGGCATGGTAGCCTATAACATTCCAAATCTTTAATCAAGATTATCAAGGTCCAAATCACCCAATTGAGGGTTAACAAAAACTTTTTATTATTAAAAAGAATTATGAATGCATGTGTGTTTGCATTAATATAGAATTGTTTGAAAATGGTATGTTTGATTGTTCTAATGGTTGTAAAATGATTCAAAAATGAATGCCACATCATCTAGATCATTCACAAACAAAATCCAAAGAAAAAGAAATCAAATAAGAATAAAAAGACCAAATGGTCACTTTGGCCATTTTAATCCACTAGGGCACTTTAGGTGTTCCTAGAGGTCAATTTCAAACAGAAACATTCTCAACTCTTTTCACCCCTTGCTAGTACAAGTAAAGATCTACCAAGGCCCACTTTAAAATCTTACAACAACCCTTAGCCACTAATTTTAAATGACATTTAAAAATGGAATCCATTACATATGCATAGATCCCACTTTTTCAAAAACCACTCAAATGAACCCCCCTTGCTAATCCCAAGCAACCAAAGACTACCAAGCATAAGATCAAGTCACACACCAAAAATATTTTCAAAATTCAAATTTCAATTTCATGCGGCCATTGTGTCGAACACCTGGTGATCACCAAATAATCTGCCTAACTAATACTGTTGATTAATCAAAGCTTTGTCCCCCATTTGACCCTATCATCTCGCCTCTGTCCCTTCTTATCCTAACCCAGCCCCAGACAACACCCCCTTCACCGCTGTGCCAGTACCGCGCCGCCCAAAGGTGGTCGTCGCCGGCCGACCATGCCCAAGTCACAGGAGACCACCCCGCCCTCTCCCGTCATGCCTAGGACGTAGGCGTGATCACACCGCCACCCACTGTCCCTTCCCCGAGCCATGCCAAGCCCTAGACCACCCACAGAGCGTCGTGCTCTCCGCCTCTGCGCCATGCACGAACCGTGCCAGTGCGTCTCCCCGGACAACCTCGCATAGACCCCGCCTTGCCCTCAGCTCGCATGCGCACACCCGCCTTAACACCAGCATGCCCCCAGACACCCCCGCTCGCCGCCGTTTGACCCACAGCCACCGCATGCCACCTTTGCCGCTCAGAGCACGAGCCGCGCCTAACCAAATGCCACCACCCCTAGCCGTGCCTTTACGCAGTAGAGGAATGCCAGGTGACCGTGCATCGATCGCCGCTCGCAGCCATGCCTCTAGCAGCCCGTAGCCATGTCGCCACCATCGCTTGGCCGCGCCGTGTTGTCCCGTCGTCGAGCCTATAAAAGGAGTCCACCCCAGCCTCATTCTGCACACCACTCACCTTCCCTCTCGCCACTGAGCCTTCCCCACTTCTCCTCAGAGCCAATCGACCCCTCAGTCACCAGAATTCCACCGGAGCTGGCCGCTACTAGAGGAGAAGGGCCCCGCTGATTGCGACCACCCCAGGAGCCGTCACTACCATGCCTGAAACCGCTGTTGTCCACCAGTTCGATCGCCCCCATCGCCATGCCTAGTTGTAGCCCTGGTAAGCCCCCAAGTACCCCCACTGTGCCGCTAGGGTTAGCTCTCGCTGGCGACCTGTTCGTCGGGGACGACGATCCTCAGTCGTTGATCCTCTTTTAATCGTAGCGCTGAGAGTGCCCCGTACCGCTTCGCGTTGGAGCCGCTGACATGCGGGACCAGCCTGTCAGTCGCCCTCTGCACCGCAGAGCGCCACTGGGCCGGCCCGTTTAGTTTCGTGCGCTAGCCGACAAATTCAAATAGATGTTTTTCTATTTAAACTTAAAATAGATTCTGTCCACTTGTTTAAAAATCAGTTCAGAGAGATCCACTTAACCAAAATGTATGACTCAAATTTTGTTAGAAAGATAATTAAAATCTGTATCCAGGCCCGTGGGATTAAAATCAATTGGAGTTAGAGATCACATATAGCAAAAATAACAAAACAGAGACTTTTCTACATTCAAACATTTTTCAAAAATGAACCATAATAGCTTTTGAGTTGATTCCAACTCTCAAAAATCACATTTGACAAATACCTATATGAATATTTAATAATATTTAGGTTTGCATGCAGTGACTTTGGACTAGTACCAAAATAATGCTATATAGGCATTTCTAGTCACTTTAAATCATTTAAATAATAAACTTAAACTTTTTGAAATATGATCAAACATTTAAATCACATTCCCATGCATTAGAATATGTGGTGATGACATGTGTCCACATGATCCCATATTTTAATTGGAGAATATTAAATCTTGATTAATTTCAATGAGTAGAAATTACTTTTCTCAAATAAAATAAATGAAACTAGTTCATTAAATCTTGTGATGATTGTGATGACACTACATCATCAAGTGTGTGCCTTAGTGTGCTAAATAGACTAGTTAAGTATTGTTTGGTGATTGTGTATCCCGTATGTATTTATAGACGATAGTACTGACCAAGTCTACGAGGAGGAGGAGTTCTACCCCGAAGAAGACGAGGAGAATTTCAACCACTGCACCAATCAAGGAAAGCTATTGTTAGCAAGCTAGAATTATACAATATGACCTAAGCAAGATGAATTAGGCATGCTTTGGTTATACCTTTTGATTTATACCCATTCCAAGTTTTACTTACAAGTTTTACCTTTTGCTTTACCAAAGTTTCTTTACTTTTAGTAATGCTTTGTGAGACTTTAGAAATTAGTATAGATAGCATAAAGAGTATAAAACTTGGCCTATACTAGATGTCATTCTATGGCATGAGATTGAGATTAGCATCCCACCTTAGTGAACACTCTTAACTTAGTAGTTAGAGCTAAACCAAAAACTTGATCACTCTAGAGGGGAATACTTGGTGAAAATGCTTATGAAAACCTTGGAATGATGAGTCATTCTATTGAGATGTTTTGACATGTGTTGAGAAACACAAATGGTTTATGATGGTGAAAATATTGAGGCATGAGCCTTAGCCCTTTATAAAAACTGATGGTCGGGTTCGGATGCGATAACATTCCAATTATACCGTACAACCACAATACCTGAATTGGGTAAGGCTTAGACGGAAGTTTTTGTATGCATTAGTATGGGTTCCCTCGTGGAGGAGGTTTGAGCTGAGGCTACCTCTTGATGTTGTCCACCTATGCAGTGCCTAGGATGGCAGATGGCCTTGGATGGGAGGCCAAGCTCATAGGAGAGGTGCTTATACTAGAGTGTGTAAAGGAAAGGTTATGCTTGATTATCCGCATACTAAGTGTGATGATTCAGGGTTATCCCTGACGAATGTATCAAATTTTGTGGTGAAAGTGTACCACCTCTACAGAGTGTCAAACTATTCGAATAGTCGCGTCCACGGTCATGGACAGTTGGAGTGGCCATATTGTTCTGTCGTCAGATGTTTTCAAATTGACTTATGAAATGAATTGTGACATGACTTGACCATAACAGGGTTGTGACTATGAAAACTAAGTTCCCACTTAGGTGATTTAGAACTTTATTTTATCTTTCTTTGTTTCTGAACTCAGCTTAGGTTTCAAACTTAACCTTGCAAATAAACTTAGAACTTAGCATTCCTACTAGAACTATCTTATTTGTTAGTGATAGTTTGCGTGTACTTAAAGAGTACTGATGACTTTGTCCCTAGCTATTCCCGTGGCCAGACTATAAGGAGGACTATCCGGAAGAAGGACAGCAGGACGACTACGACAACTAGGATCATCTCCCATCGTCAGCATTGCCTGTGACACTGAAGATGGAGCCCACCGCTACACTTATTATTCCGTTGCTTGTTTGTATTAAGAATGGATCTTGAGATCCTTTATTTGTGTAAAACCTTATTATGGTTTGTAATGGATGATGTACTGTGATATCCAATCTGTTATGTCTCGCAAAAATGGTAATCCTGGGATTGCGATGTATGGCATAACAAGCATCTGGGATTAAAAATCCGGGTGTTGACAAGTTGGTATCAGAGCCATCCTGACCATAGGAGACCCTAGTTAGAATGGACGTCCGAACAAAAACTTAGTTTCAAAACCAAAGAAGTGAGTATTTACGAAAACCTATTTCCACTCTTATCCTTGAGATTCTTTAAAAAATTCATGTTCCTCAAAAACTCTTATATTACTACATAAAATTTGACACACTTGATCACCTCACTAACTTACTCATCCTAAATTCTTATAGATGAAGTTCAGTACTGCAAGTTCTACCAGTTGGGCAACGGAGGCCAACTGATCTTCGAGAGGGATCTTGATGCACTGTCTGAGTACCTTGAGCATCCGCATCCGGAATTCTTCGGAGCCCAACTCAAGGATTTTCCTGGAGGATATTTACAATGGCTGATAGTTGCAGATCTTCGCGGCAAGATGGAAGCACCCCTTTCCGAGAATATTCAATTCACCATGAGAGAACAACTGGCTAGATAGATTAGCCAGGGATATGCATGAAGCTCTCGCCTGTCTTTGTAGATAGAATGTCAACTTAATCCAGGGAACTCGCTTTGCTCATTATGCAAGGCGTGATTCTATGGGAATGCCACTGGAGATGCCAAGTCACCCAGAGTTGAAGCGCCAAGTGGAGAACCTTGACTTCCTACTGTATGATAGACAGAAGGAATTGGACAATGCTCGAGCCTACGCCAACCACAACCTTGCCATTGCCAACCAGAACACCCAAACTTTCTCACTGCTCATCAAGGATCGTCAATCACTTTGCCGGCAACACGAGAAGAAGGATCTCACCATCGCTCGTCTTCTCAAGAAGGTGTCCGACCTCGAGAAGACCATCCAGGAGCAAGAAGCTCAACTTGCAGCAAAAGAAGAAGAGGAATAAGGTGAAGACATCCAGGGAGATATTCACTCATACCTTAGTGTTGGCAATGACTATCTGGAGGATGATGCCATGGACTTCTACACCGATGATGATGACTCTGACTTCATCGATGATGAGTAGATGCACTAGAGCACTATCGTAGGAGTGAGAAGTAACGGTCCCATTGTATCTTAGCTCATAAAATGGTTCTTAAAACCATCTGTTTTCCTTTCATGTTGTGGTGTGTGTGTTTGTATCGTGTGCTTTGATTGAATGAATGAATGAGAAGAAGCTAGTTGCAAAACCCGAGTTCAAACTCAAAGTTTTAGATTTGAAAACAAAATCATGAACCTTAGAATTTTCCCTCTTACCCCATTATCTATCTCAATCTTCAGATGACTCGTGGAACCCAAGGATGAGCAGCTCATTGCAGGACCCAATGCTGCAGATTCTGCAGATGCTAGTTTCCAACCACGAAGCTAGTAGAGTAGAGAGCCAAGCCAACCTAGCCACCCTGCAACAGATCGCCCAGATGGCCCATAATAATCAAGGCCATGGAAATCAGGATCATCATGGATCCAAACTAAAAAACTTCCAGAATACCAATCCCCTATCTTTAGCAAGTCTAAAGACCCGTTGGATGCTGATGACTGGTTACAGACCATGGAGAATAACCTAGAAGTCACAGGAGTTGACAACAACAAGAAAGTTCTGTTTGCCACCCACTATCTGGCAGGAGATGCAAGAGCCTGGTGGAATAGCACCCGTACGATGAACCACGGTCAAGTGATGACGTGGGAAGCTTTCAAGGTCAAGTTCAGCCGCACCCATGTGCCATAGGGTTTAGTCACCAAAATGAGAGATGAATTCAGAGAACTAAAGCAAGGAAGAATGACTATAGCGGAGTACCGTTATAGATTTTTGACCCTCGCTAGGTATGCACCTGATGAGATCAACACTGAAGCCAAGAAGAAGGAGAAATTCCTGAACGGACTGCATGATGAGATGCAGACAGTGCTAGTCAACATTCGTTTACTGTTATCTCGAAGAGTGATACGTCCATTTTGCATCACTATTCTATGTCATAATTTACTGTTATTCATTGATATATTTCATATTAAGTGATGATACTTATGTATTTTCATCTGTTTTTGCATGGTTGATGACTTTTGGAGCATGGACCGCTGCAGTCAGGATTCTGATGGAAAAGGTGCTGTTTGGAGGCAAAATTCACGAAGATCAGAAAATCCGGGAAAATATACGGAAAATCCTATTTTTCTAGAAGACGAAGGATGCCAGAAGAGGGAGTGGAGATGGTCCACAGGGGGCCCACACCACCCCCTGGCGCGGGCTACCCTAGGCCGCACCACCAGGTGATGTGGCCACCCTGGCCCACCTCTGGCTCTCCCCTCTAGCGTATATATTCCTCCCGAAACCCTAAGACTCGGGGAGCTACCACAGAAAGATTCCGCCGCCTCTGCGGGGTGGAAAACACTCAGAGAGAAAGATCTCTCCGACAAACAGATTTCTGTCGGGGGAATTCCTTCCCGGAGAGGGGAGATCATCGCCATCAACACCACCATCAAGCTAGACTTCATCGGTATCATCATCATCATCACCACCACCATCATCACCATCATCACCCTCATTACCATCTTGATATTACTGTAACAATTGGGTTGAATCTTGCATAGTTCATAGGGGAATCTTTCCCGGTGTTGATTACTCTTTGTAGTTGATGCTATTGAGTGAACCATTGAATTATTGTTTATGTTCAGATTGTTATACATCATTATTCCATCTCTGATCATGATCCATATGATGTCTTGTGAGTAGTTCGTTTTGTTCTTGAGGACATGGGAGAAGTCATGGTGTTAGTAGTGGAATTGTGTTGAGAAAGATTCAATAGTTTGATATTTAAGTTGTGGTGTACTTCTTCTAGTGGTGTCATGTGAACGTCGACTACGTGACACTTCACCTATATGGGCCTAGGGGAATGCATTGTGTATTTAGCTACTAATCATAGGGGTTGCCGGAGTGACAGAAACCTGAAGCCCCGTTAGAAAACCATTGCACAAGAGACGTAAGAGTCTTAGAGTTTAAAGCTGTGGTTAGTTTTCTACCTTAATTACTTTCTTGTACTTACGGAGGTTTGCAAGGGGTATAATCACAAGTATGTATTAGTCCTAGGAAGGTCGGTACATTAGCACAGGTTCACCCACACAACACTTAGCAAGTTAAAGAAGATTAATCAACTATATGAAGCGAAAGCAATTGACAGTCTTCCCATGTGTCCTCGAGAACGTTTGGTCATCTTAAGTAATACAACCGGCTTGTCCTTTGCTGAATAAAGGATTAGGCCACTTGCTGCATTTATTCTTATTGTCTTTTGTTTACTCGTACTTTATTTACTTGCTTTATCAAAAACCCCAAAAAATCCATTTGCTAAGTATTTGCAGAGAATTCCTGATCCATACCACTAGCCAGCACCTTCTGCTCCTCGTTGGGTTCGACACTCTTACTTATCGAAAATATTGCGATAAACCCCCTATACTTGTGGGTCATCAAAGAGCTAGTCGACTCTGCCATCCAGATCGAAGGGAAGATCAACCAAGCAAATGACAATCGCAAACGCCGGATGATGCACCAAACTGGGTCCCACAATACCTAGAAGTATTGCCCCAACCCGTCTGCAGGATATGCCCCACGGAACAATAGACCCCCAATGTCTCGTCCAAGCTACCCCAACCATAGCGGAGGAAATGTGAAGACCTGAGGGAACAACAACAACAACAACCTCGGCAACTCCAACAACTTCAACCATGCCCCAAGGACTGGAAGCAATGTCGTGCCTATTGCAGCCAAAGACAAGTCTTAGATTACTTGTTTTGAGTGTGGAGTGAAGGGTCACTATTGCAACAAGTGTCCCAAGAAGATTGCAGCCACTACCAATGTGAATGCCCTAGCTCAGCAGCAGCGCCGTGTTCAGCCCGGAAGAAGATTCGCCCCCAGGAATTCTCTCAACCGCAACGGCCGTCTATTCCACATGAACGGCGAAGAAGCCCAAGAAGCGCCTGATGTCATGCTGGGTATGTTTTCTGTTAACTCGGTATTAGCAAGAGTGTTGTTTGATTCTGGAGCATCGCACTCGTCTGTTACCGAAGAATTTGCATGCACTAGTAATATTCACCCAACCAACTTGAAGCATGTTATGACAGTTCAAATACCTAGTTCAACCACCCAAGCTAGAAAAATTTGCAAGGTTGTGCCTATCAGAATACATGGGATAGATTTTTATGCCAACCTAATAGTACTTGGAACCAAAGGTTTGGAAGTAGTACTAGGAATGGATTGGATGTCGAAACATAAAGGATTGATCGACTGTGCCAAGAAATCCATCACCATGACCAGTAGCTCTGGAATGTCAGTAGAGCATATATCTGAAACCTTGCCCTGTCAATTCAAATGCAACAAGAGTCTAGCCCTTCCCACCATAGACCAAGTCAGAGTAGTCTGTGAATACCCTGACGTATTCCCAGATGAATTTCTCGGTATGCCCCCAGATCAGGATATTGAGTTCATTATTGAACTAATTCTTGGAACCGGACCCATAGCTTAGAGACCCTATAGCATGAACCCATCAGAGTTAGTGGAACTGAAGAAGCAACTTGATGCTATGCTGGAGAAAGGCTTGATTCAACCAAGCGCATCGCCATGGAGATCGCTCGTGTTGTTCGTTGACAAGAAAGATGGAGGCAACCGTTTGTGCACAGATTACAGGAAGCTGAATGATGTCACCATCAAGAACAAGTAGCCACTACCCAAGATAAAGCATCTGTTTGATCAGTTGACTGGTGCTAGAGTGTTCTCTAAGATTGATCTTAGGACTGGTTATCATCAACTCAAGATTCATGCAACGAATATTCCAAAGACCGCCTTTACCACCAGATATGGATTGTATGAGTATATGGTCATGTCTTTTGGATTAACCAATGCCCCTACTAATTTCACTAATCTCATGAATAAGATTTTTATGAACTTTCTGGATAAGTTTGTCATAGTATTTATCGACGATATTCTTATCTACTCCAAGTCAGAAGAAGACCATGAGCAACATCTGAGAATCATCCTTGAAACCCTTAGAGAGCATCAATTGTATGCCAAGTTCAGCAAATGTGAGTTTTGGCTGAAAGAAGTAGGATTCCTCGGACATATTGTGTCTGTAGGAGGAGTCGATGTTGATCCCGCCAAGATCAAAGATGTTGAAGAATGGGAAGCCCCAACCACTCAAACCCAAGTCCGTGCATTTCTCGGATTAGCGGGATAGTACCGCAAGTTCGTAGAAGGATTTTCGAGCATCACAAGACCGATGACCCAATTATTGAAGAAGGACAAGAAGTTTGAATGGACCAACAAATGTGAAGCATGTTTCTAAGAGCTCAAGAAGAGATTGATTTCAGCCCCAATATTGATTATGCCAGATATCAAGAAGCCATTTGATGTGTATTATGATGCATCCAAGATAGGTCTCGGATGTATGTTGATGCAAGAAGGCAAAGTCATAGCATATATGTCCAGACAACTGAAGCAGCATGATCAAAACTACCCCCACCCATGATCTTGAACTAGTAGCTATAGTTCTAGCATTGAAGACATGGCGTCATTACCTTATGGGTAATTGCTCTGAGATTTATTCAGATCACAAAAGCTTGAAGTATATTTTCACTCAGAAGGAGCTGAATATGAGGCAAATGAGATGGATAGAGTTAATCAAGGATTATGACCTTGACATTCTCTATCACCCCGACAAAGCCAATGTGGTAGCGAATGCTCTTAGCAGATTGCCATGTAGGTTAAACACCATGATCAAAGAGAACCAGCGAAGTTTGCATGAAGAGTTGGAGCAGTTTAGAACGGAGCTAGTTAGCAAAGGATTTTTATCTAGCATTGAACTTGAACCCACTTTGATCAGTCAGATCAAGGAAGCCCAGAAGGGAAATGTAAATATCGACGGAATCAAGCGTCGTATTGGTACAGGAAAGGTGCCTAGATTCACCGAAGATAATGAAGGAGTTTTGTGGTACAAAGGACGTATCTGCGTGCCAGCAGATTCGGAGCTGAAGCAAGTTATCATGCAAGAAGCTCACGATACTCTTTATTCTATCCACCCTGGAGGAACAAAGATGTATCAGGATTTGAAGGAGCAATTTTGGTGGCACAAGATGAAGAGAGAAATCGGAAGCTACATCGCCATGTGTGATATCTGTCAAAGAGTCAAAGCGGAACATTAGAGACCCGCAGGACTATTACAACCATTGTAGATTCCAGAATCGAAATTGGATTCCATCGGAATGGACTTTATCACCGGTTTGCCTACTTCTAGTAGGGGAAATGACTCAATATGGGTCATCGTTGATAGACTGTCCAAAGTAGCCCATTTTATACCTGTCAAGACAACCTACCAGAGTTTGAAGCTAGCAGAGTTGTACATTGCCAGAATTGTCAGTTTGCATGGAACCCCCAAGACCATAGTATCGGATCGAGCAACCCAATTTACCTCAAGATTTTGGCAGAAAGTCCAAGAAGGATTAGGGACCAAGTTGAATTTCAGCACAGCTTATCACCCGCAGACCGACGGACAGACTGAAAGAGTCAACCAAATTTTAGAAGATATGTTGAGAGCTTGTGTGTTAGAGTACGGATCAAAATGGGAAGATTGACTGCCTTTCGCAGAATTCTCATATAACAACAGTTATCAAGCCAGTTTGCAAATGGCCCCATTTGAGTTATTATATGGGAGAAAGTGTCGTACCCCTTTGAATTGGTCGCAAGTAGGAGAGAGTCAAATTTTTGGATCCGACATCCTACGAGAAGCCGAAGAGAAGGTTCACAAAGTCCGTGAGCGCATCAAGACCGCCCAATCCAGACAGAAGAGTTATGCTAACAAGAGACGTAGAGACCTGACTTTCAATGTTAGAGATTTTGTGTATCTCAAAGTGTCACCGTTGAAGGGAACACAACGTTTTAGTCTGAAAGGAGAGTTAGCCCCCAGATATATTGGACCCTTCAAGATTTTGAATCGTCGAGGAGAAGTATCGTATTAGCTGGAACTGCCATAGGAGATGTCAGCCATCCATAATGTGTTCCATATCTTGTTACTTCGCAAATGCTTAGAAGTGCTAGAGAAGACCGAAGTTTTCAAGAACATCGATCACCAAGCTGTTGATATCAACAAGGATCTGGCGTATCGTGAAGTGCCCATCCGTATCTTGGAAGAAGCCTTCAGAACCACCAGGATTGGAGTATCAAATTTCTCAAGATCCAATGGAGCAACCACACCTAAGAATAAGCTACTTGGGAGCAAGAAGATTACATTAGGACTGAGTTTCCAGATCTCTTTAGTTCCTATTTTTCTTAAATCTCAGGACGAGATTTTGTTTAAGGGGGGAAGGTTTGTAACATCCCAAATCTTTAATCAAGGTTATCAAGATCCAAATCACCAGTTTAGGGTTAACAAAACCTTTTTATTATTAAAAACAATTATGAATGCATGTGTGTTTGCATTAATCTTACAAGTAAAGATCTACCAAGGCCCACTTTAAAATCTTACAACAACCCTTAGCCACTAATTTTAAATGACATTTGAAAATGGAATCCATTACATATGCATAGATCCCACTTTTTCAAAAACCACTCAAATGAACTCCCCTTGCTAATCCCAAGCAACCAAAGACTGCCAAGCATAAGATCAAGTCACACACCAAAAATCTTTTCAAAATTCAAATTTGAATTTCATGCGGCCATTGTGTCGAACACCTGGTGATCACCAAATAATCTGCCTAACTAATACTGTTGATTAATCAAAGCTTTGTGCCCCATTTGACCCTCTCATCTCTCCTTTGTCCCCTCTTATCCTAACCCAGCCCAGACAACACCCCCCTTCACTGCTGCGCCAGTACCGCGCCACCCAAAGGTGGTCGTCGCCAGCCGACCATGCCCAAGTCGCAGGAGACCACCCTGCCCTCTTCCGTCGTGCCTAGGAGGTAGGCGTGATCACACCACCGCCCACTGTCCCTACCCCGAGCCCTGGACCACCCACAGAGCGCCGCGCTCTCTACCTCTGCGCCATGCACGGACCGCGCCAGTGGGCCGCCCCCGACAGCCTCGCACAGACCCCGCCTTGCCCTCAGCTCACACGTGCACACCAGCCTTAACACCAGCATGCCCCCAGACACCCCCGCTCACTGTCGTTTGACCTGTAGCCACCGCACGCCGCGTCGAATGCTGCCTCTGCCTCTCAGAGCACGAGCCATGCCCGGCCAAATGCCACCGCCCCTAGCCGTGCCTTTACGCAGTAGAGGATCGCTAGGAGACTATGCATTGATCGCCGCTCATAGCCACGCCTCTAGCAGCCCTTAGCCATGTCGCCACCGTCGCCTGGCCACGCCGTGCTGTCCCGTCGTCGAGCCTATAAAAGGAGGCCACCCCCAACCTCATTGTGCACACCACTCACCTCTCCTCCGCCATTGAGCCTTCCCTACTTCTCCCCGGAGCCAATTGAGCCCTCAGACACCGGAATTCCACTGGAGCTGACCGCTACCGGAGGAGAAGGGCTCCGCTAATTGCGACCACCCAAGGAGCCACCGCGACCACGCCTGGAACCGCCATCGTCCACCAGTTTGATCGCCCCCATCGCCATGCCTAGTTGTAGCCCTGGTAAGCCCCCACGTACCCCCACCGTGCCGCTAGGGTTAGCTCTCGCCGGCGACCTGTTCGCCGGGGACGACGATCCTCAGCCGTTGATCCGTCTTTTAATCGTAGCGCTGAGAGTGCCCCGTACCGCTTCGCGTTGGATGTGCTGATGGAATGCGGGATCAGCCTGTCAGTCGCCCTCTACACCACGGAGCGCCACTAGGCTGGCCCGTTTAGTTTCCCGTGCTAGCCCACAAATTCAAATAGATGTTTTTCTATTTACACTTAAACTATATTCTATCCACTTGTTTAAAAATCAGTTCAGAGAGATCCACTTAACCAAAATGTATGATTAAAATTTTGTTAGAAAGACAATTAAAATCTCTATCCAGTCCCGTTGGATTCAAATCAATTGGAGTTAGAGATCACATATAGTAAAAATAACAAAACAGAGACTTTTCTATATTCAAACATTTTTCAAAAATCAACCATAATAGCTTTTGAGTTGATTCCAACTCTCAAAAATCACATTTGACAATACGTATCTGAATACGTAATAATATTTAGGTTTGCATGCAGTGACTTTGGACTAGTACCAAAATAATGCTATATAGGCATTTCTAGTCACTTTAAATCATTTAAATAATAAACTTAAACTTTTTGAAATATGATCAAACATTTAAATCACATTCCCATGCATTAGAATATGTGGTGATGAGATGTGTCCACATGATCCCATATTTTAATTGGAGAATATTAAATCTTAATTAATTTCAATGAGTATAAATTACTTTTCTCAAATAAAATAAATGAAACTATTTCATTAAATCTTGTGATGACTATGATGATACTAGATCAACAAGTGTGTGCCTTAGTGTGCTAAATAGACAAGTTAAGTATTGTTTGGTGATTGTGTATCCCATATGTATTTATAGATGATAGTACCGACCAAGTCTACGAGGAGGAGGAGTTCTACCCCGAAGAAGACGAGGAGAATTTCAACCACTGCACCAATCAAGGTAAGCTATTGCTAGCAAGCTAGAATTATACAAGATGACCTAAGCAAGTTCATTAGGCATGCTTTGGTTATACCTTTTGATTTATACCCATTCCAAGTTTTACTAACAAGTTTTACCTTTTTCTTTACCAAAGTTTCTTTACTTTTAGTAATGCTTTGTGAGACTTTAGAAATTAGTATAGATAGCATAAAGAGTATAAAACTTGGCCTATACTAGATGTCATTCTATGGCATGAGATTGATATTAGCATCCTGATGGCTCGTGATTGATGAGCTCGCTGGGGAACCCCAAGAGGAAGGTATGATGAGGACAGAAGTAAGTTTCCCTCAGTTATGAAACCAAGGTTTAATCGAACCAGTAGGAGCAAGGAAACACCCCAAAGGTGTTGCTAGCTGAGCCTTGGCAGGGCACATTACCGGTGCTAGTACCAACGTTGAGACCTGCACAACACAACCACAGAACTTTGTCCCCAACTTACGATGAGGTTGTCAATCTCACCGGTTTTGCTGAAAACAAAGGATTAAACGTATCAAATGGAAGGAAGTAATAGTTTGCAGAAAGTAAACACAAAGCAGTAAACAGTTTATAGATTGTATGTAAAAGAAAGGACCGGGGTCCATAGTTCACTAGAGGTGGCTCTCCTTAAGTTAGATAACATGCTGGGTGAACAAATTATAGCGGGGCAATTGACAAACATAGAGAAAGCATACAAGCATATACTAATCATATTGACTCCTTTGAGACTTGATTGGGCATTACAAAATTATACATAGACCGCCACCCAACTGCATCTATGACTAATAATCCACCTTCAGGTTATCATCCGAACCCCCTCCAGTATTAAGTTGCAAGCAACAGATTATTGCTTTACGAATTGCATGTAATGTAAACAATACGATTGTTCTATGAACAAAGGATTGTTGTTTTATCCCTAGTAGCAACATCACATCTAGTACCTTAGAGATTTCTGTCACTTCCCCAGATTACCAGAGGCATGAACCCACTATCGAGCATAAATACTAACTCTTGGAGTTGCTAACATCTACGTGGCCAAGATAGCTACTAACAACGGAAAGCATGCAAGATCACAAATAACAAAGACATGATAGAATCAATAATAAATCTGAAATAGCATCTCAATATCCATCGGATCCCCGCAAACACAACATGTAGAATTACAAATAAATGATCTTGATCATGAACGGAGCTCACAAGATCTAAACATGAAAGCACAAAGGAGGAGAACCAACCATCTAGCTACTACATGGACCCGTAGTCTAGAGATGAACTACTCATGCATCACACCGGAGGCTTTCATGATGATGAAGAAGGACTCTAGGGTGAATTCCCCTCTCCGGCAGGGTGCCGGGAAGAGCTTCAGATCCCTCCCGATATAGGGATGGAGATGACAGCGGCTACAGACTCTTTCGTGGATTTTTGATCGGGTCCTTAGGGTTTTGGTCCTAAAGGAAATATATAGGCAGAACGAGAGGCCGAGGGGGTGTTGGGGTCGGCCAGACCGCCCCCTGGCGTGGGCCAGGCCTGGCCGCGTGGCCAGGTGGTGTGGCCGGGACCCATCCCTTCTCCGTCTCGTATTCTGGCTCCAGATGTCTTCCGGTAAAATAGCGACTTTGGATTTTGTCCCGTCCAATTCCGAGAATATTCATTTTCTGACTTTCCTGGAACCAAAAATAGCAGAAAACGGGCAGCTGGCACTGTGGCTCTTGTTAATAGTTTAGTCCAAGAAATCATATGAAAAGTACTCCAAAGTGTGGACAAAACACAAGAAAGTAGATAAAACCAAGCATGGAACATCAAAATTTATAGATACATTTGCAATGTATCAACATCCCCAAGCTTAACTCCTGCTCGTCCTCGAGTAGGTAAATGATAAAAAGAAAGAATAATTTTTGAGGTGACATGTACTATCATATACTTGATCAAAGTACTTGTAAAACATTCAAAGCTGGGATCATAGTACTTCAATCATAACATGAAAGACAAAGTTCTAGCAATAAGACAAAGAAACTATGATGCAACATGAAAACGCACAAACAAAAGATTCATGAATAACAATGCTTTGCAAGACGTTTGTTTGTTTCACATAATAGTATTCAGCTTGTCCCTCATAGAGTAGCAAATATAAATGCATAGGACACCTTCAAAGTTCATAAGAATGACTAGATACAAATAGTTTAAAACAAGTAATATCAAGGTATGCATCAATCAACTAGTCTTGGGACAATGCACATGGAACTAAGAATGGCCACTATGCTCTCAAAGTAGGTGCATAAAGATAGAAGGTGTAGACTCAATATATAAGTGGAGGAAAGGCTTTCATAAAAGGAAGTAGGGATTAAAGTCTCATAAAGAGCTTCCAAAAATTATGGTACTTATAGCTTTCAGCTCTCATTGCCCCTATCATAAGCATCTTGAAGTGATTAAGGTTAAAGTGAACAAACTATGGTGTATATGCTTGACGAAGTATAAGTTAGGAATCTCATGTCCTTTGAATACGAGGGCCGCTCCTCATGCTACTCAAGTTTAGTCACCGGTAAGTTCTTGTCATCATAAGTACATGTGTATCATAGAGAACCGCCAACGGGGTACCCCTTGCCTGATGATACGGAAGAATCCCCATATCAAAATGACAAGGCAAGCAGACAACGAGCATCTCAACAATCTTCTTATTTACCATGGGAATATGGTGCTTTTTTCTCTCTTTCCTCTTTTCATAATCTCTTTTTTCTTTCTTTTTTCTCTTTTTTCTCAATATAGGACTCTTTTTTTTATAAGAAGAATGCTTCATAGACAGCTCATTATGGTTACGCTATAGGTTTCCACCATGCCAGCATGGATTAAACCAGTGGCCCAGGCGTTTCTCTAACACATATACATAACTCCATGGACTTACAAGCTCCCCCTTCATTTCACACCGACGACATCCATAGACAAAAGAACATGATATCAACTAGGTACAAAGTACCCGTGCAATGTTGAAAGCTTTCCCCATGACAGCATGGTTCTGCTAATCCCTAACAAATAAGTGCAAGCATATACAACATAGACAACACAATGGTTCAAGTTTATTAAGGGCAAGAAAAGTAAAGTGTGCCATCAAGTTCGTGAGAGCTTTAATCACTAGTTTTCTCATAACAAGTTTAATTTGGAAGGTAAACAAAAACATGAATATACTTGGAATAGCATATGCTAGTAGGTAGGTATGGTGGACTCTTTGGAATAACTTGGTTTAAGGAGTTGGATGCATGAGTGGAACTCATACTTGGTTGTGGAGGCTAGCAAAAGACTGGGAGCGACAAACTAAGAGAGCAATAATGGCCATAATCATGTAGAGCGACAAAACATCATTAATCAAAGCATAAAGTGATACTACAAGTTGAAAACTAAAGGATCATAAAGGCTATGTGTCAACACCCAGATTTTTAATCCCAGATGCCCGTTATGCCGTACCTCGCAATCCCAGGATTACCATTTTTGCGAGACATAACGGATTGGATATCACAGTACATCATAAATTATAAACCATACATAAGGTCTTACACGAATAAGGATCTCATGATCCTGTCTTACTACAACAAGCAGCGGAATAAATATATAGCGTAGCGGTGGGGTCCATCTTCAGGGGTACAGGCAATGCTGACGAAGGCAGATAGTTCTAGTTATCATAGTCGTCCGGCTGACCCTCATCTTGATAGTCTCCTTCATAGTCAGGCCATGAGAATAGCCAGGGACAAAAGCCATGAGTACTCTTTAAGTACTCGCAAACTACCACTAACAAGTAGTATAGTGCTAAGTTAAAGTGCTAAATCTAAGTTAACTAAAAAGTTAAGTTTGAAACCTAAGCTGAGTTCAGAAGCAAAGAAGATAAAATAAAGTTCTAGAATCACTTAAGTGGGGAAGCTATTATCATAAGCACAACCCTGTTGTGGTTAACTCAAGATTCATCATTCATCTCATAAGTTGTTTTTAAAACATCTGACAACGAAATAGTATGGCCATTCCAGCTGTCCATAACCGCGGATGCGGCTATTCGAATAGTTTGACACTCTACAGAGGTGGTACACTTTCACCACAAGATTCGATACATCTGTCAGGGATAACCCTGAATCATCATACTTAGTATGCACATAATCAAACATAACCTTCCCTTTACACACCCTAGTATAAGCACCTCTCCTGTGAGCATGGCCTCCTAACCATGACCATCTGTCATCTTGGGCACTGCATAGGTGGACAACATTGAGAGGTAGCCTCAGCTCAAACCTCTCCCGCAAGGGAACTAATACTAATGCATATAAACTTTCGGCTAAGCCTTACCCAATTCAGGTAGTGTGGTTGTACGGTAAATTTGGAATGGTATCGCATCCGAATCCAACCATCAGTTTTATAAAAGGGCTAAGGCTCATGCCTCAAAATTTTCATCATCATAAACCATTTGTGTTTCTCAACACATGTCAAAACATTTCAATAGAATGACTCATCATTCCAAGGTTTTCATAATTCATTTTCACCAATTGTTCCCATCTAAAGTGACTCAAGTTTTGATCTACTCTAAACTACTAAGTTAAGAGTGTTCACTAAGGTGGAAAGATGATGGGTTCAATCTCATGCCATTGAATGACATCTAAAGCTTAGCTAAATAGGTCAAGTTTTATACTCTTTATGCTACCTTTAAAACAAGTAAGGGACTTTGTGTAAAGTAAAGGAAGTAAAGCTTGTAAGGTAATACTTGGGGTAGTAATAGTCAAAGTGGTGTGACCAAAGCATGCCTAAGGCATCTTTGCTCATTCATCTAACTTAATTCTAGCTTGCTAACAATAGCTTGCCTTGGTTGGTGTAGTGGTTGAAGTTTTCTTCTTCTTCTTCTTCTTGGTAGCACTCCTCCTCCTCGTAAGCTTGGTCGGTACTATCTTGTATAAATACATACGGAGTACACAATCACCAAACAATACTTAATTAGTCTAATTTAGTACTCTAAGGCACACAATTGATGATCGATTCTCATCACAAGCATCACAAGTTTTATTCCATAGTTTCGTCCTTTTTATTTTAGAAAAGTAATTTCTACTCATTGAAAAATTAACTAAGATTTAATATTCACCACTTAAAATATGGGATCATGTGGACACATGTCATCACCACATATTCTAACATGTGGGAATGTAATTTAAGGGTTGGATCAAAATTACTTTGGTTTAAGTTCATTATTTAATGATTTAAAGTGACTAGAAATGCCTATATAGCATTATTTTGGAACTAGTCCAAAGTCACTGCATGTAAACCTTAATATTATTACATATTAAGATAGGTATGATGATTTTTGAGAGTTGTAATCAACTCAAAAGCTAACTTGGTTGATTTTATAAAAATGTTGCAAGGTGCAAATGCTTCTAGTTTATTATTTTTACTAGGAGAGATCTATAACTCTAAATGAATTAAATCCAACAGGCTTGGATAGAGCTTTTCAGTAGCTTTCCAACAAAATTGGAATCGCTTCATTTGGATTTGTAAATCTCTCTGAATTGAATTTTGAACTAAGGGACAGAACTAAGTTTAAACTAAAAAGAAAAATCCTAATTCAAACTATCTGGGTCACGCGGGAAACACTAACGGGCCAGCCCAATGTCACTCCACGGCGTGGGGCTCAACTGACAGGGAGGGTCCACCAGTCAGCGACTCATAACGCGCGAAGCGGTACGGGGCAATGTGGGACATTAGATTAGAGTGGGGATCAACGGCTGGGGATCATCGTCGACGACGGACCTATCGCCGGCGAGCTCTAACCCTAGAAGCTCAGTGGGGGTGCATAGGGGGCGTACTAGGGGTCCAACAACGACGACGAGGCGGGCAAACGGTCTGGTGGTCGACGGCGAGCTCAGGGACGGTAGAGGCAGCTCCGGGGGTGGTCGCAATCAGCGGCGCCCTTCTCCTCTAGAGGTGGCCTGCTCCGGTGCAATTCTGGCAAACTGTTGCTCCCCGTGCTCCGGCTAGAGGTGTGGGACGATCAGTGAGGTGAGGGGAGTGGAGTGGTGTGCTGCAAACGGCTGGGGGTGCTCTCCTTTTATAGGCTCGATGGCGAGACAGCGCGGCATGGCTAGTCGACGGTGGCGACATGGCTACAGGCTGCTAGCGGCATGGCTGCGGGTGGCGATCGACGCACGGTCTCCTGGCGGTGCAATAGGGTTTTAATGCAGGCTTAGGGGCGGTGGTATGCGGTCGGGCGGAGCTGGCGCTCTGAGCGGCAGAGGCGACGGCTTTTACGGCGAGCGGTGGATGTGAGGCGTTGGGTGGCGAACGGGCATGTTCGGCATGCTCCCTGGGTCGTGGCGACGCGGTGGGCGTGGGCTGCGGTCGAGCGGCGGCTTGTGCACGCGTGACGGGTGCGGCGCTCTGGCGCGATGGCACTAGGTGCGGGGTTTCCTCGGTGGTCCACGGCTAGGCCTGGCTCGGGGAGGGGACAGTGGGTGGCGGTAAGGTGCTGGCTAGCTGCTAGGCATGGAGAGAGAGGGGGAGGTGGTCTGCTGGAGTGAGGGCATGGTCAGCCGGCGAGTTGATGCTCGGCATGGCATGGCAATGCCACTAGGGGAGTAGGGGATGGGTGCTAATGGCATGGTTAGCTCATGAGGGGACCAAGGGATTAAATGGAGATCATTTGGGGGCAAAACCCTGTTCAAAACAGTGAGCTAGGATTAGGGTGTAAATCATGCCTGCCAAGTGTTTGATGAAATGGCCGCATGAAATTTATTTTTGAATTTTGATAAGATTTTTGGTGGGTTTCCTAGGCATAAGCTTGAGACTCTGTGGTTTCTTGGGTTTTGAAAATTGAGCTTGTTTGAGCGGTTTTTGAAATAGTGGGATCTTCCCATATGAAATAGATTCAATTTTAAACTGTCATTTAAAATTAGCATTTGAATGTTTTTAGCAGATCACAAAGTGGGCCTTGGTACCTCATTATGTGTACTAGACAGGGGTGCAAAGATCCACATTTGTTTCTGTTAAGTTCTGAGTACTAGGAATAGCCAAAGTAGGCATGATAGTTAATTTGGCCAAAATGACCATTCACTTCAATTATTCATTTTGATTTGTTTTTCTTTGGGATTTGTTTGGGAATGATCTAGATGATGTTTAATTCACCTAAGAAACATTTTACAAGCAAAGGATCATAGAACCATGGCAATTCAAATCAACTCCTAATTCAAATGCACCTACACATGAATGCTTTCATATTTTTAAATGGAATAGTTTTTGTTAACCCTAATTTTGAGGATTTGGATCTTGATAAGCTTGGATTAAAGTTTTGGGATGTTACAAACCTTCCCCCCTTAAACAAAATCTCGTCCCGAGATTTACAAAGAAAACTAGGAACTAAAGAGATTTGGGAACTCTGTCCTAATGTAATCTTCGCGCTCCCAAGTGGCTTCCTCCTCGGTATGGTTGCTCCATGGAATCTTGAGAAATTTGATACTCCTGGTCCTGGTGGTTCTGTAGGCTTCTTCTAAGATACGGATGGGCACTTCCCGATAGGTCAGGTCATTGTTGATCTCCATAGCTTGGTGATCGATGTTCTTGAAAACTTCAGTCTTCTCTGGCACTTCTAGGCATTTGCGAAGTAATGAGATATGGAACACATTGTGGATGGATGACATCTCTTCAGGCAGTTCCAGTTGATACGATACTTCTCCTCAACGGTTCAGAATCTTGAAAGGCTCGATATATCTGGGGCTAACTTTCCTTTCAGACTAAAGCGTTGAGTTCCCTTCAATGGTGAAACCTTGAGATATACAAAGTCTCCGATATTGAAAGTCAGGTCTCTCCTTCTCTTGTCAGCATAACTCTTCTGTCTGGATTGGGCGGTCTTGATGTGTTCATGGACTTTGTGAACCTTCTCTTCGGCTTCTCGGAGAATGTCGGGTCCAAAGATCTGACTCTCTCCTACTTGCGACCAATTCAAAGGGGTACGACACTTCCTTCCTTATAGGAATTCAAATGGTGCCATCTGCAAACTAGCTTGATAACTGTTGTTATATGAGAATTCTGCGAAAGGCAGGCAATCTTCCCATTTTGATCCGTATTCCAACACATAAGCTCTAAGCATATCCTCTAAGATCTGGTTGACTCTCTCAGTCTGTCCATCAGTTTGCGGGTGATACGTGGTGCTGAAGTTCAACTTGGTTAACAATCCTTCCTGAACTTTCTGCCAAAATCTCGAGGTAAACTGGGTTCCTCGATCTGATACTATGGTCTTGGGGGTTCCATGCAGACTAACAATCCTAGCAATATACAGTTCTGCTAGTTTCGCACTCTGGTAGGTAGTCTTGACAGGTATAAAGTGGGCTACCTTGGACAGTCTATCAACTATGGCCCAGATTGAGTCATTTCATCTACTAGGAGTAGGCAAACCGGTGATAAAGTCCATTCCGACGGAACCCCATTTCCATTCCGGAATCTGCAATGGTTGCAACAGTCCTGCAGGTCTCTGATGCTCTGCTTTGACTCTTTGACAGATGTCACATTTGGCGATGTAGCTTCCGATTTCTCTCTTCATCTTGTGCCACCAAAATTGCTCTTTCAAATCCGGATACATCTTTCTTCCTCCGGGGTGGATAGAATAAAGAGTATCATGAGCTTACTTCATGATAACTTGCTTCTGTTCCGAATCTGCTGGCACACAGATACGTCCTTTGTACCACAGTACTCCTTCTTCGTCTTCAGTGAATCCAGGTACCTTTCCTGTACCAATACGATGTTTGATTCCGTGATACTTTCATTTCCTTTCTAGGATTCCTTGATTTGGCTAATCAATGTGGGTTGAAGTTCAATGCTAGCTAAGAATCCTTTGCTAACTAGCTCTGTCCTGAACTGCTCCAACTCCACATACAAACTTGGTTGCTTCTCCTTGATCATGGTGTTTAGCCTACACGGCAATCTGCTAAGAGCATCCGCTACCACATTGGCTTTGCCGGGGTGATAGTGAATGTCAAGGTCATAATCCTTGATTAACTCTATCCATCTCCTTTGCCTCATATTCAACTTCTTCTGAGTGAAAATATACTTCAAGCTTTTGTGATCCGAGTAAATCTCACAGTGATTACCCATCAGATAATGACGCCATGTCTTTAATGCCAGCACTATGGCTGCTAATTCAAGATCATGGGTCAGATAGTTCTGCTCATGCTGCTTCAGTTGTCGAGACAGATAAGCGATGACTTTGCCTTCTTGCATTAATACACATCCAAGACCAATCTTGGATGCATCACAATATACATCAAATGGCTTCTTGATATCTGGCATGATCAATATTGGGGCTGATATTAATCTCTTCTTCAGCTCCTGAAAACTGGCTTCACATTTGTCTGTCCATTCAAACTTCTTGTCCTTCTTCAACAATTGGGTCATGGGTCGGGCGATGCTCGAGAATCCTTCTACGAACTTGCGGTAGTATCTCGCTAATCTGGGAAATGCATGAACTTGGGTTTGAGTGGTTGGGGCTTCCCATTCTTCGACATCTTTGATCTTGGCGGGATCAACAGAGACTCCTCCGGCAGACACAATATGTCCTAGGAATCCTACTTCTTTCAGCCAAAACTCACACTTGCTGAACTTGGCATATAACTGATGCTCTCTCACGGTTTCTAGAATGATTCTCAGATGTTGCTCATGCTCTTCTTCTGACTTGGAGTAGATAAGGATGTCGTTGATAAACACAACTACAAACTTATCTAGGAAATTCATAAAGATCTTATTCATGAGATTCATGAAATAAGCAGGGGCATTGGTTAATCCAAAAGACATAACCGTATACTCGTATAAACCATCGCGAGTAGTAAAGGCGGTCTTCGGAATATCCATTGCACGAATCTTAAGTTGGTGATAACCAGTCCTAAGATCAATCTTTGAGAATACCTAGGCTCCGGTCAACTGATCAAATAGATCCTCTATCTTTGGCAAGGGGTACTTGTTCTTAATGGTGACATCATTCAACTTTCTGTAATCTGTACACAGACGATTGCCTCCATCTTTCTTGTCGATGAATAACACTGGTAATCTCCATGGCGATGCGCTTGGCTAAATCAAGCCTGCCACTAACATGGCATCTAACTGCTTCTTCAACTCAAATAACTCTGAGGGGTTCATGCTATAGGTTCTCTGGGCTATGGGTCCGGTTCCGGGGATTAGTTCGATAATGAACTCAATATCCCTATCCGGAGGCATACCTGACAATTCATATGGGAATACGTCGGGGTATTCATAGACTACTCTTACTTGGTATATGGTGGGTAGGGCTAGACTCTTGTTGCACTTGGATTGACGGGGTAAGTTTCAGAGATATGCTCTATTGTTACTCCAGAACTACTGGTCATGGTGATGGCTTTCTTAGCACAGTCTATCAGTCCTTTATGCCTTGACATCCAGTCCATACCTAGTACTACTTCCAATCCTTTAGTTCCAAGTACTATTAGGTTGGCATAAAAATCTATCCCATGTATTCTGATAGGTACCGCTTTGCAAATTTTTCTAGCTTTTGTAGTTGATCCAGGGATTTGAACTATCATGACATGCTTCAGGTTGGTTGGGTGAATCTTACTAGTGCATGCAAATTCTTCGGTGACAAATGAATGCGATGCTCCCGAATCAAACAATACTCTTGCAAAAACTGAGTTGACAGAAAACATACCCAGCACTCATCTGGTGCTTCTTGGGCTTCTTCTGCGTTCATGTGGAAGAGACGACCGTTGCGGTTGTGAGGGTTCCCTGGGGCAAACCTTCTTCCTGGTTGAACGCGGCGCTGCTGTTGAACTGGGGCATTCGTAGTGGCATTGGCGACAGTCTTCTTGGGACACTCATTGGAGTAGTGGCCCTTCACTCCACACTCAAAACAAGTGATCTGGGACTTGTCCTTAACTGCGATAGGTACAACATTGCTGCCAGTTCTGGGTGCAATACTATTGTTGTTGTTGCTCTTTGGAGGGGCACGGTTGAAATTGTTAGCATTGCCGGAGTTGTGATGGTTTCCTTCGGATTTCACATTGCCTCCGCTACGGTTGGGGTAGCTTGGGCGAGACATTAGGGGTCGGTTGTTCCTTGGTGCATATCCTGGTGAGGGGTTGGGATGGTACTTCTGGTGACTGCTGGATCCTGATTGCTGCATCATACGACGTTTGCGGTTGTCGTTTGCCTGATTAATCTTCCCTTCCATCTGAATGGCAGAGTCGACTAGCTCTTCGAGATCCTGAAAACGGATGTTGACGAGGACAGTCTGCATCTCATCATGTAGTCCGTTCAAGAATCTCTCCTTCTTCTTGGCCTCCGTGTTGATCTCATCAGGTGCATATCTGGCAAGTGACAGGAATCTGTCACGGTACTCCACCACAGTCATTCTTCCTTGCTTCAATTTGCGGAACTCATCTCTCATTCGGTTGACTAGACCCTGTGGCACGTGGGTGCAGCTGAACTTGACTTTGAATGCTTCCCATGTCATAACTTGACCATGGTTCATATTGCGGATACTATTCCACCAAGCTCTTGCATCTCCCGCCAGATAGTGGGTGGCAAAGAGAACTTTCTCGTTTTCATCAACTCCTGCAACTTCTAGGTTGTTTTCCATTGTCTGTAACCAGTCATCAGCAACTAATGGGTTTTTAGATTGGTTGAAGATTGGGGGATTTGTATTCTGGAAGTTTTTTAGCTTGGATCCTTGATGATCCTGATTTCCATGCCCTTGGTTGTTGAGAAACATCTGGGCGATCTACTGCAATGTTGCTAAGTTGGCTTGACGTTCTTCCCTGCTTGCTTCACGGTCTGTGATGAGATTCTGCAAGATCTGCAGCATTGGGTCCTGCGACGAGCTGCTCCCTCCTTGGTTTCCACGAGTCATCTGAGGATTTAGATAGATATAGGGGTAAGAGGGAAATTCTAAGGTTCATGGTTTTGGTTTCAAAGCTAAAACTTTGAGTTAGACTCAGGTTTTTTTCAACTAACTCCATTTCATTCATGCGAACAAACACACGATACATCACACACCACAACAAACAAAGGAAAAAGATGGTTTGAAGAACCATTCTACAAGCTACGATATAGTGGGAACGATACATCTCATGCTACGACAGTGCTCTAGTGCATCTACTCATTGTCGATGAAGTCGGAGTCCTCATCGTCAGCGTAGAAGTCCACGACATCCTCCTCTATAAAGTTATCATCATTGCTGAGGTAAGAATCCATGTCTCCCTGGATGTCTTCACCCTCATCTTCTTCTTCCTTGGCGGCAAGCGGAGCTTCCTGCTCCTTGACGGTCTTCTCGAGGTCGGCCACCTTCTTGCAAAGACGGGCGATGGTGCGATCCTTCTTTGCACGCTGGCGGCAAAGAGACTAGCGATCCTGGACGAGCAGTGCGAAAGTCTGGGCCTTCTAGTCGGCAATGGCATGGTTCTGGTTGGCTAGCTCCCTGGCATTGTCCAGTTCCTGCCGTCTATCATGCAACAAGAAGTCAAGATTCTCCACTTGACGCCTCAACTCTGGGTGACTTGGCATCTCCATCGGCATTCCCATGAAGTCACGTCTTGCAGAGTGAGCAAAACGGGTTCCTTGGATTTTGTTGATGCTGAGGGCACATAGACGTGCGAGAGCTTCATGCATTGCCCTGTCTAATCCATCTAGCTAGTTGTTCTCTCTCACGGAGAACTGAATTCTCCTGGATGTTGGTGCTTCAATGCTTCCTCTAAGATCAGCGGTGACTAGCCACTGTAGGTCTCCTCCTGGGGTTCCTGGAAGTTGAGCTCCAAGAAACTCCGGATGTGGGCGTCCCAATAACTCTGACAGTGAATCCAAATCCCTCTCGAAGATCAGCTGACCTCTGTTTCCCAACTGGTAAAACTTGCTGAACTGAGTCTCCATCTACAAGAATTAAGGATGAGGAAATTAGTGAAGTGACCAAGTGTGTCAAATTTTAAGTAATAATGTAAGGATTTTGAGGAACATGAATTTTTGAGAAAGAATGAATTCCCAAGGATAATAGAGGAGATAGTTTTTCATAAATACTCACTTTGGTTTTGAAACTAAATTTTTGTTCGGACGTCCATTCTAACTAGGGTCTCCTATGGTCAGGATGGCTCTGATACCAACTTGTCAACACCCGGATTTTTAATCCCAGATGCCCGTTATGCCGTACCTCGCAATCCCAGGATTACCATTTTTGTGAGACATAACGGATTGGATATCACAGTACATCATCCATTACAAACCATACATAAGGTCTTACACGAATAAGGATCTCATGATCCAGTCTTAATACAACAAGCAGTGGAATAAATATAAAGCATAGCGTTGGGGTCCATCTTCAGGGGCACAGGCAATGCTGACGAAGGCAGATAGTCCTAGTTATCATAGCCGTCCTGCTGGCCCTCATCTTGATAGTCTCCTTCATAGTCTGGCCATGAGAATAGCCAGGGACAAAAGCCATGAGTACTCTTTAAGTACTCGCAAACTACCACTAACAAGTAGTATAGTGCTAAGTTAAAGTGCTAAATCTAAGTTAACTAAAAAGTTAAGTTTGAAACCTAAGTTGAGTTCAGAAGTAAAGAAGATAAAATAAAGTTCTAGAATCACTTAAGTTGGGAAGCTATTATCATAAGCACAACCCTGTTGTGGTCAAGTCAAGATTCATCATTCATCTCATAAGTTGGTTTTAAAACATCTTACAACGAAACAGTATGGCCATTCCAATTGTCCATAACCGCGGACGCAACTATTCGAATAGTTTGACACTCTACAGAGGTGGTACACTTTCACCACAAGAGTCGATACATCGATCAGGGATAACCCTGAATCATCATACTTAATATGCAGATAATCAAACATAACCTTCCCTTTACACACCCTAGTATAAGCACCTCTCCTATGAGCATGGCCTCCCAACCATGACCATCTATCATCTTGGGCACTGCATAGGTGGACAACATTGAGAGGTAGCCTCAGCTCAAACCTCTCCCGCGAGGGAACTAATACTAATGCATATAAACTTCCGGCTAAGCCTTACCCAATTCAGGTAGTGTGGTTGTACGGTAAATTTGGAATGGTATCGCATCCGATTCCAACCATCAGTTTTATAAAAGGGCTAAGGCTCATGCCTCAACATTTTCATCATCATAAACCATTTGTGTTTCTCAACACATGTCAAAACATTTCAATAGAATGACTTATCATTCCAAGGTTTTCATAATTCATTTTCACCAATTGTTCCCATCTAAAGTGACTCAAGTTTTGATCTACTCTAAACTACTAAGTTAAGAGTGTTCACTAAGGTGGAAAGATGATGGGTTCAATCTCATGCCATAGAATGACATCTAAAGATTAGATAAATAGGTCAAGTTTTATACTCTTTATGCTACCTTCAAAACAAGTAAGGGACTTTGTGTAAACTAAAGGAAGTAAAGCTTGTAAGGTAATATTTGGGGTAGTAATAGTCAAAGTGGTGTGACCAAAGCATGCCTAAGGCATCTTTGCTCATTCATCTAACTTAATTCTAGCTTGCTAACAATAGCTTGCCTTGGTTGGTGCAGTGGTTGAAGCTTTCTTCTTCTTCTTGGTAGCACTCCTCCTCCTCGTAAGCTTTGTCGGTACTATCTTCTATAAATACATACGGAGTACACAATCACCAAACAATACTTAACTAGTCAAATTTATTACTCTAAGGCACACAATTGATGATCTATTCTCATCACAAGTTTTATTCCATAGTTTCCTCCTTTTTATTTTAGAAAAGTAATTTCTGCTCATTGAAAAATTAACTAAGATTTAATATTCACCACTTAAAATATGGGATCATGTGGACACATGTCATCACCACATATTCTAACATGTGGGAATGTAATTTAAGGGTTGGATCAAAATTACTTTGGTTTAAGTTCATTATTTAATGATTTAAAGTGACTAGAAATGCCTATATAGCATTATTTTGGTACTACTCCAAAGTCACTGCATGTAAACCTTAATATTATTACATATTCAGATAGGTATGATGAAATGTGATTTTTGAGAGTTGTAATCAACTCAAAAGCTAACTTGGTTGATTTTATAAAAATGTTGCAAGGTGCAAATGCTTCTGTTTTATTATTTTTACTAGGAGAGATCTATAACTCTAAATGAATTAAATCCAACGGGCTTGGATAGAGCTTTTCAGTAGCTTTCCAACAAAATTGGAATCACTTCATTTGGATATGTAAATCTCTCTGAATTGAATTTTGAACTAAGGGACAGAACTAATTTTAAACTAAAAGAAAAATCCTAATTCAAACTATCTGGGTCGCGCGGGAAACGCTAACGGGCCGGCTCAGTGTCACTCCGCACCGCGGGGCTCAACTGACAGGGGGGTCCACCATTCAGCGACTCATAACGTGCGAAGCAGTACAGGGCAATGTGGGACGTTAGATTAGAGTGGGGATCAACGACTGGGGATCGTCGTCGACGACGGACCTGTCGCCGACGAGCTCTAACCCTAGCGGCCCAGTGGGGTGCATAGGGGGCGTACCAAGGCTCCAGCGACGATGGCGAGGCGGGCAGATGATCTGGTGGTCGACGGCGAGCTCAGGGACGGTCGAGGCAGCTCCGGGGGTGGTCGCAATCAGCGGCGCCCTTCTCCTCCAGAGGCGGCCTGCTCTGGTGCAATTCTGGCGAACTGCTGCTCCCCGTGCTCCGGCTAGAGGTGTGGGACGATCAGTGAGGTGAGGGGAGTGGAGTGGTGTGCTGCAAATGACTGGGGGTGCTCTCCTTTTATAGGCTCGACGGCGGGATAGCGTGGCATGGCCAATCGACGGTGGCGACATGGCTACGGGCTGCTAGTGGCATGGCTGCGGGTGGCGATCGACGCGCGGTCTCCTGGCGGTGCTCTAGGGCTTTAATGTGGGCTTAGGGGCGGTGGTATGCGGTCGGGCGGAGCTGGCGCTCTGAGCGGTAGAGGCGGCGGCTTCTGTGGCGAGCGGTGGCTGTGAGACGTTGGGCGGCGAACTGGCATGTCCGGCGTGCTCCCTGGGTCGTGGCGACACGGTGGGCGCGGGCTGCGGTCGAGCGGCGGCTTGTGCACGCGTGCCGGGTGCGGCGCTCTGGCGCGTGCTCGGCATGGCGTGGTGGCACTAGGCGCGGGGTTTCCTTGGTGGTCCATGGCTGGGCCTGGCTCGGGGAGGGGACAGTGGGTGGCGGTGAGGTGCTGGCTAGCTGCTAGGCATGGAGAGAGAGGGGGAGGTGGCCTGCTGGAGTGAGGGCATGGTCGGCTGGCGAGTTGATGCTCGGCATGGCATGGCAATGCCACTAGGGGAGTAGGGGATGGGTGCTAATGGCATGGTTATCTCATGAGGGGACCAAGGGATTAAATGGAGATCATTTGGGGGCAAAACCCTGTTCAAAACAGTGAGCTAGGATTAGGGTGTAAATCATGCCTGCCAAGTGTTTGATGAAATGGCCGCATGAAATTTATTTTTGAATTTTGATAAGATTTTTGGTGGGTTTGCTAGGCATAAGCTTGAGACTCTGTGGTTGCTTGGGTTTTGAAAATTGAGCTTGTTTGAGTGGTTTTTGAAATAGTGGGATCTTCCCATATGAAATAGATTCAATTTTAAACTGTCATTTAAAATTAGCATTTGAATGTTTTTAGCAGATCACAAAGTGGGCCTTGGTACCTCATTATGTGTACTAGCAAGGGGTGCAAAGATCCACATTTGTTTCTGTTAAGTTCTGAGTACTAGGAATAGCCAAAGTAAGCATGATAGTTAATTTGGCCAAAATGACCATTCACTTCAATTATTCATTTTGATTTGTTTTTCTTTGGGAATGATCTAGATGATGTTTAATTCACCTAAGAAACATTTTACAAGCAAAGGATCATTGAACCATGGCAATTCAAATCAACTCCTAATTCAAATGCACCTACACATGAATGCTTTCATATTTTTAAAAGGAAAAGTTTTTGTTAACCCTAATTTTGAGGATTTGGATCTTGATAAGCTTGGATTAATGTTTTGGGATGTTACACTATGGTGACTTGAGATAGTCATAACATGGTGTGAGCATGCATCAAGTCAACCCAAATAAAGCATCAAAGGAGAATACCACTATACTATGCTTTAATATGCTAAAACAACACATGATTCATCCAAGGCACATTAAGCAATCTCAATTGTTTATAACAAGTCATGCTACAACAAAGAATACTAAGCATAAATCCAAAACAATATCAAGCATGGCATGACAAAGCATAGGCCACAGTCAAAAACAAGCTCTCTTTACCACTTAAGCATGAACTTTCTTACTCTTTTCCAAACCAAACCAAACTATTTGAAAACCAATGTATGAAAGAGGGGGTCCAACCAATTTATTCATCAAACTAAGCAAACCAATCAAACGAAAAACCAAAACAAAAACGAAAAAAGAAGACGCTCCAAGAACAACACAACTGTGCATTAAACAATAAAAATAAAGCATTTGGAAGAAACCTGGGATTTTTATTGATGAAGAAGGGGATGACTTGGGCATCCCCAAGCTTTGACACTTGTACTTATTGGATATTTCTTGGGGTGACACGCGTGGCATCCCCAAGCTTGAGCTTTAGTCCATCCTTCATCTCATTACTCATTCCTTCCATACACCTGAAAATTTTCCTTCATACAAAACTTCACACAATCTTTATTAGCAACATTAGTGCACTCAAGATAATAGGTCTTTAAGGTTCAGTTATAACACCAAGAAAACTTAGATTAAAACACTAGCTATTGTAAAACTTCCCTCAAAAAGCTTAATTCCCCAAAAGAACTCAAAAAGGAACCAACAAGAAGCAAATACAGAAAATGGCAGAAATCTGTCAAAACAGACCAGTAGGTGAAGACGAATTTTTTCGAAGACCTTCTGTTGCTCAAATCAAAAAGTGTTGAACTAACGAAAGTTATATAACAACCTGGGTCATAAGCAAAAAAAATCACGCCTCAAAAAGATGGTCAGAGATTTTGCACGAATATTTATGGTGAAGCACAGAAATCTGTTTCGGGACAGCAACTTTCCCAATCATTACTTCTCTCTTATTTGAGATTACTCTTGGCACAAAAACCAAATAAAAAGGATAAGGAGCGGTTATTACTGAAGTAATAACTTCCAAGACTCATCTAAAACTTTTGGGTTATCTCCCAATAAGTACTTTTCTTTAACGCCTTTAAGTTAGGCATAAGAAGCAAGAAAGAATCAAGTGTTCTCAAATGAAGAAGCATTAAAACCAAATTTTGTTTTCATAGGAGAGGTAAAAGAAATCTTCTCTCTCTTCTTAGGCAAGAGTTCTATACCTTTCTTGAGTGGGAGTTGATATTTAATGGTGCCTTCTTTCATATCAATAATGACACCAACAGTTCTAAGAAAAGGTCTTCCCAAAGTAATAGGACAAGAAGCATTCCATTCAACATCCAAAACATAGAAATCAACGACGACATAGACATTGTTAACCATAATAAGAACATCATTAAGACTCCCCATGAGTTTCTTTTTAGCATTATTATCAAGTGGGACATTCAAATAACAATCTTCAAGTGGTGGCAAATCAAGCATATCATAAATCCTTCTAGGCATAATAGAAACACTACTATCAAGATCACATAAAGCTTTAAAATAAAAGTCATTCACTTTCATATTAATGATGGGTTCCCAACCATCTTCTTGTTTTATAGGAATAGAAGCTTTATGTTTCATCTTTTCTTTTTTAATCTTTATGAGAGCATCAGTAATTTGTTTTGTAAAGGCCATGTTCATAGCACTAGCATTAGGACTTTTAGTAAGCTTTTGTAGGAACTTAATAACTTCAGAGATATTGCAACCATCAAGATCAAAATCAAAATTATATTCTAAAGTAGTTGAACTATTACTAGCCTCAACACTAGTGGTGGTGATAGTAGAAACACTAATGTTTCTAGCAATTCCATCATCTCTTTCCCACTTAGCATGTAATTCAGCAAATAGTCTAACATTTTCATCAATTCTTACTTGTATAGCATTAGTAGCTGCAAAGGGATTATCAATAGTTTCAGGTTTAGCAACCATTTTATTAATCAATGAAGATTGAGCTTCAGACAAAGATGATATATTCCTTTCAGCATTAGAAAGTTTCAATTGTAAACTAGGAATTTCCCTATTTAGACTCTCAAGTTGATGGCTAATGTTCTTCAAAATGGTAGATTGTTCCTCCATAGTTTTAGTAAATAGTTGATTTTGCTCATATTGCATTTGCATGAAGTTCTCAGTGGCTCTTTCAACTTCTAAAATTCTTCCTTCACTAGGTAATCCAGGTTTACCATTATAACCATAAGTACTATTAGAAGGGTAGGGCATGTAATTGTTATTACCATAAGCATTGTTGCCAAAATTATTATTTCTTATAAAGTTCACATCAACTTGCTCTTCTTGAGCAACCAAAGAGGCTAAAGGAACATTATTTGGATCAATATGGGCTTTCCCATTAACAAGCATAGACATAATAACATCAATCTTCTCACTCAAGGAGGAGGTTTCATCAACAGAATTTACCTTCTTACCTTGTGGAGCTCTTTCAGTATGCCATTCAGAATAGTTAACCATCATATTATCCAGAAGCTTTGTTGCAGCACCCAAAGTAATGGTCATAAAGGTACCTCTAGCAGCAGAGTACAATAGGTTCCTTGAAGAATAGTTCAATCCTGCATAAAAGGTTTGGATGATCATCCAAGCAGTCAGTCCATGAGTGGGACAATTCTTTACCAAAGATTTCATTCTTGCCCAAGCTTGAGCAACATGTTCATTATCAGATTGTTTAAACTTCATTATTTCACTTCTCATAGATATAATCTTAGTAGGAGGATATTATTTTCCAATGAAAGCATCCTTGCACTTAGTCCAAGAATCAATACTATTCCTAGTTAAGGAATTCAACCATTCTTTAGCTTTTCCTCTCAAAGAGAAAGGAAACAATTTCAGCTTAATAATATCACCATCTATATCCCTATGCTTTTGCATCTCACAAAGTTCAACAAAGTTATTTAGATGGGCAGCAACATCTCCATTACCAATACCAGAAAATTGTTCTCTCATAACAAGATTGAGTAAAGAAGGTTTTATCTCAAAGAAAGTATCTTCAGGCACAGGCGGAACAATAGGTGTGCTCATGAAATCATTGTTGTTGGTGCTAGTGAAGTCACACAACTTAATGTTTTCAAGAGTAGTCATTTTTGTGTTTTTGTTAAAGAAAGAAAACTTGTAAAACTAAACTTTTTTGTGTTTTTTGATAAAGAAACAAGCAAACAAAGCAAAAAGAAACTAAGGAAAACAAAAAATAACAAAGTAAAGAGATTCGTAATGAGGGACTCCCCTTATGAAGATGTCCTTGACTCCCCGGCAACGGCGCCAGAAAAATACTTTGATGGCTCGTGATTGATGAGATCGTTGGGGAACCCCAAGAGGAAGGTATGATGAGCACAAAAGTAAGTTACCCTCAGTTATGAAACCAAGGTTTAATCGAACTAGTAGGAGCAAGGAAACACCCCAAAGGTGTTGCTAGCTGAGCCTTGGCATGGCGCACTACCGGTGCTAGTAGCAACATGGAGACCTGCACAACACAACCACAGAACTTTGTCCCCAACTTATGATGAGGTTGTCAATCTCACCGGTTTTGCTGAAAACAAAGGATTAAACGTATCAAATGGAAGGAAGTAATAGTTTGCAGAAAGTAAAGACAAAGCGGTAAATAGTTTATAGATTGTATGTAAAAGAAAGGACCGGGCTCCATAGTTCACTAGAGGTGGCTCTCCTTAAGATAGATAACATGCTGGGTGAACAAATTACAGCGGGGCAATTGACAAACATCGAGAAAGCATACAATCATATACTAATCATCTTGACTCCTTTGAGACTTGATTGGGCATTACAAAATTATACATAGACCGCCATCCAACTGCATCTATGACTAATAATCCACCTTCAGGTTATCATCCGAACCCCCTCCAGTATTAAGTTGCAAGCAACAGATTATTGCTTTACGAATTGCGTGTAATGTAAACAATACGATTGTTATATGAACAAAGGATTGTTGTTTTCTCCGTAGTATCCACAGCACATCTAGTACCTTAGAGATTTCTGTCACTTCCCTAGATTACCAGAGGCATGAACCCACTATCGATCATAAATACTAACTCTTGGAGTTGCTAGCATCTACTTCGCCAAGATAGCTACTAACAACAGAAAGCATGCAAGATCACAAATAACAAAGACATGATAGAATCAATAATCAATCTGAAATAGCATCTCAATATCCATCGGATCCCCACAAACACAACATGCAGAATTACAAATAGATGATCTTGATCATGAACGAAGCTCACAAGATCTAAACATGAAAGCACAAAGGAGGAGAACCAGCGATATAGCTACTACATGGACCCGTAGTCCACAAATGAACTACTCACGCATCACACCGGAGGCTTGCATGATGATGAAGAAGGCCTCCAGGGTGAATTCCCCTCTCTAGCAGGGTGCTTGATACATTGTAAATGTATCTATAATTTTTGATGTTCCATGCTTGGTTTTATCCACTTTCTTGTGTTTTGTTCCATCTTTGGAATACTTTTATTATGATTTCTTGGACTAACCTATTAACAAGAGCTACAGTGCCAGCTGCCTGTTTTCTGTTGTTTTTGGTTCCAAAAAAGTCAGAAAATGAATATTCTCGGAATTGGACGGGACAAAAGCCAAAGTGCCTATTTTTCCGGAAGGGATCAAGTGCCAGAATATGAGACGGGGAAGGCCTGGGGGCCGGCCACACCACCTGGCCGCGCGGCCAGGCCTGGCCCATGCCAGGGGGTGGTCTGGCCGACCCCAGCACCCCCTCGGCCTCTCCTTCCGCCTATAAGTTGCCCTCGGGACGAAAACCCTAAGCACCCGATCAAAAATCAACGAAAGAGTCTGTAGCCGCCGTCATCTCCATCCCTAGATCGGGAGGGATCTGAAGCTCTTCCCGGCACCCTACCGGAGAGGGGAATTCACCCTGGAGGCCTTCTTCATCACCATGCAAGCCTCCGGTGTGATGTGTGAGTAGTTCATCCTTGGACTACGGATCCATGTAGTAGCTAGATGGCTGGTTTCTCCTCCTTTGTGCTTTCATGTTTAGATCTTCTGAGCTCCGTTCATGATTAAGATCATCTATTTGTAATTCATACATCTTGTGTTTGCGGGGATACGATGGATATTGAGATGCTATTTCAGATTGATTATTGATTCTATCATGTCTTTGTTATTTGAGATCTTGAATGCTTTCCGTTGTTAGTAGCTATCTTAGCCAAGTAGATGCTAGCAACTCCAAGAGTTAGTATTTATGCTCGATAGTGGGTTCATGCCTCTGGTAATCTGGGGAAGTGACAGAAATCTCTAAGGTACTAGATGTGCTGTTGCTACTAGGGAGAAAACAACGATCCTTTGTTCATAGAACAATTGTATTGTTTACTTTACACGCAGTTCGTAAATCAATAATCTGTTGCTTGCAACTTAATACTGGAGGGGGTTCGGATGATAACCTGAAGGTGGATTATTAGTCATAGATTCAGTTGGATGGTGGTCTATGTATTATGTTGTAATGCCCAATCAAGTCTCAGAGGAGTCAAGATGATTAGTATATGCATGTATTGCTTTCTCGGTGTTTGTCAATTGCCCCGCTGTAATTTGTTCACCCAGCATGTTATCTATCTAAGGAGAGCCACCTCTAGTGAACTATGGATCCCGGTCCTTCTTCTTTACATACAATCTACAATCTTTTACTGCTTTGTGTTTACTTTCTGCAAACTTTTACTTCTTTCCATTCGATACGTTTAATCCTTTGTTTTCCGCAAAACACGGTGAGATTGACAACCTCATCGCAAGTTGGGGACAAAGTTCTGTGGTTGTGTTGTGCAGGTCTCCACGTTGCTACTAGCACCGGTAGTGCGCCCTGCCAAAGCTCAGCTAGTAACACCTTTGGGGTGTTTCCTTGCTCCTACTGGTTCAATTAAACCTTGGTTTCATAACTGAGGGAAACTTGTTGCTGTGCTCATCATACCTTCCTCTTGGGGTTCCCAACGAGCTCTACATCAACACCGCCATCAAGCATTTTTCTGGGCGCCGTGCATTGAGCCATCAGTGCTTGGAAGAGCTTCAGATCCCTCCTAATCTAGGATGGAGATGACGGCGGCTACAGACTCTTTCGTGGATTTTTGGTCGGGTCCTTAGGGTTTTGGTCTCGAAGGCAAAATATAGGTGGAAGGAGAGGCCGAGGGGGTGCTGGGGTCGGCCAGACCTGTTGGGTCCGCATCATAGAAAACAAAGAAAATTCCTACGGTGTGAACTACACTCCAAGATCTATCTACTAGGTACAAAGCAACGGGTGGACATACATCCAACGAGAACTTACCCTCGTAGACAACGAGCTTTGTTAACGAGTAGGAACTCGTGGTTGATGTAGTCGTACATTTGCCGATCTCAAGATCGTGAGGAAGTCCGAGCGCCGCAACTCAGCAGCGCATCCACACTCGCACACACGTTCAAGCCACCGGACAACCTCCACCTCCTCGCTCCAGCGATCTAGTGGAACAGACTTGCCACCCTTCTTTCCTTTGTGCTTGCCTTTCTTGTCCTTCTTGAAACCGGTAGTCCTATTGATCATCAACACTTGATGTTCTTTCCTAATCTCCACTTCTGCAGTCTTAAGCATTGACAGAAGCTCGGGAAGAGACTTCTTCATGCCCTGCATATTATAGTTCATCACGAATCTCTTGTAGCTAGGTGGCAGAGATTGGAGAACACGATGTATTCCTAAGTCAATGGGAATCGTTATTCCCAAGGACACAAGCTTATCGGCGTACCCAGACATTTTGAGTACGTGCTCACTAACGGAGCTGTTTTCCTCCATCATGCAGCTAAAGAACTTTTCTGTAGCATTATAACTCTCTACGGCAGCATGGGTATCGAAAATCATTTTCAATTCTCCCATGGTATCAAAGGCATTACCATTTTCGAAACGCTTTCGAAGTTCTGGCTCTATCCCATACAGTATGCCGCAATGAACTAAGTTGTGGTCCTCCTGACGAGTCACATAGACATTTTTTTTCCTCGTCAGGGGCATCAGGAGCTGGTGGGGGGCCTAGCGGCGCATCTAGCACATATTGCTTTTGTGCAGCAGTGAGGAGAATCCTCAAATTCATAGCCCAGTTGGTGAAGTTGCTACCATTCACAGCAAGTTTCTCTTTCTCCATGCACACATTGAAATTAAAAGCAGGTGGTGCCATCTACAACAGAATTTGTAAAGTTTATTTAGACTAAGTTTATGCTAGATTGAGTTCAACTAATCCAAATTACTAATGAACTCCCACTCAAAAACGACATCCCTCGTGTCCTTTTGGTGATTACATGAACCAAATCCACTGTACCAAGTCCGATCATCACGTGAGTTGATATAGCTTCAAAGGCGAGCATCTATATGGACATCATATCAACCATATGACTCATGCTTAACCTTTCGGTCCGTGTTCCGGGGCCATGTCTGTACATGCTAGGCTCGCCAAGTAAGAACCTTAGTATTCGCATGTGTAAAACTTTCTTACACCCGTTCCTATGAAAGCGTAGATTCGAGTACACCCGATCATCACGTGATGTCTCGAAACACGATCCATAGAACGGTGCATACTCAAGGAAGAACACATTTTTATCTTGATATCTAAAAGAGGGATCATCTTATAATGCTATCAAACGCGCCAAACTAGCAGTATAAGATGCTAACATCTAATGTGTAAAGTGAGAGGATATGGTCCATGCATTTGATCTCTATCACTTGAATCATGGTATGATCTCTATCATTCCTTGTGTGTAAGGCCAAGGTCTATGGAACTTACACATTGAGTGTGTTGTGAGAGTATCCACCATACATCTACTTACAACAATACCATATCAATACACTAGCCCAGCAACGATCTAAACTAGACGCCTCTAATTTATCAATTGCAAGTTTTATGTGGCTTAGGGCTTTCGAAAATAGAACCATTCTTACCTACGAACATGAACCACAACGAGGATAACTAAGTTATTAGCAACTCGTTGTAAATCAGATATTGACTATAGTAGGAGAGATAGACACCCGCCAGTCACTTATGCAAAACAAGTTGCATGTCAGTCGTGGAACCGGTCTCATGTACGATGACATGTAAGGTTGGTCCGGGCCGCTTCATCCCACTATGCCACCAGTATCCAAAATACATAGAAGATGCAATAACATGATCATCATCGCCCACATATCAACCATATGTGTACTAACCGTGCTAAGCACCTACGCATAGATCAGGCTCTGATACCACTGTTGGGTCCGCAGCATAGAAACCAAAAAAAAATCCTACGGTGTGAACTACACGCCAAGATCTATCTACTAGGTACAAAGCAACGGGTGGACCTACATCCAACGAGAAATTACCCTCGTAGACAACGACCTTTGTTAACGAGTAGGAACTCGTGGTTGATGTAGTCGTACACTTGCCGTTCTCAAGATCGTGAGGAAGTCCGAGCGCCGCAACTCAGCAGCGCATCCGCACTCGCACACACGTTCAAGCCACCGGACAACCTCCACCTCCTCGCTCCAGCGATCCAGTGGAAGCAACAACTCCTTCCAGACGAAATGCCACCGAGAACATGTATCTCGCTAATCCGAGACCATGGGGGAATAATTCTAGAGGGGGAGAGAGATCCTTCACAAGGAGGTGTGAGGATGAAGGAGGGAATGGGTGGCCTTTTATAGGAGGAGGGGGGGTGCCCCCTCTCTCCATGGCCGGCGCTTGGGGGGGTGACCCCTCACCTCCCCCATTCATGTGGTGGTAACCCCTCCACATTAAAATGCCTCTTCACATTCCCTTTTAAAGTCTCCACTTTAAATGCATTAAGTTTCTCCAAATTTAATGCTCTCTCATTTAATAAAACTCTTTTTATTAAATTTATTCAGAATTTTGTTAATTACTTTAATTAACAAACATTCACATATAGCCCCTTGCAATATTTCAATATCACATGGAGAACAACCTTCTGCAATTTCACCCGAAACAATTTCCAGTTTCTATTGAAACAATTCCTGCGCTTTGCAATTCTTTCGTCTGAAACATATGTGCTCCAAAATGTTGTCCGGTAACTCTTAAGTGTGCCACCCTATGGTTCGCGAATAATGCAGACATGATCGAGACCCTTCTCTGATCAATAATCAGCAGCGGGACCTGGAGATCCGTACTGACTCCTACACATTCAAAGATGACTCCCGTGATCGTGAGAAACTTTAACGCTTGTAACTAAATCCCTTTGTCTGTTGATATATTACATGTCCGAGATTCGATCATCGGTATCTCCATACCTAGTTTGATCTCGTTACAGACATGCACTCTTTTCTCGTTCCCGTGATATAACATTCTAGTGATCACATCACTTGCTTGCAAGCTATCCTAATGTGATATCACCGAGAGGGCCCCGAGTATATCTATCCGTCATCTGGATTGACAAATTCCACTCTTGATCCATGAGCCTCAACATAACACCTTCATAGTACTGAACCCATCTTTATAGTCACCCTGTTACGGTGTGACGTTTGATGTTATCAAGATACTCTTCCGGTGTTAGCAATTAACATGATCTCATGGTCTAAGGATAAAGATTACTTCGTATGATGTTATAGCAATTTAAACATAATGACTTGATCGTAGTGCTATACTTTGGATGAATGTTCATCACATCATTCCACCAATGGTGTGACCTTGTTATTAACAACATCCAATGTCCATGATCAGGAAACCTTGATCATCCTGTTAATCAACAAGCTAGTCTATAAGAGAGGCATGACTAGGAACCCTTTTTGTTTATTAAACACACATGTATTAATGTTTCCGAATCAATACATTTCTAGCATGTAAAATAAACATCTATCATATATAAGGAATATATAATAACAACTTTATTATTGCCTCTCCGGGCATATTTCCTTCAGTCTCCCACTTGCACTAGAGACAATAATCTAGTTCACATAGTGATAAATCTAACACCCATGGAGTTCTGGTGTTGATCATGTCTTGACCTAGGGAGAACTTTAGTCAACGGATCTGCTACATTCAGGTTCGTGTGTACTTTACAAATCCTTATATCTCCATCCTTGACATGCTCGCAGATGGATTGAAACTGGCGCTTCATATGTTTGGAATTCTTGTGAGACCTTGGTTCCTTTGCGTTGGCTATGACTCCATTGTTGTCACAATAGATCACCATCAAGTCCAACGCACTGGGAACCACACCCAGTTCCGTAATGAACTCTTTCGTCCAAACTTCCTCCTGTGCCGCTTCTGAAGCAGCAACATATTCCGCCTCCGTTGTTGATCTAGCCACCACAAGTTGTTTGGAACTCCTCCAACTAACTGCTGCTCCGTTCAAGAGAAATATGTATCCGGATTGATACTTAGAGTCATCTGGATTGGTGTCAAAGCTAGCATCGACATAACACTTAGAGACTAGCTCTTCTTCACCTCCGTATATGAGAAACATATCCTTAGTTCTTCTCAAGTACTTGAGGATGTTCTTTACCGCTATCCAGTGTTCCGAACCTGGATCAGATTGGTACCTACTAGTCAAACTAATAGCATGTGCCACATCCGGTCTTGTACATAGCATGGCATACATAATAGAGCCTATGGCCGAGGCATAGGGGATCTTATCCATCATCTCTCTTTCTTCTGCCGTAGCCGGACTTTGAGTCTTACTCAATGTCTTGCCTTGCAACATAGGTAAGAACCCCTTCTTACTTTCGTCCATATTAAACTTCTTTAATATCTTATCAAGGTATGTACTCTGCGATAGCCCAATTAGGCGCCTTGATCTATCTCTATAGATTTTAATGCCTAATATATATGACGCTTCACCAAGGTCTTTCATCGAAAATTTGCTGTTTAGATAACTTTTAACACTGTTTAAAAGATCTATATCATTTCCAATCAATAATATGTCATCCGCATATAATATCAGAAATTCCACATTGCTCCCACTCACTTTCTTGTAAATACAAGCCTCTCCATAAGTTTGGACAAATCCAAACTCTTTGATCACCTCATCAAAGCGGAGATTCCAACTTCGTGATGCTTGCTTCAGTCCATAGATGGATCGCTGAAGTTTGCACACCTTATTAGCATCCTTAGGATCGACAAAACCCTTAGGTTGTATCATATACAACTCTTCTTAAATCTTACCATTGAGGAACGCAGTTTTGACATCCATCTGCCATATTTCATAATCGAAATATGCAGCAATTGCTAACATAATCCTAACCGATTTAAGCATCGCTAGGGAGAGAATGTCTCATCGTAGTCAACTCCTTGAATTTGTCGAAACCCCTTTGCGACAAGTCGAGCCTTATAGATGGTCACATTACCATCAGCATCAGTTTTCCTTTTGAAAATCCATTTATTCTCAACGGCCTTTCGGTCGTGAGGTAAGTCCACCAAGTTCCAAACTTGGTTCTCGTACATGGATTCCATCTCGGATTTCATGGCTTCTAGCCATTTGTTGGAATCCGGGCTCATCATCGCTTCTTCATATGTCGCAGGGTCATCCATTTCATCAACCATGAAATTCACAACAGGATTGCCGTACAGTTCAGGAGCTGCACGTGTCCTGCTTGACCTGCGAGGTTCGGTAGTGTCCTCTTTCGAAGTTTCATGATCATTATCATTAGCTCTCTCTTCATCAGGTGAAGTCAACTCCGAAACAACTTCCAGTGCTGTGCCACTCGCCATTCCATGAAGAGAAGGTTCAATAACCTCTTCGAGTTCTACCTTCCGACTACTCACACCTTTCGCGAGAAACTCCTTCTCAAGAAAGGATCCATTCTTGGCAACAAAAACCTTTCCCTCGGATCTGTGATAGAAGGTATACCCAATTGTTTCCTTAGGGTATCCTATGAGATGCATTTTTCTGCTTTGGTTTCGATTTTATCCGGTTGAAGTTTCTTCACATAAACATCGCATCCCCAAACCTTAAGAAATGACAGCTTAGGTTTGTTTCCAAACCATAATTCATACGGTGTCGTTTCAACGGATTTAGATGGTGCCTGATTTAAAGTGAATGCAGCTGTTTCCAGTGCATAACCCCAAAATGACAGAGGTAAGTCAGTCAGAGACATCATAGATCGAACCATATCCAATAAGGTACGATTACGATGTTCCGACACACCATTACGTTTTGGTGTTCCGGCAGGCGTGAGTTGTGAAACTATTCCACACTCTTTCATGTGTGTGCTAAACTCGTAACTTAGATACTCTCCTCCACGGTCAGACCGTAGAAACTTGATCTTTGTATTACGATGATTTTCCACTTCATTCTGAAATTCCTTGAACTTTTCAAAAGTTTCATACTTGTGTTTCATCAAATAGATATACCCATATCTACTCAAATCATCCGTGAAAGTAACAAAATAACGATATCCACCTCGCGCCGACACACTCATTGGTCCACACACATCAGTATGTATGATTTCCAATAGATCTGTCGCCCGTTCCATTGAACCGAAAAACGACGTTCTAGTCATCTTGCCCATAAAGCATGGCTCACATGTATCAAATGATTCAAAATTGAGTGATTCCAAAAGTCCATCAGAATGTATTCTCTTCATGCGTTTAACGCCAATATGACCTAGACGGCAGTGCCACATATATGTAGACATATCATCATCAAGTTTAATCTTTTTAGCATTAACATTATGAATGTGCGTAATATTACTATCGAGATCCAATAGAAATAAACCATTCAACATAGGTGCATGATCATAAAAGATATCATTCTTATAAATCGAACAACCATTGTTCTCAGATTTAAAGGAATGACCACTTTGCATCAAACACGATCTAGATACAATGTTCATGCTCAGTGCAGGCACCAAATAACAATTATTTAGGTTTATAACTAATCCCGATGGCAAATGGAGAGGTAGCGTCCCGACGGCGATCACATTAACTCTTGATCCATTGCCGACCCGCATCTTGACCTCATCCCTTGCTAGTTGTCGCTTGTTCCGTAGCCCCTGAACCAAGTTACATATATTAGCAATCGATCCGGTATCAAATACCCAGGTGCTACTGCGAGTACTAGTCAAGTACACATCAATAACATGTATATCACATATACCTTTGTTTGCCTTGTTGGACTTCTTGTCCGCCAAATACTTGGGGCAGTTGCACTTCCAATGGCCAGTCCCCTTGCAATAGTAGCACTCGGTGTCAGACTTAGGGCCAGCCCGGGGTTTCTTTTCAGGCGTGGCAACATACTTGCCACCCTTCTTTCCTTTGTGCTTGCCTTTCTTGTCCTTCTTGAAACCGGTAGTCCTATTGATCATCAACACTTGATGTTCTTTCCTAATCTCCACTTCTGCAGTCTTAAGCATTGACAGAAGCTCGGGAAGAGACTTCTTCATGCCCTGCATATTATAGTTCATCACGAATCTCTTGTAGCTAGGTGGCAGAGATTGGAGAACACGATGTATTCCTAAGTCAATGGGAATCGTTATTCCCAAGGACACAAGCTTATCGGCGTACCCAGACATTTTGAGTACGTGCTCACTAACGGAGCTGTTTTCCTCCATCATGCAGCTAAAGAACTTTTCTGTAGCATTATAACTCTCTACGGCAGCATGGGTATCGAAAATCATTTTCAATTCTCCCATGGTATCAAAGGCATTACCATTTTCGAAATGCTTTCGAAGTTCTGGCTCTATCCCATACAGTATGCCGCAATGAACTAAGTTGTGGTCCTCCTGACGAGTCAGATAGACATTTTTTTCCTCGTCAGGGGCATCAGGAGCTGGTGGGGGGCCTAGCGGCGCATCTAGCACATATTCCTTTTGTGCAGCAGTGAGGAGAATCCTCAAATTCATAGCCGAGTTGGTGAAGTTGCTACCATTAACAGCAAGTTTCTCTTTCTCCATGAACACATTGAAATTAAAAACAGGTGGTGCCATCTACAACAGAATTTGTAAAGTTTATTTAGACTAAGTTTATGCTAGATTGATTTCAACTAATCCAAATTACTAATGAACTCCCACTCAAAAACGACATCCCTCGTGTCCTTTTGGTGATTACATGAACCAAATCCACTATACCAAGTCCGATCATCACGTGAGTTGATATAGCTTCAAAGGCGAGCATCTATATGGACATCATATCAACCATATGACTCATGCTTAACCTTTCGGTCCGTGTTCCGGGGCCATGTCTGTACATGCTAGGCTCGCCAAGTAAGAACCTTAGTATTCGCATGTGTAAAACTTTCTTACACCCGTTCCTATGAAAGCGTAGATTCGAGTACACCCGATCATCACGTGATGTCTCGAAACACGATCCATAGAACGGTGCATACTCAAGGAAGAACACATTTTTATCTTGATATCTAAAAGAGGGATCATCTTATAATGCTATCAAACGCGCCAAACTAGCAGTATAAGATGCTAACATCTAATGTGTAAAGTGAGATGATATGGTCCATGCATTTGATCTCTATCACTTGAATCATGGTATGATCTCTATCATTCCTTTGTGTGTAAGGCCAAGGTCTATGGAACTTACACATTGAGTGTGTTGTGAGAGTATCCACCATACATCTACTTACAACAATACCATATCAATACACTAGCCCAGCAACGATCTAAACTAGATGCCTCTAATTTATCAATTGCAAGTTTTATGTGGCTTAGGGCTTTCGAAAATAGAACCGTTCTTACCTACGAACATGAACCACAACGAGGATAACTAAGTTATTAGCAACTCGTTGTAACTCAGATATTGACAATAGTAGGAGAGATAGACACCCGCCAGCCACTTATGCAAAACAAGTTGCATGTCAGTCGTGGAACCGGTCTCATGTACGATGACATGTAAGGTTGGTCCGGGCCGCTTCATTCCACTATGCCACCAATATCCAAAATACATAGAAGATGCAATAACATGATCATCATCGCCCACATATCAACCATATGTGTACTAACCGTGCTAAGCACCTACGCATAGATCAGGCTCTAATACCACTGTTGGGTCCGCAGCATAGAAACCAAAAAAAATTCCTACGGTGTGTACTACACGCCAAGATCTATCTACTAGGTACAAAGCAACGGGTGGACCTACATCCAACGAGAAATTACCCTCGTAGACAACGACCTTTGTTAACGAGTAGGAACTCGTGGTTGATGTAGTCGTACACTTGCCGATCTCAAGATCGTGAGGAAGTCCGAGCGCCGCAACTCAGCAGCGCATCCGCACTCGCACACACGTTCAAGCCACCGGACAACCTCCACCTCCTCGCTCCAGCGATCCAGTGGAAGCAACAACTCCTTCCAGACGAAATGCCATCGAGAACATGTATCTCGCTAATCCAAGACCATGGGGGAATAATTCTAGAGGGGGAGAGAGATCCTTCACAAGGAGGTGTGAGGATGAAGGAGGGAATGGGTGGCCTTTTATAGGAGGAGGGGGTGCCCCCTCTCTCTATGGCCGGCGCATGGGGGTGACCCCTCACCTCCCCCATTCATGTGGTGGTAACCCCTCCACATTAAAATGCCTCTTCACATTCCCTTTTAAAGTCTCCACTTTAAATGCATTAAGTTTCTCCAAATTTAATGCTCTCTCATTTAATAAAACTCTTTTTATTAAATTTATTCAGAATTTTGTTAATTACTTTAATTAACAAACATTCGCATATAGCCCCTTGCAATATTTCAATATCACATGGAGAACAACCTTCTGCAATTTCACCCGAAACAATTTCCGGTTTCTATTGAAACAATTCCTGCGCTTTGCAATTCTTTCGTCTGAAACATATGTGCTCCAAAATGGTGTCCGGTAACTCTTAAGTGTGCCACCCTACGGTTCGCGAATAATGCAGACATGATCGAGACCCTTCTCCGATCAATAATCAGCAGCGGGACCTGGAGATCCGTACTGACTCCTACACATTCAACGATGACTCCTGTGATCGTGAGAACCTTTAACGCTTGTAACTAAATCCCTTTGTCTGTTGATATATTACATGTCCGAGATTCAATCATCGGTATCTCCATACCTAGTTTGATCTCGTTACAGACATGCACTCTTTTCTCGTTCCCGTGATATAACATTCTAGTGATCACATCACTTGCTTGCAAGCTATCCTAATGTGATATCACCGAGAGGGCCCAGAGTATATCTATCCGTCACCTGGATTGACAAATTCCACTCTTGATCCATGAGCGTCAACATAACACCTTCATAGTACTGAACCCATCTTTATAGTCACCCTGTTATGGTGTGACGTTTGATGTTATCAAGATACTCTTCCGGTGTTAGCAATTAACATGATCTCATGGTCTAAGGATAAAGATTACTTCGTATGATGTTATAGCAATTTAAACATAATGACTTGATCGTAATGCTATACTTCGGATGAATGTTCATCACATCATTCCACCAATGGTGTGACCTTGTTATTAACAACATCCAATGTCCATGATCAGGAAACCTTGATCATCCTGTTAATCAACAAGCTAGTCTATAAGAGAGGCATGACTAGGAACCCTTTTTGTTTATTAAACACACATGTATTAATGTTTCCGAATCAATACATTTCTAGCATGTAAAATAAACATCTATCATATATAAGGAATATATAATAACAACTTTATTATTGCCTCTCAGGGCATATTTCCTTCAAGACCACCCCCTGGCGCAAGCCAGGCCTGGCCGCGCGGCCAGGTGGTGTGGCCGGGCCCCAGTCCTTCTCCGTCTTGTATTCTGGCTCTAGATGTCTTCCAGTAAAATAGGGACTTTGGCTTTTGTCCCGTCCAATTCCGAGAATATTCATTTTCTGACTTTTCTGGAACCAAAAACAGCAGAAAACAGGCAGCTGGCACTGTGGCTCTTGTTAATAGGTTAGTCCAAGAAAGCATATGAAAAGTACTCCAAAGTGTGGACAAAACACAAGAAAGTAGATAAAACCAAGCATCGAACATCAAAAATTATAGATACATTTGCAATGTATCACATCCCACCTTAGTGAACACATTTAACTTAGTGGTTAGAGCTAAACCAAAAACTTGATCACTCTAGAGGGGAATACTTGGTGAAAATACTTATGAAAACCTTGGAATGATGAGTCATTCTATTGAGAAGTTTTGACATGTGTTGAGAAACACAAATGGTTGATGATGGTGAAAATGTTGAGGCATGAGCCTTAGCTCTTTATAAAAACTGATGGTCGAGTTCGGATGCGATAACATTCCAATTATACCGTACAACCACAATACCTGAATTGGGTAAGGCTTAGCCGGAAGTTTATATGCATTAGTATGGGTTCCCTCGCGGAGGAGGTTTGAGCTGAGGCTACCTATTGATGTTGTCCACCTATGCAGTGCCCAAGATGGCAGATGGCCATGGCTGGGAGGCCAAGCTCATAGGAGAGGTGCTTATACTAGAGTGTGTAAATGAAAGGTTATGATTGATTATCCACATACTAAGTATGATGATTCGGGGTTATCCCTGACGGATGTATCGAATTTTGTGTTGAAAGTGTACCACCTCTGCAGAGTGTCAAACTATTCGAATAGCCGCGTCCATGGTCATGGACAGTTGGAGTGGCCATACTGTTCCGTTGTCAGATGTTTTCAAAATGACTTATAAAATGAATTGTGACATGACTTGACCACAATAGGGTTGTGACTATGAAAACTAAGTTCCCACTTAGGTGAATTAGAACTTTATTTTATCTTTCTTAGTTTCTGAACTCAGCTTAGGTTTCAAACTTAACCTTGCAAATAAACTTAGAACTTAGCATTCCTACTAGAACTACCTTACTTGTTAGTGATAGTTTGCGAGTACTTAAAGAGTACTCATGGCTTTGTCCCTGTCTATTCCCGTGGCCAGACTATGAGGAGCACTATCCGGAAGAAGGATAGTAGGACGGCTATGACAACTAGGATCATCTCCCATCGTCAGCATTGCCTGTGACACTAAATATGGAGCCCACCGCTACGCTTATTATTCCGTTGCTTGTTTGTATTAAGACTGGATCATGAGATCCTTTATTTGTGTAAAACCTTATTATGGTTTGTAATGGATGATGTACTGTGATATCCAATCTGTTATGTCTCGCAAAAATGGTAATCCTGGGATTGTGATGTATGGCATAACAGGCATCTGGGATTAAAAATCCGGGTGTTGACAAGTTAGTATCAGAGCCATCCTGACCATAGGAGACCCTAGTTAGAATGGACGTCCGAACAAAAACTTAGTTTCAAAACCAAAGAAGTGAGTATTTACGAAAACCTATTTCCACTCTTATCCTTGAGATTCTTTCAAAAATTCATGTTCCTCAAAAACTCTTATATTACTACAAAACATTTGACACACTTGATCACCTCACTAACTTACTAATCCTAAATTCTTATAGATGGAAGTTCAGTACTGCAAGTTCTACCAGTTGGGCAACAGAGGCCAACTGATCTTCGAGAGGGATCTTGATGCACTGTCTGAGTAACTTGAGCGTCCGCATCCGGAATTCTTCGGAGCCCAACTCAAGGATTTTCCCGGAGGAGATTTACAATGGCTGATAGTTGCAGATCTTCGCGGCAAGATGGAAGCACCCCTTTCCGAGAAGATTCAATTCACCGTGACAGAACAACTGGCTGGATGGATTAGCCAGGGCAATGCATGAAGCTCTCGCCCGTCTTTGCAGACAGAATGTCAACTTAATCCAGGGAACTCGCTTTGCTCATTATGCAAGGCGTGATTCTATGGGAATGCCACTGGAGATGCCAAGTCACCCTCGTATTCTGGCTCTAGATGTCTTCCGATAAAATAGCGACTTTGGCTTTTGTCCCGTCCAATTCTGAGAATATTCATTTTCTGACTTTCCTGGAACCAAAAACAACAGAAAACAGGCAGCTGGCACTGTGGCTCTTGTTCATAGGTTAGTCCAAGAAAGCATATGAAAAGTACTCCAAAGTGTGGACAAAACACAAGAAAGTAGATAAAACCAAGCATGGAACATCAAAAATTATAGATACATTTGCAATGTATCACATCCCACCTTAGTGAACACTCTTAACTTAGTGGTTAGAGCTAAACCAAAAACTTGATCACTCTAGAGGGGAATACTTGGTGAAAATACTTATGAAAACCTTGGAATGATGAGTCATTCTATTGAGAAGTTTTGACATGTGTTGAGAAACACAAATGGTTTATGATGGTGAAAATGTTGAGGCATTAGCCTTAGCTCTTTATAAAAACTGATGGTCGGGTTCGGATGCGATAACATTCCAATTATACCATACAACCACAATACCTGAATTGGGTAAGGCTTAACCGGAAGTTTATATGCATTAGTATGGGTTCCATCATGGAGGAGGTTTGAGCTGAGGCTACCTCTTGATGTTGTCCACCTATGCAGTGCCCAGGATGGCAGATGTCCATGGCTGGGAGGCCAAGCTCATAGGAGAGGTGCTTATACTAGAGTGTGTAAATGAAAGGTTATGATTGATTATCCACATACTAAGTATGATGATTCGGGGTTATACCTGACGGATGTATCGAATTTTGTGTTGAAAGTGTACCACCTCTGCAGAGTGTCAAACTATTCGAATAGCCGCGTCCATGGTCATGGACAGTTGGAGTGGCCATACTGTTCCGTTGTCAGATGTTTTCAAAATGACTTATAAAATGAATTGTGACATGACTTGACCACAATAGGGTTGTGACTATGAAAACTAAGTTCCCACTTAGGCGATTTAGAACTTTATTTTATCTTTCTTTGTTTCTGAACTCAGCTTACGTTTCAAACTTAACCCTACAAATAAACTTAGAACTTAGCATTCCTACTAGAACTACCTTACTTGTTAGTGATAGTTTGCGAGTATTTAAAGAGTACTCATGGCTTTGTCCCTGGCTATTCCCGTGGCCAGATTATGAGGAGGACTATCCGGAAGAAGGATAGCAGGACGACTACGACAACTAGGATCATCTCCCATCGTCAGCATTGTCTGTGACATTGAAGATGGAGCCCACCGCTACGCTTATTATTCCGCTGCTTGTTTGTATTAAGACTGGATCATGAGATCCTTTATTTGTGTAAAACCTTATTATGGTTTGTAATGGATGATGTACTGTGATATCCAATCTGTTATGTCTCGCAAAAATGGTAATCCTGGGATTGTGATGTATGGCATAACATGCATCTGGGGTTAAAAATCATGGTGTTGACATAGCCCTGGCACAACAGTTCGACGACCATGCTCTCATGGCCACCATTTTGGGCGTCCGTCCCGCCGTGTCGCCGGTAGAGTTGTTGTCGGCTTTTAGGTCTCGTTTTGGGATCAGACGAAATGAGGTCAAGATTGAGGTATGCGCGCCGCCATTAAATTTTTTCATCCGGTTCGAGCACAGCTCAGACACCGAGCGCGTTATGCATTCTTCCCGTTCTTTCGAGTGCTGCAGGGAAAAAATGATCTTCATGCGTTGGCATCGTGCCTGTGGGTGGGACGATCGCTTTGGGCAGCTTCATTTCTTCTCCAAACTCGCTTGGGGCAGCTTCGTTTCTTCCTCCCAATGGATGCTTAGGAGCCGGAGGCCCTCAAGAGGGTCGCCAGTAGCCTTGGCGGCGATCTAGTGGAAATCGTGCCACTGAGCGATAGATGGGTCATCGAGGTAAAGGCGTGGCTGAAAGATCCTGACGCCGTTCTTAAGATGTACGAGGTGCAGATTCCAAGTAGGGCAGGGCGACAGCTTTGTTGGAAGCACCCGGTCATCATCCACATGGAGGAGGTTCTGGAATCGGTACATGGCATTGAGGGCCCCAAAGAGGCTGCCAGAAAGTGTCCTCGTCACCTGCAGTGTTGGCCTGTAAGGATCGATGGCACAGGACCACCACCGTTTCGCGACGGCACACACAATTTTGTTGGGGGAACTGGGCTTGGATGAGCTGGTGGTACTGATTTCCCTTGAGTGAAGACAGAGCTCTAGTGAATTGTCGTGGTATGTGTGGCTAATGAATTTGTAGTATGGAGAGCGTAGCAGGAAGTTAGCATCGACTAAAAATGTGTAATAGTTTGAATCGATGTAGTACGTGTGTGTAATAGTTTGAATCGATGTAGTATGTTTGAGTAATGAATTTGATGTAGTGTGTGTGTAATAGTTTGAATCAATGTAGTTTAACACCGTGCTTTATAATTTCTGTGAATAACCAAGGACAACCTCATGAAAAGAGGGTGGTCTGGCAATGAGCAGTGCCAATTCTATGGATGCCAGGAAAATGTAGTCCATCTCCTCTTCAAGTACAAGGTAGCTAAATTTGTAACACGTTGAACTGCAGGACCATTTTGCAGACAACACAAGACAAAGGAAAAATGGTTTATAGCATAGACAGTAGACACAAAATCTGTAGTCTGGGATAAAAAAATGCTAGTTAACTCGATTTAACCACGACTAGTAATTGAAGGAAATAGATACTTGATAGTATTTGCTTACAATAGTAGTACTTCCATACAAAAGGGTCTTATACCTACACAAAAGTGGGCTAAACTTCCTACTAGTTTAAAGAATAACTCGTCAGCATTTCATCTACAAAAGCCATTCTTTAGTCTGAACTTAACTATTCTACACTGAAGAAACTACAAATCTCCACCAGAAAAGTTGGCTAGCCAATTGCCTTGAGAGGACATAAGTTCTTTGATCATTTAACTCAAACTGATCTATTGCCTTCCCACCAAACTACAAGAAATCTGCATTGTTCATGCACGAGCGATTTGTGTGCGCCAGTCCCGGTTCAGTTGGACCATTCGTGCCGTCGCAACGATTTCTTCGAAACTGAAATTCGGCATCTCCTTCTTGGGATCGTAGGTCCGTGTGAACTCGAACCTAAATTCTAGCGCTGAGCTGATGCCCGCTGCCAGCTCCGGCTATCAAACAATCCAGCATGCTGAGTGTAGACGCTTGGTCGCTGCCACGGTACGGCCTCCGATGGTGCGTAGGATGGAGCGTCTTTGCCGCAGATGACGTGTTCCCGGCCTCCCCCACTACAGTAAGGTAGCCCGCGCCAAAGCATGGCCGCGAGAGTTCCTAGACCTTGGCGCTACCCTATTCGAGGGTGTGTACCCTCGGCGGCGTGCTCTCATGAACGATTTGATACGTACCTTGTTCTCACTGCCTAGAGCATGCTGTAATGCTGTCGCGCGATTTCTCCACATCGCTCTCTTGGCCCTGCTTGCCGCATCTGGCACCGACGACGCCACCGTCGCCGCCGCGGCTGATTCGGCACATTCAGGGAAATCATCCGCCTGGCAGGGCAATGGGAGACCGGACTAGAAGTAGAGCTTCATGGCCTGCCTTAGAGGGGCTAAATACCCCAGTTTCGGCGGCTGTCGTGGCGGCAGCGGCGGCTGCTTAGGCGGGGCCATGTTACCCTAGGTGGTGCAGCACGGAGGAGCTGCGAAAGGTGAACTGTGGTTTGTCGGAGAAGGGGAGTGAAAGACTGATAGTAGGTTTGGACTACGGGCACGCGTGAAAATAACCATCTCCCATTTCCTTAGAGGGTAATAATTCAACACTCATTGCATTAACCGCTCAACCTTTATTTCCCTTCTCAGCATAAGAGTGCGAACGTATTAAAAAGATCGGTCGTGGATATCCACCTCATCGGGCAAGGTACAAGGATAGGTAGGAGATCGGGTTTCATTTTAGAAATGATGACGACTGCGCCCTTATATTTATACGATATTATTTCTATGCGACCATGTAACGTCGATTGTAGCAACACCATCAGAAATAGGGGATAACGACGTGACGTGTTTTCTTTTTAAAGGGAATCAGAAACAGGGGATGCCGACGTGGCATGTTTTCTGACTGGCGAGCCCGCCTCCTCCACCTTCGATGGTGCGCATCCTAGGTTCGAGGGCTGGTGCCGCCCACCAACACATTATTGTGCAATTTTCCATGTGGAACCTGAATTCCGGCGCTAAGCTGATGCCCGCCGCTGGCTCCGGCTGTCGAACATAGAGAATTATGAAAGAAGCTACTAAAAATAAATACTTTGAATTCTGAAAGTACTAAAATTAAATACATTACAATTTTGTTGGAAAGGTAATACGCATACTGCTGGTCAAAATAATATAAATACAGTACAAATTTCTACTTCCAAAAATAGACCTGAAAATGCTAGCAAATAACCTAGGATGAATATAGCATTCATTCTCCCCTCTATATTTCGTCGTCGGCGGCTCCCGCATGCTGCAACACATGTTCAGAGAACTCTCTCCGTCTGCAATGTGCTGCCAGTATCTCGTCTAGAGGGTAAGGCCTCGGTATATGTTCTAGACTTAAGCCATGCATTACCATTGTTGGTTCCTCTTCCCAGGCTTGAACCTCATGATCGTATAGTCTGATATAATTCATGTAGTATATGCAACCGGGTTTGACTGTGGGGTGTAACCTGGTGTCAATGGAGATAGACTGATTGTAATCAACAAAGAGGGCACAACTTCCAATGTCACCGATGGCCTCGAGAGAGCGGTTCTCCGTGTCCACCCGGTACAACACCGGTTGCCCTTTGGCGAAATCCCCGTTCAACACAAGTAGCAGATCACCATCTGACTCCACAAGGTAAAATTTGTAAGTTCCGCGTACCTGTTCAAAGACTGGGGCTGAAATTATTTTGGCCATTGTGACAGTGCTCGCGCGCTGCTCTAACTAGATGTTGATCGACAAGATGTCTCCATTCTCAAGTAATGCATACACTTCCCCTCGGAATGCCGTCATGCAGTCTAGAAGAGTATCAGGATGTGGCGAATACAATCCTTCTCCAAATGATTCATTGATTTGCCCTGTTGGGGTGCTCTCATCGGCCCATGCAATATGACCTGGATAATCAGTGCAAACGAACACCATCGTCGGGGACTTCGTCATGACGACAGATTGCAGAAGATCAGATGGTATGTGTGCTTGAAACTCAGTGTTAGACTTATGAGTGATTGGGTTCAGAAGCCAAATCTAGTACGGCTCCACCCTTTGAGCAAGCACGATGACGCCACAAGAAACAACGACGAAGTAGAATCTTTTGGAAGAAGAGGGCATCAGTTAGCACTAAGATGTTTACAATGGAAAATACCAATAAATGAATGTTATATATATATATATATCGGATGTGAATGTGAACCTGCAATGGACGTCCATTAGATTTGTCCTGAAGCAACGGCCAGTGGCAGGGTTGAGGAAGGTGAAGTCGCCAACGTCTAGAAGTGTGTGATCTATCATGATCCGGTTGTTGAGATGGAATTCGGGCACCCTTAAAGTGCGGCGCCAATCGGTGCAGACTTCCTGACAAGCAGCATAGGTGTCGACGTACTCCTCTTTCTCTAGCAAGTAGTCGGCGATCTTGCGAAGTGGGTCGGCCGGGAGATCAGACCAGTTCCGCTTCATCCAGCTACAGGCCATGGCTTACGTGTGGGAATGTTTTGATCGAGGAAAAAAGAAGAACTACAACTGCGAGGAGAAGAAGAAGAGGAGACCAGAAGAGGGAGACGAAGCGGAACTGCCACTCCGAGGAGACAAGGAGACGAGGGAGAAGAAGCAGAACTGCCACTTCAAGTTTGGATCAACGGGCTTTTTTCAGAACTAGCGCATGAACCAGCCATGCACTGCATGCAAGTTTTGATCAAACAGACTGGCATGTGGGACCTGCTAAAAAATTCCGTGAAGTGCTACCGTGCATAGTGCGCTGACAAGTGGCATGTTTTCTGACTTGTGGGCCCGCCTCCTCCACCTTCGATGGCGCACGTCCTAGGTTCGAGGGCTAGTGCCGCCCACCAAGACATTATTGTGCAAATTTCCATGGTTTGTCGCAACCAGCTCCGCTCCTCTGCTCCTGCCGCCGCCACTCCGCTCAGTCGTGCACCGCTCTCATCGTCCCCTTGGGCCATCGTCCTCCCGCCCTCCCCTCCCTGCCATCCCCTCACGTCTCCTCCCCTCTCCCTGCCCTCTATCCTTGCTGCTGTCCATCACCCAGGCGCGTTTGGAAACGAAAACCGAGAGTCGGCCGTTGGGTTAGGGGCCTAACAACGCTGGTGATCCGGATCCCGCTCGGAGATGGATCCTGCGAGGCTTGAGAACACGGAGATGGGTCCTGCGCGGCGGGAGAGCACAAAATCTCCTTCAAGTCTGGAGAGCATAGAGGACAACGAAACAGGGGAAGAGGAAGCAGGGTGCAGAGCTTTGGAGGTATGGAGCCCGGAGAAGGTGTCGTGCGTCCACATTGAAGGGTAAGAACTGTGATTCCTTTTCTGCATACCCCAATTAGCGTTTCTACTCCCGTGGTGATGGCAAGGATATGTGTTGGTAACCGCAGGATGTCTGTATAGCTTGTCCTTGAGCATGATTCTTTGTCAAGCGAGCATGAAGGCACTGAAATGTGTGGCGGTGCGGATGATGATGAGAAAGCATATCCAAACATGGCTGCTGACCCTGATAGGATGGAGAGTAGGGAATATTTGGTTGATTCGAACTTTGAGCCTGACTATGGGACTGATGAGGAAGAGGAATGTGAAGATGTGGAAATGGGATGTAGATACGACGACGAAGATGAGGACAGGCCAGTGATACACTTTGACAGGGACAATCCTACAATTGATGAGGGCACTGTCTTTGAGAATGTGGAGGACTGCAGATATGTAGTTGCAACCTATGTAATCAGAGTTGGGTTCGAATTTATCATTGAAAAGAGCGACCAAAAGAGATTTAGGGTGCAATGTAGGGAAAGTAATGTGTGTAAATGGAGATTACATGCATCTCCAATGCAGGGTGGACACCCATTTCAGGTTGCAATAGCTACATTTAGTTTCAGTCTTTCTCATACTAATTCTGCTGATAACTAGCCCTGAATTATTTGGATTCTTATTGAATGCAGATCAAAGTAAACACGAAGAAAAACAAATGCCCTAATACTTACTTAAGTGATAAAATTAGACTGGCGACTACCAAATGGATTGCTGCTACTGTACTTGACTAGGTGAGGCAGGATCATAACATTGGACCTGCTGAACTCAGAGCAAAGATTAGCAAAAAGTTTAACGTTCTGATTCCTTACCATATAGTCTTTGATGGGAAGGAGATGGATCTAGACTTCATTCAAGGCAAGTGGAATGACAGTTTTCATATGTTGTATAGTTTCAAAGCTCAGGTAGAGAAAACATCACCTGGTAGTGTTGTTGACATCGATTAATGGGTTGTGAAAGGAAGAGAAAAGGTCTCGAGGGGGGTTAGGTATAAGCAGGCAGATAAGATATGCTTCAGGAGGTGTTTTGTCTGCCTGAAGGCATGCGGGAAGGGGTTCCTAGACGACTGCAGGCCATACTTGGCAATAGGCACAACTTCTTGAACAGGGAAGTTCAGGGGACATGTTGCTTCTGCTTGTGCTTTGGACGCGCATAATTGGCTTCTACCCGTAGCTTATGCTGTTCTTGAGGGTGAATCAAATGAAAGCTGGACATGGTTCATGCAGAGACTACGGGAAGTAATTGATCACCCTGAAGGCTTGGTGATACACACTGGTGCATGCGAGGGTCTTGAGAATGCTATTGATGTTGTGTTTCCTAGGGTTGAGCATAGGGAATGCATGCGGCACCTCGCTACTAACTTCACGAAGAAGTTCAAAGGAAAGATCTTTGCAGAGGACTTGTGGCGATCTGCATACACATACACCCCAAGCACGCATGCTACTTACTTGCAGAACATGTATGTAGTGCCAAAGGTGAAAAAATACCTTGAAGAACATCACACCAAGCTATGGGCCAGAAGCAAGTTTGGTGAGTTAAGCAAGGTGGATTTTGTTTGCAATAATTTGGCAGAGAGTTTCAATGATAATATTTCGGGCATGAAGACACTTGGAATTGTTATTTTGTTGGATGCAATAAGACAATGCATAATGGTGAAGATAGATTTAAGGCAAAGAATTTGTGCAAGAAAATTTTTAGGCCATAAAATAGTTCCAAAGGTGGTTATGTTACTGAATGCAAGAACCAGGGCAATGAGAACGATAAAGATGAGTATGGTCAGAAGTTCCAGAACATTGGCTAAGGTTTATGCAGAATACAAGCGTGGAAGTGAACGGAGGTACACTTTAGACATTGGAAACAAGACTTGTTCATGCAGGCAGTGGCAGATTACTGGTCTGCCATGTCCCCGTGCAATTTACTTCATCTTAAAGCTTAGAGGTAGAAGAGCTGAAATAGAGAACTATGTCGCAAACTATTTCTCTATGGACAAGTTTGCTGCAACTTATGTAGAAAACGTACCACCTATGGCCGATGAAAATGATTGGGAGATTGTCGATCCAGGGTTCAAACTTCAACCACCAGTTCTTAGGAGGCCACCTGGGAGGCCTAGAAAGCTAAGGGTCGAAGCCTCCATCGATAAAGGTTCAAGGTTGGTGCTGACTTGTGTATTAACAAGCTCGTTGGGAACCCCAAGAGGAAGGTACGATGAGCACAGCAGCAAGTTTCCCTCAGTTATGAAACCAAGGTTTAATCGAACCAGTAGGAGCAAGGAAACACCCCAAAGGTGTTACTAGCTGAGCTTTGGCAGGGCGCACTACCGGTGCTAGTAGCAACATGGAGACCTGCACAACACAACCACAGAACTTTGTCCCCAACTTATGATGAGGTTGTCAATCTCACCATGTTTTGTGGAAAACAAAGGATTAAATGTATCGAATGGAAAGAAGTAAAAGTTTGAAGAAAGTAAACACAAAGCAGTAAACAGTTTATAGATTGTATGTAAAGAAAAGGACCGGGATCCATAGTTCACTAGAGGTGGCTCTCCTTAGATAGATAACATGCTGGGTGAACAAATTACAGCGGGGCAATTGACAAACACCGAGAAAGCAATACATGCATATACTAATCATCTTGACTCCTTTGAGACTTGATTGGGCATTACAACATTATACATAGACCACCATCCAACTACATCTATGACTAATAATCCACCTTCAGGTTATCATCCGAACCCCCTCCAGTATTAAGTTGCAAGCAATAGATTATTGCTTTACGAATTGCGTGTAAAGTAAACAATACGATTGTTCTATGAACAAAGGATTGTTGTTTTCTCCCTAGTAGCAACAACACATCTAGTACCTTAGAGATTTCTATCACTTCCTCAGATTACCAGAGGCATGAACCCACTATCGAGCATAAATACTAACTCTTGGAGTTGCTAGCATCTACTTGGCCAAGATAGCTACTAACGACGGAAAGCATGCAAGATCACAAATAACAAAGACATGATAGAATCAATAATCAATCTGAAATAGTATCTCAATATCCATCGGATCCCCGCAAACACAACATGCAGAATTACAAATAGATGATCTTGATCATGAATGGAGCTCACAAGATCTAAACATGAAAGCACAAAGGCAGAGAACCAGCCATCTAGCTACTACATGGACCCGTAGTCCAGAGATGAACTACTCACGTATCACACCAGAGGCTTGCATGATGATGAAGAAGGCCTCCATGGTAAATTCCCCTCTCTGGCAGGGTGCCAGGAAGAGCTTCAGATCCCTCCCGATCTAGGGATGGAGATGACGGCAGCTACAAACTCTTTCGTGGATTTTTGGTCGGGTACTTAGGGTTTCCGTATCAGAGGCAATATATAGGCGGAAGGGGAGGCCGAGGGGGTGCTGGGGTCGGCCAGATCACCCCCTGGTGCAGGCCAGGCCTGGCCGCGTGGCCAGGTGGTGTGGCCGGCCCCTAGCCCTTCTCCGTCTCGTATTCTGGCACTTGATCCCTTCCGAAAAAATAGGCACTTTGGCTTTTGTCTCGTCCAATTCCAAGAATATTCATTATCTGACTTCCTGGAACCAAAAACAGCAGAAAACAGGCAGCTGGCACTGTGGCTCTTGTTAATAGGTTAGTCCAAGAAATCATAATAAAAGTACGCCAAAGATGGAACAAAACACAAGAAAGTGGATAAAACCAAGCATGGAACATCAAAAATAATAGATACATTTGCAATGTATCAGCTGGGAGCTAGGAAAAGGAAATGCGAACATTGTGGCAGATTCGGCCATATCGAGGGGTTGTGCAAAAACCCAGTTACACATGATATTGTCCATGTTCACACCCCGGTGGCAGAAAATGAGGCGTCTCAGCCAGAACTAGAGGAAGAGCAACGCAAAGACGAAGAACTTGAGGAAGTGCAGAAGGTGGAGGAAAACGGTGATGAGCACTCGGAGGAAAACGTACATAAGCAGCCAATTTATGAAGAAGTGGAGGTGCCGGTGAGAAAAGGGTGTGAAAAGAAACAAAAGGGTAAGTGGAACAGGGAGGAAAGGGAAAATAATTGAGGTGTATTAGAATATGAAGAAGTTACAGGGGTGATTGAGGATGTTCTTAAGGATCTTTCGGCTAACTGCAGGAGAAATAATAAATCCCTACCAATTTCATCTTTGTACGATTCTCCGGATGAAAGGTAAGCTTAAAAATTGTTTTATTTGCCATTTTATGATTTTTTTAATCCTCATCAACTAATGCTTAATGCGGCGTGGGCTAGCAGACTAATAAGAGGAGCAGAAAGATGCGGGCACAGTAATGTCGTATGTTGAATTATATCATTGAAACTAAACTAGTTGTGCCATCTTTATTTATATCTGGCGCGTGCAACGTGTTTGTGATGGGGTCATGTGGACCAGATTACAATTTTTTAAATACTATTACATTAATTTTTTACCTGCGTATGGATGCAGCTACTAGTTCCCATCTCCCTTGGATTCCCATCTCCTCTAGCGCACTCTAGAATTATGGCTGTGCCATCAAGTAGCAGAGTCAGCGTATTGTCCCATCAGATGTGAATGCAATGACTTTGTTTGTTTAGAATTTGACGAGTTTTGATTAGTTTGAAAGATAGAGAAACCTAAAACATGTATCTAGACATGTTTAGGGTATAGACACATTTATTAAATATCTAAAAAAAACTAAGTCAGTTATATCTGGACAGGAGTAGTACACTATTACAACACGCTCGATCCCTTCTCCTCTAGCGCACTCCAAATTATAGCTGTGCCATCAAGTGCTGGGAGCAGAGTCAGCATATTGTCCCATCAGATATGCCAGGAACGGGCGAACTTTATTTTCAGGATCGGACGAGTTTCGACTAGTTTCAAAGACAAAGACAACTAAAACATGGCCAACATATATAGATTATGATGATAATCGACCATGACTCAAGTGACCCAGATCCAAAGAGGGCATTAAGATATCGTACATAGATTTAATTTATGCTTAAATGTCCCTAATCGACTATGACGCTCCCGCATTCTCCATCATCGACGACCTTGTCCGCGTCGCCGCCAGCCTCCTCCGCGTCGGAATCGATGTCGACGTTCCCGGCAGCATTCCTCCTCCTCATGGATTCTTCACGGCACGCCGCATCGATAACGGTGGTGGTCGTATGCCCAGGCACTGCCCAGAAGCGCTGCCTCCCTTCGAGGTTGCGCAGATCCAGGTGGATCTCCCGCCGGTGGGTTCCGCACAGCTCAATCAACATAACCCGCTCCTTCTTGAATAACTTTCGCCAGTACGCGCTCGTGCGTGAGTACCGTGCCATTTCCCTCTTTCGCTCTGACAGCTGGCGGCGGTGCTCCTCGATCTGCCTCGCCAACGCGTTGTCGCGCAAGAGCGGTGCGACAGGAACCCCGGCATAGCTAAGACCGAAGCCGGCCGGAAGCCTCACGAACGGCGGCGCGAGTATGTCGTAGTGGGCGAACATCTGAGCCTCGTGCAAGCTGAGTTTGGGCCTCTTCCTCTCCATGGCGATGAAGGAACATGATCTGAGCTTCGGCCCCGAGGTTAAGGGGATAAGGGCAAGGACGTAGGCCTAGTGTCGTTGCCACTGCCAATCAGTTCGTAGAACAGACTTCTCGTGGATCGCTCTCGCGAAGGACATCCTTATTGTCCATGCACCCCGATCCAACGGTGCCTAACAATCGGGGATTGGGTCTTCTAGAAGCCTAGAGCAGTTGCTAGTTATCTTTGCATCCCGATTGTTTCTGGCCAATGGTTTTCGTTGAAAATAATACACATTTCAATGACACTGGTGGATCCATATGTGGTTTGTGAAAAGAAGACACATGCAATGAATCTAGATGTGGTTAATGAGAAGAACACACATGCAATGACACTGGTGGATCCATAGGTGGTATGTGAAAAAAAACACATGCAATGACTCTGGTTATTGTTAGTAAAAATAACAGTCATGGAATGACTCCAGTTGTGGTTAGTAAAAAGAGCACACATGCAATTACACTGGTGGATCCATGTCTGGTCTCTGAAGAGAACACACATGCCATGACACTGGTGGATCCATAGGTGGATTTTGAAAAGAACACACATGCAATGACTCTAGTTGTTGTTAGTAAAAAAACACATGCAATGACACTAATGGATCCATGTGTGGTCTCTAAAGAGAACACACATTTCAATGACACTTGTGGATCCATATATGGTATGTGAAAAGAATACTCATGAAATGACTCCAGTTGTTGTTAGTAAAAAGAAACACATGCAATGACGCTGGTGGATCCATGTGTGGTCTCTGAAGAGAATATACATTCAACGACTCTAGCTGTGGTTAATGAGAAGAACACACATGCAATGGCACTGGTGGATACATAGGTGGATTGTGAAAAGAACACACATGCAATGACTCTAGTTGTTGTTAGTAAAAAGAACACACATGCAATGACTCTGGTTGATCCATGTGTGGTCTCTGAAGAGAACACACATTTCAATGACACTAGTGGATCCATATGTGGTATGTGAAAAGAATAGTCATGAAATGACTCCAGTTGTTGTTAGTAAAAAGAACACACATTCAATGACACTGGTGGATCCATGTGTGGTCTCTGAAGAGAACACACATGCAATGACACTGGTAGATCCATAGGTGGTATGTGAAAAGAACACACATGCAATGACTCTAGTTGTTGTTAGTAAAAAGAACACACATGCAATGACACTGGTGGATCCATGTGTGGTCTCTAAAGAGAACACACATTTCAATAACATTGGTGGATCCATATGTGGTATGTGAAAATCATAGTCATGAAGTGAGTCTACTTATTGTTAGTAAAAAGAACACACATGCAATGACAATGGTGGTTCCATGTGTGGTCTCTGAAGAGAACATACATTTCAATGACACTAGTGGATCCATGTGTGGTCTCTAAAGAGAACACACATGCAATGACTCTAGCTGTGGTTAATGAGAAGAACACACATGCAATGACACTGGTGGATCCATATGTGGTATGTGAAAAGAACACACATGCAATGCCTCTGGTTGTTGTTAGTAAAAAGAACACAAATGCAATGACACTGATGGATCCTGTGTGGTCTCTAAAGATAACGCACATTTCAATGACACTTGTGGATCCATATGTGGTATGTGAAAAGAACAGTCATGAAATGAATCCAGTTGTGGTTAGTAAAAAGGGCACACATGCAATTACACTGGTGGTTCCATATGTGGTCTATCAAGAGAACACACATGCAATGACACTGGTGGATCCATAGGTGGTATGCGAAAATAACACACATGCAATGACTCTGGTTATTGTTAGTAAAAAGAACACACATGCAATGACACTGGTGGGTCAATGTGTGTCTCTGAAGAGAACACACATTTCAATGACACTGGTGGGTCTATATGTGGTATATGAAAAGAATAGTCATGAAATGACTCCAGTTGTTGTTAGTAAAAAGAACACACATGCAATGACACTGGTGGATCCATGTGTGGTCTCTGAAGAGAACACACATGCAATGACTCTAGCTGTGGTTAATGAGAAGAACACACATGCAATGACACTGGTGGATCCATAGGTGGATTGTGAAAATAACACACAAGCAATGACTCCGGTTGTTGTTAGTAAAAAGAACACATATGCAATGACAATGGTGGATCCATGTGTGGTCTTTGAAGAGAACACACATTTCAATGACACTGGTGGATCCATATGTGGTATGTGAAAAGAATAGTCATGAAATGACTCAAGTTGTTGTTAGTAAAAAGAGAAGACATGCAATGACACTGGTGGGACCACACATGCAATGACTCTAGATGTGGTTAATGAGAAGAACACACATGCAATGACACTAGTGGATCCATGTGTGGTCTTTGAAGAGAACACACATTTCAATGACTCTGGTGGTATGTCAAAAGAACACACATGCAATGACACTGGTGGATCCATATGTGGTATGTGAAAAGAATAGTCATGAAATGACTCTAGTTGTGGTAAGTAAAAAGAGTACACATGCAATTACACTGGTGGATCCATGTGTGGTCTCTGAAGAGAACACACATGCAATGACTCTAGTTGTAGTTAATGAGAAGAACACACATGCAATGACACTGGTGGATCTATAGGTGGATTGTGAAAAGAACACACATGCAATGACTCTAGTTGTTGTTATTAAAAAGAACACACATGCAATGACTCTGGTGGATCCATGTGTGGTCTCTGAAGAGAACACACATTTCAATGACACTGGTGTCTCCATGTGTGGTCTCTAAAGATAATACACATTTCAATGACACTGGTGGATCCATATGTGGTATGTGAAAAGAATAGTCATGAAATGACTCCAGTTGTTGTTAGTAAAAAGAGCACACATGCAATTACACTGTTGGATCGATGTGTGGTCTCTGAAGAGAACACACATGTAATAACTCTAGCTGTGGTTCATGAGAAGAACAAACATGTAATGACACTAGTGGATCCATGTGTGTTCTTTGACGAGAACACACATTTCAATGACTCTGGTGGTATGTGAAAAGAACACACATACAATTACACTGGTGGATCCATGTGTGGTCTCTGAAGAGAACACACATTTCAATGACACTGGTGGATCCATATGTGGTATGTGAAAAGAACAGTCATGAAATAACTACAGTTGTGGTTAGTAAAAAGAGCACACATGCAATGACACTGGTGGATCCATAGGTGGTATGTGAAAAGAACACACATGCAATGACTCTGGTTTTTGTTACTAAAAAGAACACACATGCAATGACACTAGTGGATCCATGTTGGGTGTCTAAAGAGAACACACATTTCAATGACGCAGGTGCATCCATATGAGGTATGTGAAAAGAATAGTCCTGAAATGACTCTAGTAAAAAGAACACACGTGCAATGACACTAGTGGATCCATGTGTGGTCTCTAAAGAGAACTGTAGGGTCGCCAACCTTTAATAAGATTGAGCCCCCCTGTGTTTACAATGCTAGTCCCTGGATCAATAGCTAGCATCCACAGTTCAGATGTAATATCAAGAAACAAAGGTCATAATACAACTTTATAACCAGGATTAAAATAGTTTTATTACATCAAACATAGCTCATTGGCTATTTACATTACATTGCAGCGGAATAACTATAGTCATGGGTCCTTCATCTTCAAAGTGCCACAGGAAGACATGTTGGTTGTAGACTTTGTAATCCTAATCAATCAATCTTCACTAAAATCAATCAAACCTGCAACATTACAAGTTACAGCCACAAGGGTCAATACATTTGAATTGTATTGGCAAGTGATACTTTGGTAGTATAGTGGAGTCTATCATCTATATGCATTTGGCTAAGTGGAGTTGAGGCTTGCATTGCTCAAAATAGATTTTTCCTATCATTTTTGAAAACACTAAGTTTTGTTTGGCAAAAACTTTCCAAGACATCTACTAATCAAAGACTGGAGATCCACTCAGGGCATCTACCAATCAAAGACTGAAGATTTGCTTGGCAAAAACAATTCTCCTCAATCTAAGATTTTGAGATCCTTGTACCAAGCCATCTCTCCATCAAAGATTGAAGAATTTCACACAACCCTTGTTCACCCACAAGTTTTAATTTAGAAATTGGAGTGATGAGATTCTTGATTGCTTCCATGTCTTGATGCTCAAATTGTCCTTTACCAGGGACATGGCTAAGTACTTAGGTTTTTCACTCTGCAGAGGTGGTGCACTTTCCCCACAAGACTTGGTTTCCCAAGACAAGATCCTTCAGTAGCCTTTCCTTACTCAAATGGACGCGTTCCAACCTATCATACACTACCACCCACTGTCCATAAGACTAAGTTCTAGCATCCTAAGATCATGGCAGAGCCCATAATGCCAAGTGGTTGCACTTGAAGCTTATCAACATTTGACATCTCAAATCTCTTTGTTTCCTGGGTGGCCATCCACAAGTGAGATACACAAGGTTCACCAGTACCCCTGGCCTTGTGTAACCACTCAACATAACCATTCCATCCATTCCACCCAGGTGATCCATTAATCTTTAGTTGTTTTATTAAACAAAACACAAGTCCTCAGACTTAGAATATTTTTCATAGTGTGAATATATTCCACCCATGTTTTCTATTAGCTAGGCTAAGCTTGGTAGTAATAGGATCCTTAACTTAGGAAAATCCTTCTAAGGATTCAACTACTAGGTTTCTTATAGCAAGGTCTATACTTAGCTAAATAAAAACCATGCAAGTTTTACTTGGCAAAAACACTAATGCACAGTGAAAATAATGGGACACAAGATATGAAGCATCACTTGCCTTTTTGGTAGAGGGTATAAGTTCACTCCTTGTCCTTGCAACAAACTCACTCTTCAAGTCACTACAACAATCAAGCAAGGCACAAACTCAATCTACCAATCAAGCAAATCAACACACATAAAACAAAAATAACAAAGTCAAAGAATTGCATGCAAGCATGCCAAGCTTTGATTTGTTTACAAAAGTGGTTCCTAGTGGGTCATAGACATTTAGGTACATCTAAGTCATTTTGTAAAGTGGCAAAGTCATGCATAAGCATGCAAAGGTTGGTTCTATTGTAGGGATGGTCTTCACTAGGCTTCTAAACTTTGTATGTTCCAAATTGGTCATTTACCAAATGGCAAAGTCATTTGCAAAAGGGTTTCTATTAGATTCCTAAACTTTGTAAGATCCAAATTGGTCATTTACCAAAGTGGCAAAGTTGTTAGCAAAAGGTTTCACCTCAAAACCATTTCCATGACAAAGTGTCATTTTATGTGGTGAAGAAATATGTCTACTAGGGTTTTAGTCTATAGGGTTCACCAAATGAGTTGCTATTGCAAAACTTGGTGTCTTGGTTCAGTAGGTTTGGTTCAAAACATTTTCTCCAAAGTTTTCTTTATGAAAGCATTTTCATAAACAAAACAAATAGTTTTAGTTAGCTAGAAATGGACTAAACTAATTAATCCATCCTATTCTTTTCCAAAATCACTTTCCAAACTATGGGTTGGTTCCTAGGGTCAGTAAGATCACAACAAACTAATTGGCAAAGGTTTTAACCTTAAAATCATTTTTAAATGATTTTTCTAATATTAGCAAGCACACAAAAGAATCTACAAAATCAAACAAGCTAACAGATGCTATTTGCTAAACTAAGGGTAGGGTTGGCTAGGGTTTGTCTTGCTGATTCCAACGACATCAAATTTGTAAAATTCAGACGTGTGGATCAAAAGATACATGGGTTTGAAGTTTGCAAAAGTTTCTGTTTTCAAATCTGTTTTTAAACAGATTAGGGACACGCGGCGTAATTCTATTCGTCGGTACCGCTTCGTGCAGATCGGCAACGTGGAGCGTTGGATCTAGTCTAATCGTGCGGCGCTGAGCTAGTACCCCTTCGTGATTAAATGAATCTATCGTATTCGTTCGATCTGAATCGAACGGCTGTGGGGTGCTCGACCACAGACGAGCGGCGCTGCGGCGGCTGCTGGCGGCGGAGCGGTCGGTCAGTGGCGGCGCTGGCGAAGCAGGACGCAAGAGGAGTAGGGAGTAGGCTCACCGTGATCGCCGAGGCACGGGGAAGCTCAACGTGGTACTGGTTGGTGGAGGGGCGCATAGGGACGGGCAGGATTCCTCGCCGGAGTTGCTGCGGGCGGCGGGGCTCTCGGGTCGTCGTCGTTGGCATCGCTGTGGATCTCGAGAAGACAAACGGAAAGCACTGTAAGACGTGCAAGGGTACAGCGGTGATGCGAGCGTGAAGGAGGAGTGAAGGGGCGGTCTGGTCTTACCGGTGGGGCTCGTCGGAGAGGAAGCAGACGGCGGTGCTCACTGTCGACAACGGAGGCGAGGATAGGGGGCGCCCTAGGTCAAACGGAAGGTGTCGTTAGGTTCGTATGAGCTTGTAGATCATCATCGGGTCAACGAGGATGAGAGGGGAGGTCAGGTTCACCGGGGAGATGTCGCCGTAGTTGGAGCAGACGGCGGCGCTGGCTCGGGGCTTGTTGGAGTAGGGGTTTTGGTGCTCCCGCGGATGAGCTGAGGCTACTGAGCGGTGCGTCAGAGAGTGGTGAAGCTGCCCGCGTGCTTGGGGAGGCAAGAAGCAATGCGGTGTTGCCGGAATTGCTCGCGGAGCTCGCCGGAGACAGCGGCAGTGCAGAGAGGAATTGGGCGGCCTGGGGGCACGCTAGGGTGAGGCGTCTGGGGGAAAAGGGAGAGGGAATGCTGGTGCTTAAATGGGCGTTGTCGCTGGACTGAATCAACGTGGCAGTAACTCGAATTGATGCGAGCTTTCAACGGGCAGAAACGGCAGCGCTGTGAGGGGGAGACGGGGTCGCGGGGAGGACGATGAACAGCTGTCGGTGGGGTCCTCTGGTCAGTGGGAAAAGAAAGGAAGGAGGGGTCCACGGGTCATTCACTCAGTGGGTTTCTTTCTCGGTGCAGAAAAACGGTTCGGGGAGAGGAATAAGAGGAGGTGGGGTCTGATGTCAGCGAGTGAGGGAGAGGGAGAAGTGGGTCCGGGCTGTCATTGGTTCTGTGGGTCAACTAATTGGTGCCAAACGTTTTCTTCGGGGAAAAGAATCTGGGCTGGACTGGGCCTGTTGGGCTGCTCTATTTTTTTCTGTCTAAGCCTTTTTCTTTTTCTAATTCTTTTTCTGTTTTGAATTTCAAACAATTATTCAAACAATCAAACAACACTCAATCAAATCAAACAATCAACAAACTTTTCATTTGAATTTGATTTTGTTTATCAACATAATCCAAATCCAAAATGAAATAATATTTTTATTCTTTTTAGGATCCATTTAATAATTAAATAAAATGGATCTTTAGTTATTAGGGTTTGATTTATTTAATAAGATTTCCATTTGAAATCCAATTATTTTCAAAACCAAACCAGAAGGTTTAATTTGAAAAATAAAAGAATACTTGGAAACTTATTTAAATAATTAAATAAGTTTTGGTGTTTTAATTAAAATGGGAAAGCCTTTACTTAAATAAAATTGGATATTTAAATCCTTATTATTTTATTTAAATAATCCTTTACTCATTTTAATCAAAGCAAAACCTTTTAATAAAAGATTTCAAAGTAGTAATAAAATACTTGGTGTTTCATTTAAAATGGGAAAAGCCTTTACTTAAATAAAATTGGATATTTAAATCCTTATTATTTTATTTAAATAAACCTTTACTCATTTTATCAAAACAAAATATTTTATTACAAAAGTTTGGCCAAAATTAATTTGGCTCACCTTTTCATTTGAAAACAAAGTCTTTTATTAAAAGATCCAAAATAGTATTTCCAAAACAATTTATTTTCCTTTATCAAATGTTTATCTTTTTAACTCCTTTAGGATTATAATTGTTCACCAATTGGTATGGGTTTTGGTAAGGGCTTTATTGGCTTTGGAAATTCAACTTCCTTATATTCATAAGATTTTGCTTATGGTTCCAAACTAAGTGAAACCATCTCTAAGGTCTTTCTTGATCCTTTGTGATTATTTGTTGATCAACTTTGGTATGGATCAAATCCATGGATTGGGAGATAACTTGGAAAATGATTTCCTTCCATTAGGGTTTAGGATTTGGATTTATTTTCCTAGTGTTCAGATTTCCAGATACATTCATTGAGGAATGCATTTCCTTTGATTTGGATTTTTGTTGAATTCAAACTTTTACCAAAGTTTGTTCAAGATGGGATTTTAAGTTTCCTTTTAGAAACAAAAGTTTCTTTTCACCCTGATTTTCAACAAAGATTTATTTTGTTTATTTAATTTTCACATTACAAGATTTGGAAAATCTTGGGATGTGACAGGCTAGCACCCTTAAAATAAATCTCGTCCCGAGATTTGGGGAGGCTAGGGTTACAAGCAGGTTCAAAACAACTAGGGTACTACCACCCTTAAAAAAATTTCCAACTAAACTATATCTTGGCTTGCTTGGAATCTTGGAAAACTTCTTCTTGGAAAACTTCTGCTTAGTGTCCTTGTTTCCATTCTTGACTCATGGGCTAAGGTTGGGTTTCTCCATAGACTTGTTTATCTTGTTCTTCATCTTTTCTGGGTAGTTGCTTACATAGTGTCCTGGTTCCTTGCAATTGAAACAGTGGATATCTTGGAGTTCTTTACGTTGCTCTTGTAGACAAGTGGCTACATAGTGGCCTAGCTCTTTGCAGTTGTTGCACACTACTTGGCCGATCTCTTTATTCTTCGGGTTCTCTGGGCATCCACTGGGGTAGTGTCCCATTTCCTTACATTTACGACATTGCACAAGGCTCATGTCTTGCTTTGGTTTCTTGGGCTTCTTTGATCCTTTGAATTGGGTTGTCTTGTTTGGAGGTATGAGTGGTCCTTTTCCTTTGTCATCAACATTCTTGGCATACTTGGATCCTTCTTGTTTCCTTTGTTCAACAATGGCATAGACGGGGCATTGGATAGGAACATGGTCGTTTCCTTCACAAAGGTAACAAGTAACTTGAGATGTGGGGCATTGGCCAACTAGATGTTCCTCTTCACAATTGGGGCATTGATCTTCATGCTCCTTGGAAGTGTGATCCTTGTCTCCACAAATAATGCAAGCTGGGGCTCCATCTAGAATAATATTCTTGTCATCCTTGTTGTCATACACTCTTTTGGGATAGTTTTCTTCCATGCTGATCATTTGATTAGTCACCTTAAGCATCAGTTGGGATTGTTCTTCCAAAAACTTTTGCAAGGTAGGGTCTTTATCATTATTGTTGGCTATGAACTGAGCTGTTAGTTGGCTCATTTGGTGTTGGGTTGCTAGGAGTTCTCTCATGTTGACCTCTTGGTTGTTGTTGTTGTCACCATTCTTGATGTCGGAGTTTCTTGGAGAAGTCATCTGTTTGGGTTGGAGGGCATTAGAATAGGCAAAAGATTTCTAAGGGAATCAATCCTAATCACACACATCACAATTCACACAAGCAATGTGCAAGCAATCACAAACAAGCACTCCACTCAAACAACAAGTTTCAAGCACATACTTAGGCAACAAAATATTTTTGTTACACCACATAAGTTGGTGGGTTTGACTTAACTAAAATATGGTGGTCCATCTACATGGTTTACTTGTGATCTTTCCATCCTTCTTGGTTGATTCTTCTTGATTGAGATCATGGTTCCTTTGGGAAAAACTCTTGGTCACAAATACTTCAAAGGTGATGATGGCTTCTTCTAAGTTGTGTTTCCTTAGTCTTCAAATGAAATGTTACTCAAGACTTGTAGTCTTTAATGATATCCAAGTTGGAAGTCCTTGGTGAAAATGCTGAAGATGTTGAAGTCATTAGAGTTGATGAAGTTGAAGAAGTCCTTTGCACATAGTGTAGTCTTTGGTCATGGGGTAGGCTTTTCCATCAAGTTGAAATAGATGAGAGTTGAAATCAAAATGGTTGAGAAAAGAATTTACAAGATTGTTTTGTAAATAAGTTTTGGAACAAAACAATTCCTATTTTTCTAAGGGTTTTTGTCCAATCCTAGGGTTACAAATCCTACAGGCAACACAATGCTCTGATACCATTCTGTAGGGTCCCCAACCTTTAATAAGATTGAGCCCCCCTGTGTTTACAATGCTAGTCCCTGGATCAATAGCTAGCATCCACAGTTCAGATGTAATATCAAGAAACAAAGGTCATAATACAACTTTATAACCAGGATTAAAATAGTTTTATTACATCAAACATAGCTCATTGGCTATTTACATTACATTGCAGCGGAATAACTATAGTCATGGGTCCTTCATCTTCAAAGTGCCACAGGCAGACATGTTGGTTGTAGACTTTGTAATCCTAATCAATCAATCTTCACTAAAATCAATCAAACCTGCAACATTACAAGTTACAGCCACAAGGGTCAATACATTTGAATTGTATTGGCAAGTGATACTTTGGTAGTATAGTGGAGTCTATCATCTATATGCATTTGGCTAAGTGGAGTTGAGGCTTGCATTGCTCAAAATAGATTTTTCCTATCATTTTTGAAAACACTAAGTTTTGTTTGGCAAAAACTTTCCAAGACATCTACTAATCAAAGACTGGAGACCCACTCAGGGCATCTACCAATCAAAGACTGAAGATTTGCTTGGCAAAAACAATTTTCCTCAATCTAAGATTTTGAGATCCTTGTACCAAGCCATCTCTCCATCAAAGATTGAAGAATTTCACACAACCTTTGTTCACCCACAAGTTTTAATTTAGAAATTGGAGTGATGAGATTCTTGATTGCTTCCATGTCTTGATGCTCAAATTGTCCTTTACCAGGGACATGGCTAAGTACTTAGGTTTTTCACTCTGCAGAGGTGGTGCACTTTCCCCACAAGACTTGGTTTCCCAAGACAAGATCCTTCAGTAGCCTTTCCTTAGTCAAATGGACGTGTTCCAACCTATCATACACTACCACCCACTGTCCATAAGACTAAGTTCTAGCATCCTAAGATCATGGCAGAGCCCATAATGCCAAGTGGTTGCACTTGAAGCTTCTCAACATTTGACATCTCAAATCTCTTTGTTTCCTGGGTGGCCATCCACAAGTGAGATACACAAGGTTCACCAGTACCCCTGGCCTTGTGTAACCACTCAACATAACCATTCCATCCATTCCACCCAGGTGATCCATTAATCTTTAGTTGTTTTATTAAACAAAACACAAGTCCTCAGACTTAGAATATTTTTCATAGTGTGAATATATTCCACCCATGTTTTCTATTAGCTAGGCTAAGCTTGGTAGTAATAGGATTCTTAACTTAGGAAAATCCTTCTAAGGATTCAACTACTAGGTTTCTTATAGCAAGGTCTATACTTAGCTAAATAAAAACCATGCAAGTTTTACTTGGCAAAAACACTAATGCACAGTGAAAATAATGGGACATAAGATATGAAGCATCACTTGCCTTTTTGGTAGAGGGTATAAGTTCACTCCTTGTCCTTGCAACAAACTCACTCTTCAAGTCACTACAACAATCAAGCAAGGCACAAACTCAATCTACCAATCAAGCAAATCAACACACATAAAACAAAAATAACAAAGTCAAAGAATTGCATGCAAGCATGCCAAGATTTGCTTTGTTTGCAAAAGTGGTTCCTAGTGGGTCATAGACATTTAGGTACATCTAAGTCATTTTGTAAAGTGGCAAAGTCATGCATAAGCATGCAAAGGTTGGTTCTATTGTAGGGATGGTCTTCACTAGGCTTCTAAACTTTGTATGTTCCAAATTGGTCATTTACCAAATGGCAAAGTCATTTGCAAAAGGGTTTCTATTAGATTCCTAAACTTTGTAAGATCCAAATTGGTCATTTACCAAAGTGGCAAAGTTGTTAGCAAAAGGTTTCACCTCAAAACCATTTCCATGACAAAGTGTCATTTTATGTGGTGAAGAAATATGTCTACTAGGGTTTTAGTCTATAGGGTTCATAAAATGAGTTGCTATTGCAAAACTTGGTGTCTTGGTTCAGTAGGTTTGGTTCAAAACATTTTCTCCAAAGTTTTCTTTATGAAAGCATTTTCATAAACAAAACAAATAGTTTTAGTTAGCTAGAAATGGACTAAACTAATTAATCCATCCTATTCTTTTCCAAAATCACTTTCCAAACTATGGGTTGGTTCCTAGGGTCAGTAAGATCACAACAAACTAATTGGCAAAGGTTTTAACCTTAAAATCATTTTTAAATGATTTTTCTAATGTTAGCAAGCACACAAAAGAATCTACAAAATCAAACAAGCTAACAGATGCTATTTGCTAAACTAAGGGTAGGGTTGGCTAGGGTTTATCTTTCTGATTCCAACGACATCAAATTTGTAAAATTCGGACGTGTGGATCAAAAGATACATGGGTTTGAAGTTTGCAAAAGTTTCTGTTTTCAAATCTGTTTTTAAACAGATTAGGGACACGCGGCGTAATTCTATTCGTCGGTACCGCTTCGCGCAGATCGGCAACGTGGAGCGTTGGATCTAGTCTAATCGTGCGGCGCTGAGCTAGTACCCCTTCGTGATTAAATGAATCTATCGTATTTGTTCGATCTGAATCGAACGGCTGTGGGGTGCTCGACCACAGACGAGCGGCGCTGCGGCGGCTGCTGGCGGCGGAGCGGTCGGTCAGTGGCGGCGCTAGCGAAGCAGGACGCAAGAGGAGTAGGGAGTAGGCTCACCGTGATCGCCGAGGCACGGGGAAGCTCAACGTGGTACTGGTTGGTGGAGGGGCGCACAGGGACGGGCAGGATTCCTCTCCGGAGTTGCTGCGGGCGGCGGGGCTCTCGGGTCGTCATCGTTGGCGTCGCTGTGGATCTCGAGAAGACAAACGGAAAGCACTGTAAGACGCGCAAGGGTACAGCGGTGATGCGAGCGTGAAGGAGGAGTGAAGGGGCGGTCTGGTCTTACCGGTGGGTCTCGTCGGAGAGGAAGCAGACGGCGGTGCTCACTGTCGACGACGGAGGCGAGGATAGGGGGCGCCCTAGGTCAAATGGAAGGTGTCGTTAGGTTCGTATGAGCTTGTAGATCATCATCGGGTCAACGAGGATGAGAGGGGAGGTCAGGTTTACCAGGGAGATGTCGCCGCAGTTGGAGCAGACGGCGGTGCTGGCTCGGGGCTTGTTGGAGTAGGGGTTCTGGTGCTCCCGCGGATGAGCTGAGGCTACTGAGCGGTGCGTCAGAGAGTGGTGAAGCTGCCCGCGTGCTTGGGGAGGCAAGAAGCGATGCGGTGTTGCCGGAATTGCTCGCGGAGCTCGCCGGAGACAGCGGCAGTGCAGAGAGGAATTGGGCGGCCTGGGGGCACGCTAGGGTGAGGCGTCTGGGGGAAAAGGGAGAGGGAATGCTGGTGCTTAAATGGGCGTTGTCGCTGGACTGAATCAACGTGGCAGTAACTCGAATTGATGCGGGCTTTCAACGGGCAGAAACGGCAGCGCTGTGAGGGGGAGACGGGGTCGCGGGGAGGACGATGAACAACTGTCGGTGGGGTCCTCTGGTCAGTGGGAAAAGAAAGGAAGGAGGGGTCCACGGGTCATTCACTCAGTGGGTTTCTTTCTCGGTGCAGAAAAACGGTTCGGGGAGAGGAATAAGAGGAGGTGGGGTCTGATGTCAGCGAGTGAGGGAGAGGGAGAAGTGGGTCCGGGCTATCATTGGTTCTGTGGGTCAACTAATTGGTGCCAAACGTTTTCTTCGGGGAAAAGAATCTGGGCTGGACTGGGCCTGTTGGGCTGCTCTATTTTTTTCTGTCTAAGCCTTTTTCTTTTTCTAATTCTTTTTCTGTTTTGAATTTCAAACAATTATTCAAACAATCAAACAACACTCAATCAAATCAAACAATCAACAAACTTTTCATTTGAATTTGGTTCTGTTTATCAACATAATCCAAATCCAAAATGAAATAATATTTTTATTCTTTTTAGGATCCATTTAATAATTAAATAAAATGGATCTTTAGTTATTAGGGTTTGATTTATTTAATAAGATTTCCATTTGAAATCCAATTATTTTCAAAACCAAACCAGAAGGTTTAATTTGAAAAATAAAAGAATACTTGGAAACTTATTTAAATAATTAAATAAGTTTTGGTGTTTTAATTAAAATGGGAAAGCCTTTACTTAAATAAAATTGGATATTTAAATCCTTATTATTTTATTTAAATAATCCTTTACTCATTTTAATCAAAGCAAAACCTTTTAATAAAAGATTTCAAAGTAGTAATAAAATACTTGGTGTTTCATTTAAAATGGGAAAAGCCTTTACTTAAATAAAATTGGATATTTAAATCCTTATTATTTTATTTAAATAAACCTTTACTCATTTTATCAAAACAAAATATTTTATTACAAAAGTTTGGCCAAAATTAATTTGGCTCACCTTTTCATTTGAAAACAAAGTCTTTTATTAAAAGATCCAAAATAGTATTTCCAAAACAATTTATTTTCCTTTATCAAATGTTTATCTTTTTAATCCCTTTAGGATTATAATTGTTCACCAATTGGTATGGGTTTTGGTAAGGGCTTTATTGGCTTTGGAAATTCAACTTCCTTATATTCATAAGATTTTGCTTATGGTTCCAAACTAAGTGAAACCATCTCTAAGGTCTTTCTTGATCCTTTGTGATTATTTGATTGATCAACTTTGGTATGGATCAAATCCATGGATTGGGAGATAACTTGGAAAATGATTTCCTTCCATTAGGGTTTAGGATTTGGATTTATTTTCCTAGTGTTCAGATTTCCAGATACATTCATTGAGGAATGCATTTCCTTTGATTTGGATTTTTGTTGAATTCAAACTTTTACCAAAGTTTGTTCAAGATGGGATTTTAAGTTTCCTTTTAGAAACAAAAGTTTCTTTTCACCCTGATTTTCAACAAAGATTTATTTTGTTTATTTAATTTTCACATTACAAGATTTGGAAAATCTTGGGATGTGACAAGAACACACATTCCAATGAAACTCATGGATCCATATGTGGTATGTGAAAAGAATAGTCATGAAATGACTTTAGTTGTTGTTAGTAAAAAAACACACATGGAATGACACTAGTGGATCCATGTGTGGTCCCTGAAGAGAACACACATGCAATGACTCTAGCTGTGGTTAATGAGAAGAACACACATGCAATGACATTGGTGGATCGATAGGTGGATTGTGAAAATAACACACATGCAATGACTATGGTTGTTGTTAGAAAAAAGAACACACATGCAATGACACTGTTGGATCCATGTGTGGTCTCTGAAGAGAACACACATTTCAATGACACGGGTGGATCCATATGTGGTATGTGAAAAGAATTGTCATGAAATGACTCGAGTTGTTGTTAGTAAAAAGAACACACATGAAATGACACTGGTGGATCCATGTGTGGTCTCTGAAGAGAACACACATGCAATGACTCTAGCTGTGGTTAATGAGAAGAACACACATGCAATGACACTGGTGGATCCATGTGAGGTCTTTGAAGAGAACACACATTTCAATGACTCTGGTGGTATGTGAAAAGAATACACATGCAATGACACTGGTGGATCCATGTGTGGTCTCTGAAGAGAACACAAATTTCAATGACAATGGTGGATCCATATGTGGTATGTGAAAAGAACAGTCATTAAATGACTCCAGTTGTGGTTAGTAAAAAGAGCACACATGCAATTACACTGGTGGATCAATGTGTGGTCTCTGAAGGGAACACACATGCAATAACACTGGTGGATACATAGGTGGATTGTGAAAAGAACACACATGCAATGACTCTAGTTGTTGTTAGTAAAAAGAACACACATGCAATGACACTAGTGGATCCATGTGTGGTATCTGAAGAGAAAAGAAATTTCAATGACACTAGTGGATCCATATATGGTATGTGAAAAGAATAATCATGAAATTAGTTCAGTTGTTGTTAGTAAAAGAACACACATGCAATGACACTGGTGGATCCATGTGTGGTCTCTGAAGAGAACACACATGTAATGACTCTAGTTGTGGTTAATGAGAAGAACACACATGCAATGACTCTAGTTGGGGTTAATGAGAAGAACACACATGCAATGCCACTGGTGGTTCCATAGGTGGATTGTGAAAAGAACACACATGCAATGACTCTAGTTGTTGTTAATAAAAATAACACACATGCAATGACTGTGGTTGATCCATGTGTGGTCTCTAAAGAGAACACACATTTCAATGACACTGCTGGATCCATATGTGGTATGTGAAAAGAATAGTCTTGAAATGAATTCAGTTGTGGTTAGTAAAAAGGGCACACATGCAATTACACTGGTGGTTCCATATGTGGTCTGTGAAGAGAACACACATGCAATGACACTGGTGGATCCATAGGTGGTATGTGAAAATAACACACATGCAATGACTCTGGTTGTTGTTAGTAAAAAGAACACACATGCAATGACTATGGTTAATCCATGTGTGGTGTGTGAAGAGAACACACATTTCAATGACACTGGTGGGTCTATATGTGGTATGTGAAAAGAATAGTCATGAAATGACTCCACTTGTTGTTAGTAAAAAGAACACACATTGAATGACACTGGTGGATCCATGTGTGGTCTCTGAAGAGAACACACATGAAATGACTCTAGCTGTGGTTAATGAGAAGAACACACATGCAATGACACTGGTGGATCCATAGGTGGATTTTGAAAAGAACACACATGCAATGACTCTGGTTGTTGTTAGTAAAAAGAACACACACACAATGACACTGGTGGATCCATGTGTGGTCTCTGAAGAGAAGACACATTTCAATGACACGGGTGGATCCATATGTGGTATGTGAAAACAATTGTCATGAAATGACTCGCGTTGTTGTTAGTAAAAAGAACACACATGAAATGACACTGGTGGATCCATGTGTGGTCTCTGAAGAGAACACACATGCAATGACTCTAGCTGTGGTTAATGAGAAGAACACACATGCAATGACACTGGTGGATCCATGTGAGGTCTTTGAAGAGAACACACATTTCAATGACTCTGGTGGTATGTGAAAAGAATACACATGCAATGACACTGGTGGATCCATGTGTGGTCTCTGAAGAGAACACAAATTTCAATGACAATGGTGGATCCATATGTGGTATGTGAAAAGAACAATCATTAAATGACTCCAGTTGTGGTTAGTAAAAAGAGAACACATGCAATTACACTGGTGGATCAATGTGTGGTCTCTGAAGGGAACACACATGCAATAACACTGGTGGATACATAGGTGGATTGTGAAAAGAACACACATGCAATGACTCTAGTTGTTGTTAGTAAAAAGAACACACATGCAATGACACTGGTGGATCCATGTGTGTTCTCTGAAGAGAAAAGAAATTTCAATGACACTAGTGGATCCATAGATGGTATGTGAAAAGAATAATCATGAAATTAGTTCAGTTGTTGTTAGTAAAAAAACACACATGCAATGACACTGGTGGATCCATGTGTGGTCTCTGAATAGAACACACATGTAATGATTCTAGTTGTGGTTAATGAGAAGAACACACATGCAATGACTCTAGTTGGGGTTAATGAGAAGAACACACATGTAATGCCACTGGTGGATCCATAGGTGGATTGTGAAAAGAACACACATGCAATGACTCTAGTTGTTGTTAATAAAAATAACACACATGCAATGACTGTGGTTGATCCATGTGTGGTCTCTAAAGAGAACACACATTTCAATGACACTGCTGGATCCATATGTGGTATGTGAAAAGAATAGTCTTGAAATGAATTCAGTTGTGGTTAGTAAAAAGGGCACACATGCAATTACACTGGTGGTTCCATATGTGGTCTGTGAAGAGAACACACATGCAATGACACTGGTGGATCCATAGGTGGTATGTGAAAATAACACACATGCAATGACTCTGGTTGTTGTTAGTAAAAAGAAGACACATGCAATGACTTTGGTTGATCCATGTGTGGTGTGTGAAGAGAACACACATTTCAATGACACTGGTGGGTCTATATGTGGTATGTGAAAAGAATAGTCATGAAATGACTCCACTTATTGTTAGTAAAAAGAACACACATTGAATGACACTGGTGGATCCATGTGTGGTATCTGAAGAGAACACACATGAAATGACTCTAGCTATGGTTAATGAGAAGAACACACATGCAATGACACTGGCGGATCCATAGGTGGATTTTGAAAAGAACACACATGCAATGACTCTGGTTGTTGTTAGTAAAAAGAACACACACGCAATAACACTGGTGGATCAATGTGTGGTCTCTGAAGAGAACACACATTTAAATAACACTGGTGGATCCATATGTGGTATGTGAAAAGAACTGTCATGAAATGACTTCAGTTCTGCTTAGTAAAAAGAGCACACATGCAATTACACTGGTGGATCCATGTGTGGTCTCTAAAGAGAACACACATGCAATGACACTGGTGGATCCATAGGTGGATTGTGACAAGAACACACATGCAAGGACTCTACTTGTTGTTAGTAAAAAGAACAGACATGCAATAACACTGGTGGATCCATGTGTGGTCTCTGAAGAGAACACGCATTTCAATGACACTGGTGGATCCATATACGGTATGTGAAAAGAATTGTCATGAATTGACTCCAGTTGTTGTTAGTAAAAAGAACACACATGCAATGACACTGGTGGATCCATGTGTGGTCTCTGAAGAGAACACACATGCAATGACTCTAGGTGTGGTTAATGAGAAGAACACACATGCAATGACACTGGTGGATCCATAGGTGGATTGTGAAAAGAACACACATGCAATGACTCTGGTTGATCCATGTGTGGTCTCTGAAGAGAACACACATTTCAGTGACACTGGTGGATCGATATGTGGTATGTGAAAAGAATAGTCATGAAATGACTCCAGTTGTTGTTAGTCAAAAGAACACACATGCAATGCCACTGGTGGATCCATGTGTGGTCTTTGAAGAGAACACACATGCAATGACTCTAGCTGTGGTTAATGAGAAGAACACACATGCAATAACACTAGTGGATCCGTAGGTGGATTGTGAAAAGAACACACATGCAATGGCTCTGGTTGTTGTTAGTAAAAAGAACACACATGCAATGACTTTGGTTGATCCATGTGTGGTGTGTGAAGAGAACACACATTTCAATGACACTGGTGGGTCTATATGTGGTATGTGAAAAGAATAGTCATGAAATGACTCCACTTATTGTTAGTAAAAAGAACACACATTGAATGACACTGGTGGATCCATGTGTGATATCTGAAGAGAACACACATGAAATGACTCTAGCTATGGTTAATGAGAAGAACACACATGCAATGACACTGGTGGATCCATAGGTGGATTTTGAAAAGAACACACATGCAATGACTCTGGTTGTTGTTAGTAAAAAGAACACACACGCAATGACACTGGTGGATCCATGTGTGGTCTCTGAAGAGAACACACATTTCAATAACACTGGTGGATCCATATGTGGTATGTGAAAAGAACTGTCATGAAATGACTTCAGTTCTGCTTAGTAAAAAGAGCACACATGCAATTACGCTGGTGGATCCATGTGTGCTCTCTAAAGAGAACACACATGCAATGACACTGGTGGATCCATAGGTGGATTGTGAAAAGAACACACATGCAAGGACTCTACTTGTTGTTAGTAAAAAGAACACACATGCAATAACACTGGTGGATCCATGTGTGGTCTCTGAAGAGAACACGCATTTCAATGACACTGGTGGATCCATATACGGTATGTGAAAATAATTGTCATGAATTGACTCCAGTTGTTGTTAGTAAAAATAACACACATGCAATGACACTGGTGGATCCATGTGTGGTCTCTGAAGAGAACACACATGCAATGACTCTAGGTGTGGTTAATGAGAAGAACACACATGCAATGACACTGGTGGATCCATAGGTGGATTGTGAAAAGAACACACATGCAATGACTCTGGATGATCCATGTGTGGTCTCTGAAGAGAACACACATTTCAGTGACACTAGTGGATCCATATGTGGTATGTGAAAAGAATAGTCATGAAATGACTCCAGTTGTTGTTAGTCAAAAGAACACACATGCAATGCCACTGGTGGATCCATGTGTGGTCTTTGAAGAGAACACACATGCAATGACTCTAGCTGTGGTTAATGAGAAGAACACACATGCAATAACACTGGTGGATCCGTAGGTGGATTGTGAAAAGAACACACATGCAATGGCTCTGGTTGTTGTTAGTAAAAAGAACACACACGCAATGACAATGGTGGATCCATGTGTGGTCTCTCAAGAGAACACACATTTCAATGACACTGGTGGATCCATATGTGGTATGTGAAAAGAATAGTCATGAAATGACTCTAGTTGTTGTTAGTGAAAAGAACACACATGCAATGACACTGGTGGATCCATGTGTGGTCTGTGAAGAGAACACACATGCAATGACTCTAGCTGTGGTTAGTGAGAAGAACACACATGCAATGACACTAGTGAATCCATGTGTGGTCTTTGAAGAGAACACACATTTCAATGACTCTGGTGGTATGTTAAAAGAACACAAATGCAATGACACTGGTGGATCCATATGTGGTCTCTGAAGAGAACACATTTCAATGATACTGGTGGATCCATATGTGGTATGTGAAAAGAACAGTCATGAAATGACTCTAGTTGTGGTTAGTAAAAAGAGCACACATGCAATGTGTGGTCTCTAAAGAGAACACACATGCAATGACACTGGTTGATCCATGTGTGGTCTCTGAAGAGAACACACATTTAAGTGACACTGGTGGATCCATATGTGGTATGTGAAAAGAATAGTCATGAAATGACTCCTGTTGTTGTTTGTGAAAAGAACACACATGCAATGCCACTGGTGGATCCATGTGTGGTCTTTGAAGAGAACACACTTGCAATGACTCTAGCTGTGGTTAATGAGAAGAACACACATGCAATTAAACTGGTGGATCCATAGGTGGATTGTGAAAAGAACACACATGCAATGACTCTAGTTGTTGTTAGTAAAAAGAACACACATGCAATGACACTGGTGGATCCATGTGTGGTCTCTGAAGAGAACACAAATTTGAATGACACTGGTGGATCCATATGTGGTATGTGAAAAGAATAGTCATGAAATGACTCTAGTTGTTGTTAGTAAAAAGGACACACATGCAATGACACTGGTGGATCCATGTGTGGTCTGTGAAGAGAACACGCATGCAATGACTCTAGCTGTGGTTAATGAGAAGAACACACATGCAATGACACTAGTGAATCCATGTGTGGTCTTTGAAGAGAACACACATTTCAATGACTCTGGTGGTATGTTAAAAGAACAAAATGCAATGACACTGGTGGATCTATATGTGGTCTCTGAAGAGAACACATTTCAATGATACTGGTGGATCCATATGTGTTATGTGAAAAGAACAGTCATGAAATGACTCCATTTGTGGTTAGTAAAAAGAGCACACATGCAATGACAATGGTGGATCCATGTGTGGTCCCTGAAGAAAACACACATTTCAATGACACTGGTGGATCCATATGTGTTATGTGAAAAGAATAGTCATGAAATGACTCTAGTTGTTGTTAGTAAAAAGAACACACATGCAATGACTCTGGTTGATCCATGTGTGGTCTCTGAAGAGAACACACATTTAAGTGACACTGGTGGATCCATATGTGGTATGTGAAAAGAATAGTCATGAAATGACTCCAGTTGTTGTTAGTCAAAAGAACACACATGCAATGCCACTGGTGGATCCATGTGTGGTCTTTGAAGAGAACACACATGCAATGACTCTAGCTGTGGTTAATGAGAAGAACACACATGCAATAACACTGGTGGATCCATAGGTGGATTGTGAAAAGAACACACATGCAATGACTCTGGTTGTTGTTAGTAAAAAGAACACACATGCAATGACACTGGTGGATCCATGTGTGGTCTCTGAAGAAAACACACATTTCAATGACACTGGTGGATCCATATGTGGTATGTGAAAAGAATAGTCATGAAATGACTCTAGTTGTTGTTAGTAATAAGAACACACATGCAATGACACTGGTGGATCCATGTGTGGTCTGTGAAGAGAACACACATGCAATGACTCTAGCTGTGGTTAATGAGAAGAACACACATGCAATGACACTAGTGAATCCATGTGTGGTCTTTGAAGAGAACACACATTTCAATGACTCTGGTGGTATGTTAAAAGAACACAAATGCAATGACACTGGTGGATCTATATGTGGTCTCTAAAGAGAACACATTTAAATGATACTGGTGGATCCATATGTGGTATGTGAAAAGAACATTCATGAAATGACTCCATTTGTGGTTAGTAAAAAGAGCACACATGCAATTACACTGGTGGATCCATGTGTGGTCTCTAAAGAGAACACACATGCAATGACACTGGTGGATCCATAGGTGGATTGTGAAAAGAACACACATGCAATGACTCTATTTGTTGTTAATAAAAAGAACACACATGCAAATGACACTGGTGGATCCATGTGTGGTCTCTGAAGAGAACACACATTTCAATGACAGTGGTGGATCCATATGTGGTATGTGAAAAGAACATTCATGAAATGACTCTCATTGTGGTTAGTAAAAAGAGCACACATGCAATTACATTGGTGGTTCCATGTGTGGTCTGTGAAGAGAACACACATGCAATGACACTAGTGGATCCATAGGTGGATTGTGAAAACAACACACATGCAATGACTCTGGTTGTTGTTAGTAAAAAGAACACACATTCAATGACACTGGTGGATCCATGTGTGGTCTCTGAAGAGAATACACATGCAATGACTCTAGCTGTGGTTAATGAGAAGAACACACATGCTATGACACTGGTGGATCCATGTGAGGGCTTTGAAGAGAACACACATTTCAATGACTTTGGTGTTAAGTGAAAAGAATACACATGCAATGACACTAGTGGATCCATGTGTGGTCTCTGAAGAGAACACAAATTTCAATGACAATGGTGGATCCATATGTGGTATGTGAAAAGAACAGTCATTAAATGACTCCAGTTGTGGTTAGTAAAAAGAGCACACATGCAATTACACTGGTGGATCAATGTGTGGTCTCTGAAGAGAACACACATGCAATAACACTGGTGGATACATAGGTGGATTGTGAAAAGAACACACATGCAATGGCTCCAGTTGTTGTTAGTAAAAAGAACACACATGCAATGACACTGGTGGATCCATATATGGTATGTGAAAAGAATAGACATGAAATTAGTTCAGTTTTTGTTAGTAAGAAAACACACATGCAATGACACTGGTGGATACATGTGTGGTCTCTGCAAAGAACACACATGTAATGACTCTAGTTGTGGTTAATGAGAAGAACACACATGCAATGACTCTAGTTGGGGTTAATGAGAAGAACACACATGCAATGCCACTGGTGGATCCATAGGTGGATTGTGAAAAGAACACACATGCAATGACTCTAGTTGTTGTTAATAAAAAGAACACACATGCAATGACTGTGGTTGATCCATGTGTGGTCTCTAAAGAGAACACACATTTCAATGACACTGCTGGATCCATATGTGGTATGTGAAAAGAACAGTCTTGAAATGAATTCAGTTGTGGTTAGTAAAAAGGGCACACATGCAATTACACTGGTGGTTCCATATGTGGTCTGTGAAGAGAACACACATGCAATGACACTGGTGGATCCATAGGTGGTATGTGAAAATAACACACATGCAATGACTCTGGTTGTTGTTAGTAAAAATAACACACATGCAATGACTATGGTTGATCCATGTGTGGTGTCTGAAGAGAACACACATTTCAATGACACTGGTGGGTCTATATGTGGTATGTGAAAAGAATAGTCATGAAATGACTCCACTTGTTGTTAGTAAAAAGAACACACAATGAATGACACTGGTGGATCCATGTGTGGTCTCTGAAGAGAACACACGTGCAACGAATCTAGGTGTGGTTAATGAGAAGAACACACATGCAATGACACTGGTGGATCCATAGGTGGATTGTGAAAAGAACACACATGTAATGACTATGGTTGATCCATGTGTGGTCTCTGAAGAGAACACACATTTCAGTGACACTAGTGGATCCATATGTGGTATGTGAAAAGAATAGTCATGAAATGACTCCAGTTGTTGTTAGTCAAAAGAACACACATGCAATGCCACTGGTGGATCCATGTGTGGTCTTTGAAGAGAACACACATGCAATGACTCTAGCTGTGGTTAATGAGAAGAACACACATGCAATAACACTGGTGGATCCATAGGTGGATTGTGAAAAGAACACACATGCAATGACTCTGGTTGTTGTTAGTAAAAAGAACACACATGCAATGACACTGGTGGATCCATGTGTGGTCTCTGAAGAGAACACACATTTCAATGACACTGGTGGATCCATATGTGGTATGTGAAAAGAATAGTCATGAAATGACTCTAGTTGTTGTTAGTAAAAAGAACACTCATGCAATGACACTAGTGGATCCATGTGTGGTCTGTGAAGAGAACACACATCCAATGACTCTTGCTGTGGTTAATGAGAAGAACACACATGCAATGAAACTAGTGAATCCATGTGTGGTCTTTGAAGAGAACTCACATTTCAATGACTCTGGTGGTATGTTAAAAGAACACAAATGCAATGACACTAGTGGATCCATATGTGGTCTCTGAAGAGAACACATTTCAATGATACTGGTGGATCCATATGTGGTATGTGAAAAGAACAGTCATGAAATGACTCCAGTTGTGGTTAGTAAAAAGAGCACACATGCAATTACACTGGTGGATCCATGTGTGGTCTCTAAAGATAACACACATGCAATGACACTGGTGGATCCATAGGTGGATTGTGAAAAGAACACACATGCAATGACTCTAGTTGTTGTTAGTAAAAAGAACACACATGCAATGACACTGGTGGATCCATGTGTGTTCTCTGAAGAGAAAAGACATTTCAATGACACTAGTGGATCCATATATGGTATGTGAAAAGAATAGACATGAAATTAGTTCAGTTTTTGTTAGTAAAAAAACACACATGCAATGACACTGGTGGATCCATGTGTGGTCTCTGAAAAGAACACACATGTAATGACTCTAGTTGTGGTTAATGAGAAGAACACACATGCAATGACTCTAGTTGGGGTTAATGAGAAGAACACACATGCAATGCCACTGGTGGATCCATAGGTGGATTGTGAAAAGAACACACATGCAATGACTCTAGTTGTTGTTAATAAAAAGAACACACATGCAATGACTGTGGTTGATCCATGTGTGGTCTCTAAAGAGAACACACATTTCAATGACACTGCTGGATCCATATGTGGTATGTGAAAAGAATAGTCATGAAATGACTCCACTTGTTGTTAGTAAAAAGAACACACATTGAATGACACTGGTGGATCCATGTGTGGTCTCTGAAGAGAACACACATGCAACGACTCTAGGTGTGGTTAATAAGAAGAACACACATGCAATGACACTGGTGGATCCATAGGTGGATTGTGAAAAGAACGCACATGCAATGACTCTGGTTGATCCATGTGTGGTCTCTGAAGAGAACACACATTTAAGTGACACTGGTGGATCCATATGTGGTATGTGAAAAGAATAGTCATGAAATGACTCTAGTTGTTGTTAGTAAAAAGAACACACATGCAATGACACTAGTGGATCCATGTGTGGTCTGTGAAGAGAACACACATGCAATGACTCTATCTGTGGTTAATGAGAAGAACACACATGCAATGACACTAGTGAATCCATGTGTGGTCTTTGAAGAGAACACACATTTCAATGACTCTGGTGGTATGTTAAAAGAACACAAATGCAATGACACTAGTGGATCCATATGTGGTCTCTAAAGAGAACACATTTCAATGATACTGGTGGATCCATATGTGGTATGTGAAAAGAATAGTCATGAAATGACTCCAGTTGTGGATAGTAAAAAGAGCACACATGCAATTACACTGGTGGATCCATGTGTGGTTTCTAAAGAGAACACACATGCAATGACACTGGTGGATCCATAGGTGGATTGTGAAAAGAACACACATGCAATGACTCTATTTGTTGTTAGTAAAAAGAACACACATGCAAATGACACTGGTGGATCCATGTGTGGTCTCTAAAGAGAACACACATTTCAATGACACTGGTGGATCCATATGTGGTATGTGAAAAGAACATTCATGAAATGACTCTAGTTGTGGTTAGTAAAAAGAGCACACATGCAATTACACTGGTGGTTCCATGTGTGGTCTGTGAAGAGAACACACATGCAATGACACTAGTGGATCCATAGGTGGATTGTGAAAACAACACACATGCAATGACTCTGGTTGTTGTTAGTAAAAAGAACACACATTCAATGACACTGGTGGATCCATGTGTGGTATCTGAAGAGAAGACACATTTCAATGACACTGGTGGATCCATATGTGGTGTGTGAAAAGAATTGTCATGAAATGACTCCAGTTGTTGTTAGTAAAAAGAACACACATGCAATGACACTGGTGGATCGATGTGTGGTCTCTAAAGAGAATACACATGCAATGACTCTAGCTGTGGTTAATGAGAAGAACACACATGCAGTGACACTGGTGGATCCATGTGAGGTCTTTGAAGAGAACACACATTTCAATGACTCTGGTGGTATGTGAAAAGAATACACATGCAATGACACTGGTGGATCCATGTGTGGTCTCTGAAGAGAACACAAATTTCAATGACAATGGTGGATCCATATGTGGTATGTGAAAAGAACAGTCATTAAATGACTCCAGTTGTGGTTAGTAAAAAGAGCACACATGCAATTACACTGGTGGATCAATGTGTGGTCTCTGAAGAGAACACACATGCAATAACACTGGTGGATACATAGGTGGATTGTGAAAAGAACACACATGCAATGACTCTAGTTGTTGTTAGTAAAAAGAACACACATGCAATGACACTGGTGGATCCATGTGTGTTCTCTGAAGAGAAAATTCATTTCAATGACACTAGTGGATCCATATATGGTATGTGAAAAGAATAGTCATGAAATTAGTTCAGTTGTTGTTAGTAAAAAAAACACATGCAATGACACTGGTGGATCCATGTGTGGTCTCTGAAGAGAACACACATGTAATGACTCTAGTTGTGGTTAATGAGAAGAACACACATGCAATGACTCTAGTTGGGGTTCATGAGAAGAACACACATGCAATGCCACTGGTGGATCCATAGGTGGATTCTGAAAAGAACACACATGCAATGACTCTAGTTGTTGTTAATAAAAAGAACACACATGCAATGACTGTGGTTGATCCATGTGTGGTCTCTAAAGAGAACACACATTTCAATGACACTGCTGGATCCATATGTGGTATGTGAAAAGAACAGTCTTGAAATGAATTCAGTTGTTGTTAGTAAAAAGGGCACACATGCAATTACACTTGTGGTTCCATATGTGGTCTGTGAAGAGAACACACATGCAATGACACTGGTGGATCCATAGGTGGTATGTGAAAATAACACACATGCAATGAGTCTGGTTGTTGTTAGTAAAAAGAACACACATGCAATGACTATGGTTGATCCATGTGTGGTGTCTGAAGAGAACACACATTTCAATGACACTGGTGGATCCATATGTGGTATGTGAAAAGAATAGTCATGAAATAACTCTAGTTGTTGTTAGTAAAAAGAACACGCATGCAATGACACTGGTGGATGCATGTGTGGTGTGTGAAGAGAACACACATGCAATGACTCTAGCTGTGGTTAATGAGAAGAACACACATGGAATGACACTAGTGAATCCATGTGTGGTCTTTGAAGAGAACACACATTTCAATGACTCTGGTGGTATGTTAAAAGAACACAAATGCAATGACACTAGTGGATCCATATGTGGTCTCTGAAGAGAACACATTTCAATGATACTGGTGGATCCATATGTGGTATGTGAAAAGAACAGTCATGAAATGACTCTAGTTGTGGTTAGTAAAAAGAGCACACATGCAATTACACTGGTGGATCCATGTGTGGCCTCTAAAGAGAACACACATGCAATGACACTGGTGGATTCATAGGTGGATTGTGAAAAGAACACACATGCAAGGACTCTACTTGTTGTTAGTAAAAAGAACACACATGCAATGACACTGGTGGATCCATGTGTGGTCTCTGAAGAGAACACGCATTTCAATGACACTGGTGGATCCATATCTGGTATGTGAAAAGAATTGTCATGAATTGACTCCAGTTGTTGTTAGTAAAAAGAACACACATGCAATGACACTGGTGGATCCATGTGTGGTCTCTGAAGAGAACACACATGCAATGACTCTAGGTGTGGTTAATGAGAAGAACACACATGCAATGACACTGGTGGATCCAAAGGTGGATTGTGAAAAGAACACACATGCAATGACTCTGGTTGATCCATGTGTGGTCTCTGAAGAGAACACACATTTAAGTGACACTGGTGGATCCATATGTGGTATGTGAAAAGAATAGTCACTAAATGACTCCAGTTGTTGTTAGTCAAAAGAACACACATGCAATGCCACTGGTGGATCCATGTGTGGTCTTTGAAGAGAACACACATGCAATGACTCTAGCTGTGGTTAATGAGAAGAACACACATGCAATAACACTGGTGGATCCATAGGTGGATTGTGAACAGAACACACATGCAATGACTCTGGTTGTTGTTAGTAAAAAGAACACACATGCAATGACACTGGTGGATCCATGTGTGGTCTCTGAAGAAAACACACATTTCAATGACACTGGTGGATCCATATGTGGTATGTGAAAAGAATAGTCATGAAATGACTCTAGTTGTTGTTAGTAAAAAGAACACACATGCAATGACACTAGTGGATCCATGTGTGGTCTGTGAAGAGAACACACATGCAATGACTCTAGCTGTGGTTAATGAGAAGAACACACATGCAATGACACTAGTGAATCCATGTGTGGTCTTTGAAGAGAACACACATTTCAATGACTCTGGTGGTATGTTAAAAGAACACAAATGCAATGACACTGGTGGATCTATATGTGGTCTCTGAAGAGAACACATTTCAATGATATTGGTGGACCCATATGTGGTATGTGAAAAGAACAGTCATGAAATGACTCCATTTGTGGTTAGTAAAAAGAGCACACATGCAATTACACTGGTGGATCCATGTGTGGTCTCTAAAGAGAACACACATGCAATGACACTGGTGGATCCATAGGTGGATTGTGAAAAGAACACACATGCAATGACTCTATTTGTTGTTAGTAAAAAGAACACACATGCAAATAACACTGGTGGATCCATGTGTGGTCTCTGAAGAGAACACACATTTCAATGACACTGGTGGATCCATATATGGTATGTGAAAAGAATAGTCATGAAATGACTCTAGTTGTTGTTAGTAAAAAGAACACACATGCAATGACACTGGTGGATCCATGTGTGGTCTCTGAAGAGAACACACATGCAATGACTATAGCTGTGGTTAATGAGAAGAATACACATGCAATGACTCTAGCTGTGGTTAATGAGAAGAACACACATGCAATGACATTGGTGGATCCATAGGTGTGTTGTGAAAAGAACACACATGCAATGACTCTAGTTGTTGTTAGTAAAAAGAACACGCATGCAAGGACTGTGGTTGATCCATGTGTGGTCTCTGAAGCAAACACAAATTTCAATGACACTGGTGGATCCATGTGTGGTCTCTGAAGAGAACACACATGTAATGACTCTAGTTGTGGTTAATGAGAAGAACACACATGCAATGACTCTAGTTGGGGTTAATGAGAAGAACACACATGCAATGCCACTGGTGGATCCATAGGTGGATTGTGAAAAGAACACACATGCAATGACTCTAGTTGTTGTTAATAAAAAGAACACACATGCAATGACTGTGGTTGATCCATGTGTGGTCTCTAAAGAGAACACACATTTCAATGACACTGCTGGATCCATATGTGGTATGTGAAAAGAACAGTCTTGAAATGAATTCAGTTGTGGTTAGTAAAAAGGGCACACATGCAATTACACTGGTGGTTCCATATGTGGTCTGTGAAGAGAACACACATGCAATGACACTGGTGGATCCATAGGTGGTATGTGAAAATAACACACATGCAATGACTCTGGTTGTTGTTAGTAAAAATAACACACATGCAATGACTATGGTTGATCCATGTGTGGTGTCTGAAGAGAACACACATTTCAATGACACTGGTGGGTCTATATGTGGTATGTGAAAAGAATAGTCATGAAATGACTCCACTTGTTGTTAGTAAAAAGAACACACATTGAATGACACTGGTGGATCCATGTGTGGTCTCTGAAGAGAACACACGTGCAACGAATCTAGGTGTGGTTAATGAGAAGAACACACATGCAATGACACTGGTGGATCCATAGGTGGATTGTGAAAAGAACACACATGTAATGACTATGGTTGATCCATGTGTGGTCTCTGAAGAGAACACACATTTCAGTGACACTAGTGGATCCATATGTGGTATGTGAAAAGAATAGTCATGAAATGACTCCAGTTGTTGTTAGTCAAAAGAACACACATGCAATGCCAGTGGTGGATCCATGTGTGGTCTTTGAAGAGAACACACATGCAATGACTCTAGCTGTGGTTAATGAGAAGAACACACATGCAATAACACTGGTGGATCCATAGGTGGATTGTGAAAAGAACACACATGCAATGACTCTGGTTGTTGTTAGTAAAAAGAACACACATGCAATGACACTGGTGGATCCATGTGTGGTCTCTGAAGAGAACACACATTTCAATGACACTGGTGGATCCATATGTGGTATGTGAAAAGAATAGTCATGAAATGACTCTAGTTGTTGTTAGTAAAAAGAACACACATGCAATGACACTAGTGGATCCATGTGTGGTCTGTGAAGAGAACACACATCCAATGACTCTTGCTGTGGTTAATGAGAAGAACACACATGCAATGAAACTAGTGAATCCATGTGTGGTCTTTGAAGAGAACTCACATTTCAATGACTCTGGTGGTATGTTAAAAGAACACAAATGCAATGACACTAGTGGATCCATATGTGGTCTCTGAAGAGAACACATTTCAATGATACTGGTGGATCCATATGTGGTATGTGAAAAGAACAGTCATGAAATGACTCCAGTTGTGGTTAGTAAAAAGAGCACACATGAAATTACACTGGTGGATCCATGTGTGGTCTCTAAAGATAACACACATGCAATGACACTGGTGGATCCATAGGTGGATTGTGAAAAGAACACACATGCAATGACTCTAGTTGTTGTTAGTAAAAAGAACACACATGCAATGACACTGGTGGATCCATGTGTGTTCTCTGAAGAGAAAAGACATTTCAATGACACTAGTGGATCCATATATGGTATGTGAAAAGAATAGACATGAAATTAGTTCAGTTTTTGTTAGTAAAAAAACACACATGCAATGACACTGGTGGATCCATGTGTGGTCTCTGAAAAGAACACACATGTAATGACTCTAGTTGTGGTTAATGAGAAGAACACACATGCAATGACTCTAGTTGGGGTTAATGAGAAGAACACACATGCAATGCCACTGGTGGATCCATAGGTGGATTGTGAAAAGAACACACATGCAATGACTCTAGTTGTTGTTAATAAAAAGAACACACATGCAATGACTGTGGTTGATCCATGTGTGGTCTCTAAAGAGAACACACATTTCAATGACACTGCTGGATCCATATGTGGTATGTGAAAAGAATAGTCATGAAATGACTCCACTTGTTGTTAGTAAAAAGAACACACATTGAATGACACTGGTGGATCCATGTGTGGTCTCTGAAGAGAACACACATGCAACGACTCTAGGTGTGGTTAATAAGAAGAACACACATGCAATGACACTGGTGGATCCATAGGTGGATTGTGAAAAGAACGCACATGCAATGACTCTGGTTGATCCATGTGTGGTCTCTGAAGAGAACACACATTTAAGTGACACTGGTGGATCCTTATGTGGTATGTGAAAAGAATAGTCATGAAATGACTCTAGTTGTTGTTAGTAAAAAGAACACACATGAAATGACACTAGTGGATCCATGTGTGGTCTGTGAAGAGAACACACATGCAATGACTCTATCTGTGGTTAATGAGAAGAACACACATGCAATGACACTAGTGAATCCATGTGTGGTCTTTGAAGAGAACACACATTTCAATGACTCTGGTGGTATGTTAAAAGAACACAAATGCAATGACACTAGTGGATCCATATGTGGTCTCTAAAGAGAACACATTTCAATGATACTGGTGGATCCATATGTGGTATGTGAAAAGAATAGTCATGAAATGACTCCAGTTGTGGATAGTAAAAAGAGCACACATGCAATTACACTGGTGGATCCATGTGTGGTTTCTAAAGAGAACACACATGCAATGACACTGGTGGATCCATAGGTGGATTGTGAAAAGAACACACATGCAATGACTCTATTTGTTGTTAGTAAAAAGAACACACATGCAAATGACACTGGTGGATCCATGTGTGGTCTCTGAAGAGAACACACATTTCAATGACACTGGTGGATCCATATGTGGTATGTGAAAAGAACATTCATGAAATGACTCTAGTTGTGGTTAGTAAAAAGAGCACACATGCAATTACACTGGTGGTTCCATGTGTGGTCTGTGAAGAGAACACACATGCAATGACACTAGTGGATCCATAGGTGGATTGTGAAAACAACACACATGCAATGACTCTGGTTGTTGTTAGTAAAAAGAACACACATTCAATGACACTGGTGGATCCATGTGTGGTATCTGAAGAGAAGACACATTTCAATGACACTGGTGGATCCATATGTGGTGTGTGAAAAGAATTGTCATGAAATAACTCCAGTTGTTGTTAGTAAAAAGAACACACATGCAATGACACTGGTGGATCGATGTGTGGTCTCTAAAGAGAATACACATGCAATGACTCTAGCTGTGGTTAATGAGAAGAACACACATGCAGTGACACTGGTGGATCCATGTGAGGTCTTTGAAGAGAACACACATTTCAATGACTCTGGTGGTATGTGAAAAGAATACACATGCAATGACACTGGTGGATCCATGTGTGGTCTCTGAAGAGAACACAAATTTCAATGACAATGGTGGATCCATATGTGGTATGTGAAAAGAACAGTCATTAAATGACTCCAGTTGTGGTTAGTAAAAAGAGCACACATGCAATTACACTGGTGGATCAATGTGTGGTCTCTGAAGAGAACACACATGCAATAACACTGGTGGATACATAGGTGGATTGTGAAAAGAACACACATGCAATGACTCTAGTTGTTGTTAGTAAAAAGAACACACATGCAATGACACTGGTGGATCCATGTGTGTTCTCTGAAGAGAAAATTCATTTCAATGACACTAGTGGATCCATATATGGTATGTGAAAAGAATAGTCATGAAATTAGTTCAGTTGTTGTTAGTAAAAAAAACACATGCAATGACACTGGTGGATCCATGTGTGGTCTCTGAAGAGAACACACATGTAATGACTCTAGTTGTGGTTAATGAGAAGAACACACATGCAATGACTCTAGTTGGGGTTCATGAGAAGAACACACATGCAATGCCACTGGTGGATCCATAGGTGGATTCTGAAAAGAACACACATGCAATGACTCTAGTTGTTGTTAATAAAAAGAACACACATGCAATGACTGTGGTTGATCCATGTGTGGTCTCTAAAGAGAACACACATTTCAATGACACTGCTGGATCCATATGTGGTATGTGAAAAGAACAGTATTGAAATGAATTCAGTTGTTGTTAGTAAAAAGGGCACACATGCAATTACACTTGTGGTTCCATATGTGGTCTGTGAAGAGAACACACATGCAATGACACTGGTGGATCCATAGGTGGTATGTGAAAATAACACACATGCAATGAGTCTGGTTGTTGTTAGTAAAAAGAACACACATGCAATGACTATGGTTGATCCATGTGTGGTGTCTGAAGAGAACACACATTTCAATGACACTGGTGGATCCATATGTGGTATGTGAAAAGAATAGTCATGAAATAACTCTAGTTGTTGTTAGTAAAAAGAACACGCATGCAATGACACTGGTGGATGCATGTGTGGTGTGTGAAGAGAACACACATGCAATGACTCTAGCTGTGGTTAATGAGAAGAACACACATGGAATGACACTAGTGAATCCATGTGTGGTCTTTGAAGAGAACACACATTTCAATGACTCTGGTGGTATGTTAAAAGAACACAAATGCAATGACACTAGTGGATCCATATGTGGTCTCTGAAGAGAACACATTTCAATGATACTGGTGGATCCATATGTGGTATGTGAAAAGAACAGTCATGAAATGACTCCAGTTGTGGTTAGTAAAAAGAGCACACATGCAATTACACTGGTGGATCCATGTGTGGCCTCTAAAGAGAACACACATGCAATGACACTGGTGGATTCATAGGTGGATTGTGAAAAGAACACACATGCAAGGACTCTACTTGTTGTTAGTAAAAAGAACACACATGCAATGACACTGGTGGATCCATGTGTGGTCTCTGAAGAGAACACGCATTTCAATGACACTGGTGGATCCATATCTGGTATGTGAAAAGAATTGTCATGAATTGACTCCAGTTGTTGTTAGTAAAAAGAACACACATGCAATGACACTGGTGGATCCATGTGTGGTCTCTGAAGAGAACACACATGCAATGACTCTAGGTGTGGTTAATGAGAAGAACACACATGCAATGACACTGGTGGATCCATAGGTGGATTGTGAAAAGAACACACATGCAATGACTCTGGTTGATCCATGTGTGGTCTCTGAAGAGAACACACATTTAAGTGACACTGGTGGATCCATATGTGGTATGTGAAAAGAATAGTCACTAAATGACTCCAGTTGTTGTTAGTCAAAAGAACACACATGCAATGCCACTGGTGGATCCATGTGTGGTCTTTGAAGAGAACACACATGCAATGACTCTAGCTGTGGTTAATGAGAAGAACACACATGCAATAACACTGGTGGATCCATAGGTGGATTGTGAAAAGAACACACATGCAATGACTCTGGTTGTTGTTAGTAAAAAGAACACACATGCAATGAGACTGGTGGATCCATGTGTGGTCTCTGAAGAAAACACACATTTCAATGACACTGGTGGATCCATATGTGGTATGTGAAAAGAATAGTCATGAAATGACTCTAGTTGTTGTTAGTAAAAAGAACACACATGCAATGACACTAGTGGATCCATGTGTGGTCTGTGAAGAGAACACACATGCAATGACTCTAGCTGTGGTTAATGAGAAGAACACACATGCAATGACACTAGTGAATCCATGTGTGGTCTTTGAAGAGAACACACATTTCAATGACTCTGGTGGTATGTTAAAAGAACACAAATGCAATGACACTGGTGGATCTATATGTGGTCTCTGAAGAGAACACATTTCAATGATATTGGTGGACCCATATGTGGTATGTGAAAAGAACAGTCATGAAATGACTCCATTTGTGGTTAGTAAAAAGAGCACACATGCAATTACACTGGTGGATCCATGTGTGGTCTCTAAAGAGAACACACATGCAATGACACTGGTGGATCCATAGGTGGATTGTGAAAAGAACACACATGCAATGACTCTATTTGTTGTTAGTAAAAAGAACACACATGCAAATAACACTGGTGGATCCATGTGTGGTCTCTGAAGAGAACACACATTTCAATGACACTGGTGGATCCATATATGGTATGTGAAAAGAATAGTCATGAAATGACTCTAGTTGTTGTTAGTAAAAAGAACACACATGCAATGACACTGGTGGATCCATGTGTGGTCTCTGAAGAGAACACACATGCAATGACTATAGCTGTGGTTAATGAGAAGAATACACATGCAATGACTCTAGCTGTGGTTAATGAGAAGAACACACATGCAATGACATTGGTGGATCCATAGGTGTGTTGTGAAAAGAACACACATGCAATGACTCTAGTTGTTGTTAGTAAAAAGAACACGCATGCAAGGAATGTGGTTGATCCATGTGTGGTCTCTGAAGCAAACACAAATTTCAATGACACTGGTGGATCCATGTGTGGTCTCTGAAGAGAACACACATGTAATGACTCTAGTTGTGGTTAATGAGAAGAACACACATGCAATGACTCTAGTTGGGGTTCATGAGAAGAACACACATGCAATGCCACTGGTGGATCCATAGGTGGATTCTGAAAAGAACACACATGCAATGACTCTAGTTGTTGTTAATAAAAAGAACACACATGTAATGACTGTGGTTGATCCATGTGTGGTCTCTAAAGAGAACACACATTTCAATGACACTGCTGGATCCATATGTGGTATGTGAAAAGAACAGTCTTGAAATGAATTCAGTTGTGGTTAGTAAAAAGGGCACACATGCAATTACACTTGTGGTTCCATATGTGGTCTGTGAAGAGAACACACATGCAATGACACTAGTGGATCCATAGGTGGTATGTGAAAATAACACACATGCAATGACTCTGGTTGTTGTTAGTAAAAAGAACACACATGCAATGACTATGGTTGATCCATGTGTGTTGTCTGAAGAGAACACACATTTCAATGACACTGGTGGATCCATATGTGGTATGTGAAAATAATAGTCATGAAATGACTCTAGTTGTTGTTACTAAAAAGAACACGCATGCAATGACACTGGTGGATGCATGTGTGGTCTGTGAAGAGAACACACATGCAATGACTCTAGCTGTGGTTAATGAGAAGAACACACATGGAATGACACTAGTGAATCCATGTGTGGTCTTTGAAGAGAACACACATTTCAATGACTCTGGTGGTATGTTAAAAGAACACAAATGCAATGACACTAGTGGATCCATATGTGGTCTCTGAAGAGAACACATTTCAATGATACTGGTGGATCCATATGTGGTATGTGAAAAGAACAGTCATGAAATGACTCCAGTTGTGGTTAGTAAAAAGAGCACACATGCAATTACACTGTTGGATCCATGTGTGGCCTCTAAAGAGAACACACATTTCAATGACACTGCTGGATCCATAGGTGGTATGTGAAAAGAACAGTCTTGAAATGAATTCAGTTGTGGTTACTAAAAAGGGCACACATGCAATTACACTTGTGGTTCCATATGTGGTCTGTGAAGAGAACACACATGCAATGACACTGGTGGATCCATAGGTGGTATGTGAAAATAACACACATGCAATGACTCTGGTTGTTGTTAGTAAAAAGAACACACATGCAATGACTATGGTTGATCCATGTGTGGTGTCTGAAGAGAACACACATTTCAATGACACTGGTGGATCCATATGTGGTATGTGAAAAGAATAGTCATGAAATGACTCTAGTTGTTGTTAGTAAAAAGAACACGCATGCAATGACACTGGTGGATGCATGTGTGGTCTGTGAAGAGAACACACATGCAATGACTCTAGCTGTGGTTAATGAGAAGAACACACATGCAATGACACTAGTGAATCCATGTGTGGTCTTTGAAGAGAACACACATTTCAATGACTCTGGTGGTATGTTAAAAGAACACAAATGCAATGACACTGGTGGATCTATATGTGGTCTCTGAAGAGAACAAATTTCAATGATACTGGTGGATCCATATGTGGTATGTGAAAAGAACAGTCATGAAATGACTCCATTTGTGGTTAGTAAAAAGAGCACACATGCAATTACACTGGTGGATCCATGTGTGGTCTCTAAAGAGAACACACATGCAATGACACTGGTGGATCCATAGGTGGATTGTGAAAAGAACACACATGCAATGACTCTATTTGTTGTTAGTAAAAAGAACACACATGCAAATAACACTGGTGGATCCATGTGTGGTCTCTGAAGAGAAAACACATTTCAATGACACTGGTGGATCCATATATGGTATGTGAAAAGAATAGTCATGAAATGACTCTAGTTGTTGTTAGTAAAAAGAACACACATGCAATGACACTGGTGGATCCATGTGTGGTCTCTGAAGAGAACACACATGCAATGACTATAGCTGTGGTTAATGAGAAGAATACACATGCAATGACTCTAGCTGTGGTTAATGAGAAGAACACACATGCAATGACATTGGTGGATCCATAGGTGTGTTGTGAAAACAACACACATGCAATGACTCTAGTTGTTGTTAGTAAAAATAACACACATGCAAGGACTGTGGTTGATCCATGTGTGGTCTCTGAAGCAAACACAAATTGCAATGACACTGGTGGATCCATATGTGGTATGTGAAAAGAATAGTCATGAAATGACTCCAGTTGTTGTTAGTAAAAAGAACACACATGCAATGACACTGGTGGATCCATGTGTGGTCTCTGAAGAGAACACACATGCAATGACTCTGGCTGCGGTTAATGAGAAGAACACACATGCAATGACACTGGTGGATCCATGTGTGGTCTTTAAAGAGAACACACATTTCAATGACTCTGGTGGTATGTGAAAAGAACACACATGCAATGACACTGGTGGATCCATGTGTGGTCTCTGAAGTGAACACACATTTCAATGACACTGGTCGATCCATATGTGGTATGTGAAAAGAACATTCATGAAATGACTCTAGTTGTGGTTAGTAAAAAGAGCACACATGCAATTACACTAGTGGATCCATGTGTGGTCTCTGAAGAAAGCACACATGCAATGACACCGGTGGATCCATAGGTGGATTGTGAAAAGAACACACATGCAATGACTCTAGTTGTTGTTAGTAAAAAGAACACACATGCATTGACACTGGTGGATCCATGTGTGGTCTTTGAAGAGAACACACATGCAATGACACTGGTGGATCCATAGGTGGTATGTGAAAATAACACACATGCATTGACTCTGGTTGTTGTTAGTAAAAAGAACACACATGCAATGACTATGGTTGATCCATGTGTGGTGTCTGAAGAGAACACACATTTCAATGACACTGGTGGATCCATATGTGGTATGTGAAAAGAATAGTCATGAAATGACTCTAGTTGTTGTTAGTAAAAAGAACACGCATGCAATGACACTGGTGGATGCATGTGTGGTCTGTGAAGAGAACACACATGCAATGACTCTAGCTGTGGTTAATGAGAAGAACACACATGCAATGACACTAGTGAATCCATGTGTGGTCTTTGAAGAGAACACACATTTCAATGACTCTGGTGGTATGTTAAAAGAACACAAATGCAATGACACTAGTGGATCCATATGTGGTCTCTGAAGAGAAAACATTTCAATGATACTGGTGGATCCATATGTGGTATGTGAAAAGAACAGTCATGAAATGACTCCAGTTGTGGTTAGTAAAAAGAGCACACATGCAATTACACTGGTGGATCCATGTGTGGCCTCTAAAGAGAACACACATGCAATGAAACTGGTGGATCCATAGGTGGATTGTGAAAAGAACACACATGCAAGGACTCTACTTGTTGTTAGTAAAAAGAACACACATGCAATGACACTGGTGGATCCATGTGTGGTCTCTGAAGAGAACACGCGTTTCAATGACACTGGTGGATCCATATCTGGTATGTGAAAAGAATTGTCATAAATTGACTCCAGTTGTTGTTAGTAAAAAGAACACACATGCAATGACACTGGTGGATCCATGTGTGGTCTCTGAAGAGAACACACATGCAATGACTCTAGGTGTGGTTAATGAGAAGAACACACATGCAATGACACTAGTGGATCCATAGGTGGATTGTGAAAAGAACACACATGCAATGACTCTCGTTGATCCATGTGTGGTCTCTGAAGAGAACACACATTTAAGTGACACTGGTGGATCCATATGTGGTATGTGAAAAGAATAGTCATGAAATGACTCCAGTTGTTGTTAGTCAAAAGAACACACATGCAATGCCACTGGTGGATCCATGTGTGGTCTTTGAAGAGAACACACATGCAATGACTCTAGCTGTGGTTAATGAGAAGAACACACATGCAATAATACTGGTGGATCCATAGGTGGATTGTGAAAAGAACACACATGCAATGACTCTGGTTGTTGTTAGTAAAAAGAACACACATGCAATGACACTGGTGGATCCATGTGTGGTCTCTAAAGAAAACACACATTTCAATGACACTGGTGGATCCATATGTGGTATGTGAAAAGAATAGTCATGAAATGACTCTAGTTGTTGTTAGTAAAAAGAACACACATGCAATGACACTGGTGGATCCATGTGTGGTCTGTGAAGAGAACACACATGCAATGACTCTATCTGTGGTTAATGAGAAGAACACACATGCAATGACACTAGTGAATCCATGTGTGGTCTTTGAAGAGAACACACATTTCAATGACTCTGGTGGTATGTTAAAAGAACACAAATGCAATGACACTGGTGGATCTATATGTGGTCTCTGAAGAGAACACATTTCAATGATACTGGTGGATCCATATGTGGTATGTGAAAAGAACAGTCATGAAATGACTCCATTTGTGGTTAGTAAAAAGAGCACACATGCAATTACACTGGTGGATCCATGTGTGGTCTCTAAAGAGAACACACATGCAATGACACTGGTGGATCCATAGGTGGATTGTGAAAAGAACACACATGCAATGACTCTATTTGTTGTTAGTAAAAAGAACACACATGCAAATAACACTGGTGGATCCATGTGTGGTCTCTAAAGAGAACACACATTTCAATGACACTGGTGGATCCATATATGGTATGTGAAAAGAATAGTCATGAAATGACTCTAGTTGTTGTTAGTAAAAAGAACACACATGGAATGACACTGGTGGATCCATGTGTGGTCTCTGAAGAGAACACACATGCAATGACTATAGCTGTGGTTAATGAGAAGAATACACATGCAATGAATCTAGCTGTGGTTAATGAGAAGAACACACATGCAATGACATTGGTGGATCCATAGGTGTGTTGTGAAAAGAACACACATGCAATGACTCTAGTTGTTGTTAGTAAAAATAACACACATGCAAGGACTGTGGTTGATCCAAGTGTGGTCTCTGAAGCAAACACAAATTTCAATGACACTGGTGGATCCATATGTGGTATGTGAAAAGAATAGTCATGAAATGACTCCAGTTGTTGTTAGTAAAAAGAACACACATGCAATGACTCTGGCTGCGGTTAATGAGAAGAACACACATGCAATGACACTGGTGGATCCATGTGTGGTCTTTAAAGAGAACACACATTTCAATGACTCTGGTGGTATGTGAAAAGAACACACATGCAATGACACTGGTGGATCCATGTGTGGTCTCTGAAGTGAACACACATTTCAATGACACTGGTGGATCCATATGTGGTATGTGAAAAGAACATTCATGAAATGACTCTAGTTGTGGTTAGTAAAAAGAGCACACATGCAATTACACTAGTGGATCCATGTGTGGTCTCTGAAGAAAGCACACATGCAATGACACCGGTGGATCCATAGGTGGATTGTGAAAAGAACACACATGCAATGACTCTAGTTGTTGTTAGTAAAAAGAACACACATGCATTGACACTGGTGGATCCATGTGTGGTCTTTGAAGAGAACACACATTTCAATGACACTGGTGGATCCATATATGGTATGTGAAAAGAATAGTCATGAAATGGCTCCAGTTGTTGTTAGTAAAAAGAACACACATGCAATGACACTGGTGGATCCATGTGTGGTCTCTCAAGAGAACACACATGCAATGACTCTAGCTCTAGTTAATGAGAAGAAGACGCATGCAATGACACTAGTGGATCCATAGGTGGATTGTGAAAAGAACACACATGCAATGACTCTAGTTGTTGTTAGTAAAAAGAACACACATGCAATGACTCTGGTTGATCCATGTGAGGTGTCTGAAGAGAACACACATTCCAATGACACTAGTGGATCCATATGTGGTATGTGAAAAGAATAGTCATGAAATGACTCTAGTTGTTGTTAGTAAAAAGAACACACATGCAATGACACTGGTGGATCCATGTGTGGTCTTTGAAGAGAACACACATGAAATGACTCTAGCTGTAGTTAATGAGAAGAACACACATGCAATGACACTGGTGCATCCATAGATGTATTTTGAAAATAACACAGATGCAATGGCCCTGGTTGTTGTTAGTAAAAAGAACACACACGAATGACACTGGTGGATCCATGTGTGGTGTCTGAAGAGAACACACGTTTCAATGACACTGGTGGATCCATATGTGGTATGTGAAAAGACCTGTCATGAAATGACTTCAGTTGTGCTTAGTAAAAAGAGCACACATGCAATTACACTGGTGGATCCATGTGTGGTCTCTGAAGAGATACTACATGCAATGACACTGGTGGATCCATAGGTGGATTGTGAAAAGAACACACATGCAAGGACTCTACTTGTTGTTAGTAAAAAGAACACACATGCAATGACACCGGTGGATCTATGTGTGGTCTCTGAAGAGAACACACATTTGAATGACACTGGTGGATCCATATATGGTATCTGAAAAGAATTGTCATGAAATGACTGCAGTTGTTGTTAGTAAAAAGAACACACATGCAATGACACTTGTGGATCCATGTGTGGTCTCTGAAGAGAACACACATGCAATGACTCTAGCTGTGGTTAATGAACAGAACACACATGCAATGACACTGGTGGATCCACAGGTGGATTGTGAAAAGAACACACATGCAATGAATTTGGTTATCCATGTGTGGTCTCTGAAGAGAGCACACATTTCGATGACACTGGTGGATCCATATGTGGTATGTGAAAAGAATAGTCATGAAATGACTCCAGTTGTTGTTAGTCAAAAGAACACACATGCAATGCCACTGGTGGATCCATGTGTGGTCTTTCAAGAAAACACACATGCAATGACTCTAGCTGTGGTTAATGAGAAGAACACACATGCAATGACACGGGTGGATCCATAGGTGGATTGTGAAAAGAACACACATGCAATGACTATGGTTGTTGTTAGTAAAAAGAACACACATGCAATGACACTAGTGGATCCATGTGTGGTCTCTGAAGAGAACACATATTTCAATGACACTGGTGGATCCATATGTGGTATGTGAAAAGAATAGTCATGAAATGACTCTAGTTGTTGTTACTAAAAAGAACACACATGCAATGACACTGGTATATCCATGTGTGGTCTCTAAAGAGAACCCACATGCAATGACTCTAGCTGTGGTTAATGATAAGAACACACATGCAATGACACTAGTGGATCCGTGTGTGGTCTTTGAAGCGAACACACATTTCAATGACTTTGGTGGTATGTGAAAAGAACACACATGAAGTGACACTGGTGGATCCATGTGTGGTCTCTGAAGAGAACACGCATTTCAATGACACTGGTGGATCCATATGTGGTATGTGAAAAGAAGATTCATGAAATGACTCCAGTTGTGGTTAGTAAAAAGAGCACACATGCAATTACACTGGTGGATCCATGTGTGGTCTCTGAAGAGAACACACATGCAATGACACTGGTGGATCCATATATGGTATGTGAAAAGAACACACATGCAATGACTCTATTTGTTGTTAGTAAAAAGAACACACATGCAATGACACTAGTGGATCCATGTGTGTTCTCTGAAGAGAACACACATGCAATGACTCTAGCTGTGGTTAATGAGAAGAACACACATGCAATGACACTGGTGGATCCATAGGCGGATTGTGAAAAGAGATTTGCCCTCTCTGTCGGTCACAAATCTCACAAAAGCCCAAACGTGTGGAGATCCCAAACGTGTGCTCACTCTAGGTGCTATGCCTAGATTGGATGACACAGATGTCACGCGGATCATCTCCACAAACTGTTGATCCTATGTGATCCAACGAGCAGGATAACCCCTCCCTTCTCCACTTTTTTATGCATGGTCAATCCGTGCCACCTATCTGTCCGTGCCACCAATACTTTACCTCCATAAACAAGTGAAAATCCATCTATCTAACTTAAATAAATAAAATAAATGATCATATTTTGAAGAAGATATCGTCTTGGTCTTCCGGTTCGTCCTCGTCTTCGTCAACGCCATTGTCCCTGCCATCGCCGCTGTCGGTGTCCCCCTCTGACGACTCGACACTGCCCCTTCCTCGAATAAGCACGCTCTCTCCTTGTCGGAGTTCTCCTCCTCCTCCTCTTCGTAGTCCCACGGGTGCACGGCACTCTCCTCCGCTTCTGCCTCCAACTGATCGATGAATGCCTCCTTGTTGGCCGAGTCGGACTCGTCCAAATAGCTATCTCCTCTCTTCTTCCTGGTATTCTTCTCGTTCCTCTTCTTGTCCGTACTCGCTGGTGCAACATGCGCCTCTGTTCTGGCTGCTACTTTGCACCCGTCCGACGCTGGAGGTACCCCATGCTCCTCCTGTGCAGCCGGTACGAGCTTCGACGTTGCGGTGTCCACGAGTGCCGATGTTGATGGATCCTAGCACGGTCGGACACTACGTGCTGCCTCAGCAGGCGACTCGTGAGCGCGAACGATGCAGTGAAGAGCCGGGGACGCAGGACGGTCAATGGACGGCTTAGACCTGCCATTTCCACGGCGAGGGGGCATCGTGCTCGAGGTAGTTGCTCCGAATGGTCGATGGCGGGTACACAAAGTGGGGTGCCGATATGATCAAGGATGAGCAACGGTTTCATGCGTCGTGTCCACACATGCATTTGTCGATTATCAACAAAAATAAGAAAGAAGTAATATCTCGCGTACTGAACATAATTTGATCACAACAAAAGTGGCACAACGTATTCTAGACTCGTAAATATCCCGTGCGTGCCTGTCGACATGGAGTTCGACAGAGTTCGACGTGCCGACGTGATCGTGCAGCAGTTGCGCGCGTCATTGCCCCATCAACATGTGACACACGCACGCGGGATGTGCGCGACGATGCCCGTGATGACCACCCGGCTCGCACTCTCCTTATTATATACTGGATTTTGGGCGGCGCCGAAGACCATTGAAGTGTCCATCGTAATAATGACAAGTCCCATCGATTCTCTACCCCTGCCTCCCTGGCTTCTTTGCGAAGGTAGAACATACATAGTGGTCTTGTATAATAGTACTAGTACTACTGGACCACGACATGTACTCTTTGACTCTTCTCCCACACTAATCACTATCTCCTTCCTCCTTCCGCCGCCACCCTCACCCTGCAAGCCATGGCTCCCCTAAGGAGGGGGAGAGGCCGGTCGACGATCCTCTAGAGAAAAGGGAGAGAAATCTCCATGAGGCACTTCTTGCTCTACCAGCCGCTCAAGCCCACCCTCTCATCGAGGCCCAATCTCCCCCGACAATGGCGCCGAATGTTCTAGCAGGCGAGGGCTCCTCCCGGTACGGTCTTCTTGTTCTACGTCTCCATCTCCCTCTCCATCATGATCTTATTCAGCTTCTTCTTGTTTTTCTTCTTCTTCTTGCTCTTCCTCTTCTACGTATTATCGGCCGGCCGTGGAGCCCGAATCCACCACGATGGAGGCGTTGCAGGACCCGTTTGGCCCCGTTCCACGTCTCAGCGAGGTAGCAAATCTCCACAATATTATTTCTCCAACTTGTGATGTGGATTTCTTAGACCCTGTCCACCCCGCATTGGTTTTTCTTCTTCTTTTGCAAGTTATATTAGTTTTCATGAATATGACTGGATCTCTTGGTCTTTCCTTAATACCGCTGTTCATAGATTCATTATGGATTTTTTGTGATTAGGATTTGTTTATCATGGTCATGAATAGATCTCTAGGTCCATTTTTTAACAGTGCGGTCAATAGATTCAACGGGGATTTTTTTGATCTGTATTAGTATTCACCTGAAACCTGGAGTGTAATTATAGAAATCCTATTTCAATTAACATGAACGATGCAGCGATCGAAGGCCGAGTACCGTGACAAGGTGGTCGCGATCAGTTCCAAGATTGTCAACCAACATGAGCTTGCACGCTCCCTCACCCAAGCTAATGAGAGCCTACGCAAGAAATTATCTGTGCAGAAGGAGATCTCGCTAGATTTTGCACGTGACGTCGTGAGGCTGCAGAAAGTGCTCGACCGTAACTTGAACAGGCAAGAACAGGTCATCAAGATAATCAACAAGCTCATGCAGTAGAAGAAGAATCTCGTGGAAAGGTGCACTCTCCTGCGGGATGAAGTCACCGAGGCACTCAGAGGACACGTCGAGGAAACCAAGGCTACCATCCGAGCCTACCATGACAGGAACCGTTGCCTGGATGCAGTGAAGGAGATGAAGGAGGACATGAGCAGAGGGATCACCGTACTCGAGGGTGTTCGGAAACAGAACGAGGAGCTAAGGGCTTGTCTGGAGGCGTATCAGAGCAATGCCCAAGTCTGATTCCCGTTAGCGGGGACACGAATATTAGTTTGTCCTCCACTCCTTTTGTAATGTTTAGGGTTCAGGGAGCAATGCCCAAGTCTACTTCCCATTATAGGGTGCAATAAGAATCCTAGGGCAACTCCTTATCTATCTGGACATGTGTTGGTGTTCATGTTCATGAATGGACCCCATGTGCTCTTTCCATTATGTATCTAGACATGGGTTTCTGCATTATGAGTTTGCCACTAGCCCACTACTATTTGTTGATATTAGAAAAAACCCACAACACACTAAACTGCAGATAAATCATATTTGTCTTTGAAATTGAAATTATGACAGTGCCACTAGTCGATTCATAAAATGTTGATTAGTCCTAGATTTCTTCTTCCTTGAAATTATGACAGTGCCACTAGTTGATTCAGTTAATTATGGAAACTAACCAGCTTGTCCTGGTGAACTGAACAAACCATACTATGTATTTTTGTTGCAGGGAAAGAGGCGAAAGCTCGATCAGGACCTGGCGACCTGGCTAAATGACAAGATAGCAATGCAAAGGGAGAAGCAGAATTCCCAGAAACTGGCCTTTGGCCACCTGCACGCTGAACTCGCGGTCCTTTCTGACAAGTGCCAGAAACTAAAGGAGTTAAACTCTGGTTGGGCGAGGCTACACAGTGAAGGTCGCACCTCGGCTAGGAAGCAGACGAACATCATGAAAGGGATCTTGAAGAAAAATCGTATGGCTACGGACCAACTTCTCCAATCCGTGACGGAGCGCTGGAACCTACGGCTAAAGCACGACAAACTACTGAAGGAGCTGGCCGATCTTAGGGAGGAAAACAAGTAGCTCCGGGCTAGGCTCGCTTGAACACAACATATGTCTATTTAGTACTGAACTTCCTGGTTTATCCTCTGCAGTGGTGATTTTGTAAGCCTAAACTTAACTCTATGCGCGATATGTGTGTTCGTCTAAAATTAGTTTGCTCGAGGATTGAGTTTGTCTTAGTTAAGAAAGCGCAACTCCAAGTCTTACAGTTAACTAGTTTCAAGCATTGGCACAACACAAATTATTCATCTCAAATTTCCTTTATCCTCTATAGTATGTCCTTGTTCACCCTCGCGCGCCTTCTTCAGTTCCTTCAACAGATCCGCAATGCAGTACTCTAGCTTCTTCTTGTCTTCCCTGAGCTAATCCCTCTCCCATTCTGCATTATGAATCAGCAACCTGTGACTATCCTGAAGCTTCTTTGCAGTTCCAACAACCAAGCTCCCATTGATTCCGTCAGTTAGCTCTGACTGTAAATTCTCGATTTCTTGTTCCAGCTCCTTATTTCGTACCGACAGCTTGTAATTTTTTTCAGCTGCATCACTTACATCAGTAAATCTCCCCGACCTTTCCAACTCATACATCTCCCATAACTGTGCCAAACATTTCTTAAGTGCATATGGCCACTCAAGATCCACCCACTCTACTGCTTTACACATCGGGCCAACCTAAAAACACACACACTATAGTGTTATGAACATGCACGATACATTTTACTTCATGTCACATTTGCACATAATGTAAACAAACCTGATTTATACAGCACAAAAACCCTCTCCCAGTGTTACTGCCTTCGAATGCAACATATCTCCTTAGTTTTAGCCCATGGTCACATGGCACTTCTCCATCGAGATCTAGGCCCTCCCATTCGGAGTCGTAGATCATCCGTGGTACCTATAGGTAAATGCAAAGCTGAAATCGAACATGATTGCATGCACATATGGATCTGAGATTGAGAGATTTACCGTTTCCTAACCCTAGCCCGAGAAAATAGAGGAACTCACATCATGGAAGGAATACTCGATGTCCGAGAGAAGGGTGTCGCTGCTCAACTGGTCGTCCTCACTGTTCAAGAACAGCATGGCGAATGCGTCATCGCAGGTGACGGCGTCGGTGTTGGCGAGAGAGAGAGAGAGAGAGAGAGAGAGAGAGAGAGAGAGAGAGAGCAGCCCTTCTGCCGCTACAACAATGACTAAATTGGCATGTTACAATAGTTTAATGGATACCATGCCCTTTCCCTAGATTACTGTCTCCTGCCTAATATGGATTCTCTTCATACATTCTTATTTCAAATATTAAACCTGTACTCCCTTCATCCCAATTTCATTGCCTAACGAAAACATACCAGTATATTATATCATCTAAAGAAACAAAATCATGTCAACTACAAGGTACTTATGCATCACTTCTTCACTCATGGTTTCACAAAACATTACATTACAATCTCTCAACAAACATAATCACATCATGGTTTCACAAAACATCACATTACAATCTCTCAACAAACATAATCACAGAAACAAGTATATTACATCAACTCAAGAAACAAAATCATGTTGACTACAAGGTACTTACGCATCACTTGTCTTGTCATGGTTTCGCAAAACATTACATTACAATCTCTCAACAAACAAAATAATAGAAACAAGTACAGTACATCATCTCAAGAAACATAATCATGTCAACTACAATGTATTTATGAATCACTTGTCCAATCATGGTTTCACAAAACATTACATTACAATATCCCAACAAACATAATAATAGAAACAAGTATGGTACATCATCTTAAGAAACATAATCATATCAACTACAATGCACTTATGTCTTATTACAACAATGATGGTTTCAGTGAGTGACATGTCCGAAAATCTCAATAGCTCGCACGCCATTATATCGCAATCTCTCAACAAACATAATCACAGAAACACGCTCTAAATACAACAGCAGTCAATATTACAAATATAGGCAGGGGAACCCCACGGTCCATATGACAAGCCTAGGGTAGCAGCTCTCATCAGATCTCATAAACGTCGACCACCTCATTTTGTTCAGCCACTACAGGGGCATCTACATCCACTATAACCTGTTCAACAACATCAGAAATGGTACCAAGGAAGAACGCCTTCCTGGTTCGCTTCTTTCCTCGCATAATCTGCATAAGATCTTCGGTATCCAAAACATCTATGAATTGCTGCTTCTTATGATGCCACTGATACGTCCATTTTGCATCACTATTCTATGTCTTAATTCACTATTATTCATTGATATATTTCATATTCAGAGGTGAAACTTATGTTATTTCATCTATTTTTGCATGGTTGATGACTTCTAGAGCATGGACCGCTGTAGTCAGGATTCTGATGGAAAATGTGTTGTTTGGAGGCAAAATTCGCGAAGATCAGAAAATCCGGGAAAATATACGGAAAATTCTATTTTTCCAGAAGATTAAGGATGCCAGAAGACGGAGTGGAGCTGGGCCACAGGGGTCCCACACCACCCCATGGCGTGGGCAGCCCTAGGCCGCGCCAGGAGGTGGTGTGGCCACCCTGGCCCACTCCAGCCTCTCTACTCTGGCGTATATCATCCTCCCGAAACCCTAAGACTCGGGGAGTGACCACAGAAAGATTCCGCCGCCTCTGTGGGGTGGAAAACACTGAGAGAGAAAGATCTCTCCGGCAGACAGATTTCTGTCGGGGGAATTCCTTCCCGGAGAGGGGAGATCGTCGCCATCAACACCACCATCAAGCTGGACTTCATCGGGATCATCATCATCACCACCATCATCACCATCAGCACCCTCATCACCATCTCCATATTGCTGTAACAATTGCGTTGAATCTTTCATAGTTCATAGGAGAAACTTTCCCGGTGTTGATTACTCTTTGTAGTTAATGTTATTGAGTGAACCATTGAATTATTGTTTATGTTCAGATTGTTATACATCATTATTCCATCTCTGATCATGATCCATATGATGTCTTGTGAGTAGTTTGTTTTGTTCTTGAGGACATGGGAGAAGTCTTGTTGTTAGTAGTGGAGTTGTGTTGAGAAATATTCAATAGATTGTTATTAAGTTGTGGTGTACTTCTTCTAGTGGTGTCATGTGAACGTCGACTACATGACACATCACCTATATGGGCCTAGGGGAATGCATTGTGTATTTGGCTACTAATCATAGGGGTTGCCGGAGTGACAGAAATGTAAACCCCGTTAGGAAACCATTGCACAAGGGACGTAAGGGTCTTAGAGTTTAAAGTTGTGGTTAGATTTCTACCTTAATTACTTTCTTGTACTTACGGATGTTTGCAAGGGGTATAATCACAAGTATGTATTAGCCTTGGATGGGGCAGTACATTAGCACAGGTTCACCCACACAACACTTAGCAAGCTAAAGAAGATTGATCAACTATATGAAGCGAAAGCACTTGATAGTCTTCCCATGTGTCCTCCAGAACGTTTTTTCATCTTAAGAAATACAACCGGCTTGTCCTTTGCTGCATAAAGGATTGGGCCACTTGCTGCATTTATTCCTACTGTATTTTATTTACTCGTACTTTGTTTGCTTGCTTTATCAAAAACCCCTAAAAATCCGTTTGCTAAGTATTTGCAGAGAATTTATGATCCATACCACTAGCCAGCACCTTCTGCTCCTCGTTGGGTTCGACACTCTTACTTATCGAAAATACTGCGATACACCCCCTATACTTGTGGGTCATCAAGACTATTTTCTAGCGCCGTTGCCGGGGAGTGAAGCGCTATTGGAGAGTGGAACTGGTAAAGGAAACTTCTACTGTGAGTATTGTTTACTTCTGTTAGTTGCTTTATTTTCGTTATGGATAATTCGTTGAGTTTCTTACTTGGTAATGCTACTACCACTGCTAAGGTAGTAGATAAGCCACCAGCCACCACCGGGCTTAGGGCCAATACTGATTTCCTTACCAATCATCTCTCTCATTTCATCAAGAGTTATGTTTTTGGAATCGACAGTGATCTCCACAGTACATGACGAAACTGGCTTACTAACTCCCTCATCAAGTTTGCCATGTATGAATCCACCTCTATGCGTATACTGAACTTATCTAGATCAGCATCTATTGGTCTGTATTCTCTAGGAGCAGAAGCTCTGGCAGCAAGATCTCCAGCATCTGCATACATATCATCAATCATCGCTTCAACTTTCACCTTAAGATCAGCTGCACAACACTCCCAAACCATCTGAAGCTCATGGGAGTGCTCAATTTGCTGATAGGTATCATTCATGTTATGCCACACCAATTTTTTCCTCTATCTAGAACCCCGGGGAATTCTAGCGGCAAGCATATCTACCAGCTACGAAATAGACACAACCTCTTTGCAATTCACAAGCAGATGCACATCTTGCCCGAACACAACCCTCTCGCCACCAAAATCAAGTTTTGCATGTACTGGCGAACATGAACTATGAACTCATATAGGTCCCTTGTACCAAACCTGTGCCTAATTTGATTTAAAAGGGGAACTTTTCAGTTCATTCGATTCTATTATGTCATAACTAATCTACTTGCAAGATAAGGCACAGATAAGAAAAATTCACCTCTCGCTCTTCTCCCGGGTTTTTTTCTTCGAGATCTGGGTGCCGCATCCACCCACCGGAGCCGAACAATCCGCCGTCGGCCTTGCTTTTCTCTTCAACCCGCTGCTCGTAGGTACCTTGGGAGCAGAATCCTTGCTGGCCTCCTCACTAACCGGGGCTGAAGACCTCGCCGCTGCTTCGCGTTGAGCCCCAGACTTGGGCCCCGACAGACCCGAATCAGTCGGCGACGTACCTACAACCTTCGCCTTGCAACACATGCTGGGTCGCCGCCGTCAGATTCAGTGTCGGGGGAGGGAGAGAAAAGGTCCTGCGCCGCCGGCAGATTTAGGGTCGGGGAAGGGAAGAAAAGGGACCGCCGCCGCCACAGCAAGATTTAGTGTCGAGAGTTAGGAAAGTACAGTAATGGATTTGCCTCTACGACACGTGCAGGGTGGCTAATAAGAGTGATCGGCGAAGAAGGGGCACAACAGGAACTAGCGTAACGGAATATCCTGACTTAACGGGCACGATTTAAAAATATTAGGTTTGGCCATCATTCACTCGAAACACCCCTCTTAGCAATTGGCGCCCCAACTTTTTGAATCGCGGTGATTAAAATCAACTTGGGTACTGCGTTGCCTGGGCGCCCCAACTTTCGGGCCGTAAAATGATATTCTCTAGACTACCGTATAGAAGATGGAGCATAAGCTTAAGACATGGAAATAGAAGAATAGTCGTTAGAATAGGATAGATGAGCTGAGAAGCATAGAATTACTTAGAATAAGTTGCTGAGCTCCAGTGGCATTTCATCTAGTGATGCCATTTCTATTCAAATTAGTTAGTTTGAACTTCAACATTCAAAGAAGTTCTCAATGCATCGATGAGGATTTCGAAACCTTTGTACAATTTTGTTTGAATATCATGAACATGTAAAAGTTGCGGACACACAATGTTTCTGTCGTACCACTCTAAGTGATGTGATACTTGTGAAACAGTATTTCGTGAATATTATATCAACGACTTGTGCACTACAACCTGTAGTGGTGTGATGGGCCACCGCAGGTACTGTTAGGATCACGAGTCTCCACTTAGGATGTTTCTCATATGGCACTGATGGGACTCGGTATCGTTTATTTGCATTCCGCTACTAACTTTATTTGTGTTAAGAGGCTATGTAAGTTGTATGAGTATTTGTCAAATTTCCGGATTATTTAATATAATAGAATATGATCTTTGTTTCATGATATTACACTAGTGCACACCCCCCCCTCTAACACCGGTTTGGAGGGCCCTCTAACAGCGGTTGTAGAACCGCTGTTGAGGGTTCGGTGTTAGAGGGCCCCCCCTTTAACACCGGTTCTTATACGAACCGGTGTTAAAGGGCCAATACTGATTTCCTTACCAATCATATATCTCATTTCATCAAGAGTTATGTTTTTGGAATCGACAGTGATCTCCACAGTACATGACGAAACTGGCTTATTAACTCCCTCATCAAGTTTTGCCATGTATGAATCCACCTCTATGCGTATACTGAACTTATCTAGATCAGCATCTATTGGTCTGTATTCTCTAGGAGCAGAAGCTCTGGCAGCAAGATCTCCAGCATCTGCATACATATCATCAATCATCGCTTCAACTTTCACCTTACGATCAGCTGCATAACACTCCCAAACCATCTGAAGCTCATGGGAGTGCTCAATTTGCTGATAGGTATCATTCATGTTACGCCACACCAATTTTTTCCTCTATCTAGAACCTCGGGGAATTCTAGCGGCAAGTATATCTACCAGCTGCGAAATAGACACAACCTCTTTGCAATTCACAAGCAGATGCACATCTTGCCCGAACACAACCCTCTCGCAACCAAAATCAAGTTTTGCAGTGTACTGGCGAACATGAACTATGAATTCATATAGGTCCCTTGTACCAAACCTGTGCCTAATTTGATTTAAAAGGGGAACTTTTCAGTTCATTCGATTCTATTATGTCATAACTAATCTACTTGCAAGATAAGGCACAGATAAGAAAAAAATCACCTCTCGCTCTTCTCCCAGGTTTTTTTCTTCGAGATCTGGGTGCCGCATCCACCCACCGGAGCCGAACAATCCGCCGTCGGCCTTGCTTTTCTCTTCAACCCGCTGCTCGTAGGTACCTTGGGAGCAGAATCCTTGCTGGCCTCCTCGCTAACCGGGGCTGAAGACCTCGCCGCTGCTTCGCGTTGAGCCCCAGACTTGGGCCCCGATAGACCCGAATCAGTCGGCGACCTAGCTACAACCTTCGCCCTGCAAGACATGCTGGGCCGCCGCCGTCGGATTCAGTGTTGGGGGAGGGAGAGAAAAGGTCCTGCGCCGCCGACAGATTTAGGGTCGGAAAAGGGAAGAAAAGGGACCGTCGCCGCCACAGCAAGATTTAGTGTCGAGAGGTAGGAAAGTACAGTAATGGATTTGCCCCTACGACACGTGCAGGGTGGCTAAGAAGAGTGACCGGCAAAGAAGGGGCACAACAGGAACTAGCGTAACGGAGTATCCTGACTTAACGGGCACGATTTAAAAATATTAGGTTTGACCATCATTCACTCGAAACACCCCTCTTAGCAATTGGCGCCCCATCTTTTTGAATCGCGGTGATTAAAATCAACTTGGGTACCGCTTTGCCTGGGCGCCCCAACTTTCGGGCCGTAAAATGATATTCTCTAGACTACGGTATAGAAGATGGAGCATAAGCTTAAGACATGGAAATAGAAGAATAGTCGTTAGAATAGGATAGATGAGCTGAGAATCATAGAATTACTTAGAATAAGTTGCTGAGCTCCAGTGGCATTTCATCTAGTGATGCCATTTCTATTCAAATTAGTTAGTTTGAACTTCAACATTCAAAGAAGTTCTCAATGCATCGATGAGGATTTTGAAACCTTTGTACAATTTTGTTTGAATATCATGAACATGTAAAAGTTGCGGACACACAATGTTTCTGTCGTACCACTCTAAGGGATGTGATACTTGTGAAACAGTATTTCATGAATATTATATCAACGACTTGTGCACTACAACCTGTAGTGGTGTGATGGGCCACCGCAGGTACTATTAGGATCACGAGTCTCCACTTAGGATGTTTCTCATATGGCACTGATGGGACTCGGTATCGTTTATTTGGATTCCGCTACTAACTTTATTTGTGTTAAGAGGCTATGTAAGTTGTATGAGTCTTTGTCAAATTTCCGGATTATTTAATATAATAGAATATGATCTTTGTTTCATGATATTACACTAGTGCACACCCCCCCCCCTCTAACACCGGTTTGGAAGGCCCTCTAACAGCGGTTGTAGAACCACTGTTGAGGGTTCGGTGTTAGAGGCCCCCCCCTTTAACACCGGTTCTTATACGAACCGGTGTTAAAGGGCCAATACTGATTTCCTTACCAATCATTTCTCTCATTTCATCAAGAGTTATGTTTTTGGAATCGACAGTGATCTCCACAGTACATGACGAAACTGGCTTATTAACTCCCTCATCAAGTTTTGCCATGTATGAAACCACCTTTATGCGTATACTGAACTTATCTAGATCAGCATCTATTGGTCTGTATTCTCTAGGAGCAGAAGCTCTGGCAGCAAGATCTCCAGCATCTGCATACATATCATCAATCATCGCTTCAACTTTCACCTTACGATCAGCTGCACAACACTCCCAAACCATCTGAAGCTCATGGGAGTGCTCAATTTGCTGATAGGTATCATTCATGTTACGCCACACCAATTTTTTCCTCTATCTAGAACCCCGGGGAATTCTAGCGGCAAGCATATCTACCAGCTGCGAAATAGACACAACCTCTTTGCAATTCACAAGCAGATGCACATCTTGCCCGAACACAACCCTCTCGCAACCAAAATCAAGTTTTGCAGTGTACTGGCGAACATGAACTATGAACTCATATAGGTCCCTTGTACCAAACATGTGCATAATTTGATTTAAAAGGGGAACTTTTCAGCTCATTCGATTCTATTATGTCATAACTAATCTACTTGCAAGATAAGGCACAGATAAGAAAAATTCACCTCTCGCTCTTCTCCCGGGTTTTTTCTTCGAGATCTGGGTGCCGCATCCGCCCACCGGAGCCGAACAATCCGCCGTCGGCCTTGCTTTTCTCTTCAACCCGCTGCTCGTAGGTACCTTGGGAGCAGCATCCTTGCTGGCCTCCTCGCTAACCGGGGCTGAAGACCTCGCCGCTGCTTCGCGTTGAGCCCCAGACTTGGGCCCCGACAGACCCGAATCAGTCGGCGACGTAGCTACAACCTTCGCCTTGCAAGACATGCTGGGCCGTCGCCGTCGGATTTAGTGTCGGGGGAGGGAGAGAAAAGGTCCTGCTCTGCCGGCAGATTTAGGGTCGGGGAAGGGAAGAAAAGGGACCGCCGTCGCCACAGCAAGATTTATTGTCGAGAGTTAGGAAAGTACAGTAATGGATTTGCCCCTACGACACGTGCAGGGTGGCTAAGAAGAGTGACCGGCGAAGAAGGGGTACAACAGGAACTAGCGTAACGGAATATCCTGACTTAACGGGCACGATTTAAAAATATTAGATTTGGCCATCATTCACTCGAAACACCCCTCTTAGCAATTGGCGCCCCAACTTTTTGAATCGTGGTGATTAAAATCAACTTGGGTACCGCGTTGCCTGGGCGCCCCAACTTTCGGGCCGTAAAATGATATTCTCTAGACTACGGTATAGAAGATGGAGCATAAGCTTAAGACATGGAAATAGAAGAATAGTCGTTAGAATAGGATAGATGAGCTGAGAAGCATAGAATTACTTAGAATAAGTTGCTGAGCTCCAGTGGCATTTCATCTAGTGATGCCATTTCTATTCAAATTAGTTAGTTTGAACTTCAACATTCAAAGAAGTTCTCAATGCATCGATGAGGATTTCGAAACCTTTGTACAATTTTGTTTGAATATCATGAATATGTAAAAGTTGCGGACAGACAATGTTTCTGTCGTACCACTCTAAGGGATGTGATACTTGTGAAACAGTATTTCGTGAATATTATATCAACGACTTGTGCACTACAACCTGTAGTGGTGTGATGGGCCACCGCAGGTACTATTAGGATCACGAGTCTCCACTTAGGATGTTTCTCATATGGCACTGATGGGACTCGGTATCGTTTATTTGCATTCCGCTACTAACTTTATTTGTGTTAAGAGGCTATGTAAGTTGTATGAGTCTTTGTCAAATTTCTGGATTATTTAATATAATAGAATATGATCTTTGTTTCATGATATTACACTAGTGCACACCCCCCCTTCTAACACCGGTTTGGAAGGCCCTCTAACAGCGGTTGTAGAACCACTGTTGAGGGTTCGGTGTTAGAGGCCCCCCCCCTTTAACACCGGTTCTTATACGAACCGGTGTTAAAGGGCCAATACTGATTTCCTTACCAATCATCTCTCTCATTTCATCAAGAGTTATGTTTTTGGAATCGACAGTGATCTCCACAGTACATGACGAAACTGGCTTATTAACTCCCTCATCAAGTTTTGCCATGTATGAATCCACCTCTATGCGTATACTGAACTTATCTAGATCAGCATCTATTGGTCTGTATTCTCTAGGAGCAGAAGCTCTGGCAGCAAGATCTCCAGCATCTGCATACATATCATCAATCATCGCTTCAACTTTCACCTTACGATCAGCTGCACAACACTCCCAAACCATCTGAAGCTCATGGGAGTGCTCAATTTGCTGATAGGTATCATTCATGTTACGCCACACCAATTTTTTCCTCTATCTAGAACCCCGGGGAATTCTAGCGGCAAGCATATCTACCAGCTGCGAAATAGACACAACCTCTTTGCAATTCACAAGCAGATGCACATCTTCCCCGAACACAACCCTCTCGCAACCAAAATCAAGTTTTGCAGTGTACTGGCGAACATGAACTATGAACTCATATAGGTCCCTTGTACCAAACCTGTGCATAATTTGATTTAAAAGGGGAACTTTTCAGTTCATTCGATTCTATTATGTCATAACTAATCTACTTGCAAGATAAGGCATAGATAAGAAAAATTCACCTCTCGCTCTTCTCCCGGGTTTTTTTCTTCGAGATCTGGGTGCCGCATCCGCCCACCGGAGCCGAACAATCCGCCGTCGGCCTTGCTTTTCTCTTCAACCCGCTACTCGTAGGTACCTTGGGAGCAGAATCCTTGCTGGCCTCCTCGCTAACCGGGGCTGAAGACCTCACCGCTGCTTCGCGTTGAGCCCCAACTTGGGCCCCGAAAGACCCGAATCACTCAGCGACGTAGCTACAACCTTCGCCTTGCAAGAAATGCTGGGCCGCCGCCGTCGGATTCAGTGTCGGGGGAGGGAGAGAAAAGGTCCTGCGCTGCCGGCGGATTTAGGGTTGGGGAAGGGAAGAAAAGGGACCGCCGTCGCCACAGCAAGATTTATTGTCGAGAGTTAGGAAAGTACAGTAATGGATTTGCCCCTACGACACGTGCAGGGTGGCTAAGAAGAGTGACCGGCGAAGAAGGGGTACAACAGGAACTAGCGTAATGGAATATCCTGACTTAACGGGCACGATTTAAAAATATTAGATTTGGCCATCATTCACTCGAAACACCCCTCTTAGCAATTGGCGCCCCAACTCTTTGAATCGTGGTGATTAAAATCAACTTGGGTACCGCGTTGCCTGGGCGCCCCAACTTTCGGGCCGTAAAATGATATTCTCTAGACTACGGTATAGAAGATGGAGCATAAGCTTAAGACATGGAAATAGAAGAATAGTCGTTAGAATAGGATAGATGAGCTGAGAAGCATAGAATTACTTAGAATAAGTTGCTGAGCTCCAGTGGCATTTCATCTAGTGATGCCATTTCTATTCAAATTAGTTAGTTTGAACTTCAACATTCAAAGAAGTTCTCAATGCATCGATGAGGATATCGAAACCTTTGTACAATTTTGTTTGAATATCATGAACATGTAAAAGTTGCGGACACACAATGTTTCTGGCATACCACTCTAAGGGATGTGATACTTGTGAAACAGTATTTCGTGAATATTATATCAATGACTTGCGCACTACAACCTGTAGTGGTGTGATGGGCCACCGCAGGTACTGTTAGGATCACGAGTCTCCACTTAGGATGTTTCTCATATGGCACTGATGGGACTCGGTATCGTTTATTTGCATTCCGCTACTAACTTTATTTGTGTTAAGAGGCTATGTAAGTTGTATGAGTCTTTGTCAAATTTCCGGATTATTTAATATAATAGAATATGATCTTTGTTTCATGATATTACACTAGTGCACACCCCCCCTCTAACACCGGTTTGGAGGGCCTTCTAACAGCGGTTGTAGAACCGCTGTTGAGGGTTCGGTGTTAGAGGCCCCCCCCCCTTTAACACCGGTTCTTATACGAACCGGTGTTGAAGGGTGGCGCACGTGGGGCTGCTGCAGGGCTCAGGGCCCCCCCTTTAACACCGGTTCGTAACACGAACCGGTGTTAAAAGTTCTGTGCCGCGGCAGGAAAAGGAGATAAATCTCTGCCACGGCAGAGTTCTGCCGTGGCAGGAAAACGACCTAAATCTCTGCCGCGGCAGAGTTCTGCCCCTGCCCCGTTCTGGGCGTATTGCTGCGGCGCGGCAGGGATGGGGAGGGGGAGGGGGAATCGATCGGGAGCGGTATACACATACATCGTCATCGGTACATACGAGTACATGAATAATTAAGCAACTATTATTATACACAACATCGTCATTGTGTGGTATTCTCCATAAATGTTGAAGCATCAAGTACAAGACAAACACGTTCAAGCATATATACAACGTTCATTTTGGTGGATATCTAAAGAGTTCTCCGCCATGCGTGACGACCTCATCAAGTATGAACCCCGCCAATTCCTCTTGAATGGCTCGTATGAGGTCAAATGGTAGGAGTTGGTCCCGCATCCATTCGATCTGAATATATATGAAGAATGGGGTCAATATATATATAAGAATAAAACTCAACACAATTGATGGTAATAAAATAATGTTGTGTACTTTGTTTACTTACTCTAAGTTGTTCTAGTGCGGCTTGGCCCGTCGCACATATTGTGTTGCGAATGAACTCGCAAACATAGTACCCACATAAGTTATTGCCGTGTCCCTGATGCGCGCACTTTATGAGAATAGAAAGTTCAATCAAAATAATAATCAATAAAGCATGATATAATGGAATTGGAAGCAGAATCAAAGAGATACGGAGACCTAGCTAGCTAGTATTACTTACATTTTGGTCTACAAATTTTAGTTCTTCTGACCATTCACCCACAGCCCTGCCCGTGAACCTTTTCCAAACCCTGTCCGGCAAAGAAAATGGATAAAGGAGTAATTAATTACTTGTTGTCACGAAAGTTGCCGATCTAGTGCGATAATATGATTGAAATTACCTCTGGAGCATCTCTCTAAAGTCTGCCCATAGCTCTTTTTCTTTTCGTAATGAGTCCATGACAAGGACTTTTCCTAAGTCAGGTTGAATGACTAGCAGAATAAAGTGGAACCTACGCACGCATAACTCATCATCAGTTACACTTAACATCGAGTAAGCCGAAACAGAATGTGTACAAGAGAGGGTAACAGTACTCACGAGAAGTTGTAAGGCAATAGTATTTCCCTTTTGGTTTGTTGTCTCAGTAAAGACCTTAGCAATATATCTTCTGTTTGCCCGGGTTTGGTTCTTACCACTTCTTCATGAACTCTATTTGGGTCAACGAACCCAATGTCAAAATGTCCTCCTTTCATGCATTCCATAACCTTTTTCCTGCATAATAGTATATACATATATGGTGAGCATATATATATACATGCAATTAATGAAGTGAATGAGATGAGATAGAAAATACAGAAATAGTACTTACACACAATAAAGGCTGATGGAAGCTTTGTCGAGTTCCTTCTAATTGAATAGAAAATGCAAGTCTTGAATGTTGAAGTCGATATCGTCGTCTCCGCACAAGAAAATCTCATCTCTTATATGCGACGTGATCCATTCTTCCTTTCTCGTCTTGCAGAAATCAAGGTACCACTTGTGCAATCTTCGCATCTTTGTTGGTAGATTCTTGAGCTCCTCTTTCTTGACGAGATTCTTCCCATACTTCCATGGCTGTATGGGGTTGGCATCGCATTTGGGCAAGCTGTCTCCCATGATGTTCAAGTATGCAATGTAAGCCATCCCCATCTCATTGGCCTTTCTTTGTAGCTCTGCCTCGTAATCATTTACGGGAGGAGCGTCCCGTGTGTCGAACACTTGGAGCGGGGCGCATGATTGGTTTTCCTGCTCTCCGAGCATGGGAACTGTTTTCTGGGGTGCCGCACGACTGCTACTTTCAGTCTCCCTACGGCTCCTTGCATCCGCCTTCAAAATCTGGCGCTCGTAGTCCGGCACAAGTGGGGTTTCAGGTTTCAAAAGATTTTTGTAAAACTTCTCCACCACCGCCGGATCTATTTTCTCCTTTGGCTCGGCTCGTCTAGGTGCAAAGAATTTCTTGACCTCTTCTTTCGAGATCCTATTGGTCTCCTCGTCGCTGCGATTCCACGGTAAAACCGGCAATGGCTTGGCGGAAGGCTGCGGGACGTAGTTTTTTGAACTCTTTGTGGCAGTGCTAGTGATGCTCTTCGTGGCAGTGCTCTTCCGCTTACGCTGAGGAGATGGCTGAAGCGCCGGAGATGGCTGACGGGCAGGAGATGGCTGGCGCGCCGGAGATGGCTGGCGCGCCGGAGATGGCTGCCGCGCAGGAGATGGCTGAAGTGGCTCAGACTGCTGACGCTGCGGAGACGGCGGGGGTGCCAGTGGCCTCCAATTTGGAAGCACGATGTGTTCCTTCTTCCAAAGAATGGTTGTTTTCACTGCAAATTTGAGTTGAGTTTCCCCTTCACCTGTAGCATGGTCAAGTTGTGCTTCCTCATATTCCTTCACAACCTCATCCACCCCGACAATAGCATAGCCATCTAGAATCGGTCGGCAGTGGTAAGTTCCACCAACTACAGGAGGTAACGCATAGCCGACAGCCACCTTAATGGATAGGCCCATTAATCTCACATGCAGCTCAGCATGTTCGCTCTCCGTGATCTCATCCACGGGGTATCGAAGACCCGCCATTTCAAGCGTGGGCTGCACGTTCTCCGTGGAAGCCATGCTGCTTTTCCGCGCAGAGTTTGGGCCGCCGGCAGCTTCCAATGCAGGCTCTTCATGCCACTGAGATGGGCCGGTAGCTTGATGGCTCTGTTGTGCATTCACTTGCGCCTTCAGCGCCACAAGTGCATGTTTTATCTGTGTCATCCGCTCCGTACGCTCTTTTTCTTTTCTGCCGCGCCATCTGTAAGAGTCGCTCCACTCGGCAAACCCATCCTTCCACGTCATACCCCCTGTGCCCCGTGCATGTCCAGGGTGTTCTTTTTTACCGATGGCGCGTGTGAGCTGGTCATTCTCTCTGTCAGGATGGAAGGTCCTGGCGGCTGTTTCCTCGTATGCCGTGATGAGTTCAGTGACGGGTTTGGCAAGGAGGGTTGGGAAGATACACAATCCTGTTTCTAGGTCCAACCTTGCCCCGATTCCATAGAACCAAGACTTTGCACGTAGGTCCCACCCATGTGTCTGGGGTGTGATCCCTCTGTCGTGCAGGGCCTTCTCAGCTTCCTCCCACTTAGGCCTCTGAGATATGTAGCCACCTGACCCTGTCCTCTGGTGATATTCCTTCTTCTAGGCATTTAGCGTATTGGTTTCTGACCTCTTTGTAGCTATAGCACCTTCCTTGTATGCCACAAATTCGCGCCAGTGAGGTCTTATCTTCGCATAATATGCGTCTTCGAAATCTGGAGTCTCGCGAGCTTTGACAAATTTGTTCAATTTTGTCTTCCAGTTGCGGAAAGCGTCAGCCATCTTTAGAGTCCACTCTTTGACCTTTTCCTTTATAACCGGTTTGTTTTCATCCTCCTCTGGCGGAGGGGTGAAATTTACCAACAGTGAATTCCAAAGCGTTTCTTTGGATCTTTCATCGACAAAGGTACCGTCGCCCTTCTTTGGCTTATTCCAATATTCAATTATGATTGGGATTTGGTCCCTAACAAGAACTCCAGCCTGACATACAAATTTGTCTGCGACCTTCTTGGGGTCCATCGGCCTGCCATCAACACGGACTGCTTCGATCGTGAACTTTGCACGATCTTTCAACCGATGGCTCGCGCCTCGCTTGCTATTTTTCGTAGAAGAAGATGGTTGCTGGCTGGTCGATCCAGAGGGCTAAAAGAAGAAAGAAGCATTAATTAATACATGTATAAGAAGATTGTTGGTGGGAGTCAGCAGAGGCTTAATCAATGCATATACCTCGCCGGACTTTATAATCACTAAATTGCGTTCACCGGAGTCTTCATCTTCTCCATGACTATTTGAGTTGTCATCATGTCCCTCCAAGTCTAGATATTGTGAGGTGTCCTCATCGATAATGTTCTCCATTATTTCTTCTTCTTCAAGGTTTCTACTAAGTGGATCCATAGTTTCTAAAACAATAATATTATCTAGAGTAAGAGAGTAAACATTCAAGTGGACTTGGATTCATACACAAATATACATATTATTCATACAAAAATACACAAATAAATACAAAAATGAAATTAAAACCCTAAGGATGCTTGATCATTTTAAACGAGTGCTGAGGGGTCCAAACCCTAATTCGGAGAAATCCCGGATGCATATGAGAGGGGCTAGCTACAGTGGCTGACCGGAGGATGCTCCAGAAAGCGGCGGCGCTTTTCTTTGCGTGCGCTTTCGATCTGGCTGGGGGGAAGAAGGAAGGGGAAGGCTAAGAATATATATGTGAAAGCTATAATTAAGTTAAAGATTTAACTTTATCAGGTGGACAAACTATAATTAAGTTAAAGATTTAGACATGAATATATATGTGAAAGCTAAGAATAGTTGTTCATGTTTTTTGCCACATAAAGATGAGCCTGATCAACTTGCAAACCAATGATTTGAAGCACCATAAATTTCATTTTACTATGTGTCTGATTTATCATGCATCAAAATGTGGTGTCAGTAAACACTAACAAAAATATTTCGTTAAGCGCCTCAGGTGAGATGGTTTATTTTAGGCTCATGTTCTTCATTGATTTTGAATGATATACTCCCTCCGTCCCAAAATAGATGTCAGAGATATGTCTAAATTCGCATGTATCTATACACTAAACAATCTACACGAATCTCCGACATCTATTTCGAGACGGAGATGTTATAAATGATCGTGCTGACATTTATTTTGCTCAGATCATTTTTTTCTGGCAATTATGGGGTGGTACTTTTCAGCCAGCAATATTATACTTCCTCCGTCCAGAAATAAGTGACTTGCATTTGTCTAGATTCGCATGTATCTAGAGTTCTAGACGCGTTTTAGTATATAGATACATGTGAATGTAGACAAACCCAAGTCACTTATTTCTGGACGGAGGGAGTAGTTGGTACAAGGTAGGGGAATAAAAGGCATGAATCTGTATGCATGGCACACATACGGTAGTTCTACCGTACCATCGCCGTAGCTTTGTGATATGTACAGCTTCATACTCAACATGTGTACTAGGAACTAAACAAGTATTCATGTCTGTTGGGATAGCTGTATTAGAATCCGGATCAGCCAGTAGCTAAGGACATAGTTGATCAAATTATCTTTAGATTTGTCTTATCAATATCAAAGGTTGAGTTGGCTGTTTTATTGAAGAAAGTGACATGTTCTATTTTTTGTTCACAGTTTTAAATTGGACAGACTATTCTAGATTGGTATTTTAGGTTCAAAAGGGCATATAAAGGATGTATCTGTTTGCTGCTTCCCTCGCTTGCCGACTCATGCCACAAGGTGAATACAAGATTTGCCAAGTTTTTTGCCAGAACCCATAGTGCAGTACATATCTATGAATAAGTTGCAGTGCTAGACTATAATACTAAACCTACATTTCTGCTACAACACAGGTTTGGTGGTGTAAAATTGTAGGAACAATTACTACATAAGATATTTGTATTGATAAGCTATTTGAAACGAGGTTCCAAAAAACTTAGTAAGTTGTTTGCATATAAACTTATAAAGGAAAACATTTGAGCAAACTTTGGAGCATGATGGCCTCTTGCATTTCCAAATAAAAGGTTTCAGTACCACACCATAAACCTGCACTTACTCAAAATAGAACACCATATCTACCTGGTCTTAACCAAAGAGATGACAAACAAATCATGGAATATGAATATAGCAATACACTATGTAAAATCATATGAATATAGCAATACACTATGAATATGACAAACAAATCATAGAATATTGCAATACAAATCTTATATAGCAATACACTAGCAATATAGCTGTTGGACGGGGGCGCCGGCCCGGCCACATCGCCCGCACCGCCACCGGCGTGCACGGCCGTCGCCGGCCCGCCAGCTCGCCCACAGTGGCCGGCGGCGCCACGCCGTCGCGTAGCCGGACGGGGGAGCGAAGGGGAGGGGCGGCGGGGTGTACCTCTAGCCGGGGGCACACGCGAGGCGGCTGGAGTGGCGGTGGCGGTTGGGGTGGCGCTCCCGCGGGATGGCGACGGCGACCGGCTGGGGGAAGAATCGATCTGGCTGGGGGGAAGAAGGAAGGGGTGGCGCGCGCGTTATAACCCCCCCCCCCTTTGACACCGGTTCGTGGCTGGAACCGGTGTTAAAGGGGGGGAGTTCGTTTCGCGCCCGCACCCCCTCCCTTTAACACCGGTTCCAGCCACAAACCGGTGTTAAAGGGGGGGTGTGCGCACGCGAAACGAAATAAATGCGCCCCCCCTTTAACACCGGTTTGTGGCTGGAACCGGTGTTAAAGGGGGGCATTTATTTCATGCATTAAAGGGGTGGGGGCATTTATAATTCAAAAAAAAGGATATGAATTTAGAAAATTCATATCCTATTCATTTCAACTCAGAAAAATATGAATAATATATCATAATTTTCAGAAAAATAATATCTATCCATTCATGTAAAAACATTTTATATTTACTTTAGATGAAAAGTTTCAAAATGATTAAAACACTTACATATAAATTTTGATTATTCAGTTCAAACAAAAATAAATTGTCAAATCCTAAAACTTTGAACATAAGAAATATTAAGCATCTAAAAAGGAATCTAACCCTATTTTATTAGAGCAAATCATATTTTATTTTGTATTAACATTTTTGAATTGATTGGATATTTAAATGCCGCATCTTTTGTATACACTTGAATCTGACAAAGCCTCGCTCAACTTGCATTGGATTTTTGATAAAATAGCATATTGTGAACCTAAAAAGGATTTTTGTAAAAAATCATGAGCATCGTATCATGTACCTGTAGTTCATATCTGACCCACTTCAATTAAATTTGTTTTTTTCACCAAAGGTGGACGGAAAGGTTTCAGATCCCCCTGTTGGTACATTGTCCATATAAGGTGGTCTAGTATTTTTGTAAAATGTGGTGGTGGTTTTTTGAATTAGCCATTTGGTGGTTGCTTCACAAAACCGTCCGTTTTTTATGCTCGGAAAATGGAAAATGCCTTTTTGGTGCGATAAAAAGGAAAAGTTCCTCTTGCAACATTGTTTGCCATGCCATGATGCACATGTATGCACAATATGGCCATATTATCACAAACTACGCCTTGATTCTAGCCATAACATTGGTCATTTGACCCGAAAGCCAAGAAACCTCGAATGAGATAGGTCATTTTGTGAAGGAGATAGAACTGGAATTAAAATACAGAATGCAACTAATAGTAAGTTACATAAAGCACGACTGAAAATTAAGATACATAAAAGAACTAAAAATTAAGATACATGGCCAGATTAAGTAACAATCGGCCGAACTTGTTTCGGAATGTTGGAGTGATTCAGTCATGCTCCTGCCTACACCTATAATACTCGCCACTGTAGTCGTCGTACTCGCCGCCGTCGTCATCGCTGTCATCGTCGGGGTCGCCGTAATTGAACCTTGAAGGCTGAGTACGCGTGGGCTGGACTTGAGGGTAGCGCAGACGGGGGTTAGAGTCGGCGGCAGTGTCATAGGCCATGATGCTCTGGAGAGTCCGACCGTGCCACCATAGCTGACGGCCGGCCTCGTTGAAGTTCGGAGGAGGTGGGCCATCCTCCTCTTGCCTGGCGAGCGCCCTCTCATGCCGATCCACGAAGAAGGCTTCCCAAGTAGGGAAATAGTCGGGATGCCATCTGGGATTCCTCCACTGCTCCGGCGTGAGCTCGAAGTAGTAGTGGTTTGTGATGGCCATCCGGCGCGCCACACCTAGAGGGACAGGAGGAACCGGCACGCCTCCAGTGCTCAGCATCCAGCCGACGGGGACACAGTAGCCCGGCGGGCAGGGGTAGTTCGAGGCGCAAAGCGCCTCCGCCTCCCTGGGGGTTAGTGCTACGGTGGAAGCCATGGGAAAGAGTGATGAGGTTGCAAGTATGAGTCTAGAGATGTGCAATGACAATGGAGGCCAACCCTACATATATATATAGTGAAGAACTGGCGGGAAGAACTGGAGGGAAGAACTGGCTGGAAGAACTGGCGGAAAAAAATGGCGGGAAGAAAAATGGCGGGAAGAAAAATGGCGGGAAAAAATGGCGGGAAGAAAAATGGCAGGAAAAAATGGCGGGAAGAAAAATGGAGGGAAGAAATAGAAGGAAGAAAAATGGCTCATTTAATACATATACTGTTAACAGAAGAAATATGACATTGATTTCCATGTTGAGATACATATGTGTGCCAAAAATGGCTCAATTAATACATATAGTCAATCTTATGATCGCGTCGGCCGTAACCATGGAGTATCAACACCGTTTCACAGGATGGTTGGGTCAGTCTTCACTCTGAAGGGCGGAATTTCATCAAACTTATTAAAATCTTCTGACATGTCTGTCTTGTCCTCCACTCCCATGATGTTTCTTTTCCCTGAAAGAACTATTTGACGTTTTGGCACATCGTGTGATGTATCTGTTTGCTTATTTTTTCTTTTTTTCGGTTTGGTAGACATGTCCTTCACATAGAAAACCTGAGCCACATCATTGGCTAAGACGAATGGTTCATCTAAGTTCTTGTCTACCTTCATAAGATTGTTAAGATCCACCGTTGTCATTCCGTACTTCTTGTCTACCTCAACCCCCCCTCCTGTTAGCTTGACGCATTTGCATCGAAACAAGGGGACCTTAAAATTAGGTCCATATTCAAGTTCCCATATCTCCTCTATGAACCCATAATACGTGGTCTTTTGCCCATTGTCTTCTGCTGCATCGAAGCGGACACCACTATTTTGGTTGGTGCTCTTTTTATCTTGGCCTATCGTGTAAAATATATTCCCATTTATCTCGTACCCTTGGAAAGTACATACAGTCGAAGATGGTGTCCTGGCCAACAAGTACAGCTGATCCCCAACAGTGGTGTTATTCGTGAGAAGTCTTTGCAGCCAGCCGCCAAAACTCGCCATGTGTTCACTTATAATCCATTCATCAGACTGTCCCGGGTGTTTGAGGCGTATTAAATTCTTCCGTTCATTGATATACGGGGCAACCAAGATAGATCTTTGTAAAACCGTGTAGTGTGCTTGATTGAGAGAATGCCCGTCCCTACATATCATTGCTTTACATCCTAGGGTGCCTTTTCCATGCAGTCTCCCCTCATGTTGTGATTCTGGAACACCAATCGCCTTAAGGTCAGGAATAAAATCAACACAGAACTCAATGACCTCCTTTGTTACATAGCCCTTGGAGATGCTTCCTTCTGGCCTAGCACGGTTATGAACATATTTCTTTAAGACTCCCATGTACCTCTCAAAGGGGAACATATTGTCTAGAAATACAGGACCGAGAATGGCAATCTCTTCTACTAGGTGAACCAGGAGATGCGTCATAATATTGAAGAAGGATGGTGGGAACACCAACTCAAAGCTGACAAGACATTGGGCCACATCTGTCTGTAACCCTGGTAGGCTTTCTGGATCGATTACCTTCTGAGATATTGCATTGAGGAATGCACATAGCTTCACAATGGGTACTCGAACATTTTCAGGTAGAAGCCCCCTCAATGCAATCGGAAGCAATTGTGTCATAATCACGTGGCAGTCATGAGACTTCAGGTTTTGGAATTTTTTCTCTGCCATATTTATTATTCCCTTTATATTCGACGAGAAGCCAGACGGGACCTTGGTACTGCTCAGGCATTCAAAAAATATTTCCTTCTCTGCTTTAGTAAGAGCGTAGCTGGCAGGAGTTAAGTGGCATCGTTTACCCTTCTCGTTCTCAGGATGCATAGGCTCTTCAGGGTCTTTCAGACGTTGCTGGTCCTGCCGTGCTTCCGGTGTATCTTTTGTCTTCCCATACACTCCTAGAAAGCCTAGCAGGTTCACGCAAACATTCTTCGTCACGTGCATCACGTCGATTGAAGAGCGGACCTCTAAGACTTTCCAATAGGGTAGGTCCCAAAATATAGATTGCTTCTTCCACATGGGCGCGTGTCCGGCATCGTCATTCGGAACAGATAGACTGCCAGGACCTTTTCCAAAGATTACTTCTAGGTCCTTGACCATACCAAATACCTCCTCACCGGTACGGAGGACAGGCTTCCTCCAGGGTTCTGCCAGACGTTTGAAATGCTTGCCTTTCTTACTTACTGGATGCAGGTTCGGAAGAAATCGACGATACCCTAGGTACACAACCTTCTTACATTTATCCAAATATACACTTTCAGTCTCATCTAAACAGTGTGTGCATGCATTGTATCCCATGTTTGTCTGCCCTGAAATGTTACTAAGAGCAGGCCAATCATTGATGGTTACGAAAAGCAATGCTCGTAGGTCAAATGGCTCCCCTTTGTGCTCATCCCACATACGTACACCTGGTTTGGCCCACAGCTGTAAAAGTTCTTCAACTAATGGCCTTAGGTACACATCAATATCGTTGCCGGGTTGCCTCGGGCCTTGGATGAGCACTGGCATCATAATAAATTTCCTCTTCATACACAACCAAGGAGGAAGGTTATAGATACATAGAGTCACTGTCCAGGTGCTGTGACTGCATCTCTGCTCACCAAAAGGATTCATGCCATCTATACTTAGACCAAACCTTAAGTTCCTTGCGTCACGTGCGAAGTACGGGTACTCTCGCTTGACTTTTCTCCACTGTGACCCATCAGCGGGGTGTCTCAACATCGCGTCTTTCTTACGGTCTTCCATGTGCCATCACAACAACTTGGCATGCTCTTTATTTCTGAAGAGACGTTTTAACCATGGTATTATAGGAGCATACCACATAACCTTGGCAGGAACCTTCTTCCTAGGGGCCTCGCCCTCAACATCGCCAGGATCGTCTCGTCTGATCTTATACCGCAGTGCAGTGCATACCGGGCATGCATCCAAATTCTCGTACTTCTCACCGCGGTAGAGGATGCAGTCATTAATGCAGGCATGTATCTTCTGCACGTCTAATCCTAGAGGGCAGACAACCTTCTTTGCTTGGTATGTACTGTCGGGCAACTCATTATTTCTTAGAAGAAGATTCTTCATTTTTACCAACAACTTTGAAAATGCGCTGTCAGTCACACCGTTCTCTGCCTTCCATTGCAGCAAATCCAGTGTGGTACCTAGCTTTTTGTGGCCATCTTCGCAAGTTGGGTACAACAATGTTTTGTGATCCTTTAACATCTGCTCCAGCTTCTCCTTCTCCTTTTCAGTTTCATATTCTTCCTTTGCATCAGTAATGGCCCGACCAAGATCGTCATCAGCGGGCCCATCTGCTGCCTCTTGATCTTCATTATCTACCCCCGTTGCAGTATCATCATATTCAGGATACATATTATGATAGTTGTCATCATCCTCTTCTTCTTCGTTGTCTTCCATCACAACCCCTTTTTCTCCGTGCTTGGTCCAACAATTATAGCTGGGCATGAAACCGGATCAAAGCAGGTGGGCGTGAATGGTTCTGGTATTTGAGTAGTCTTTCTTGTTCTGACAGTGAACACACGGACAACACATAAAACCATTGTGACCACGGTTTGCATTAGCCACAACGATGAAATTTTGGAGGCCCGTAATGTACTCGGAAGTGCGGCGGTCACCGTACATCCATTGCCGGTTCATCTGCATTAATATATAGTATATATCAAAAAATAATAGGGAGATGACCATTTATATATATAGTACATCAATGACACATGAAAGGATAGTTGCCGACCTCGACCGAGAAGGAAAGAGCAACGAGAAAACTTATTTTGAGCTCTCGGGCATTTCACCGAACACCTCTTGTGCATACGAAAAAAACACAAACTAGCACACTTCACACCCTCTTGCTAGGCTCCAAGATGAGATAGTGAAAAAATGGAAAAGTGGGGTGTGGGCTGCGGTGTCTTATATAGCCCCCCTTTAACACCGGTTCAAGCCACGAACCGGTGTTAAAGGGGGGGTTGCGCGGGCCACTGGTGCAGGGGCCTTTAACACCGGTTCGTGGCACGAACCGGTGTTAAAGGGGGGCTCCTTTTTGCTGCACGGGCCACGCTGGTACAGCCCCCCCCCCCCCCAAGAACCGGTGTTAAAGCCTATTTCCAGGCTCAACCAAAGGCCTCGTTTCCACTAGTGTTACATCTTGAACTATGTGCGCCAGCGAATCGATCAAGGGACTAGCACTCTAAACCACAAAGACTTGACCTCCTAGTAGGTCGGGTCACTTCAACAGGTAAACGACCTGCAAAGGTGATGAAATCCAACTATTAAAAATCAAATAATTTCCACATAGTCATAGAAATCGTGTTGTGCCAACCGGTCCAAACCTAATGAGGCTACTATACCTGTGATCAATGCTACATAAGTAGTTGCTAAAGAATTTTCTGTGCATTGATATTTTGCCTCTACATGTCCCCTTAGGCTCGAGAAACTGATTTATCACTACTGTCTTATTTTAAATACACTTCTATGGTAAAATTTTGGCAAGGTGAAAATTACATGTTTGATTTGTTCAAACGAAATACACATTTTTAACCCATATATATGTGGAGCTCTCGCGGGAATACTGACTAGTGAGACAAAGTTCCACTCTGCCCACCCGTTCGAGTCTCCTCACACACTTTGAGCTACGCTAAAGGTTTTTCTTCCCCCCTTCAGCCTAATATTTTTACATTTATGCCAAATTTTACGTCATTTACAATTCTGGCATGGTAATAGTAGCACAATTAACTTGTCTTTAGTAAATAGAGTGCATTCCACTTTGTAGCTCGTGTTTGTACATTTATGACAAGTTTTATGGAATTTAAAATTGGCCGTTACATTTTCCTTATAGTTGTTACATTGTACTATAAAAATTATATAACATTTCACCCAATTTTGACCAGCTGGGCACAGACATGCCGATTTTTTCACTTCCAGTTTAATATCCATTCACTAGCCACGTGGAAACCGGGCAGCATGGGGACACATTATATTTGGTTAAACGTGACGATATGTAATATTAGAGGTGTCGAATATCGTAAAAGAAACTATTGTGGCTAACACACATTTAGAAACATGAATGGGGTAATAGAGGAATTCACTCAAGAAATATCCTCATAATATGAACTTACATAATTTCCAACTACTATGATAATATGTACAAAAGTAATAGTCAAATAAAAACATATTACAAACCTGGTAAATAGCTAAACCGTCATCTATCTATGTATGAATAGAGAGAGTATTTTTTTTTCGACACGTAGGAGAGCGCAGCAGCATTTCTCTCAGTGGCGAGTGACGTAAGCATGCGCTGGCATTTATTATCTACGAAATTTAATCGTGACAACTCAATCACAACCTTTCTTGTCAATTGTCATGCATGGCAAAGTAAGATCTCGATTAACGAACAAATTGAACCAGCACCTAGAAATGATTCGCGCTGAAGACACAATTGAAAATGAGTGTTGCGCCGTTGCAGCACTGGTGCATGCAGTGCAGTGCGTATCTACGTCACGTTTATGTTTTGAGTAAGCATACGGAATACAAAGGTGCGCGCGTCGGCTGCCTGATCGACATCTATCGATCTCCGTCACAAATTTTTAATAATCAGAAAAGTAATATTCGTCATCATACCCTTGGAACATAAGGAATCGATCTTCTGAAAAATAACGTAAACGAGTGCGACGTCGTGATGTGTGTAGTTTGGATGCGGGACGAAATCGTCATTCCGTTAGCCTTTCAATTCTTCCACTTCATGATTAATTTAATCTTGCATATGTAGCTACGTTAAGCTGCATGGAGACTATTAATTTACCCTTTACAGAGGTCAAAAGAAAATTATCCTTTACAATTAATACTGTAGATTATTTTATTTCCAGTTGTTGGATATTTGAATAATTGAAAGATATACTCCCTCCGTCGGAAAATAATTGATTTGGATTTGTCTAAATTCATTACGGCCTAACCTAAAACTGAATCACCATGAATCAACTCAAGGCCGCAAAAGAGACCTATGCACCAAGGCCAAGCAAGCTAAGACATAGAACTAATTAAACGATTGCTCATAATGCTGTGCAAGCATGTTGAATATGCCACATATATAGAATGTGGCGAATATGCCAAAAAGCTGAGGCATAACAATCATGGCTATCTACGCGTGCAAACATGAAGAGTCTGTTGCCTAGGCAACGTCGTTAAGGTTGTTGCAAGTGTCAGCCCCAATCTCAAGGAGACCTAGCTGCGTGCCTCCGTTGCCAGGAAGCTTCAAGATCATCTTCTTCGCTACACCTGCGAATCCGGGACGTACGCGAGACTGCTGCGACGAGAAGTTTCAGTCCCAAGCTTAACCAACATCAGAGAGTGAGAGATGGAAGTTTCAGTCCCACCTCAAATAAAGTTGCTTAGTAGTAGTCTAGACTCTAGAAATAAATAATGGCAGTGTTCTTACAGCTTTTGAAGATGTGACCATGTTTTGTGATGAGCCTTAGCGGTCTAGAAATTGTTATCTAACGGACTGATGCCAACACTTCGTTGCTGGGCGATGGAGGACCGGAAGCACTTACTTGTGTTTCAAGCGAAATAAAATCTTGGACATATATATATGATGCTCAAATTAGCCGGAAGCGACAGGTGTATTCCCTGCTAGCTAGCTCCTCTTTGTTAGAAAAACGAATTCTGAGAATGACTGATGGCCAACTGATTTGTATATCCTGGACAAGGACATGACCAAACTAACATATTTGTCTTTGTTTGAGCTGTGTTTTCTCCTTTGGAAAATCCATGATATTTGTATTAACAAATTGATAGAGGAAACTGCAAATAATCCAGCATAAATATAAAAAAGTTTGTCAGAGCAGGGTCACTATTGTTTTTTCACTATAAAAGGTTGGAGAAAATAATCCCCATAGTACCATAAATTCCAATTAAAACAAACAAAATATATATCTCGTCCTTTGGGACATGTGTCCACGAGTTCTACACTATTTACTCGAAGTGGGATCTAGAGACCTTTTCTTTTCTTTACCAAATCTATTTGTAGGAAATGTATTGGCATACATGTGCGAAATAGTCATAACGTTTAGATGCTTTGGAGAGTTGTGCATACATGTAGAATCTTTCACCTCATGCTAATATTGCTAACATTATTAATTGCTAAATCCAAAAATTCCGAACGATTTATGTTACAAACCGTAATATATGTCTTCATCCATGAGTTTGTCTCGACAAGGACTTCATAATAAGGCCCCACATTGTTATGCTTTGATGATTATTTTAGGGTGCCGCTAGTTGCCAAGTTATAGCAAGCCTCTTATCTGTCATGTTAATTAGTAGCGAACAATTAGCATAATAAAAGTGTATTGTTATGGTGTATACTTTCTATGTTTTAGACATTGTAATGCTATGTAGAGTAAGACGGTGAGTGTGAAAGTGTTTTTTGTGTGAATAGTATAAAAGTGTTTTCAACAAGCAGGGTTGTGGAAAGTGACGTTTGATAATCTGGTAACCAAGTTACTATTACCCTGTAACCAAGTCTTTATAACGTGTCCCTAATTTGGTAAACAAGTGACTACAACCTAGCAAATATTACTAACAAAAAAAAGTCAAAATATACCAACATGGGTCTTTATTCGGTAGGTCATCGCAACAAGCCAATGGTGAATGCTTGGATTGATAGAGTACAACTACAAAAGTATTCTCCCCCATACGCGGCATATTTTTGAATGGCACAACACAAATATACCCGCAAAAGATTTTTACCCCACGATTGAGCATTAATAATTAGCAGGCTTTTGCTGGGCCTGGAATCTACCATGTTTTTGTGCCTGTTAACGCCGTTTATCACGTGGCAGTTTGCATGACGTCCGCAGTCAACGGGGCTAACAAAATAGATCTGCCACGACACTTAGTTCCGTGGTTGAAAGGTGCAATACGCCACGGTCGCGAAAAATCCGTGGTAGAATATTTGGTGGCGGGGCTCTTACCACGGGTACCCATCCGTCATATAAGATTTTTTAACCATAAAAAACGGGCCTTAAGTACGAAAATCATCCGTTGTAAAACCAACTTTTTATAGTGTATATTCAAAGTATTTAATTTTGTGGTTATTCTATTAGATGTATGAACTAGGATGGGTTCTATTATACTTATGCCCTATGATGATTTTAGCATCTTCCACACCATTAGTTTTGATGGAAATTTGAAGAGATTTTTGGTAGTATGTTATAGATTATTGGTTTGGGTACAAGAATTATAAAAAAATACTCAATGAGAGAAGAAATTAAAAGAGCAAGAAAGTCAAACAATGATACTATCAAAAATCTAGAATGAGTACAAGTAGTGGTAGAATCTCAAACCACCGACGTGAATTACTTCATACTCTATTTGAGAGTTATTTTTAAAAGTCTTGATCTATTTTGAGTATTCCCATGAGATTGGGAAATATGTGTAGTCCATTTGAACAACACTCAAAAATGCATAAAAGCATAAGTGTAAAGCAAAAAAAATTGTGGAAAGAGAAAATAGACATAAAAACCATAATCATGAGAGGAAATAAAAGAGACCATTCATAGATAAATTCTAAGTTGATGTGTGAAGTTCTAAAAATGTTTGAGACCTCCTCCCATGCTCATTCAGTTCAATTAATTACTTTATGTCATGTTATCAATTAATCTTCATATTGCTGGTTAGTACTAAAGGTGTGGAAGCCTTCTAAGTCATTTTGATGTGTAGAAGTGTGATTAAACCCAGAAGACAGTTCTATATATTTTATCATAATTATTTGCCGCAATGTCTCATTTATTTTAACAACTCATGCTTTATTAACATGATAACCTTGTCCATTAAACTGCTATCTTGCTCAGGAACGAGCAAGAGTCTAAACTTAGGGAAGTTGATGAGTGCATTTTTGCAGCATGTTTACCTTGTGTTTTTACATTAGTAGTGATAGGCTCTTGATATTTTACCGTGCTGATGTGCACCTTTTATGCTTGTTTGACCAGATCCAAAAATTAAAGGATTTGATGGATAAATCAATTGGAGCATTAACTTTTAGGCATAAATATGAGAATTGGAGGCAATAAATACCTTCCTAAACATTCACCCACGCACCTAGGAGGAAGAGCCAACCCAGAGGCAATTAGACACTTTCACGAGCATTGGTACGGGAAGATACTACTCGTACCACGCGCCTGTAGCATGTGCCATCGAAGCCGCCTGGTCAAATACTTCCACCCCGTGCAAACGGATCTAAGATCCGACATTAGAGACACCACAATTCGCAAGAATCTCACCTCCCAAAGAGATCTAGAGAGGGAACCTGAATAACTTATGAAGAACCTTGGAGACATAGGCATCATATTCATCATCAACCAATGCCACTCCATCATCATCACCAATCCTTTGAGCTCCATTACGTTCATCTTGCTGTATTCCCTCAACCTTGTTGTGGATTTACACGAGTATTCATACATCTGTCTGTACTTCATGCATATTTATATGATGATGTTGATTGCCTCCATGTGTGATTACTTTACCTTATTCATGGGAAAATGTAGAAACCCTAGCAACTTTATGAATCCTAGATTGTTTCGGCCCAAACTTCTATCCACGTCATCCCGATTCTTTCTGGTTGTGGGATGAAGGCCGAAAAGGATATGTGGCGACATCGCAACGGAGCGCTACTATCCCATGAGGCGGGATCCACTACGGACCAGGGCAAAAGATTCCAAGCCGCTGATAACCCCAAAGTGCAAGGTATCACCATAGTACAATTCGATAAGTATTTGAGTGTCGAACCCACGAGGAGAGGAAGGTAAACTATATATTCTTTAAAGCCCTATAACCCACTTATATGGCCTTCTAGGCAAAGCTCGGAACTATAGTGTGTGTGGTCGTATTTTGGTACTAACTAGAAAACAGTAAAGTTTTTGGAAGCAAAAACTGCAAGTAAAATGGAGCTAGTGAAGTGGAGGTGGATAAACCAAGGGAGAAAGTGATTAGGCAAATTGCTATTTCATTTGGTTGGTTGTCACAATTAGTAAAGCACAAACATAGTATTTTTATTGTTTTTTCTAAGGAGGAGCCATGAATAGATGCAGCCATATACATGAGCAAATACACCCCTAGTGATTGATCACAAGGCCAATTAAGAGCAAACAAGTGAATTATTAAGACATAAAGTCCAACCACCACATTTAGATCTAAGGTCCCCATGATAATACCCCCGTTGATTAACCATGAATTAATACAACATGTATCTCTAAAATTTGGGATTCGGTTTCTATCAAACTCTAGCTATCCCTCATCCTATCAACATGTAATAGTGACAACCTTGTGCATGTTTCAACATATGTGTGAACTCATATGTTAGTACAACAAGATCATCATAGAAGATAACATATACTTGTATGCAACCAACTACAAACTATATCAGAATTGCCATAAACAAGTCGCTACTTAAATATCAACAGGGATACAATAGATCATGGGAAAACAATATATTGCATCATACATCATGTTTGCCAAGAGATTACAGTAGGGGTATGGAGAGGATCTTGCTGTAGATGTTGATGATGAACATGTCGGAGGGGTGGAGTCCACCGGAGGCGATTCTGGTAGCGTTTCCCTCCTCCGATCTCCACCGGTGGTATCCTGCAGACTCTCTGTTTATGTGTTTTCTATCTCTACCTCCGTGTGTGTCGAGGCGGCTGCCAAAGGGTATATATTGACTTTTTTAGGTTAAAACGAGTCGGTGGGCGAAAATATCAAGCAAATTGATCACCCAGGGGAAAAGACCCCTGGTCGTGCGCCCTAAGAGGGTGGGCGCACCATAGAGCCTTATTCCTAACTTGTTGGGACCCTGGTGATCTTATTTGGCCTACTGGATGCGTCTCGAAATTTGTGAACCATGACATCTGACCTTGCCCTTTTTCGAGTCCCCTCCTGAAAATGCAAAAATACTAATAGAAGGTGTTTTCTGCTAGACATAGTTATAACCAAAATAAATGGGATCATTGGTAAATCCCCATAAATCAATGTAAAATATGGATATAACATCATACATGTTGCAAATATGTGGGAATTCATATCAACAAACTAAAAATTTCATGTATGCATTTTACATGCATCAACATTCCCAAGCTTAACCTATGCCCGTCCTCAAGCATGAAGGTGATAAAACTAACATGGACTTTGGAGTTTGGTGCTTCTTTTCACTAGCAAGTATCACAAAAAGTTAAACGGTTCATTTATTTAGAGAATAAAAACAAGAAAGCATAGCATAAAGTGATACTTTTTATAATATCATACTTGATAACACAAGTTTAAATATATATAGTGGCAGCCCCATGGTCAGAATATTTGGCAAAGGAGGTTGGAAAAAGTGTATGGTTGACAAGTAGGTAATATCATATGTGAGACAAAAACTATCTTCCACACACTATCCATTAAGTTTATTATTGAATCATGGTACATAATTAGTGTTTGGTTCCATTGCCCCTCATTACCTGATTCATTTTTGCACTTTTTTCTTCTTTTGGCACTCTTTTCTGTGTCTACCATTAAGTGTTGCGTAGATAATTTAAGTAATCTTGAGGATGCCATTGATATTGATAGGCCTCATACTAACTGGACGGACTAGCCAAGGCAAGAATAGCATGACATCGTGATCATCTCTTTTTAAGATCAAGTGAAAACCTCCTCTCATGACACCATGAATTTGGATAACACTTTAATCCAATATCATCCTCAATCCAACAAAAATATTCATACAACCAACCCATAATTTAGCATTTCATTTCCCTATTTTTCCTTTTCTTTTTCAATTTTTTCTTTTTGTATTCAATGGAGGGTTTTTGCCCTCATCTTACCGTTTATACCCCTGCTTGGAGGGTTTTTGCCCTCGTATTTTATCATATGCATAATTTTGTTCTACTTGCAAGGGGTACTCTATGCCCAATGAGTTCGTGGTCACCCCATGACTAACTTCTCCATGTCACCCCTACCCATGATAATAGTGTTTGGAAGCTAAATAATGACTCACACATGATAGTATATTTGTTATATAGTTTGAGCCATTTGGGTAGGTGTTTCCTATATAAATGCTAAGTTTTTTTTGCTAAAGGATGTTGTTTTAATATGGTGGGGCTAGCAAAAGTAACCATTTGACCTTCTACAATAATGCAAAGTGCCAATAGTACTAAGTCATTTCTAGAAGACAATATAAGCATTGAACACCATTTATGTTGAATATAAGAACTAGCACAAGATGATACACTTGTAAGTTATCACTCCATAAAGAATATGAACAACCTAACCTAAAGCAATAACATGCATAGTTTGGTTTCCCCCTTTTTTCTATTTCAAACAAGGCATTCAATCAAACATGGCATTTATTCAAACATGGCATTCATTCATGGGATAGTTTATTTCAGTAGATCTTTCCCAAGCATGCAAAATATATATCATGGTGGTCTCATTTATTCTCAAGGCAACATGCAAAACTAAACATAAAACTAGACAAAGACGCTCCAAATTTCTACAGTCATTCTATATTGCTCAAAAAATGAAGTTTAGAGGTTTTCAAACCGAGAGTTTGATAGGTTCAGTGGGGTTACTTGGGCATCCCAAATCTTATGGTTTTCAACATTCTTGGATATCTGTTTGTGTGGTTTTCCTCCATTCCCTGTCAAAAAACTTTAACACAAAACTTTCTCCCATTTCTTTTTCTATGAGGTGACATTAGTGGTATAAGGATATGATAGTAGCTGCCATATATATCAAAGACAAAAAATCCCCAGTAGTCTAGCAAACATATAGTGTCCTACACATTCCTAGCATATCAAAAGACTCATGGCAAATCATTTTGGGACCCAAAGGAATGGCTCAAACACTAGTGGGTAGAATTTGTCCAGATTTTTAGCAGTAGAAAAATGAATTTATTTCGACCACCTAGACATGTCAGAAATTTTGTCCAGTTTTTGTGCACATAGAGGATGAAAATTTGCAACTACTGTGCAAATATGACAACAATTGGAGTTACATAAAAAATCAAGGATTTTTTTTGGTAAACACTGTTGTGTAGGAATTTGCTACTCCATGTGTTCTAACTAGTTTCTAGTATCCAAAATGGGTTCTACTTGGTAATTTATTGCTAACCTATAGCAAAGGAAGTAAACTTAAGGTAAACAACCTATTATAACAGAGAAGAAAGTTCATAAACCAAAATGGCACATAAAACCATGGTTTCCACAAACATACCAACGAGATCCTGATGATAAAACTAAAACATGAGTTTGAAATAATATTACTTGAAATAACTCGAAAGAAGAAGGGGATGCATGGGTATCCCCAAGATTGTTTTCTTGCTAGTTATTGTCCTCTACTTTTTCCTCATCATATCATGTTACTCATCTCAAATAAATATATATTTTAATCTTCATGATACGTCAATGCCTACAAAATGGTTAGTTCCCCAAATAAATGATATAATAATTTCTACCAAGATGCAAACTATAGTAATTATTGGGAAACCATTTTATTCAAGAGGAAAATATATTAAAAAATAGACACTCTTTATATTATTTTTAATGTGGGGAAAGTTTTAATGATTCAGACTTTGCAATGGTTCCATTGGCATGAACAACACATGCTCAAGGTCGACCCCAATTTCTCTACTGGTAATCCTTCTCATTTGCTGTCCCAAATTTTATATATAGTTAAAATCTTAAACCAATTGTTAAATAACAGGGGCTAAAGTTATTTTACATGTTACATGGATATCAAGGTGCTCTCAAAATGAATAGTATTTTAAAGCATATAGAGCACACCACAAAGCACATAGGCATTAACATTTAAGTCCAACTTTCTTCATACACATTGGCATTTTATATCTGAATAAGTAGCAGAAACTTTGTGGTATATAATGATATAATTATTAATAGCTTTCCTTTTAAATATAGTGGAAACATAAAGAGGGTTTTTGAAGGAGATATGCCCTAGAGGCAAATAATAAATAGGTTTTTATTGTCATATCTCAATTAGTTCATAATAGTTTCATATTGTGCTATAACTTATTAATACGAAACATTAATACACGTGTGGTATGTAAACAAACCAAGTCTCTAGTTACCTCTAGCGAACTAGTTCATTGGTCAAGAGGATGATCTAGGGTTTCGAGATCATGGGCATTTATGCCAATTGACAATGAGGTCACATCATTAGTTGAATGATGTGATAGACAAACAACCCAACCAGTTGTATCTTAATGAGATCTAGTTACAAAGTTCACCATTAATGATAAACTAAGGAAACCTCGCAATCTAATCCTTAGTCTATGAGATAATGCAAATCACCGTTCTGGAGGGGCTTAGATGGTTATCAAGTATCACACCGTGAATGGGTGATCGAAAAGGTGCCACTCAGGTTTCCCAAAGGGGCGTGTAGAGGAGTACATATCAAGACCAGGATTTTCCCATCCATGTAACGGACAGATACATTAGTGGCCATCTTGGTGACGTTGCATTAACGAAGCTTGCAAGCGTGTGACTGGGTCACGGAATGCAACGAGACGGAAACGAGAAAACAAGTTCATCGGTAACGGGATCGAACGAAGGTATGGAGATACCGTAGATCAAATCTTGGGGGAACTAGGTATCAAGTGGCAAAGGGAATGGGAAACGACTGTTTACACATTATAATCATGGAATGCACAGGGGTCGTTATGGGTATCCTGGTCCCGCTATTGATCATTGATGGAGATCATGTATGTGCTATTCCCGATCCGTGGGGAAATACACTTAAGGTACGATGATCTAGAGATCCTCTGTAAGTTGGAATCACCATTTGAAAGAGAAAAGGAAACCGAAAAAGTTCCGTAAGAGAACCGGAATCGTTCTAGGAAAGTTCTGAAGTCGTTCGGAGGAAATCGAGAAGGAACCGAAAGGTGTTTCGGGTCAAATTTAATTTTGTAATATGTAATTAATATTAAATATAATATTAAAATCTAATTTGAAGGGGTATTCCAGTAATGGGCCAAACTTCCTAGGGAAAAAGGGCCCATGAGGGAAAACTAAAAGGGGAAGGGCCAAGGGCCAAAGGGCCAAGGCCTAGCCGCCTCAAGGGGGGCCACCCGGCCAGCCTAGGGCTATGCGCGGGGTAGGGCCCACCCCTGTTCAGCCGGCCCATGGTGCCCTAAGGACCCATGCGCCTCCCCCCTCTCTCCCTTGTTTAGTCCCACATGGGAAACCCAAAGGGGAGGGCACACCCCCTCCCCCTATATAAAGGGGTGCCCATGGGTGGGAATAGACATACCAATATTTGGAGAAGTCCTTTGGTTGAATTTCTCCTTCCCTCTCTCTCTCTCTCGTATCCACGCGTTGGCACGGTACCAAGTAAGAATTGTCCATGCAAGAGACACCACACCTGCAGCACGCAGTTGCGCTGCAGGGATTCCAAGCCGAAGATCTACTTCTGCACTCCTGGCAGGAATCAAGGAGTCAGAGGTCGTTGTCATACACCGTATGTGTACGAAACCACGAGGGGCCTCACCTGACGCACCTTGGATGTCGTGAGCCGGAGCTACTGCACGATGAAGAAGGAGCAAGGGTGACCTGTGAGGAGCTTTGTGACCTTAAGGTCGGCTACGAGTTCGACTACTTCAACCACATTCCCCTCGGAACGTTAACCGCGTATGGTCTACAAGGGTATGTATTCTATACGCTCTGGTCTCTACCACATTACTACATAGATAGATCTTGGGCAGTTTAGGAGTTTCCAACGTAGGAAATTTTTGTTTTCTGCTACGGAACCATTCAGTGGTATTAGAGTCGATCTATGCGTAGGAGTGCTGTACGGCCAATACACACAAGTTTTGTGCGGGCATTGATCCCTTAGTTGTTACCCTCTAACGTGTACTTGTTTATATCGCGGCATTGTTTGATGAAGTGGCCCGGACCGACCTTACCCGTATTTGTTCGCGAGACTGGTTCCACGCTCGACATACGGCTTGTTCCATATAAGTAGCTAGCGGGTATCTGTCTCTCATTCAATAGTTGATATAGCATTTACAATGAAGGGCCCCGAAAGGGGTGTAGTAGAGACAACTATTGGATCCATGTTGTGGTTGGAAAGTTTGTAGATTAGAAATGGTTCTATTTCGAAAGCACTAACAACCACGTAAAACTTGCAAAAGATAAAGTAGAGGCGTCTAACTTTATTTTGCAGGAGGGCTTGTGTTATGATATGGTATTGGTGTTATGAAGGTAAAGTAGTTTACTTTTATGTTACTAAGTTATGTAGTAATGGCCATCATTCTGATGGACGACCGGATGGTGGTGTCATGGACTTGGCGTCAAACCAAGGGCAAGATGGAGATCATGCCGGAGCACTCAATGGAGATCAAGGCGCAAGAAGGACCATATCATATCACAATACACATGTGATGTTGATACCTGCTTTATTTCTTGTTATATGCTAGTATTAGATACTCAACGGTAGCAAATAAGATAATCCCTAAATAATTCCAATGATAGTGTTCCCCTTGTGTGTGCACTACCAAGAAAGTTTATCGTTATGAAGCCGGCTGTGATGATCGGGGGCTAGACATATCTACATTCGCATACAGTGGGTGTAAGTCATGTTGCACATCAAATACACACAAGTTAGATTTGGCAAGCCTAGCATGTGTAGACATGGCCTCAGAACACAAGAGACCGAAAGGTCGAGAATGAGTCACATGGTTGATGTGATTGACATTAGGGAATGTCTACCTTTGATGCTGCACTGATGGCCGTGATGATTGGGGGAGGTGCAGAGGATTGGGATCATGTGATCACTAAAATCGTTCGGGGGATGACAATTTTAGTGGGAGCTCAATTAGGATTGAACTCATATTATGAACTTAGTCTAGATGTCTATTTGCAAATATCTTAGTAGATCATGGTCTATCCCATTGAGGTCCTTTGCGACCATGGGAAATATATTGCTTGATATGGAACTTAGCAAAAGGGTCCAACTTCATAGATTAATACCTACGCCTGAGGAATATCCTCGTAAAAGGTGATCTTCCCTTCTTGATATAATGACCATTAGGAGATAATCCGATAACTCTGCAATGTTTATGTATTCTCCGTAATCATCCAATAAGCCGTTCTCCATTCGATGGAGAGTTGGGTTACAATCTTGTATTCTGCAAGATCAGGCACATAAAGTATGAGCCGTTGGATGAGTTTTCTTCCATAATGGATGAAAAAGGGAATATTTGGAGAAACACTTAGCAATCGTGCATTAGAGTTATGAACTCTCAGAAGGTCTTGATTGCAATTGAGGTCATGAATGAAAAGGGTATATGTTAGATATACAAAGTTATAAATGCAATTCTTGCAATAATCGTTTCAGTTTATATAAGTATTGGATACTTGTCCCGTTTTGTGATAACAGGATGATCTGCTTGAGAATTGCTGGAATTGAGGCTGTGTGGCATGATGACGGCAAGCAAAACAGTTTATGGCCGACATCACCCCTTTCCTCAAAGATTATCATTTGGATTAGTGGACTTGAATATAATTTTGTAATCCTTGTTTGTGTGTCTTGCTTTTAGCAAGACGATTGTTCATATGAATAAGTTATAAGCCAGTTGTATTGTTCTTATGAACAATACCATTATGGTCACATTACGATTATAAATGAGTTATTCTCATCATTATGTTAATGATAATAGTTTAAACATTTATAAAGGATTAGAATGCTAAAAGATATCCAAAGTTTTAGTAATGACATGACCCTATAGTTTAAGTCATTTTGGTTACTGCATGTTCTTCATTCAAAATGAAGATCAGGGTCCTAGATGCTTAATCTAGAGACTTTGCAAAACCATGCCTCTTGGGAAGAATGACTAAAACTCCGCATTCTGGTAAAACGGTGATATGCGAAGAAATGTTGAATCTTATACATAGTGATGTATCGTATTTCAACAAATAGTGGAAATCATTATTTCACACTTCATTGTGGATTTAAGTGAATATGAGTATTTACTCAATGAAACATAAGTTTGAAACTATTTTGAATTGTTCAAAAGATTTTAGAGTGAAGGAGGATATTAAATTAACAATAATACAAAGTCTCTTTGATTTGATCAACATGACTAAATTATTTAAGTTAATTTTGGCATAAAATGACATGTGAAAGGTGTTTCACAAATTATGATAATTGGACGAATTTCAAAGTGTATTGATATGTCTAAATATCATAACCATTATGTATTAGATACATATGGTATAATATTATCTCTTATCGAGGTTATAGTTATCGTCTAGAGTTAGAGATCGAAATGAGCAAACACTCGGTTGAAATACAAAGGAACATCTAAAAAGGATTCGTGGAAACAACACCATAAGAGTTATGGTATGTTCAAGTTTCTAGAGGTTTCGATAATTCGAAATCGTGGCAAATAAACAAGTCTTTGTAGCGTATTCTTAGGCAACTATGAATACATATTCCACAAGGGGCAAACTTGCTGTTGTCCAAAGTTGACGTGTCTTGATGAAGATACAGGTGGAAGAAAGTAAAAGATCAAAACAAGGTATTTGACCTTGCCTCCGAATTGTTGAGTGGTGCAGCGGAATTTGTTTCGTGAAACCGAACTCTACAAATAGAGGAGAAACTAATGATAATGATCATAAAGTTTCAGTGAATACTTTTACTAAAGAAAGTAGGATTCAACAATATATACTCTACAAGTTCGTGGAAATATATTATTGATTCACTTGTCATGTTTATGAACAAGACATACCTACGAATTACAAAGAAGCGTGATGGACCTAAGTGCAAGAAATGACTAGGAGTCATAAAATCCTATATTAAGTTACATTTAAGATTGCAAAGTAACATTATACTTGATCTTATTAAGAAAAGAAGTTTACCTGATATTTCTGAATGACTTCAAAATCATAAGATGGAAATGAAACTTAATGGAGACGTAAAAGCTTGATTTATCACAAAGTATGGACAAATTCAAGGAGTTGACTACAAATGTAGAGATGCTTGAGTCTATTGGATTTACACAAGCAATATATGGATATTGAAGTCTCATAGCTGGAATTCTCAATTTGATGATGATCAAAGAATTTTGGAATGTCCAAGATTATCGAGAGGGCCTACATTTGAGTGGGAGCTAATTAGCTTGGCCAAATCTTAATATGTAAGTGACATATTTTGAGTGGGAGCTAAGTAGCTTGGCTGAATCATAATATGTATCAGACATATTTTGAGTGGGAGCTAAGTGAAACCCATGGATCTCAAATATGGATGCGATATTTGAGAGGGAACGTGAAATCATTCTGGGATATGTGGACGACATATATGAATGATGTGATTGGTGTTAATAACATTTAAGTAGGTAAATAAGGATGAAGTTGAAGTTATTAAACAATGACAACTATCGTATTGATAGGTGAGTTTAATAAACATTGAATGTCGAATGCTTCTTGGACTTGATTCTGAAGATGTTCAGAATGTCCTAAGTAATATTCTAAAGAAGTTCAGAATGGAACAAGGTAAGAAAGAAGTTCTTACTATATGAAGCAGTGTCTTAGTATTACAATGATGGTTAAAAGGAAGAAAGAGATGTGTTGCATCTCCTATGCCTCGGTCATAGGTTCTTCCATACAACCATATTGTATACTCGACGTAATGTGACCCGAAGTTCCAGTTTGAAGGACAATCTCTTAACTATAAGAACATGTCTTGAAGTGATTCTTGAGTTAATCACTGTACCAGAATTAAGTTTGTACTTAAATGGTAAGAAGCAAAGTAAGTGGCATAGTTACATTTCATGCACTAGGATCTACATATATATAGAAGTATAAAGGCTCCATCTGATGTGATGAAGATTGTTATGTTGGGGCTAGTTCGCTTTTAACGTAGAATGATGTGTCCCAGGGCGCAGTGCCCATGAGAAAGCTCTCGAGGTTGATCTAAAGTCACTGTAGGCTCCTAGAAACCGGCCTCGTTCTGTTGCCATAACTGCCGTATATACACAAAGGATTGCAAAGTGTGTTTCGGAATTCAAATGACAATAGTGAAAACGACCGTCATTATAAACACTAGAAACAAAGTCTCACTTTGTCGCCAAACAAATACTTCAACCCATTATGTCATAATGATATGAATGTCAAAGTTAGGAAGACATTAACAATTTGCAAAGACATAATGATCTGGTAAACCAGAACATGGAGAGGACATTTTCCATAAGTATGCATAACCAATAAACTCATATCTGATATGGTTTATGATGAGTAAAATGCAAGCTAGATTATTTGTACTCTAGTGCAAGTGGGAGACTGAAGGAGATACGGCCTAGAGGTAAATAATAAATAGGTTTTTGTTGTCATATCTCAATTAGTTCATAATAGTTTCATATTGTGCTATAACTTATTAATACGAAACGTTAATACACGTGTGGTATGTAAACAAACGAAGTCTCTAGTTACCTCTAGCGAACTAGTTCATTGGTCATGAGGATGATCTAGGGTTTCGAGATCATGGGCATTTATGCCAATTGACAATGAGGTCACATCATTAGTTGAATGATGTGATAGACAAACAACCCAACCAGTTGTATCTTAATGAGATCTAGTTACAAAGTTCACCATTAATGATAAACTAAGGAAACCTCGCAATCTAATCCTTAGTCTATGAGATAATGCAAATCACCGTTCTGGAGGGGCTTAGATGGTTATCAAGTATCACACCGTGAATGGGTGATCGAAAAGGTGCCACTCAGGTTTCCCAAAGGGGTGTGTAGAGGAGTACATATCAAGACCAGGATTTTCCCATCCATGTAACGGACAGATACATTAGTGGCCATCTCGGTGATGTTGCATTAACGAAGCTTGCAAGCGTGTGACTGGGTCACGAAATGCAACGACACGAAAACGAGAAAACAAGTTCATCGGTAACGGGATCGAACGAAGGTATGGAGATACCGTAGATCAAATCTCGGGTGAACTAGGTATCAAGTGGCAAAGGGAATGGGAAACGACAGTTTATGGTTCAAACGACATTATCATCGTGGAATGCACAGGGGTCATTATGGGTATCCCGGTCCCGATATTGATCATTGATGGAGATCATGTCTGTGCCATTTTCGAGCCATGGGGAAATACACTTAAGGGTACGATGAGCTAGAAATCCTCTGTAAGTTGGAATCACCATATGAAAGAGAAAAGGAAACCGGAAAAGTTCCGTGAGAGAACCGAAATCGTTCCGGGAAAGTTCCGAAGTTGTTCGGAGGAAATCAAAAAGGAACCGAAAGGTTTTTTGGGTCAAATTGAATTTTGTAATATGTATTTACATATTAATTAATGTAATTAATATTAAATATAATATTAAAATCTAATTTGAAGGGGTATTCCACTAATGGGCCAAACTTCCTAGGGAAAAATGGCCCATGAGGGAAAACTGAAAGGGGGAAGGGCCAAGGCCTAGCCGCCTCAAGGGGGCCCACCCGGCCAGCCTAGGGCTATGCGCGGGGTGGGGCCCACCGCTGGCCGGCTGGCCCATGGTGCCCTAAGGACCCATGCGCCTCCCCCCTCTCTCCCTTGTTTAGTCCCACATGGGAAACCCAAAGGGGAGGGCACACCCCCTCCCCCTATATAAAGGGGTGCCCATGGGTGGGAACAGACACACCAATATTTGGAGAAGTCCTTTGGTTGATTTTCTCCTTCCCTCTCTCTCGTCTCCATGTGTTGGCATGGTCCAAGTAAGGACTGTCCATGCAAGAGACACCGCACCTGCAGCACGCCGTTGCGCTGCTGGGATTCCAAGCCGGAGATCTACTTCCGCACTCCCGGCAGGGATCAAGGAGTCAGAGGTCGTCGTCGTACATCGTATGTGTACGAAACCACGAGGGGCCTCACCTGAGGCACCTTAGATGTCGTGAGTCGGAGCTGCTGCACGATCAAGAAGGATCAAGTGGTGACCTGTGAGGAGCTTCGTGACCTTGAGGTTGGCTGATACGTCCAAAACGTATTTACTTTCCCGAACACTTTTGATGTTATTTCTCCTCTATACTTGTGTGATTTGGATGCAACTAATGCGAACTAACGCTATTTTCAGCAGAATTGCCTTGGTGTCTACTTTTTGTGCAGAAAATCAAGTATTAGGAAAAATCCCGAAAAATATGCCAAAAATCCTATTTCACCCAAAGACTCCAGGAGCCAAAATACGAGACGGAGAAGAGCCCTGGGATGGCCACACCACCTACTAGAGCGGGTCAGGCCAGGGGGTGGTGTGGGCCCCCCAGGCACCCCCTCGGCCTCTCTCTTCGCCTATAAGGAGCCTTCTCACCTAAAAACTTCCGGGGGTTCGACGTTTTTCCAGAAGGAGTTCCGCTCCGCCACCACCACCAGATTCCATGAAACAGCACCAGAAACTCTTTTCTGGCACCCTGCCGAGACGAAGAATTGGAGGAGATCATCGCCATCATCATCACCATCGACCATCCATGTTTCCCCCATCTATGAGTGAGTAATCCCCCGTTGTAGGCTATGGGGATGGTAGGGATTGGATGAGATCGTTCATGTAATGGCATCAGATTATTAGGGCATAGTGCCTAGTATCTCTATTAGTGCTTTATGACTTTTTTGCAACTTTGTTGTGCTTAATGCTTGTCATTAGGGCCCGAGTGCCATGATTTTAGATCTGAACTTATTATTGATTCATCATGATAGTATTGTTTTGGGTCTTATCTACAAGTTGTATACACACGTCGTTGTCCGGAACCTATGGTCCCGAAGTGATAGAAATCAGGGTAGCCGGAAGGGAAAGGCTTTGATGTGAGGATCACATGTGTTCACGGAGTGTTAATGCTTTGTCCGGTGCTCTATTAAAAGGAGCACCTTAATTGCCAGTAGTTCCCTAGAGACCCCGCTACAAACGGGCTGGAAGGACAAAAGATGTTGTGCAAGTTCTCATTGCGAGCACGTATGACTATATATGGAACACATGCCTAGGATTGTCTAGTACTTGGGTGCTTTATCTTCTTTATTTGCAATTGCCCTATGTTCTGATTACTATGTGAATTGTCTTGTCCATGCAACGCCCATCCATCCATCCCTATGCCTACCGCACTCGAATCCCACTATTTACTGCTTTTGTTACTACTGTCTTTGTTTTGCTGCTACTGTTACTTTACTATTCCCACTACAAAACTGTTGCTACTGACAAACTGCTGTGAGGAAGATTGTTTCTAGGTGCAGCTGAATTGACAACTCAGTTGTTAAGGCTGATAAGTATTCTTTGGCTCCCCTTGTGTCGAATCAATAAATTGGGTTTCACTTCCCTCGAAAATACTGTGATACACCTCCTATACTTGTGGGTCATCAAGACTATTTTCTGGCACCGTTGCCGGGGAGCATAGCTTTATTTATCAAGTTCACTTGGATTCTCTATTGTTCGCTGCTTTCCATCCATCATGGGTAAGTCTCGTGATGGCAAGGTTCCTATTTTACCATCCACTACAAGAAGAGGTACGGTTCTAAACACCTCTACCGCTCTTGATACACCGTCTGTTCTGAGTAAGTTCCTTACACCACCACATACACATGCTACACACACTACTACTGCTGAATCTGAAACTTCTGATGCTTATGATGCTGCTTCTACTGTGCTTGATAAGAGTGGTTCATTAGGTCCTTTCCTAGATGCTACGATTGCTAGAACTATAGTTGGAAATACCGAAACTCCTAATGAACACACTGCTACACCTGTTAGCTCACCTGAGTCTAGTGAGAGTTATGATACTGAAGAAGATTATGTTGAGATGACTGATGAGTTTATTGAATAATGTAGGAACACCCATGATAGGAGCGCTGCTAAGAATCTCCTTGAGAGGCGTACTATTAGACCCAAATTATCTCCTGCTGCTAAGCTTGCTGCTTGTCCTATAAACATTATAGATGAAGATTATGATTTCTCTCTCGATCTATCCTACATAGCTATTGTCGAGAAAGAATCTTTTGGCTAGACTAAGAATGAAAGTGCGGTAGCACATATGAATGAACTTTCTACCATGAGTGGCTTGTTTTCTGATGATATTAAAATGCGTACTTACTTTGTTGCTAAGATTTTCCCTTTTTCACTGAAAGGAGAAGCTAAAACTTGGTTTGGTAATTTACCTCATGGATCTATTGATAGCCCTGAGTGCTTGTTTAATACTTTCCTGCAGAAATATTTCCCTCCTAGTGCTAGACATGTTGTTTTGCAGGAACTTTTTGATTTTAAACATGGAGAAAAAGAGGTATTGCCCGAATCTTGGGCAAGGTTTTGTGCTTTGATTAATGCACAGGCTGGAAGTCCATTACCTAAGAATGAACTATTTGATATATTTTATAATGGACTAACCGAAGAATCTAGGACATACCTAGATAGTTGTGCTGATTGTGTTTTCAGGAATAGGACTCCGAAGGAAGCTGAGGAATTAATGGCTAAAATAAGCAAGAATTATGAAGATTGGACTCCTCCTAAACAAGCTATACCTGAAGCAATTGTACCTAAACCATCTATTCCGGTGCCTATTCCAACATCAAAGAAGAGGGGAGTTATTGAATTAAATGATGAAGTAATGAAGGAAGCTAAGAAATGTCTTGAGGAGAAGGGAATTAAAGCTGCAGATGTCAAGAATTTACCTCCTATAGAAGAATTATGTAAGCCTATTCCCTATTCACCCACTATTGAGGTACACTCTGTCCAATACTTTGATGAAGGTGATATCCCTTACTTGAAACCTCCTGATCAATGCTTAGAAGAATTTGATATCTTTATTGTTAAGCAAGATAACTTTAATAAAAGGGTGCAAAATCATCTTATGGAAAACACTAGAGCTATTGTTGAGTTGAAAGATATTGTGGAAAGAACCTCTAATGACGTTAAAATGATTGTTAAACACTTTCAAATGGTTCAAACTCAAATAGATCAACTCGTTAAAGTGCAAAACGACTTGATAGTTAATGCTGCTAAAGAAAAACATGCTTATGAAATCAGAACTAGAAGTGGTGCTGCTACCCAGGATCCTCTATATCCTGAGGGGCATCCCAAAAGAATTGAGCAGGATTCTCAACAAGCTGAAAATAGTGGTTCTACTCGTAAGAAAAGGAAAAAGAAACATAAAACTGTTGAAGAACCCTCTGAACCTGCTATAGATCCTAATAGTATATCTATCTCTGATGCTGAAACTAAAATTGGTAATGAAGAAAATGAAGTTCCTAATGAAGAAAAGGTTGAAGAAGAACCTGAAAACCACACTAAGACTACTAAATACACCAAAGAAGATTTTATTGCTAAGAAACACGGTAGTGAAAGAGAACCTTGGGTCCAAAAACCTATGCCTTTCCCTGATAAGAAACACAAGTCAAAGGAAGATGAACACTATAATAAGTTTTGTGAGTGGATGAAGCCTTTATTCTTGCAAATTCCTTTGACTAATGCTATTAAATTGCCTCCTTACTCAAAGTATATGAAGGACATTGTCTCGAATAAAAGGAAGATCCCTAATGAAGAAATCTCTACATTGCTTGCTAATTATTCCTTCAATGGTAAGGTTCCTAAGAAACTTGGAGACCCAGGGATTCCAACTATCCCTTGCTCCATTAAGAACAGTTATGTTAGAACTGCTTTGTGTGATTTGGGAGCTAGAGTTAGTGTTATGCCTTTCTCTCTCTATAAGAGGCTTCAACTTGAAAAATTGATACCAACTGATATATCTTTGCAAATGGCTGATAAGTCCACCACTATTCCTGTGGGTATATGTGAGGATGTACCTATCCAGGTGGCTCATAATTGCTTGACATTAACTGATTTTGTTGTGCTTGAAATGCCTGAAGATGATAATATGTCTATTATTCTTGGGAGACCTTTTCTTAATACTGCAGGAGCTATTATTAATTGTAATCAAGAAAGGTGACCTTCAATGTTAATGACAAGGAACGTACTGTCTATTTCCCCAAGAAGATTGAAAGGACTTATGGTTTAAATTCAATTGAACATGTTGAAGGCATTCAAGTTGGAGAAATATATTGTCCCATGCCAAAAGAAAAATTTGAAACTATTATGATTGGGACCATTGCTATCAAGGTTGAGGTAACATAATCATTAGTGGAATACAAAGTTTTGTCTCATATGCAATTGTTTTGGTAGCAAGACTTGATCAACCTTGCTAACAAAAGGATTCCATTGAACAAAACAATGTTTTCATTATGATTATCCCCGTTTATTTCTATCCTTTGCATTTTAGTTTTTGCTTTCGTTTAGTTTTCTTTGTGTTGTTAGTTTGCTTGCATGCTAGAACTTCTATAGTTCTGGCCTTGTTTTTGTCTTTCAATCATGTTTCCAAAAGAAAAAAAATCTGTCTGTCAGAAAAATCATTCTTCTATTTCTGAAAAATGCCCCAAAATAGTGTCTCGAAAAATTCCAGAAAATTCATATTAAATTTTTACGTGAAAAAGGGGCAGAGGAGTACCTGGTAGGTACCAGGGGGGCCCACCAGGCAGGCACACCACATGGTGGCGTGGCCAGACCTGGGTGGCGCCATGCCCTGGTGTGGGCCACCCTTGGCCCCCACTACCTCTCTCTCCTGCCACTTTCTTCTCTCTCCCGAGTAAGCTCGAGTTCATAGCTCAAAATCACATTCTTTCTATGCTTGCTCTCGATTTCTTCGATCTCTTTGCTCAGCCCATCTTTCTTGCTGAAATTTGGAGAAATTGTTCCTTGGTATGTGACTCCTCCCCTTGTCCAAGTAGATTTGTGTTTAGTGGATTATATGTTGAGTTTTTTGCTGCTGTAGGTGACTGTTTATGAGAGCTTGTAAGCTTGTTTGATGCCTAGAGATATAGTTTTGATGCATGTTTAGGCCTCTTGCTAGTCCCTATGAGTAGAATCCTTCATTATATTTACTTTGCAATCACTTGTTTAATAGGTTTTTAAATTTCAGAATAAAAGATGAGTGAGCACCACCTAAACCAACATGAGCTTTGGGTGCCTGATGTCATGGAGGTCCACCAGGAGGAGGAAGTTTTTCCCTCCATTTATCCATGTTCTGAGTTCATGAGAGCTACAGGAATTCTACAAGATTTCCACACTTTGGTTTCTAATGCGGGGTTAGAGCACTTTTTGGAAGATGAACCTTGTCAATTTGTGAAGCTAACCATGTCTGTGGTGCAGGATTTCAAATTTATTCACTCTTTGCCTAACCCCATGGTCCATTACAAAATTTACAATATAGCTGTCAACCTTTCTCTTGATGATTTTTGTGCAGCTATTAAGGTACCTCAATGGGGATCATGTAAGAAGATTAAAGAGAGACCGGAACCAGTCATGGATTTATACGCAGAAATTTGTCAAGGGTGTAGCTTCTCGAAGGAGAATGGAAAAATCCGTAACATTCATATTCCCTCCATTCGCTACTTTGCCTACTTTATTTCCAAATGTGTTCTTGCTAGGAAAACTGCCAATAAGTTATCTTTGTTTGATCTAGCATTTATCTCTGCCTGCTGCTCTTAGACGAGATAGGTCTTACAACTTGGGTGCTTTGATAGCTTTCCGTCTTGCTGCTAACCCTGAGAAAGGTGGAATTTGTGGAGGCCTCATTGCTTCTCGTTTGCTAGCATTGCATGGTTTAGTGCCTCATCCTCTAGACTTACAGTTTCCCATAGAGAGGCTTGATTTTAATTCAATGGTACAGCATAAATTTATTTCCTCGTGGGCTAGCTTGAGTGAGTTGTCTTATGAAATAACCTTTCTCAAGGCTGGCTGGAGAAAGAGCAAGTCCGAGCGTGTTGTTCTTTTGCCTGCACCTGTTTTGTTTAACCTTGATAACAGGGAAGGATGGTCCCTCACTGAGAAGGAGCTTGACACGTACTTGGGAGAGCTCTACCAACAGGAGCAGGACACTAGAAGGGAGGTCACAAATGATTCGGTCCAGCCCTCGAATGAGGGAGAGTCTTCATATCAGAAGCCCGCTTATGATTGGGGAGCTTCTTCTTCCTCTCATGGGCCCGGTTATGACCATTCTTACCAAGATCCGCCCGCTTGGAACCCCTATTCTTACATGGATTGATACCCACTTAGGCCAAAAGCCTAAGCTTGGGGGAGGTACGCCGACACCGCACTCATCTCCATATCATGTTGTGTCGGTTCTTTGTATGTTCATGCTTTTGTTCTTTTCCTTAGTTTTTGTTCTTCTTTGCTTTTGCTTTCTAAAAACACAAAAAAGATCAAAAATATTTTTTTTGTTTCTCTTTGGTTTGCTTCTTCTTTTTGCCTTGGTTTGTTTTTCCCTTTTTGCTTTGTTTGGACTATTTGAAAAACCCAAAAAGATTTTGCTTTGCTTGTTTTTCTCTTTTGGTTCTTGTTTAAAAATCAAAAACACCAAAAATATTTGTCGTTCTTCTTTGGTTTTTGCGAGTTGGCTACAGGGTTCGGCAGTTCTCAGTGGATTATTGGTTTCATATTATTATTCAAGCCACACAAGTGAAGAGCAATAATGAGGATCAATGACAACTTGAGGCGTGGTAAGAGGCTGGTAACGAACTCTATTTGTCTTCATTTTTGTATATATACTCATCATTGTGAGCTTGCTTAGTCCGTTCATGTAAAGTGTATGTTTTCTTTGGATGCTTAGTAGTTCTTGCTTTCGTGTGATTAGCTCCAGCTCGCTAATAGTTTGTAGCATGTCTCATGAATGTTTGTTTGCATTACTCTATTCATAAATTGGTATGACACTGTGGTATCCTCCTCCGAATGTTTCATTTGATCGACTTGGCACTTGCTCACGCATGCACATGACTATAATAATTAGTTAAGCCTTGACGAATTATTTTGCCTGGAGGATCTTGAATCATTTTCATACCATGAGTAGTCTTGTTTTGTTGCAAGCATGATAATGACAGCTATTGCTCTCTCGTTTGTCGCTCCCTTACTATTGCTAGCCTTCATTTCCACTGAGTGTTTTACTCATGTTTCCAACTCCTTTAAACCAAATATTGCCCAAGTGTCCACCATACCTACCTATTAGCATCATTTGCTACTTCCGTGCTTATTCAATGTGCCTTGTTTTCTTCCGAATGAAATGTTTGCTTGTCATGAGAAAATTAGTTAGTAAAGCTCTCATGAACTTGATGGCACACTTTATTTCCTGCACTTAATAAACCTGAACCATTGTGAACTCTCCATGAAAGATATATGCTTGTAAATTATAGGCTAGGGATTAGCAGAACCGTGTTGTCACGGGGAACGCTTTCAACACTTGTAAATATATACCCAGTTGATACCTTGCTCTTTTGTTTGCGGATGTCGTCGGTGTGAAATAAAAGGGGAGCTTGTAAGTCCATGGAGTTATGTATGTGTGTTAGAGAAACGCCTAGGCCGTTGGTCTAATCCATGCTGACATGGTGGAAACCTGCAGCGTGACCATAATGATATCTATGAAGCATTCTTCTTATAAAAAAAGAGAGAGATAGCTATTGATAAAAAGAAAAAAAAAGAGATTTATGAAAAGAGGAAAGAGAGAAAAAAGCACCATTTTCCCATGGTAAATAAGAAGATTGCTGAGATACTCATTGTCTGCTTGCCTTGTCATTTTGATATGGGGATTCTTCCGTATCATCGGGCAAGGGGTACCCCGTTGGCGGTTCTCAATGATACGCACATACTTACGATGACAAGAACTTACCGGTAACTAAAGTTGAGTAGCTTGAGGAGCGGCCCTCGTACTCAAGGGACTTGGGATTTTCAGTTTATAGTCTGTCAAGCATATAACTCTGATCGGACCTCACTTTCACCTTAACCACATTAAAGATGCTTATGACAGGGGCAATGAGAGCTCAAAGCTAATGAGTACCATACTTTCAGCATTTGGAAGCCTTTGAAATTATTCAAAACCTTTTCTTTTACTTGTTGAGTCTCCACATATTCTCCGAGCACCTTTTTGAGAGCATAGTTGTCATTCTTTGTGTTTGTCCCATTGCTTGATTATTTGTGTTATGACTTTGATGCTTGTATCCTTGATATCTTTACTTCTAGTCATCACTTGAACTTCAGAGGTGCCTTGACATTCATAATCAAAGGCAAGAGAGATACCACTCTATCATACCTTTTTATGAGCATTGTAATATTTCTTACGTTTATACTTCATGCTACTTATTATTTTTGAGTTGGAATCTCTTCATAGCTTGCAATAACTATTAAGTAGACTCAGTTGCATACTCTTTATTATGAACTGTCTAAGTAGTTGATCACATTGCTGAAAATATTTACATCTTATGAAGCAAATGTGTTCGTGAAAGTTCTTTTATCGCACTTAGTTTTCAACTGAATTGCTTGAGGACAAGCAATAAACTAAGCTTGGGGGGAGTTGATACGTCCAAAATGTATCTACTTTACCGAACACTTTTGCTATTGTTTTGTCCTTTATACTTGTGTGATTTGGATACAACTAATGCGGACTGACGCTGTTTTCAACAGAATTGCCTTAGTGTCTACTTTTTGTGAAGAAAATCAACTATCAGGAAAAATCCCGGAAAATATGCCAAAAATCCTATTTCACCCGAAGACTCCACGAGCCAGAATACGAGACGGAGAAGAGCCAGGGGTGGCCACACCACCTGGTGGCGCGGGCCAGGCCAGGCCGCGCTAGGGGGTGGTGTGGGCCCCCAGGCACTCCCTCGTCCTATCTCTTCGCCTATATGGAGCCTTCTGACCTAAAAACTTCGGGGGGTTCGATGTTTTTCCAGAAAGAGTTCTGCTCCGTCGCCACCACCAGATTCCACGAAACAGTACCAGAAACTCCGTTCTGGCACCCTGCCGGGATGGGGAATTGGAGGAGATCATCGCCATCATCATCACCATCGCTTCTCCATCGACCATCCATGTTTCCCCCATCTATGAGTGAGTAATCCCCCGTTGTAGGCTATGGGGATGGTAGGTATTGGATGAGATCGTTCATGTAATGGCATCAGATTGTTAGGGCATGGTGCCTAGTATCTTTTATTAGTGCTTTATGACTTTGTTGCAACTTGTTGTGCTTAATGCTTATCACTAGGGCCCGAGTGCCATGATTTCATATATGAACATGTTATTGATTCATTATAATATTATTGTTTTTGGTCTTATCTGCAAGTTGTATACACACGTTGTTGTCCGAAACCAATGGCCCCGAAATGACAGAAATCGAGATAACCGGAGGGAATGGTTTTGATGTGAGGATCACATGTGTTCACAGTGTGTTAATGCTTTGCTCCGGTGCTCTATTAAAAGGAGCACCTTAATTGCCAGTAGTTCCCTTGAGGCCCCGCTGCAAACGGACTGGCAGGACAAAAGATGTTGTGCTAGTTCTCATTGTGAGCACGTATGACTATATATGGAACACATGCCTAGGATTATCTAGTACTTGGATGCTTTATCTTATTTATCTACAATTGCCCTATGTTCTGATTGCTATGTGAATTGTCTTGTTCATACAACGCCCGTCCGTCCATCCCTATGCCTACCGCACTCGAATCCCACTGTTTACTGCTATTGTTACTACTGTTTTTACTTTGCTACTGCTGTTACTTTGCTATTCCTACTACGAAACTGTTGCTACTGATAAACTGTTGTGAGCAAGATTGTTTCCAGGTGCAGCTGAATTGACAACTCAGTTGTTAAGGTTTATAAATATTCTTTGGCTCCCCTTATGTCGAATCAATAAATTGGGTTTCACTTCCCTCGAAAATACAGCGATACACCCCCTATACTTATGGGTCATCAGCAGTCTAGACCCTATCCGGCCACGGTTCCTCGCGGACACGGGAAACGTCCAGAGACGATGTGGCGTCGTGATCCCATGTTGAATGCGGTTTCTCCCGGTTATGGGGCCCGCCCAGACTAGACGTGACGTCGCTAGCCCATGCCAGCTGAGTCTGCTCACAGACGTAGGGACCTACAAAAGCTGGTGTGGCGCCGTAAATCCATGTTGGCCGCTCACGGATGTGGTTTCTCGCAGTCATCGGCCCGCACAAAAACAACATGGTAGTTTATAACCTACTAGGTCGCAGTCTCTTGCGGATGCCGGACCCGTTCAGAGTTGACGTCACGTCATTCGCCCATGACGGTCGTGTTTTATTGCTGACGTGCGGTACGACATCAGTCCACGTGGTGCCGTGAGCCTATGCTGACCGCGGTATTTCCCGTACATATGGCACGTACGCACATACGGAGCTGATGTGGCGCCGTGGGAACATGCCACACGCGGATTATGGCGAGTAGCAGCGTACATTGTCACATACATCGGTTAGGGAGAGAGCTCACACGACAAAAGACTATTTTTTCTATATTATTGTGCCGCCTATACATGTCCTCTTCCTCTTCTTGTTTTCTTCACGTATTCCCTACACACTGCTTCTCATTGCTTCTTTTTCATCTAGCCTTTCAAAGACGCTACCAAAATCACCGGCGAGGTGTTCGTACGACTAAGCGGTAGGACCTTCGTGTTTGTAGTTCGTCCTTGGACGTTGTAAGTGTGCTCGCTTTCCTGCCACTCATTTGTTATTTTATGGTTGTAAGTGTTTGTAGTTCGTCCTTGGACGTTGTAAGTGTGCTCGTTGTAAGTGTTTTTTTGTTTTCTGCAATCGTGATTCATGCATTTGTTATTTTACGGTTTTCGTATTCGCTGACCTTCTTCGTCTTTTTTCAGCTTTTTGTCTCCAGATTGCTTTGTCGACCCCTCAGCCTTCCATCCATTGTGTGTCTTGCGCGGTGGACATCTTCGAGGTATGTTTCTGCCTATTCTTTTCCGTCTTTTCGCGTTTTAGTTGTCCGGCGATGATTCTTTTTCTCCTTTTGTTTCGCGAGGTAGAAGGTTTGCTCTCGCGGTGGTTCGCTCTCCAGTTTCTAGCGGTACTTTCTCTATCCTAATTTCGGCAGCTACTCTATTAGCCGTTTACATTTTGTGATTATCTTCATGTTCGTCTTTTGTGCTCATTTCGCAGTTTTTTATTAGCGTTTGCGGCATAGAGGACACAACCATGAAGCTCTCTCCGTCGTCAATGTTCGAGGTATGACTTTATGCGTCTCCATTTCTACTTTTCGCGTATATGTAGCAACGATCATCTAGCGAATAGAATCTTTAGCTCCTATCTACGCGCTAACAATGTTTCTTGGTTTTATTTGTCTTCAGGCAGCGAATATAAGATTGGTACGTCGGGGTGACGTTTGCTAGAAGGAAGGCCACGTTTTATTCTGCATGTGCAGCTTTCATGCACGGCGCAGGCATTTTTTATCTTGTGTTGCACCTGTTTTACGGTACATTTTATGTGTTTTTCGTGTTATTATTATGAATCACCGTTTTTCCTTTCTTGCACTGACTTTCCTAAATTTATTTCGTAATTCATCGTCAAGATCGATATCGTGGTGGTTTCTCAGAGTTGGCGGCAGCGAGTCGTCGGACATTTGCTAGTCATCGGCACTTACGGTTTTGAAACGTTGTCGTTTGTCTGCGGCGGTCTTCAGCGACGTGCCTGCGGCTGCTCTAACATCCTGTCATCTATGGATCTACTGATCCATCCAACAGTAATGGACAGTTCCGAGCTTGCGAAAGAGGTGGCCGCTCTAGACACGCGCATCGATTTTCTGGAGGAAAGGGTCTCTCTTCTTGAAATCATGGCTGATGGTCTGAAGAAGGATTTTTAGGAGAGAGGGGCGTTGGCTAGGTCACGAGGAGGTCCCTTACTTTCGAACCCGGGCTCGGCATTCAGATTGCCGGCGTCGAGTCTTCCCGCAACTCCTCAACCGTTGCTAGAGTCTTGAAGCTATGATGATGTGGTTGATGATGACGTCGAATATCATAAAGTGTCCGAGTAGAACATATCGGCGCTTTACTAGGATCGGTAGATGCTCGCGTTGGTCGGATCCAACACCGGTACTAATGCCAGTGCTTACATGTGAGCATCATTTTGTTCGTACTGTTTAGGTACTCTTTCGGAAATAACAAATTGAATGTTTTACGTTTGTACAATGTTGTTTTAATTGTATTACACGGAGTTAATGTCTTGTCAGATTTGTTGTCTTGTAGTTGCACGATGTTCTTTTATTTGTATTACACGGAATTAGTGTCATTCGTTTACTATCGGGATGATTTTGAAACATATCTTACGTGATTATACGTATCTTTTTATTTAGCTTTTGGTGTACACCCACAAGGATGACAATGCTTTTACCCATTATAGAATTGTTACTACGAAAGTTTATAATCAACCCATAGCCGCAATACAAAGATTTGAGCACCCTAGAAGGATCGTGCGTAGGCCCGTGGAGCGATACCATCCATCTCGTCCATGCTGAGTGGTTTTTTGCCCTCCGATACATGCTTTATCGTCTTTTCCCGTGTCTGCTCCCTTTATTCTTCTGCTATAAAATTGTTCAATGCCAGTTGTGCCTTCTATATCCACTTTGATCTCTATCTATTTTCTACCAGCCCTTACCCACCCATCTTACCTCGACCGCCTCTTCTTTGGCTTGCGGAGAAAAGACCAAATCAAATCGCTTATTGTTCTTCTGCGCTCCTATGGATTTCTGTAATTTCTTCATGAATTTTTTTGCTTTTGCTTTATCACGCGTAGCATCCTAATTCATTTTAAGGTTCCGGTCGAGGAGGTTAAGATTCGGCCGCTATTTATTCTAGGGAGCCTCATGAAAAATCTTGGGTTGTCATCACCTGTCTACCGTTTGGAGTACATCTTAGACGGGAATCCGGTGCCAAATGGCCATCTTCTATATGTTGCCTTCGAGGGTCGGAGGCCCGCCATGCCGACGCGTGATGACCGGATATCCGCATTCTACCGCTCGATAGGCCGAATACGAAGTATCTACCCGTGATATCTCCTACGTTGAAAGGTTTGATCGGTTGGAGATCCAAAACTTATGCCAAGAAGAAAAAAGCCGAGAAAGAAAACTTTCAGCTAGAGACTGAAGTACGCCTTCTCAAAGATAAAGTGAACCGGAATAGAGCTTCTATGCAATAATTAAGCAGAGCTTTCTATGGCGTTGAATTCGCTCGCCAGGAGTGTACGTGGATCATCGGCAGAGCTTTCTTGCCACTGCGTGGCTCGGCTATAGATGATGTGAAAGTCACTGATGATAGGATCGAGCGCATGCTTAGCGACACTACCGTTCGCCTTCAATCAGTTGGCATATATGCGTACAATGACTCCAACAACGATGATGCCTCAAGGATGTATGACCGTCAATGATCGACTGCTTATTTGTTATTTAGCCCGAAATATGTGCCTAAACTCTAAGAAGATCTATGTATTTGTACGATTAATATGTTACGTTCAGTTTCGATATACTTCTTTCTTTTGCTTTTCTACTTAATCGTTTCCATCTGTTGTCCCTGCGTCTTACAACCGATTTGGCTCATCAAACGTTCTGAATCTCAGTCTTATCTCCTTACTCCTTTTCTCCGATGCGTAAATGTAGGGCTACTATATCAACAGACGTTCTTCCTACCGCTCGCGAGATGCACAGAGAGAAATCTAGTTGAATAAAAAATGATTTATAACTTTGTTCATGAATATGTACTAGTTTGTTATCTTGATGTCATGTGAACATCGACCACATACCATTTACCTTCGGGACAACAAGGGAGGAAACTACTCTTGGATATGTGATGGTGTGGAGGTGCTAAATGACATATTGCATTGGATCATTATTCATGTATTCAAGAGGGATCAGAGATGACTCACAAATCCTAGTCCATGACCATGGGATTAACCCTTAATTGTTGGGGATCTGGGTGACTGACTTATGATCATAATTGTGGTTATGAGAGATGAAATATAAGATGGCTGGTTTTTGATCATCTAACTTGAAGTTTCTCCCATACATATGCATAAATATATCCTAATCATGATTGACTCGATTGCTAGTGGTGGTCCAACACTCCATGAGAACATTTTAGCCCTATTGTAGTTTCAATTCTTTTACACCGCGAACCTCTCTCTATTTACTTGCATTAGTTCAATATTGCTTTGTTCACACACACAAACACTTTCAAACACCTCTTCTTGAAATCAAAGAAAACTCCCAACCACTCTTTACTGGATAGTGGTGATGGACATTAAGACCTTACCAATAGCTCTCCGTGGTTCGATACTCTTATTTCGAAATTAGCTATAAGTGATTTGTGTACTTGCAGTCATCAATAACCGCTAGGACCCACGTATCCGCGTGTGTTGGTGTCATGTACATGATTTGAAAGATAAAAGTTAGCAATAAAAATAGAGTAAATTCCATTTTTTACCCCCTAGTTTGATATTTTTGACATAAATTACTCTATTTAACAATTTTTCATCCGTATAACCCCATTTAGCAAACATTTTGTCAATTTTTACCCCTTCTAAAAATCCAAGAGTGATCAGCTTGGGTCCGTATGTCAGCTACACATGGGATGCGACATCACACTTTTCTCTTAGTGTTTTTTCTCACGCCCAAGTGGGTCTGATAGCTGAGTCGCCCTCGCTTTCTTACACGTGGTCGTTACATGTACGTAGAAACTTTTGATATATCAGTCGATGGTAGGGACTCGTCCAGATAATCGCTAGCGATCTTAGAGCCAGAGACAGTGCTCCAGACCAAGTTAACTTCTTTTTAAATGTTTGGTCAGCGGTATTGGCCAATGGTAACAACACGTACAAAGCTGTTGCCTCAATTGAGATTTAGTAGCTAGCAAGGTACGCACAACTAATTAGCCTTATACACCTAAGCGTGTGTGCTCTTACTTTGTATTTCTTGCCGGTAGAATATCTAAGCAGTACATGTGATTATATACCTACACGGAAAGGCCAAGCTACAATTCTACTGAGTGATGAACTCAAACTCAACTCGGACACACGTACATTGACATGGTGTATCATGATTATTTCCATAAGATGGTGGCTATGGACATATTTTTGGGATTCAAGGGGTGCAGGAAAACAATTGGAGGAAAATAGTCGACTCCACTCACGTTAAAGTCTTATGCAAAATCTTAAAGAGGGTAAAAATTGTCAAAACTTTTGATAAATGGGGTAATATTCTTAGCATACTATTATTGACGCCCTCCAGGAGAGCCAGGAGAGACTCCTGGCCTGCCCCCGTCCGTCCCCTCATCCCCGTGTGGCGACGGCGAAGGGAACCCTAATTCCCCCCGCCACAAGCCCCCTCCACCTCTCTCCCTCTCCTCCGCCGCTGCCAGAGGACGCGGCCAGGCAAAGCCTGGCCGGCGCCGGCAGCGGCGGGGATCCTTTGTCTTCTCGCGCGCCTGGGTGAGGATATGGGCCAGATCTCATGCGCTAGGGCATGGTGCGGCCGTCTGGCACCATGGCGGGGCTGGTTCGCCTCTGTGTTGTGGTCGTCGGATCTCCGGTGTGCGGCGACGTGTGGATGAAGCGGGGACGCGGCGGAAGGCGTGGTGTGCGGGCTGGCGGCGGCCGATCTCCGGCGTGTTGATGGCGGCGGTGACACAGCTGCAAGCGGGGCTAACGGCGGGCCGATCTGGCCCCTATGGGTTCAGATGGGTTGCCTACGCCCGCTGCATCTCGACAACTCCGACAACGACACCATAGAGGTTGGGATCAGTCCAGGGGCACGAGGAAGATGGTGGAGGCGGCCTTCTTCTCCGTCGAAGGTGGTCGGCCTGAGGCTGGTTGGCGGATCTCGCGATCCATCATCTAGTCCCGACTGCGAGGCGGGAAGACCTAGGTGCCGGTGAAAACCGGGCCGATTGGCGAGCGATGGCGGCGCTACCACGCGTGGCCTTGATGAAGGCATCGTCGGGCAACTAGTGTCGACCTCACTCGTGCTGCTCCGGGGGAAACCCTAAGATCTTCGGGTCGGGCGATGGCGGTGCCGCGGTGTCTGTATCACATTCTCTCCTGGGAGCATCGCCTATGGAGCAGCGTTGGATGGAAGCGGCAGGACGGTTGGAGCGGCTAGCGCGCGGGGGGTGGTGCTGCTTGGCACCGAGGTGGTGTTGGTCGCTGGTGTGGAGAGAGTCTGCGCATCGATCTACATGCTGACGACAGGTTGGCGGAAGATTATGAAGGCGTCGACATCCGGAGTGGGTGCGTGGGTGCCGCTCCGTGGATATGTTGTGCGGTTCTAGGGATCCTTTTGCTTGAGTTCGAGTCATCGCGCCAAGGCACTCCAGCTTCTCTTGGCGAGTGGCAACAGTGTGGGTGACCATATGACGGGATCGAAACAGGTAGATAGGTGTTTCATAGATCTCGTTAGGGAACTGGTGATACGGTTATCCTTTTTTGCTCAGTGTTTTGTTGTGGCGGTTCCGGTTTGTATGATCTTTGTAATGGATTTTGCCAAACAATGTGGTTCTAATAATAAATAAAGGCTGTATACATCGCTCGATGCAGAGGCCGGGGCTCCGCTCCCCATTTCGAAAAAAATGGATGAAAAAATGTTAAATGGGTAATCAGTGTCAAACATATCAAAGTAGGGGTAAAAACTGAAATTTACTCTAAAAAATAATTCTACTGGTGTCTCTTGTGTTTTTTTGTGAAATTCCACGTACTATTAATAATCATAAACAACAGTACAAAGAGTTTCAAAAGTAACAAAAAATATAAGCAGGTCACGAGACCGCCACTGTCCTTGGCCCTCCATCACTGAAGACGAGCAAAACTTATCGTTGTAAAGCTTATTGTAGTAGATGGGCAGGAGGGAAGTCATCGTGCTAAGACCCCAAAGGACCAAGGCACCATAGCAGAAACCATTGCCAAAGATGATAAATGTAGATCAAAAGAGACTGGCCTCAAACCACACCAACGAATACAAAAAATGATCGGATCCCAAGAGATCCGCTGGACACAGGACTCCACTTGCCATCCGCCGACGCTAGATGCACTACCAGAACGAGGACAGAGCGATGATGACCCTGGATGAAACCGCCGCCTCAATATCTCAAAGAAGACACTAAAAACAGCCTAAAAAGAAGGTGAACCTTCTCGCCGGAGAGAGGCCGTGGTCTGCCACACCTCCAAGGCACCAGGGCCATCGGAGACGGAACGCACCGGCGACGTCGCTGGCATAAAGGACGAAACTCTAGATGGGTTTTACTATCACCGCCACCCCTCTCTCCTGCCTCACACATTGAAAATATAATCAAACTTTAAATGAAATTTGAAGTTGGACAAGTTTTGAAAGAGTTATGAGAGACGTGGCTGGAGGGAGGCGAAAGAGTGAAGTTGCTCTACCACCTAAAAGCGATATGCTTTATTCGTAGAGGCTTCCGGCCGGCCGGACGAGCGATTGGTACGGAAGATACCGCAGTGTGGAATATATCTGCATGCATGCGTGATGCCGCCGGAACGATAGAAAAAACGCGCGCGCACTTGTGACACGACGCCTCAGCTGCTGGACCATTCTTCTTTTTCGATTGAAAACCTTGAAACATAAGGTGCTGAAATAACGGAAATGTGTGTGACTCGCGCACGAGTAGAATTTTGTGACCATTTCCATTTGGTTCTCACGTACTCCCTCCGTTTCAAAATATAAGATGTTTTAGCTTTGTAAAAAAAGTGTATCTAGATTCTTTTAGTGTGTAGGTTCACTCCAAATCTAGATGAATCTACACACTAAAAGAGATTTAGATACAGTCCTTTCACAAAGCTAAAACATCTTATATTTTGAAACAGAGAGAGTACACATCAACTGGATAGCCAATGCGTCGGACATGTATGTATGCATGCATGCCAAATGGTCTTTCCAAAAACAAAATGCATAGCAAATGTTAGTGGAAAAGCAAAGTTGCAACCTTTAGCACTATCTCTATAAGCTAAGTTGTGCTGACAATTAGAAAAATTATCAAATAGTTGAATTATTCATTTTGAGCGAGCGAATCTTAGCAGCAACTCTCACATGCATATCGGGGCTATTTTTCTCTCTTTTATGCACGGCCTTTTTTTGCGGTAAAACCTACCACCCTTCCTATTTGTAAATACACGATTTCCTAGTATATGTCATTTCTATCTTTTGACTGCAATAAATTTTGGCAAGGTAAGAATACCAAATACTTCGGTTGTCTTTTTCAAATAGAGTGATTCTACTTTTTAGTCCATGTTTGTTTGTGAAATGTCTTGCACCCTATGAAGTCTTCTGTCACATTGTACCATGCAGTTGTTACATCATGCCATGTCTGTGCCGCAGTTAATATCCCCGCTTCTCGATTCTGGAAACATAAATATCTTTGGCATGTCTATGTGGCTCCCGATCACGTGCAACTAGAACATGAACCATGACCAAACCTTACCCACATTTTCTGCCATCAAGGAAGCCTTCATGTAATCAAAGATGGGTCGACACTCTTGTTGCCATGATAGTTGCAGCTTTTGACTAAATTCTTAACCCTTCCGAGCGTGCAAGCGCGAAAAGATAAAAATGGCTAAGGTGATGCGCTTCGAGTTTGGAGCCTTGTAGGCACACACCTACATACTTTTTTTTTTGCTTCCCATTTAGCATCCCCACTAGCCATGTGGACTTGAAGTAAACAAATTGGAGGAAACAGTAAATTTCATAAAACCTAACACAATGTAATAACAAGTAAAGTATATAGTATCCCAGAAATCTTAAATGGGGTAACCTCAAACACAAATGTACAAACAATGAATTTTTTTTGAGATTACAAACACTGAAATTTAATGCAAAGAATATTCTCTCTTAATAATTTTCAACCACAATATATTTACAAAATTAATGGTTTTTTTTGTAGGAATACAAAATTAATGGTTAAAGACATGTAGTGCAGGCCTTGTCCGAAACGCCATCTATTTACGAATAGAGAGAGAAATATTTACTCAACCGTGTTATTATCTTGTTAGGTAGGCGTGCAACCTTTTGCTGTTGTAAGGTTAGAGAATGGCAAAAAACATGAAGGAAACTGGAAATTGGGGAAGATCGTAGCTTTTGGGATGAAAAAGGAAATGAAAGCAAAAGTTTTGTCATCGCAGTGGCCGGCATTTCTCAAAGTGGCGAGTGACGCACGCGTGTGGTGGCATATTTTGTTTATTGAATTTAATCGTGCATGTCATGCATGCAAGGCAAAGTAAGATCGATTAACGAACAAATTGAACCAACACCTAAAAGCGGCCGGGGCGGCAGCTCATTTAATTTGCGCCGAAGTCAGACCAGTGAAAACGAGTGTTGCACCGTTGCTGCATTAGTGCATGCAAGTGCGTATCTACGTCACGTTTGTGTTTGAGCTAGTAAGCATACGCGGCGCTTGAGACACAGGTGCGCTCGTCGGCTGCCTGATCGACGTCGATCCATCCCTGTCACGTACATTTTTTTATCAGAAAAGTAATATTCGTCATCATACCTTGGAACATAAGGAATCGATCTTCTGAAAATATAACGAAAACGAGTGCGACGTCGTAGTTTGGATGTGCCACAAGATTATCGTCATTCCGTTAATTAGTCTTGCATTAAGCTGCATGGGGAGACTATTAATTTACCCTTTACAATAGATTAATTTATTTTTCAGTCGATGGGTATATATTCGAATAGATAAAAGGTGTATATGTAAATATAAATCCCTGCAGCAATTAGGGTGGGTCATGTAGTCCATCATGCTCGACTCTCTACCTGAAAAAGATTTAGCTACGGCCTAACCTCAAACTCAATCACCAAACTTGAATCAATTGAAGGCCGCAAAAAAGGGCGTTGTAGCGCCTTGTAGGACTAGCTAATTAAAACTAGCTGGACCCATATATCCAGCAAGCTACTAACATAGAACTAATTAAACGAAAACAGCTCATAATGATGTGAAGCACATATATGGAATGTCGTGAATATGCCAAAAAGCTGAGGCATAACAATCACATGGCTATGTACGCGTGCAAACATGACGAGTCTGTTGCCTAGGCAACGTTAAGGTTGTTGCAACTTGCAAGTGTGTGTCAGCCCCAATCTCAAGGAGAGACCTGGCTAGCTAGGGCTCCTGCCGCCGTTGCCACGAAGCTTCAAGATCATACGCTTCTTTTTGCTACACCGGCGAATCCGGAACGCGCGAGTGCCGACGACAAGTTTCAGTCCCATGCATAACCAACTTCAGAGAGCGAGAGATGGAAGTTTCAGTCCCACCTCAAAATAAAGTAGATAGCTACCTAGGGAAGGGGAAGGGATGGAGGAAGAGTTTGTTAGCCTTGTTCCCTTGGTTGATGGCTATGGCTCAACACATGGTTGGTATAGCTAGTGACAAGATGAGACACACAGTCATACATGCACACTGGTGATTTCAACACTGATGATGATATGATAATATGCTGAAAGCGTGTACTTGATTTGGACTAGGGCTTAGAGGCCTCTTGAAGGAACCCTGTGAAACGAAATGAAATGGAATGGAATAGATGGTTGGTGAAGTGGCACATTAGCTAGCTAAGTTTTGAAACCTACTACCACATCCCACTTGTCTCTTAGCTAGCTAGTAGAAAGATCGAGGTGTGTTGTGCATGCATTCGTGGTGCTAGATAGCTCTATAAATTGGTGCAACTATTGGTTGCTTCAGCCATCCATCATTCCCGCTTGCATTGCATCGTTCTAGAGAGTCCATCATCCGCCATGGCTAGAGAGATGGAGAAGACAAGGAAGGCCACCTCCCCTAAGGTTGGGAAATGCATGGGATACACACATCTTCTTGCCTACCATTTTAGCTAGGATTCATCAGTTGGGTCTTTGGTTTCCCGGCTTTAGACATGCATTTGTGGCGTAGGAAGCTGTGGTTTGTAACATGTTCAATGGTGTTTCTGCCAATATGGTTCAAGCTGGACGACGACTTTTGGTTGTTTTTTTGTAGGGTTTTTTAGTTCTAGCATAGTGATCACAGCTTTTCATGAGTTCTCCCCTTGAACATTTGTATATTCTTGCACAAGTTACGACTAAGTTGCCTGATCTTTCTCAGTGACGCGTACGTCTTGTTTTCAGTTACTTCCAAGTTAGTTAAAGTCTTTCTAGACAAGCACTGGGCGATTGTGTTAGCTTGGGTATCATTTTCCTTACTTTTTTTCTGTAACTGTCCAAGTGGTCAAGGCAAGCTACGACGCTTGCTAATCAGCTTGCTAAAGCTATGCACATATAGTGTGGGACTGCGGGAGACATGGTTTTAAAAGCTTATCTTATAGAAAAGTTTGTTTCGTACGTTTAAACTGTTTATCGGAGTTAATTTTGTTATGGTTGACTTAATTAGTTTTTTCAATTGTTTCCTGCAGAGCACTTCGACTAGTTCAGGTCCGAAGAGCCCAGCTAGGAACGGAGGGTCTCCACCTCATCAGAAGAACATCGCCGAGGTACAATTTTAAAGAAATTGCATGTATATTCATGCATATAGCACATCATTTATTATGTACACTGAAGACATGGGAGGCCAAACTTTCAGGGGCGCATGCAACATCTCATTCTCATCTCATCTAGCTAAAGTCCTTTTCTATGACTACATTTTCTTTCACGTATTCTGGGTATGAAGAGATGGTTAGGTACCACAACATATCCAGATAAATTGGCATTCCAAACTCTTCTACTAATAGTTTTCTCGAATTATTTTCTAGCCACGACGGAAAAATGAGCAGCAAAGCGTACGTAAAGGAGGTCCAGACTTGGCAACTCACGACGAGAGCAAACGCCGGTCTCCAACTTCACAAACCTCACCCAAGGTTCATTTAATTATTAACATACATACTTAACTAACTCAAAGTACAATTGCTTACAGCATGAAGATAATTAAATATCCTGAAATAGTTAATAATTCATATAAGTGCCTCATATATCAGAAAGCGACAAAACACGAGCAACCGCTGAGCTACTGCAGGCTTCACACCGAGGAACGAGCGATAAGGAGAGCTGGTTATAACTACCAGGTTATATAGATTCACGTTTGTTTTCCTCGTCATAACTTGACAGCTATATATGTACCTCTACTTTGACAAAGCTGAAGTTGCGAGGAACTTATAATGTTCACTTGGTACAGGTTGCTAGCAAGATAAATACCATGGAAATAATTCGTAGATTTGAGGACAAGTTATCACAGGTGATTATATGCTTTTACGTTGGATACATATATGTTTACTTTCATATATAATAATAAGATAATGCTTAACAAAGAGGTTTATTACATGCAGGTGATGGAGGAGCGTGAGATCAAGATGATGAGGAAGGAGATGGTTCCCAAGGCCCAACTTATGCCAGCATTTGACAAGCCATTCCACCCACAAAGGCAACTGATTATCCATTTGCATGATCATATATCTAAATCATCAGCCGAGCTGATTATATCGCTGAACAAACTTATGATTAATCCATCAAAGAGGGGTGGTCACGGTCACTGTGTAGAACATTATTAGGGGATCGGAATAATAATGAAGTGTACAATAATCCAATAAAAAAAAGCTTAGATTGAACCAAAATGGACAGATATACAAGAACGCACTAAAGTACACATTATTAGTGCATTGAACAGTTGGTAGGAGTCCATATATAGCTAGCTTTTTGGCTTGAGTGAAGCTTTTGTACGTGTAGTACACAAAGGGAAGGGACTGACTAAACAATTAACGATATGCTTAATCAATTCCATGCTACTACTGTATTAAGGAACAAAGGTATACAAGATGCTGATGTTGCCGTACGTGCATGGATGCAGGTCGAGGAGGCCCCTCACCGTGCCCAAGGAGCCGAGCTTCCTGAGGCTCAAGTGCTGCATCGGCGGGGAGTTCCACCGCCACTTCTGCTACAGCAGCAGCGGCGCCAAGGCTATCATCCATTGATCGATACAACATCGATCGATCGATGGATCATGATGTGTATTTTTGCCTCGCTCGGTCAACTGCCCGTGCCATCGATCCACCCACTGCATGCTGGCCCATAGTGTTTCAACTTTCAACTCATGCTTTGCTGCCGATCGTTTTCACGTCCGTACGTACGTAGCTACTAGTGCTTTCTCTTTCTTCTTCGTCGGTCATCTCTCTTCTCTTCTTTCTTCAACTGCGTCACACTAAAGGTTAGAGGATAAAGAATGGCTCGACCATCAGGATGTATGCGAGCTTTACATGCAGCATGTCTCTCCATCTGGTGGTAATAATAATGAAAAGAAAAAAAAGCTTGCGTTGTACTCCATGGATGGCCATTGGAGAATGTTCTTCTGTTCCACGAGTACTTGTTTGTTCGATCGATAGCCATGCATGCATTTGTTTATGTTCTCAAAGAAGCATACAGTTACGCGTGCATGTCACTGTCGTCATGGAGGAAATTCAACCCTGGCTGGCTTAGATCTGAAACCGAAAGCAGCAATCGTCATAGATCTGAAATTCAACTCGATCATGCATGCTCGTCATACAGTCATACTGCCTGCCTAGTGCCGACTACCGCGGAATGATGCCAAACAAAGAGCTGACCGATTGAAACTCGATCGGAGGAAGCAGGCTTGCGATCGCCGCGACGCATGCGCCGCCGTCCCTGTCAGGGTAAAAGCATCCATGCATGTATGCAGCGGGTGAAACATTGCGACAACAACACCAACCGCGCGTACAAAAGGGCTTATGCCCAGTCTCTCTATTCTCCGGGCTGGGGAGAGCCTTTCGTTTCTCAGCCCAACCAAGCGGGGCAACGTCAAGTATGCCCGTGACGACTCAGGCCTCCTGTACATGGCAGCCTTTGGCGAGGCCCATTGACATACGTGAGGAGCTTTAAATATTTTCAACCGAAGAAACACTTATCTTTTTGTGTTCATGTAGTTTGTAAGAATTGCTCATCATATTAAATAAACTAGTAAACATGCCCGTGCGTTGCAACGGTTTTACATATTGAACTGATTCAGGAGAAACAACTTATTATGCTTTATACCACTTGAATATATTTTCCTTCAACCTAATTTTAGTTGGATACATGTGTTGGTTTCACCCCAATGTTATTACCCATTAAATTTTACCGCATTTCAATCTTCTTCGTGTGCATTGTGGATATCAAAAAATTCGAAACATCATGCAAAAACTCTTGAGTTCATGAAAAAATCACGTATAATATTTATATTTGCTAAACTATATTGTAAGATTGCTAAATAAATATTTTGGTGAATTATAAAAATCTATTTTACATGTTTTTTAATATCTATTTTACATGCTACTGTTGTACGGTATGCTTATGATGTTTACTGCAAGAAGCTATGCTAACACACTGTCATGTACTATATATGCACTTGCGCAACCAGAAGAACCAGCTTAGTTTCATGATCTTACTACATCCACGAGCTCATAAAAGAATACCCTGGACTCTCCAGATCCTCTTTGCTAGGGCAACAAGGAGCTGAAAACAAAACCCCTATCCCAAGTATCTGTTAGCTGACCGTTATGTAGGATGGAGTTGCAAAATAACAAGTCCGAGATGATCCACCAATATCCTAGCCAGTTGTTGCCTGGTAACCCATCATATACCACCACAGGTGCCGAGAGTAAAATGAGTCACCATACATACTTTTTGGCAGTTTTGATGACCCGACAATGGACATTGTCAGCTCTGAATGTGTACATTCACCTTTCCATAGACATCATTGAAGATAGCTTTCATGAAATCTTCTTTCAGGGAGCTAATATCTAGGTAACCATTTGTTTGAGGGATGAGATCCTAGTAATATACAATGTTTGGCATGGTGACTGTAATATCAACTTCAGCTTTGGAATCAGGTTCACACCCTGCCATTACTGGAACCGTCACCAAAATAATTTTACAGAGGACACGGGGACCAGGACGACTCCATGTCGGCCTGCCAGTGGGAGGTCAAGGATGACGGGGAACAACCTCCATGGGGAGGCACTCCGGCGGCAGACTAAGAAATCGCCACCACACCAGGTCTCCTCGCCCATCCTAAGTTGCATAGCCTTGCCAGCCTCCAGCACCAACAAACAACATGCTTTGATACTGGAGCAATTAATTAGGAGAGATTTCTCCTATACCTGGGCATACTTCCACCTTCATGTGAATCAAAGCAGGGTGATTCTCGCAATTTTTAGGCTTCATTTTACTTCTTTCTTTTGTCTAAGCTTCCACGGGAGCACTTTGTATTCATGGAGGTGGTGCATAAAGCAGGGTAAGATATATATGTGGGTTGTGAATGTACAAACAAAGATATAGTGGTATGCAAGCTTGTGAACAAAGATGAAACCAAACATTGACATGAAATAACAAGCACGTGATTTAGTGATCTAAATTACTCACTATAAGCAAATAACTTTAGAGGAAGGGATAGAATCTACTTAAGATGGGATTTCTGGGCGTGAGAGATAACTAAAGTAGACATCACGAAACTCGATGTTGCCTCGTACTGAAATAAGGTACGACCGTCCTGGTTTACAGTAGAAGTTGAACTGCTTATCATATTATAGTTCCGCAAAGGAATATAAGTTTGTTGCTGCTTCATTAAGTCCACTGCAAACAATTAAGAGCATTGTCTAAGATGACTATCAGTGTACAGAGATGTAAGGAAATATCTTAAAATTAACATGATTACAATCCACTCAGAATAATAGCATGCTTACAATCCACTCAGAATAATAGCATGCAGGGGGAAATCACAATTTCGCCACCAATTGCTCTTACATGAGAGATAAGGAACCTGCCGACCCAAAGTTGTAAGGCACAAGAACAGATGGCAAGTCCATACGTAAATCCGAGACCAAGACCTTGCACCAGACTAATCAGAATCCCGTAGCAGAGTTGCTTGAAGCGAAGTAGCATAACAATATTTTTCTAGTGTCTCGTTTGTGAAGGAATAGAGTCCTAATGTATAAGATTGTCTGAGAAATAAGCACTGCTCGGGTGGATTTACCGGCTTCATTTACAGCTAGCTGATGGATGCAACTCTAAGAACCAAGCATGCTTTATTTTGGAACTGAATTGCCCCACGGCTACATGACTTGTTCTGTTTTTCTTACTGGTTCACAAGCAAACTCAATATAACAAGCAAATTCAATGTACCTGTTCAACAATGCTTGTTGCCTCACCATACACATCCTGAATATTCTGGCAGCCTGTGGATACAAACGTGAACACCACGCATATCAGCCAATCTATGAACTGAGTAGACTTTCAAGTCGAAGGAGTTACCCATCCTCTTTTCACGCCAGGCAAATCAGCCAATATGACAAAACAAGCAAATCAGAATTAGCAAAAGGAACAAACCGGGTGGCAAATTGCTACTGTTTTGCGGGTTGCAAATTGCTACTGTACCTGTGTTTTTCGGAATCGGGGCGACAGGAGAATTGGATCGCATATTTGAATCAGAAGGAGTGATATAGCCGTCCTACCGTCCTAGCATGCCCTCTTGTCCTCCTCCTACCGTCCCCTTTTCTCTGCCCTCTTGTTGATGCTTGTGTTCAGTATCAGATAAAAATATCTACTACAAAATGAAAGTGCAATATTAGTACCTTGAGATTTTTCACAGAAGTATATCACCATAATTTGGGACCTACAAATCTTAGCAAACATGTCCATTCTACCTACAATGTGTTCATTATAGAAAATATCCAAGAAAAATTACCAAATAGAGAGGCCACTTGAGACTAAGGTTTAGGGAGGCAGTCACGATTAAGATTAAGGTGGCAGTCATGGTTTTTAAGGCGTTAAGGCGTCATAAGGCGATGCAGGGGCGCTCTGACGCCTAGGCGACGCCTAGGCGGGCGCTTTGGACGCCTAGGCGCCTAAGGCGGCCATTTTTTCAAGGCGGAGGGGGAGCGCCTGGACGCCTAAGCGTCGCCTAGGCGACGCCTAGGCGACGCCTTTAAAACCATGGTGGCAGTAGTTGGGACTTTAAGGCGGGATGGGCCTTGGTAGCAAGAATTTAGGAGCGAGCTTCGCCAGCGGTTCCAGACAAAGCAACTTCTCTAGTTAGAGTGATCCCAAAATGGTGATATCTGTAAAATTCTTTCTCAAATACTACCTCTGTTCGAGATTATTAGTCCTAAGAGCTTTTCTATATTGTTTGAAATTATAAGGACTATCTCATTTATTAGTCTCTCTCGTCCAATGCATGTTCTATTTTTCCTCTTACTTTTCTCATGCATGTAAAACTATTGGTGCATGCATGTATTAATGAGAGAGTTATGGAGTGTCTTGGTATTAGCAACTTGGCCCTTAGGACTAATAATCCCGAACAGAGGTAGTACTCATGTAAAACATCAAACATTTTACATAAAGCATATTAGACTGCATTAGTACACTGAACACTCAAAGAGGAGTATCTAGTGTAGAGTATACTGAACATCAAGCATTATCTTTTTTGCATAAGCCACAAAAAAGAACCACTCCAGCACAAAAGAACATTGAAACAAATGTAGCTTTCTCTAGAATGTTGAACTCTCATGGACAAAAGAACTCAACAAAGAATCACATAAATAAATAGATTTAGTCTAAAAAATCTAGCTATCCTTTATAAAGGGAGGAGAAAAAATGGTTAGTTTGGTCTAATGATTAATTACTTGACCAGTAAGACCCACATCAATGTGCTACCTTCGCATTGTGATACACAAGGTATGTGAAACGTATTTTACATCGCCAACCAGTCCCCAAATTTAAATATTCTGTAGAGTTTGAGAACCCAAACTTGATACCAGAACAAAGGGGCAGACTTCCACTTGGAGTGTGTCTTTCTTTTCTAATTAGACCAACATGAGATAAGATATGGATTATTCTCTTTTAGACCATCCATTACTTGTTTGGACCTTTTCTTCTAAAACATAAAGGAGAATACCTACTATGCATTAAAATATGCAATCAATTATCTCAATCATGGTGACACACATGGTGGTTCTGAACATCCATCTATTTACATAGAACGACAACCAAAAAATTGACTAATTTGAACACAAACTTTAGAGATACACAAACCTGAATTCAGCAAACAATTGTGAAATCTCACCCTATTCATAGCCGCAAAAACCTACCAGGGCGAGGGGTGACACAATTTAGTTAACAATAGAGGATATAGATTAAAATTTAATCACTTACTCTGCATAATATCTAGAGAAGTTGAAAACAAAGAATTATATTTTGTTTTATGTTCTGATAGGTGATCAACATGGAATACTGATTAGTTGCAAAAAACTTGATAATTCCTTCAGGAATAAAGACCAACCAGTAAAAAAGAAGCACCTTGGACAGGCAAGAAATTCGTCAAGCACTTTTTAAATTTATGCAGAACACTCAGTTGAGGAAGAAAAGGGAGAAGTCATTGATGAAGGCTACAGAGGGGAGTGGGGGAGCCAGAGTAGAGGCGTACCAGACCACAATAACTTAGAAACTACCGTGACTCATGATAACTACAATGAGAATCCTAATTGTAGCCGATAGCACCAGTTTATCTTCAACTGGATGCTTCAATATAGAATACACGTAAACTTCTTAGCTTGAAAACGAGCTGGCATACCTACATGATAACAAGAAATAAAATTTTTTATCATGCAATCTGAAGACGATAGCAGGTCATTAAATATTCCTAGATGTTAAATGAAGCTTGTAATATGTTTAATGCAAAACTATTCTACTCAACTGACGGTCTTTCATCAAACAATTCATCAACAATCATTGCATTACAGATTTGGAAGCACATATGTATGAAAAGTTAATTACTACATAATCGGTGGAAATAAGAGCAACGTCGAAAATAGAGAAGGGCAATAAACAATTAGGATCAGCCACAAAAACACATAGGATCACCCACCAATTGTTCAACAGTTTTGTAGAACAAGCAAATTTATCTTTCATATCCTTGTGGTGGATCTAGCAGATGATATTACCATCCATATACCAATGTAGATTGTCAAGCTGTGCATCACTGTAGAGTGTCACGCTCAATGCTATGTGCTACATGAACAGTGAAAGTTCGACTACTTTAAATCTGATGTACAGTATGTCAGACTCTTCCTATATGCAGATCTTAAGAGAAAACAAAATTTCTTATAATAAATATCTCGCACAAGCCTCAAACAGTAGTGGAGAAAAATAATTTATGGTTAATTAGCTTCTCACAAGTACAAAGATACTACTTACTAAACTTAAAAAGAACAAAGAAGATCACATCATACTGTAACAAAACATAAGTTGTGTACCAAGAATATGTCCTCGTCAGGATGCAAGCATCTAACCACATCCATCTAATTTGATATGTAGCATCTTCCACAAAGTAATTGAGCTAGTGATACTAAGCAAACAATACACATGGAAATTCTAACATACTATTTTCCCTGACCTGTCGGCGGCAAGCCGACAACCTCGATTTTGTAGATGACCTCGTGTTGCTAAGCCATTTAGGAGCCGCTTCCGCTGGTGTTCTACCAAATTCTTTTGATAAATAATAGATTGGTTCAGGTTGGCTCAAGGCTTGTTGTAGTTCAGATAAACAATGTATATATGGACAATTGTGAAATCAAAATTTTACTTCTCTTCATATTTGTAGCAGTAAATGAAGATATATATTTTATCAATAGGCGAGTATGGCACAGATTTCACAATAGCCTGCTATAGTCATAATTGTTTTCCATTTTCATGCAACAGATCATAAACTACTAAAAACCTTGCATATACTTACCATTTCTTTGAAGGAATAGTCCCCTCTATTTGTTACACATAAATGGCCGAACTAAGTATTACAATAAAAAATTGAGGCTATAGATCATGAAAAAAATAACTTTTGTACGCTGGGGAAAATCATACGAAACAGCACTTGAGAAGTATTCTTAGGGATTTGACAAGTACGATGCATCCCAACTGGGACTACATAAACTTTATGTCTAAAGGGAACATACATCAACTCATTCATGATTACATAGTTGTCTTTAACATAATGGAAGCGTCCAGCAAAAAATGGGCTACAAAGTTAGCCAAAATAACACTCACATGTGCACTTCACGGATGAATAGCCGAAGGAAGCCAAAAAGCTGTGGACGATGTCCAAGTAATCCAAATGGTCTTGACACAAGGCTCCATTATCTTCCTCACGCATAGGAGTAACCTAAGATCAGCATGAGAGAGATGTTGGATAAATTGATGGTCACTAAAGATCAAGATTGCTGCATAATTTCCTACCAGGTCAGATGTTGCCGCTCAATTCCTTTCCTGTTCACAGGGGAACAACTCTTTTCTCTCCCGTTCGTCCCTCATAATGAAATCACCGGCCAAGAGATCTGCAAAGATGAGAGACGGAGTGCTCAGAGTAGGAGAAATATAAGATCAGAGAGATAAAGAGAGAGCAAGGAGAGAGGAGGGCGGTGCCCCGGCGCTGCACATCTGGCTACCGTAGAGGTTACCAAGGGCACTGCGGTGAGATTGAACCGGCGGCGACGCTGCTATCGCTAGATTTCACACACCCCTGATCTATTCAGGATCCGCTTGACTTCCACACGCCGCAGCTGTCCGCGGAGCACATCCTCGCGCTTGATATCAGTGGCCGGCGTCAATGCCCGAAGCTTTGAGGGTCCAGCAAGGGGGAGATGTGGGGCCCGACATGATGCTACGGGAGAGCTTGGTGTCGGCCAGAAGGAAGAGAGGGAGACAGGCGGGGTTCGTGGGCTGCTGAGGGAGATGCGTTGAGGATGAGATGGAAACTGTACCTGGGGCGCCTGTGCGTCTCAGGGTGGAGTGGGCGATTGGCACAAGCGTGACGAAACGACGGACGACGCAGTGCGGTACAACAGAAAACGGAACCGCTTCGTGCCTCCTTCGCGACGCCACACCCCACCTGCCGCCACCTCCTCTGCTCTGGCCGCGAGCTCAGATCAACCCAGTTTCAACGAGCGGTATGTTTTGACTTAGGCGGTGGCAAAACGTGTAATACTTCTGAACTTACAGGGGTAAAACGGTCCAACGAAAAATCGGAACCAAAAAAAGGGTGCGGACGAACCTACCTCAAGGAAAATTAGTATATAGATAGATTGTACATGCATTTCCTAGTTACTGTTTCATATACATACAAAAACAGTAGTCCCTCCATCCCAAAATATAAGACCCCTAAACATTAGTCAAAAGTAAATGTTTTATAAGTTTGACCAGGTTTATACACAAATGTATGAATATTTACAATACTAAATCAATATCAACAGATTCACTGTAGAGTATATTTTACTAATCTGTTCATTTAGTATTATAGATATAGATATTTTTTCTGTAAATATTTGGTTAGAATTTGTAAGATTTGTCTTTTGACTAATCCTTAGGCGTCTTATATTTTAGAACGGAGAGAGTATTGATCTACATCTAAATTAGTTTTCCTAAAAATTAAAAATATGCATGTATTCATGAAAAGATATATGTCCATATAGATCAAATAATATTTTCAAGTATTAAAAAGTATTCATATTTTCGTCAATCAAATAATGTTGATGAACACGTGCATATTTTTTATTTGTAGGAAAATATAGATCTACGAAAAAGTGTTCTCTATTTTTCATTTTCCTTTTTCGTAGACCAAATAATATGTTCATATATTAAAAATAGAGAACAAGAAAAAGGCAAATTCAGAAAATCTAATAGAACAAAAAAATTAATGTATTTGTGGATAAAACTAAAAATTCATGTATTTCATAAAAGTTAATGCATTTTTGGAAGAAAAAATAAAAAAAGAATAAGGGAAATGAAAACGTTAAAATATTCTATGTATGTCGTAAAGAAAAATACTAGGTAGAAAAGACGAAAAATAAAATTAGAATAATGCTTTAAGTTTGAATATGCTCTCCGCATCAAAGGGAGCCGATGGATTTGGCTACATTTTAGCTTTCGATTTAGATCATGACGCCATCATGGACCTTTACAATATTTAGCCAGTGGTTTGCCACCAAGCTACATCATTGCATCAATCCCCATTTCACCATACCTCTCTTTCATGTTTCGACTAGATCATGCATTACGCCTCGCAAAGCAAATTGGGTGCATTATGCATAATGCTCGAACACTTCTCTAAGTCTTTGGATCAATATCACACCGTGTTGACCATCTACCTCATTCCTACAAACGAAAAACCGGAGTAATATTTTAGAAAAATTACATAGTTTTATGGCTGCACTTTTAACGCCACTACTATGCAATTTGATGAATGTCATTTAATTCCAAAATAAAAGGAGGGAACAGAGAATTAGCAAAGATGATTTCTAAACAAGTCATTTGTTTAGGTAGTGTTGAAACTAATCCACATATATCTTTCCAATAATCAAATTTCAACCATTAATTGCATCCTGTTCAGAAAAACCATTAATTTCATAGATGCATGCTGCAAGCTAAAGCTAAGGGCATCTCAAGCAGACTGACCAATTCGACCACAGGCGGTCCAATCGGTCTACGTGGACGCCCGGACAGCCAAAACCCGTTCCAGCGGACCGCCCCAAACGACCACGTTTGACGGTACCGGTCCATTCATCACCCAAAAATATGTTAGGAATGCGTTACCGCGGACTGCCTCGCGGATGTTGCGTGTGTCCTCCCTCGTCTTCTCGCGTCCTCCAGGGGCCCGCCTGGCAGCGACCCAGTGGCCACTGGTCTCTAAACCAAAAGTCATCAACGGAGTAGGCTTACTCCTAGGCTGGCCGCGCCGCTGACTCGCGGGTTGGCCGCGCCGCCAAATGCCTACACTGCATGTGCCATCCAACGCCTGGGCTGACCGCTCGACACCAATGTCGGTGTATCAAACTCCGTGTCGGCATCCAATGCCCTCTCCTTTTTAAACACGGCCTCGTGGCCATCTTCTCCACACATCACCACCTTCCATTTCCCACCCAAAGGCAATGCGACAGCCATAAAAGGTGGCATTGGATTGTGGGTGGGGTGGTTGGGGCGACCACTTGGTCCTGGGCATGGGCAAGGTCGGAGAGGACGACGTGAGGGCGAGGCCAAAACGTTTCGCCAGCGTCTTTCCTGTCGCCACTAACGTCGCCATCTCCATCAACTTCGCCCCCAACGACGCCCATCAACAACCTCGTCGGTTTCGAGTTCGGCGTCACCATCCACCTGGGCATGAATGGGGACAGGCTTTGTCTCCCTAGAAGTTCGTGACCCTCATCGATGGGCAGGAGACCCATCATGTTGGGTTGCAGGTACCCGGCAGCTCGACCGACCACTAGTCTGTGGAGGTGTTGTTCGACCGCCTCAGCCAGATATACCCTTGACAACGGGTGAAGGAAGTTTTCCCGTGCGCACGACATTGAGGCCATGCACTTCCTTGTCTTCACGTAGGACGGCGAAGCCATGTTCACGATCAACGTCTTCGACGAGACCATGTGACGCCGACACTACCACACCGACTTCGAGTCCGATGACTAGGTGAAAACGAGACAAAGTTTTCTAGATTAAATCAACTACTTTTTCATACCTTCCTTGTATGCACTTACAGCAAGCAAATTGCCTATGCATATGCCAAGACGGAGTCTTCTAGATTAAATCTACTATATATGTAATGCAAGGCAATTATAAGCAAAACTATGTATGCAATGCAAGGCAAGCAATTGTAAGAAAAAACTATAAAACTATGTATGCAATGCAAGTCAAAATTAGACGTGAAGCTGGAAAAAGATGGGTCGGCGCTGCTAGGGAAACCCGGACCGAGATCAAAATGACATGTTTTTTTCCACCGGCCGACCTAATTAAACGGACCAATCTAGACACATCCGTGTCCCAAATGAACCGGCCCGCTCAAGATGCCCTAAACCAATTATGTTAAGCAGCTCAGAGAAGCTTGATGCAAACATGTGAAACAAGAACTGCTACTATTGGTCCCAACGCCGTACCTAAGCTATCTGTCCCCCAACATGTATCGACCATATATGAGTTGAGGAACGTACGTATACCTGCCTTTTGGACGCAAGAGTTATCGCATGTGAAGACCGGTTCTGCCGTGTCTGCTGGTCTCCTAAGAGCTTGCATATATGTATGGTTATCTCTCTCTCAAACATACATCTGCAGATCTGTTCTCTAGTGCTTTGTCCAATGGCATGCATAACTGTAGTTTGTTTGGTTTCTGGTTCAGACCAGAGAAACTCGCTTGCAAAGGGACAAACGCTAGCCGGCCGGTGCATGTGTGCCAGAGATCTCAAAGGAAGGAGAAGAACAGGAGAAAGGCGACAAGTGCTGCGAGCTTGGCTACTGTAGCTGCATATCGGTGCGTGTTGCTTGAGAATTTATTGGCCTGGAGCGACATACCAGCTACCTCCTCGGTCGTGTATCGTGTATGCATGGAGGAGATCGGATATTGGGATCAGAAGGGGAGATTTGGTAAGAGGTTGAATTTATCTCGTTAAACAGAGTCAGTTGGAGATCGGGCGGTATACGATCCTGTCATGTTCAGCTAACCGATTATGGTTTAGATAGATAGCTCATAGATTAGTTGGACTTCTTGCAATCCTAACTACATATAACAAGCTTGGCAACAAAACTAGGGATTCAGTTACATGATTTGGCAGATGAAGGTGATGGAGGTCCTGGGGAAGAAGGAAATCCTAGGTACACTGACAGGTTGGTGATGAAGCATACTGAAGATATCCCGCTGCTGGATCGAGCAAAAAATCTTGCTGCTGCCAAAAATCTGGATAACACTGAAGATACTGTTTCTGAAACTCCAATTGTACTTAATACAGATGATGATACTTTGATTGAGTTAGTGAAAATTATTGGTGCGGATTTGGGTGTCTCGGTTGATATGGTGGAGATCAATCTAAATTTAATTAGAGCGCAAGAGTATGGTAGAGTAAATTTGTACCGTGAAAATAAGAATCTATCAACACCTGCTACAGAACCTAAAGATGTGATACTACAAACTGTTGTAATAGACACAATTCTTCAGGAACTCTAGCAGTAACCTATAGTGATGATTGCAATGGAGAAAATGATTCTTTGAGCAAACTTCCATTTACACTACATTCTCTAGTGAGTGAAATACTAAAGAAATCTTCAAATGTAGTTTTCACAGTTAAATCACCAGTTAAGACTGTTGAGGAGGAAAAAACAAAAAAACAATGTTATCTGGACTTACTTGGAATGACATTGGGTTAGGAGAAACAGAGAAAAGAGAATTTATCAAACATATTGCTTCTGTTTCTGCTCTAGACTTCATAGTAATAGAGGAAACAATTATGCAAGATTACCCACAGGTGATTTTAAACTCTCTTAGTGGTGATCTTGATTTCAATTTGACCAGTATACCTTCTAGGGAGAGAGTTGGGGGGATTTCAGTAGGAGTTAATAATAATAGCTTTCAAGTGCTGGAAAAGTAAATAGGTACGTATTCTTCTTTTTGAAGGATTAAAGTTGAGTAATAAAGTTGCTGATTCTGTTTGGAATCTAATAATGGTGTATTATGACCCACAATAAACAGGCAAAGGTGGCTTTTTTGTTGTTGAACTAGCTCGGTTCATAAATAAATCTAAATTGCCCATGTTGACTGCTAGAAATTTCAACTTGACAAGAAGAGAGAGTGACAATAACATGCCAGATGGCTTTAATAAACTGAGTATGTTATTTAATTTGATCATAGCGCAAGGGGACTTTATGGGAAAAAATATTCAGTGGCAGGAGATATACCTCTTCCAATTGTTGGACAGGTTTCTAGTATCTTCTACATGGGAGTTAGTGATGGTTACAACCTTGACTAGAGAGCTCTCAAATCACACTAGTAGAAAACAGGGCTTCGGTTTCGGAGCCACTTGGCGATCATTCCCGGTTGCTTTACGAACCAGGACTAATGTGAGCATTAGTCCCGGTTCGTAAGGCCATGACGCCACACGGGGGCAGGGCCACGATCGGTCCCGGTTTGAGTGGGACCTTTAGTCCTGGTTCATACCACGAACCGGTACTAAAGGTGTTTCGTGGTACGAACCGTCTCCCTCAACCCCTTTAGTTCCGGTTCGTACCCCCAGCCCCACATGCTTGTGTGAGCTGGTTTGTTTTTCCCCTCTCATGCACAAGTAGTGTATGTTGCTTTGTTTTTCCCCTCTATGCACAAGAGGTGCTCGATGAAATGCATGAGAGCACGATGTCACTTGAGTTCACACAAAACAAACATGATATGAAGTGCCTGAGTCATACTTAAGCTTTCTCCTCTTTCTTTCCTCCTCGATCAAGGTTAGCAACTTTATCCTTTCATCTGTCATTGATGCAATGCATTTGTCGATGTACAGTGGTCATTTCTCTAGATATTCTGCAATGGTTTTTGATAAACTTAATTATATAATGCAGATGAGCCGGCAATGGATGTATGGTGACCGACGCACTGATGAGTTCGTTACAGGCATGCATAATTTTATCGGTGTCGCTGAGGCAAATATTGTGAATGGTTTTATGTGTTGTCCATGTGTTGCGTGTCAGAATAAGAAGGATTACTCTTCCTCGAGAACCCTTCACACGCACCTGCTTCGGTCCGGTTTCATGCCCAGCTATAATTGTTGGACCAAGCACGGAGAAAGAGGAGTTATGATGGAAGACAATGAAGAAGAATAGGATGATGATAAGTATCCTATGTTCCCTGAATACAGTGATACTGCAACAGGGGAAGCTGAAGATGAAGAGGCACCAGATGAGCTCGTTGATGATCTTCACTAGACCATTGTGGATGTATAGAGAGAATGAAAAAGTGAAAATGAGAAGTTGAAGTTGAAGCGCATGTTAGATTATCACAAAACAGGGTTGTACCCAAATTGTGAAGATGGCAACACAAAGCTCGGTACCATACTCGAATTGTTGCAATGCAAGACAGAGAACGGTTTATCTGATATGGGATTTGAGACGCTACTGAAAATAATGAAGAAGAAGCTTCCAAAGGAATTTTAATTAGTCCTTTTCAAATTTCAAAAGGATTTTAAGTATTATTGACATAAGCATGTAAGAAACATGTATTTGATGGTTGTAATTTCTATCTATCCAAGGGAAGTACTTGGCGACAAAATATGAAATATTTGGACAACAGAGGTTCTTAGAGACGTTTTTCCCTCTACAGTCGTTTGAGGGTAGTACTTGGTGGTAAAGATATGAAAATATTTGGATAAATATTTTAGATCTATGCCACATTTTTCCTTCCCCGCCCACCAGACCCCACTGTCCACCGCCTCCGCTGCATCTGCCCTCCACCACCGCCGCCTTTGATCCCCCTGCCTCTCCTCCATGTTGTTTCCGGTTCCCTATGGTGAGGATGCTCTCCCTCGCCTCCGAGGACCCCTTCGTCGTCCAGGAATGTATGCGTGAAAACCAAACCCCCAAAACCCTAATGTAGAGATTCGATTTAGGAATTTTCCATTTTCCTTCTGGAATTTAGGGTTCAGGTTTTTGAGCTGTAGAGACCCGATGGCGGCATCGGGAGAGCCTCCCCCATCCAGCCTCTATTTGTCCCACCTCTTTATACATCTCAAAATCTGCAATTTTATTGATTCCTCATTGTTCGTTGCCCTTGTAGCAATATAGATTTAATTGTTACTTCATTAGTCTGCTTGCATCTTGTTTATTCGATAAATTTCAAATTCTAGTAATGTGTATGATTTATATTATCTTAGATATATATGTACTAAAATGTTTACATATGAATATGATTAATTTATGATAACAAGAAATATGTTTCTGTTTCCAGTCTAATTTATTCTTATATTTGATTGTATTAAGATGCTCAATTTCTGTATGTATTTAACATATGGAAACCTGTAGTGATGATGAAATAATGCTCTCCAGCAAGGACAATGTTGCCATTAGCTTTGGAAGTTTTGAATTCCAATCATTAGATGAAGTGCCCACTGAGAGGTTTGAGTTTAGAGGTATCAAAGAACACCCAAATTTTAGCCATCTGTTTTGTATGTGTTTAGATGATAGATGTGAATATTCCACCGCATTAAAAAATTATATGTTGATGCATCTCAACACAAGGGGACATTGATTTTGATAAGTAGAGCCTTTTTGGAAACGACATGTATCTGAATAAAATTCATGTATACTTCCTCTTAAACTGGCGTGAACCTAAATTTCCACCAAAAATCAAGTACGATGTCTACAGGTTCCCTATTCATATGTCATGGAAAAGAAGTGCAAGCTGGTAAGATGATATATTCTTGAACATATGATCAAAAAGATAGCCTATGATATTTAATTACTTCTAATAATCACAATCATGCTAATTTTTCAATTCTTTGTACTTGCGTAGACATTTGAAGCCGAGTTCACACAAAAATACCTAAAGAATCGCATTGACGAACCTATTGATGTGCATGTTTGGCAAATGAATAGCAAGTAGCCAAAGATGGTTAGGATGAATATGAGACCTGGGTCAAATGCAATCTTGATGACCAGATGAGAGAAGGTTATGAGAAGCCAGCTTCAACTTAAAGAAGCATAACATTGTCCTTTTTTGCTTTGATGAAAAGATAATGGAGAATTACATATTCTGGTTGAGCAACTTCCAATGAGCGACCCATTAAAAATACAATGCTCATTGTTAGAAAGTACTGATTATGCTTGTTTGATGTATGGACTCCACTTTGTATGTACTGCCATAAAGTAATGGCTAAATATGTATGGATTTTCCCAACTATCTGGCTAAGGTTAATTGTTAATATAATGGTCTTCTTTTGGTTGGTTGCTAAGTACTAGAGCTAATTTGTCTATCTATTTTACGGCTACTGAATCAAGATTATGTGTCATGTCTGCTACAATTGAGTTGAATTAGCATGTTGTGTCCTATTTAAAAGGGTTTACACATACTAGAGACGGTCACTTTAACCAGCCACCTCAAGTTACATATTATTAGATGTGGCCATGAATAACCACCGCTTCGAGGCGTCCTTGTTCTGGAGATGGTCTTGATTTGAATCTGACTCTGGGTGCCTTACTATTAGAGACGGTCCCTACTAGAAGCCGCCTGAGTGTAAGGAGTTCTTACAAGCGGTCAAGACTAATAACCGTCTTCAGGTCGTATATTTTAGAGGCGTTTACATTTTTGCACCGCCTAAAGTCGTGTATCTGAGAGCTAGAATGGGAGACCAACTTAGGTTGGTGCGCTCTTAGAGGCTATTGATGGCTCTGAAATATAGGCATCCACGTCCATATTTAAACTGGATAGTATTCAAAAAAATTATGAAATATATTTCTAAACCCTACCACTAATTCCTAATATTCAAACGGGTATGCAATCCTTTCTTTTTATATTTTTCCTGCGCATATAATATCGTTTGAAGATGGGAATCACTATATTAAAGTCAAAGATACGAGATTTCCAACAACCAGAAGAAACCAGGAGCCGTGAAACAAAGGCAGACACTTTAACAACCAACAATACGGCCGGAGAAAAATTCCGACCTATAGTTCCGGTCATATAGTTGGTGTCACCATCGTTAGGTCAAACAGAACAACTTTCGTGAAGGGACCCCTATATAAAGAAGCCTCGGGCGATGAGAAAACATACGCTCCAGACCTCCTGCCTCGTCCACACGTCTCTGCCCCAGATCACCAGCCGCCTCCAGATCTCAAAACCCTTCTCCATCTCCATAGCCATATTCCACCACTTGTAATAGTAGATCTCTTGTTCGATTGGCGACATTCTAAGACTATTTCTATCAATCTCATGATTTTCATTACAATGTTTGTGATTGTTGATCTCATCTCTATGTGTGAGTAATTCTCCTTGGGCTAAGGGCTTTGGCCTAGACATATAGCATTTGTGCATGTTATTTATCGTAGATGGGATCATGTATTAGTTTGTATGACATGATGATTATTGTATCCTATCTTGCCTCAATCCAAGGACTTGTAAGGTACCCAAGACCCCGAGGGTTGAGCCAGGTATAGGGAGTATGAGTAATGACTGATCTGCAGGTTGGGAACCCCAGTGACAGAAGGGGTAGTACGACTATATGTGAGGTATTTACTTGGGATTAACGGTGATATCACTATGCATATCATTAGTTCTCTTTCTTCTATGCATGAGACTAGTAGGTTATTACTATAAGCGGTTGCGGAGACAATAGCAATTATGGATGCACTGCCCACATATAATTTATCTTGCTCTAACAATTACATGCATACTTTATCTTTATCTTTTATTCCCATCAGATGTTTTGCACAGCTGATACGTCCATTTTGCATCACTATTCTATGTCTTAATTCACTATTATTCATTGGTATATTTCGTATTGAGAGGTGATACTTATGTTATTTCATCTATTTTTGCATGGTTGATGACTTTTGGAGCATGGACCGCTGCAATCAGGATTCTGATGGAAAAGGTGCTGTTTGGAGGCAAAATTCATGAAGATCAGAAAATCCAGGAAAATATACGGAAAATCCTATTTTTCAAGAAGACTAAGAATGCCAGAAGATGGAGTGGAGATGGGCCACAGGGGGCCCACACCACCCCATGGCGCGGGCAGCCCTAGGCCACGCCAGGAGGTGGTGTGGTCACCCTGGCCCACTCCAGCCTCTCCCCTCTGGCGTATATCATCCTCCTGAAACCCTAAGACTCGGGGAGTGACCACAGAAAGATTCCGCCGCCTCTGTGGGGCGAAAAACACCGAGAGAGAAAGATCTCTCTGGCAGACAGATTTCTGCCGGGGGAATTTCTTCCTGGAGAGGGGAGATCATCGCCATCAACACCACCATCAAGCTAGACTTCATCGGGATCATCATCATCATCACCACCATCATCACCATCAGCACCCTCATCACCATCTCCATATTGCTGTAACAATTGCGTTGAATCTTGCATAGTTCATAGGGGAAACTTTCCCGGTGTTGATTACTCTTTGTAGTTGATGCTATTGAGTGAACCATTGAATTATTGTTTATGTTCAGATTGTTATACTTCATTATTCCATCTCTGATCATTATCCATATGATGTCTTGTGAGTAGTTCGTTTTGTTCTTGAGGACATGGGAGAAGTCTTGTTGTTAGTAGTGGTGTTGTGTTGAGAAAGATTCAATAGATTGTTATTTAAGTTGTGCTGTACTTCTTCTAGTGGTGTTATGTGAATGTCGACTACATGACACTTCACCTATATGGGCCTAGGGAAATTCATTGTGCATTTGGCTACTAATCGTAGGGGTTGCCGGAGTAACAGAAACCTGAACCCCCGTTAGGAAACCATTGCACAAGGAACATAAGGGTCTTAGAGTTTAAAGCCATGGTTAGTTTTCTACCTTAATTACTTTCTTGTACTTATGGATGTTTGCAAGGGGTATAATCACAAGTATGTATTAGTCTTGGATGGGGCGGTACATTAGCACAGGTTCACCCACACAACACTTAGCAAGCTAAAGAGGATTAATCAACTATATGAAGCGAAAGCACTTGACAGTCTTCCCATGTGTCCTCGAGAATGTTTGGTCATCTTAAGTAATACAACCGGCTTGTCCTTTGCTACATAAAGGATTGGGCCACTTGCTGCATTTATTCCTACTGTCTTTTATTTACTCGTACTTTGTTTACTTGCTAAGTATTTGCAGAGAATTCCTGATCCATACCACTACCAGCACCTTCTGCTCCTCGTTGGGTTCGACACTCTTACTTATCGAAAATACTGCGATACACCCCCTATACTTGTGGGTCATCAAGACTATTTTATGGCACCGTTGCCAGGGAGTGAAGCGCTATTGGAGAGTGGAACTGGTAAAAAAACTTCTACTGTGAGTATTGTTTACTTCTGTTAGTTGCTTTATTTTCGTTATGGATAATCCACTGAGTTTCTTATTTGGTAATGCTACTACCACTGCTAAGGTAGTAGATAAGCCACCACCTGCTGAGAATGATGTTTTCAAAATACCTATAAGAATTATTGATCGTGTTATGGATAACTACTATGTTGGGGATGGAACTGTCCATCCTGGTGATCATTTACTCTTTATACACGAATTATGCGGGTTGTTCAAGTGTGCAGGTATTACTACAGATCAAGTTAAGAAGAAGTTATTCTCATTATCACTAAAAGGAAGAGCTGAGGAATGGTATAAGCTGCTGAAGAATGGCCAAGCTCTGGAATGGGAGGAAATATTGCCTCTCTTTTATTCAAAGTTTTATCCTCCTAGTGAGATTCATAAAGATCGGAATCAAATATATAACTTTTGGCCTCTTGATGGAGAGAGTACAGCTCAAGCTCGGGGGAGATTAAAGTTACTAATGCTCAAATGTCCCATTCATGAGCTCCCTAACAATATTATTATCAATAACTTTTATGCAAGGCTCCCTCTACATGATAAAGATTTATTGGATGCTTCTTGTGCTGGATCATTCACTCGCATGGAAGAAGAAGCTAAATGGGATCTTCTAGATCGTATTCAAGACAATGCTGAAGCTTGGGAGAATGACAAAGGTAGAAAGTCAGGTATAAATTATGATTATGAATGCATTGAATCTTTTATAGGAACTGATGACTTTCGAAATATTAGAAATGCTTTTGGTCTAGACTCTCAAGCTATTGCTTCTTATTTTAAGGCTTTTGCTTCCTATGTTGAAGTGCCTAAAAAGAAGTGGAATAAGTATCATGAACCTTATAAAGATGTTGCTAAGAATGTTCCTGCAAGAAATACTGAAGTTTATACTGCTAATCATGTTTTACCTAAACCTTATATTCAGAAAATCCCTTTCCCATGTAAGAGAAAGGAACATTCTATGATAGCTAGTATGGTTAATGAAAGTACAAGAAAAGCTGTTGAACCTGATAAACAAATGGTTGATGAACCTATAATAGCAAATGTGAAAGTCTTTGTTACTAAATATGAAAAAGAGGGACACCCTATCCTTTGTAAGGATACCTCTAATATTGTTTCACATAGTAGTGTTACGAGAGCTAGTATTCCCGTGTTTTCTGTTAGAATAAGCGATCATTGCTATGACGGTCCTTGTATAGTTATATTGTTAAGTTTATGCATGATACTAAAAGCTACTATGAGAGAGGGGAAAGTGTTCTTATGCATCTCAATAATATCAAGTTTCCTCGTTTTATGCTGAAAGTTTTTACGTGGCACTTCTTTTGCCCTCTTATGCAAGTTGCTTCTGGTTTTAAAAACTTGTTTGTTTACAAAATTCCCTTGCATAGGAAGTGGGTTAGACTTAAATTTGTGTGTGTGTTTTGCTTCTTATGCTCTCTTTCACTTCAATTCATATCCCTATGAGAGTGTCTTCAAAATTATCATGCCCATCTTAATGGCTATAAAGAAAGAGCTTTATGAGAGACAACCTAATTTGTTTTTGCTTTCAGTTTGTTTTTGTTTCTTTGAGTCTTGGAAGTTATTACTTTGGTAATAACCACTCCTTATCCGTTTTGTTTGGTTTTGTGTCAATATCAACCTCTAATGAGAGAGAAGTAAGATTTGGGAAAGTTGCTGTCCCGAAACAGATTTTTGTGCTTCACCGTAAAAATTCGTGAGAGACCTCTGTCTATCGGATTGAGCTGTAATTTTTTGTGCTTCTGCCCCAGGTTGTTATTTAACTTTTGTTTGTTTTGCACTTTTTGATTTGAGCAACATAAGATTTTCGAAAAAATGATCTTTACCTGCTGGTCTGTTTTGACAGATTTTGCCACTCTTGCATTTGCTTCTTTATTCGATTTCGTTTTTGAATTGTTTTTGGGTTTTCAGAAGGAGTTGCTATAGTAGCTTATGTTTTGATGGTTTTAAGTTGAAGTTGGACTCAAAAGGTTTTATCACTTCAGTTATACTAATGTTGCTAATAAGAACTGTGTGAAGTTTTGTAAGAAAGAAATTTCCAGGAAGTGGAGATAATGGTGTAATAAGGAAGAGAAGTGTTTTATGACTCAAGTAATAAGTGTATGAAGATGAAGATATCAATGATATTCAAGAGATGACTCTGGAAGAATCTACTAGATACCAAATTCAGAGACCTGCGGAGTCTGTTTTCAAATAGGTAACAGTTCTGGTAAGAAAAGTTCCGTGAAAATACGATCCAACTATATTTTTGCAGTTTTCAGTCAATAAGGAAAGCTATGAAGCGAAAAAGGGACGGAAACGGAGCCAGGGTGGCTCACACCACCCTGTGGCATGGGCCCACCCTGGCCGCGCCACCAGGTGGTGAGTCAACCCCGGACTCCGCCTCCGACTCGTTTTCTCCCAGTACCTTCCTTTTGATATGAAACTTCATAATATATAACCCCCCAGATCCCCCGAGGTCCGTATATCGTGTTTTCGTCGTGTTTTTGTTTCGATCTATTTCTGTCAGGACATACTCTTTGAAAGCTTAGAAGCACAATGGTGTCTGCCAAGGATAAAGGGAAGGAGCCCATGGAGGAAGACTTCCAAGACCCCAGGAAGGAGAAGGAGATCAAGAGTGAAGACGAAGAGGAGGCAAAGCACACCGGCACTACCATTGCGAGAATTGGAGTGGTGGAAAACCCTTCCAGAACCATGTCAATTGGAGGGAAGCCTCCTCATCACGTTTAGATCCCTGGTCACTTCCTCCACGCACCAAGAATCCTTTCCATACCCTTATCCATGAGCATCAATACCAGAATATGCCCAAAGGGAAATTACCCTCCAATTGGGATTTGCCTCGTTCTAGCCACGCAGGAAAAGAATACTTCAAGGAGGAAGAGTGGGGAAAGAATAGCAAGAGCTGGAATTCTCAACATGACATGATCATGAGTCGCATTGAGCAAAACTCGCAGCTTATTCGTAGTCTCACCTTCAAGATTGAGGACTTGGGTAAACTTATCAGAGAGCTCATCAAGAGGATACCACCACCACCCAAAGAGTAATTCGTCATCAGGTTTGGCATCCCCTTGGTTTGTTCCAAGCTTGGGGGAGTGCCGCGGTATCATATCACTATCTTCTATCTTTTTACCTTATTAGTAGAGTCATATCATGAATAGAGGAGTTATTATGTAGTATGGTTTGCATTATGGAAGTGTCCCCTCTCTCATTAGATATGTATCCCTTGGTGTGACCTTCCGTTATGGAATATTAATGAGAAGTTCTATCATTCACTCTTTTGCATAGCTTATATTAATTTTTCAATTCGTGGTTATATGATTGATCTTGTTGTTAGTATTGGTAGCACTCTGGGATCATTGAGTTAATTTAGTTTGTTTTGGCAAACCTGGCTCGGTCAGTAGCAACACTATTTTTGAGAGTTAAATGAAAAAGATAAAGGTACTCTAAAGAAAAATTATTTCATTGTCTTTCTTTCTTGATTTGCTCATAAGTTTAGTATTCTCTAGTTAAGATATTTTGTGCTTCCAAGGAAGATTGCATGTTTGTCTTTATCACTTGTATGTTTGTTTGTTTCCTTCAACTCTTGTACTTGCTATCCAGCCTTGCTAGCCAAAAACCTGTACTGAGAGGGCATTCTTCTCGTGCATCCACCTCCTTTAAACCAAAACCTTTGCCATTTGTGTCCACCATACCTACCTAGTAGCATTATTGCTATTCCAAGTAAATTCTTGTTTTATCTACCTCCCAAATTAAACTTGTTATGTGAAAATTAGTGATTAAAGCTCTCACGAACTTGATGGCACACTTTACTTCCTCGCACTTAATAAACTTGAACCATTGTGCTCACCTATGTTGCGTATATGCTTGCACTTTGTAAGTTGTGGATTAGCGGAACCATGCTGTCATGGGGAACGCTTTCAACATTGCACTGGTACTTTGTACCTAGTTGATATCATGTTATTTTGTCTATGGATGTCGTCGGTGTGAAATGAAAGGGGAGCTTGTAAGTCCATGGAGTTATGCATGTGTGTTAGAGAAACGCTTGGGCCGCTGGTCTAATCCATGCTGACATGGTGGAAACCTGCAGCGTAACCATAACGAGTATCTATGAAGCATTCTTCTTATAAAAAAAGAGATAGAGATTGAGAAAAAGAGAAAAAAAAGAAAAAAGAGATTTATGAAAAGAGGAAACAGAGAGAAAAGCACCATATTACCATGGTAAATAAGAAGATTGCTGAGATACTTGTTGTCTGCTTGCCTTGTCATTTTGATATGGGGTTCTTCCGTATCATCGGGCATGGGGTACCCCGTTGGCGGTTCTCAATGATACACATATGTTTATGATGACAAGAACTGACCGGTGACTAAACTTGAGTAGCATGAGGAGCGGCCCTCGTATTCAAGGGACATGAGATTCTCAACTTACAACTTGTCAATGCATATCCTCATATTTGATCACTTTAACCTTAACCACCAAAATATGCCTATGATAGGGGCAATGAGAGCTGAAAGCTAGTAAGTATCATAATTTTTGGGAGCTCTTTATGAGACTTGCAATCCCTGCTTCCCTCTTTGAAGGGCCTTTCTTTTACTTTGTAGTTGAGTCAGTAAACCTACTCCTTTCTATCTCAGCAAGTATTTTGAGTTGATGTGTTTCATTCATTCATATGATGATTTATTCAATCATGTTTCTTATGTTCCTTGCTTTGCACATTGCTCTTATCTTGATGTTTACTACTTTGAAAGCTTTCATTGAAAAACCAGCTATTTGTGAACTCCAGCAAATTATCAACTATTCTTCGACCAAGAGCTAAGTTTGCCATTACCAATTATGATTCACTTTATGTATCTTTATTGTGTTTCCTTTACTTATTACAAGTTGAGTTATATAATAGTGAGTTGTCTTCTATTATGATCTATGCTTTGGATGAATGTGATGCTTCTTGTCCGTATTCTTTTATCGACTCTTCACTCCATAAACCTGAGGCCATGTTTATTGAGCTCAGTTTCGCTTGGGGACAAGCGAAGTCTAAGCTTGGGAGGAGTTGATACGTCCATTTTGCATCACTATTCTATGTCTTAATTCACTATTATTCATTGATATATTTCGTATTGAGAGGTGATACTTATGTTATTTCATCTATTTTTGCATGGTTGATGACTTTTGGAGCATGGACCGCTACAGTCAGGATTCTGATGGAAAAGGTGTTGATGGAGGCAAAATTCACGAAGATCAGAAAATCTGGGAAAATATAGGGAAAATCCTATTTTTCGAGAAGACTAATAATACCAGAAGACGGAGTGGAGATGGGCCACAGGGGGCCCACACCACCCCATGGCGCGGGCAGCCCTAGGCCGCGCCAGGAGGTGGTGTGGCCACCCTGGCCCACTCCAGCCTCTCCCCTCTGGCGTATATCATCCTCCCGAAACCCTAAGACCCGGGGAGTGACCATAGAAAGATTCCGCTGCCTCTGCGGGGCGGAAAACACCGGGAGAGAAAGATCTCTCCGATAGCCAGATTTCTGCCGAGGGAATTCCTTCCCGGAGAGGGGAGATCGTCACCATCAACACCACCATCAAGCTGGACTTCATCGGGATCATCATCATCACCACCATCATCACCATTAGCACCCTCATCACCATCTCCATATTGCTGTAACAAGTGTGTTGAATCTTGCATAGTTCATAGGGGAAACTTTCTCGGTGTTGATTACGCTTTGTAGTTGATGCTATCGAGTGAACCATTGAATTATTGTTTATGTTCAGATTGTTATACATCATTATTCCATCTCTGATCATGATCCATATGATGTCTTGTGAGTAGTTCGTTTTGTTCTTGAGGATATGGGAGAAGTCTTGTTGTTAGTAGTGGAGTTGTGTTGAGAAAGATTCAATAGATTGTTATTTAAGTTGTGGTGTACTTCTTCTAGTGGTGTCATGTGAACGTCGACTACATGACACTTCACCTATATGGGCCTAGGGGAATGAATTATGTATTTGGCTACTAATCGTAGGGGTTGCCAGAGTGACAGAAACCTGAACCCCCGTTAGGAAACCATTGCACAAGGGACGTAAGGGTCTTAGAGTTTAAAGCTATGGTTAGGTTTCTACTTTAATTACTTTCTTGTACTTACGGATGTTTGTAAGGGGTATAATCACAAGTATGTATTAGTCTTGGATGGGGCGGTACATTAGCACAGGTTCACCCACACAACACTTAGCAAGCTAAAGAGGATTAATCAACTATATGAAGCGAAAGCACTTGACAGTCTTCCCATGTGTCCTCGAGAACGTTTGGTCATCTTAAGTAATACAACCGGCTTGTCCTTTTCTGCATAAAGGATTGGGCCACTTGCTGCATTTATTCCTACGATCTTTTATTTACTCGTACTTTGTTTACTTGCTATATCAAAAACCCCTAAAAATCCATTTGCTAAGTATTTGCAGAGAATTCCTGATCCATACCACTAGCCAGCACCTTCTGCTCCTTGTTGGGTTCGACACTCTTACTTATCGAAAATACTGCGATACACCCCCTATACTTGTGGGTCTTCGACAGCTACAGGTGAAACCGAACGCCCTAGGCCCTCTCTCTTCATCATCGACAACAACAAAAAGACGCAAACTATTGGTCCGGTAAAAACACAAAAGGAAATCTAAAACTCCCGAAGGTCCGTTAAAGTAACTTCACTAGGCATCTGCTTCCAGAGGATTCGATAACCTAGGTCTACTAGGGAAAAAGAAGCTATACTACACCCGTAATCCGGATCGAAGGTATCAACCCTTTTTCTGGTGCCATTGCCGGGAAAGCAAAAGCTACCCTAGCGAGGTTATTAGGAACCTTGTTAGTTTTAATTCTTGTTTTTAATTTTGTTAGTTTGCTTTCAGTCTTTATTTGATAAACCAAAAAATAGTTAGCCTTTAAATTCTTGCTTTTACAATTATAATTCTTTGTTTAAGAAAACCAAAAAACATAGGAACTATGTCTAAAAAGAAGCTTGGGGAGTTTGCTACTCCCAACAATGATTATTTGCATACTCCTATTACTCAGCCAGCAATTGCTGCTGATGTCTATGAAATTAAGCCCCATTATTTAAGTTTTTTTCAACAGAATCAATTTGGAGGCTCTGCTGTTGAAGACGTAGGTATGCACTTGAATACTTTCACTAAAATATGTGATATGATGCGTATAAAAGACGTTGACCCCGATGCGGTCAAATTGCGTCTATTTCCTTTCTCTCTTAGAGGAAGAGCAAAATAATGGTTGCTATCTTTGCCTAGAAATACTATTCCATCATGGGTGGAATGCACTTCTCTATTTATGACTAAATTTTTCCCACCTGCAAAGACTATGCAACTCAGATCTAATATTACTGGTTTTAGATAGGAAGAGCGTGAGCCACTAGTTCTTGCATGGGAGAGGATGAAAGAATGCATGAAAAACTGTCCTAGTCATGGGGTAGAAGACTGGTTAATTCTCCATCTATTTTATAATACTCTTAACCCTGTGTCTAAATCTATGCTTGATACTACAGCTGGAGGAACATTTATGGGTAAACATATTACTGAAGCAAAGCAGTTGCTAGACAATATGCAAGACAACCACACCCAATGGCATGTGGATAGATCAAACACGAAGAAGGTGAAATCCATCTCACCACAAGAAAACGAAGAACTCATTGTTAAGTTGGATGAGCTCATACTAGCCGTAAAACGTAAGGAAACCCAGGTAAGAGCTATCCCTAAAACAAATATTGAAGAAATAGACTTCATAGCTCGTAATGATTATAACCCTACTTGGAAGAAGAATTATAATCCTAATTTTCAGAAACATTATTATAGTCCTGCAGGTAACTCTAATAATAATATGGGAACTAGTAATGGTAGTCTCCAAGAAACACTTAAGTCTTTTATAGACTCATAAAATGAACAAAACAATATTCTTGTTAAAATAATGGAGAACCATGATGATATGCTTGGTAAATTATCTAACCAAGCTATTAGTTTGAGAAATGATTTGTAGGCCCTCCAAGAAAGAACGAGGATCGTTGAGGCACAACTAGGTAAGATAACCGAGATTCAAACTCTCATTCTAGCCAAATTTGCAGGTAAAGCTAAGCCCAATCATGTTGAAGATCTCAAAATGATGAGAATCCAAAGGGAGGAGCCTAAAGAACTTGATTATAGTAATGCTCCTTCACCAAGTTATACCGTTGAAGCTCTCGTAAAAAGGATCAACATTAATATTCCGGTAAGTGAAGGTAGTGAGGAAGCCATGTACCAACACTTTGTTAATCAGGTAGCAATAAAGGTACATGAGCTTGAGGAAGAATATAAGCAAATTGCTAAAAAATTACCTGTGAAGCTTGACGACATATTTGAGACTACTATTAAGATTAAGATTGGAACCAATGAGATATCTGCACTTTGTGATCTAGGTGCAAGCATCTCAACAATTACAAAGAGTCTTTTTAACAAGTTAAATCTTGGCTCTTTTGAGATCACCGAGTTAAAATTGCATCTAGCAGATTCTACCCACAAACAAGCTATAGGAATTAAGGAGAATACTTTAGTATACATTAAAGATTATCCTGCTCTTATTGATTTTGTTATTGTTGATATGCCTGAAGATGCTACTGCTCCTATTATATTAGGCTGTCCTTTCTTAAGAATTATTAAGGCTTTGATTAATCTACATGAAGGGAACGTGAAGCTTCAATTGCCTTCGCGGGATACTTTTGTTATTCATTTCCCCGGGAAGAAGAAAGCCAAGCATGATGAAAAGGAGGCCATCACTTTGAAGGACAACTACTTTGGAGTGGGTGTTCTACTCATTTGGCCTAAGTGATCAACATTGAGGTCAAGCTATTGACCATAAAAGAGCGCTTCATGGGAGGCAACCCATGTGAAATAAAGGTTTGAGTAAAATTTTTAAGTTTTAGTTTATGTTCAATAAAGAGTGCTAGAAAACTCCAATTGAGGAGAAGAAGTTCGGTAGTACTAAAAATCCTATTTTATTCATATTATTGTTGGTCGACAATATTTACTGTCAATTTTCTGCCAAAAACAGGGTATATCACTAAGTTATAGGAAAAGAAATAATTTACGAAGAAACAGATTTTTTTGATGCATACAGAGAGTTTAACGACCAACTATACGACGTGAATAAAAATTCCGGCCGTATAGTTCTGGTCGTATAGATATCTTTGTCATCAACAATTTTTCCTTCATATGTACTAAGAGTTTAACGACCAACTATACAACGGGAATAAAAATTTCGGCCGTATAGTTCTGGTTGTATAGATATGGGTGCCTTCGTATAAATTATTTCCCAATGTACTGACAGTTTAACGACCAACTATATGGCGGGAATAAAAATTCCGGTCGTATAGATATTGATGCCTTTGTATAATTTCTTTTCCTAGGTACAGACGGTTTGACGACCAACTATATGGCGGGAACATATTGTTCCGGCCGTATAGTTCTGGACATATAGCTACGCTGCTAGTGGAAACCCTAAAATTTTTGACACAAGGCCAACTATATGGCGGGAACGCATTGTTGCACCCATATAGTTGCGCCCGACCACAAAATCGTGCGGGAAGGTACCTCCAACTCCAAAACTTCATCCTTTTTCTCTCTTCTACCTCCAAACTCTCTCAAAACCTCAAGAGATCTTCATCTCTACTCAACTTCGTTCGATTTCCTCACACACATGTGATCTACGGTATGTTTCTCCCCCGATCCTCTAATTACTTTTTACAAATTCATCTTCGATCTATTGTCATTATCAATCTAGGGTGAGACCTACTATGAACTAATTGCCATGATTCTCTTGCCTAGATTATTATTTTGAGGAGATTCTTTAGTGTGCTATGATGAGGAATATGTCATGTTTACTGTTGTTGGATCAAAAAGTTTTATTTCTGTCTTTCTTCAATGTTTTAGATGATGAACACAAGGAGCCAAAATCATGCCCGTGCCACCACTAGAGCTTCTCGGGCTGTCGCGCAAGAACGCATGGGGATAAGGTTCAGGAAAGAGCCCCAACGTGATCGCTTCAACAAGATCAAGGACCGCGAAGTGAAGGCCACCAAATGGGCTTGCCCCATTATATTGAACCAACTCGGTATTTCTGATGACTTTAATTTACTTTGCAATAGAGCTGGTCTGCAAAACTTTGTGTACAATGATGTACCTACTTATCGCCACTTAACCATTGAATTCCTAAGTTCGTTGCAAAGCACCGTTAAACAATGGCAAGGAGAGGAAATGATTTCTTTCCAACTTATGAACAACAAATACATGAAAGAACATTTTATGGTTCCCTGTGTTTTGTGTGTTAGAAAACAATACCGTGGAGTTTCTCATGTGCGCTAAGTGTTGCCGGATAGAGTTTTTGGTGTTTGGGGGCCGGATTATCCGCCCCCATCAAGGGCCGGATAATCCGGCCTGACCATCTTGGCCAGGGCTGGATGCATGCGAGCTTCTGTCTGGGGGCGGATTTTCCCCCAGATAATCTAGAGCTGGGGCGGATTTTTCCTTAGCTGGATAATCCAGCCATCTCTAGAGCCGGATAATCCGGCCCCAGAGAATTGGCCAAAGGACCATCAACACGGGTCTCTATCTGGGGGCAGATTTTCGCTCGGACAATCCGTTGCTGGGGTGGATTTTTCCCCCAGCCGGATAACCCGGCCATCCTCTTGGGCCAGATAATCCGGTCCCTAGGAGAAGGTCCCAAGGCCAGCCTAGCGCGAGCTTCTGTTCGGGGGCGGGTTTTTCCCCGGATAATCCGAGTCTAGGGCGGAGTATTCCCCAGGCCGGATAATCCGACCCTCACTTGGGACGGATAATCCGGCCCCAAATAGCTCCAACGGCTTCATCTGGACATGGGGTATAAAAGCCTCATCCACCCCTCCTGTCAGATCGCTTGGTTCATTCGAAAAATAACAGACCTGTTGCTACCTCGAGATCTCCCACTTCAACCACCCGAAGGCTTCAATCTTTGGGGGAATTGAAGGAGGAGACATCATTCGTCGTCATCACGAATCAAGCGCTTCAAGTACACTCCATTCACTTGGAGAATCCCCGATCTAGTATTCTCGTTGATATCTAGATCTTGTGTTTTGTTATTGATAATTCTTGTTCTCGTGACATCTTGTTGTCATTACGGGAGCCTCCAATTCGGTTGTGGAGTTGTGCCCCGCTAGTTGTGTATAGGCACCGGTTCCCTCCTCAAAGGGATCCTATAGTGGAAAGTTGGATCAGGCCTTTGGTGGCGAGATCCATCGGAGAACAGGGTGAGGCCTATTGTGGCGTGGTCGTCTTAGTACCACCCACCCCTCCAACACAGATGCACTTCCCTTAACAAGGAAGGAACTGCGGTAAAAAATCATGTGTCTCCGCGTGCTCCACTACGGTTTCCTTGTTCCTTTATCTTAATCGCCTTTACTCGCTAGTAGTTAGGTTTGCATATAGGGAAATTCTACATAGTAGTATACCTAGATAATTTACCTTTTGTGTCAAGCCTAAAATTGAAAAGCATTAAAATTTGAGGTAGCACCTATTCACCCCCTCTAGGTGCCCATATGATCCATTTCAATTGGTATTAGAGCCCCGACTCTTTATTCGGGCTTAACCTCCTAAGAGAAGTATGGGTACTAAGGAGAATGGGAGTGAGGCGGTGGATAAGGTCACAATGGATGACCTTAAGACGTTGGAAACAACCTTGTTGAAATCCTTTGAGACCAAGATGGAAGAGATGCAGGAAATGATTGCTTGTCTCACCGCATCTACAACCCCACCTCCATTCTCCTCTGAGGCCACCACTCCTCTTTCTAAGGATAAGGCTGATGCCAAATCTAAGGAAGATGAGACGGTGGGTGAGAATAACAATGGTTCTACTTCCAAGAAGGGAAGTGGTAAGGAGGATTATAGTGAGGTCTCTCACTTATATTCTCCCGACCCACCTATCCCTCATCCTCATATAAACAATAGGGGTTATCCACCCAAGCTTACTGCATCCTCATTTAATCAATGGCAATTCTTAATGAAATCTCATGTTTGCAGTTCATCAATTGAGCTTTGGAGGATCATTGAATATGGACTTCATGTTGGAGACCCAACTAACTTGACTAGAAGAGAAGTTGTGGATAGTCAACTAAATGCAACGGCTCTTCACATGATTCAGCTCGGAGTGGGTCCCAAGGACATGCCACACATTGAGCACTTCAATACCGCCAAAGAAGCTTGGTATGCTCTCACCGATCTTTTCATTGGAAATGAAAGCATGAGAAGAAATAGGTATGATGCTCTTAGCAATGAAGCTGAAGGATTTTACATGTTGGATGGTGAAGACCATGGAGACATGTATAGAAGACTCAAGGGCATTGCAACAACATTTAGAAAGCATGGAGCCACTCACATTGATGATGCTTGGATAAAAAGGAAATATGTGAGTGCTCTAATGCCATTTGAGCCAACGGACTTGAAGAGTTTGCAAGGTAGAAAAAACTACCATCAAATGACTTCCAATGAAGTCATGCAAGAAATAGCGTCATTCAAGGTTGCAGCTAAGAACACCAAAGATGCCCATGCCCGGGCTATTGGAATGCAAAAAGGGGTCAATGTTGCTCTAAAGGCAAATGTTGTTGAACAAGATGAGGATGAAAGAGGATATGAGGTTGTCTCCATGGAATGTCCCGAGGAGGTCAAGCATGCTCATGTAGAGTACATGGCCTCCTACGCAAGGAACTTTTGGAAGGACCCAACTAAGGCCAAGTTTGAACTCGAGTTGAATGGGTCAAGTGGAAGAAGAGAGAATGGCCCAAAACTGAGGACATGTTACAATTGTGGAGATAGGTTGCACTTTGTGGCTGAATGTCGTTATCAAAGTAGAGAAGACAATGAAGGCAGGCTCATCCTCAAAGAAAAAATCCAAGGCTCCTCGAAAGAAACCATTTGTCAAGAAAAATGGTCCTTACAAGAAGCAACCTAAGATTGTCTTGGTGGCTCAAGAGGAATATTCTTCGGCAAGTGAAGATGAAGAGGATGAAGATATATCTTGGGAGGTGGCTGTTACAGCCACCACATCGAGCCCTACATCTCTCTTCGTCTCTCTAAAAGAAAACATCATCAATAATAACATCACTTGCCTTATGGCAAGAGGGTCCGAGGTATCATCTTCTGTTTCCTTTTTTTCCTAAGACCACTATGGCTGTTAATATGGATGATGATACAAGTCTTAGGGTAAAAGAAGAGGTTATTGCTTTGGAACATTTCTTTGCTAACTTGCAAGGTGAGCACAAACATCATTTTGAGGCTCTTATGAGTCAACTTGCTCATTCCGAAGAACTCCTCGAAGAGAAGGGAAGAATTGAAAGAGAAGATGCTTTGGAGATAGCCTCTTTGAAGAATGCTCTAGAGGAAGAAGAGGAAACTCGAGTCTCTTTAGAGGAGAAACTAGAGTCAATTGAAGATTCCCATGAAGAAATGATTGCCCAGCTCATAAAAGAACGTGACAATGCTCTTATTAAGGTAAATAAACTAAAGAAAGAGAAGATTGATTTTGGGGTTGCTCATGCTAGACTCTGAGAGAAGTTTGAGAAACTTGACATTGCCTACAAGGCATTGGAGAGTGAACGTTCTACTCTAAATGAGTCTCGTGATCAGCTCCAAACTCAATTGGACAAGTATGACATGCCTAGCACATCCACACCAACATGTGGACATGAAGGCATTATTGAAGAAAATGCAAGATTAAAGGAAGAACTTGTAAATGAGTCTCAATCTAAAGGTAAAGAAGTCCTAGATGAGATTCTTAGCAAGCAAAGGACAAACAATGGAAAAGAAGGTCTTGGTTATTGTAACTACCTCGGTGAATTACGCTCCTAGTTACAAGCCTGGATGAACGGTAATGGTTGAAATAGTACGGTGGGGCCCAAATGCCACTCACAGGTAGACCTTTCGGCCGTCCCAACCATTTCCAAACATCAGGACAAGAACGGGCGGCGTAATCGGCAGGCGAAGGGATCAACTACATACACAAATGAGTATGTATGCAAGCCACCATACAATGGTTCTCAGAGTCATTCCATCTAAAAAGAAAGGAAATATTGCAACGCCATACGGCAAGATCCAAATATCCTAGATAGATATAATAGTTTAGGATATCTCCTCATACATCAAACATCAGAGTATCAGGCGGAAGCGGCAAACAAGATCCGAGTACGGATAAGAAGCAAATCGGCATAAGATGCCCTATGAATAAACACATCCCGCCCACAGATCTCACGGATCCCCGTTCCCGGAATCTCTACACCGAATGATCGTTGCCCACATAGTCCGTCTCCTCCACCCAGTATCCATCTTGTGAGGGTACCTGTTCATCTGAATCAAATAATTTATCGTGTGAGACCCTAGGGGTACTCAGCAAGACTTTATGCCTCTAAAGGTGACACAACCTGGGGTGACGCAATTGCAGCAAAAGATAAACCCTAACAATTCTATAGATACTCGCTAACCATCCGCCTAACCAGAGATAGACGGATGTCCGTGAATCAATAACAACAGTTATAATGGTAATGTCCACATATCCATCCTCCTCCTCGCTTACCGACGAGGAAGCGGACGAACAACCCCCCATCCGTTGGCAGTTTGATTATCCATTCCATGAGTGTTGCACTATTTACTAGTCCGGAACTTAGTCAAATTAAAAGCGGTACTTTAGTTATTCTTGTCTATGATCGAGAAACTGTGCTCCAAGTCGTCCATAACCGCGGACACGGCTTTCAGAAAGTTTTACCCTGCAGGGGTGCACGAATAGCAACACACACTCGATCAACCTCGGAAAAACCAAATCAAAACCCAACGAGGCAGTCACGACAAAGCGATCACAGGATTCAGAAATATTTCAGGGGGCCACCCCATTAAGCTACCCGCGACGAAGTTGGCCGACTCCGAGACGGACTCAAGGTTTGTGTGGACGGCTGTAAACGACTGGGAACCCGAAAATGTGACTGGGCTTGTCGATACAGCGAAAACGTGTCACGGACCTAAACAGTACAGGTGCAGTACCTCGCACAATTTAAATAAAGCAGTAAAGCATGGCATAAGTACAGGATAGTAAATAAAACCTCAAACTAGTTTGTGGCCCCAAGAAATAAGAATGAATCAAGCTCTGGCTCAGGGGAGTTCATAAGCCTCCCGGATGTGGATAGCGCGAATATTCAAGGAACAGGAATCAAGTACTCGGGATCCTACGGGACACAAGTTAGCCTGAAAAACCAAATAGCAAATATGGCTCACCGATGCCACTTTCATTAGTTATCCCATTACTACTCAGATTAAGTTGTATAGGTACCTCGTTATCCATCAGACACTCACATACCCTACACATGCTGTTCTACGACTCGCATGGCTCAAACAACTCCTGTAGTAATGGCTCATGGGATGGAGGAACAAGCTTCGGTGGGGTTTAAAAGTAAAGGCTATGCAATACTTGGGATTCAATTTAATGCAATCGCGACTCAATGATGCAAGAATAAGATAGAGGCAATAGGTACTGTATGTATGCAAGCATGTGGTAGTGCTTGCCTGGCAGCTCAGTTGAAGCGAGAGAAGGATCTGGGTAGTGCTCCTGGGTTTCTTGATATATCCCCTGCTCAGCGTCTATACGAAGAATAACCAAACAAACAAGGGCCAACATAAATAAAGTGCACAAGCATATGAATTAAAATGCGACAACCAAACAATCATGCCATGATGAATGATGCACCATTTGCATGGCAGTAAGGTAGCATGGCATGGGTGAGGTGTGGAATACAATAATAAAGCATTTTATTGAGTTTTGGCCACATTTTATCCTCATATTAGTTGCTGCAAACTTTATATTTATATGACGCATGCTGCAAAACAGAACAAGGAATGCATAAACAGAAAGGTCTCGTCGAGCTAATCATTTTAGACATATTATTTGTCAAATTTGGAGTTATAAAACAAAAGTTATTAATTAATTAAGGTAAAAGGGCATTTTATTGTAATTTAAAACAACTTGAAATTTTAAGTGTTGAAAATATATTTTGAATGGCATATTTGAATTCCTCACATTTTTCTGATTTGAAAACATATATTATTTGTATTATTTGGAATTATATTTTAAAAGTTATTATAAAACAGATTTGAATTTTTGAATTTGAATTAATTTGAAAAGATTTAAATTAAAACAGAAAATAGACAGAAACTTTTGTTACTCGCACAGATCCAGCCACAGTCAATGACCAGTGGGGCCAGGTGCTGACTGGGCATCACACGCGCAGAAAAACTTTTATCACCGCGAGCTAACCTAGCCTAAGCGAATGACAGGTGGGGCCACAACAACCTCAGGGCCACACGCGGGCGCGCCAGCGGGGACGCGACACGTGGGAGATCCGGGGTACTGCGGGTTGCGGCTGGAGAAACAGGAGGGTCTAACTGCAAAACGGTACTACGGCTGACAGGTGGGCTCAGGCGGACCGCGGATTTAGGAGTAAAAGCTATAGGGGGTTTTCTGCAAAAACGGCGACGCGGTACTGTGGATCTTCCTCTGCGCTGCGGACGGGTCGGTGCACGACAGGGCGCGGGGCGCGGCACGCGGGATCGAACTCTGGACCTGGCGTGCGCGCGCGTAGGCGGATACCGCTGCGGTGGCCTGGCGTTGTTGTCAGGGAGGTGGGCGTGGCCTAGGTGAGGTGCTACGCGGAGCGAGAGCGTGCAGACGCCAGTGCACTCCGGCGCGCGGAGTCCGTTCGACGGAAAGTCCGGCGAGGCTAGGGCGGTTCAGAGAGGCGGACCTTGTCAGGGGGGTGGAGAGGCTCACCGCGAGGTTGTCGGTGGCGTCGGATCGGGCAGGGGAGCGGGCGATCGGCGACGAGGCAGACGATCTGGAGCTAGGGTTTGGCGTCGGGACGGCGGTGGTTCAGCGCTTCTGGGACTCATCCTCCTCGACGGCGTGTACGGAGCGGATGCAGAGGACCTCCTTGTCCTCCTCGATCACCTCGACGTCGCGCTTGTCGTCTGGGTCGTAGCAGCGCCGGTGGAGCAGACGGTGGCCGGCGAGAGGAAGCTGGGGTCGGTGGAGAGGGAGGGAGGAAGGCCAGGGCGCCTCGGCCAGATCTGGAGAGGCCAGAGGAGAGCCGAGAGGGAGTAGATAGGGACGGGAGAGGAGAGAGGGTGTCGTGGGGGAGTGGGTAGGTTAAAGGTGGCTCGGCCACCTTTTCCCCCCTCCTTCATGTGCTCGAGCTGGGAGGCCAGGGCAGGCACGGGCAGGGGCTTCCAGGTGGGGCAGGGCAGGCCAGGCTCGGGTGGTTCGGCGTGGGGCATGCAGGGCAAGGAGAGAGGAGAAAATAGGAGAGGGGAGGCTCGGGCTAGGTTGGTACTAGGGTTGGGTAGAGAGAGAGGGAGTAGATGAGGTGTGGGACCAGGGAGAGGGGTAGCCAGGTGGGGCCTACAGGGCAGAGAGAGGAGAGAGGCCGAGAGAGGCAGGTGGGTAGCTAGGGTAGGTCATGGTGGGGTGGCTCGGCTAGAGAGAGGAGAGATGAGGGAGGGTACTTAGGGTTTAGAGGGAGGGGGTATGGTGATGATGGGGTAGGTGATTAGGGAGGATCTTAGATAGAGGATAAGAAAGAGAGGGAGATGGCTTAGGGTTTAAGAAGCTTGCATGCTTCAAACTTAGATCAAGCAAGAACATGAGGAAAAGGTGTAGGGTTTAGCAACTTAAACAAGATCCACAAAAGGAGTGGAAGAGAGGAATAGAATTGTGGTGGTGGATTTTTGCAAGACAAACTAGATCAAGCCAAAAGAGAGAAGAGAAGAAAAGGTGGTGATGGCATGGATGGAGATGGTGATGGGGTTTTAGATGCTTGCATGCATCAGGCAAGATCAAGCATAAGGGGTAGAGAGATATGGGGAAGATCCACTCAAAGATTCAAATAAAAACCAAAGGCTAGAAAAAGGTGGTACTTGCATGGCCCATGCAAAACAATTAATGCCATGCTTAATCATGTGAAAACAATAATATTTACATGGCATTATTCCTATGCATTCCCAAAAGTGGGTTTAATCCAAGCTAAAGAATTTAAAGGAAATTCCAGATGGAGTAGATGGAGATGATCACATTTGATTATAATTGGGAATTACTAGTGTGTATATTCCACTAGATGCTTACTAGTCCCAAAAATATCCCAACATGAGCATAAATCCATAATAATCCATATGGGAGCTAGGAAAAAGGGTTCCACTCACAAGGCATGCAAAGGTGGCCATGTGGCTCTCATATATCAATAATGTGAAAACAACATGATGCTAAGATGAGAGCATGTGGAAATAGAATTTGATCCATCCCAACCCATATGAGCTAGAGGTAAAACCCAAATAAAGTGCAAAGCTCATATTTAGTTGGATGGTGGAATTATAAGGTGGTGACAAGGATAAGGTGGTGGAGTTGAACAAAAGATATGCCCCCAACTCAACTTGGGCATTAAACAATATATCAAGAACAAATACAATATCAAGAGGCAAATACAATTTACAATGCATATGAGAGAAGAACCAAACAAAAAGGGTTTTATATGATGCTCAAATGCAAGGTGGCATGATGACATGAGCATGATATAATTATGATGCAACAATTATATATATGAAGTAGCCATTATATTACTAGACCAAGTAGCATTACAATTGTTAGACAATTGGGATGCTACAGTTATGTTCCCAAGACAAATAATAAGAATAATAATAATAAGAAGAAGAGCAAAACTGCTCAACCAAAGACAAGCACCACAACTAATGACAAGGCTAACTATGTTGGTTTTGTAGGGGTTAATATTCTAAACTATGAATTATTTCGTGATTATTATGGTGATGTCTATGCTAGCTATGTTGGCCCATTTGATAGTTACATATCTTGGTCTATTTGGGTTCCAAAGACCCTTGTCACTAACATGAGAGGACCCATTGAGAAATGGGTACCTAAAACCAAGAAGTAACTTTCTTGTAGGGCTATGCTTCCGGTGGGTCCAAATGGGTGCTCGATAGCGGGTGCACTAGTCATATGACCGGAAGCAAGGAGATCATCTCGAATATGCATCCAAACCATGATCACATAACCGTCTCCTATGGTGACAAGTCTAAATCTGGGGTATTGGGTCTCGGCAAAGTTGTGGTTGCTCATGATATCTCTATCGTGGACATCATGCTTGTTGAGACCCCTGGTTACAATTTACTTTCTATTCGTGCCCTTGGTAAGATGGGCTTCGCAGTTTTCATTGATGGTGATTTGGTGGTACTCTTGTGGAGCAAGTCTCTAAAGGTCACTTTCGTGGGATATGTCGAAAATGACCTATATGTGGTGGACTTCTCAGGGAAAACCACTACAGGTCTGATGTGTCTTTTCGAAAAGGCTGATGCGGGTTGGCTATGGCATCACCGACTAGCCCACATCAATATGAGAACTTTTCGAAGTCTTCACAAGGGTGGCCACATCCTTGGACTAAAAGAAAATGTTACCTTTGCCAAAGATCATGTTTGCAGGGCTTGTGTTAAATGGAAAATGCATGACTCTCCCCATCGAAGGAAGACCATTATTTCATCAAAGAGGATTTTGGAGCTCCCTTCATGTGGATCTCTTTGGTCCTCCATCTCATGCAAGCCTCGGTGGGAAGAAGTATTGCCTCGTGATTGTTGACGATTACTCAAGATACACATGGGTCTATTTCTTCAAGTTGAAGAGCGAGACTCAACAAACGGTCATCGATTTTACCAACGAGGTTCAACGTCAACACAATGTCCCTATATTGGCAATTAGAAGTGATAACGGCTCCTAGTTCAAGAACTACACCTTAAATGAATTTCTAAGTGAAGAGGGGATAAAACATCAATATTCCGCTGCGTACACTCCTCAACAAAATGGTGTAGCCGAGAGGAAGAACCGGACCATAATGGATATGGCAAGATCAATGTTGGCTGAGTTCAAGTCACCATATAATTTCTGGGCTGAAGCAATCTCTACCGCATGCCACTCATCCAACTGGCTCTACCTCCGCAAAATCTTGGAGAAGACTCCTTATGAAATACTTACCGGTAACAAGCCAAACATCTCCTACTTTCGGGTATTTGGTTGTAAGTGTTTCTTTCTCATCAAAGGAGTTTGTTTATCTAAATTCGAGGCTATGCATTTAGAAGGCATTTTTGTTGGTTATGGTGCCAAATCCCACACTTATAGAATCTATAATAAGCTCTCCGGAAGTGTTGTAGAATCTTGTAGCGTGGTGTTCGAGGAAAATGATGGCCCCCATGCAGGGCAAGTTGATGTTTATGATGTAGATGTTGAAATACCCCAAGATGCCATAATAAGAATGGGCGTGGGATTCTTCTGCCCCATTGAGGAAGCCCTTGTGGCGGATCAGGAAGGACAATGCTCTAATCAAGTAGAGCCCTCATCAACACAAGCTCAACCTGCTCCAAATGTTGGAGAAACTTCTACACCAATCCCACAAAATGCTAAAGATCATCAAACATCTTCTATTGAAAGCTCCAGGCCGGATTATCCGGTGGACACCGGATTATCCGGACAACCCTCCTCAATTGGCAGAAGTGACCAAAATGTTGAAGATCCTGCTACAAGCCCCAGGCCGGATTTTCTGGCTGACCCCGGATTATCCGGCCCCTCTCTAGTTCGTGCCAGGACCACTCAAGATTGTGAATATGCATCAAGTACTCCCAGGCCGGATTATCCGGCCCCACCCTCGGACGGATTATCCGGCCCTCAAAATCCTGAACAGCAACATCAAATGCAAGATTCTTCATCTCCTATTCCTGCTAATCAAGCTGGAGATCAAGGCCAAGCCAATGATTCCAACAAAGTCTCAAATGATGAAGTTATTCCCCCAAGAGATAACAAGCTAATTGAACTTCATTGCAAAGCTCATGCAGACAAGAACCTTGAATTTAGGGTCCACACTCTTGACAAAGTTGTTGGTGATCTCCGACGAAGGGTGTCCAGAAGAAGGGAGCTAGCAAGTTTTGGTGAGAACCAAGCTCACATATCCATGGTGGAACCCAAGGAAGTTTTTGAATCTCTTGAAGATACGGACTGGGTTGTTTCTATGCATGAAGAGTTGAATAACTTTGAGTGTAACAAGGTCTAGAAATTAGTAGAGAAGCCTAAGGAGTGTCGCAATGTTATCGGCACAAAGTGGATCTTTAAGAATAAGGAAGAGGAAAATGGCATTTTTGTAAGGAACAAGGCAAGACTCTTGGCACAAAGCTATTCCCAAGTTGAGGGCATTGACTTTGGTGAGACTTATGCTCCAGTGGCCCATCTTGAGTCCATCCGCATCCTTCTTGCTTATGCTGCTCATAACAATTTTAAATTGCAGCAAATGGACATTAAGAGTGCTTTTCTTAATCGTCCTCTACATGATTTGGTATATGTAAAGCAACCCCCAGGATTTGAGGATCCTAACTTTCCGAACCATGTCTACAAACTCGATAAGGCACTCTATGGCCTTAAACAAGCCCCACGTGCGTGGTATGAGGACCTTAAAGAGCTTTTGCTAGACTATGGCTTCGAAGTTGGGCAACTCGAACCCACTCTTTTTACTAAGAAGGTTAAGGGGGACCTCTTCGTATGCCAACTATATGTAGACAACATTATCTTTGGTTCTACTAATAAAGCTTTTAATGATGAATTTTCAAAGCTTATGACTAACAGGTTTGAGATGTCTATGATGGGGGAGTTACGGTTCTTTCTTGGATTTGAGATCAAACAACTTAGAGAAGGAACCTTCATAAATCAAGCAAAATACATCCAAGACATGCTCAAGAGATTCAAGATGATGGATCTTAATGGCGTCGCCACACCGATGCAAAAAATGTCACCTTGAACTTAATCCCCATGGTAAAGCTGTGGACCAAAAGGTATACCGGTCCACGATCGGCTCTCTTCTTTACCTCTGCGCATCTAGACCCGATATTGTGTTGACTGTAGGTGTGTGTGTAAGGTACCAAGCAGCTCCTAAAGAAAGTCACTTAGTGGCGGTCAAGCGGATCTTCCGATATTTGGTTCATTCCCCTAATTATGGTCTATGGTATCCCAAGGGCTCCAATTTCTCTCTATGTGGCTATACTGATTCAGATTGGGCTGGTGATAAGGATGATCGGAAATCAACTTCTGGAGCTTGTCAATTCTTGGGAAGGTCTTTAGTATGTTGGTCATCTAAAAAGCAGAATTGTATATCTCTCTCCATCGCCGAAGCTGAATATGTGGCTGATACTAGTGCATGTACTCAATTATTATGGATGAGGCAAACTTTAAAGGAATACAATGTCAATTGTGACAAAGTGCCTCTTTTATGCGATAATGAAAGTGCAATCAAAATTGCATACAATCCGGTGTAGCACATAAGGACAAAGCATATTGAGATTCGGAATCATTTTATTTGGGACCATGTAGCTCGAGGCGATATTGATCTATCTTTTGTGAGCATGAAGAACCAACTTGCTGATATTTTCACGAAGCGACTTGATGAAGCAAGGTTCTGTTACTTGATAAATGAGCTAAATATCATTGATTCAAGGAGTTTGTCTTGATTACCCATGCAGTCACTCTTATATCTCATCCTTATTTGGTCTAGGTGTCGGCATGGATATAGGGGGAGTGTGGTCCTAATTAATTGGGCCAACCCTCCTCCCATAATGCTGAAAGCAAGTCAAATCATTTCTCTTAATATCATTTTGTGATATGTGAGCTTATTGATGAGTATTGGTCATGAACCCAAGATATATCTTCGTGGTGTCATACCACGCACTCCAACAAGGTGGCCTCGACCACCGCCCTCTTCCATGGGAAGAGTTGGATTTGTGTGGATATTTTTGGTTGTTTTTGCTCATCTCGTGTTCTTATGGAAATCACACTCAATCTTGGCTTTTTGTTGATTTGATTCTTGCAATCTTGAGTGTGTAGTACCATCTTAGTTTGGTTGTCTAATCCTCTGGGGTGCTAGCATCGCTCTTCTCTCTTTTTGGCATTTCGATGGCAAAGGGGGAGAATTAGTTCTATTAGGACTTCGCACGGATTTGCATGGGTCAGGCGCAAGCTTTTGCACTTTTTTTTGTTTCAGTCTTTATCTCGCTTGTGCCCATTTAGTGTTGAACTTTCTCTTGTGATTTACTTTGTATAAGACTATGTGTTTGTGTGGCTCTAGATTTATCTCATGGATTACTCCTATGGATTCATCTATCATATTCTATCATTTTGGCCATATTGGATATCTATCTCGAGGAAGGCATTTATAATGGTTATCACATTGGAAATTCTTACTATCTTGAGGACGCCTCTCTCTCTGTAGTATGATTACTTTATTTATATTCCAATGAAATAGACTTGTACCTATTTGTGTGCATTTGGATTCAAATGCAAATTTTTAGTATGCACACATTAAGGGGGAGTCTCTTTCATGTGTTTAATGATGTTGGTCACTTGAGCTATCTTGCAAATCCTTCTATTGTCAATTAAAACCAAAAAGGGGGAGATTGAAAGAACATTTCATGGTTCCCTGTGTTTTGTGTGTTAGATAACAATACCATGGAGTTCCTCATATGCGCTAAGTGTTGCATGAAAGAGTTTTTGGTGTTTGGGGGCCGGATTATCCTTCCCCATCAAGGGTCGGATAATCCGGCCTGGCCATCTTGGCCAGGGCTGGATGCATGTGAGCTTATGTCTGGGGGCGGATTTTTTATCAGCGGGATAATCCGGCCATCCTCTAGGGTCGGATAATCTGGGCCTCGGAGAATTGGCCAAAGGACCATTGGCGCGGGTCTCTATCTGGGGGCGGATTTTCCTCGGACAATCCATTGCTGGGGTGGATTTTTCCCCCAGCCAAATAATCCGGCCCTCCTCTTGGGCCGGATAATTCGGTCCCCAGGAGAAGGTCCCAAGGCTAGCCCGGTGCGAGCTTCTGTTCAGGGGCGGTTTTTTCCCGGATAATCCGAGTCTAGGGAGGAGTATTCCCCGGGCCAGATATTCTGGCCCTCACTTGGGCCGGATAATCCGGCCCCAAATAGCTCCAACGACTTCATCTGGATAGGGGGTATAAAAGCCTCATCCACCCCTCCTGTCAGATCACTTGGTTCATTCGAAAAAGAACATACCTATTGCTAAAGCTCTCCCTTGAGATCTCCCACTTCAACCACCCGAAGGCTTCGATATTTGGGGGAATTTAAGGAGGAGACATCATTCGTCATCATCACGAATCAAGTGCTTAAACTACACTCCATTCACTTGGAGAATCCCCGATCTAGTATTCTCGTTGATATCTAGATCTTGTGTTTTGTTATTGATAACTCTTGTTCTTGTGACAGCTTGTTGTCATTACGGGAGCCTCCAATTCGGTTGTGGAGTTGTGCCCCGCTAGTTGTGTAAAGGCGTCGGTTCCTGCCTTGAAGGGATCCTATAGTGGAAAGGTGGATCAGGCCTTTGGTAGCGAGATCCATCGGACAACAGGGTGAGGCTGATTGTGGCGTGGTGGTCTTAGTACCGCGCACCCCTCCAACGCAGATGTACTTCCCTTAACAAGGAAGGAACTGCGGTAAAACAAATCCCGTGTCTCCGCGTGCTCCACTATGGTTTCCTTGTTCCTTTATCTTAATCGCCTTACTCGCTAGTAGATAGGTTTGCATATAAGGAAATTCTACATAGTAGTATATCTAGAGAATCTACCTTTTGTGTCAAGCCTAAAATTGAAAAAGCATTAAAATTTGAAGTAGCACCTATTCACCCCTATAGGTGCCCATATGATCCATTTCACCACACTTTAACATTAGATGAATGGTGTGCATGTTTTAATTTGCCAAACAATGATGTTAATGCCTTACGCACATCCTTTACTAGCTTAGAACCTACCTCTGAATAATATTACAATGGAATGAGTTTCACTACTAGAGTAAACAAGGGGAAGAATATTCAACATCCTGCAATTCGCTATTTGTTCTATGTTATTGTTAACACCTTGCAGGCACATAATGAGGTCACGAGATTCAACGAGGAGGACATCTTAGTCCTTGCAAAGGTGCTTACATCAACTACGGCTTGTCACTCAACTTGGGCGCCATCCTTGTGCACTACCTGAAGCACCAAGCCTCCCAAAGCCAAGGACCAATCACCGGTGGAGGCATCATCACCGTGCTTGCCACTACACTAGGCATCAACCTTGGTGAGTTTCAACTCATGCTAGGTGAGCGACGTGTTGGTTTCTCTACTTTAAAATCTTGTGGAATGCTCACTAGGAGAGGTGGTGTTTATTACCTGCATATTGCTGGAGCTAGGCGTCTCTACCCCGCTCCTATGCCTAATGGTATTTTATCTATCAAGGAAGGACGTTTGCTATATGACTTGTAGGTTGAGCAACACCAACCCAAGGAGGAGGTTCCAGAGGAGGATGAGGACCAAGAAGAGGAGCAAGAAGTTCCTTATCAAGAGGAGCAGCCACAAACCCGGTTCGCTACATACCAAGAGTTCCAAGAACTTGGAGGTACAATGGAGAGGATGCATAGCCTCTCTTTGAACCTCCGAGAAACAACTAGTAACCTCTCAACTCAATTCATGAACTGGAGTAACGACTTTGTCCCGCCACCACAATGATTTGAAGGGCTTGCAAAAGCCTAAGCTTGGGGAAGTTTCCTCATGTATTTTATTTGGCGTTCATTTGCTTTTATTTATTTCGAGGTTATGTTTTTAATTCAAGTTTATAAGCACTCGTGTTGGTTTCCCCAACACTTTATTTTTAGTTCTTTCTATTTGCTTTCAAGATTTTCTAGCCGAGATTTGCTGCCAATTTTCTATTCTTCAAACTCCCTCTCTTAAAAAGCACAAAAAGATTTCTCCATTTTTCCTTATTTTCCCTCTTTCTTTTCCTTCCGCCTCGAGGTTTTCATATGTTTGCAGGAGAGTGATCGACTTCGAGTTTCCAAGAAGCAAATAAAAAAGGAAGAGAGAAGTGGAACCAAACATGAGAGGTATGCCTTATGACTCCCAATTTTGAAATTTGAGAAACCCATCCTAGTTAGTAGTAAATGTTGAGATATTATATTGGTGGAGTGAGTCTTTGTATGGTAGTAAGATTTTCGTTTGCATGAGTATTTAGTTGGGTATGTTCTGTTTCAGCTCTCGTAATTAACCAAGTCTTACCTAAAAATTACTAAACAATTGTAATAAGAAAAAGTCTCACAATTGAAGGCTTGGGTTTTGTAGTGTTTAGTCTTGAAAGCTTATTTCTAGAGACACTCAACACCACTGAAAATGTTGATTGACTTGATAGCTCTCTTTAAAAGGATTTGTTCGATTGAATTAATGTTTAGCAGTCTTTGTGAGCATGCCAAAGTTTGACTTGTTAATCATAAGAATGATATAGCTTTATGCGTGTCAAACTTTATGGGATGCCAACAACTCCACTGGCCTACGAATGATCTTCATGGAGGAAACTCCTAGATTTTGGCTATGAGTTGATTAAACACATGTAGCAGCGATGCTATAGTGGGTAAGATTCTTGGCACTCCCGGCTAGCTGTAATCATGATGGAATCACTCCTTGGGATGTTATGAGTAATCATTATGCAAAAGGAACAAAAACCTTAGTGATGCCACGAGTGTCCATCACATCCTCAAGAACTGAAATTCTTGAAGGACAATGAATAGAAAAGTAGTGCTTGAAAAGTCTTGATTTATTGATGTGGGATAATTGAGATAGTCTAGTGTATTTTCTTTTCATGAAAACTCTCACACTCTCAATTTACATGATTATACTTTATTGTTCGAAGGAAAGCCTATGAGTTGATTACATGACATGGAATAAAGTTTATTCATTTGAATCATCCATGTTAACAATAATTTTGCGGCTCTATAAGGATGCATAAAACCCGTATGCTATGCTTGCCATTACTCTATCTATGCTGAAGTTTTTCAGATTTATGAAGTGGAGGAAACATGAGACTACCAATCATGAGTAAGATCACCATCTCGTTATTTCAGTTTAACTGCAGTGTTCATTTTTTATTTTGGTTTTCTTGCTCGGGACGATCAAGTTTAAGCTTCAGGAGGTTGATGGATCTGAAATATAGCCATCCATTTCCACATTTAAACTGGATATTATTCATATTTTTGATGAAATATCTCTCTGAACCCTGCCACTAATGCCTAATATTCAAAGGGGTATGCAATCCTTTCTTTTTATATTTTTCCTACACAGATAATGTCATTTGAAGATGGGAATCACTACATTAAAGTCAAAAATATGAGATTTCCAACAACCAGAATAAACCAGGAGCTGTGAAGCGGAGGCAGACGCTTTAACAAGCAACTATACGACCAGAGCAAAATTCCGGTCGTATAGTTCTAGTCGTATAGTTGGCGCCGCCACCATTAGGTCAAATAGAACAACTTTCGTGAAGGGACCCCTATATAAAGAAGCCTCGGGCCATGAGAAAACAGATGCCCCCGACCTCCTGCCTCGTCCACAAGTCTCTGCCCTAGAGCACCAGCCGCCTCCAGATCTCAAAACCCTTCTCCATCTCCATAGCCATATGCCACCACTTGTAATAGTAGATCTCTTCTTCGATTGGCGACATTGTAAGAATATTTCTATCAATCTCATGATTTTCATTACAATGTTTGTGATTGTTGATCTCATCTCTATGTGTGAGTAATTCTCCTTGGGCTAAGGGATTCGGCCTAGCCATGCAGCGTTTGTGCATGTTATTTATCATAGATGGGATCATATATTAGCTTGTATGACATGATGATTATTGTATCCTCTCTTGCCTCAATCCAAGGACTTGTCAGGTACCCAAGACCCCGAGGGTTGAGCCAGGTATAGGGAGTATGACTAATGACTGATCTACAGGTTGGGAACCCTAGTGACAGAAGGGGTAGTACGACTGTATGTGAGGGATTTACTTGGGATTAACGGTGACATCACTATGCATATCATTAGTTCTCTTTCTTTTATGGATGAGACTAGTAGGTTATTGCTATAAGCGGTTGCGGAGGCCATAGCAATTATGGATGCACTGCCCACATATAATTTATCTTTGTCTAACAATTACATCCATACTTTATCTTTATCTTTTATTCCCATCAGATGTTTTGCAGAGGTACAGGTGAAACCGAACGCCCTAGCCCCTCTCTCTCCATCATCGACAACAACAAAAAGACGCAAAATATTGGTTCGGTAAAAATACAAAAGGAATTCTAGAACTCCCGAAGGTCTGTTAAAGTAACTTCACTACGCATCTTCTTCTCGAGGATTCGATAACCTAGGTCTACTAGGGAAAAAGAAGCTATACTACATCCGTAATTCGGATCGAAGGTATCAACTATTTGCTTGAGCTGGAATGAGAATCGCGGTTGAGGCCTATGGGCTATAACCGTATCTAAGTAACACATTTGTACTAGTGGAGGTATGCGTGAAACCCGCCGAACACGGCTGCCCACCTCTACCTTGAAGAAGCTCAGGAGGAGCTCGACATCTAGAAGGTGACCATGCACTCTCTCAAGGCGGAGTGGGCCCTCATTCGACCGTGAAACCCGCTTAAGAAGGTCGACTTCCTCTCCATCGATCTCTAAGGGGCCTGCGCTCTAGCAAGGATGAATAGTGTTTCCTTCCGCTACATCGACAACTAAGGGCTAGCTCTCCAACAATGATGAATAGCGTCACCAATCTAGGGTTACACTTAGTAGAACTAGTAGACTAAGAAGAAGGTTTGTGTGTTTGATGAACTACCTTGTAAAGCTATTTTAATTTACTACCATTTTCATTAAATTACTATATGTAGAATGTGCAAAATAGAATATCGGAAAAAATACCTAGCTGCAGACAAAATAAAGCTATTTTTAGTTCCGGTTTCAGAACCGGGACTAGAGTCTCCCCTTAGTCTCGGTTCTGTTATGAACCGGGACTAAAGGCACTCCACATGGCCTCCATGGAGAGCACGGGGTGGAGGACCTTTAGTCCCGGTTCATACCATGAACCGGGACTAACTCATCTCTGTCGCGGCAGAAAAATGCCCCAAAACTCTGCCGCGGCAGCAGGTTCTGCCGCGGCAGGAGGGAGAGGTTTGGCGTAAGTGATGTGCCAAGAGGTGATATATGTACAACTACTGAAGTGAAGGAACCATTATAGAACATCGTCATGAATATAGAGATTGAAGTATTCTCCAGAATATACAGAAATGAAGAAACCATTACAAAGGCATATATACAATATAATTTCTCTTACGATTCCTAATGTATAAATACATATTCCCGATGGTATTCTCCGGATGGATCTATGACCTCCTTATTTTAGAATCCCGCCAATTCCTCTTGAATTGCTCATACGTGATCCTTTGTTAGGAGACCGTCCCACATCGGTTCGATCTAACTTAAAGAAGGGGATCTTCAATATATATGAATGAAACTCAACATAACTGATGGTAATAAAATAAGATTTCTAACATTGTTTAAGTACTACAAGTTGTTGTGGAATTCTACCCAGCTCACATGTCGTCTGGTGAATGTACTCGCAAACATAGTTTCCACATAAATTATTTCCGACATCCTGCCTCAAACACTTCACGAGAATATAGTTCAATCAAAATAATAACCAACCATGGTAATTAACCATGCTAAACAAGAATCAAAGAGATGCACAAACCTAGCTATAGTACTACTTACATTGAGTTGTTGAAATCGCAGCTCCTCTTGCCATTCACCCCTAACAGCCTTGGTGAACCATTTCCAAACCCTGCCCAGCGAAGAAAATGAGTAAATGAGTTATTAATTACTTGATATCAAGAAATGAACGAAAGATGCTAATATAGTGCGATATGATTGAAGTTACCTCTGGAGCATTTCAATCAGGTCCCCCCATATCTCAGGGTTTTTACGTTTCGAGTCCATGACCAGTACTTTTCCTTTGTCAAGATGAATGATTAGCAGAATGAAGTGGAACCTGCGCACGCATAACTCATCAGTTACACTTAGCATCAAGTAAACAAAATCGAATGTGTACAAGACAATAACACTCACTTGATGTTGTAAGGAAGTAATATTTCCATTTTGTTTTGTTGTTTCAGTAGAAACATTAGCAAGTAATCCTCTATTTCCTTGGTGTTCTTATTTATTGTATATTCATGAATTCTATTTGGATCAATGAACCTAAGGTCATAGATTTGTCCTCTTTTGCATTCGAGAATCTTCATTCTTGCATAATATCGTACAAAAGAATATAGTGAGGATAATTATACATGCAATGAACGAGTTGAGCTAGAGACTTAATTACAGAAATAAATCACTTACAAACAATAGCAACTGATGAGAGATTTGTCGAGGGCGTCTTGATTTAATAACTAAAATAATTTCGTGAAGTCAACATGTATCTCGTCGTTTCCACATAAGTAATGCTCCTCTCTAACTCCCACTATGAGCATGATCGTGCCTTCCTCTGAGGCTCGCATATACCACTCATGCAATTTTCGCATTTGTGTTTGTAGAAGCGGGACCTCCTTAGGCCTGGCGAGAGGCTTCTCGTACTCATATTTGTATGCTACTTCAGCCATGGGTGTGGCTTCCGTGCCTAAGTATTGACCAATAGTAATACCAAGATCGCTAGCTGTTTGTGCGACTAGTCGTGCAACCTCCGGATCTGGATCGGAAAACACCACTACAAGAAAATTTGGCTTTTACAACGGACGATTTTCATGGTTGAAGGCCCATTTTCCGTGGCCAAAAAGTCTTCCACAATGGATGGCCTTCGTGGTAAAAGCCCCGTCACAAATGAATTAACCACGGTTTTTTTCGACCATGGCGGATCGCACGCTTCAGCAACGAAAACTTGTTCCATCGTAGATATGTTCGCCAACCGCGTTAACTACTGACGTCATACAAACTGCCACATGGCAGCCTCTATGAGCGGCCAGTTACCACCATTAACGGTCATAGAAACCATGGTAGAAGCCAGGCCCAGCCAAGGCCTGCTAAATACTAACTGGGTCGGCCCATCAGGGGAGCCCAATAAGAAGATGACCCTTTACTATTTTATCCTACACTTTTTGAAATAGGCCCAGAAATGCAGCCAGCAGCGGCCCATGAAATTTTAGGCCTGATTCTACTTCGGCCTACAGAAGGCCCATGTTGGTCAAACACTATGCGGCCCATTAGCAGCCTGCGCCAAGTCGCTCATGTACACTTAAGGCTTGTGGTAAGCCCATCATTGTTATCGCAGCCCATCGTGGACCGCCTACTGACGACCCTTCTCTAAGATGGGTTGTTACTGTTCTAGCCTGTTACTGTTCTGGCCCACAAATGGCCCTTTACTGTTCTAGCCTGGTAAATTTGTCGGCCTGTTACTGCCCTCGTCTGAAAATTTCTCGGGCCATACTATTCAGGCTCATCACTGTTCTGGCCTTTTACTGTTGTGGTCCTTCACTATTGAGGCCCGCTACTGTTTTGACATGTTACTGTTCTATGATTTTGTAGTTTATTGCTTCTTACTGTAATGGGTTATTTCTGTTCTGCCTGCTACTGCTCTGGCCTGCTACTGTTATGGCCTATTACGGCATGTTACTGTTACGGCCTGTTACTGTTACGACCTGCTATTATTATGGCCTGTTACCACATGCGGGTCGGCCTGTTACGTTTACGTCCTTTTACAGTTTTGGCCTTTTTGAATCCCATGCCAATATCATAAAATGTGTATAATAATCCAGCATTTTTTTACTGTTCATAGTCGGCAGAATACACGACGGGCCAATAACAAAGCACGGTACTGTTCCCTAATTGACCTGCCTGGCGTAGTTACCGTAACGACTACTGCAATGGGTGGACGACGTCAACTAAATGCCTACATGGCCTACGCGAGTTATCTAGATATTACATCAGCTGCAAACTTCTTAAAATTATTACATATTATCAAATCAAGGGAAAGAAAAATCAGCATTTCAGTTGACAATCAAGTTTATAGCAGAGTCATCAATTTGATTTCTCAATCGATCACCTGCATCTTCCATTGAGTGTGACAGCTACATTGGAGGATACATGATCTTGCAGCCCCCTCTTTGGTGGTGATAGCAATAATTGCAGTCTGAAACTAAGTAATAACAAGTTAATACATCAAACAAGACAAACTACTCATTTGACTGATATGACATGAGCTATGAACTGGAGTTTACAACTGGTCAATGGTTCAATTATTGACCAACACGTCAAACAAATAGGACAAGCAAGCACGCATTAAACAAGTGTGCCTATCACGAAACGAGCAATTAAAAAATGTGTGTGTTTGGCTTAGAATTTCAGCAAATATAAACTAGCCAGGTCATTTCAAAAAATATATATGGAAGCAGTTCTATACCCTAAAATACAAGAGACGTTGGGTGACTCCAAATTTGCGCTGAGCCACAAAATGGCATGCAGTTACTGTCATAATGAAGAATGAACCAGATATAACTTATAATTGCATCATATGAGAACTTGTAGAGTAGGAATGCAAACCACGAATGAACTATATATTGTATAAGATAGTTATGTCGTGACTTAGGACGAACCAGACCCAGAACCAGATGCGAGATATAATGGCGTCGCTCGTGAACCTGTAGAACAGGATAAACAAGCATTATTCAAGTGTTCCTAGAATGAAATGAGCAATCAAACAAAGTGTTTCTTAGAATTTCAGCAAATATAAACTAGCGAGGTCATTTCAGAAAATATATATGGAAGAAGTGGCATCTCCTGGAATGCATAGAGTCATTGGGTGACTCAGAATTTGCGGTGAGCTACACAATGACATGTAGTTACTGTCAGAGCTAAGAATCAACCAGATAGAAATTATAATCGCATGATAAGTGAAATTCTAGAGCAGGAATGCAAACCACGAGTGAACTACATAGTAGAGGACAGTTATGCCGTTGCTCAGGACGAACCAGCACCAGATAAGGAAGTAATGGCATCCATTGTGAACCTGTAGAATAGGCTATGCAAACCAACATGTTCATTATTCCATTTTGAGCTCTATGCAAGAAAAAGGAAATGGTTAGTGCTACAGCTTTTGAAGAACCAGATGGCAACAAAAAAATTATAATCGAATTAGTACGAAGAGTTTAAATGGCTACTATAGGATAGCAGAATGATGCGAAGGAGGAAATAATAGCAGGAACTAATCTCAGGACGAACCAGATAGATTCAGCAACTGTAGAGCAGGGAATCCACACTAATATTTTCCACTGACTTCAGATTTTGGAAGAATTACACGGTAGCAGGCAATTACTGTTGTATGGAGTAGGTAAGAACATGTGCATGACAAAATAACAGACATGTGCATGACTTGAAATTTGTAGAGCAGCGAATGCAAACCAACATGTCTAATGACCTTGCATGTACTAGCACAAAGAACAGGCGTGCCCAATGACTTGTATGTACTAGCACAATTACAAAAATGGAGTTCACTGCGACAGGCTTGAACCTGTTATACCGCTAACAAAACAAACACGGGTTGGAGATTTGGTTAACCTTGGTTGGAGAGGCGTCTAAGCATCGTCGGTACCGTGCGAGTGACGTCCAGGTCACTAAGGGTGCTGCGGTTGCGGTGGCTATTGGCGTCGGGGAAGCAGATCTTGGGCGGTTGATGCCGGCTTGAACATGGTGGACGAGAGCATCACTGAGGCAGATCCGATGGAGTGAACGGTGACGACCGTGTAGCTGGTCTATAGCAGTGGACATGGAACTCTTTGAACTAGATCACGCCATGTGGACACCAGTGAAGCGAACCCGGTACGGTTGGGTAGCTTTCGGCAGCGAGGAAGCGGAGCTTGGGTGGTCGATGACACCATCGGCATGGTGAACAACACCGCAGCTCCTAGATTTGGTGGGTGAGCGTCGGTGAAGCGGCTGCGCGACGGTGCACGAGACCGCAGCTCAAGCCGGTGCACGCGGTGGTCGTGGAGGGGATAGAGGAGCTTGGGATTTTGGGAGGGCCGGCGGGAAAAACTGGGGGAATCAAGACCATAGAGGTGAGCAGAAAAAATAATTATGATCGTTTTCCCGAGCTACCGACTTTAGCATTCCTATTTGTCGTCTGAACAATGGGTAGATTTGGAATTTTAAATTCTAAAGTTTTTGAAACGGAAGGGCGCGAAATGCTTCTAGGTCGGTGTGTGGTTTTGCTGTTCGATTGAGAATTTGAATTTGGCTAGTGCCCATCTAATAATAATAATAGAAAAATGGTACTCCCCGGTCGGTGGGATATTTTGGCTCAAAGTTTTTGAAACAGTGGGGCAGGAAATGCTTCAAGGTAGGTGGGTGATTTTGCCGCTCGGTTGAGATTTTGAATTTGGCTAGCCTCCATCTAGAAAAAAGGTAGTAGACCGTACGCTATCTGTCCAGGAATTCAAGGCAGAGAGTCACATCAACTAATCATCCATAAACATTTTTTTGCACAGAAACATGGATACCTTTGATTCGCACAGCATAGGCAGTAAATTTTGCCGCTTGACACAGATTTTAAATTTGGCTAGTAACCATGTAATAATATAAAAATAGTACTACCTCGGTGGGGGATTTTGCTTGAAAATGTTTGAAACAGAGGGGTGCTAAATGCTTCGGGGTCGGTGGGTTATTTTCCCACTCGATTAAGATTTTGAATTTTGGCTGCTGGCCAAGTTTTTATTACTAGAAAAAAGGTTGTGTAGGTCGAATGCCATCTGGTCAGGAATTTAAGGCGAGAGTCACATCAACTGATGCCTCCGATTCAAACTGGGTAGGCGGTAGGCTTTGGCGGTCGACTGTGATTTTGAATTTAGAGATTGTCCAAAGAATAATTAGAAAAGGGATTTCTATTTTCATGCCCTCGGTTTGTTAGTTATACTCAGTTTTCCTCAGCCGCTTAGTTTTTCCTCACTTTTGCCTATCTCCTTGTATGAACCTCTCACATGGTCTAAAACTTGGCGTCCGTCAGCCTTGTTGTTATGTGCTGACAAGTGGGGCTGTGTTTAGTCGGGTCCCATAGTGGACCCTCGCCGTTACATGCTGACGAGTAGGACCGTGTTCTGTCGGGTCCCGTAGTGTATCCTTGTCGTTACATGCTGACAAGTGGGCCGCGTTCAATCGATTCCCGTAGTGTACACCTCCCTCAACTTATCTAGATCAGCATTGGACCCACAAGTTATCCACATGAGTGTTGGACCCACAACCTACCTAGGTTGGCGTTGCAAGATGGGACCCCGAGCTAGCCCCGTGCCCACGCCCATGCCGTTGCTTCATTTTCATATAGTGAAATGTAATGCATATACGGAAATTATACGAAAGTTATACACCCTTGAACTCTTTTAAATTGCACTTAGGACATAATAATGTTATGCTAATAAAATCCTGATCATTTATCATTTCCATGGAGTGAAAATATAATGCATAAACATGCGTATACAAAAATTATACACCTTTGAACTCTTTGAAATCGCACTTAATACGTGATAATGTCGTGCTAAGAAAATCTTGAGAGATTATTATTTTCTCCCCCATTTTCGTAGACTGGAATGTAATGCATAACTTGCATATACAAAGTTTATACACCTCTGAACTCTTTGAAATCGCACTTAATATGTGATAATGTTGTGCTAAGAAAATCTTAAGAGATTACCATTTCCATGGAGTGAAATATAATGCATAAACTTGATATACGAAGTTTATACACCTTTGAACTCTTTGAAATCACACTTAATAAGTGATAAGGCTGTGCTAAAAAAACTTGAGAGATTACCATTTCCATGGAGTGAAATGTAATGCATAAACTTGCATATACAAAAGTTATACACCTTTGAACTCTTTGAAATCGCACTTAGGTCGTGATAATGTTGTGCTAAGAAAATCTTGAGAGATTACCATTTCCATGGAGTGAAATTGATATGGGTATACCGTACAGGTACTCGAGCTTGGTATATACAGCCTGAATACAGCGGAAGCCCACGATGTCGCCAAGTCCCAAATGGAGAACTCGAGTAACCTACAGACTCTCGATTGCTTGCAGAACAAGAAGAAGTTAAAGATAGAAAGTTTAAAGGGAAACCCTAACCTATAAACTGACTCGACCTATTACCCGAGACCTAGCCTATCTATATAAAGGCTAGGAGGGGGCGGCGAGGAGGACACACGCAACCCTAGTTTCCACAACCCTCGCCAGATTGCATCTACGCACCATTGTAATCTTCGATTCCTCTGTTAATTCCATGAGCAGACAAGCAGGAGTAAGGACCTATACGAGGCCTGAACCTGGGTAAATCTTGGAGTCCCCTTGTGTGCTTGTTTGCTAGCCGATTGATGCTTCCAGCGCTCCCTTCTTCTCCAAAACCCAAGTCCATAACAATGGGCATTGATGAGTTAAACCCTCGTCAATTGGCGCCGTCTGTGGGAATTGGGAGTGCTGATGTTGCGGCTTCTTCGGCCTCATCAACTGCGATCTACAACTCCACAACAGCGGAGATTCGCCAGCTCTTCGGCGCATTCGACTTCACCGTCCACACGCCGGCCACTCGCCCAGCTTTCGAGTCCGTGGGCGAGGTAATTAGCCTGGTGATCGGGAGCTTTCGCTTACAAGTTGGTCAGATGGGCACGCTTCGCATGCCTGACCAGCTGACAACACCATCGATTGCTCCAGCATCGTGGTTCCCTCCGCCGATCGGCACCCTCAGTTAGCTCAATGCCTCGACAATAGTCGAGAATACGGATAGCGACAGAAGTCGCGAATCCAATCTGAGCGATCTAGCGACTGAAGATGGAGCCTACGGTTCCGGATCTAAAAGTTTGTGGGAGCAGCAGCTTCCCCAACCACTTCATGTGTGCCGTCATCAACGCGGGCGACTCCTCCGCCAATCGGGACAACACGGGCAACGGTGGCAATGGAACCGACCTGCCAAACGGCGGCATACCTAATGGCAGACCACCCAAAGGCGGACCACCCAACGGCAGCCCCACTAACGGCGCCCCATTAACAACAGAGGGGCAGCCGAACCCCCACCATGGTGAACGAGCAAATTGGCGAATGGGTCGTGATCAGGCTCAACGATCTCGAGTGGGCCTGCTGCCGAGAAGCCCTACGAGGCCACCCTCTGCCCTTCGGCTCCCCGCAAGAACTGTTGATGGGCTACCATTGGCTCATGAAAGAGGGATACAAACGCCAACTGCAAACAATCGTGCAACTCGAGGCACGTAAAAAGGCGGCAGACGAGTCGAGCCTCCGACGAGCTAGGCTCTCCTCCCATGGAGGATCCTCCTCCAAGTGCAACGAGTACATCACTAACAAGAGGCGATCTCGACTGGCCCACCTCACTGAACAAGAGCGTGTAGAAGCTGCAAAGGTCCTCGACTTCGACTCCATGACGGTGGATACGCGTGGCAACGTGCTTCCAAAAACGCCGCAAGCTGCGGTAACGGCGGCCGCCATGTACCTCCTCAACAACTAGCCACCAGCTGGAGATCCTCGAGCTGCCATTCACCGATCTACGATCACAGGTTTGGTGTTAATCGAGGCCGCTCTCTCCAAAGAGCCAACACTGGAGCCGAAGAAAGGCAAGGCTCTGGCAAAATGCTACTCCTCGCCCTCATCCAGCGACTACAGTCACGACCTGTCTCGACGCTGCCGCTCACGGTGACACGACCACGACTACGACGCGCGTGATGACATCACGTAGCGCAAGATCAAAAAGTCAACGGCGCGATGTGCCCGGTCGACTGACTCAGAAGACGAAGATGTGGAGCTCTGTGGCACTAGATGCTTCAGCAGGGCCATCAGGTAAAAGCGAATGCCCAAGGGGTTTAAGCTCCCATCAGAGAACTCAAAGTTTGACGGTCTGCAGGACCTGAAAATTTGGTTAGAGGACCATATCTCCTCCGTCAGGCTCCACGGCGAGAGTCGAAGCACGGCCATGCAATGCCTGCAGCTATAGCTACAGGGCGCCGCCCGGGCATGGCTCAACAACTTCCCACGCAGATCCATTCGCAGTTGGGAAGAGTTGGTCTACAGCTTTGTGCGCAACTTCAAGGGCACCTACAAAAGGCCCACGTCAATCGAAGAGCTGAGGTGCTGCCAACAAAGGTCGGGCGAATCGCTACGGTCGTACATCCAGAGGTGGTCCATCATCAAGAACTCCACAGAAAATATCTCGAAGGATCACGCAATCGACGCATTCAACGGCGGAGTTCGCCGCATAGAACTCAGGGAGGAGCTGGGCCGCTCGAAGCCCAAAACCATTGACCACCTGATGGAAATCACGAATCGGTGGGCAGATGGAGAAGATTCGGTGAAAAATCGTGTTCACTCCGATGATGAAGCAGAACTCGAGCGCAGACGCGATCGTCGAAGCAAGCGTCGAATGTGCATCTACGATGACAGCGATGACGTTAACATGGTCGCAGCCGGCTACACCGACAGATGCAACGACAACCACAATAGCGGCTAGCGCAGTGGTGGACACCGCGACTCTGAGAAAACCATGCAAGTATGGCAGCGCCGCACTCGTGACGAGGCACCCGCAACATCCATTGAGGATAAGCTATCCGGGCCATGCATGGTGCACTTCTACATCGATAAGCATGACAGCAAAAAGAAATCCAGCCACCTCCTCAAGGACTGTCGCGAGCTTCTCAAACTTCATGACGGTCTGGCTCGGATGAATCGCGACGTAGTCAACAGGGGCTACGGAGCCGCCCTAGGCGCTGTGGCACATGGAGCTCCTCCACCACCACCCGGACCACTGCCAAACGCAGCTGTGCCTGACCAGCACCACGGAGGCGAACCGTACCCACGGGCCATGGGTACCATGATGTTCCAAAAGGGCCGCCCCTCTAATTGGGTGCAAAAGGCCATTACTCGCCAAGTGAATTGCGTGACAAACTCACCACCATCCACCACTGAGTACCTCAGTGGAAGCGACTCCTTCATCACCTTCGACAAGCGCGATCATCCGCGCCAAGTACCTCGTCCAGGCCATTGTCCCCTCGTACGCGAGGCACAAATTGGAGGCTTCGACATGAGCCGCATCTTCATGGACGGCGGAAGCAGCATCAACCTTATGTTTGCGAGTACCTTGCGAGCAATAAGATTCCTCTGACCTGCCTAGAGGCCTCGGACACAACATTCCACGGCATCATCCCAGGAAAGGGCGTATATCCCCATGGCAAAATCAACCTCAACATCATCTTCGGCATGCCGAAAAACTTTCTACGCGAGCGCATCGACTGGCCCTCACAATACCACTACATCCTCGGATGTGTCACGTTCGCTAGGTTCGTGGCAGTGCCACACTACGCCTATCTACATATGAAAATGCCAGGCCCTAACGGCGTCATCACAATCAACGGGAGCTTCGAGAGGTCCGATAGTTGCGACAGGGAATTCAACAGAATTTCCCAGTCCTTTGGCATGCAGGAGGAACTCGCAAGACTGAAGGAGTCGATAGACAATAGTCTCCCTCCCCTGAGCCGGCCAAGTTCACCTGACCTGTCCTTCGACTCATCGGTGCACAAAAAGAAAGTACAGGTCCACCCATCGGATCCCGCCAAGACGGCCCTCATCGTCAACAACTTGAGTCCCGCATAGGAACTCGCGCTTGTTGAATTCCTCCGTGAGCACTGGGAAATCTTTGCCCGGTGTCCAGCGGACATGCCAGGAGTTCCCAGGGAATTCGCCGAGCACGCACTCAATGTCAACTCAGACGCAAGGCCAGTCAAACAAACAATTCGGCGACTGTCTGAGCCAAGAGCAAAAGTAGTCGAAATGGAGATCAACAGACTCCTCAACGCCAAATTCATACGCGAGATCAAGGAAAGTACTTGGCTCGCCAACACGGTGCTAGTACCAAAAAAGGACACGGATATCCTATAGATGTGCGTGGATTTCACCTCTCTGAATAAGCACTGCCCAAAGGACCACTTCCTGCTGCCACAAATCGACCAGATCATCGACTCCACCACGGGATGTGAGCGCATCTTCTTCCTCGACGCCTACTCAGGCTACAATCATATTCGAATGAAGGAGGAGGATCAAGACAAAACTGTGTTTACAACGCCTTTTGGTGTGTTCTGCTATAACACAATGCCCTTCGGGCTAAAAAAAACGCAGGAGCCAGCTACCAGCGGTGCATGCAGGCTTGCCTCAAGAACCAACTTGGTCGCAACATCCAAGTCTACGTTGACGACATCGTAATCAAGACCAAAGAGGAAGCTTCACTAATCGAGGATTTACGCGAAACCTTCGCCAACCTCGACCGCTACCGGATCAAGCTCAATCTGGACAAGTGTGCCTTCGGCGTACCATCTGGGCAACTACTCGGGTATCTCATCTCCGTGAGAGGGATCGAGGCGAACCCGAAGAAAATAAAATCCATACCGGCCATGGTGAAGCCAAAGAACATAAGAGGTGTCCAGCAGCTGGCTGGGCGAATTGCATTGCTCAGTCGATTCATCAGTCGAATGGGCAAAAAGGCACTGCCCTTCTACTAACTTCTCCGCAAAGCTAACAAGTTTGAGTGGACCAACGAGGCACAGGAAGGATTCGAAGACCTCAAGCGCCTATTGTCCACCTCACTAGTACTGGTGACCCCACGCGAAAGGGAACCACTGTTGCTATACATCTCCGCCACCAACCAGGTGGTCAGCACGGTGCTCGTGGTAGAACGAGCCGAGGAAAACAAGGTCCATGGGGTACAACACCCAATCTACTACCTCATCGAGGTACGCATGCCAACAAAGCAGCGGTACCCGCACTACCAGAAGCTGGCGTACGGCGTCTTCATGACAGCCCGGCGACTGCGTCACTACTTCTAGGAACACCCAATCGTGGTAGTCAACGACGCCCCGCTTGGGCATATCCTCAACAATCCCGACGCCACCGGACGAGTCGCGTTTTGGGGGATCGAACTGTCTCCACAAGACATTACATATGAAAAACGTGATGCAATCAAGTCACAAGTTCTCCCTGACTTCCTCATGCACTGGATGGAGAACTAGCTCCCTGAAAAACCAGATATGTCCTACCTCTGGACAATGCACTTCGACGGATCCAAGCGAAAGGATGGAGCTGGCGCAGGTGTCATACTGACATCGCCCCAGGGAGACAAGCTGAAATATATTCTACGAATGCAGTTCACCACCTCCAACGATGAAGCTGAATACGAAGCCTTGCTATGCGGGATGAGGATGGCAAAAGCCTGCGGCGCCAAGAGGCTCATAATATACGGCGACTCCAAGCTGGTCGTCAACCAGAAAATGCACGAGTGTGATGCACTGAACGATAATATGATCGCCTACCGCGACCTCTACGACACACTCGAAGGAGACTTTGACGGTTGCGAGTTGCGGCACATAGGCCACGAAAGCAATGAAGAGGCAGACGCACTCGCCAACATTGGATCTACCTGCGCCCCCATACCACCTGGGGTATTTCTCGACCGCATTTTCGAACGCTCCATCAAGCCAAAGGCTGTAGAGAAGAAAACAAGCGCAACAAAGGACTCGGGGTCTGTGCCGCCCAATGAGCCAATGGCACTCGATGACCTAGAGCTCGATACAGGACTCGAAGGACCGATGAGTGTCATGATGATCGAGCCATCTTGGACACAACCATACATCACATACCTTCTTAGCAAGAGGCTACCGGACGATCTGACTGACGCACGTCACATCGCGCGGCGATCCAAGGCATTCGCTGTTATCAACGGCGAACTATACAAGCGCAGCATCATAGAAGTACTCCAACGATGCGTCTCCAACACCGATGGAAGAGCCGTTCTCCTCGACATCCATGAGGGGACTTGCGGGCACCACGCCGGCAGTCGCGCCCTCGTCGCCAAAGCTCTACGAGCTGGATTCTACTGGCCTACGGCCATGCGTGACGCCAAGGACATCGTCCAAAATGCAACGCTTGCCAGCGATTCGCGGACAAGCCACACGCACCTGGCGTAGAGCTCCGGCCAATTCTATTGGCCTGGCCCTTCGTGCAATGGGGACTCGACATGGTCAGCATGCTCCCAAAGTCCTCGCGAGGAGGCTACGTTTACCTCCTGGTCGCATTTGACAGATTCACCAAGTGGATAGAGGCCATGCCAGTGACTAACCAGTCAGGATACAATGCGGTCAAGTTCTTTGAGTCCATCGTCTATCGCTTCGGAGTACCACACAGCATCATCACGAACAACGGGACGAACTTCACATCCAAGGAGTTCCAAGAATTCTGCGAGAATCTGGGAATCAACGTAAGCTATGCCTTCGTAGCACATCCACAGACCAACGGTCAGGTCGAAAAAGCCAACGGGCTTGTCTATGGCAGCACCAAGAAGCGACTCCTCAGGCCACTCGCACAAGCCGCAGGCTGCTGGCCAGACGAGCTACAGTCGGTACTCTAGAGCCTACGCACAACTCCAAACAGTGCCACGGGGTACACTCCGTTCGTCATGGTGCATGGTGCTGAAGTGGTGCTACCTGCGGAGGTACGATACAAAGCACCGCGAGTGGTCGCTTACAGCGAGCAGGAATCAACTCTTGCACTCGAAGACTCCATCGACCTCCTTGACGAGGCACGAGAAATCGCCGCGGAAAGATCAACGATCTACCAGCAGAACCTGCGCAACTACCACAGAAGAAGGCTACGCCCTAGGTCCTTCGTCGAAGGAGACCTGGTCCTGTGTCTGAAACAGTAAGGGCATCTCAAGCTCGAGTCCCCCTAGGAGGGACCATACGTGATTACAGAAGTAATCCCAGGTGGCGCCTATCGCCTTAAAGATTTCGAGACAGGAGTCGCGTACTCTAACCCCTGGAACGTCGCGTAGCTGCGGCGCTTCTACCCTTAGTTGTCTTTTATTTTTTACATTGCAAATAAGGCTACTTAGCCACACATTGTACCCCGTACTATCCTGCGAATAAATAAAGCTAAGTGCCCCAAAACTCTGTGTTCTTTTACTTTTTGCAAATTATCCACTCGGGGGTTGCGCCACCCTATACACACTTGTTCTACGAACCAACGCAGTATCCTGAGTAGCTGACGCACTAATCAAACCCTTGACAAACACCAACCCAGTTGCAACGCACCTGACAGGTTGGCAAGGTGCTAAGATAAACACAAGTTAGGCTAACGAAAAGGAATCGCATACTGCAACACACTCGCAAAACATACACGCTAAACAAGCTCTTTATATACATCAATGTAAATCAATTATACACAGCATATATATATATATATATATGAACTTTACAACACTGGTGCAACTATGTGCAGGATACAAACTAATCTACTATTGCAATAAAGGAACGTTTGTCTGCTCCTCGAAGAAGTCGACGATTTCCTCCAATGGGCGATCCACCGCCTGATAGTGAGGAACCATGTTCTAGGTCAAACCTGCTGGTGGCGCTGGAGGTCCGACAGCAACCGCTGCAACATCCACATCAGGCATGTGCAGTCGCACCAGTGACAGAGCAGCCTTGGCACCAACCACTAACTATTGTCGTACACACTTGCGGACTACACTCAAGTCTCGAAATTTGGCAAGAAGGGCTAGTAGGCTCGATGGAACAGCGTCTAGCAGGAACATCGTTTGATAAATATTCCTCAAGCACGATTGTGACTTCTTCAGGAAGTGAAGCACTCGCAAAGAACAATCCTGCAGGGTCGCAAGCGCGATTGCATGATCATGATCCACCCAGAAGTACCCACTCTCCTAAAGCTGCTCTTGGGTCAGATCATTCATGCGGATGGCAATCCTGTCCTTCTCATCTTGCGGATGGCGTGCACTGACAACTATACCAAGCAAAGGAAAAAGTATGAAGACAACGAACTACTGCGAGTGGCTACAAGAAAAGATAAGAAAGTAGAAAGCTAACACTTGAATTGGTCGCCCAGCTGCGTCACCTCCCCTAGCAGGTATTGCTCTCGGGCGACGGCGTTCTCCGCCCTCGACTTCCATACATCCATGTTACCATGGAGCATAGGCAGTTCGCGCTCCAACTGCTTCACGCGGTCATGGAGTCGCGAGAGCAGAGACAGCTCATCCACCCTTGAGCGCAACTGCACCAAAGTATCATCAGTGGATGGCATATTCCGAGGTTCACTCGAAGGACCACTCGATGTGCCCTATCACAAGTCAAGCAAGATATAATAAGAAGACTAAGGCGATGCATGGACAAAAGACTCGAGTGCATTCAGGCATAATAAAGTATCAACAGATACACTCGCCAAAGGCATGTTCCAGACAAAAGAGACAGTCTATTAACTATTATAGACATGACTACAAAGGAGCAATTGGCTTCTTCGACTTAGACTTCGGTTTTGGGGGGCTCATCGAGTCTGTGGCAGTATCAGATGCCATAGACTTCCTGCCGGCCCCTGACGTCGCAGCCTTCGCCGCCTTCTTGGCTCGCTGCAGTTCCTCAGAGTACTTCACAACTGTGTTGATTATCTGTGGCCCGTACTTGCCACAGGCAGCTGCGAAAGGAGCAAAGACTACCTGTTGGCCATCTGCGCTGACAGGCATTGCCTTGGAGACCGCAACAGGATCAAACTCGACTTCATGGGCTTGAACCATCATGTGTGACATCGAAGCGCCTGCCGCACGGAGTGAGTTTTTGAAGCTTGCAGGAATGCCTCTAGCAAGGGACTCCATCAGATCATCTACATTTTTTATTAACTCATCTTTGGGTGCTAGCTCCTCACAAAGGCGACTGAGAATGCCCTTGGCCTTGGTGAGCGTCCCCTGAACGGAAGCACTACGATCTTCGACTGCCGAGATGGCACCTGCCAAGGCGTCATCACGGTGGAGTGCCTGGGCGTCAAAACTCATACCGCTGGCATCTACACAAGAATCAAGCATTGGCACAAAAGTCAGCACAACAACAAATTCGAAAGAAGGGACATGACAAAAATCTAGACGAGGGAATACCTGAAAGAGCCTTGGGAATCAAGAAAAGTTGTTCTTCGAACAACTTCTAGCTATCTACGATGGAGGCGTGCAAATCCTCTTCATGTTTCCGCGATTCGTCATGTGCTGCGACTGCCTCATCATGACTCTTCACCGCTACGGCGAGCGCCTTTTCAAGGGAAGCAGCGTCGTGAAGGAGTGCATTATGCTCAGCTATGAAACAAATAAAGATAGACCGGCAGTCGAATATATCATAAGGATGAATAAGAGGAAGCAAAAAACACTCACTTTCAACCACGCGATGGCGATTGTTTAGCATTGGATGCTGGCGACCCATCGCAAGCACCTGCTCCGCCAAGCGAGCATCTTCCTTCACAATAAAATGCGACAGAAGAAACAGCAAAAGATCAGCAGATGGTATGAATGATACATTCGACTGCAAAAATCAGACGAAGCAACATTACACATACGTGATCCTCCAGTGACTTCGAAGTTGATTAACCCGCAGTCGTCCGGACAACCATCTGATGCTCCACATCATGTGGAGAACTTGATGAATCATGCCCGAAGTGGGCTGCCAATGGAGGAGAAGGAGTCCGCTCAGCCGTTTTCTTGGCCTTGGAGGTCGCGACTCCAGAATCTTTCAAAAATTTGACGTCGCTAGAAGATGACGACTCTGGCTAACTGCAGAACAAAACCAACATCAAGAGAATGCAACTCCAAAGAAGAACCAGAAAGAAGACTCATATACTTACCAATCAAACTTGTCAAAATGGAAGGTTTGGTCCCCCGACTCCGACGATGACTCCTTCGACAGCCGCATCTTCTTGCGGGAAAAGACGGCGCCATAGCACTCACAGGAACGGCGGGTATCGGCGACTCTGTGCCAATAGTTGCTCCTTCTGAAGTCGAAGGAGATGATGCATCTGAATCCTTGCTACGCGAACGCTTGCGAGTGTCCGAACTGCTCAACTCGGGGGCTTCCTCCTCCACATCAGATGGGACGATCGACTCCGACTCGTCCTCTTACAAGGCTTCACGAAGAATAACCCCCTCAGGAAGAGGGGGCATACAGGGTGACACCCTCCAATCCTCCATACAGGAATCAAGTCAGCACAAGTCAAGGAAAAAGAAGCATTCGACAAACAAAGCTACTTCGTAGCACAACTGTACCTCCGGAAGAGGATTAGTAGCATCGAATGGAGGTACGACTGGTTCACTGGGGAGCACATCCTTGGCGGTGTACTTGGCGAGCAGTCGCACCCTCTTATCTACTTCACTCGTGGAAATGCCATCGGCAGATACGCGAGTGACATCATCCATGCCAGCCCATTGGAACATAGGGTAGACTCTGGCCTGCAGGGGCTGGACGCGACGGCGCAACCACGTGCGAATAAGGGAGCATCCTCCCTCTTCTTTACCCATGCGACTCTCGAGGTTGCAGACGCGCTCGTACATGACATCTATCTCCGCGGACTCGCCAGGCATCACTAAGTTCTTCCAGGAGCGCCTCCTCTTGCATGGCATCGTGGGATCGAAAGGCGCGAGTCCGAAGTGGTCTCCGTCAGCCTTCTGGTCGCGGATGTAGAACCACTTGTCCCTCCACCCTTGGACGGATGCCATGAGTTTGATGTCGAAGTACGTGACGGAGGAGTCGATGTGGATACCGCAGCCTCCTACATCGTAGACTACGGAGCCAGACGCCGACTGACGCTCAGCTGGAAGAGACGTTTGAAGAGACCAAAGTGTGGCTCGATTCCGAGCCAGCACTCGCAAAGTGTAATGTAGCAAGCTACATGGAGGGATGGAGTTGGGGGACAGCTGATGTAGCTGGAGCCCATAGAAACAAAGAAGGCCCCTGAAGAAAGGATGCAGGGGCAGCGAGAGACCGCGGATGATGAACGCTAGGAACATCACCCGGAAACCGGTAGGAGGGAAAGGGGTTACCTCACCACCTGGGACTCGCGAGTCAGCGACCGCGGGGGACAGAACTCCGTCTTGGCGCAGGATATGGAGCTTAGATGACTTGATCACGGACGCGCCATTAGTGACGTGAGTGCCCATGCCGTTCTTCTTCCCGGCAATGGCAGTACTGGTGCCTACAACGGTGGAGCCGCCCTTCTTCTTGGCAGAAACAGTGGCGGTGGCGGATTCAGCCACGACACCTCCTTTCTTCTTCCCCATCTTACGGTGGCGATGCGACCAAAGGAAGTAACTAGGGAATACGCGGAGCTGGTCCAGTGCCACGAGGAAGATGAACTCTAGGAAGCAGAGGAGCAGCAGCAATGGCGACGGAGGCAAAGGCATAGAAAAGAGTAGATGGGAAAATTACTGTCGTAGCACTGCTACTTACCCTCCTAGAAGATGCCATCCAACGGTCAGCAAAAAACCTATCACACGCGTGGCGTCCATCGTGATCAACACATGTAGGACCTGAAGCATGAACCGTCCCCCTCTACCCCCATTACGCGCGGAAATCAAGGACACGCAGTTAAAATAAAGATTACGCACGCCCGGTCAAGTCAGAGTCAGAAAATGGGACCCACCGCTCGTCACGTCCCATCAAACCCGCTCACGCGGGCAACTGAGCTCATCACATCGTCAGCACTGATGTCATCCAAAATTGAGCAGCAGAAGACTTTGACTACTTTAGTCCTTGCTCGAGTCTTCGACTCCACCAAGCACTCGGGGGCTACTCCCATAGGGAGCGCTGGTCTCGCACCCTATGATTTTTCTTTTTTCTCTTCTGCAGGAACATGGACATTCAAAGCATACCCAATCACTCGAATCCGCGATTCGACTATGGACATGGGTTACTCCCATAGGGAGCGCCAGAAATAAATTCAGCTGAAACAAGCAAACAAAAGACGACAACAGTCGCAAAAGTTCTTTAGTCCCTACCTGAGTCTTCGACTCAACCAGGCACTCTGGGGCTACTCCCATGGGGAGCGCTGATCGTGCACCCTATGATTATTTGTACATCGTACTGTGTGTCGACAACATCCACACTCGAAGTTTATGGCGACACCGCGTCATAATTTTTCCCAACAAAGAAATTGCGTCTCCTGGGTCACCCGAATCATCTCCGCAATGATAAATTTTGGATGCCACGCTTGTAGCGTGAATATAAGACCTGAATAAGGCCTCGCAACGCATTCGCTGCGCTCTACCAGAAATATATCCGTGCCTACAGGTACGATGAACACGCCTTGACGGACGCGTCGAGTGCTCACACCCATATACTGGAATTCGACTCCTGTAAGACCTCCGTGGCTTGCGTCGAATTACACCAGCACTTTTCCGAATTCGAGTCCAGGGACTCGAGTTTAAGTAGATTGCGTTGTTTTACCCTAAGGTAGTTAACTGATACCGATACATCGGTAAATCAGGCATGCACATCAACAATCCCTATGACACAAACCGAGCAGTTGAAAAAACATACTCAGTCATGCACTCAAAAGGCTTCATAAAGTCCCTAGTCGAATCTGCGATTCCACTGGGCACTCGGGGGCTACTGACATGGGTATACCCTACAGGTACTCGAGCTTGGTATATACAACTTGAATATAGTGGAAGCCCACGGTGTCGCAAAGGCCCAAATGGAGAACTCGAGTAACCTACGGACTCTCGGTTGCTTGCGGAACAAGAAGAAGTTAAAGATAGAAAGTTTAAAGGGAAACCCTTACCAGTAAACCGACTCGACCCGTTACCCGAGACCTAGCCTATCTATATAAAGGCTAGGAGGGGGCGGCGATGAGGACACGCGCAACCCTAGTTTCCACAACCCTCGCCAGATTGCATCTACGCACCATTATAATCTTCGATTCCTCTGTTAATTCCACGAGAAGACAAGCAGGAGTAAGGACCTCTACGAGGCCTGAACCCGGGTAAATCTTCGAGTCCCCTTGTGTGCTTGTTTGCTAGTCGATTAATGCTGCTAGCGATCCCTTCTTCTCCAAAACCCAAGTCCATAACAATGGGCATTGATGAGTTAAACCCTCGTTAGAAATATAATGCATAAACTTGCGTATACAAAAATTATACACCTTTGAACTCTTTGAAATCGCAGTCAGGTCGTGATTATGTTGTGCTAAGAAAATCCTGATCATTTATCATTTCTATGGAGTGAAATATAATGCACAAACTTGCGTATACAAAAATTATACACCTTTGAACTCTTTGAAATCACACTTAATACATGATAATATTGTCCTAAGAAAATCTTGAGACATTACCATTTCCATGGAGTGAAATATAATGCATAAACTTGCGTATAAAAAAATTATACACCTTTGAACTCTTTGAAATCGCACTTAATACGTGATAATGTTGTGCTAAGAAAATCTTGAGACATTACCATTTCCACGGAGTGAAATATAATGCATAAACTTGCATTTACAAAAATTATACACCTTTGAACTCTTTGAAATCGCACTTAATATGTGATAATGTTGTTCTAAGAATATCTTGAGACGTTACCATTTCCATGGCGTGAAATATAATGCATAAATTATACACCTTCGAACATGTTCCCTTCAAATTATATTCAAGTTCATTTGTTTATGGAGTTAAAGTAACGGTGGCATACTCGTTATTTTGCACAGATAGAGGGGTGCCCCGGATAGATATAGGGGTTATCCTGTCCGCTAGATCACAAAGGATCAACAGTTGGTGGGCACGATCCGTGTGACAACTGTCCCGACCAATCAGAGCGTAGCAGCGAAGATGAGCACATGTGCGAGAGATGGATACAAAGAGAGGGGAATACTGAGTAGCACTTAAGAACCAAGGGCAAAACTGAGTAGAACAGAAAAACCAAGGGCAAGACTGACAAAGGGATTCAAATAGAAAATAGAAAAAGATTTAAATATGGGAAATGTGTCTTTTATACAATAAAATACATCTTGGTATACATCAAACTATTTGCAATTCAAATATACACCAGTTTGACAATTATTGCCTCATTCAGACAAACTATGTTTTGGGGAGGGATGTTTTGGGAAGAGGCTTGAGTAGAAATCCATGAACCTTCGTAGATAGTAGGTGATTTGAGAACTGGTGATTTAGTTTAAAACTTGGTTTATATACATTTCTTATGGTGGCAGGTCACATAATAAGACTCCCTGGGTAGATGCCACTATGTTTTGCTCTTTTTGAATTTGTTGTGCATAAAATGACTCCATTAGCTAGCTAAAACCTATTCGTTGACTCTCTGTTGACCAGCAACTGGAGGGTAAAACTGAGTATATTGCACACGGTAGTGTTAGTACTGGAGGGAAAAGCTGAGTAGAACCAAACTGCCAGTGTTACACTCGAGGGTAAACCTGAGTACAACTAAGTCTCCAGGGTTAGACACGAGGGGAAAAACATGACTCATGGTACGCGTGTGCGGTGCACGGGGCGGTAGCGGAAACATGTGGCTGTACATGGTGCAGTAACGTACGCGGTTACACGATGCACAGTAGTGCAACGAAACGTCGCTTCCCTTCTCCTTTAATAGAGGCCTCCCCACTCTCACTCATCACTCACTCGCTCACTCAACCGTCTCCACTGTCCCATCACCTTCTACAAACCTGGCCCCCAAGAAAACTCCAACCATGCCGGTGATGGAGAAGAACGGTGCAGTGTCCATCGGCGCCTCCAAGGCCGCCGGCGAGGAGGCCCCCGTCCACATACAGGCCCCCGTCCCCGTACCCGCATCCGTCGTAGCCACATACAGGCCCCCGTCCCCGTACCTGATCCCGCTCGGCTGGGACCCCTATGAGGAGGTTGTTTACATAAGGCCGGAGAACCCCTACGACACCAGTATCACCGACCCATGGTCGGAGGTAACCAGGGTTTTCTCCCCTTCCCTTGTTCTTCCCCTGTTCCCATCGTTGGATGCTAGATCGTATGTTATTAGGAACCAGCTGTTCGTATTTTTACAGTAGCTAATCATCTTGTGTTAGATCTCGTATTTCGATGAATCCCCCTTTTCGTATTTGAACCCCCCTGTTCGTAGTTGGGATCAGTATTCGATTTGATTTGAGATTTGGGGAATAATCAGGAGATCTCAATCGGTTAATTTATGAAAATAATCAAAGTATCTCAATTATGTCCTTATTGCACTCTATTGTTTTTCCAGCAGGAGGATAGTAGCGACGTCCGCAGCGACGATGAGTCCAAGGACACCAAGACTCGTCATGTGCTGAGGAGGCTGATGTCCGGCCAGTACAACAACTTCTTCGTCGGCGACATGTACAGGTGTCCCTTCTGCCCCACCAGGAAACTCTGTGCCACAGACTTCAACTCCCTCATGAAGCATGCCGAGGACGTGAGGACCTGCGACAAGTCTGTGAACGTCCACGGCTTCATAGCCAAGCACCAGTCGCTCGGTATTCACCTCCGGAACCTCCATAAGGTGGCTATCGAGGAGGGTCGCATGCCCCGATCAAGCCCAAGGTGCCCAAGGTCAAGGGACTGGGTAGCAAGAAGTGGAGGAGGCGTCAGAGGGAGGAGGCGGAGGCCCTCCTAGTAGAGGCCATGAGGGGCCACTAATCTGCTGCTGCTGCTGTTGTAAAGTAGCTTCTTTTGTTGTGTATGTATTGAACTTGTCCGCTGCTGCTGCTGAGCAGCCTAATTGTCGAACCTCGTTAAGTACCGTACTATATAACCTATATTAGCTGCTTTATCTACATCTGCTCTGTTTACTGAATTTATTTATGGTGCTGGTTAGTTTTGTTGCTCTAGATTTTCTAACAGATTGGGGAAAAACGAGGGCAAAAGGAACAATGAATGAAGAGAGAGGCTGCTCTAGATTCGCTACCTTTTTGGGCAAAAAAACACAAATGTTAGCAAGAGAGAGGGGGAAAAGGCGCTCTTAAAAAGGCTAATACTAAAAATAACAAAAAAGAAAACTTCCAATTTAGGCGATAGAGTGCACGTAACCACCAAACGCGCCCCACATGGTCCCACACCACGTCCCCCATAATCAGCGAGAGATGGATGGTTGGTTCGCTGTGTATCCTAGCCCCACCTATAAGTATGTAACGGTCGAGGTGACGTAATGTAACGCTCAACGCACGACCCACCCCAACGCGGTCCCACCGGTCAGCATCTAATGGTCAAGCCTTTGACCTGACGACATCCCCCTGTCCGAGCGCATGTGAGGGTTTCGGAATGGAGGGAGCACAAAAGTGAGGAAAAACTAAGCAGCTAGGGAAAACTGAGTACAACTAACGAACCATGGGCACGAAAATTGAAATCCCTTAAAAAAATAGGCCGTTCTTCCTCTATTTTAGGGATCCAAGTCAGGGAGAGTGATTATCTACCACACGTATGAAAATGCAGATCTCCAATACAAGAATGTTTGTTTAACATAACAACAAACAAATGTCTGATGTATCTCTGATTCAAGCATGTGAAAATGGTGTGCAACTATGGTCTACTAATTATTTAGGTGTCGGCACAGACTCTTCTACAGGTAGCACTAACTAAATGGTAGTACTAATTCAGATCAAATAGAAAGTATGCTGTGAAATAAATACTCCTACTACAGCATACTATCAAAACACAAACACCAGCTAAAGTATATGTACAACACATAAAACAATATGTCATCACGCATACACTACTATATACAGAACACCATTTCATCATATAAAACAATGTTTTATCAGACACACATAGGCCCCCAAAACGAATAGACAACTCTAATATTCCAGCCCCTGCCACTATGACTGCAACACAAACAAAGGTACCGCCACAGTTCCATCATCTACCAAAACAAACAAACATCAGACTGCAGCTCCAAATAACACAACCTGGGAAAACACATGCTTTCCCAAACAAGCCTTACTTGTTCATCCGAGTGTTATTTTCATCTCCTTGATGTTGCAGTCTAAATCAGCTGTGTTGCTGATAGGACTTCCTTTTCGTATCTTTGATTTAGCACTCCGAATCACGTCGGTTGCTGAAGGAAATGAACAAAATGATCGGCAGGATCATAGGTGTACAAAAATGCAAGGGTTGCACATGAATGACTGCACTAACCAGGTGTCATAATGTAGGGATGTAAAGTACACCAACGTTTACAAGATCTGAACTTCTTAGACTTCATGCTGCTGAGATCTAATTCGAATACTCCCTTCTTCGCACATATAACCAACATTTCTCTATCCTCAAATGCGCAGCGTAACCTTACCGCATCTTTCCCACCATATGCCCATGATTTCTCAAGGACAAGGAGAGTATCCAACTCAACCTTTATATGAGGCACCCAAGCTTCCCATTTTCCTGTTGATGATCTTGCACTGGACCACATGTTTAGAGTGAAGTATCTTATAAACACAAGGGCAACATCTACATTATGCCCCTTAGAGATGACAAAATTGCATCTGGAAATATCATGTGTCTCATGGGGGCACTCAAGATAACACAGTTTTGTTGTCACGGTGTCAAAGGCAATTATATACCTAGAGTTCATTGTTGGTCAGTACAAAATGTCCCCTGTGAGAGTTGACGGCATGCGATCAATCTTAGCCAGCATCTCAGCAGGTTCAATCTAGTCCTCCCATTTTTCTAACTTTGATGAGTACCTCTACAACAGTGTTTGGTTACCATTGGTTACTATCCAATCAACCCTAAAATTGCTGCAACAGTGTGAACAAAATTGCCCATGATTTCTCAAACAGAGAATTGTGCCGCTATCATACCCATGTCTCCGCCAAATTGGTGGTTTTGGTATCACTGTTTCACTTCCACTGATTGGATCCCATGCCTTTATCATGTTAGACCCTTGCGGATAATGAAGTAGCACCCTACCATTGTGACATCCGAGTACATGTGGTTTGTAGGCTTTATGTACTTCCACCAGCCTGTTCAGCTTCTGGAAGATGGATTGGTTAAGATTATGATCTGTTAAGAATCGAGCGTCCTCGGAGCTATTGGTGAAAAACCCAAGTAGAGGCATTCCTCTGTTGTGTGATAGGGTTAGCCTTCAAAATCGATGCTTCCCATAAAGTCCATCCAACATTTTTGGGTGACTGATGCCCTCAATATGCAGGATGGGTGCGGAGGAAGCCTGACAAGAATCTGACCAAATACATCACCTGGCAAGTCGTTGATTGTTGCATATGTTCTTCCACCGAAGTTGGTAGGATGATGCAAATATCACAAGTGCATCATCAGAATTAAGTAAACATCATAATGCACAATGCACAACCCTAAAAAAATTAAGTAAACACCACAATGCATCATACAATTTGACATGAAAATTTATCATCGAAATTTCCTAAACTGCACGCATCTGAAAAACTACCTAAAAAGCAGAGCCTGTCAACAAAATAACCTAAACAACACAAGGAATCAACCAGAGTAGTACGAAAGCACCACAAAATGCTTCATCATGTCGCGACTGGGCAAAGGGAATGAAGATTTTTTTAGGTCACCAGGGAGGACAAAAAGGCCCCCACCTGAATTTTCTGGTTTTATCATAAAGAAGGGGAGAAAAATGGACACAGCTTCAGTGACTTGGTGAACCCAAGTCCCACAGTGACTTGCCCTAGGATCCACCTTCCATCTTAGATCAAACATATGACAGTAGCTAATATTTTGATCTAAAAAGTAAAACTATTCTAAAAAATTGAGAAAAAATCAGTAAATCATCGGTGCCTAGGTTTGAATCCTGTGAAAGTTTCATCCCATTCGGATCACTAGTTTGTGATTAAATAGATTTTTATGTTCCCAGTACTACTAGTTTAAACTATTATCCACTTCGTCTAGAAAAACCCTGGAGCAGAATACACAGAAGAGGGAGGAAGTCAGGGAGACAAAATCCAACGCAGAACTTACAATGGGGTTGATGAGTTCTGAGAAGCTGGAGCAGGCGCCGCTGATGAATGAAGATCCACAGCCGTTGACACTAAAGAAGCACGACCACGAGCTAACGCATTCCTAGCATCCCACGCAGCCATCGCTTTAGCAGCGGCAGCCAACATAGTCGAATTCGTTCTAGCAGCATCCAACAAGGATTTCGACTGCGCATCCACCGCTTTCCAAGCATCACTCAACACTACCCAAGACTCCAATGCGGTACAAGCATCGGCCTCTACATCCGCTTCACATGTATCCCCTAGTGCTGCTTTAGCTTCCACCTCTACTTTAGAAGCATCCACCGACGCAGCAAATGCATCCGCCAACATTGATTCCATTTCCTGTAAATGCCACAATCTTATTTAGCTCGCAGTGCCCAAAAATAAATGCATTCTATCCTTGAGAAAGCCCGTAATGGCTGGAGGTTGGGGATGTACATACCAGCGAACGATGGTGCGGTGGTGTTCAATGGTGGAGTGGCGGGAACGGTCCGTTCGAGCGAGGGCATCTAGGCAGAGAAGATGATGATGGGGTCAAGGGGCACACAACTGAGCTTCCTCAAACTCGAAACTAACTTTCGCCCCACTATATATTTTTTGCGAACCTCGCTTTTTTTAGGCAAAACACTCGCTATATTAATAGTAGCAACCACATGACTGATACAAGTTTGTGCACTTGCGTTGCTCAGTTTCCCGCCTACAGACATCAAGTTTGTGCACTTATTCATGTGATACAATGAATTGATAGGTAAAATATTCCAGGTGGTAGAAGCCTGCCCTTTCTATGACATCAAGATCTAGAGTTCAAACATCGACCTGAAATTCCACAATCTACATCTATAAGCTTTGGTTTACTACCAGAAACATGCTAACAAATCACTCGCAACTGGCATTAACATCATCATTAACAGATCTCAGAAGGAAAAAAATGGAAAGATAAAAAACCACCGCAAGGTCAAATAAGATGACCGTTGTTGCCAAATATAGTAACATAAAGCCAGGTCCAATATATATGTCATAATAGTACATAAAATATATAGATTCATGGACACCACACATCAGCAGAGCAAAAAAATAGTTATAGTACCTGACTTAACAAACAGTCATCCTCACAAGAGACCCAAACCCTTCAAAAATGAAAGTAGAGTGGTCAATATGGTTTACAGATTTCCTCATCTTTTGAAGGATCAGGACTATATGGGTGTGGAGAATCTCGAATTTCTGTCAGGGTCTCATCTGCTTCTAGAGCCGAATTGAAAAGATTGTCAGCTCGCATTCCCACCTGTTCCAAGATCCGGTCATACACCTGGCTAATCAGCTCATCACCATCCACATCAGGCGAATCAGGAACTAAGTTGTCAGCCACGAACTTTTGAAAATTAACAGCAACATCATGAGCAACTGAAATTGATGTATTCCATCCTGCAGTCAAATCAACTATTCGCTTAGTGGATGTGCACACTTCTTCCTTTAGGCGCCTAATCTGTTTGTCCTGGTGTTTCACTTTCTCTTGAAGGCACGAAATCATGTGTCTATGAGCTTTGTATTTCTCTCAGAGACGGGCAATTGTCAAATCCTTGCAGTGACCAGCACCATTACACCATGAGAAATATGAGTAAGGTGGAAACTGCAGATAACAAATCCAAAATTAAACCAGATTCTCATTTCAAAAAAATTAAACCAAATTCTCGTTTCAAAAAAATACAAATTCAGCTGCACACATCGTGCAATCTCCACAGTGGTACCGCAAATGCCAAAGAACCATAGAGGCATATTTCCCAAACATGAGAAACAGAACCGACATGAAAAGGGCCATACTTCAGGGTTTGCCTTCTTAGCTAGCACATGTGCAGTCCTGGCCTTAGTAAGTGGCAACACATCAGAATGACTTCATTTCTGTAAATCATGATGCAACAAAAATGATCAGTATATTTTAGGGGACATTTTAAGTAAGAAAGCGCTCTTTATAAAAAAAATGTTTTCAGGGACAAAGCATAGGTTACTAAAATTCCAGCAAAACAGTTGGATACATAAAAACACTTGTCACTCGATAATGCCTCCTCCACGGGTGGGACATGTGCATGATGCTAAATGAAATGCAGCAAAACCAGTAAATTTTAGGAAAGAACACATCAACTTTGCAATGCAAAGAAGGATACGTGCATTAATCTGATGCCAAGGATTGGGAGTGTTCCCCTTTAACGAAAAATATAATTTAAAGAACTCAGCAATGCAGGACACCAGCAAACAACAATCTGTTTATGAATGATATGCAGCAAATTACATCTGCATCGCTCAGCAGAAGACCGTTCTGTGAAATAAAGCCAGGTTGTAAGCTTCCCATCCTCATAAGACTCTTCTTGGCAGCATATACTTACCTATTTTTAGTGGACCTTATAACTAATTCCATGGCTACATCCATGGTTATCCCAGCTTCCTAATGTGGCATATATATCTACTATTTCAAATAGCAATCACCTAAACAACTATCCGGATGGTTGCAGACTCACCGGAGATTGCACTAGTGCGATGGAAAGGTGGACGCGGCTGGGTAAAGAAGGTGTGCGATGGGGGAGGTGCACAAATGTGAAAAAAATGTAGCGATACTCGTATATAGATCGAGATAGCAGTAACACAAAAACCAGATCAATTAGTAGTAACAAAAAACTCCAGACAGGCTGTAAGTAGACTGTCAACTACTCCCATATTAATTAACCTAGTGTAATTTAACGTGGTAGTACCATGAGATGGTGAGTACTAGAAAACAAAAGGGGATTACTTAATTATTAGTGAAATCTACAGCCAGCCACCAAAAGCATCATGAGCATGCTAAATATCTAGATTGCAAACCATACTTGGTTAAGAACCTAATGTCCAGCTCTAATTACCCAAATCTAAGAGCATCTATCCTATTTACGACTGAGTGCAGTGAGTTGGAGACATCCATTAACTCTGCAGCCATCTCCTCGACATGCATCTCATGGCGCTCCTGCTCCTCCTCTTCGAGGTCATCGCGGATCTCGAGCTGTAACCACAACGACATCATCGTGCTGCAGTGAAGGTGAGTGTGGTAGATCTACCTAGTGGATGAACGTGCAGCGCTCACATTCGTAGTTGCAACCCAAGTACCTACGGCCGAAGTTCGTTCCCTCGAACGCGACGTGGCGATGGGGCTCCAGGGCGCAGTCGCACTAGAGATGGAGATCCGCATCGGTAACGATGCCGTACCACTCCACATCTAGCATCCGTGCCAGCATCTGAACCTAGGAAACATCGTCGATCAAGATGGGCAGAATAGAGAAAAAACCCAAAAGGAGAGAACCCATAAGCTGAATTCAAGAAAATAAACTAAGACCGTGAACTCTAGCATACTTACCCTAACCCGGTCGCCTTGCGCATCAAGATCCCCCGTCATTCGCCGGACTGGCATGACTGAATCCGCCGACATTGCTCGAAAAAAGAGCGCGCCTTCAAAGCCTAGCGCAAAGGCTTCATGGAGAAGGAAGAGGTAGGGGAACTCCGTATTGGATTTAACTCGACCACTGATAACTTGGGCCCGCGCTAGAGATCCCGTGGGCCCCCAAATATCACTCACCTAGTTTGACTTGCATTACATGGAGTACTTTTGGAAAACAGATCAAAACTCAATAAATAAACCAAAGGCCCCCCTCTCTTTTTGCAAAAACACATTACAAAATGGAAACACTCACAAATGCATACACACACTCACCCCTATGAATGCAGGTACGCACACCCTACACCTATGAGCACTTCAGAAAGACTAGATCTTGATACTGATCCCGTGGGGCTTGAGATTGATGGAGTCACCATAGGCACCTCGCTATATATTGACGGGTACGTCGCCTCTCACTACCCTCATAACCATCCTTCAAAGTCGAGCGCTGAGGCTTCGTGGTGAAGGAAGTGCTAGGGGGTCGGAGCTCACATTCGCTGGCTGCTATGGGATGTAATTGAATCACTAATAATGTGCCACCTGGTAGTGAGCCCATAGACCCTAGACACCAGTGAGCATTACAATTACTTTGGGAAAACCCAGCAAACCTTAATATAAACGGAAGGACCATCTCTCTCTTTTTTTCGAAAATTCACTACAAAACGCACATGCTCACAAATGCATACACACACTCACCCCTATGAATGCATGAACGCACATCCTACCCCTATGAGCACCTCCAAAAGATTGTGTCTTCAGACTGTTCGGTGGGGGGCTTGAGCTTGACGAAGTCACCATAGGCACCTCTCTATTGATGGGAACGTCGACTCCTACTGCCCTCGTGTAACATCCCAGCATTAGAGCTTAGAAATAAGCTGAGATGATGTGTGTGCATTGCATTCATGCATAGAAAATCTGGATAATTTTCGTGCTTTTAAATAAAACTTGCCAAAGTGATTGAAGCTTCTCTTAACTTGGTGGAACTGAAGTAGATCATCAAGTTGATTGCGATAAGTTTCAATATGACCTTTGCTAAAACCTTATCTTTGGGTAATATAATTTGATCTATGGGTAGATCAAATAGAACTAAGCTAAACCCACCACACATTTATGAAGGATCTTATCGAGATCATATCTGGGTATTCATTATAACAACTCTTGAATACTCTATTAAGTTTATAACTTAAGTAAAGAAACTTAATAACTAAACCTTGATATATTTTCTTGGGATATTTATTCCTACCATGAGAATCATGGTAGTTTCTAAACACTCACTCTTATCACAAATAGAGTAGAAAAGGAAATTGAGCCAAGACCATTCATCACATGCCCTTGTTGTCATATTAACATATGACATTCCTACCTAATCAAGTCCTAGTGTTAATTGATCATCAATGTTGAGTAAGCAATTCTTGACCTAGCACTTATTGATTGTTAGCTTTAACCTATTATAATGACCTTCCAAAGACCTTGAGTAAATTAATACGAAGGAGGAATTAGTTATAGTATAGTGTGCCCTCATCAAGGGAATGTGATCCTTAGTGGTGATCAAAACATTTGATATTAGAGGAGTTAACTCACTCATGAGTTAACTAGAAGGAGTATCTACACCCAAGAAGTAACTGGTACTTGAGGAGCTATGAGAAGGCTACTAGTATTATTACATCAAACAATAATCTTGTTAAGTCAAGTGGGTATAAACTTAGAATAGGATTTCTTAACAAGATAAGCCTATAGAGAGACTAGTACAAGTCTACTACTTAGTTGAGTGTAGATCTTGATCAGACAATTAGAAGCCTAAGCTTTGCTTGATCAAAGGTTGGTGGTCATTATTCTCAAGTCATTTGAGAATAGATGACCAACTGATAAAGAAGAGGTGTGAGTATAGCAAATTAGGAAAAACCCAAGTAAGATAAATCATCTAGCTTGAACATGAGAAGTCAAGCTAGAGTTTGATGAAGTATACAATATGAGCTGTATGGAGTATTGGAGGCATAGTAGTCTATCCAAGCTAATACAAGAACAATCTTGTATTATGGAGAGTAGTACCATACCTATTCTAGAGGATTGATATCACATGTGAGACAGAGAGAATTGTAATCTTGAAAGCCTTGGATGTAGATGCAAGGTGAATATAAAAGGAGTTAATGGATGGGGTTAGATATAGCTACATTGAGAAATTCATTAGTGGTAGCAAAGAAATGGAAGTTATATACTAGGAGAAGAATGAAGGAGTAATGTTGAAGTGGCATGACCATGTCATCATAGGATGATGGATATGGTGGAGTCAAATGATTGACTTATTCAGGAAGATTTATAGAGTATATTTAGGAAAGGAATTCCTTATCTAAAGATAACCTTATTGAGGTATTAAGGTAAGGATTCTTTAGAAGCCTTAACCAAGATCATATCAAATCATGATAAGACCCATGTCTACCTCTTTGTTTAAAATCCTAGAATAAAAAGGGAAGTTAAACCAATTCCTATTTTTAGGCAGCCAATGGATAATATCTCTTAGTCAAATGAAATGTCTAAGAGATAATTCTATTACCAGTTCAGAGAGTGTGTTGATAGGAGCCTTTCCCAGTTTGCTCTCCTAGACCTAATAAATCCTAGTCTCAAGGAATCATCAAGACCACATTAAGAAGTAATCTTTATAGCTCACTCTAAGATAAGATATCATTCAGGATTATAAATTTTGGATCAATCCTTAAACCTTGATTCCTAGAAACATTCACTAATAAACTTGAGGGTAGTGTATCCTCTAGGATCCATAGTTAGTGTGGTATTAGAAACCCTTAGTAATGTTGCTCGGCATTGAGATCACTTGTGTCACATGAATGATAATGGTTATACCCCATTATATAATAGACTTCTATCAAAACATAAATCACACTTAAGAAAGTAAGGAACAACTAGTTCAAGAAGTGATCCATGCCTACTTTAGATATAAGTAGAATGGTTATGAAGAAATTGTAATGGTTTTGGAATAAAAGAAATTCCAAACTTTAAAGAACCTTAAAATTTAAATCACCATGTTATTAACCATAAGATTTAATGCATATACATTAATCCCTAGATGATGCTAGGTATGAATAGCATTTTTATAGATATCATTAATCATCTTAAATCATTACCCTTACTATTATCATGGTGAAAACAGAATCATTCTTATAAAGCTTTCGGATAATAAACAAAATATTAAACCCTAAAGGAATAAATGTTGCCATCAATAAAATAGTTTCCAAATAGTTTAAATTTATGAAAAATCATGAAAAGTATAAGCACCACTTAGTCCACAAGATTCCTACAGTATTTAATGTGTTCCATGAAAATTCTGGATATTTAAATTCTTATGGAAATTCATATTTGAAAAGGTTTTACGAAAACAGGAAATAGGATAAGAAAAACAAAAGAAGTATGGGCAGCGGACTTGGCCCATGGCCAGAATGTTTCTACGTTAATCGTCGCCGCATGCGTGCCTCGCAACGTCCCACTTGCTTCGCCACGGCCCAGCAGCATCCCGGCCCAGATACCGATTCACGTCGTCTTCTTCGACGTCACAAGCTGCTCGCTTGAGATCGCGCCGCTGCCCGATGCCAATCACTGGCGTCAGCGAGGATCAACTGCCGCGATGGATCGTTGTTGCCTGGGAGGGGATAAGACCGCCACGACGATGCTCTCATCCTCATCCTCTCATTCCTTCTCTTGTGCTTGCTCTCTTTCTCTGAGATCCACCAGAGGCCGAAACCCTAGCTTCACGTCCACCTCAAATCACTGTGGCTCTAGTCTTTCCCGTTCCCTGGTGATTAAGCTAGGAGTACAGCCGTGTTCTTATTCATAAAATAGCTAGAACCGACTTGGGGTTCTCGAAATCGAGCCCCAAAGCTGCTTATTCCCGAGCTCCGACCGAGCGCCGCCGAGACCTTGCCATCACCTCCGTCCTCTACTAATTCATTTGAGGCCACCAATGCATCAAGGGTAAGCGTACGAGTCTTGTAGTGTCCTCCATTAGCTTGCATGCATCCCGTAGGTGTAGTTCGTCGTGTCGCCGGAGACCGCCGCCGCAGTTTGCCGTCGTTGGCCATCTTCCGGTGTCCATATCGTAGCGGCGCCACCACCAGTTGGTTCACTTTGCCCTCCTCTTTCGAACCACCATAGCCGAGCCTGCCAAAACCCTCCCAATCGTCACCGCCGTTCACCGTCCGAACGTCACCGGTGAGGTGACGTCATCATGACGTCACACTTGCATCACCCTCGGCCACCTCAGCCCATTTGACCAGTCCATGCCGACGTGGCCTGTGCCCCACATGTCCGTGTCTTTGGTTAGATTAGGTTCGGTGTAAAAAGGTTTAGTAGAAGGCTGATGTCATCGATGATGCAATAAATCATTTAGTTGTTTTATTTTAATAATTCCAGAAAATGATTAAATCTTATTAAATCAATATCTTTTATTTTGTAACTCAGAAAAATCTATATAATATATCTAAATGTTTAGAAAAATATACTCTATATTCTAAACCTATTATCATGTTTTATTTTCTAACTTAAATAAGATAATAATTATTATTAGTGAATAACATATTAGGGATAGACCTTAAATAAATATATTCTATTATTTAAAATTCATAAAAATAAGTATAATATATCGAAATTCTTAGAAAAACAAAATATACATTTATAAACTTATTTTGTACATTTTTGTGATAATTAACTAAGTAATTATTATTTATTTACTATTTATAAAGTGATAAAATTTATAAAAATCATATCTTATTATTTTAAAATCACAAAAATATTTATAATATACCAAAATGATCGCAACAATAATATCTACATATTAAAAATATAACTCTTCACATTTGAAGTAAAATAAATGAAAATATTTATTAAGTCTTGATTAAAACTATTTTCTAATATCTTAATGGGTTAAAAATACATAAATCTTTACTTTGCCTTTGGCAGTAATTGTTTAAAGTCTAAAAGTGTAAAAACAAGTGCTATTGATGTTTAAGTGAAGCTAAAATAGTTCTAAACATTTTAGGATGTATTTACTAAAAGTATCATCTAAAATTAAGTGTATCTTAATTTTCCTAAAAAGATTTTATCAATTATAAAATCTACTAAGCTAGAATATTGCTTATCACAAGGCTTATATTCACTTTTAAAACCATCAAACTCTTATTTACTAATTCTTTCACAAGTTTAAGAATCCACTTAAACATTCAAACCAAGTTTTAAAGTAATTGAAGTAACACATGTTCTTTACTTATGAAGTATAACCATTGATTTTAAAGATAGGTAAGTAAATTCATCCAGTTATAATTTTAACGCACCACCCTATAAAACACGTAACCCTATATTCCACCTTTATAAAACATTAAGAAGTGGACCACATATAATAGAATACATATTCAAAATATATAAGTATCCACTACAAGAGGAATAACTATTCCAATATGGTAATTGTATTCTTCTTTGAGAATTAGAACTACTAAGAAAGCCTAAGGGTGTTAACTTATAGTTTAAATGCTTTTATTTAGTTAAGTATGATTTTCCTTAAAAGTTATTCTTCTAATAAACATTAAAAGTAATCCTTAAACATTTGTATAAAGGCTCTAATTGATTAATAATCTGGCTTAAGAAATCTTTAAGATACCATGCCACATTTGAGTGCTTTAATATTGCATGATACTTGTTGTATTTACATATTGTTTCACACACTCACAAGCCTTAATAAGAAGCACAAGTGTGAAGCTTATATAAAAGTGAAACACATTCTAAAGAACCATTCCCAGTTTTTGAACCCTAGATCAAATACGATTAGTATGGGGGTTCACGTTTATCAAATTGCATTACATTACTTATGCATAATTGCATCTTGCTTCTTTAAATATTAGTCCTTACCAGACCAATGATGCTATTTCCAGATTTTGGATCTTCTATTATCTTGAAGACCGTGAGTGCATAATCTTGCAATCACAAAAGGCAAGTTCACACTTTCTCATGTCCTTTGATTATTTTCTATCAAATGCTTGTAACTCAAATGTTGTAATCACCTGCATTTCAAAAAGGTCAGAAAACAATATTTTCATAATAATATGATTATGGATTATTTACCAAGAGGTAATAATCTACTGATACAGTTCCAGTGGTAAAGGAACATAATATCTAGGACTTAACAACCAATGTCGCCAGTGATTCTAGCGTCGTATATTACGCGTTAACCATGAGATATGGAATGGGATGAAGAAGTTAGCTGGATCTTCTTCCTTTCGCATAGATGGATGACCTTATCATGAGGTTGTAGCTTCCTTGCAGGGGCTCAACAAATGGGTGGGACTCCTAGTTCCCTGCGATATTGGTGTCTAGACTTTTCGTGAGGGGATGTCGGAGGTATATCAACCTATATGGGGGTTTCCAAGGACATGATTTGCTCACCGGAGTCTCCAAGGGGTTGTCAGGGTTATATCTGCCTATATGGAGGGTAACAAAGGTATATCTGCTCGGGGAGGTCGTGTCTTCATGCGAGGTCGCGGAGAGGGTTAGTGTTTGGCTTGGATATTAGACTTGGCCCCATACCAAGGAAGTGTCGACAAGCTCAGGACTTGGATGTTCAACAAGGCTAAGGTCTCTCATGGGTAAAGCAAAGCACCTCTGCAGAATGTAAGAACTGTGACATGTTATTCCCTATTCCGGGAAGGATCTACGAACGCGATAGGAAAGGAAACCCACGAAGGTTCTGGTCAACCTGTGAAGGCTGTCGGACATAGTTTTTAGAATAAAAGCAACCTTTTAAGAAATGTTTAGGAAAACCTGCATTGCCTATGACCATTTGTCTCTGGCTGTAGAGATAGTTCATCATACACTCATTTTTAGTGAACTTCTTGAGTACGCTCGTACTCAACCGTACCTTATTAACCCTTGCTAGGTTCTAAGCTATTGAAGACGACGTCAACATTAATTTCTGCTCAAGAAATCATCATTGACAGCTCAAGTTCTTCATTTAAGTCAATAAAGTCAACATATACATCAGCCGAAGTGAAGACAAAGTTTTGATTAGATAGGAGTAGATACTCTAGCCATAAAACCTACTTCTGTAGAGCATTGCATTAGTAGAAATTGCAAGCCTTATGGTTTAGATATTAGTCCTTTTAGTCAGATAGTTTAGAGTTGTTATTTCTATTTCTTCTTTGTAAGAAGTTATTTTCCTCCTCTTTAACCTAGAGTGTTCTCTGGATCTTTTGTAAAGAGTCGAGTTGTAATCTATAGTCATGTCTTGGACCTGCTGTGTTTCTATTGTACCACTCTAAGGGATGTAATACTAGTGAACGGTGTTTCATTGGTGTTATGTTAACGACTATAGTGTACTACACCATGCAGTGGTATGCTAGGTCACCGCAACTGGTATCAGAGCATATGCTTTGACCTTAGGATTAAAACCCTTTTAGGAAGATCTGTAGGTTGGATAGTGACTATAGGAAGCCATCTTATCTAAACCAAGACTTGTGATGGATATCCACTTGAGGAGAAACCTTGTCACACTTAAGTTGGATGTTTTTATCATCTTTCTTAAGGATTAGTATCTATCTTCTCTAGAGAAGTGTCAATTGAGTGTAGCTCTAAATAGGTATGCCACCACTAAGATATCTTAAGTAAGTAAAATATCAAAGAAGATTACGACTAGGATTGGAATATCATGTGGAGTAGTATCAGTGATGGAGTCTATATGTAGAATCCCTGTAAATTAGAAGAACCTTATCACTAGTTGATGCCACTATACCACATAGGGTAGACCATTAGAGTATGTATAGTTATAATGTGAAGTAAATCATGTGGCATTCACTTGAGAATCCCATATGATGGAGTAGAATTTTGTGAAGAATCATTAATAGTAAGCTAAGAAGATCAGTCGTCATGGTGAGAGTAGCTCCCCAATCATGATGACTAGGTAAATCTTAAACAAGATCATGGTGAGATTAGCTCCGAGACCATGATAAGTTTGTAATGAGGGCAAGTACTCAATAAAAAATCTTGTAATAATAGTAAGTAAAGAACAGTGTAGGTCTATGATATAAGTCATAGGTATTATAATATTACGATAATTTTTGGATTAAAGTAGTAACAACAATTTTGTTAGTAGTTTCGATAGATCATGTGAGGATAGTTTATGATAGAATGAAAGATTGGTAGTCTTTAGTAGTCCTAATAGAAAGGTAAGAGGTTAGTCAGAGCCAAAGTGAGACCACTTTGCTCAAAATTATCCTGTTGCAACTGAGCAATTTAGGTAAATATTGAGACAAAGAGTAGTTTAACACCTAAGTGCTAAGTATCACAAAGTAAACCTATACTAGGAGGTGTCATATATTACACAGTTAAGCCTGAATTCTAGAGATGTTATACTCAACTACTATATTCCGGGCTTAGAATATTGTGTGTTATATGTACCACATTTGGATTTCTTGGTTTTCTTGGATCTTCTTAATTGACTAGATCTATGCATGAAGTTTGCCTTGATATGCAAATGCATGTTGCATCATCAAGTTATTACTTGATGTTATAGACCTAGATATATAAGGGAATTCATGTAAGGGAGTGACAAGTTCCGAAGATCAAGATGAAGACTTGCATGAAGAAGGAAGCTAAATATAAGGAGTATCAACACTATTTTGAAGGATGGATCAATCCCAACACATTATGAGCTAGCAATAAGAAGGATTATTAATGCAAAAAAGGTGTGGAGCAACATGAAGGAATGAACTTTAGTTCACTCAAGATAGGTGTTGTTGCTTAGAAGCTAATGAAGTACTTGTACCAAATTCATGTAAGTATGATGAATCAGTGCAAATAATAATCCTCGGAACACGAGTGGTATGCAAGCTCTGACAATTTAGAGAGAATGCCAGTAAGAAGTCAAAAACCCGTAGGGTAATTCATACACCTAGGAGGATCTGTAGCTGGTACCCTACCAGTTTAGCTAATTAGGTCATCTTTGTATCATTTAAAGAGCATAAACCTTGGGCTAAGTTAAGAGAGTCATAAAGAAGTATGAAAGTTAAAGTGAACGGCTTTCGAGACGTTTTCACGACATCGGGTTTATCAGTGAGAAATAATGTCTAAAAAGATAAAAGGAAGACAAGTAACATTGAAAGATTCATTTTGGAGATCCACAATTGTGTGGATATACCGCAGATTCTTTCGTGAGGCCTTCCAGAGGTAAAGTATAATCTAGACAGAGATCGAGATCCTAACTATAGAGTCAAGGATGGTTATACATGTAGTTTAGAGACCATTAGGAAACCCCAATGGGGAGAGTAAACAATAAACATTGAAGTGTTGTTGTCTAACTTTTTGACTAAAGGTTGGAGAAGAAGTACAAAGTTATAATGAGGTTAAGCCTTATTCTCATATGATTATAAGAAACCATCATTATAAAGTATTTCCGAGAGTATGTCTGGATGAATGATCGAAGTAGACATAATAGCTTAAACCAGTGGACTAGTTTAAAAGGAAACAACTCGTAAGTTGTCCGTTAGACTAAAGAGAGTATTCCAAAATAGACTAGTGTAGTGTAATAGGAAAACCAGATTCGAATGGACAAAATGTGTCCACAACCAATTCTACATAGGACTGTAAGGACATAATCCAAGATATTATAGGAAAAGAAACCATAGGATCAATTAGAAGCGATAGTGGATATTGTCAAGTACGAAGAGAATTCCAGGTGAAAGATCTGGATATGGGATACTGTAATTATTCCCATTTGTGAGCCTAGTGCAGTTAGGAACGGTCGTGACCAATACAAGTCAAGTACATCATTCCGAAACATAAGAGAGTACGAACTTCGGGGACGAAGTTTATTTTAAGGGGGAGAGTCTGTAACATCCCAGCATTAGAGCTTAGAAATAAGCTGAGATGAGGTGTGTGCATTCCATTCATGCATATAAAATATGGATAATTTTCGCGCTTTTAAATAAAACTTTCCAAAGTGATTGAAGCTTCTATTAACTTGGTGGAACTGAAGTAGATCATCAAGTGGATTGCGATAAGTTTCAATATGACCTTTGCTAAAACCTTATCTTTGGGTAATATAATTTGATCTATGGGTAGATCAAATAGAACTAAGCTAAACCCACCACACATTTATGAAGGATCTTGAGATCATATCTGGGTATTCATTATAATAACTCTTGAATACTCAATTAAGTTTATAACTTAAGTAAAGAAACTTAATAACTAAACCTTGATATATTTTATTCCCATATTTATTCCTACCATGAGAATCATGGTAGTTTCTAAACACTCACTCTTATCACAAATAGAGTAGAAAAGGAAGTTGAGCCAAGACCATTCATCACATGCCCTTGTTGTCATATTAACATATGACATTCCTACTTAACCAAGTCCTAGTGTCAATTATCATCGATGTTGAGTAACCAATTCTTGACATAGCACTTATTGATTCCTAGCTTTGACCTATTATAATGACCTTCCAAAGACCTTAAGTAAATTAATATGAAGGAGGAATTAGTTATAGTAGAGTGTGCCCTCATCAAGGGAATGTGATCCTTAGTGGTGATCAAATCATTTGATATTAGAGGAGTTAACTCACTCACAAGTTAATTAGAAGGAGTATCTACTCCCAAGAAGTAACTGGTATTTGAGGAGCTATGAGAAGGTTAGTAGTATTATTACATCAAATAATAATCTTGTTAAGTCAAGTGGGTATAAACTTATAGTAAGCTTTCTTAACAAGATAAGCCTATAGAGAGACTAGTACACGTCTACTACTTAGTTGAGTATAGATCTTGACCAGACAATTAGAAGCCTAATCTTTGCTTGATCAAAGGTTGGTGGTCATTATTCTCAAGTCATTTGAGAATAGATGACCAGCTAATAAAGAAGAGTTGTGAGTATACCACATTAGGAAAAACCCAAGCAAGATAAATCATCTCTTGAACATGAGAAGTCAAGATAGAGTTTGATGAAGTATACAATATGAGCTGTATGGAGTAGTTGGAGGCATGGTAGTCTAACCAAGCTAATACAAGAACAATCTTGTATTATGGAGAGTAGTACCATACCTATTCCAGAGGATTGATATCACATGTGTACAGAGAGAATTGTAATCTTGCAAGCCTTGGATGTAGATGCAAGGTGAATATAAAATGAGTTAAATGGATGGGGTTAGATATAGCTACATTGAGAAATTCATTAGTTGGTAGCTAAGAAATGGAAGTTATATACTAGGAGAAGAATGAAGGAGTAATATTGAAGTGGCATGACCATGTCATCATATGATGATGGATATGGTGGAGTTAGATGATTGAATTCTTCAGGAAGATGTGATCTTTGATAGGAGAGATTTATAGAGTATATTTACGAAAGGAATTCCTTATCTAAAGATAACCTTATTGAGGTATCAAGGTAAGTATTCTTTAGAAGCCTTAACCAAGATCATATCAAATCATGACAAGACCCATGTCTACCTCTTTGTTTAAAATCCTAGAATAAAAAGGGAAGTTAAACCAATTCCTATTTTAGGCAGCCAATGGATAGTATCTCTTAGTCAAATGAAATGTCTAAGAGATAATTAGATTACCAATTGAGAGAGTGTGTTGATAGGAGCCTTTCCCATTTTGCTCTCCTAGACCTAATAAAATCCTAGTCTCAAGGAATCATCAAGACCACATTAAGAAGTAATCTTTATAGCTCACTCTAAGCTAAGATATCATTCAGGATTATAAAATTTGGATCAATCCTTAAACCTTGATTCCTAGCAACATTCACTAATAAACTTGAGGGTAGCGTATCCTCTAGGATCCATAGTAAGTGTGGTATTAGAAAACCTAAGTAATGTTGCTAGGCATTGAGATCACTTGTGTCACATGTTATATAATAGACTTCTATCAAAATATTAATCACACTTAAGAAAGTAATGAACAACTAGTTCAAGAAGTGATCCATGCCTACTTTAGAAATAAGTAGAATGGTTATGAAGAAATTCTAATGGTTTTGGAATAAAAGAAATTCCAAACTTTAAAGAACCTTAAAATTTAAATCACCATGTTATAAACCATAAGATTTAATGCATATACATTAATCCCTAGATGATGCTAGGTATGAATAGCATTTTTATAGATATCATTAATCATCTTAAATCATTACCCTTACTATTATCATGGTGAAAACAGAATCATTCTTATAAAGCTTTTTTATAATAAATGAAATATTAAACCCTAAAGAAATAATGTTGCCATCAATAAAATAGTTTCCAAATAGTTTAAATTTATGAAAAATCATGAGAAGTACAAGCACCACTTAGTCCGCAAGATTCCTGCAGTATTTAATGTGTTCCATGAAAATTCTGGATATTTTAATTCTTATGGAAATTCATATTTGAAAAGGTTTTACAAAAACAGGAAATAGGATAAGAAAAACAAAAGAAGTATGGCCAGCAGACTCGGCCCATGGCCAGAATGTTTCCATGTTAACCATCGCCACGTGCGTGCCTCGCTGCGTCCTGCGTGCTTCACCACGGCCCAGCAGCAGCTTGGCCCAGATACCGATTTGCGTCGTCTTCTTCGATGTCACAAGCTACTCGCTGGAGATCGTGCCGCTGCCCGATGCCAATCACCGGCGTCAGCAAGGATCAACCGCCGTGATGGATTGCCGTTGCCTGGGAGGGGATAAGACCGCCACGATGATGCTCTCATCCCCATCCTCTCATTCCCTCTCTTGTGCTCGCTCTCTCTTTCTCTGAGATCCACTAGAGGCTGAAACCCTAGCCTCACGTCCACCTCAAATCACTGTCGCTCCAGTCTTTCCCGTGCCCCGACGATGAAGCTCGGAGCATCGTCGTGTTCTTCTGCATCGAATAGCCAGATGAATCGACCTGTGGTCATTTCAATCGAGCCCCAAAGTTGCTTCTTCCCAAGCTCCGACCGAGCACCACCGAGACCTTGACGTCACCTCCGTCCTCCACTAGTTCAACTGAGGCCACCAACGCATCATGGGTAAGCGTATGAGTCTTGAAGTGTCCATTAGCTTGCGTGCATCCCGTAGCTGTAGTTCAAAGCATCGCCAGAGACCACCGCCGCAGTCCGCCGTCGTTGGCCACCGTTCGGTGACCATATCGTAGCGGCGCCACCACTAGGGTGTTCACCATGCTCTCCTCTTTCGAAACATCCTAGTCGAGCCTGCCAAAACCCTCCCAATCGTCCCCGCCGTTCACTATCTGAATGTCACCGGCGAGGTGACGTCATCATGACGCCACAATTGCGTCACCCTCGGCCACCTCAGCCCGTTTGACTAGTCCACGCCGACGTGGCATATGCCCCACATGTATGTGTCTTGGGTTAGATTAGGTTCGGTGTAAAAGGTTTAGTAAAAGGCGGATGTCAGCGATGATGCAATAAATCATTTAGTTGTTTTATTTTAATAATTCCAAAAAATAATTAAATCTTATTAAATCAATATCTTTTATTTTATAACTCTGAAAAATCTATATAATATATCTAAATGTTCAGAAAAATAAACTCTGTATTCTAAACCTATTATCATGTTTCATTTTCCAACTTAAATAAGATAATTATTATTATTCGTAAATAACCCATTAGAGATAAACCTCAAATAAATATATTTTATTATTTAAAATTCATAAAAATAAGTATAATATATCAAAATTCTTACAAAAACAAAATATACATTTATAAACTTATTTTTTACATTTTTGTGATAATTAACTAAGTAATTATTATTTATTTAGTATTTATAAAGTGATAAAACTTATAAAAATCATATCTTATTATTTAAAAATCACAAAAATATTTATAATATACCAAAATGATCACAAAAATAATATATACACATTAAAAATATACCTCTTCACATTTGAAGTAAAATAAATGAAAATATTTATTAAGTCTTGATTAAAACTATTTTCTAATATCTTAATGGATTAAAAATACATAAATCTTAACTTTGCCTTTGGGATTAATTTTTTAAAGTCTAAAAGTGTAAAAACAAGTTCTATTGATGTTTAAGTGAAGCTAAAATATGTCTAACCATTTTAGGATGTATTTACTAAAACTATCATCTAAAATTAAGTGTATCTTAATTTTTCTAAAAAGATTGTATCAATTATAAAATAAACTAAGGTAGCATATTGCTTATCACAGGGCTTATATTCACTTTTAAAACAATCGAACACTTATATACTAATAATTTCACAAGTTTAAGAATCCACTTAAAGATTCAAACCAAGTTTTAAAGTAATGAAGTAACACATGTTCTTTAATTATGAAGTATAACCATTCATTTTAAAGATAGGTAAGTGAATTCATCCACTTATAATTTTAAAGCACCACCCGGTAAAACACATAACCCTTATATTCCACCTTTATAAAACATTAAGAAGTGGACCACATATAATAGAATACATATTCAAAATATATAAGTATCCACTACAAGTGGAATAGCTGTTCCAATATGGTAATTGTTTTCTTCTTTGAGAATTATAACTAGTAAGAAAGCCTAAGAGTGTTAACTTATAGTTTAAATGCTTTTGTTTAGTTAAGTATGATTTTCTTTAAAAGTTATTCTTTTAAGAAACATTAAAATTAATCCTTAAACATTTGTATAAAGGCTCTAATTGATTAATAATCTGGCTTAAGAAATCTTTTACATACCATGCCCCATTTGAGTGCTTTAATATTGCATGCTACTTGTTGTATTTACATATTGTTTCACACACTTACAAGCCTTAATAAGAAGCACAAGTGTGAAGCTGATATAAAAGTGAAACACATTCTAAAGAACCATTCCTAGTTTCCAAACCCTAGATCAAATATGATTAGTCTGGGGGTTCACATTTATCAAATTGCATTACATTACTTATGCATAATTGCATATTGCTTCTTTAAACATTAGTCCTTACCAGACCAATGATGCTATTTCCAGATTTTGGATCTTCCATTATCTTGAAGACTGTGAGTGCATAATCTTGCAATCACAAAAGGCAAGTTCACACTTGCTCATGTCCTTTGATTATTTTCTATCAAATGTTGTCATCACCTGCATTTCAAAAAGTTCAGAAAAACATTATTTTCATTATAATATGATTATGTATTATTTACCAAGAGGTAATAATCTACTGATACAGTTCCAGTGGTAAAGAAACATAATATCTAGGACTTAACAACCAATGTCGCCAGTGATTCTAGCACCATATATTACGCGTTAACCAAGAGATCTAGAATGGGACAAAGAAGTCAACTGGATCTTGTTCCTTTTGCATGGATGGATGACCTTATCGTGAGGTTGTAGCTTCCTTGAGGGGACTCAACAAATGGGTGGGACTCCTAGTTCCCTATGATATTGGTGTCTAGACTTTCTGTGAGGGGCTGTCAGAAGTATATCTGCCTATATGGGGGTTGCGAGGGACATGATCTACTCTCTAGAGACTCCAAGGGGTTGCCAGGGTTATATCTGCCTATATGGGGGTTAACGGAGGTATATCTGCTTGGGGAGGTCATGTCTTCATGCGGGGTCGCGGAGAGGGGTAGTGATTTGCTTGGATCTTAGACTGGGCCCCATACCAAGGAAGTGTGGACAAGCTCATGACTTGGATGTGCAACAAGGCTAATGTCTCTCATGGGTAAAGCAACGCACCTCTGTAGAGTGTAAGAACTGTGACATGTTACTCCCTGTTCCGGGAAGGGGCTACAAACGTGGCAGGAAAGGAACCCCACGAAGGTTCTGGTCAACCTGTGAAGGCTGTCGGACAAAGTTTTTACAATAAAAGAAACCTTTGAATAAATGTTTATGAAAACTTGTGTTGCCTACAACCTTTGGTCTGTGGCTGTAGAGATAATGCATCATACACTCCTTTTTAGTGAACTTGCTGAGTACACTCGTACTCAACCGTACCTTCTTAACTCTTGCTAGGTTCTAAGCCATTGAAGATGATGTCAACATTAATTTCTGCTCAAGAAACCATCATCGACAGCTCAAGTTCTTCAATTAAGTTAATAAAGTCAACATATACATCAGCCGAAGTGAAGACGAAGTTCTGATTAGATAGGAGTAGATACTCTAGCCATAAAACCTACTTCTGTAGAGCATTGCATTAGTAGCAATTGCAAGCCTTATGGTTTAGATATTAATCCTTTTAGCTAGATAATTCGGAGTTGTTATTTCTGGTTCTTCTTTGTAAGAAGTTATTTTCCTCCTCTTTAACCTAGAGTGTTCTCTGGATCTTTTGTAAAGCGTTGAGTTGTAATCTATAGTCATGTCTTGGACCTGTTGTGTTTCTGTTGTACCACTCTAAAGGATGTAATACTAGTGAACAATGTTTCGTTAGTGTTATGTCAACGACTATAGTGTACTGCACCATGCAGTGGTATGCTGGGTCACCGCACCTCGTAACCATCCTTCAAAGCCGAGCGTCGAGGCTTCATCGAGAAGGAAGAGCTAGAGGAGTTAGAGCGAACATTCGTTGGCTGCTATAGGATATAACTAGACCACTAACAACGTAGTGAGCCCATTGGCCCCAAACACCAGAGCAAGCACGGTGTCAAGTCTTAAACATATGTCTTAACGGTGGAGTGGGTAGTGCTAACAAAATGATTCTTCAAGGTGATTCTAGTGCTAGACTTATGTCTAAAAAAATCAATTGGGAGGGCCCACTAGTCAGTGGATAACAGTCTATTTTTCTTTTTTAGCATGGTTGTGTGGACCCACTTCAGTTCTAAACGCTGGACCAAAAGTAGTTTTCATAGATATTTCTGGACACTACACACGCCCTTACTATACGTAGCTTAGAAATTTACTAGTGATGTCTATGCACTTCTATTCTTGTAGACAGTTGTTGGGCCTCCAAGTGCAGAGGTTTGTAGAACAGCAACAAGTTTTCCCTTAAGTGGATCACCCAAGGTTTATCAAACTCAGGGAGGAAGTGGTCAAAGGTATCCCCTCTCAAGCAACCCTGCAATCAAGATACAAGAAGTCTCTTGTGTCCCCAACACACCCAATACACTTGTCAGGTGTATAGGTGCACTAGTTCGGCGAAGAGATAGTGAAATACAAGTGGTATTGATGATTATAAGTGGTAACGGTGATAGAAGATAACTCGGTGGCGTGGAAAAGACTAAAGTAAAACTGAAATAAAGATGGAAGCAAGCAAACATGTAACAGATCTAATTGCAAACGGTGTGTCAATGCTTAGAAACAAGGCCTGGGGATCATACTTTCACTAGTGAACACTCTCATATAAATATCTTCTCTTTATGATACTACTCTTAACTACTCTCCGGTTGGACACTCTAATCGATGGTAGGGCTATAACAACACTCCTCAAAGTCCATCTTTCCCATCTAGAAAACCCCACACTATCACCTTGAGTACTAGATGAGTACAACAAACACCACAAATTCATAGAGACATCCAACTCCAAATATAACTCATAACAGGTATTTGTAATCTCTAGCCTAAGTGCCACCATGGTGTGCATGCTGTCACTTTCACAAACATGGGAGAGCAGAGATCTATTAAGCACTTGAGTAGCAAGGTAGATCTATAGATTACAAGCTCATGATCCCAATAAGTTCATGCATAGAGAGAGATGAACACATAGCTACCGGTAGAACCCTTAGCCTCGAGAGAGAACTACTCCCTCCTCATCATGGGAATCAGCAATGGTGATGGAGATGGTGGTGGAGATCCATGGAGATGGCTCCGGGGGCACTTCTCCGTCCCGGCAGGGTGCTGGAACAGAGACTTTCTGTCCCCCGAATCTCCCCTTCGGTGGCGGCGGCGCTGCAGAACTTTTCGTGGATGGAGGCTTGACTATTTAGGGTTTTGGTATCGGGAGGCTCTTATAGGCGAAGGAGGCAAGGTCGGTGGAGTGCCAGGGGCCCACACCACCGAGTGGCGCGGCCAGGGCTAGGCCGCGCCACCATACGGTGTGGCCAGGCGCTGGCCCTCCTCCGTCTCTACTTCTGGCTCCGTGAGTCTTCCGGTAAAATAGGAACTTTCGCTTTTGTCCCGTCCAATTCCGAGAATATTGATTTTCTGACTTTCCTAGAACCAAAAACAGCAGAAAACATGCAATTGGCACTGTGGCTCTTGTTAATAGGTTAGTCCAAGAAATCATATGAAAAGTACTCCAAAGTGTGGACAAAACATAAGAAAGTAGACAAATCAAGCATGGAGGTTCAAAAATTATAGATACATTTGCAATGTATCAACATCCCCAAGCTTAACTCCTGCTCGTCCTCGAGTAGGTAAGTGATAAAAGAAAGAATAATTTTTGAGGTGACATGCACCATCAAAGACTTGATCAAAGTATTTGTAGAACATTCAAAGCTGGGATCATAGTACTTCAATCATAGCATGAAAGACAAGGTTCTAGCAATAAGACAAAGAAACTATGATGCAACATGAAAAGGCACAAACAAAAGATTCATGAATAACAATGCTTTGCAAGACGTTTGTTTGTTTCACATAAAGAAAACATAGCATAATAGTAATCAGCTTGTCCCTCATAGAGCAGCAAATATAAATGCATAGGACACCTTCAAAGTTCATAAGAGTGACTAGATACAAATAGTTTAAAACAAGCAATATCAAAGCTATGCATCAATCAACAAGTCTTCGGACAATGCACATAGAACTAAGAATGGCCACTATGCTCTCAAAGTAGGTGCATAAAGGTAGAAGGTGGAGACTCAATACATAAGTGGAGGAAAGGCCTTTTTAAAAGGAATTAGGGATTCAAGTCTCATAAAGATCTTCCAAAAATTATGGTACTTATAGCTTTCAGCTCTCATTGCCCCTATCGTAAGAATCTTGAAGTGATTAAGGTTAAAGTGAACAAACTATGGTGTACATGCTTAACGAAGTATAAGTTAGAAATCTCATGTCCCTTGAATACGAGGGACGCTCCTCATGCTACTCAAGTTTAGTCACCGGTAAGTTCTTGTCATCGTAAGTACATGTGTATCATAGAGAACCGCCAACGGGGTACCCCTTGCCCGATGATACGGAAGAATCCCCATATCAAAGTAACAAGGCAAGCAGACAACGAGCATCTCAGCAATCTTCTTATTTACCATGGGAAAATGGTGCTTTTTTCTCTCTTTCCTCTTTTCTCATATCTCTTTTTTCTTTTTTCTCAATATAGGACTCTTTTTTTATAAGAAGAATGCTTCATAGACATCTCATTATGGTTACGCTGCAGGTTTCCACCATGTCAGCATGGATTAGACCAGAGGCCCAAGCGTTTATCTAACACATATACATAACTCCATGGACTTACAAGCTCCCCTTTCATTTCACACCGATGACATCCATATACAAAAGAGCATGATATCAACTAGGTACAAAGTACTGGTGCAATGTTGAAAGCGTTCCCTATGACAGCATGGTTCTGCTAATTCCCAACAAATAAGTGCAAGCATATACAACATAGACGACACAATGGTTCAATTTTATTAAGGGCAAGAAAAGTAAAGTGTGCCATCAAGTTCGTGAGAGCTTTAATCACTAGTTTTCTCATAACAAGTTTAATTTGGAAGATAAACAAAAGCATGAATATACTTGGAATAGCATATGCTAATAGGTAGGTATGGTGGACTCTTTGGAATAACTTGGTTTAGGGAGTTGGATGCATGAGTGGAACTCATACTTGGTTGCGGAGGCTAGCAAAAGACTGGGAGCGACAAACTAAGAGAGCAATAATGGCCATAATCATGCAGAGCGACAAAACATCATTGATCAAAGCATAAGGTGATACTACAAGTTGAAAACTAAAGGATCATAAAGGCTAAGGTGACTTGAGATAGCCATAACATGGTGTGAGCATGCGCCAGGTCAACCCAAATAAAGCATCAAAGGAGAATACCACTATACTATGCTTTAATATGCTAAAACAATGCATGATTCATCCAACGCACATTAAGCAATCTCAATTGTTTATAACAAGTCATGCTACAACAAAGAATACTAAGCATAAAGCCAAAACGATATCAAGCATGGCATGATAAAGCATAGGCCATGGTCAAAAACAATCTCTCTTTAACACTTAAGCATGAACTTTCCTACTATTTTCCAAACCAAACCAATCTATTTGCAAACCAATGTATGAAAGAGGGGTCCAACCAATTTATTCAGCAAACTAAGCAAACCAAGCAAACTAAAACTAAGAACAAAAACAAAGACGCTCCAAGAACAACACAATTGTGCATGAAACAATAAAAATGAAGTGTTTGGAAGAAACCTAAGATTTGTATTGATGAAGAAGGGGATGCCTTGGGCATCCCCAAGCTTTGACGCTTGTACTTCTTGGATATTTCTTGGGGTGAGATGTGTGGAATCCCCAAGCTTGATCTTTATTCCATCCTTCATCTCATTACTCATTCCTTCCATACACCTGAAATTTTTCCTTCATACAAAACTTCACACAATCTTTATTAGCAACATTAGTGCATTCAAGATAATAAGTCTTTTGGTTCAGTTACAACACAAATAAAACTTCCATCAAAACAAAATCTACTATAAAACTTCCTTCAAAAAGTTCAAAAGCCAAAGAGAACTCAAAAAGGAACCAACAAGAAGCAAATGCAAATAATGGCAGAAATCTGTCAAAACAGACCAGCAGGTAAAGATGAATTTTTTCAAAGACCTTCTGTTGCTCAAATAAATAAGTGTTGAACTAACTAAAGTTATATAACAACCTGGGTCAGAAGCACAAAAATTCACGCCTCAAAAGGACGTACAGAGATTTTACACGAATTTTTACGGTGAAGCACAGAAATCTGTTTCGGGACAGCAACTTTTCCAATCATTACTTCTCTATCATTAGAGGTTACTCTTGGCACAAAAAAGAAAATAAAAAGGATAATGAGCGGTTATTACAGAGGTAATAACTTCCAAGTCTCAACTAAAACTTTTGGGTTATCTCCCAATAAGTACTTTTCTTTAGGGCCTTTAAGTTAGGCATGATAGTTTGAGAAGATGCTCACATAAGAAATATGAATGGAAGTAAAAGAGAGCATCAAGAAGCAAATTCAAAACACATTTAAGTCTAACCCACTTCCTATGCATAGAAATCTTGTAAAGGAACAAGTCATGAAAGCACAAAGCAACAAGCATAGGAAAACAAAACAAGTGCAACTTCAAAATTTTCAACATAAAGAGGGGAAACTTAATATTGTTGAGACACACAAAACCATGTTTCCCTCTCTCATAATAACTTTCAGTAGCATCATGAATAAAATTAACAATATAACTATCACATAAAACATTCTTATCATGAGCCATATGCATATAATAATTATTACTCTCCACATAAGCATAGTCATTCTTATTAATTGTAGTGGGAGCAAATTCAACAAAATAGCTATCATTATTATTCTCATCACCATAATCATCAAATATAGGAGGCATATTGTAATCATAATTAATTTTCTCCTCAGTAGTAGGTGGACTGAAAACAACATATTCATCATTGTAATCATCATATATTGGAGGTTTGGTATCATCATAAGCAATAGAATAGCTATCTTCCAAAGCTGGGGAACTAAAAATATCATTTTCATAAAAACTAGCTTCCCCAGCTTAGACTTTTCCATAGCATTAGCAATAATGGTGTTCAAAGAATTCATACTAATAACATTGCTATTAGCATGCAAATAAAGTTCCATAGGTTTTTTAATTTTCTCTTCAAACACTCCATGTCCTAACTCAAGATAAATACTATAAAGCTCTCTAATTTTTTTGTTGTTTTCCATTAAGCCTAACTAGTGAAAACAAGAAACAAAAAGACAAAATTGCAGAATCTAAAGGAAATAACTTCGAGCACTCACACCGGAGGATGTGAGTACCTTTTACCTTACCTCCCCGGCAACGGCGCCAGAAAATAGGCGTTTGCCGTGGGAGGTTCTTCTTCTTTAATCCTCTGGTGTGAATACCTTTTACCTTACATCCTCGACAACGGCGCCAGAAAATAGCTTGATGTCTACACACTTCTATTCTTGTAGACAGTTGTTGGTCCTCCAAGTGTAGAGGTTTGTAGAACAGCAGCAAGTTTTCCCTTAAGTGGATCACCCAAGGTTTATCGAACTCAGGGAGGAAGTGGTCAAAGGTATCCCCTCTCAAGCAACCCTGCAATCAAAATACAAGAAGTCTCTTGTGTCCCCAACACACCCAATACACTTGTCAGGTCTATAGGTGCACTAGTTCGGTGAAGAGATAGTGAAATACAAGTGGTATTGATGATTATAATTGGTAACGGTGATAGAAGATAACTCGGTGGCATGGAAAAGACTAAAGTAAAACTGAAATAAAGATGGAAGCAAGCAAACATGTAACAGATCTAATTGCAAATGGTGTGTCAATGCTTAGAAACAAGGCCTAGGGATCATACTTTCACTAGTGAACACTCTCATATAAATATCTTCTCTTTATGATACTACTCTTAACTACTCTCCGGTTGGACACTCTAATCGATGGTAGGGCTATAACAACACTCCTCAAAGTCCATCTTTCCCATCTAGAAAACCCCACACTGTCACCTTGAGTACTAGATGAGTCCAACAAACACCACAATTTCATAGGTTGCTTTGAAAGTTTTTCGAAAAAGCTTTTAGAGGTAGCCATCGGGGGGGAGGGTCAATTAATATATCACAGAACACCAAGAGTTTTGAAAATAGGTTTAACTTCTTATTAAGATAGATTTTGCATCTTCACAATTTAACGAAATGAGGTCAAACTTGAGCTACAAGTAAGCGTGATATAGATTGCTCTTGAATTAAATGTCTTTTCAGAGGTCTATAGGTGCATCTTGTTGTAGTAAACAAATCCATCATTATGAGTTTCCTACTATCTCAGGAAAGAACATTCTCAATTTTTCGAGTGTGATGACGAGATTGTTCTTTCCTGTAAAGCAAGTCTGAAGAATATGCATCTGAATGACACACGAGGCAAGTTTTCAGACATATATTGTGGACCAACATGTTGTACTTACGATTTCCCATGTTTTATGACTTCTCAAACTTCCTAGCTAACTTCAACCACTTGATTGATTTTATGCCGATTTATAAATTATTAGGTAAAAATTGAACTACCACAAGTAAATTGTAGGTTGCTTTGAAAGTTTGATGAAAGATCTCTCTTGGAGGTACCCATATATCGGGGGGAGGGGGTCAATTAATATATGGGAAACCACCAAGAGTTTTGATGATATATAGGTACGGTTCAACTTATTGCTAAGATTTTGCATCCATTTAATGAAATTAAGTTAGACTTGAGCTACAAGTAAGCGTGATAGACTACTCTTGAATTAAATGTCTTTTTAGAGATAGATGGGTGCATATTCTTATAGTAAACAATGTCGTCGGTGTGAGTTTCCAACTACCAGGAAAGAACATTCTCAATTTTCCCAGTGATGTCATGATCATTCTCTCTCGTAAAGGAAGTCCCGAAGAATATTGATCTAAATAAATGCCACAAGCCAAAGTTTTTACACTCGCACACACACACACACATAGGCACGTGCCACACTCGTATATACTGTATAAAATGTCATTTACTAAACATTAAGTTGTTATTGACCAATAGTCTTGTTAAAGAAAAAGGCATACATAAAATATATTAATAATAACTATCTACACATATTGAGAATACAACCTACTGTGGTATCAATTTTTTTTGCGGTAGGGGGCTGTAGGGGGACATGATGGTTCTAAAACATGGTGGAGTTTGCTCTAGGTACTATTCAACACGAATCCAACTGCTCAGAACCATTGGATCTAACAGCCCAACAGTCACGATTGGTGCTATGGATGCAATTCAAAACTGCCTACCTAACTTCACCCACTTGAATGACTTTATGTCGATTTATCGAAAATAGGTCAAATTTGAACTAGTATAAGTAAATGTTAGGTTACTGTGAAAGTTCTACGAAAAAGCTTTTGGAGGTGCCCATTGGGGGGTCACAATTAATATATGAGAAACCATCCAAAGAGAGTTTTGACGACAAGTTGGATCAAGACTTGCAAATCCAAACATTTTGCTAACTGTTGGATCTTCTTTTACATTCTTAGTATCTAGAAAGATTCTACTAATAGTCTTTATGAGAATGATGAACACTAGTATGCGCAAACCTCAAAACACAGACTTCATTGCTCAGTTTTAGGGTCCTTGTGCTAAATGCATGGATTGGGATGCAATTTTCATTTTTATGAGGTCCTTGATATGTAACTAGTACTTCCACCGACCGTGTTCACTCTGAAGCACATCGCGCCTACGAGACCAACCATTAGATCGGCCATTCATATTACTTCTTATCTTATATTTATCTTGTCTTATCTCTTACAATACCATACCACGCACTACATATAGTGTACGGATTAACTTTGAACATTGACCGTTGGATCAAGACTGGCAAATCCAAACATTGCTGACCGTTGGATCTTCTTTTACATTCTTAGCATCTAGAAACATTCTACTAATAGTCTTTAGCACGATGACCGCTAGTATGCGTAAACCTCTAGCTCAAAAGACACATTTCATTGCTCAGTTTCAGGGTCATCCTTCTGCTAAATGCATGGACTTGGATGCAATTTTCATTTTTATGAGGTCCTTGATGTAAATTGTAATTCTACCCACCGTGTTAACTATCAACTACCTTGCTCCTATGAGACCTACCATTAGATCGGCCATTATACGCAGTACTTCTTATCTTATCTTTATCTTGTCTTATCTCTTATGTATAATAATACCATACAACTTCATATAGTGTACGGATTAACTTTGAAACATTGACCATTGGATCAAGACTGCCAAATCCAAACATTTCTAACCGTTGGATCTTCTTTTCCATTCTTAGCATCTAGAAAGATTCTACTGATAGCCTTGAGCACGATGAACACTAGTATGCACAAACCTCAAAACACAGAGTAGTTCATTACTCGGTTTCAGGGTCTTTGTGCAAAATGCACGGACTTGGATGCAATTTTCATATTTTATGAGGTCTTGATGTAACTTGTACTTCCACCGACCGCTCGAGCACCTCTCTCTTACGAAACCTACAATTAGATCGGCCATTCGCAGTACTTCTTATCGTATCTTTATCTTGTCTCTTATCTCTTACATTACCATATATACCACCACGACATAGTGTAGGGATGAACTTATTTTGAACATTGACCGTTGGATCAAGACTGCCAAATCCAAACATTGATAACCGTTGGATCTTCTTTTCCATTCTTAGCATCTATAAATATTCTATTGATAGTCTTTAGCATTATGAACACTAGTATGCGCAAACCTCAAAACACACAGTACTTTATTACTCGGTTTCAGGGGCATTATGATAAATGCATGGACTTGGATGCAATTTTCATTTTTTATGAGGTCCTTGATGTAAATTGTAATTCTACCCACCGTGTTAAATCTAAAGCACCTCTCTCTTACGAGACCTACCATTAGAGCGGCCATTCGCAGTACTTCTTATCTTATCTTTTATCTTGTCTTTTATCTCTTACAATACCATGCATTAACTTTGAACATATTAACCGTTGGATCAAGACTAGCATATCCAAACATTGCTAACCGTTGGATCTTTTTTCCATTCTTAGCATCTAGAAAGATTCTATTGATAGTCTTTAGCATGATGAACGCTAGTATGCGCAAACTTACAAACACATAGTACTTCATTGCTCAGTGTCGGGGTCCTTGTGCTAAAATGCATGGACTTGGATGCAATTTTCATTTTTTACGAGGTTCTTGATGTAACATGTACTTCCACCGACCGTGTTAACTCTGAATCACCTCGCTCCTACGAGACCTACCATTAGATCAGCCATTCGCAGTACTTCTTATCTTACCTTTATTTTTTCTCTTATCTCTTACAATACCATGCATACCACCACAACATAGTGTAGGGATTAAATTATTTGAACATAGACCGTTGGATCAAGACTGGCAAATCCAAACATTGCTAACCGTTGGATATTCTTTTCCATTCTTAGCATCTAGAAATATTCTACTGATAGTCTTTAGCATGATGAACACTAGTATGCGCAAACCTCAAAACACATAGTACTTCATTACTCGGTTTCAGGGTCCTTGTGCTAAATGCATGGACTTGGATGCAATTCTCATTTTTTATGAGGTCCTTAATGTAACTTGTACTTCCACAGACCGTGCTAACTCTCAAGGACCTCGCTCTTACGAGACCAACCATTAGATCAGCCATTCGTAGTAATTAGTATCTTATATTTATCTTATATCTTATCTCTTACAATACCATACCACTACATATAGTGCAGCGATTAACTTTGAACATTAACCGTTGGATCAAGACTGGCAAATCCAAACATTGCTAACCATTGGATCTTCTTTTCCATTCTTAGCATCTATAAAGATTCTACTGATAGTATTTAGCATGATGAACACTAGTATGTGCAAACCTCAAAACATAGTACTTCATTGCTCAGTATCAGGGTCCTTGTGCTAAATGCATGGACTTGGATGCATTTTTCATTCTTTATGAGGTCCTTGATGTAACTTGTACTTCCACCGACCATGTTAACTCTCAAGTACCTCGCTCCTATGAGACCTACCAAGGTTAAAAGAAAATGCAGCCGCCCCAATTATCACACAAACTAGACCACTGTTTCTTATACGTAATACCCAAGTTTTTTATACTAGGATTCCTAGCTAACTTTGCGCACTTTGGTGACTTCTTGTCAATTTAATGAAATTAAGTCAAAAACTGTAGCTACAAGTAAGTGTGATAGATTGCTCTTGAATTAATTGTCTTTTCGGAGGTAGATGTGTGCATCTTCTTGTAGTAAACAATGTCGTCGGTGTGAGTTTCTAACTATCAGGAAAGAAAATTCTCAGTTTTTTGAGTGATGACGAGATGATTCTTTTCCATAAAGAAAGTCCGAAGAATATGGATCTCAATGCCATAAGACAAGCTTCTAGACATATTAGCTAGGTGGACCAATGTGTCTTACTTACGATTCCCATGTTTTATGAGTTTTCAAGGTTCCTAGGTGACCCCATCCACTTGTTTAATCACTTTATGTCGATGTATCGAAATAAAAGGTCAAATTTGAACTACAAGCAATAAATTGTAGGTTGGTTTGAAAGTTTTATGTAAAAAGCTTTTGGGGGTACCCATCGAGCGATCAATTAATATATCCGTTGAGACTGTTTGACTTCTAGCTACTAAGATTTTGCATCTTGAAAATTTGAAACCCTTTTGAAAATTATCACATGAAATATGGAGAGAGGGGAAATGATTTTTCTATTCTCTATGATCAACACACAAGATTGAGGTGCACCTTAGGATTAAAGATACTTTATAGTTTCCACTATGTATAAGGTGAACCTTAGCGGATGCCACATAGTAGGCCTTATTAAGGTGTGATTTTTCTCTACTACTATGATGGAGCAATTTTGAATTGGATCCATAGCACCAATCCTGACCGTTGGGCTATTAGATCCAATGGTTCAGAGCAGCTAGATTTTGAATAGTACCTAGAGCAAACTCCACTATGTTCTAGAACCATCATGTTACCAACCCCAAAATTTCAAAGCACAATAGGTTGTATTCTCAATATGTGTAGATAGTTATTATTAATAGACTTAATTTATGCATTTTGGGAGTGGTGACATGATGGTTCTAGAACATGGTGGATTTGCTCTAGGTCTGTATTCCCTCCTTCCCAAAATATAAGGTGCCTAAGGATTGGTCAAAAGTCAAACCTTACTAACTTTGACCAAATATTTAGAAAAAATATCTACATCTACAATATTGAATGGACATATTAAGAAACTATACTTTATGGTGAATCTATTGATATTAATTTAGTATTGTAAATTTTTATATTTTTGTGTATAATCATGGTCAAACTTAAAAAATGTTGACTTTTGACTAATCCTTAGGCACATTATATTTTGGGAGGAGGGAGTACTATTCAACACGAATCTAGTTGCTCTGAACCATTGGATCTAACAGCCCAATGGTCATGATTGGTGCTATGGATCCAATTCAAAACTGCTCCACTATAGTAGTAGAGAGAATACAGCCTATTGTGCTATGAAATTTTGGGGGTGGTACATGATGGTTCTAGAACATGCATGGTGGAGTTTGCTCTAGGTACTATTCACCACGAATCCAACTTCTTCTAACAGCCCAACGGTCAGGAGTGGTGTTATGGATCCAATTCAAAACCGCTCCACTATAGTAGTAGAGATATCTTACCACTATATAGTGTACGAATAACTTTGAATATTGACCGTTGGATCAAGACTCATGAATCCCAACATTTCTAGCTGTTGGATCTTCTTTTCCATTCTAGCATCTAGAAGATTCTATTGATAGTCTTTAGCATAATGAAGGCTATGCACAAACCTCAAAACACACTTCTCCATCATACTAGAATCTTCTCTCTCATAGCTAATAATCGTTGACTTCTACATGATCTTATCTTATTGTCGTGGTGTGGAACACGGCAGTGCCATCGGGGATGGCATGAGAGGGGACAATTAGGATGCTATCTGTGGCTACTCGCAACAGGTTGGGCACAGATACTGCAAACATAGCGATGTACCTAGGTTCAGAGCCCTCTTGGTGAGGTAACACTCCTACTCCTGCAAGGATCTATTATCATGGGGCGAACACCTAGTATAGATGCTCCTTGAGCTGTTTCCCTGGATAGTCCTTCCTAGAAGAAGAAGAGGAACTACTCAACTTGTCCAATCTAGAGAACTTCTAACTTGTAATTGTCTACCTAGAACCCTAGCACTACCCCTCCTTATATACTGGTTGGGGAGGTAGTTTACAAAGTGGGTTCTAGGGTTTACTGTTTGGATCTGGGCTTACAAAGTGGACTGGCTGGACGGGCCCGAACGGTAGGCCCGGGTCCAGTCAAGCCTCCAGTACAGGGGGGACAACGCTATAGTGTCCAGCGCCCTTGCTTTCTCCGTCAGCCGGCTCTTTATCCGTCAGCTGGAGCTTTACTTGTTAGCCGGAGCTTTACTCGTTAGCCCCAAGCTTTGGCATAATTGTCTGGTAGCGTCGACCGGGCGAGCCAGCCTGTCCGGTCAGTGGTGTGCTCAACAAGCAGCGTCACCCCTACCGTACCTAAGCCAGCGGATCCGAGGTGGCCGGCTAGGAGCGGTCTCCCAGCCGGTTCTTCTGGCCACCCGGCTAGACGGGCCAGCCGGGGGCCAGATAAGCCTGTCTTGGCCTACCCGGTGGTTATCCCCCCGACACTAGTCCCCGAGCAAGTTGGGACTTCGCCTCGCAGGGAAGTTCTTGCGTGCTTATTGGTCCCGTTTGAAATGATTGGTGATGTAGAAACTTGTTGTTGGGGGGATACCCCCGGGTAGGGTCACGCCGGGGTATAGAGGCTGAGTTAGCCAAGGTACGGCAAGGTCAAAGCGTATGCTGGCCGAGTCACCTCAAGGCAGGCCGACTTACGGAGTAACCCGGACCGTAGGATGTCCACCTAACTGTGTCCCAGCCGACGTATGTCGTATGCTGGCAGGCTTTTTGTAACTTGTATGCAGGTACCCACGGGACCAGATTAACCAGGCATGATCCGGGTTATATCAGGCTTGCAAGAGAAGGAAGGTATCTCGTTGGTCAAAGGTTGACCTCTGTGCGCAGGAGTGTGAGCGAAGCGAACAGAGGGAGGGACCAGCGAGGCGTGGCCGACAAAGATGACGCACCCTATGTCGGCTGATGCTGGCGCCACAGAGGCTTACGTAGCCTCTACATGGCTTACGATGGCAAAAGGTGACCCGGTCAGTTTGCTATTTTGGGAATAGGCATATTTCCAGGAATATGCCTCCACATATTCCCTAACTGGAGACCTAGCCTCCCCTTTATAAGGGGCACTAGGGCCTCTGTAGTTGGGGCTGGCGGGTTGGCGCGTGAGTAGTTTGTTGGAAGAGAGACAAGAAGTGGGGAGAGTAAGAGAGCTTCTTCTTCCTCCTGTCCCCAATACAGCTCAAGGAGCATCTAGAAACCTTGTGAACTTGGAGAATACAAAGCATCTGCGTGTGGAATCACCACACTATCCCTCCCTAGATTCCTCTAGTGCATATTGGCCCTACCTTTAGCCTATCCATGGCATATGCCGTGACACCACCACGACAGTTGGCGCCCACCGTGGGGCTAGCGGCGCTAGCAGGAGTGAAGATCCGGATGGGAAGCATCATCGGCAACGGCGAGCGCATTGTCTCCGGGCTCGTTCAGCACTTTGGAGCGCTGGACTACGTCAGCGACAATGCTGGTAGCTTCGGCAAGCAACCTCCACCGTGCAATGGCATTTTCATCAAGCTTGGCGCCCATAGGATCTACGTCGGTGTCGATGTGTCTTGCATTCACCCGTGGCACGTCGTCGAGGGAGGCGAGCCACCCCTTAGCGCGGCTCGTGGTGCGCGCATCACTCGCTCCCCCAACCGCGCTGAGGTGATGATGATAGTGCCTGACGCTGGTGCGAGCAAGAACCCGGCACCAGATCCGGAGGTAACACCCAAGGCGCCCATGAAAAGTAGAGGTCCTCCGCTAGAGAGGCTAGAAAACTTGCAGCAGCAGGCGATAGATAGCTTGGAAAGCCCCATAGCCCCTGTGGTAGATCTAGCTCAGGCACAGGCCGAGTTAGAGGAGACTAGGCAGAAAATAGTAGAGGGTGCGAAAAAGATAGCCGCGGCTCAGCAGTCGTTCAACATGACGCTGCGCGAGTACACAAGAGCAAATAAGGTAGATACTGTAAAAGTAAAAGGGAGAAACCTCATCAGTGAAATGAACAAAGAGGGTGACACTAGAGTTGAGGAATCAGAGAACCCTTTATCCATGGGTATGCCGAAGTACAACACCCCGGCAAAGAACCTCAGAGCAGCGGATGCGGCTGCATCCGAGATAGAAGGTTTGACGGGTGAAGCCCGACAAAGATAGCAGGAGAGGGACAACGAGTTAGTTCGGATCGCTAACATACAGAATGAGGAGTTGCTCAGGGCTAACCCGGCAAGAGCTGGGGCTTCCAAGGTCATTTATTCGGCAGTGGGAAACCTGGAGAAATCCGCTGGGGCCGCATCATCACCTCATGATGGCCCTAGAAGAGAGGAAGTGGTAACCTCCGCGAGGAGAAACAAACAGATAGTCCCGTATGACCCAGCAAGGGCAGGGAAAGGAAAAGCAATGCAAAGAAATGAGGATCGACAAAGTGTCAGCCGAGGTGAAGCTGGCCGAGGTAACCGTGACCAAGGCAATGCCAGTCAGAGAAACGCTGAAAACGGCAATGCTGGACAGCGTAACTCGGCGGGTGTAGGGCAAATCCCACCTCGGCAACAGCAGCAGCAGAGTGTACCTCGGCAAGAGCAGAATGCCGGCCAAGGTATGCGGCAAAATTGCGCTCAACAAGAGCAAGAAAGATACAATGACGGTGATTCAGAAATGGTGAACATAGGATACCCTAGGCCGGATTATCATGTGATAGGGTCAAGGTTGGGAAGCAGGAACTTGATGCCTGACGACGTCAGGTTAAAGCTGGATCGGCTCTATAGGTCAGAGCAGATTGAGGGGCAAGGTCCTCCGGGTCCAGCGTGCTTTGGGCCCCGGATCATGAAAGAGCCTCTGGTACCTAACTTCTAGTTACCGAGAGGCACAAAAACATATGATGGCAGCACCAAGCCGGAGGATTGGTTGATCAACTACACAACGGCAGTGAAAATTGCGACAGACAATTTGAGATGGGCAGTGAGATACGTACCTCAGATGCTGAAAGGGCCAGCGAGGGTATGGTTAAACAATTTACCACCCGGTAGTATCAACTGCTGGATCGACTTTGAGGAAATGTTCGTCAGTAACTTCTCGAGCACGTATCAGAGGCCGAATAGGCCACAGACCTTAGCAATGTGCAAACAGAGACCAAATGAAACAAACCGAGAGTTCTTAACTCGCTGGTGCAACATGAGAAACTCGTGCGAAGGCGTGATTGAATCTCAGGTCATAGCTTGGTTTGCACAAGGGTGTAGATATGCAAGCATGCTGTGGCAAAGGTTACAAAGGGATATGCCAACTACACTGGCTGAGACAATTCGGATTGCTGATTTGTACACTTTGGGTGATCCGACTCAACCCCGTCTTGTGTCAAACGAGTCAAATGAGGAGTACTACCAGCGAGATGGAGCCGGATCATCCCGCTGAAATGATTACCGGGGTAAGAGAAGAGATGATAGACCGGATTACAGGTACAGTTCGCAACAAGTTGCTGCTGTAAACCAAGATCAACCCAGAGCAGGGAGTAATCAGCGTCAGAAAACTGGAGGGCAACAATGGACCCCAAGAAATGATGGCAAGAAAACTTGGACGCCTGATAAAAAGAGACAGTTGCAAGAAAAGAAAGACCGGCCGAGGTATACGTATGAGGCAATGTTGGATCAGCCGTGCAAATTTCATACGCCAAATCCGAGTAACCTGGCGGGTCATACAACCCGGCAATGTGAGTGGATGAGGAAGATAGAGCAAAGTGGCTCGGGGAATGCTCAGGCACCTCGGAACGATCAACCTCGGCAGGAGTTAGCTCGGCAGCAGTTGATCTCCGGAGCAAATATGCAATAGTTAATGTTACCACCACCTCCTCCGAGGTATGAGAATCATGAGAGAAGGGATGCAGTGCATCAGGTGGAAAACCAGCATCAGCCAGATCAAAGGTACCCCGACAATGATGGGAGAAATGAATACAGAGAGCATCACCAGAGTTACTGTGTGCTTACCACGGAGGAAACAGATAGGAAGAGCTTTCAACGCCGGCATATGGAAGTGAATGCGGTTATGCCGGCGGTGACAAGGTACATGCCTTGGTCGGATCAGGAGATTACTTGGAGTATCAAGGACCATCCAAAGCTTATGCCAAGCACTAGTTCGTATGCATTAGTGCTGGACCCAACGTTCATCGGGCCAAATATCAATGTGAGGTTCTCTAAGGTGCTGATTGACAATGGCAGCAGCATCAATATTATGTACGTGGACACAATGCGCAAGATGGGTATCTCGGAGAACATGATCCAAGCCACTAGGACAACTTTCCATGGCATTGTGCCAGGTATTTCATGTGAACCCATTGGCAAAGTCCGGGTTGATGTGTTATTCGGCACAAGAGATAACTGCCGAACTGAGAATTTGGAGTTTGAGGTTGTGAACTTAGAAAGCGCATATCACACGTTACTCGGCAGGCCAGCCTGAACAAATTCATGGCAAGTACTCATATCAGCTACCTGAAGATGAAGTTGCCTGGGCCAAATGGAGTAATTACCATAGTTGGGGATTTCCGACGTTCCATTGAGTGTGCGTCGCCCGGGTCTAACCTGGCCGAGTCACTCGTGATTGCACAAGAAAAGAGAAAGATCTAGGAAGTAGCAGCATTGGCTCAATCCACGCAGCAGTATATGCCGGCGCTAAGCAACCTGCATGGAAGTGTCTCATTTCAAGCAACAAAGGATACAAAGAAAGTACATGTTGATGATCTGTTCCCAGAGCGCACCGTAACAATTGGTGTCAGGTTAACTGACAAATAGGAAAGCGAGCTCGTCAACTTCCTCCATGAGAATCGGGATATCTTTGCTTGGTCAACATAGGACTTTCAAGGTGTTCTGAGGGAGTTGGCCGAGCACTCTTTGAACGTGAGACCCGGAGCAAAGCCGGTGAAGCAACCTCTCCACCGCTTCGCCGAAGACAGGAGAAAAGTCATTGGAGATGAGATAGCTCAGCTCCTCGCAGCCGGGTTCATCATGGGAGTGCTTTATCCGGATTGGTTATCTAATCCGGTGCTGGTGGAGAAGAAGAAAGATGATCCGAATGTGGCAGTGGTTTGGCGTATGTGCATCGATTACACGAACCTGAATAGGGTGTGCCCAAAAGATCCATTCCCACTGCCAAGGATAGACCAGGTCATAGATTCTACTGCTGGGTGTGAGTTGTTGTCATTCATAGACGCATATTCTGGTTTCCACCAGATACCTCTAAACCCGAACGATCAAATAAATACTGCATTTATTACCCCGTACGGGGCTTATTGCTATCGCACCATGCCTTTCGGTTTACATAATGCAGGGGCAACATACCAAAGATGTATGCAAAAATGTTTACACGACCAAATTGGCCGAAATGTGCAAGTGTATGTGGATGATGTGGTTATAAATACCAAGGAAAGAAAAACGCTCCTTGATGATATCAGGCAAACATTCTCGACCCTAAGGAGGTTCCGAATGAAGCTTAACCTGGAAAAGTGTACTTTCGGTGTCCCGGCTGGAAAGTTACTCGGATTCCTTGTCTCCAGCCGAGGTATCAAAGCTAACCCAACTAAAATCCGAGCCATAGAGCGAATGGAATTGCCGAAGTGCCTTAACGATGTCCAGAAGTTCACTGGTTGTCTGGCATCCTTAAGTCGGTTTGTATGTCGGTTCGGAGAAAAGGCATTTCCTCTCTACCAACTAATGAAAAAGTCGGACAAGTTCGTATGGATGCCACAGGCCAATGAAGCCTTCATCTGGTTAAAGAAAATGTTAGCCACTCCACCAGTATTAGCCTCTCCACTATCAAAAGAGCCAATGTTGCTCTACATAGCCGCAACCAACCGAGTTGTAAGTGCAGTAGTAGTGGTAGAGCGCGACGAAGAGGGTAAATCAGTGCAAAGGCCAGTCTATTACCTGAGCAAGGTATTATCAACATCAAAGCAAAACTATCCTCACTATCAGAAGGTGGCATATGGTGTATATATGGCAGCAAAGAACCTGAAGCACTATTTTTAAGAGCACCCCATCAAGGTGATATGTGAAGCCCCCATATCTGAGATAATGAGCAAAAAGGATGTGAGCGGACGGATCGCAAAATGGGCAATTGAGTTAGCCCCTTATGCTCCACAATACGACAGGATAGATGCGATCAAGTCTCAGGCTGTGGCCGACTTTTTCGTGGATTGGGCTGAGATGCAATATGAGCCACCATTGCCAGATCCGAACTACTGGAGAATGCATTTTGACGGATCAAAAACGAAAACCGGGTTAGGTGCCGGAGTTGTGCTTACCTCACCCAAGAAAGACCAGCTGAAGTATGTGCTGCAGATCCACTTCACAACATCAAACAATGTTGCAGAGTATGAAGCACTTGTGCATGGGCTCAAAGTGGCAAAAGAAATTGGAATACGTTGGATCCAGTGTTTCAGTGACTCGGATTTGGTGGTTCAGCAAGTTTCAGGGCAATGGGATGATCTGGATGCAAACATGGCATTGTACAGATTTCATGTGCAGAAGATATCAGGATACTTTGAGGGATGCGAATTTCACCATGTACCCCGGCTGGAAAATGAGGTTGCTGACGTACTGTCCAAACTCGGATCAACCCGACAAGCGATTCCACCGGGTGTAGCACTAGAGCACCTCAGAAAGCCGTCTATCAGGCCATCCCCAGAATCCGAGTCAATCTATATCCCGGCAAATCCAGAGTCGGAAGTTGTGCCCATGGACATTGATGTGGGAAGTGGTTCAGGAAACTCGGGGACTGCTTCGCAGAACCCGGGGACTGCGCAGCTTGACCTGGCGGAGGTTATGTCGGTGGATCAAATGGAAATTGACGAGGATGTATTTCTAGTGCGAGCTATACCGGCTTGGGCACTGCCCATATTCCAGTTCCTAAAGGATGGATCCTTGTCCAATGAAGAAGTGCTTTCGAGGCAAATTCAGAGAAGGGCAAAGGCATACACGATTATTAATGCCGAGCTATGCAAGAGGAGTGTCACGAATGTCCTGCAATGGTGTGTTGACCCGGAAGAAGGGCTCGACATCCTCCGAGATATACATCAAGGGGAATGTGGGCATCACGCCTCATCCAGGGCCTTAGTGGAAAAAGCTTTCCGGCATGGATTCTACTGGCCAAGTGCCTTATAACAAGCATAAGATCTAGTAAGAAAATGCAATGGTTGTCATAGGTATGCTACCAAGACACTTATGCCCATGTCGGAGCTCAAGACCATACCAATTACCTGGCCATTTTCTGTATGGTGTTTGGATATGGTTGGTCCATTTAAGCCAGCGAGAGGAAATATGACCCATATCTTGGTTATGGTTGACAAGTTTACGAAATGGATTGAAGTAAAGCCGATAAAAAAATGTGATGAAGCTACAGCCGTGACATTCCTCAAAAATATCACCCTGAGATATGGCTATCCTCACAGTATCATAACAGATAACGGCACTAACTTTGCTAAAGGAGCTTTTGCACGATTCTGCCGAGATAAGAAGATCCGGCTAGACGTTGCTTTAGTAGCCCACCCTGCATCGAACGGACAGGTGGAAAGATCCAACGGATTAGTTTTATCCGGGATAAAACCCCGGCTCATTGAGCCGCTGCAAAGATCAGCAGGGTGCTGGATAGAAGAACTACTAGCGGTACTGTGGAGTTTAAGAACAACTCCGAATCGATCAAGGGGCTATACACCATTTTTTCTGGTATATGGGGCAAAAGCTGTATTACCAGCCAACATAGAGCATGATTCGCCTAGGGTCACCCAATACACAGAAGCCGAAGTGCGAGAAGCCCGGCAAAATCTCCAACGCTATCATAGCCGGAAAGTAAACCCCTGAGTCTTCTGGGAAGGTGATCTGGTACTCCGGCTGGTACAACGTACTACTGGCATGCATAAGTTATTCCCCCATGGGAAGGGTCATTCATTGTGAGCCAAGCATTGCACTATGACTCTTATTATCTCATTGATGCAAAACCACAGGAGAAGAACAAGGGGGACAGGTCTGGCGAGGAATCTAAGAGTCCATGGAATGTAGCCCTACTTCGTCCATTCTACACTTAACAAAGAAGTGTGTGTATTCGAGCCTCTCATATGTCGGTATGTATGCCAGCAATGAGTTTATCAATGAAATCTTGGCACCTCAAGCAGTAACTCGGGGACTGCCTTAGTAATAATTGTCATTCTATTCGTTAACTATTTTATTTTTTATGTCGGCTGGCTTAAGTTCCTTCAGCCTAAACCGGATTTGTAGTGTGCAAGCATCAAAAACTCAACTCTTCGACTTGCTGCTGTCCAACAAGATTTGGCTTCATGGCAAGCAAGAGAACAAGTTTGGAATTGCGTAGCACATGAAAAACGACTAAGGAAAAGAACGTAATCGAGCCGACATTTGTTATTTGGACTAATCTTATGTTTATCTTATTTTTTGCTGCGCTAGATTATTTTGAGCTAATCCTCAAGTTTCCAAGTATTGTTAAGTCAATTTTTGAAACTCGGACTCGTAAGTCACAAAACCGAATCATGGTAGACGCGAGTCGGGCCATGAAATTGGAGAAACAAGAAAATGAAACTCGGGGACTACGCCCAAGTTAATCCGGCGTGGATATCTAAGTGGCAAAATATAATCAGTACGAGTGATACATCTGCACCCGGCATACCGGGGATCTGATAAATTTCAAAGTGTTTTCTGTGCTCAAGGAGCAGCAGCAGGAGGAGGTAACTCGGCGCCAGCAGGTGGAACTCCGGCCTCAGCCTCATCGTCATCTTCATTTTCTTCGACATCTGAGGCTTCGTCCTCTTCCTCGTCATCCGAACCATCTTCAACATATTCATTGTCAGCGGCGCCGAGGAAGCTTGGTCCTTCATTCCATTGATGGACAGGGGCAAACTGGATGAGGTTGTGGGCACAAGCCTTACGCCGAGCAACCCAATCCGAATCATTTGACCATTTGGATCCGGTGCGCAAGCGCTCAAGAATCTTGAGATCTAATTTCTCATACCACGTAAGCACAAAGTGGAGGACAGTATTAGCTCAAGCACGAGCGGTGGATTCCCTCCAGAGGTCAAGATGGGTCTCGCAATCCATCAGCCTATTGATCCAAACAGTAGATCCCTCCGGAACATCCTCGTTAGGCCAAAGGGCACGGAAGATCCGGACGGCTGAATCAAGGAGACCCGAGCCATAGTTCTTCACAATTTCAATGCGAGAGGATAGGCTAACCAGCAAGTCCTCCATGTCATAGGGAATACTTTTAGAACCAGGACCAGTTGGGGTACCCCTCTGCTGGCGGAACTTGGCGACGGCAGTAGCCGCAATGGCATCGCTCTGTGGGAATTTGCCTGAAAACGAAGCAAGTGAAATAAGTAAAATGGTTTAACCCGGAGAAATACATGTCGGCTGAAAGAAAAGGGCTTACGGGAGATATGACTATGGATCCGAGTCAGCTCGTTGGTGTAATCAGCACGCCTCTTCTGGAGCTTCTCAAGTTCGACATTAGCTGAGTCAAGCTTGACGTCGGCCTCCTTCAGCAATTCTTAATCCTTTGAAAGTTGGAGGCTAAGACGTTCTCGCTCTTCAGTGAAGTCTTGGCCAGCCTTGTCCATCTCAACCTTGTGAAGCTCTTTGAGTTTTTTGATCTCAGCCTTGAGCTTGGCAACTTCATCATCCTTGGCTCGAAGTTTGTCAAGCTCGTCATCCTTCTTCTTGAGTTCGGCCTGATGTTGACCTGCTTGTTTGAGAAAATGCAGCATCATATCAGGCAAGGGCACACTATCTTCAAGGGATGCTGCAACGGTTTGTTGACCCGACAGAGCCGAGGTATGAATATCTGCCGAGCTCAGGAGAAAGGAGAGAGGGAACAAAAATTGAGTAATCAAAGCGAATTACCTTTTGTCTCGGCCAAGTTTTTTCTCATAATTTTGTTTTCGGCCTCCACTCCGGCTATGCAATCCGAATGAAAAATTAGTTCGGAGGGAAAATACAAAGAAAGATGGGGAAGAGGTCGAAGAGAAAACTTACCCCTTTTCTCGCATTCAGCAAGAAGAGCAGCATGTTTCGAGCGCAGTCCCTTGTGTGAGTCCAAGAGGCGCTGATACTCAGCAGTCCGGCGATTGGTAGTGATCTGAAAAGAGCAGTGATTAGCTCAGCTATATGCATATTCGAAGTGTACAAAATCTGGGCCAAGTGGAACTTAACCCGGCTCTAGGTGTATGCATATTCGAAGTGTACAAAATCTGGGCCAAGTGGAACTTAACCCGGCTCTAGGTGTATGCATATTCGAAGTGTACAAAATCCAGGCCAAGTGGAACTTAACCGGGCTCTAGGTGTGTGCATGTTCGAAGTGAACAAAATCCGGGCCAAGTGGAACTTAACCCGGCTCTAGGTGTGTGCATGTTCGAAGTGTACAAAATCCGGGCCAAGTGGAACTTAACCCGGCTCTAGGTGTGTGCATATTCGAAGTGTACAAAATCCGGGTCAAGTGGAACTTAACCCGGCTCTAGGTGTGGGCATATTCTAAACTACTAAGGAGCTACACTAGTTCTCTAAGGAATATCTGGCCGAGTAACAAGTTACTCCCCCGGAGGCTCGGGGACTGATGGATATGTCTCTAAGCACTTATGCGTATTAAGTAAAGGACAAAGTAGCGTACCTCCATCATCCGGCCAGCAATGTTGATAGCCTTGGCTGCTGTGTTCATTTGTGCGCTGAATTCAGCAGGCCCAAACTTCTCCAGGAGATCATCGTTTGGATCGACGAACTCCACTTTGTTCCAATTGTCGACGTATTCAATCAAAGCTGGAGGATAGCTCTCTCCGCTAAGCATGTGAGGCGCCACCAAGCCTTTGGCGTGGGCTTCTCTCCTCGCGACTAGGGCGGCAACAGGGCAGGTATGCAATGCGAGTTGCTTGCTGCCAGCTGACCCGGAGGAAGCATCTCTCTTCGGCAGCATAGACGCGAGCGTGCGCTGTCTAGCCTCGATGGATGTTGCCTTGGTGGCACCAGAACCTTTCTTAGCCTTGGGCTGCTGCTGGGAGGCTAAGGCTTGAGCTGCAGATTTGTACTTGGGTGTGGCCTTGGTGCTAGCTGGGTTTTCTCGACGAGTCTTGGAATACTCGGACGAGGCAGAAGGAGTTGGTGTTGGGACTGGTGCTTGTGTTGCTGCTGGTGCTGCTGATGCTGTTGGTGGTACCGGTGCTGATGCTTGTGCGGGTGTTGGTGCTACTGTTGCTGCTGGTACCTCGGAGGTAATGGGGTGCAGCTGAGCCGATGAAGAGCTGGGGGCATCTGCTACCTCGCCCGTGCCACTTCCCCCTGCTCCGAGGTTGCCCCCCTCTGGACGAGATGGACTAAGGTCTGGTGCAGCCACCGAGACTTCCTTAATTGGGCTCAGCGGGCGCATGTCATCGTCGCGAGGGGGAGATGGGGTACGCTGGAGGGGAGAAGCGATGCTGGAGCCGCTCTGGGGAACCTCCACGGCCGCCCTATCAAACTAAACGAAGAGTAAGAAATTATAACAAAAAGAAAGGTATACGGATAGAGAAGCATGAGGAAGAGAATTGGACAAAGAGAAAAGTGGTTTACTTGTCAGAAGTCAAAGACTCCTTGGGCTTCCAAGCTCTCCAAACTATGGCTTTAGTCAGAGGTTTGCTGGCGACCATGTCAGCGGACTTCTTCCGCCTTTTGGTTGTCTTGGGAGGCCCGGAAGAATCAGCGGAAGTGGTAGCCCGTTTCTTAGACGCGGCTGGGGACGGCTCACTCGAAGCGAGAGGAGGTCTTCATGGATCTGCCCAGCCTGGTTAGCTGAAGCCGGAAATGCGTAAGAAATAGGCGTCGGATTATATACCTTCAACACCTCAACGTCGGAATCATCTTCATCGTCAGGCCAATTCCTTAAGGAAGAGAAGTTACCAGAGGGTCGCTTGGTTGTGTCCGGGGTAGACAGGAACATTTCCTGATCCGACTCCTCCTCGTCTGAGACAAGTCGATCCTTCCCCCATTTGAGGGAAGGCTCGGTGCCATCTTCAAGGGTGTGCTAAAGAAACAACTAAAAGGAAGATGCAAAGGGATCAAATAAACAACATGCTCCGACGTAGGATATAACTCGGAAAAGGATTGGGTAATGAAATTTACCGCAGGAGGAGGCTTGTCCTGACAGAAATGCTCCAACCCCCACTCCCAATCAGCGGAGAAGTCCTTATCGGTCGTGAAGATGGCCTTGATCCCGTGGAAGATCTCAGCGTTGTTCAACTCGAAGGAGGAGGTCTGGTTGGGGTCAAGTAGCCAGCTCATGTGGCAGAGTTTGTGTGTGCGCTTCTGTAGGGGGGGAATCCGGCTGCGGACGAATGTGATCATCACATCCTTGTTGCGCAGCCCAAGGTCCTTTAGCTCCTGGAACCGATTATTGACCTGATTTGCCAAGGCAGTTGGTGTCTTGGAAACTTGGTCCCACAGAGCCAGATTAGGAGGACCCATCGCGAAGGGGCGCAGCCAGATCAGATCCTCATCCGAACCATTCCTCACATAAAAGAAGGTTCGGGCCCATCCCTTGTAGGAATCAAGCCCCGTGACCCGGGGAAAGACGGATTGTTTCCGGGGTGAGATGGACGCCGCACCACATTGGGTCAGGTGCTTGTCCTCCGGGGCAACCAGCTTATCCGGAACAACGTTTCTCCGCAGACCAAAAAACCGGATCCAGAGCTCCTTGGTAGGCCACAGGCCGACGTATCCTTCTATGGCAGATGGGAAGGAGGAAAGGGAAGTGATGGCATTCGCCAGAAGATGGTGAGGTTGGAGTTCGTAGATGTTGAGGAAGCCGTGGAAGAAATCGCTCACTGGTAGGCCGAAGCCGCGCTGGAAGTGAGAAAGGAATACGACGAACTCACCTGGATTGGGTGAGGGAGCAAGCTCCTCGGAGGCAAGGAGAGAAATCACGCCCTCGGGGATGCGGCGGGTACAGTAGAGCCAATCCAGGTCATCTTGGCACACCCAAGAACCATCCCAGGCGCTGCGCTTGATAGTTTCACCCCCTCCTCCATCTCTTCTTCAACAACGGCGAGCTCCTCCTCAGTCATCTCCAGGTCGCTATCCTCGCCGGCCCGTTCAGACTGGGAGGCAGTGGCTTGGATTGGCGCAGACCCGTGATGGTGAAGCAGCGCGGGAGCGGCAGCGAGGCTAATGCAAAGAAGCACGGTGCGGTGGCGGCGCTATAGAGCAGATGCGGCGGCGGCACTATCGCAAGGAAGAAGAAGAGGCAGAGGGGCGCGAGAAGGGGAAATTAGCCAAGGGGCACGCCCCTCCCCTATTTAACCACGCCCCAGCAGTGGGTAGTGGGATCGTGCTGTGCATCGAGGCCACGTGGAGTGGCCGTGTATCAGCCAGATCAGCCAATCAGAAGCAAGCCACAGGAAGCGCAACATGAAACAGGGGATCCCATGACGCGACGTGGTGATGCAGTTAACGAGGAGGCAGCTGTGACGTGATGTTTGCTACAGTAACCTCTGACAATAAGTGCAGTAACTGGCGCATGCCCTTAAAATGAGGCAAGATGATGATTACCCTCCATGTAGGACGTGGGGAAGTGTATGAGAGAAGGAAGGATAACCCGGAACACTGAAGGGTAGCCCGGCCAGCGAGTGATGACTCGGAATGTGCCAAGGGAATGCTACGCCACGGGATCCGAGCTACAGAGTAACTCGGAAAAAGGAGCAAAAAGATTGAACCTGCCGTGGCCTTAGCAGCTGAAGTTGCTAAGACCGCACCAGCTTCGGGGACTAATGTTGGGGGGATACACCCGGGTAGGGTCACGCCGGGGTATAGAGGCCGAGTTAGCGGAGGTACGGCAAGGTCAAAGCGTATGCTGGCCGAGTCACCTCAAGGAAGGCCGACTTACGGAGTAACCCGAACCGGAGGATGTCCACCTAACTGTGTCCCAGCCGACATATGTCGTATGCCGGCGGGCTTTTTGTAACTTGTATGCAGGTACCCACGAGACCGGATTAACCAGGCATGATTCGGGTTATATCAAGCTTGCAAGAGAAGGAAGGTATCTCGCTGGTCAAAGGGTGACCTCTATGCGAAGGAGTGTGAGCGAAGCGAACAGAGGGAGGGACTAGCGAGGCATGGCTGAGAAAGATGACGCACCCTATGTCGGCTGACGCTGGCGCCGCAGAGGCTTACGTAGCCTCTACATGGCTTACGATGGGAAAAGGTGACCCGGTCAGTTTGCTATTTTGGTAAGAGGCATATTCCTAGGAATATGCCTCCACGTATGCCCTAACTGGAGACCTAGCCTCCCCTTTATAAGGGGCACTAGGGCCTCTGTAGTTGGGGCTGGCAGGTTGGCGCGTGAGTAGTTTGTTGGAAGAGAGACAGGAAGTGGTGAGAGTAAGAGAGCTTCTTCTTCCTCCTCTCCCCAATACAGCTCAAGGAGCATCTGTAAACCTTGTGAACTTGGAGAATACAAAGCATCTGCGTGTGGAATCACCACACTATCCCTCCTTGGATTCCTCTAGTGCATATTGGCCCCACCTTTAGCCTATCCATGGCATCTGCCGTGACACCACCACGACACTTGTCGTTGGTATTGTCTTGTATTTCTTGACTTCTACCGGCTGGAGATTCTTCGTTGTTTCCCTGCTGGGGTTTACCTGCTACGGATCCAATGGTCCCACCCATAGGGTGTGAGCGGTGATCTCATGGACCGGCTGCCGCATCAGACGGGTAGATGGATCGCCAGTTTGCTGTCGTCATTTCCTGTGTCATCCGCGTCTGCCATTTCTGGCACGCGTCGCATCAGTTTGACCTCTTGGCATGCCACGGCAGTTTTTGGTAACTGCGCGCACACCTTCATCATTGTAGTTTCTTGGGGATCGTGGGTGCGGTTTGCCTCCTACAGTAACTCCTGCAGGATCTTCTGTGGAGGCTACGTTGGCATAGGCGATCAACGCCGAACCGTCACGCGGGAGTGGAGAAGTTGTTTGCCACGTGGTGGAGTGGGAGCGCAGTTGTCACGTTCCTTCTGTCTCGATAAATAGGGGCGTAGGGGAGTGGTTTCCCCCACCTCTTCTTCCTGTGCTCCCTGCCTCTACTCCCCTTTGCGCTCTGACTTCCTCCTGCTTGCTTGGGCCACAGTTTCTTTGTCGTTGGCGCCAGCCTTCCTCCGCCGTGACGACGGTTCCGCGCGTTTCCAACATGGCCACCTCCACCGCCGAGATGCTACCAGAGAATGCCGGCGGGTGGTGTGGCTCCGATGTCACCGAGGAGCTTGTGTAGAAGTACCGACAGGGGAAGTTCCTGCCGCCAGAATGCTTGGTGAAGTACCGCCTCACGCTGGAGGGCGAGCGGGTGCCCGACCCCCGGCTCGGCGAGGCCGTTGTCTTCCTAGCCCACTTCGGTCGTGACCTCGGGCTGCCGGTGAGCAGATTCGTCCTGGAGCTACTCCTCTCCTTAGACCTCCTGCTCCACCACTTGGGAGCCAACGCCGTCGCAATACTGTCGCATCACACGACCTGCCGCGAGGCATACCTCAGCGTTCGCCCCGATGCGGCAAACTTCTTGAAGTTCTTCCACTTCAAGGTGCAGGTAGTGGGGAGGGGCGGGCCGCTGATGGAGACGGGCTGCTGCGCCATCTACTCACGACAGTCGGCGGTGATGCCGCGGCTGGAGCTCCCGGACACCGTCAAGCTGTGGCAGCACTCGTAATTTTATGTGCGCAACGGCACCAACGTTGACTAGATCAAGATTCCGGTCTCTGCGAACGTTCCCTCCACCCGGAAGTCTTGGAGCGTCCAGAACTTGGGCGCCCGGGCGGACATCGACCGGATGGCCGCCCACGTGGTGGTGCTTGTGGAGAAGGAGCGGCTCACCGCCAGGGACATTCTGTTGTCCTAGATGGTAGGCCGCATGCTCCCGCTGCAGCAGCGGTCGCACAAGATGTCTCATTTCGACCCCACGCGGGTCTCCTGGCTGGACGTGCCGTTCGCGGCCCTCCGTGAGTGGCTCGCCGCCATCTCGAAGGAGGCGCTGGCAGAGGAGTGGGAGTTCTCCTGCCGGCCGTACCACCACGGCTAGCTGCCGCCGAAGGTAGGTGATACGTCCACAACGTATCTACTTTCCTGAACACTTTTGCTATTGTTTCTCCTCTAAACTTGTGTGACTTGGATGCAACTAACACGGACTGACGCTGTTTCCAGCAGAATTACCTTGGTGTCTAGTTTTTGTGCAGAAAATCAACTATCAGGAAAAATCCTAGAAAATATGCCAAAAATCCTATTTCACCAGAAGACTCCCGGAGCCAGAATGTGAGACGAAGTGGGGCTGGGGCCCAGCCACACCAAAAGTGTAAAAACATGTTCTATTGATGTTTAAGTGAAGCTAAAATATGTCTAACCATTTTAGGATGTATTTACTAAAACTATCATCTAAAATTAATTGTATCTTAATTTTTCTAAAAAGATTGTATCAATTATAAAATCAACTAAGGTAGAATATTACTTATCACAAGGCTTATATTCACTTTTTAAACCATCGGACACTTATTTACTAATAATTTCACAAGTTTAAGAATCCACTTAAAGATTCAAACCAAGTTTTAAAGTAATTGAAGTAACACATGTTCCTTACTTATGAAGTATAACCATTCATTTTAAAGATAGGTAAGTGAATTCATCCACTTATAATTTTAAAGCACCACCCGGTAAAACACATAACCCTTATATGCCACCTTTATAAAACATTAAGAAGTGGACCACATATAATAAAATACATATTCAAAATATATAAGTATCCACTACAAGTGGAATAGCTATTTCAATATGGTAATTGTCTTCTTCTTTGAGAATTATAACTAGTAAGAAAGCCTAAGAGTGTTAACTTATAGTTTAAATGCTTTTGTTTAGTTAAGTATGATTTTCTTTAAAAGTTATTCTTTTAAGAAACATTAAAAGTAATCCTTAAACATTTCTATAAATGCTCTAATTGATTAATAATCTGGCTTAAGAAATCTTTTAGATACCATGCCCCATTTGAGTGCTTTAATATTGCATGCTACTTGTTGTATTTACATATTGTTTCGCACACTCACAAGCCTTAATAAGAAGCACAAGTGTGAAGCTGATATAAAAGTGAAACACATTCTAAAGAACCATTCCCAGTTTCCGAACCCTAGATCAAATATGATTAGTCTGGCGGTTCACATTTATCAAATAACATTACATTACTTATGCATAATTGCATCTTGCTTCTTTAAACATTAGTCCTTACCAGACCAATGATGCTATTTCCAGATTTTGGATCTTCTATTATCTTGAAGACCGTGAGTGCATAATCTTGCAATCACAAAAGGCAAGTTCACACTTGCTTATGTTCTTTGATTATTTTCTATCAAATGTTGTCATCACCTGCATTTCAAAAAGGTGAGAAAACATTATTTTCATAATAATATGATTATGTATTATTTACCAAGAGGTAATAATCTACTGATACAGTTCCAGTGGTAAAGAAACATAATATCTAGGACTTAACAACCAATGTCGCCAGTGATTCTAGCACCGTATATTACGCGTTAACTAAGAGATCTAGAATGGGACAAAGAAGTCAGCTGGATCTTCTTCCTTTCGCATGGACGGATGACCTTATCGTGAGGTTGTAGCTTCCTTGCGGAGGCTCAACAAATGGGTGGGACTCCTAGTTCCCTATGATATTGGTGTCTAGACTTTTCATGAGGGACTGTCAGAGGTATATCTGCCTATATGGGGGTTGCGAGGGACATGATCTTCTCACTAGAGACTCTAAGCGGTTGCCAGGGTTATATCTGCCTATATGGGGGTTAACGGAGGTCTATCTGCTTGGGGAGGTCGTGTCTTCATGCGGGGTCGCGAAGAGGGGCAGTGATTTGCTTGGATCTTAGACTAGGCCCCATACCAAGGAAGTGTGGACAAGCTCATGACTTGGATGTGCAACAAGGCTAATATCTCTCATGGGTAAATCAACGCACCTCTGTAGAGTGTAAGAACTGTCACATGTTACTCCCTGTTCCAGGAAGGAGCTACCAACGCGACAGGAAAGGAACCCCACGAAGGTTCTGGTGAACCTATGAAGGCTGTCAGACATAGTTTTCAGAATAAAAGAAACCTTTGAATAAATGTTTACGAAAACCTGTGTTGCCTACGACCTTTGGTCTGTGGCTGTAGAGATAGTGCATCATACACTCCTTTTTAGTGAACTTGCTGAGTACACTCGTACTCAACCGTACCTTCTTAACTCTTGCTAGGTTCTAAGCCATTGAACATGATGTTAACATTAATTTCTGCTCAAGAAACCATCATCGACGGCTCAAGTTCTTCAATTAAGTTAATAAAGTCAACATATACATCAGCCGAAGTGAAGACGAAGTTCTGATTAGATAGGAGTAGATACTCTAGCCATAAAACCTACTTCTATAGAGCATTGCATTAGTAGCAATTGCAAGCCTTATAGTTTAGATATTAATCCTTTTAGCCAGATAGTTCGGAGTTGTTATTTCTGGTTCTTCTTTGTAAGAAGTTATTTTCCTCCTATTTAACGTAGAGTGTTCTCTGGATCTTTTGTAAAGTGTCGAGTTGTAATCTATAGTCATGTCTTGGACCTGCTGTGTTTCTGTTCTACCACTCTAAGGGATGTAATACTAGAGAACAATGTTTCGTTGGTGTTATGTCAACGACTATAGTGTACTACATCATGAAGTGGTATGCTAGGTCACCGCACCTCGTAACCATCCTTCAAAGCCGAGCGTCGAGGCTTCATCGAGAAGGAAGAGCTAGAGGAGTTAGATCGAACATTTGTTGGCTGCTATAGGATATAACTAGACCACTAATAACAACAGGGCCCCATGGTAGTGAGCCCATTGGCCCCAAACATCAGAGCAAGCACGGTGTCAAGTCTTAAACATATGTCTTAACGGTGGAGTGGGTAGTGCTAACAAAATGATTCTTCAAGGTGATTCTAGTGCTAGACTTATGTCTAAAAAAATCAATTGGGAGGGCCCACTAGTCAGTGGATAACAGTCTATTTTTCTTTTTAGCATGGTTGTGTGGACCCACTTCAGTTCTAAACGCTGGACCAAAAGTAGTTTTCATAGATATTTCTAGACACTACACACGCCCTTACTATACGTAGCTTAGAAATTTACTAGCCTCGTGTCTAAGAAAATTGTAGGTTGCTTTGAAAGTTTTTCGAAAAAGCTTTTGGAGGTACCCATCGGGGGGTCAATTAATATATCACAAAACACCAAGAGTTTTGAAAATAGGTTTAACTTCTTGTTAAGATAGATTTTGCATCTTCACAATTGAACGAAACGAGGTCAAACTTGAGCTACAAGTAAGCGTGATATAGATTGCTCTTGAATTAAATGTCTTTTCGGAGGTCTATAGGTGCATCTTGTTGTAGTAAACAAATCCATCAGTATGAGTTTCCTACTATCTCAGGAAAGAACATTCTCAATTTTCTGAGTGTGATGACGAGATTGTTCTTTCCCGTAAAGCAAGTCCAAAGAATATGCATCTGAATGACACACAAGGCAAGTTTTCAGACATATATTGTGGACCAACATGTTATACTTACGATTTCCCATGTTTTATGACTTCTCAAACTTCCTAGCTAACTTCACCCACTTGATTGATTTTATGCCGATTTATCGAAATTATTAGGTAAAAATTGAACTACCACAAGTAAATTGTAGGTTGCTTTGAAAGTTTGACGAAATATCTCCCTTGGAAGTACCCATATATCGGGGGGAGGGGGTCAATTAATATATGGGAAACCACCGAGAGTTTTGATGATATATAGGTACGTTCAACTTATTGCTAAGATTTTGCATCAATTTAATGAAATTAAGTTAGACTTGAGCTACAAGTAAGCATGATAGACTACTCTTGAATTAAATGTCTTTTTAGAGGTAGATGGGTGCATATTCTTATAGTAAACAATGTCATCGGTCTGAGTTTCCAACTACCAGGAAAGAACATTCTCAATTTTCCCAGTGATGTCATGATCATTCTCTCCTGTAAAGGAAGTCCGAAGCATATTGATCTAAATAAATGCCACAAGCCAAAGTTTTCACACGCACGCACACACACACATAGGCACGTGCCACACTCCTATATACTGTATGAAATGTGATTTAATGAACATTAAGTTGTTATTGACCAATAGTCTTGTTAGAGAAAAAGGCATACATAAAATATATTAATAATAACTATCTACACATATTGAGAATACAACCTACTATGGTATCAATTTTTTTTGCGGGGGAGGGGGGTGTAGGGGGACATGATGGTTCTAGAACATGGTGGAGTTTGCTCTAGGTACTATTCAACACGAATCCAACTGCTCTGAACCATTGGATCTAACATCCCAATAGTCACGATTGGTGCTATGGATGCAATTCAAAACTGCCTACCTAACTTCGCCCACTTGAATGACTTTATGTCGATTTATCGAAAATAGGTCAAATTTGAACTAGTATAAGTAAATTTTAGGTTAATGTGAAAGTTCTACGAAAAAGCTTTTGGAGGTACCCATCGGGGGGTCACAATTAATATATGAGAAACCATCCAAAGAGAGTTTTGACGACAGGTTGGATCAAGACTCGCAAATCCAAACATTTTGCTAACTGTTGGATCTTCTTTTACATTCTTAGTATCTAGAAAGATTCTACTAATAGTCTTTATGAGAATGATGAACGCTAGTATGCGCAAACCTCAAAACACACACTTCATTGCTCAGTTTTAGGATTCTTGTGCTAAATGCATGGATTTGGATGCAATTTTCATTTTTATGAGGTCCTTGATATGTAACTAGTACTTCCACCGACCGTGTTCACTCTGAAGCACATCGCGCGTACAAGACCAACCATTAGATCGGCCATTCATAGTACTTCTTATCTTATATTTATCTTGTCTTATCTCTTATAATACCATACCACGCACTAAATATAGTGTATGGATTAAGTTTGAACATTGACCGTTGGATCTTCTTTTACATTCTTAGCATCTAGAAACATTCTGCTAATAGTCTTTAGTATGATGACCGCTAGTATGCGCAAACCTCTAGCTCAAAAGACACACTTCATTGCTTAGTTTTAGGGTCGTCCTTGTGCTAAATGCATTGACTTGGTTGCAATTTTCATTTTTATGAGGTCCTTGATGTAAATTGTAATTCTACCCATCGTGTTAACTATCAAGCACCTTGCTCCTATGAGACCTACCATTAGATCGGCCATTATACGCAGTACTTCTTATCTTATCTTTATCTTGTCTTATCTCTTATGTATAATAATACCATACAACTTCATATAGTGTACGGATTAACTTTGAAACATTGACCATTGGATCAAGACTGCCAAATCCAAACATTTCTAACCGTTGGATCGTTTTTCCATTCTTAGCATCTAGAAAGATTCTACTGATAGCCTTGAGCACGATGAACACTAGTATGCACAAACCTCAAAACACACAGTACTTCATTACTCGGTTTCAGGGTCTTTGCACAAAATGCACGGACTTGGATGCAATTTTCATATTTTATGAGGTCCTTGATGTAACTTGTACTTCCACCAACCGCTCGAGCACCTCGCTCTTACAAGACCTACAATTAGATCGGCCATTCGCAGTACATCTTATCGTATCTTTATCTTGTCTCTTATCTCTTACAATACCATATATACCACCACGACATAGTGTAGGGATGAACTTTTTGAACATTGGCCATTGGATCAAGACTGGCAAATCCAAACATTGATAACCATTGGATCTTCTTTTCCATTCTTAGCATCTATAAATATTATATTGATAGTCTTTAGCATTATGAAAACTAGTATGCGCAAACCTCAAAACACACAGTACTTCATTACTCAGTTTTAGGGGCATTGTGATAAATGCATGGACTTGGATGCAATTTTCATTTTTTATGAGGTCCTTGATGTAAATTGTAATTCTACCCACCGTGTTAACTCTCAAGCACCTCGCTCTTACGAGACCTACCATTAGAGGGGCCATTTACAGTACTTCTTATCTTATCTTTTATCTTGTCTCTTATCTCTTACAATACCATGCATTAACTTTGAACATATTAACCGTTGGATCAAGACTAGCATATCCAAACATTGCTAACCATTGGATATTTTTTCCATTCTTAGCATCTAGAAAGATTCTATTGATAGTCTTTAGCACGATAAACGCTAGTATGAGCAAACTTAAAAACACATAGTACTTCATTGCTCAGTGTCAGGGTCCTTGTGCTAAAATGCATGGACTTGGATGCAATTTTCATTTTTTACGAGGTTCCTGATGTAACATCTACTTCCACCGACCGTGTTAACTCTCAATCACCTCGCTCCTACGAGACCTACCATTAGATCAGCCATTCGCAGTACTTCTTATCTTACCTTTATTTTTCTCTTATCTCTTACGATAACATGCATACCACCACTACATAGTGTAGGGATTAACTTATTTAAACATTGACCGTTGGATCAAGACTGGCAAATCCAAACATTGCTAACCGTTGGATATTCTTTTCCATTCTTAGCATCTAGAAAGATTCTACTGATAGTCTTTAGCATGATGAACACTAGTATGCGCAAACCTCAAAACACATAGTACTTCATTACTCGGTTTCAGGGTCCTTGTGCTAAATGCATGGACTTGGATGCAATTCTCATTTTTTATGAGGTCCTTAATATAACTTGTACTTCCACAGACCGTGCTAACTCTCAAGGACCTCGCTCTTACGAGACCTACCATTAGATCGGCCATTCGTAGTAATTATTATCTTATCTTTATCTTATCTCTTATCTCTTACAATACCATACCACTACATATAGTGTAGCGATTAACTTTGAACATTAACCATTGGATCAAGACTAGCAAATACAAACACTGCTAACCATTGGATCTTCTTTTCCATTCTTAGCATCTAGAAAGATTCTACTGATAGTATTTAGCATGATGAACACTAGTATGTGCAAACCTCAAAACATAGTACTTCATTGCTCAGTATCAGGGTCCTTGTGCTAAATGCATGGACTTGGATGCATTTTTCATTCTTTATGAGGTCCTTGATGTAACTTGTACTTCCACCGACCGTGTTAACTCTCAAGCACCTCGCTCCTACGAGACCTACCAAGGTTAAAAGAAAATGGAGCCGCCCCAATTATCACACAAACTAGACCACTGTTTCTTATATGTAATACCCAAGTTTTTCGTACTAGGATTCCTAGCTAACTTCGTGCACTTCAGTGACTTCTTGTAGCCAAGGTAGTAAGTGTGATATATTGCTCTTGAATTAATTGTCTTTTCGGAGGTATACCTGTGCATCTTCTTGTAGTAAACAATGTCCTCGGTGTGAGTTTCCAACTATCAGGAAAGAAAATTCTCAGTTTTTTGAGTGATGACGAGATGATTCTTTTCCATAAAGAAAGTCCGAAGAATATGGATCTCAATGCCATAAGCCAAGCTTCTAGACATATTAGCTAGGTGGACCAATGTGTTTTACTTACGATTCCCATGTTTTATGAGTTTTCAAGGTTCCTAGGTGACCCCGTCCACTTGTTGAATGACTTTATGTCGATGTATCAAAATAAAAGTTCAAATTTGAACTACAAGCAATAAATTGTAGATTGGTTTGAAAGTTTTATGTAAAAAGCTTTTGGGGGTACCCATCGAGCGATCAATTAATATATCAGTTGAGACTGTTTGACTTATAGCTACTAAGATTTTGCATCTTGAAAATTTTGAAACCCTTTTGAAAATGATCACATGAAATATGGAGAGAGGGGAAATGATTTTTCTATTCTCTATGATCAACACACAAGCTTGAGGTGCACCTTAGGCTTAAAGATACTTTATAGTTTCCACTATGTATAAGGTGAACCTTAGCGGATGCCACATAGTAGGCCTTATTAAGGTGTGCTTTTTCTCTACTACTATAATGGAGCAATTTTGAATTGGATCCATAGCACCAATCCTGACCATTGGGCTATTAGATCCAATGGTTCAGAGCAGCTGGATTTTGAATAGTACCTAGAGCAAACTCCACTATGTTCTAGAACCATCATGTTACCAACCCCAAAATTTCAAAGCACAGTAGGTTGTATTCTCAATATGTGTAGATAGTTATTTTTAATAGACTTAATTTATGCATTTTGGGGGTGGTGACATGATGGTTCTAGAACATGGTGGAGTTTGCTCTAGGTCTATACTCCCTCCGTCCCAAAATATAAGGTGCCTAAGGATTGGTCAAAAGTCAAACCTTACTAACTTTGACCAAATATTTAGAAAAAATATCTACATCTACAATATTGAATGGACATATTAAGAAACTATACTTTATGGTGAATCTATTGATATTAATTTAGTATTGTAAATTTTTATATTTTTGTGTATAATCATGGTCAAACTTAAATTTTTTTGAATTTTGACTAATCCTTAGGCACCTTATATTTTGGGACGGAGGGAGTACTATTCAACACGAATCCAGTTGCTCTGAACCATTGGATCTAACAGCCCAACGGTCATGATTGGTGCTATGGATCCAATTCAAAACTGCTCCACTATAGTAGTAGAGAGAATACAACCTATTGTGCTATGAAATTTTGGGGGTGGTGACATGATGGTTCTAGAACATGCATGGTGGAGTTTGCTCTAGGTACTATTCACCACGAATCCAACTTCTTCTAACAGCCCAACGGTCAGGATTGGTGTTATGGATCCAATTCAAAACCTCTCCACTATAGTAGTAGAGATATCTTAACACTATATAGTGTACGAATAACTTTGAATATTAACCGTTGGATCAAGACTCGTGAATCCCAACATTTCTAGCCGTTGGATCTTCTTTTCCATTCTAGCATCTAGAAGATTCTATAGATAGTCTTTAGCAAAATGAATGCTATGCACAAACCTCAAAACACACTTCTCCATCATACTAGAATCTTCTCCCTCGTAGCTAATAATCGTTGACTTCTACATGATCTTATCTTATTGTTGTGGTGTGGAACACGGCAGTGCCATCGGGGATGGCATGAGAGGGGACAATCAAGATGCTATCTGTGGCTACTTGTAACGAGTTGGGCATAGATACTAAAAACACAGCGATGTACCCAGGTTCGGAGCCCTCTTGGCGAGGTAACACTCCTACTCCTGCAAGTATCTATTATCAGGGGGCGAACGCCCAGTATAGATGCTCCTTGAGCTGTTTCCCTGGATATTCCTTCCTAGAAGAAGAAGAGGAACTACTCAACTTGTCCAATCTAGAGAACTTTGAACTTGTAATTGTCTACCTAGAACCCTAGCACTACCCCTCCTTATATACTGGTTGGGGAGGTAGTTTACAAACTGGGTTCTAGGGTTTACTGTTTGGATCTGAGCTTACAAAGTGGACTGGCTGGACAGGCCCGAACGGTAGTCCTGGGTCCAGTCAAGCCTCCAGTATAGGGGGGACAGCGCTACAGTGTCCAGCGCCCTTGCTTTCTCCATCAGCCGGCTCTTTATCCGTCAGCTGGAGCTTTACTTGTCAGCTGGAGCTTTACTCGTTAGCCCCAAGCTTTGGCATAGTTGTCTGGTAGCATCGACCGGGTGAGCCAGCCTATCCGGTCAGTGGTGTGGTCAGCAAGGAGCGTCACCCCTACCGTACCTAAGCCAGCGTATTCGAGGCGACCGGCTAGGAGCAGCCTCCCAGCCGGTTCTTCTGGCCACCCGGCTAGACGGGCCAGCCGGGGGCCAGCTAAGCCTATCTTGGCCTACCCGGCAGTCATCCCCCTGACACTAGTCCTCGAGCAAGCTGGGACTTCGCCTCGCAGGGAAGTTCTTGTGTGCTTATTGGTCCAGTTTGAAATGATTGATGATGCAGAAACTTGTCGTTGTCTTTGTCTTGTAGTCATTGTCTTCTACCGGCTGTAGATTCTTCGTTGTTTCTCGGCTGGGGTTTACCGGCTATGGAGCCAATGGCACCACCCACAGGGTGTGAGCAGTGATCTCATGGAACGGCTGCCGCATCAGACGGGTAGATGGATCGCCAGTTTGCTGTCGTCATTTCCAGCGTCATCCGCGTCTACCATTTCTGGCGTGCGTCGCATCAGTTTGACCTCTTGGCCTGCCGTGGCAGTTTTTGGTAACTGCGCGCATGCCTTCATCATTGTAGTTTGTTGGGGATCGTGGGAGCAGTTTGCTTCCCGCAGTAACTCTTGTAGGATCTTCTGTGGAGGCTAGGTTGGCATAGGCGATCCGCGCTGAACCGTCACGCGGGAGTGGATCAGTTGTTTGCCACGTGGTGGAGTGGGAGCGCAGTTGTCACATTCCTTCTGTCTCGATAAATAGGGGCGTAGGGGAGTGGTTTCCCCCACCTCTTCTTCCTACGCTCAATGCCTCTGCTCCCTTTTGCGCTATGCCTTCCTCCTGCTTGCTTGCGCCATAGTTTCTTTGTCACTAGGGCCAGCCTTCCTCCGCTGTGATGACGGTTCCGCACGTTTCCAACATGGCCACCTCCACTGACGAGATGCTACCGGAGAATGTCGGCGGGTAGTGTGGCTCTGATGTCACTGAGGAGCTTCTGCAGAAGTACCGACAGGGGAAGTTCCTGCCACTGGAATTGTTGGTGAAGCACCGCCTCATGCTGTAGGGCGAGCGGGTGCCCGACCCCCGGCTTGGCAAGGCCGTTGTCTTCCTAGCCCACTTCGTTCGTGGCCTCGGGCTGCCGGTGAGCAGATTCGTCCTAGAGCTGCTCCTCTCCTTAGACCTCCTGCTCCACCACTTGGGAGCGAATGCCGTCGCAATGCTGTCGCATCACACGGCCTGCTGCGAGGCATACCTCGGCGTTCGCCCCGATGCGGCAAACTTCTTGAAGTTCTTCCACTTCAAGATGTAGGTAGTGGGGAGGGGCGGGCCGCTGATGGAGACGGGCTGCTGCGCCATCTACCCACGACTGTTGGCGGTGATGCCACGGCTGGAGCTCCCGGACACCGTCAAGCTATGGCAGCGCTCGCAATTTTATGTGCGCAATGGCACCAATGTTGACTGGATCAAGATTCCGGTCTCCGCGAACGTGCCCTCCACCCGGAAGGCTTGGACCGTCCAGAACTTGGGCGCCCAGGCGGACATCGACCGGATGGCCGCCCGCGTGGTGGTGCTTGTGGAGGAGCGGCTCACCGCCAGGGACATTCTGTTGTCCTAGATGGTGAGCCGCATGCTCCCGCTGCAGCAGCGGTCGCACAAGATGTCTCATCTCGACCCCACTCGGGTCTCCCGGCTGGGCGTGCCGTTCGCGGCCCTCCATGAGTGGCTCGCCGCCATCTCGAAGGAGGCACTAGCGGAGGACTGGGAGTTCTCCTACCGGCCGTACCACCACGGCTGGCTGCCGCCGAAGGTAGGTGATACGTCCAAAACGTATCTACTTTCCCGAACACTTTTGCTATTGTTTCTCCTCTAAACTTGTGTGATTTGGATGCAACTAACACGGACTGACGCTGTTTCTAGCATAATTACCTTGGTGTCTAGTTTTTGTACAGAAAATCAACTATCAGGAAAAATCCCGGAACATATGCCAAAAATCCTATTTCACTAGAAGACTCCCGGAGCCAGAATATGAGACGGAGTGGGGCTAGGGCCCAACCACACCACCTGGCCGCCCAGACACCCCCTCGGTCTCTATCTTCGCCTATACGATGCCTTCTGACCTAAAAACTCAGGGGGGTTCGACGTTTTTCCAGAAAGAGTTCCGCTCCGCCGCCACCACCAGATTCCATGATTCGGAACCAGAAACTCCATTCTGGCACCCTACCGGACGGGGAATTGGAGAAGATCATCGCCATCATCATCACCATCGCTTCTCCATTAACCATCCATGTTTCCCCCATCTATGAGTGAGTAATCCCCCGCTGTAGGCTATGGGGATGGTAGGGATTGGATGAGATCGTTCATGTAATGGCATCAGATTGTTAGGGCATGGTGCCTAGTATCAACTATTAGTGCTTTTTGACTTTGTTGCGACTTGTTATGCTTAATGCTTGTCACTAGGGCCCGAGTGCCATGATTTCAGATCTGAACATGTTATTGATTCATTATGATAGTATTGTTTTTGGTCTTACCTACAAGTTGTATACACACGTTGTTGTCCGAAACCAATGGCCCCGAAGTGACAGAAATTAGGATAACCGGAGGGAATGGCTTTGATGTGAGGATCACATGTGTTCACGGAGTGTTAATGCTTTGCTCCGGTGCTCTATTAAAAGGAGCACCTTAATTGCCAGTAGTTCCCTTGAGGCCCGCTGCAAACGGGCTGGCAGGACAAAATATGTTGTGCAAGTTCATATTGCGAGCACGTATGACTATATATGGAACACATGCCTAGGATTATCTAGTACTTGGATGCTTTATCTTATTTATCTGCAACTGCCCTATGTTCTGATTACTATGTGAATTGTCTTGTCCATGCAACGCCCGTCCATCCATCCCTATGCCTACCGCACTCGAATCCTACTGTTTACGGCTATTGTTACTACTGTCTTTACTTTACTACTGCTGTTACTTTACTATTCCTACTACAAAACTGTTGCTACTGATAAACTGCTGTGAGCAAGATTGTTTCTAGGTGCAGCTGAATTGACAACTCAGTTGTTAAGGCTTATAAATATTATTTGGCTCCCCTTGTGTCGAATCAATAAATTGGGTTTCACTTCCCTCGACAATACTACGATACACCCCCTAGACTTGTGGGTCATCAAGACTATTTTCTGGCGCCGTTGCCGAGGAGCATAGCTTTATTTATCAAGTCCACTTGGAATCATTATTGTTTGCTACCATTCGTCCATCATGGGTAAGTCTCGTGATGGCAAGGTTCCTATTTTACCATCCACTACAAGAAGAGGTACGGTTCTGAACACCTTTGTTGCTCTTGATTCACCATCTGTTATGAGTAAGCTCGTTACACCACCACATACACATGCTACACACACTGCTACTACTTTTGAATCTGAACCTTCTGATACTTATGATGCTGCTTCTACTGTGCTTGATAAGAGTGGTTCATTAGGTCCTTTCCTAGATGCTACGATTGCTAGAACTATAGTTGTAAATACCGAAACTCCTAATGAAGACACTACTACACCTTTTAGTTCACCTGAGTCTAGTGAGAGTTATGATATTGAAGATGGTTATGTTGAGATGACTGATTAATTTATTAAAGAATGTAAAAACACCCATGATAGGAGCACTGCTAAGAGTCTCCTTGAGAGGTGTACTATTAGACCCAAATTGTCTCCTATTGCTAAGTTTGCTGCTTCTCCCATAAACATTAAATATAAAGATTATGATTTCTCTCTTGATCTTTCTTACATAGCTATTGTTGAGAAAGAACCTTTTTGTGGGACTAAGAATGAAAGTGTGGTAGCACATATGACTAAGCTTTCAACCATGAGTGGCTTGTTTTCTGATGATATAAAGATGCGTACTTACTTTGTTGCTAAGATTTCCCCTTTTCACTAAAAGGACAAGATAAAACTTGGTTTAGTAATTTACCTCCTAGATCTATTGATAGCCCTGATTTCTTGATTAGTACTTTCCTGCAGAAATATTTTCCTCCTAGTGCTAGACATGCTATTTTGCAGGAAATTTTTGATTTTAAACATGGAGAAAAAGAGATATTGCCTGAATCATGGGCAAGGTTTTGTGCTTTGATTCATGCACAGGCTGGAAGCCCATTACCTAAGAATGAGATTCTTGATATATTTTATAATGGACTAACCGAAGAATCTAGGACATACCTAGATAGTTGTGTTGATTGTGTTTTTAGGAATAGGACTCCCAAGGAAGCTGAGAACTATGAAAGATTGGACTCCTCCTAAACCAGCTATACCTGAAACAATTATACCTGAACCAGCTATACCGGCACCTATACCATCATCTAAGAAGAGGGGAGTTATTGAATTTAATGATGAAGGGATGAAGGAAGCTAAGAAATGTCTTAAGGAGAAGGGAATTAAAGCTGCAGATGTCAAGAATTTACCTCCTATAGAAGAATTATGTAAGCCAATTCCCCACTCATCCACTATTGAGGTACACTCTGTCCAACACTTTGATGAAGGTGATATCCCTTACTCTAAACCTCCTGATCAATTCTTAGAAGAATTTCATATTTTTATTGTTAAGCAAGATAATTTTAATAAAAGGGTGCAAAATCATGTAATGGAAAACTCTAGAGCTATTGTTGAGTTAAAAGATATTGTGGAAAGAACCTCTAATGATGTCAAAATGATTGTTAAACACTTTCAAATGGTTCAAACTCAAATAGATCAACTTATTAAAGTGCAAAAAGACTTGCTAGTTAATGCTGCTCAAGAAAAATATGCTTATGAGATTAGAACAAGAAGTGGTGCTGCTACCCAGGATCCTCTATATCCTGAGGGGCATCCCAAAAGAATTGAGCAGGATTCTTAACAAGCTGAAAATAGTGGTTCTACTCGCAAGAAAAGAAAAAAGAAACATAAAACTATTGTAGAACCTTCTGAACCTGCTCGCGCACCCCTTCACAGGAGTTGTGCATGATCGTCTACCGGGTGATGTAGGAGTTATAGGATTCGTCCGTCCCTTGCATGCAAAGGGCCAGCTCGCCGGGTTGGCCTGGGCGCTTGTAGGGGCCGGTGAAGTTGCAAACGAATGCCTGCTCGAAATCGATCCAAGTATTGATGTTGTTGTCGGGGAGGCTGTTGAGCCATGTCCTGGCTGAGTCGAGGAGCATGAGGGGGGCGTAGCACACGGCCACCCGGCAGTTGCCGTTTGTGATGCCTCCCACGGTGGTATAGTCCACCAGCCAGTCCTCCGGCTTGACCATGCCGTTGTACTTTGGCGTGTCCCTTGGGAGTGAAAATCCCTTTGGAAACGGTTCATTTCGGATGCACGGTCCGAAGCATCTTGGACCGGCCGGGCTTTATTCTTCCAGCATGCGTGACTGGAATAGCAGATCGATGCACGAGCGTGTCTTGTGGTTCTTCTGGCCCGAGCGGCCCCAGCCGGCTGCATAGGCGAGACTTGGGCAACGTGTGGCCTTTTCCGTCTTCGTCAGCCAGCTCGCGGTTTCGGCTGGTGACGGCTGCGGCGTTATAGGCGTTGTGCCCATGGCCTGTTGTTCTGCCGCGTGGACGATTGTTTGGCCTCGCGCCGTTTGGGGAGGAGGCCTTACTACCGCCTGCAGCCGGGTCCACCATCCGGCGAAGTGTTTGAGCCTTGCTGTTGTCGTCCATGCTGATTTCTGCCTCAGCCTGCTACTTGTTTGCTTTGACCACGAGGAGCTGGACACGTGCTTGCTGGCGAAGCAGCTCCTCGCCCTCCAGGTGGCTCTGCTCGGCAATGGCCGCCTCCGCCGCTCCCATGTTCTTGGCGGGGGTGTTGTAGACCGGCTGCACCACAGGTCTACGCGGGTCAGCAGCACGATCCATCTCCGAACTAAGGTTTCGGCCCTAGGGCTGGGCCGGGCGGCTGGTGCGGGGCAGGCGGGTGAAGTCGTACATGATGATGTACTCACGCATGGTCGCGTTCATTCGTCGTTGGGTGGCTGCCACCTTGCCAGCTTCTTCCAGGAGGCTCTGGCAGGTAGCCTCCAGCATCGCTGCAGCTATTGTCGGGTCTGCCTCGGGGGGTTGATGGGGTTGCAGAGGTGCTCGATGGACGCAGTGAGCAGGTTCTTGTTCAGGAGGCGCGAGTTGGCGGCCTAGCCATCTCCGTTGCGCTCCAGAGGTGGGCGGCGGTTCTCGCTCGAGCCTGCCATCATGACCTCGACGCTGCCGCTGGGGACGCTCGAAGCGGAGAAGCCAGGTGGTGCGCCGGACATGGTGAAGACCTTGTGAGGGAAGGTCTCGGTGATGATGGCAACGTAGACGCGATGCTCGCCGAAGTGCATGATGGAACCGCCGCTTCGAAAGGTTCCCCCGTTTAAGCAGGATGCGTTGTCGAGGACATAGTCGAAGGTGAGGACGAGGCCGGAGGCGACTCGTTCACCAGCGATGAGCAGAAGTCCCGTGCGAAAGATGATCCCAGCCGAAGCGATGTGTGCCACGTTGGGCGCCAACTGTCGTGGTGTGGAATACGGCAGTGCCATCGGGGATGGCATGAGAGGGGACAATCCGGATGCTATCGGTGGCTACTCGCAACAGGTTGGGCACAGATACTGTAAACACAGCGATGTACCCAGGTTCGGAGCCCTCTTGGAGAGGTAACACTCCTACTCCTGCAAGGATCTACTATCAGGGGCAGAACACCCAGTACAAATGCTCCTTGAGCTGTTTCCCTAGCACTCCTTCCTAGAAGAAGAAGAGGAACTACCCAACTTGTCCAATCTAGAGAACTTCTAACTTTTAATTGTCTACCTAGAACCCTAGCACTACCCCTCCTTATATACTGGTTGGGGAGGTAGTTTACAAAGTGGGTTCTAGGGTTTACTGTTTGGATCTAGGCTTACAAAGTGGAACGGATGGATGGGCCCGAATGGTAGGCCCAGGTCCAGTCAAGCCTCCAGTACAGGGGGACAGCGCTACAGTGTCCAGCGCCCTTGCTTTCTTCGTCAGCCGGCTCTTTCTCTATCAGCTGGAGCTTTACTCGGCAGTCAGAGCTTTACTCGTCAGCCGGAGCTTTACTCGTCAGCCCCAAGCTTTGGCACAGTTGTCTGGTAGCGCCGACCGGGCGAGCCAGTCTGTCCGGTCAGAGGTGCGCTCAGCAAGGAGCGTCACCCCTACCATACCTAGGCCAGCGGATCCGAGGCGGCAGGCTAGGAGCAGCCTCCCAGTCGGTTCTTCTGGCCACTCGGCTAGACGGGCCAGCCGGGGAAACTTGAATGCGGACCGGGTGGAGATTTCCACCCGGCTGTGGCTCCTCGTCTTGGTCCCAAGCGGCCAGAGCTCCTTGGAGCCGGCCAGGTGAGCCTGTCTTGGCCTACCCGGGGGTCATCCCCCCAACACTTATCTTATCTTACCACTATATAGTGTACGAATACCTTTGAATGTTGACCGTTGGATCAAGATTCGTGAATCCCAGGATTTCTAGCCGTTGGATCTTCTTTTCCATTGTAGCATCTAGAAGATTCTATTGACAGTCTTCGGCATAATGAGTGCAATGCACAAACCTCAAAACACACTTCTTCATCATACTAGAATCTTCTACCTTGTTTCTCTAGACCATGTTATCAAAAAATTCATATGTTAGGTAGCTAATAATCTTTGACTTCTACATGATGATACAAAGTACAAGGACCAAATATACACCCATACGTTATAGATGTTGATCAAATTTTTATTTTTTTGTGTTTTACCAATTATAATTTTATATAGTGATGATATGTCATATGTCTACTATCTGAGTCTAACGTCCAAGGCACGTGCAACTTACTAGTTTACACAATGCGGGAGTAGTATATTTCTTTGCTTAGACATATGGTCACCTCTATCGACGCACTATAAATGCTGAGAGAATAAAACGTTGGCAGGGGAAGAGGGCAGCAACAAAGAGAAGTTGAAGGCGATTCCATGTCAAAACAAAGTTATGATGGGTTTCTGACGCGAGGTACTCCTGCGGCCTTACAGTGTACACTCTACTAGTAGTAAATTTCAGGACCTATGCATGCAAAAAAAATCGTGTGTTTTCTCTCTCCTTCGCTATGCTCCATCTCTCCTCCCCTTTCACCTCGCGCACTGGTCCGACTGATCTCTCTCCCCTCGTCCACAGCATGGCGCTGCGCACGTGTGCCTTGGTACGGCGGCTCTGTGTCTCTAGCATGTTCGCGAACCACGCGTTGGTGTGGAGTAGGGACGAGGAGTAGTAGTACATAGGAAGGAAACTACTTTGGTCCTTGGCGGCACAAAAATTCAAAGTTTTCTGGTTTTTGAAATTTTCACTTGCTTCCCAAACATCGGGAGGGAAGGTTATTCAAAAGATCGGCCAAACATCAGGAGGGAAGGCAATTTTTAACCCGTTTTGAACATGATCACATTGAATAAATGAAAAACAAAAGTTTTACTCATGATGTCCTATCATGTCTTGTGCACCACGTGCCATGAAAACTATAATCATGGGATTAGATAAGTTTTGGAAAAATATCTTCACAATATTGTCCTACCATGTGTATTGATATTATCGGGTTTATTTCGACCCGAACGACCAAGGTCATCAAGGCCATATTGACATCATAGTTTACAATTTGATAGAGTTCCCGCGATAGTTTGGTAGATGGGTGCATCTTGGCATAGTAAGCATTGTTGCATGTGGGAGTTTCCAACAATTAGGAAAAAAGAAATTCGATTTTTCCAGTGAGGACGGTGTTGTTTTTTTGTGAAAAAAGTCCAAATAATATGGTTCAGAAGGCCAAAAGCCAATGGTTTCACACATATTATAGTTGATCATGGTTCCTATCTAACTTCGGCATAAATGTTACATATTACGATGGGTGGTGACACACGGTACTAATACACATACTACTAGTAGTTTTGCTCTCTCCTTCACCCCCTCTCACCATTCATCCACTATCCTCTCCATTTCTCCTTCCTTCCCGTGTAAGCTTTCACGCAATGATTATACTTCTAGTCTGAGATGCAGCGGTGCACAAAAAGATGAGGCCCACACCATATCACCATCAATCAAGTTCGGTGACGCAACTTTGTGAAGAGTATACGTATACTAGTAGTATTGTAGCTAGATACGCATGTACTACTATAGACATTAATTTTTAATGGAGGAAGTAAGAGACACCGAGTAATTCAGCAGGATCTGCATGATTCTCTTCATTTTTGGATAAAGCGGGGCGCCTCCTGAATTCTCTAGGCTGACAAAAATCAAGAACCGACAAGTCTGGTATAATCCTTTTTTTGTTGACGGGACGAGTCTGGTACAATCTATTTATGATATTTTGGGATACTTTTCAGGGTATTAACACAAGCACGACTATAAATGGACATTATAAATCACAACAGTACGCACCCCTACTAACAAGGGTTTAACTCGGCAATCCCCATTGTTATGGACTTGGATTTTGGAGAAGGAGGGAGCGCTGGAGGCATCAGTCGGCTAGCAAACAAGCACATAGGGACGCAAGTTTACCCAGGTTCAGGCCTCGTAGAGGTCCCTACTCCTGCTTGTCTGCTCTTGGAATTAACGAAGGAATCGAAGATTACAGGGGCGCGCAGGTGCAATCTGGCAAGAGTTGTGGAAACTAGGGTTTCATGTGTCCTCCTCGCTACCCCCTCCTAGCCTTTATATAGATAGGCTAGGCCTCGGGTAGCAGGTCGAGTTGGTTACAGATTAGGGTTTTCCATTTAAACTTTCTATCTTAATCTTCTTCTTGTCTCGCAAGCAATCGAAAGTCCGTGGGCCACTCGAATTCTCCATTTGGGCCTCGGCAACACCGTGGGCTTCAGCCCTATCTGGACCGTATATACCGAACTCGAGTACCTGTAGGGTATACCCATGTTAGTAGCCCCTGAGTGTCCAATGGAATCACAGATTCGCCTGGGGACTTTATGAAGTCTTTTTCGAGTGCATGACCGAGTATATTTCAAGTGTTTAGTTTGTGTCATAGTGATTGTTGATATACATGCCTGATTTATCCGATGTATCGATATCAGTTAACTGCCTTAGGGCAAAACAACGCAATCTACTCAAAATCATGTCCCTGGACTCGAATTCGGAAAAGTGCTGGCATAATTCGACTCAGGCCGCGGAGGTCTTATAGGAGTCGAATTGCAGTGTATAAGTGTGAGCACTCGACGCGTCCGTCAAGGCATGTTCATCGTACCTGTAGGCACGGATATGTTTCTGGTAGTGCGCAGCAGATGCGTTGCCAGGCCTTGTTTAGGTCTTATCTTCACGCTGTAAGTGCGGCATCCGAATTTTTTGTCATCGCGGAGATGATTCTGGTGGCCCAGGAGACGTAGTCTCTTTGTAGGGAAAATATGAGGCGGAGTCACCATAGCATTCGGGTGTGGATGTTATCAACACACAGTACGATGTACAAATAATCATAGGGTGCGCGACCAGCGCTCCCTATGGGAGTAGCCCCCGAGTGCCTGGTTGAGTCGAAGACTCAAACGGGGACTAAAAATTTTTTGCGACTGCTGTCGTCTTTTGTTGCTTATTTCAGTCGAATTTGCTTCCGGCGCTCCCTATGGGAGTAACCATAATCCTCAATTGAATGGTAGATTCGAGTGGTGGGTATGTCCTGAATGTTCTTATACCTGCATAAAGATAAATCGTAAGGTGCGGGACCAGCGCTCCCTATGGGAGTAGCCCCCGAGTACTTGGTTGAGTCGAAGACTCGAGCAAGGACTAAAGTAGTCGAAATCTTCTGCTTCTGAAATCAATGACGTCAGTGCTGACAATGTGACGACCTTCGTTGCCCACATGAGCGGCTTTGACAGGACGTGACAAGTGGTGGGTCCCGCTTTCTGACTTCGATTTGACCGGGCATGCGTAATCTTCTGTTTTAACCGCGTCTCCTCGATTTCCGCGCATAATGGGAATAGTGGGGGCACGGTTCATGCTTCAGCTTCGCCATGTGTCGACGGCGATGTACGCCATGCGTGTAGTAGGGTTTCTGCTGGCCGTTGGATGGTGTCTACGATGAGGTTAAGTAGTAGCACAGCTGCGATAATTTCCCCATCTCTCTTCGTTGTTCTTGCCTCCATTGCCATTGTTGCTGCTCTCTGCTTGTTTGTGCACCTTCTCGTTGTGGCGCTGGACCAGCTCCACATCTTTCCGAGCTACTTCCTCCGTTCTCACCTCCATTGGAAGATGGGCAAGAAGAAGGGAGGCGCCGCTGCTGGGTCTGCCACCGCCATTGCTGCCGCCAAGAAGAAGGGCGGCTCCACCACTGTGGGCCCCAGCGCCGCCGGTGCTGGGAAGAAGAAGGGCGCGAGTACCGGCATCACCAATGGCGCTTGGCGAGCGTCTATCATCAAATCCTTCGAGATTCATCTTCATCGTCAAGATGGAGTTCTTCCATCCGCGGAGGGCGATTCGCGAGTGCCTGGCAAGGAGGTAATTCCATGTCCTCCTCCTGGTTTCCGGGTGATGTTCCTTGCGTTCATCATCCGAGGTCTTTCTCTGCCCCTGCATCCTTTCTTCAGGGGCCTCCTTTGCTTCTACGGGCTCCAGCTGCATCATTTGTCCCCAAATTCTATTCTCCACATCTCCTGCTTTATTACGCTTTGCGAGTGCTAGCTCAGGATCGAGCCGCACTTTGGCCTCTTTAAGAGGCTTTTTAAGCTGAAACGCCAGCCGTCGTCCGGTTCAGTAGTCTACGACGTAGGAGGCTGCGGAATCCACGTCGACTCCTCTGTCACCTACTTTTCCATCAAGCTCACTGCGTCCGTCCAAGGGTGGAGGGACAAATGGTTTTATATCCGCGACTAGAAGGCCGACATAGAGCAATATGGACTCGCGCCCTTCGATCCCGCGATGTCGTGCAAGAGGAGGCGCTCCTGGAAGAACATAGTGATGCCTGGCGAGTCCGAGGAAACAGAGGTGTTGTACAAGCGCGTCCGCGACCTTGAAAGTCGCATAGCTAAAGAAGAGGGTGGCGCCGCCCTCATTCGAACGTGGTTTTGTCACCGCGTCCAGCCTCTGCAGGCTAGAGTGCACCCAATGTACTGCTGGACCGATGCTGACGATCTCACCCGCGTGTCTGCCGAGGGCATTTCTGCAGGTGAGGTAGATAAGAGGGTGCGAGTAGTTACCAAATACACCGCCAAGGAGGTTCTCCCAGGCGAACCAGTCATGCCTCCTTTCAATGCCTCTAACCCCCCTCCTGAGGTAGAGTTATTCTATGAAATAGTTTCCTTTTGCGACTGCCTTTATGATATTTTTTTGATATATAATGTTGTATCCTCTGAATGTAGGACTGGAAGGTGTCTCCCAACTTGCCCCCTCAACCTAAAGGGAATATCCCACGCGAAGTGGATGAAGAGGACGAGTCAGAGTCGACCATCCCAATTGAAGAGGACGAGGGAGCCTCCGAGTCAAGCGGCCAGGACACTCGCAAGCGATCCTGCAGCGAGGACTCGGATGCCTCGTCGCCGTCAATGCTAGAAGGCCCTTCTGCTGTTGTAGAGGAGCCGATCCCCGCCGTTCCTATGCGCTCTATGGCTCCTCCTGCCTGGAAGAAGCTGCGGGTACCAAAGGAGTCGTCGAAATCGGAGGAGCAATCCTTCGACCTTGATAAATTTGACTGGTGAGTTCGCGATGTTGCCTTATTTTCTTTGTTTGGAGTTGCTTTCCCTGAGGTTTTTGCTTGACGTGTTTTGCAGTCAAGCGGCATCGTCGTCTTCTGGCGATGTCCAATTTGTAAAGGAATTTGGAGTCATAGACTCCAAGGCCAAAGAAGTGGCCGAACGATCTTCTTTTCCTCCATTTGTGGCCCACTCCGGGCACAATTCTTCGAGTTCCCCGCATGCTGGGGAACACCATATTGTTAACTGGACGACTGCACGACAATCATCTTTGGAGTCTCTAGAGGACCACGTAAGCATCCTTTTGTTTGTTTTGGCAGTCGAATATATACTTGGTGCTGTTACTGAACTTTGTTTTCATATAATGCAGCTCATCATGAAGGAGGCTGCTCGCCTAGCGGAGCAAGTCCTGGAGATGGGTCGACAGCATGCGCGGCTGGACAATCGCCATCGCGTTGTTGAAGGTTAGTATTGCCTTTGTCTTTGTCTTCGTGAAGTGTCTAGATGCGATTGATGATACATCCTCTCTTGCAGTTGAGCATAACGAGCTTCTGCGTCATGCTGCTTCACTTGAGAAGGCACTTGCCACGGCGGCGAAGAGTCGCGACGAAGCAATCGCGGCCTTCCAGGAATCACAAAAGCGTGAGGAGGACTTGCGGAAGCGTGAAGCGGACTTGCATTCCTCCAATGCCGAGAGGGAGAATTTTCTCGAGGAGCAGCTTTTCTCAATTGCTAAGTCCCTCTTAGGTATTCGTTCATCTGAATTTTCTTTGTTTCTTCCTTCGACGTCGTGGTATTGTACCAACATTTTGCTATATGTAGATGCCAGCGGCCTGAGCTTTGACGCCCAGGCCCTTCGTCGCGATGATGCATTGGCTGGTGCCATCGCCACAGTCGAAGACCGCAGTGCTTCTCTTCAAGGGACGCTGACGAAGGCCAAGAATGTGCTTAGTCGCATACGCAGGGATCTAACTCCCAAGGCTGAACTGCTTGAAAACCTGGAGGACCTAGTGGAATCCCTTGCTGGGGGTATTCCTATGGACTTCAGGAACTCCCAGCGGTCCGTCGGCGCCACCATGGCACTCACGATGGTGCAAGCCCATGGCGTGGAGGTGGATCCTGCCATGATTTCCAAGGCGATGCCCGTCGGCGCAGATGGCCAACAGGTAGTGTTTGCTCCCTTCGCTACTAGCTATGGTAAATATGGGCCGTAGCTCATTAGTACAATCGCCAAATACTCCGAGGAGCTATAGCGAGCGAAGAATGCGGCGAAGGCTGCGGCATTAGGGGACAAAACTGGAAAGTCTATGGCGTCAAAGACCGCCACGGATTCGACGAGGCCTCCAAAGTCCAAGTTGAAGTCGAAGAAGCACGCTGCTCCTTAGTAGCTATCTTGTGATAGTTGTAGTTTTAACTTCTGTGTTGGAACAATGCTTTTATGGAAGTGTCCCAGTCGAGAATTTTGCTGAGCTTGAATGCGTCTATGCCTTTTTTCAATGTATACTTGGTCTCTTAATTTCTTTTGCTTGGTTCATAATAGGGTACATCGAGTGGTCCTCACGATCATCCGCCCACCGATGAGATCTTGGCTCAGCCGCGCTCAAAGGTGGCGAGTTGTCCTTGCTTTCGCGATTGCGTGATCGCATTAAGCAACTAGAGCGTGAGTTGCCCATCATCCATGGTAGCGCGGATGTATGGAAGTCAAAGGCGGAGAAGGCTACCGCCCGCGAGCAGTATCTATTGGAGGAGGTGACGCAGCTAGGCGACCAGTTCAAATGTTAGCTTTCTGCCCTCTTATCTTTTCTTTTAGTTAGTCGTGGCAATGCCTTGTCTTCATACTTTGCCCTTTTTTGCTTGGTGTAGTTGTTAGTGCTCGTCATCTGCAGGATGAGAAAGACCGGATTTCCATTCGAATGAATGACTTGACCCAGGAGCAGCTTCAGGCGAGTGGGTACTTTTTGATGGACCATGACCGTGCGATCGCGCTTGCGACCCTGTAGGATCGTGCTTCTCGAGTACTCCACTTTTTGAAGAAGGTGCAGTCGTGCCTTAGGCATATCTATCAAATGATGTTCCCGCTGGACGTTGTCCCTTCAAGCCTGTTGCCTCTTCTGGCGAAGTTCCAAGATCTGAGTGCAGTTCGCGAGTGTGTGCGGCAGTAGTTAGTGGCCGGTGCCAAGGCTGCTTTGTCGCTGGTGCGACTGCATAAGCCAGATGTAGATGTTGTAGCTATTGCCGCTGGGCCGCCGACCCCGCTGGAAGGTTTGACCTGGAACATGGTTCCACATTACCAAGCAGTTGATCGCCCAGCAAAAGAAATCGTCGACTTCTTTGAGGAGCAAACGGACATTCTTCTGTTGCAGTAGTAGCTTTAGCTTATGTCCTGCGCATAATTGTACAAGTGTTGTAAAGTTCGTATAGATATGTTGGGTGTAATTAATTTCTATTGATATGTAAAGAGCTTGCTAGCTTATATATTTTGCGAGTGTATTTGTACTCTGAAGTTCCTTTTCGTTAGCCTGACTTGTGTTATCTCAGCACCTTGCCAACATGTCAGGTACGTTGCAACTGGGTTGGTTTTTTATCAAGGGTTCGATTGATGTTGTGTCAGCTACTCGGGATACTGCGACTTGTTCGTAGAACGAGGATGTAAAGAGTGGCATAGACCCCGAGTGATAAGATTGCCAGAAAAATAAGGGAAAATACAGAGTTTCGGGGCACTTAGCTTCATTTATTCGTAGAATAGTACGAGGTACAATGTGTGGCTCAGTAGCCTGGCTGAATAGCCTTATTTGTAATGTAAAAAACGACTAGGGGTAGAAACGACGCAGCTGTGCGACGTTCCAGGGGTTGGAGTATGCGACTCCTATCTTGAAATCTTTAAGGCGATAGGCGCCACCTGGGATTACTTCTGTAATCACATAAGGTCCCTCCTAGGGAGGCTCGAGCTTGATATGTCCTTGTTTCTTGAGTCGTAGGACCAGGTCTCCTTCGACGAAGGATCTTGGGCGTAGCCTTCTGCTGTGATAGTTGCGGAGGTTTTGCTGGTAGATCGTTGATCTTGCCGCTGCAATTTGTCGTGCTTCGTCAACAAGGTCGATGGAGTCTTCGAGTGCGAGAGTTGACTCCTGCTCGTTGTAACCGACCACCCGTGGGGCTTTGTAGCGTACTTCTGCGGGTAGCACCGCTTCAGCATCGTGCACCATGAAGAACGGGGTAGATCCCGAGGTGCTGTTTGGAGTTGTAGGCAAACTCTAGAGTACGGATTGTAGCTCGTCTGGACAGCATCCGGCGGCTTGTTCGAGTGGCCGGAGGAGTCGCTTCTTGATTCCACCGCAGACAAGGCTGTTGGCCTTTTCAACTTGACCGTTGGTCTGCGGGTGAGCCACCGAGGCGTAGCTTACGCTGATTCCCAGGTTTTCGCAGAATTCCTGGAACTCCTTGGAGGTGAAGTTCGTCCCATTATCCATGATGATGCTGTGTGGCACTCCAAAGCGATAGACAATGGACTCGAAGAACTTGACGGCGCTGGCTCCTGACTAGTTTGTCACTGGCATGGCCTCGATCCACTTGGTGAATTTGTCGACTGCGACCAAGAGGTAGACGTAACCTCCTCACGAGGATTTCGGGAGCTTGCCGACCATATCGAGTCCCCATTGCACGAAGGGCCAAGCCAATGGTATTGGCCGGAGTTCCGCGCCAGGTGTGTGCGTCTTGTCCGCGAATCGCTAGCTAGCGTTGCAACGCTGGACGATGTCCTTGGCATCACGCATGGCTGTGGCCAGTAGAATCCAGCTCGTAGAGCTTTGGCGACGAGGGCGCGACTGCCAGCATGGTGCCCGCAGGTCCCTACGTGGATGTCGAGTAGGACAGCCCTTTCGTCCCCGTTGGAAACGCACAGTTGGAGTACTCCTGTGATGCTGTGCTTGTATAGTTTGCTGTTGATGACGGCGAATGCCTTGGATCGTCGCGCAATGTGTCGCGCGTCAGTCGGGTCGTCAGGCAGCCTCTTGCTGAGAAGATATGTGATGTAGGGTTGAGTCCAGGATGGCTAGATAATCATGATGCCCATTGGTCCTTCGAGTCCTGTGTCGAGCTCTAGGTCGTCGAATGCCATTGGCTCATTGGGTGGTGTAGCCCCCGAGTCCATTGACGCGCTTGCTTTCTTCTCTGGGGCCTTTGGCTTGATGGAGCATTCGCAGATATGCTCGAGAAATATCACTAGGTGGTATGGGGGCGTAGGTGGAGCCAATGTTGGCGAGTGTGTCCACCTCTTCATTGCTTTCGCGGCCTACGTTCTGCAGCTCATAGCCGTCGAATTCCCCTTCGAGTGTGTCGTAGAGGTCGCGATAGGCGATCATGTTGTTGCTCAATGCGTCGCACTCGTGCATTGTTTGGTTCACCACCATTTTGGAGTCGCCGTAGATGATGAGCCTCTTGGTGCTGCAGGCTTTCGCCATCCGCATCCCATGGATTAGCGCCTCGTACTCAGCTTCATTGTTGGAGGCCGTGAACTGCATTTGCAGGATGTATTTCAGCTTGTCTCCCTAGGGCAATGTCAGTATGACACCTGCGCCGGCCTCGTCCTTTCGTTTGGACCCATCAAAGTGCATTGTCCAGAGATAGGACATATCTGGCTTTTCGGGGATCAGGTTCTCCATCCATTGCACGAGGAAATCCGGGAGGACTTGCGACTTGATTGCGTTGCACTTTTCATATGTGATGTCTTGTGGAGACAGCTCAATTCCCCAAAGCGCGTCTCGTCCGGTGGCATCAGTGTTGTTGAGGATATACCCGAGCGGGGCATCGTTGACCACCACGATTGGGTCCTCCTGGAAGTAGTGGCGCAGTTGCCTGGCTATCATGAAGACGTCGTACACCAGCTTCTGGTAGTGCGGGTACCGCTATTTTGTTGGCATGAGCACCTCGCTGAGGTAGTAGACTGGGTGCTTGACCCCGTGGACCTTGTTTTCCTCAGCTTGTTCCACCACTAGCACCGTGCTGACCACCTGGTTGGTGGCAGAGATGTAGAGCAGCAGTGGCTCCTTTTCATGAGGTGTCACCAGTACTAGCGAGGTGGATAGTAGACGTTTAAGGTCTTCGAATGCTTCTTGTGCTTCGTCTGTCCATTCGAACTTGTCAGTCTTGCGGGGAAGTTGGTAGAAGGGCAGTGCCTTTTTGCCCATTCGACTGATGAATCGACTAAGCGCTGCGATTCGCCCAGCCAGCTGTTGAACGCCTCTTACGTTCTATGGATTCTCCATTGCTAGTATGGCTTTTATTTTCTTCGGGTTTTCCTCGATCCCTCTCGCGGAGATGAGATACCCGAGTAGTTGGCCAGATGGTACGCCGAAGGAACATTTGTCTAGATTGAGCTTAATCCGGTAGCGGTCTAGGTTGGCGAAGGTTTCGCGTAGATCATTGATTAGCGAGGCTTCCTCTTTTGTTTTGATGACGATGTCATCAACATAGACTTGGATGTTGTGACCAAGTTGATTCTTGAGGCAGGCTTTCATGCACCGCTGATAGGTGGCTCCTGCGTTTTTTAGCCCGAAGGGCATCGTGTTGTGAAAGAACATGCCAAAGGGCGTTGTAAATGCCATTTTATCTTGGTCTTCCTCCTTCAGTTGGATATGATTGTAGCCTGAGTAGGCATCGAGGAAGCAGAGACGCTCACATCCCGTGGTGGAGTCGATGATCTGGTCGATTCGTGGCAATGGGATGTGGTCCTTTGGGCAGTGCTTATTCAAGGAGGTAAAGTCCACACACATCCGCAGGATATCTGTGTCTTTTTTAGGCACAAGCACCGTGTTGGCAAGCCAAGTACTTTCCTTGATCTCGCGTATGAATTTGGCATCGAGGAGTCTATTGATCTCCATTCCGACTGCCTTTGCTCTTGGTTCAGACAGTCGCCAGATTGTCTGCTTGACTAGCCTTGTGTCAGGATTTACGTTGAGTGAGTACTCGGCGAATTCCCTGGGGACTCCTGGCATGTCCGTTGGACACCAGGCGAAGATCTCCCAGTGCTCACGGAGGAATTTGACGTGCGAGAGTTCCTATGCGGAACTCAAGTTGTTGGCGATGAGGGTTGTCTTGGTTGGGTCCATTGGGTGGACCTGGACTTTCTTCGTGTGCCCCGACGAGTCGAAGGACAGGTCGGGTGAACTTGGCCTGCTCAGGGGAGGCAGACTATTGTCTGTCGACTCCTTTAATCTTGCGAGTTCCTCCTGCATGCCAAAGGACTGGGAGATTCTGTTGAATTCCCTATCGCAGTTGTCGGACCTCTCGAAGTTGCAGTTGATTATGATTACACCATTTGGACCCAGCATCTTCATCTGCAGGTAGGCGTAGTGTGGCACTGCCATGAACCTCGCGAACGCGACACGTCCGAGGATGCAGTGATATTGTGAAGGCCAGTCGACGACCTCAAAATTGATGCGCTCTCACCGAAAGTTTTGCGGTGTGCCGAAGATGATGTCAAGGTTGATTTTGCCCAGGGGGTATATGCCTTTACTTGGGACGATGTCGTGGAACGTCGTGTCTAAAACTTCTAGGCACGTCATAGGTATCCTCATCGCCTGCAAGGTACTCGCGAACATGAGGTTAATGCCGTTGCCGCCATCCATGAAGACGCGACTCATGTCGAAACCCTCAATATGTGCCTCGAGTACGAGGGGACAGTGGCCTGGACGAGGAACTTGGTGCGGGTGGTCGTGGAGAGTTTATTGCCAAGTTGACTTGGCGAGTGATGGCCCTTTGCACTTGATTTGAGGGACGCCTTTTTTGGATCATCCCCATGTTGCCCATGGCTCGTGGGTATGGTTCACCTCCATGATGCTAGACCGGCGCAGCCGCGGGTGGTGGTGGTCCCGGCGGTGGTGGAGGAGCTCCATGTGCCACGGCGCCTGGGGCGGCTCCATAGCCCTTGTTGACTGCGTCGTGATTCATCCGGGCCAGGCCTTCATGGAGTTTGAGGAACTCGCAGCAGTCTTTGAGAAGGTGGCTGGATTTCTTCTTACCTTCGTGCTTGTCGATGTAGAAGTGAACATTGTAGGGCCCGGACAACTTGTCCTCGATAGATGTTGCGGGTGCCTCTTCGCGAGTGCAGCATTGCCACACATGCATGGTTTTTCCGCTGTCGCGGTATCCACCACTGCGGTATCCGTTGTTGCGGTTGTCGTCGCGTTTGTCGGCGTAGCCGGCTACGACCATGTTCACCTCGTCACAGTCATCGTAGAAGCGCATTCGACATTTGCTTCGGCGATCGCGCCTGCGCCCAAGGTCATTGTCGTCATCGGGGTAGGTGCAGTTCTTCACCGAGTCTTCTCCGTCAGCCCACCGATTCGCGATTTCCATCAGGTGGTCGATCGTTTTGGGCTTCGAGCGGCCCAGCTCCTCCCTGAGCTCTATACGGCGAACGCCGCCGTTGAATGCGTCGATTGCACGATCTTTCGAGATGTTTTCTATGGAGTTCTTAATGATGGACCACCTCTGGATGTACGAGCGTAGCGATTCGCCCGATCTTTGCTGGCAGCTTCTCAGTTCTTCGATTGATGCGGGCCTTTTGTAGGTGCCCTTGAAATTGCGCACGAAGTTGTAGACCGGCTCTTCCTAGTTGTGAATGGATCCGCGCGGGAGATTATTGAGCCATGCACAAGCGGCGCCCTGCAGCTGTAGCTGCAGGCATTACATGGTCGTGCTTCGACTCCCGCCATGCAGTCTGATGGAGGAGATGTGGTCCTCCAACCAAATTTTCGGGTCCTGTAGACCGTCAAATTTTGGGTTCTCTGATGGTAGTTTGAACCCTTTAGGCATTTGCTTCTGCCTGATGGCCCTGCTGAAGCATCTGGCGCCGTAGAGTTTAGTGTCGTCCTCTTCTGAGTCAGTCGAACGAGCGCGTCTTGCCCTTGATTTGTCGATTTTGCGCTGCATGAGGTCATCACGCGCATCATAGTCGCGATCGTGCCGCCGTGAGCGGCGACGCCGAGACAGGTCGTGACGATCGTCGCTGGACGAAGGCGAGGAGTAGTGTTCACCAAAGCCTTGCCTTTCTTTGGTTCCGGTGCAGGTTCTTTGTCGAGGGCTGCCTCGACTAGCCCCAAGCCCGCGATCGTAGATTGGTGCATGGCAGCTCGTGGATCTCCAGCTGGCGGCTAATTGTTGAGAAGGTACATGGTGGCCGCCATTACCGCAGCTTGCGGCGTCTTTGGGAGCACGTTGCCCCGTGTATCCACCGTCATGGAGCCAAAGTCCAGAACTTTAGCGGCTTCTATGCGCTCCTCCTCGGTGAGGTGGGCTAGTCGAGATCTTCTCTTGTTGGCCAGGTACTCGTTGCCTTTGGAGGAGGATCCTCCGTGAGAGGAGAGTCGGGATCGTCGAAGGCTTGATTCGTCCGCCGCCTTTTCACGCGCTTCGAGTTGCGTGATTGCATGTAGCTGGCATCTATACTCCTCCTTTAGTAGCCAATGGTAGCCCATCAGCATGTCTTGCAGGGAATTGAGGGACAGAGGATTGCCTCGCAAAGCTTCTCAACAGCGGGCCCATTCGTTGTCGTTAAGCTTGATCACCACGGGCTCTCCCGTGTGTTTATTTACTATGGTAGGCAGTTCTCCTGCCGCTCCATTGTTGACGGGCGAGCCATTGCCACCGTTGGTGAGGCCGTCATTGGGCGTACTGCCGTTGGGTGGTCCAGTGCCGTTGGGCGGTCCGGTGCCAGATCTGGGGCCAATGTTTTCACGATTGGCAGTAGCGTCGCCTGCGTTGATGACTGCGCACATGAAGTGGTTAGGGAAGCTGTTTCTCCCGCAACTTTCAGATCCAGAGTCGTAGGCTCCATCTTTAGTGGCCAGGTCACCCAGATCGGATCTGCGACTGCTGTCGCCGTACGTGCTCAAGTTGTTGCTGAGGTGTTGAGTTCGTTGAGGGTGCCGATTTGTGGCGGGAACCACGATTTTGGAGCAATCGCGGGTGTCGTCGGCTGGTCAAGCATGCGAAGCATGCCCATCTGACCAACCTGGAAGTGGAAGCTCCCAATCGCCAGACTGATTCCATCGCCCACGGACTCGAAAGCCGGGCGAGTGGCCGCCGTGTAGACGATGAAGTCAAACGCGCCGAAGAGCTAGCAAATCTCCACTGTTGCGGACTTGTAGATCGCGGTTGATGGGGACGAAGAATCTCCGACATCAGCATTCCCAATTCCCACAGACGGCGCCAATTGACGAGGGTTTAACTCGTCAATGCCCATTATTATGGACTTGGATTTTCGAGAAGGAGGGAGCGCTGGAAGCATCAGTCGGCTAGCAAACAAGTACACAGGGACGCAAGTTTTACCTAGGTTCAGGCCTTGTAGAGTTCCCTACTCCTACTTCTCTGCTCTTGAAATTAACGAAGGAATCGAAGATTATAGGGGCGCGCAGATGCAATCTTGCGAGAGTTGTGGAAACTAGGGTTGCGTGTGTCCTCCTCGCCGCCCCCTCCTAGCCTTTATATAGAGGCTAGGTCTCGGGTAGCAGGTTGAGTCGGTTACAGATTAGGGTTTTCCCTTTAAACTTTCTATCTTAAACTTCTTCTTGTCTCGCAAGCAATCGAGAGTCCGTGGGCCACTCGAATTCTCCATTTGGGCCTTGGCAACACCGTGGGCTTCCGCCGTATCTGGACCGTATATACCGAACTCGAGTACCTGCAGGGTATACCCATGTCACCTACTTTCACCCAAAACACCCAACCTACCGTTGCTTATAACTTGATCTCTCTCTATTTCCTTCCAAAATGTCGTATGAAAACTCTCTCCAGAACACGTCAATTGATCTGACACATGGGAAAGGCCTCGAAACTCCGTCTGGAAGCCCAGACTAAGTCGACGGGCCATGGTTGCCGCCACTTTCTGACTCCTCTGATGAACAAGATAGCCACTGGCAGCGCTTTTTCGAAGGGACTCCACCACCAACGCTGAGCGACTCCGATAAGACATAAGATGAGCCTGAGGAAGAGGACGAGTCTCAGCTTGACCTTGAGGAGGAGGCCGAAGACGATGATAGGTAGGAGGATGAGGATGATGATAGGGACGAGGCCTAGGATGACGAGGAGGAGGTCTCTCCCCCCTCCCCCGAAGAAGCGTGCCTGGGTGCAAAATTAAATGGCGTCCAGAGAAGAGGCAGGCAGTGTACTATATCTCGTTCTAGGAAGCATCTTGGCTTTCGTAAATAATGTTGTCAATGAGAGTTCCGAACTTTTAGGAAAATTCTTTCCAATTTCCAAGTGATATGATTTGTTTTTTAGTAATTAAGTACGTCCGGATAATTTGGCTTAGAGTGCACTCACTATATTTTAGCAAAATATAAATAATTTCCACCGCATGTTAGTACTATATGAAAATATTTATTTCAATGTGTGTAATGATACATAGTTTTTTTGGGGGAGAGGGTGTAATGATACATAGTTGAAACTTAAATGGTCTCCTCTTATATTTGTGCTTATTTGGATGAAAACTACAAACATGGATTTGGACAACTTTCGAAAATCTTGCTACACAATATGTTCATAACCATGTATGAACATTGTTCACATTTTAAGCCAAGTTACCAATGTCAAGGTCATATATGTATCACTCATCCCGTTTATTGGGATAAATTAAAGAAAAGTAAATAAAACAATAAAAAAGTTAAGCACTTATGTATGGTGTCCTCTTCCGTAAATGATAAACATGAATTTTGACAAGGTTTAAAAACACTTCTTCACAATATGACCAGCGATGTGTTAACATACTTGGGTTTCAAGTTAAATAATGACAAAGGTCGTGTCCATTTCTAGTAGACAGGGTGCATGTTGGCATGGCATACTAATGTTGTTAATTGGACTTTCAACTTTTATGTATAGAATTTTGTTAAATAATTTTAGAAGTGCCACATATAATTAGTTTTTAAAGAAAAGGCAAAGAGTATGGCTCTGAATGGCACACCACACTAAATTTCACGCAAAATTGAGTATGTTTCATGATTAACAAGTTTCCTGAATTTTCAAGCCTTCTAACTAATTTCGCATAATTAAATGACATTTTGTCAATAAAACCAAAGTAGGTAAATTTTGAACTACAAGTGCGTGATAGATTGCTTGTAAATTTTTCACAAATTCATATATACTAATTATTGTACCCACGCAGTCATACTGAAAACCGAATATTGTTTTGAAAGATACAACTTCTTTGTATGAATTTTCATGCTGACACATGTGACCATGTTTCAAAAAAGTGAAAGAAAATAAGGAAACATGCACACAGCCTTTTAGTAGTATTAAAAATACATACTTGTCAAACAGTAAAGATGGCGTTGTTAAAGTTTCAATACAAGGGACCTGGGCACCTTCACCGGCCCTCCACAATTAACCTTTCTTCCTCTTCTTCCCCTTGCTCCTTTAAGACTTTGCAGCTATGGATCCGAAGACCGGAGCTCCCCGTGGAAAGAAGAAGAAGACCAAGGTGGTGGCGAAAAAGGCCGTGGAGAAAAAGAATACATGTCGCTAGCTTCCGAATCCTGCTCTGGCCACTGCAAGTCACAGTCTCGCACCAGTCAGCTGCATGAAGAAGCAGGTGTCGAGGTCCATCAAGGTCGGGATGCATTTCCCCATCGGCCGGATCGGGCGCTACATCAAGGAGGGTCGGTACTCCCAGCACATAGGCTTCGGGGATCCCGTCTACCTCGCGGTCGTTCACGAGTACTTCACCGCCGAGGTGCTGGAGCTCACCGAGCAAGCCGCGAAGGACAGCAAGAAGATCCGCATCATCTCGAGGCACGTGATGCTCGGTGTCATGCGTGATGAGGAGCTTAGCAAGCTGCTGGAAGGTGTTACCATCGCGCACAACGGTGTTCTTCCCAACATCCACGAGTCCCTGCTTGGTGATGGTACCGCGGAGGATGCAGCCAAGTTGCCCGCGGAGGATGTTGCCAAGTCGCCTGAGAGGACCGTGGAGTCCCCCTAGAAGTTGTTAAGTTGTACTACTACTACTCTATATGAGTTTAGGTTTGCTCTGTTTGCAGTTTGGTTAATCATCAGTGTCAATGTCATATTCTGATCTGTGATGCTAAGAAAAAGCTTGTGAGGGTTCACAGAAAAATATTGTTTTCCTAATCTTATCCTATACTCCATTTATTTAATACTACTCAGCAAATTAGGTTTAGTCAAAGTCAAACGTTACAAAGTTTGACCAACTATATACGGTATTAAATAATATACTCATTGAAAAAAATCAATATACAGTAAACAATATCGTTGGTGTGAGTTTCGAACTATCAGGAAAGAACATTCAATTCTCAATTTTCCGAGAGATGACAAGTGAGGTTGTTCTTTTTCGTAAATAAATCCGAAGAATATGGATCTGAATGCCACAATCTAGGTTTTCAGACATATATAGTGGACCAACATGTTGTACTGACGATACCCATGTTTTATGTGCTTTCAAACTTCCTATCTAAGTCTGCCAACTTGAATGACTTTATCCCAATTTATTGAAATTATATTAGGTGAAATTTGAACTACAAGTAAATTGTAGGTTGCTTTGAAAGTTTTATAAAAAATCTTTTGGAGGTACCCTTCGAGGGAGGGGTGAATTAATATATCAGAAACCACTATGAGTTTTGATGATAGGTTTAACTTCTTTCTAAGATTTTGCATCTTGACAATTTAACAAAATTAAGTCAAAATTGAGCTACAAGTACGCGCGATAGATTTCTCTTGAATTAAAAAATCTTTTCAGAGGTAGATGGGTGCATATTCTTGTAGTAAACAATGTTGTCAGTGTGAGTTTCCAACTATCAGGAAAGATCATTCTCAATTTTCCGAGTGATGTCAAGATTATTCTCTCTCGTAAAGGAAGTTCGAAGAATATCGATCTAAATGCCAGACGCCAAGTTTTCACACATATATATATATAGTGGACCAACATATTGTACTTATGATTTCCTGTGTTTTATGATTTCTCAAACTAGCTACCTAACTTCGCCCACTTGAATGACCTTATGTCGATTTATCAAAATTAGGTCAAATTTGAACTACAAATAAATTCTAGGTTACTGCGAAAGTTTTATGAAAAATCTTTTGAAGGTACCCATCGGGGGGTCACAATTAATATATGAGAAACCATCCAACGAGATTTTTGATGACAAATTCAACTTCTTGCTAAGATTTTGCATCTTGTTAGTTTAATAAAATTAGTCCAAACTTTAGCTACAAGTAAGCGCAATAGATTCCTCATGATTTAAAAGTATTTTCGGAGGTAGATATAGGTGCATCTTCTTGTAGTAAACAATGTTGCCAGTGTGACTTTCCAACTATCGTAGGAAAGAACATTCTTAATTTTTCAAGTGATGACTAGATTGTTCTTTCCATTGTAGCATCTAGAATATTCTATTGATAGTCTTCGTCATAATGAATGCTATGCCCAAACCTGAAAACACACTTCTCCATCATACTAGAATCTTTCCCCTTGTTTCTCTAGACCATGTTATCAAAAATTTCATGTGTTAGGTATCTAATAATCTTTGACTTCTACATGATGATACAAAGTACAAGGACCAAATATACACCTATACTTTATAGATGTTGATCAAATTTATAATTTTTTGTGCTTTACTAATTATAATTGTATATAGTGATGATATGTCATACGTCTACTATCTGAGTCTCACGTGCAAGGAACATGCAACTTACTAGTATATATAGTGGACAAACATGTTGTACTAACGATTCCTATGTTTTATGAGTTTTCAAACTTCCTAGCTAACTCCACCAATTGAATGACTCTTTGTAGATTCATCAAAATTAAGTCAAATTTGAACTACAAGCAAATTGTAGGTTGTTTTGAAATTTTTAAGAAAAATCTTTTGGAGGCACCCATCGGACAGTCAATTAATATACTCCCTATCGGAAACCACTGATAGTTTTGACAAGAGGTTCAACTTCTTCCTGAGATTTTGCATCTTGACAAATTTGAACTACAAGTAAGCGTAGATACTTGTCTCAAATTATGTCTTTTCAGAGTTAATTAATGAAAAAATGAAGTGACGTAATAACTTAGCTAGTTACCATAACATTACACATACCAAGACTAGTATATGATTCTACAACCTAATTAATTAGGCCTTTGCGTGACACTACACACATGTTGTTACCCACTATGAAGGTACATGTGCAAGTTACTAGTCTAAGTTATTTACTACTATGTGACCATTCTAAATCAGAACGGAGGTGTACGTACTGTATGCCTTAAAGGCACTTGTTTCGCAGCGCTTCAAGCTATTCACCACTCTTGTCGGCTCTCACTAGTTAGACGGATAAAGCCACTGACTTGTTGATTTGGTACTGTATATCGTCGATCTTCTTCTATCACTAACAGAGAATAAATTCTTGTTGTTTCCAGACGCGTGCTTTCGCGGAGCTACAACCAGTAGCTTAGACGACAACTTCCGCGCAGCGCTTGAGTAATTGCGACTGTCCGTTCATAATGAACAAGAAGCATTAGACAATTGATTTTCTTTTGGTGGATGGTTGATTTTTTTGAGAGATTGTCGACTTTTTTTCTTTATTGAACTGAAAGATGTTTGATTTGGGGTCCGGTAACAGGGGCGTAGAGGCTGAGAGGGGAGAGGAAATTGCCGGTGTGGTAGGCAAGCTTATTTGAGGTGGCAGCTTGTGGGTGTACAGATGGTACTGGTTAGCCCATTTTGTGAGCATTTTGTTGTTGTACTACAAGAGTTTGAGTGTGGTAGTATTCCAGTTTTAGTTCCTTCATTACCAGTGGAACCTTTATGTGTTTATTAGTTACAGCAGTAGTACTTGTTCCAAATGTGTCTGCACAAGATGATGAATGTAGAAGATCCAAGGATTATTACATTCGGCAAGAGGAGCTCCGAGTATACTCCAAACCGTCTCTCTACCATGACCATTTATTTGAGTGGACAGTACAGCTCCATCCCGTGCTAGGTTAGCTATGTTGTACTACTAGAAAGGCCTGACCTATTTAGTCGATAGGCACCAGGAAACACAGAGAAGAGAGAAAAAACATGCTCGGTAGGTGGTACGATTTCAATCGATTTATTCTATTTTCCTTTGCTCTCCATCCTCTTCCTCTCCATCTTCTCGTTGATCCCCACTCTCCCACCTTTAGCACACGCCAACGCCGCCATGCCGCTTTCGGAGCATCTTCGTAGCCATGTTCGATAGGCACAATAGATTTAGCAGAGAGAAAGAAGGCATGCTTGGTTTTATTTCATTCCGTATTTTTCTTTGCCTCGATCTCCATCTTCACTTTACCTCCAGCGTCCCGGCGATGGCTATTACCACTAGCACACCAATACAAGCACGTGCCAACGCCGACATGCAGCTTTAGGATCATCTCTGGCGCCCAGTTTGATAGACTGTTTTCTGTCTCGCCCTGCCAGCTGCCACTCACTCTCTCCTCCAAAACCCGAATCAAAACAAAATGCCATCGCCCCCCACCTGCTCGAGCTCTTCCTCGTGATGGCCCAATTGATCAATGATAGTGACACTTCTAGGGTGTTTTCCGATGGCCCCCTTGAAGAAATCTCAGCCAGATGCGATGTCATCACCACCGCGAGCCTCGTCGACTGCTGCAAACGTTATCTTCACTCAGCAACACATAGTGCATCCCTGTCGAAATATCATCTGTTTGGTCTCCCCTATGTTCTTAACACTCACCCAACTAAGGTACCGCGTGAGTACAATGTCTTCTACCATGATAATCGCATGATGCGGTTCTACAGGGGCAGCTACTATTGCGGAAGGGGCAAGCAGAAGGCATAGAAGAAGTTCAGGTGGACCTTGTGCGAGCTTACGCCAATGGATAGGTCCTCCTCTGATGCTATGATGCCAGATTGTGAGGGTAAGAAGTGGGAAGGAACCCATCGAGATTGGATCGCCACTGTTGGCCTCGCCTGGAACTGGGAGCTTGTGAATGTGTTCACTCATCACCATATTCCTCTACCAGCGATCTTCGATTTTGAGGCCACCCCGAGGTACTTAAGTTTATCGCGGCTGGTCAGCCTACTAATCTACTGAAGATATCCATTTGTCGAGTTCCCACTGCTGCTGGGAACTATAAGGATTTCTCTGTCCTGGCCATCTTCGACACGGTAATTGCCTTCCTTGATGGTTCTCATGGTATTTGGATGGTTCTTGAGAACCAGTTTAGCATGTTCAGCTACCGCGATGCAATTATCCAGAAGGGAGTTTTCTATGTTGTAACTCGGATTGGCAATGTTTATGCATGGGATCCTCGGGCATGGGGTAAAATTTCCATCCTTAAATTTTCAAGCTTCATCATTCAAATTTTGCTCAGCTGACCTCTGAATGTGCTTTCCTTGCAAGGTCATGTGCGTCTTCCGGGGCCACATGAATTATACGGTAATCGTGACTACAGCTTGATCTGTGGTGGTTAGCAAGATCTCATGATGGTGGTAGCCTTATTCTGATCAATACTGCGGGAGTTAGTGATAGGCGGTATGACACTACTTGTGGTGGTTATCCTGTGGCTGAAAATATTGGTTATCATCACGGCCGCAATATTCACGCCTATTCTACTGGGTTTTGCTGCCATGTGTTCTCGATTGACACTAGTAGGTTACTTCCACCGAGACAATGGCAGAGGGTTTTAGACCTTGGAGCATTTTCTATATTCCTTGGATTGAACTATCGGACGAGGAGCAACTATGTATACACATCGCTGCATGCAGTTAGTCTCGGTGGACTTAATCTTCGTCCTGAAATATGCCGCTTCAGTATGAATGCTCGAGACGCATATGTTGGTTTCTCAGCCAACATTGGCTGGAATTTCCCTTAAAAAACATTGGCTGGAATTAATGGTAGAATCCGTTGTGGTTCGTCCAAAGCTTGGTGAACGCGAAGGATTGGAAGCGGCATAATTAACGGTTCAAGGAAGATCATATGGAATAGGGATTTGCGTACCTTGAATTATTTCCTTCGCCTGATTTGTGTCGTATGGCCTCAGCCGTTAACTTGCTATACTCTAACACTCATTTCGCCGCAATCTAGTGCAAGGCATGCTATTTGATCAAACTCCTTCTGTATGCAAGCCATGGTTTTAGTCAGTGCGGTTCGAATATTTTGCAACTTGTTGCACCAGCACCCCTTTATTATTTGTTGCACTTTCGAGTTCTCAAAAAATGTGAAATAAATCCGGAACATTGGCTATGTCGTATCTTGTGCATCTACAATATTCGATCCCACAATAAGATCTTATGTGACCTATGTGAATGAAAAATAAAAAACCTAAGCGAACAATATCTTCTGTTCATTTGTTCATTTTGTGGTGGCCAAACCATGTACTAGTAATATTTTTGGAATGGAAATTTATAGATGAACTATATAAATATGATCTATGTTCATGATTTATTTCACATTCTCTGAAAAGTTGGAAGTGCCACATGTAACAGCTTATTGCCGGTGCAACTAGTTACAAATTGTAATTTTCATCGTGGGTGTACCTAGTAGCTCCAAGCGCATGGTGCATGCAGATTCTCACTAGCAGGTGAGGTCGATCTAAACAGGTCCCACATGTCAGTGAATCAGAGCCACACAGAGTCATGCATGTTGCCTGACTTGAGCAAAATCTGGTGTCCTTGCACGTGTCTCATTTTGCTGCACGGTTGCATGTTGTACACGTGTAATTTCATGTACCTTATGCTAGAACATATATGAACACATGCAACATGCCAAAATAACCACGGACACACCCATACTATGCATTATGTCCACCGTGTATATATTTTTGGTTCTGTGCTATGAGTTCTGCATGTAGGGGAACAAGATGAAAGTACATGTGTCCATGTCACGGCTACTACTAGTAGTAGTTCGTCCTCCTATTTTGTGTTAAAATTACTACACTATGTTGAAATGAAAGCTGTAAAAAGAAAAGCCTTTGGTCAAACTGATGTGACTAGACAATACTGCACCTCTGATATGTAGTAGTAAGTAGGAGTATTGTCAAATTACTAGCTCCGTGGCATGCTAGTCTAACATACAGTGAAGTCTAGGCGGCGGTGTCCTCGATGCTGTTGTTGACTAGACAGAGTAAGCAAGTAAAATCTCCTCCCTCGTTTTTTTCTTTGCCTCTCCATCTCCTTCCCCAGTCCCCCACGCTCTCTCTTCTCACTCATTCCTAACGCTCCCCTCCTCCTTCAGAAAACCCCTGCCGCACTTGGCATCCGCCTAAATCCATTCGACTGTGATGGCCGATTCGAAGCTCAGCGGGCGATGCAAGTGGGATCAACTCAGCGCGGACGATGTCGACCTCATCGTTCAGCGTCTGGATATTTCTAGCACCATCAAGCTAGCAGCATGCTGCAAGCTGCTGTATGATCGATCTCCAACAACGAAGGTACGAAATGGACTTTTCACCATTGGAATGAACCCTGCCTACTGATGCCTCAACCTGCTTATTGGTTCGACAAGCACTATGATGGTATGATGGTACATCGTCTACACAACACGGTGTACGACATGGTGCCCCTCGACCATCCTCGGTGCACTGTCATCCTCCCTTGAAGCACAAAAAATTCTGGGTTGGCATGAACGGCGACTGGCTTGCCACCGTGGACCAGCACGGGGACTGGTGCCTAGCTAACATCTACACATATCGATTAATCGACCTTCCATCAACGGATACTTGTGCATTGAGGCCGCCTCACCTCCAGTATATAAAATCTAATGCTACTAGCTAGCCAAGGTTCCCCTAGTACCATGTACTCATTTCTGAACTCATTCACATTTCAAAAGTTTTTTTGGTGAATCCGCGGGTATGGAGAAAAGTTCAATAAGTCGTGGGATGGATCTCTTGAGCTATTGAAGATCGTAATCTGCAGAGTGCCCATAGAAGCTAGGGGTTACACAGACTATAAGCTCCTCGCGTTGTTCGACGATGAAATCGCCTACCTGGAAGGCGGTAGCCAAGTTTGGAGATGTCTAGAGCATTCAGGTCATGGAAGATGACAACTATGATGCCATTAAACACGGTGGCCTCATTTTTGCGGTCGCCAGTCAAGGCTGCACCTACTGCTAGGATCCCACATCGCAAGGTAATTCTAGTTCCATGATGATACATTGTGAGCGATTCAGTGAAGTTGTTCTTTAACTACCTTGTTTATGTTTTACATTTCATATGATTGAATGAGCACACTCTTTATGTCCTAAAAAATGAATGAACCATTGACAGTAATGAATTAGTACCAATAATATGCCTTCCAAAAGTATAGTGTATGACAGCGTCCTGGCACTAGTAAGTTCGTTCATTATCAGAATATGAAAGGTATTATTAACCAGCATCTCAATTGTGAGCGCAACACAATGAAGCTGGGTTTATTTATATGTTTGTACTTTCAGGCCCTCCTAGGATTGTAGGAATCACATACGATTTTTGTAGGACACCAATCTTTCCTTTTTTGGATTTTGCCTTGGGATTCAGAGGAATTGTGTTGGATTTTTGTAGGATTTGGATCTTTAGGATTTTTTTCTATAAAATGTTGTTTGATTAAAAAGAGTATAATCCTTAGGAATTCCTTCAAAGGATTTCTTTGCACTCTATTTTGGAGGAAAATTTCCATCCACTCCAACCTCTTTGTACAATTCCTTTGGTTTTCCTGTGCAATCAAACACCACTTGATCCAAAATACTGTAGGCATCTAATCCTATAGGATTCAAGTGGACATGTTTGTTTATCAATAAAAAGTGGTGCTTCCTCTTTTGAAACTTACAACAGCTAGGAAACCAAGATAAGCAAGAAATCCAAATATTCGGCATAGCAGAGTAAGAAATGCAATTTCTAATGTTGTTAATTTATTGAGTATTATTATTGTCAGGATTTGTGTATTCACACTGTTAGAATGAATAATGAAGAATGCTGGTGTTAGAATATGTATGCGAGTAATGCAATTTTTGTCTCGAATTCGGATGTTGCAGGATACAAGGAGCTTTCGTTTGTAATCCCAGCACCTATTCTGAATGATCAGCCAGGCATGTGGTTCCTCGCTCGATCGGCTGATGGTGAACGCTTGATGATCATAATTACAATGTATGTCATGGGGGTTGCCCATGGTGAAGAGGGTGAAATCATTCCCCATGCTAAAAATAGTACTAACCTATGCCTATATCCTGCCTCTCGTGTCTACATTTTTGAAGAGGATCCTAGCTCTGCTGGACCTCTAGGGGTCATTGTTTGGAGGCAGGTTAACATCCTAGGGGACAACTCTATGTTTCTCGGTCTCAATTATCCAATCATTGACAAGATGATGCAGAAACACGGATGCAAGGGTCCGGATGGCACACTGTTCCCATTCATGAGGAAAAATTGTGTGTACAAAACATACATGACCTTTCGTGGAATACAATTCCCTCAGATTAAACGTTGCAACCTGCAGCCAACTAAAGGTGAGCATGTGGCAGTTATCAGCCTTCCCAAAGATGGTTGGAACTATGTGCGACAGGCGGCAATTTGGTTTAGGCCTCGTTTAGGTGTGGTAGGATCGTTGTGTCGTCCCTAGACTGAGCTCTGGATCTTTCTAATGTATCATTGTGTCATCTTTTTTTGCATCGTGGTTCAATAGTTGACTGTTAGTACACTGGTTTTAATGGCCAGCTTGAATCAGTTTATATGAGCCCTACCATGCTTTTGTAATTAGTATTGCCTTCCACGGTATAATCCATGTAGCGGTGCTTATTTTGTAGCGTGATTTCTGTACTATTGTTTTCAGTACTGTTACTGGCTTGTATATACGCGACTCGTGTAGCTTTTTTTGAACCATCGCACCTCGTGCAACTTTGTGTTTTGAGAGGAATATTCCTTCTTTCCTCTTAGCGAACAGGGAAAAGTAGGTCACTGCTTCTTATAGGGCCACAAATAGGCCTTAACTAGGCCGTAATTGATATTGGCTCGGTACACCAAAGCAGGCCGAGACGCCCTAGGATGATAGCCGCAAATGTTTATGCCGATATTCTAAAAAAAGTTAATGCACACACTTCCAAAAAACAAAAATTGTTTATGCAGACCCCATATTGTCTCTGATACATGGCATACTTTTGGCGCTACCGTGAAATTACTTGTTCAATACAATATGTATCCTTGATCATTCTTCTGTATGTGAAATGAACAAGTCAAGCTCTGTTGTGACATGAACAAGTTAAGATCTGATGTGCTGACATTGTACTGTTTGTGCTAGTGTACAAATGGGTTGTATTATTGTGTTCAAAATTGTGAACTAAATGTGTGAATTCTGAGCCTTTTTGCATGATGACAATGCCACATGTTGGCACTAACTGCGGCATGTACTAATTTGATCATACGGAAGCATACAACTTCAAGTGATCAGTATAAGATAGTGCTTACCCGAGCGGTCTGAAGCTGGGCAAGTCAAGGCCACCGTGTCTGTTGAGGGGCAACCTCGGGGATGGCCCGATCTTTCATGAATCCCTTGAAATCGAGGCGGAGTGAGTGTGGGGATGAGGGAGAGAGCGAAACCGCGAACACATGCATGAAGAACACGATGAACACACACACCACAAAGACACGATACAAGCCAATTGCTCACTCCGATGGCTACCGGTCTGGCGCAATCCCTAGGATCAGCGCCGGTCGGGGATCTCTCTCTCGAACCGGCATAGCGAGAAGGGAGACTCGGTGAGATCTTGACGTATTGGAAATGGATCTCAGTTGCCAAGGCCTTGTACAACACGGAGGCACGATGCAAACTCCAACGAGGTTTGTGATATTTGGTGCTCCTCTATCAAAGGAGCATGAGGCATGAATTAGATAGATCCACAAGGGTTTCCACTAATTCCAAATATCAAGCCTAGGGTTTACAATAGATGTGGGGGACTATATATAGGCCAGCTATTGGGGATATACTTTCCGGGTATCCTTACTATGCCTCACTGACCAGGGTGGCCCACTTCGGGTTAGAGCATTGCTTCACGGGCGACCCAGTCAGGGAGAAGAGATGGAGTCCGGTCCGGCTACGGGAAGGCCCAGAAGACTTACCGACATACGCATGTAGTGTTACTTGTAGTTGAAGATGTACTCTCTAACCAACTCTTAGTCATAGCTGGATAGGTCTCTCCTGTAAACCCTAGGCCGGATATCTATAAAAGCCATCCTAGGGAAAGCCTTTAGGGCACAACACCTTACAATACTCTCAACTCGCACAAGCGAAACCCTTGTAACCCATGTTCCAGCACTGCCGTATTACTGGATTGCTAGCAGGAGTAGGGTCTGTCCAAAGCCGACGGATTCGAACCTGGGTAAATTTGTGTGCTCATCGTCCTGAAATACCGTACGTCTCACACCCCTCTCTTACACACGCCTCGAGGACCCCCCTCATGGCATACTTGTCATCAATCCGACGATAGTTGGTGCCCACCGTGGGGCAAGTGAGCTTCAGATCTGCATTCCGGGTGGAATCTGCAAGAATCGGAATCGGCGAGACTATCGCCATCGGTCGCATCCTCTACGCCAACAACGTCCCTCTCATCATTCTCGATGAGACCTAGATTCCGGCTAGGGAGGCTATGACTACCTACACCATCATGTCTTTCGGCGAGATCGATGTGTACATCGGCTTTGCTGAACCTGCCCCACCCACCCCAGCGGTGATGATAGAGGTAGAAGAAATTTCTGGCTCCCCTGGGTCTACGGAGGCGGCGGAGTTCCGGATCCTAGAAAACCCTAATCCCACGCAGCCTGCACCTATTGCGGAGATAGTGGAGAAAACTGATCTTGAAGCAGATCTCATGGTGCAAGCCGAATCTGGAGTGGATCTCCCTAGAGAGGCCGAATCCCAGATCGACCTGCCCGGCGAGATCGAAATCTAGGAGTAACAAGTCAACAATGCAGGTTCTGGCTCTTCTAACGCCGGAACAGATCAACCCTTCCTGAAGCATACGTTCATGCGCATGATGATGAAAGACGCAAGCGTGGATGAGGTTCTCGAAACCATCAAGAAAGCTGCAACTACCTCAGGACGCACACATCGCACTTTGTCGGATATGTTGGATCCGGATCCGGCTCTGCCGATGCTGGAGACAACGAAGACTCGGTGCTAGAGGCGATCAGAACAAACACCGAGTTACTGGCATCTTCGGATGATTCCATGATGTCGGCAGATTTTCGAAAGTTCTCTGAGGAATATGAAGCGAAGTACAACTCCAAAGCTGCAGAAGAGGGAGAAGCCATGGACGAAGGATCCGGAGAAAACTCTCCCAAAGAGCAGGACGACATGGATCTCGAAGACAATCCTGACAACCAGATGTCCGAAAGTACCGATCAGAGCTTGACTCCGGGAAACGGACCAAAAGCCGTCTTTGCTACCGGCGCTGCCAAGAAGGCAAAGAAGAAGAACAAGAAAAACAAGACCCTGGCGCAAGATCCTCCAGCGAAGGAAGTGGTGGACGGGGATTACAAAGAAGACTCGGATGGAGCTTTAATCCTAGATAAGCCCAAGGAAGCGTCAGTGGATGGACATGTGGTCACTGCTGGTGCCCGTAAGCTCATTGTTGTTGCATTAACCACACATATCCCTACAGCGGTAGAACTTACTACTGCAGAATTGGAAGAAAGGACCTAGGGCCAAGAAGCGCGGCGCTAAGTACTCCTGGATGCAGCCAAAAACATCAAGGAAGAGAAGAAGCACATGGCTATTACGGAGAAGCTCATCTCTCTGCAGCATCAGAAGACCCAGAAAGGCCACGTACGGGCCGACAAATTTCCGAAAGTTCGCAAGGTTCTCTTTGAGGGAGACCTGGGCATGCCTCATTTCGACAGTAGTGGAGATCTGGTGTACCCAACACCAGTGCAAAACACCACTGCGGCTCAAGAGATCCTGGCGAATAAACCAGGCCCAAAAGAGGTTCGTTTAGGCATAAAGCTACTTACCAAGGGTCTGGAGCAACAGAAGGTCGCGAAATTCAGAAGCGGAAAACTGGTCTCTCAATCCGACCAAAGTCGCACGGATCTGGCCTGGGATGATATCAGGCCCAACGGATGCCGGAACAGCATCACCGTTCCGACCGTCGGGAAGACAACTACTCAAGAACCGGATCTTCAGGCCAACAACACAGAACCACACGTAACTGGAGCAATGTTGCCCCAGCCATAGAGAGAGGCGTAGTTGCAGCACTATATCCGAGACACCCTCCTCGGCGAGAGTAAAACAATCACAGAGAATAAGACAAAGAGAAACGTCGGGAGGAGGATCGTCAAAAGATGCCACCTCCTAGACATGCAAGCCGTCCGGCTAAACCTCGCCAAGCTGCAGGGAACAACGGACGATGGAACGATGGACACTGTGCCGAGTCAAGCCGGCAGGGGGCTCATCGTAGAGAAGACGCTCCCTAGAACCAGAATAATGATGCTCCGAATGGAGGCCGACGATCAGCCAAAAACAATCCACCCTCTCCACCAAGTAGCCACCACAACGGCTCTCAAGGAGGGCGCCGTGGCGGAGGAGGTGGCGGCGGAAGTAGAAGTCCGGCTCCAAGGTACCGTAGCCACAGCCGTCAACCAGGACGACGATCCTTGTCACCAAGCGATGCAAGACATCAGATCAACTCTAACATAGAGGCGCGGCACTACGAGAACGACGAAATCTATGTGGGTCCAAAATGCTTTGGACCACGCATATGACAAACACACTTCCCGGAAGGATTAGCTATCACAAGGCATATTCAGGCCTATGATGGTGTAGCTCGGCCAGATACTTGGCTCCAGGATTTTTTCCAGGCTTGCTGCATTGCCAAAGGCGGAAATAGCTTGGTCGCAACCCGATATCTCCCACTCATGCTACGGAAGACGGCGCGATCCTGGCTCAATAAACTTCCAGAGAACACCATACATAACTGGTATGACAGGCAAAGCGTGTTCTTTCGGAATTTCGAAGGCACATATCAGAGGCCCTGTACGGTAGGAGACCTGCAGCGTTGCACCCAGAAAGCCGGAGAAACTTGCCGAGATTACCTCAGATGATGGATCGACACCAAGAACTCCTGTGATGGAGTAAACGACCAAACTGCGATTGAAGCTTTCATTGTAGGACTCCCAATTGGTTTACTACGTCACCGCTTGAAGTGTAACAAGGTCACTGATTTGGGAGAGATGATAGAAACAGCGAGTAAGTATGCAGATGCCAACAACGATGCAGAAGGACTACTGAACGCCCTTGCTGTGCCACAGTCGGCAAAACAACCAAAGCAGCAAGCTCAGAAGCACAAGAACACCTCGGAAGAAAAGCCCAACGCGGAAACAACGGTTGTCATTGCTACTTCCAGGTCTAGAGGACGAGGAGGGCACGGCGATGGATGTGGACGTGGTCGTGGGACATCAAGGGTCCAGGGAAGTGGAGACCAGCAACCTGGCAAAACCTACTCTTGGGCCGACATTGCCAATAAACTATGCGTGCATCACTTAGATCCCAATGGGGGCTCGTCCCACACAAACGCCGAGTGTCGTTTCAATGACGGCATCAAAAAGGATGATACCACTGTCTACAGGGGTAAGCGAAAGAAGGGAAAAAAGAATCCCGAGAAAGAGAAAGAGACCAAGGAAGATTCCGACATGGAGGAAGCTCATACTTCAAATCCCAATTCGGATGGAAAGAAGAATTTCCCGACAAAGAAAGACACCTACGTCACTTTCCTTGGGTCTCAACCAGCTAAGGTCAAGAAAGCAGTAATACATGAACTCAATGCAACTATTCCGGCTGTCCCACAATACTTGGACTGGTCGGAAGTGGCAATCACCTTTGACCGCGTTGATCATCCGCCTAAGTTGCACAGGCAAGGAAAATACGCCTTAATCGTCAATCCACTTATCGACGGTTATGGTTTCTCCAAGACTCTCATGGACGGCGGCAGGAGTATCAATATTCTGTATGTCAAAATGCTACGCTTGATGTGGATCTCGGAGACACAGCTGAATCACAGCTTTGTGATCTTTCACGGAGTTATCCCAGGAAGACAAGCAAATTCCCTGGGAGAGATCGCTTTGGATGTCACCTTTGGTACTCCAAAGAATTATCGGACGGAGGCACTTTACTTCGAACTGGTCCCGTTCAAGAGTGCCTACCACACTATATTCGGACGGCCAGCTTACTAGGCTTTTATGGCTCGTCCGTGTTATATTTCCAATATGATGAAAATTCCAGGTCCCAACGGCGTGATTACCATTAGGGGAGACCCGAAGAAAGCGCGAGAGTGCGAGGACGGAAATGCCACCTTTGCTGAAGTCGTGCTGCATGCCCAGGAGTACCAGGAGATCAAGAAGACCATCGATCCGTCCGAGATGCCTGCGACGAAGAAGGAGGTGACAAATCCAACTCCGGAGGTCAAGGCATCGGAAGAGACGAAGATGATGTCGTTGAAGGATGATGACCCCTCCAAGGTGACGCAGATAGGTGTAGGTTTAGACCGCGCATAGGAAGGCGTGCTCGTCAAGTTCCTCAAAGCAAATCAAGATATCTTCGCATGGCATCCATCTGACATGACCAGAGTACCTAGGGAACTTGCCGAGCACTCTCTAAATGTACACCCAAACACTAAACCCGTCAAACAGTCCTTATGACATTTTGGCGATGAAAAGCGAAAAGCAATAGCTAAGGAACTAGCCTGGCTTGAGTTAGCCGGATTCATAGAAGAGGTCATCCATACTGACTGGTCGGCCAATCCTGTAATGGTCCCTAAAAAGGACACCACTGATTTAAGGATATGTGTTCATTATACTGCCTTGATCAAGGCTTGTCCCAAAGATCAGTTTGCTCTGCCTAGGATTGATCAAGTTATCGATTCCACGGCAGGCTTGGAACTCCTATGTTTTCTTGATGCATATTCCGGTTATCACCAAATTCGGATGAAGGAATCAGACAAAGTCAAAACTTCATTCATAACCCCCTTTGGAACCTATTGTTTTGTTACGATGCCCTTTGGGCTCAAAAATGCAGGAGCTACCTACCAGCAGACTATGCAATGTTTCCTCCATGACCAAATCAATGTACATGCATACGTGGATGACATTGCGGTGATGTCCAAAAAGAAGGAAACCTTAATTTCCGACTTGGAGGAGACATTCGCCAATCTACACAAATACAACATAATGCTTAACCCGAAGAAATGCTTCTTTGGAATACCAGCCGGAAAATTGTTAGGTTTCATCGTGTCACAAAGAGGCATAGAGGTGAACCATGACAAGATCAAGGCTATAACTAATATTTCCAGGCCTACTCACATGAAGGACGTTCAAAGACTAACTGGTTGCATTGGTGTAGTCAGTCGGTTTGTAAGCCGGCTCGGTGAAAGAGCCGCACCACTTTACAAGCTCTTGAAAAAGACAAAAAAGTTCATTTGGACTGATGAAGCTGAAGCTACACTACAAGACCTAAAAGTAGTACTTTCGTCTGGTCCTATCCTCGCAGCACCAGAACCTCAGGAACCGATGTTGCTCTATATCGTTGTGACAAACAGAGTCGTCAGTGTCGTCATGGTGGTGGAGAGACCTAAGGAAAATCAGGAACACCCGGTGCAGCGTCCGACTTACTACCTCAGCGAAGTCCTAACTGAATCTAAGCAGCGGTATCCGCACTATCAAAAGTTGGCTTACGGTGTGTTCTTCGCATCCCACAAGTTACGGCATTATTTTTAGGAACATTCAATTACTATGGTGAGCACAGCTCCCATGAGATATCATCAACAACAGCGATGCTACAAGACGTGTCGCAAAATGGGGCATAGAGCATTCAGCTTTCGACATTGGGTATAAACCTCGTACAGCAATCAAATCCCAAATCCTCACTAACTTTGTCACTGATTGGACAGAGACAACAAAGAATATGAACGTCCTAGAGTCGGAATACTAGACCTTTCATTTTGACGGGTCTAAGGCGCTTGGGGGCTCGGGGGCTGGCGTGGTACTCAATTCACCCCAAGGAGATAAACTTTTCTATGTGTTGCAGATTCATTTTACGGCAACAAATAAAATTGCTGAATATGAAGAGCTCCTACATGGAATCCGGATTGCTAAGGATATCGGCATCCGATGATTAATGTGTTATGGAGATTCAGATCTTGTTGCTCAACAAGTGTCGGATATCTGTAGTGCAAACAAACACATGGCATCATACAGAGCTGTCGTGGATGAATTATCAAAATCGTTCGAAGGGTTTAAGGTTCAACACATCCCTCGAACAGAAAATGAGGAAGAAGATGCATTATCTCGAATAGGCTCTGCATGGAAAAAGGTCCCGGATGGCGCTTTCTTTGAGCACCTCAAAGTTCCCTCTATAAAAGGAGTCGACGAGGAATATCCGACCAAATCTGAATCACCTTTAATAGTAGTCCTGGCTTTAATTCCTAGCTGGACTCAACCCTACCTTGATTACTTGGTAGATGGCAAGTTACCTAAAGACGAGGTTCTGAGCCAGCAGATCGTCTGACAAGCAAAAGCCTATACAATAGTAAATGGTGATCTCTATAAGTGGAGCGTGTCTGGGTATTTCAGCGCTGTGTATCTCCGGGAGAAGGAGTGGAAATCCTAAGGGAAATCCACGAAGGTGAATGCGGTCATCACGCTACAGGCAAATCCTTAGTGGCAAAAGCTTTTAGACACGGATTTTTCTGGCTTACAGCTAAGGCAGATGCCGAACGGCTGGTTAAGACGTGCAAAGGCTACCAAAAGTATGCCAAACAAGCCCATGTTCCGGCTGATCAGCTGAGAACAATACCTATAAGATGGCCTTTCGCGGTCTAGGGGCTTGACATGGTAGGACCATTTAAAGAAGGTCCAAGTGGATTTACTCACCTCTTAGTGATGGTGGATAAATTCACAAAATGGATTGAGGCTAAACCCGTCACAAGTTGTGATGGATCAATAGCCAAAAGATTGTTGAGGATGTCATAGTCCAATACGGTTATCCGCATAGCATTATTACGGACAACAGGAGTAATTTTTCCATGGGAGAACTTGCCGAATTCTGCGATGAACAAAATATCCGGCTTGACATTGTGTCAGTCGCACATCCACGGGATAATGGACAAGTTGAAAGGGCAAACGGTTTAATCCTACAAGGCCTAAAACCAAGACTCGAAGCACCACTACGTCGTGTTGTGCGGGCTTGGGAGGAGGAATTACCCTTGGTGATATGGAGCTTGAGAACAACTCCGAATAGGTCAACTGGATACACACCATTCTTCTTGGTCTATGGTGCAGAAGAAGTTCTTCCTAGTGATTTGATTCACACTTCTCCTTGCGTTGCTGCATATATTGAAGAGCATGCCGAAATTTCTCAACAAAATGATCTCGATTTAATCGAAGAAGTGCGTGTCGTTGCTGAGATGAGATCAACAGCCTATCAACAGAAGTTACACAAGTATCTTAGCCAGAGAGTCAGAAACCGGTCTTTCAACAAAGGCGACTTGGTTCTCCGGCTTGTGCAGAAAAGAAAGCACAAACTTTCCCCAGTATGGGAAGGGCCTTTTTAAGTTAGCCAAGTATTGCACAATGGTTCTTACTATCTAACTGATATGCGGCCAGTCAAAGAAAGACCTGCTACTAAGAAGAGAAAGAGAGCTGGAGGCAGTACAGACCCGGAAGAATTAGACAGACTGTGGAATATTGCTCAACTACGTCCCTTTTTTTCTTAAAATTATCTTTCTTTGTAATCATATATTTGTACATGTTCAATGAGAAATAAAAGTATTGGTTGCCTCAAATTTTTTCTGAGAAGTTGTTTACCATCTTATTTCTGAATGATCATGTCACAGTCAAAAATCCCAGAATACTTGAAAGTACTTTATGCTCATGTTTGTTCTGGTTATGATTTCCGATTCTAAAAATGCTACCTTCGGGTATAACTCTAAATTTTCTAGTTTGTACTTTGGTTATTTGTCTGATTGCCGGATGCGGGCATCTTTCGAGTAGTGAATTGTTGGTACTGGAAGCTGGCCATTTCCGAGTTTAAACTGGTTTAGCAATTGAGCTCCGTTGTTCGGCAGAGATTCCGTGTGGAAGGTTAGCCGGCTCACAAAAGGGACGAGGCAGAAAGCCAGATAAACGATAAGTATAGACAAAATAAAAAGTGCTTATGTAAACATTTCACGCATGACAAAATAAAGCCAAAAGTGCTAAATAGGAATATCAAATCTTAGCACTAGCAAAAGTATTACACAACTTATTTACAAACCGGATTGTTTCAGAATAACACATTGTTTTTCTAGTACTTTACGATGTAGGAGGAGAGGTAGGAGCTGACGGCTCACTGGAGACATCACCTTCACCTTGATATCTTTTCGAGATGTTCAAATCCGATACAGTTTGTTCATCGTCAAAAACTTCACCAGTTTCTTTGACGGACGGAGGAGGCGTCTCTAAGCGAGTGAAGAAAAGAGTGTCGTAGCTGGTCAGATCAGCTACGTGACATCCATATATGGCGTAGGAGTTCATAATGGCCTTGATATCTTGTTGTTGTCCGTCTTCATCCATAGTTGAATATCCTCTGGTTACTTGCCAGATTTCCATGCTTCCATGGTGACTCATAACCATTGTGAGGGTGTTTTGTGCTGCGGTACACGCATAGTACATGTTCTAATCCTGAACAAACTAGGGCATCTCTTTGGCCTTGTCCCGCACCTCAAAGTCGGACATTTTATCCATGTCCAGAACCTTGAGTACTTCACCAATATCCTCCAAGGACTGGCGGAAATCGTGAAGCAAATCACTGACTTGGGTAAGTCGGCTGGTGCGAGACTCGGTGGAGGAGGAATCCAGTAAGTTCAGAGGACATGCGCATAAAATGCAAGGGTGAGAAAGCATATTCGAATTCTAAGAATCGGAAAAGTAGAAAGTCAGAAAGTAGGAAACATACCAAAGATGACATCGTCCACTTTGGTCTTCTCTTCCCTAAGGCTCTGGAGTTCAGCATGAAGTGCCTCGATGATGTCCTTCTCTCTAAATAGCTCATTACTGAGATCTGAGATTTTCTTATCCTGAAGCACAATATTACGATCGTGCTCTTCGGTGGCCATTGAGGAGGATTCGAGAACTTGAGGAATGCTCTTCTCATGATCCGCTTTGAGCTTATCCAGCTCTTGGCGTAAGTCGGCGTTCTCCACCTTCAGGGTCTTTAGATTCTCGGCCTCTTCAATCATGGCACAGGATTGTTTAACCAGTGTTGTAGGCAAAAAGAATAACAGTTGAATAAATAGTTTGACTATGAAAAAAAAGAGCAAGGCTAAGGATTGAAGTGTTTACCTTCAGCCTCATCCCTTGACACCTTTAACTGAGCATTTTCAAGTCGGAGAGCTCTGATCTCTCTCCGCTTGTTGCAGATATTCTTCAATAATTCCTAGTTATATGAATTAACTTTCTGTAAGTCATAATACCCAGGGTCAGAGGTCTACTAAAGACTCGGGCTAATATTTTTACTAATATCAGCACGAGCCTTGGGGGCTACATTAGTTCGTTCTTTGGCATCCTATCAAAGCATAAATCTGAATCATCTATCCAACTTCATGCTTGGGGGCTAGAGGATATGTCATAAAGTAAAGTAAAAAAAGTGAGTTGGAATTCCGACTTACATGTTGCTCATGAGTGACTTTGCTCAAACTCATGTTCACTTCACTAGTAACCTTCTCGGCGAGGGTTAATGGGATCACTGGTGGTAGCAGAAGCTCGCCGGTTCTCCATATATCGTCGTGAAGACGAACTTGTTCAAGAAGTTTGGAGTACTTGACGTCCTTTGCTTCTTGTGCTTCTTCTTCGGTAGTAACAGTCTGGCTTTCCAGGAATTGTCGGGCTAGCCGTTGGATCTCCTCCGCAGATTTCCAAGAAAGGCCAAGTTTGGCAAGACCCAGATTGTCGAGGAGGTTGTCAGCGAAGGTTTCTGCCGAGGGATCATTACCCATAGAGAGTTCACCCTTATCAAAACCCGAGTCACCCATGGTGATGTCATTTTGCGACCCAAGGATCGTTGGCTCTGCTGGTTGAGCCGGATCTTCTGCAACAGGCGGAGATGGAGTAACCTCCGGTGCTGCGGAAGGCTGTGGGGCAGGAGTCAGAGGTGTTGTGGCAGGAGAGGTCAACTTCAGAGTTGACTGGCGTAGGGGCTTCGACGAGCCTCCTTTCCCCTTGCCCTTGGTGAGCTATCTAGTGATGACCCACAAGTATAGGGGGTGTATCACAGTATTTTCGATTAGTAAGAGTGTTGAACCCAACGAGGAGCAGAAGGTGTTGACGAGTGGCTTGGAGTAGGAATTCTCTATAAATACTTAGCAAACGGATTTTTAGGGGTTTTTGATAATGCAGATAAATAAAGTGCGAGTAGATAAAAGACAATAATAATAAATGCAGCAAGTGGCCCAATCCTTTCTTTAGCAAAGGACAAGCCGGTTGTATTACTTAAGATGACCAAATGTTCTCGAGGACACACGAGAATATCGTCAAGTGCTTTCGCTTCATATTGTTGATTAATCTTCTCTAGTTTCATAAGTATTGTGTGGGTGAACCTGTGCTAATGTACCGACCTTCCTAGGACTAATAGATACTTGTGATTATACCCCTTGCAAGCATCCGCAAGTACAAGAAAGTAATTAAGATAGAAACCTAACCACATCTTTAAACTATAAGATCCTGACATCCCTTGTGCAAAGGTTTCCTAATGGGGGTCCAGGTTTTTGTCACTCCAACAGCCCCTACGATTAGTAGCCAAATACACAATGCATTCCCCTAGGCCCATAAAGGTGAAGTGTCATGTGGTCGACGTTCACATGGCACCACTAGAAGAATAACACCACAACTTAAATAACAAACTATTGAATCTTTCTCAACACAACTCCACTACTAACAACATGACTTCTCCCATGTCCTCAAGAACTAAACAAACTACTCACAAGACATCATATGGATCAGGATCAGAGATGATATAATGATAAGTAACAATCTGAACATAACAATAATTCAACGGTTCCACTCAATAGCGTCAACTACAACAAGTAATCAATACCAGGAAAGTTTCCCCTCAGAACTATGCAAGATTCAACCCAATTGTTACAGCGGTATGGAGTGGTGATGATGGTGTTGATGGAGATGATGATGGAGATGATGGTGCTGATGATTCCGATGAAGTCCAGCTTGATGGTGGTGTTGATGGCGACGATCTCCCCTCTCTGAGAAGGAATTCCCCTGGCAGAATTCTGTCTGCCGGAGAGATCTATCTCTCTCTATGGTTTTCTGCCCCGCAGGGGCGGTGGAACCTTTCTGTGGTCGCCCGCCAGGCTTAGGGTTTCGTGGGGATAATATACACCAAAGGGGAGAGCCAGGATTGGGCCAGGGGTGGCCCGCGCCAGGGGGTGGTGTGGCCCCCCTGTGGCCCAGCTCCGCTCCCCCTCCTAGCATCCTTCGTCTTCTGGAAAAATAGAATTTTCCATGTATTTTCCCGGATTTTCTGATCTTCGCGAATTTCGCCTCCAAACAACACCTTTTCCATCAGAATCCTGACTGTAGCAGTCCATCCTCCAAAATTCATCAACCATGCAAAAATAGATGAAATAACATAAGTATCATCTCTTAATATGAAATATATCAATGAATAACAGTAAATTATGATATAGAATAGTGATGCAAAATGGACGTATCAACTCCCCCCAAGCTTACGTTTCGCTTGTCCCCAAGCAAAAATTGAGCTCAATAAACATGACCTCAGGTTTATGGAGTGAAGAGTCGATAAAAGAATACGGACAAGAAGCATCACATTCATCAATACATAAATCATAATAGAAGACAATTCACTATTATATAACTTTTAACTTGAAATAAGTAAAGGAAACACAATAAAGATGCATAAAGTAAATCATAATTGGTAATGGCAAACTTTGCTCTTGGTCAAAGAATAGTTAACAAACTGCAGGAGTTCAAACATAATGGGTTTCCAATGATAGCTTTCAAAGTAATATTCACTAAGATAAAAGCAATGCGCAAAACAAGTAACATAAGAAACATGATTGAATAAATCATCATATGAATGAATGAAACACAACAACTCAAAATACTTGCTGGGATAGAAGGGAATAGGTTTACTGACTCAACTAAAAAGTAAAAGAAAGGCCCTTCGCAGAGGGAAGCCGGGATTTCAAGTTTCATAAAGAGCTTCCAAAAATTATGGTACTTCTTAGCTTTGAGCTCTCATTGCCCCTATCATAAGAATCTTGAGGTGATTAAGGTTAAAGCGACACAAATATGAAGATATGCTTGACAAGTTATAAGTTGAAAATCTCATGCCCCTTGCTTATGAGTACCGAACCTCATGCTACTCATCTTTAGTCACGAGTAAGTTCTTGTCATTGTAAGTACATGTGTATCATAGAGAACTGCCAACGGGGTACCCCTTGCCCCATGATACAGGAGCTATCCCATATCAAAATGACAAGGCAACAGACAATGAGCATCTCAGTGATCTTTTTATTTGCTATTTTCATAGGTTTTATTGAGGATACTTCATAGAATGCTCACTATGGTTATGCTGCAAGTTTCCACCATGATTAGGAATGGCTTAGGCTAGCCGCCCAGGCGTTTCTCTAACACACATACAAACTCCATGAGCTTACAAGCTCCACTTTTATTTCACACCGTCGGGATCCATAAGCAAAATAACATAATATCAACTGAATAATAAGTGCAATGTTGAAAGCGTTCCCCATGACAGCATGGTTCTGCTAATTCACAACTTATAAAGTGCAAGCATATAAGCAACATAGATGGACACAATGGTTCAAGTTTATTAAATGCAAGAAAGTAAAGTGTACCATCAAGTTCGTGAGAGCTTTAATCAATAATTTTCACATAACAAGTTTAATTCGGAAGGTAGATAAAAACATGAATTTACTTGGAATAGCAATAGTGCTAATAGGTAGGTATGGTGGACACAAATGGCATAGGTTTTGGTTTAAGGATTGGATGCACGAGAAGCATTCCCTCTCAGTACAGGTTTTAGGCTAGCAAGGCTGGGTAGAAAGCATAAGAGTTGAAGGAAATAAACATACAAGTGATAAAAACAAACATACAATCTTCCTTGGAAGCACAAAAGATCTTAACTAGAGAATACTAAGCTTATGAGCCAATCAAGAAAGAAAGATGATGAAATTATATTTCTTAAGAGTACTTTTATCTTTTTCATTCAATTCTCATAATAATGTTGCTACTGACCGAGCCAGGTTTTCCAAAACCAACTAAATTAACTCAATGATCCCAAAGCGATACCAATACTAATAACAAGAGTAATCATATAACAGGAATAGAAAACTAATATAAGATATGGAAAAGAGTAAATGGTAGAAATTCTCATTAACATTCCATAACGGAAACTCACACCAAGGGATACATAGATATCACGAGAGGGGGGACACTTCCATAATGCAAACCATTCTACATGATAACTTCTCTATTCATGATATGACTCTACTAAAAAGGTAAAAAGATAAAAGATAGTGATGTGATACCGCGGCACTCCCCCAAGCTTGGAACAAACCAAGGGGATGCCAAAACCTGATGACGAATTACTCCTTCGGTGATGGTGCTGTTCTCTCGTCATCGTCCGACTTCTAGGGTAAGGGCTCCCCATCAACAAAAGACATCCTGGTCTCCAACATCCTAAAACTAGCAGCAGCACTTATGCGTTTGAACCTAACCTCATACTCACAGTTTTGATTTTGCACGTCGTAGAGTTGTGCTTGTAGTTGGTTGGTTATTCGGTGGAGTGAGAGAATTTCCTCCTTAAGCTCAGTAGTCTCCTTCTGGTGCTCGGCGATGAGTTCTGAACTAATCTTATGGATGATATCCACTTCGTGTTCCGCCATCTTCTTGTACCTAAAGACTTCTTGCTCCAATGCTTCCATCATGTCCTCCAGACTGCCTTCACCTTTAGGGCCCTGAACCCCTTTTATTTGTACCTCCCCATCTTCGAGCAACAACTCCTTGGGGTGAATCTTCAACTTACGCATGTACAGGTTGACGATGTCCGCAGAGGAATCTTCCTTCACTGATCCATAGGAAGACATTGTGGCTCCAAAACTGAGACTCTACCTATCAGAAACAGATCGAAACGAAAATACGACGAGAACACGATATACGACCCTCGGGGGATCTGGGGAACTATATATTACGATATTTTACAACATAAGGAAGGTACTGGGAGAAAACGGGTCGGAGACGGACTCCGGGGCGGCCACACCACCTGGTGGCGCGGCCAGGGGGCCCGCGCCACGAGGTGGTGTGAGCCACCCTGGCTCCTTTTTCGTCCCTCTTTCGCTTCGTTGCTTTCCTTATTGGATAAAAACTACAAAAATATTCTTGGACAGATTTCTCACGGACCTTTTCTTACCAGAACTACCTATCTGAAAACAGACTCTGCAGGTCACTGAGCTTGACGTTTAATAAATTCTTTCGGAGTCACCAGCATCAATATCCTCATTGTAAGAATCTCCAGAAATATAATGCTTGAGTCTCTGACCATTCACCACTTGTGTAGCATTATCTTTTAAAGAAGAAATTTTTATTGCACCTGAACGATACACTTCTTCAATAACAAAAGTCCCTTCCCATTTTGAGAGTAGTTTCCCTGCAAAAAATTTGAGACGAGACCTATACAATAGAACTTTCTCACCAACATGGAACTCTCTCTTAAGAATTCTCTTGTCATGCCATATTTTAACTTTTTTATTTAAAGAGTCTAGCATTTTCATACGCTTCACTGCTCCATTCATCCAACGAGCTTAAGTCAAATAATCTTTTCTCACCAGCAAGTTTGAAGTCTCTATTAAGTTCTTTCACTGCCCAATAAGCTTTGTGTTCTAATTCTAAAGGCAGGTGGCAAGCTTTCCCATAAACCATTTTGTAAGGAGACATTCCCATAGGATTCTTATAAGCAGTTCTATAAGCCCATAAAGCGTCATTCAACTTTTTAGCCCATTTTTTTCTAGACCTATTAACAGTCTTTTGTAATATAGATTTAATTTCTCTATTTGATAGTTCTACTTACCCACTAGTTTGGGGATGATAAGCTGAAGCAATTCTATGAGTAGCATCATATTTAGCAAGGGTCTTTCTAAAGCCACCATGAATGAAATGAGAGCCTCCATCAGTCATAAGATACCTAGGCACTCCAAACCTATGAAAGATAATATCCTTAAGCCTTTTTAAGGAGGTCTCACCATCAGCACTTTTCGTAGGTATGGCTTCCACCCACTTAGTAACATAGTCAACAGCAACAAAAATACGAGTATAACCTTTAGAAGGGAGAAAAGGACCCATAAAGTCGAATCCCCAACAATCAAATGGTTCAATAACAAGGGAGTAATTCATAGGCCTCTCATTGCGTCTAGAAATATTACCAACTCGTTGACACTCATCACATGATAAGACAAATTTCCTTGCATCTTTAAAAAGGGTAGGCCAGTAAAAACCTGATTTTAGCACCTTTTGTGTGTTTCTATCTCCCGCATGATGTCCTCCATAGGTGCTACCATGACATTTCCACAATATCTCCTTTTTTGTTCATGTTCTAGAACACATCTTCGCATAATACTATCCACCCCCTCTTTATATAAATGTGGGTCATCCCAAAAATAATGCCTTAAGTCGTAGAAGAACTTCCTTCTTTGCTGGGCTGTAAAAGTTGGAGGCAAATACTTGGAGACAATAAAGTTAGCATAATCAGCATACCAAGGGATCCCTCGCGAGCTTACCCCTACTGCAGCCAACTGTTCATTTGGGAAACTATCGTTAACCGGCATAGGATCAAAAGAGATGTTTTCCAATCGAGATAAATTATCAGCAACGGGATTTTCAGCTCCTTTCCCATCTACAATATGTAGATCAAACTCTTGTAAAAGCAGCACCCATCTAATAAGCCTAGGCTTAGCATATTTCGTCGTCATAAGGTACTTAATAGCAGCATGATCAGTATGAATGGTAACTTTTGAATCAACAATATAAGGTCTAAACTTATCACAAGCAAAGACAACAGCTAAGAATTCTTTTTCAGTAGTAGCGTAGTTCTTTTGAGCAGTGTCAAGAGTCTTACTAGCATAATGAATAACATTTAACTTTTTATCTATTCGTTGCCCAAGAACAGCACCTAGAGCAACATCACTAGCGTCGCACATGATTTCAAAGGGTAAGTTCCAATCAGGTGGTTGGACAATAGGAGCAGTAGTTGAAGCCTTCTTTAGAGTTTCAAAAGCGTCCTTACAATCATCATCAAAAACAAATGGTACATCTTTTTGGAGAAGATTAGTGAGGGGTTTTGATATCTTAGAGAAATCTTTAATAAACCTTCTATAGAAACCAGCATGTCCAAGGATACTACGAATACCTTTGACATCTCTTGGATAGGGCATTTTCTCAATTGCTTCAACTTTAGCTCTGTCAACTTCGATGCCTCTTTCGGAAATTTTATGTCCAAGGACAATCCCTTCATTGACCATGAAGTGGCATTTCTCCCAATTAAGAACAAGATTGGTTTCTTCACATCTCTGCAAAACTTTATCAAGGTTGTGCAGACAATTATCACAAGAAGTTCCATAGACGGAGAAATCGTCCATGAATACTTCCACAATTTCCTCACAAAAACCATGAAAGATAGCAGACATGCGTCTTTGAGAAGTAGCAGGAGCATTACACAAACCAAAAGGCATATGCCTATAAGCATAGGTTCCATAAGGGCACGTAAAAGTAGTTTTTTCTTGATCTTGTTGTTTAAAAGCAATTTGAGAAAACCCAGAATATCCATCAGGAAAACAAAAATGGGTCTTTTTAGACAACCTTTCTAACATTTGATCAATAAAAGGCAGTGGGTAATGATCTTTCTTAGTAACTCTGTTAAACTTTCTGAAATCAATGCACATCCTATAATCTACTACTATTCTTTGGGGAATAAGCTCATCATGACCATTAGGCACAATGGTAATTCCCCCTTTCTTCGGGACACAATGAACAAGACTAACCCATTCACTATCAGCAATAGGGTAAATAATACCAGCATCAAGGAGTTTTAATACCTCGTTTCTTACCACTTCCTTCATCTTAGGATTTAAACAGCGTTGATGTTATACAACTGGTTTTGCATCGGGTTCTATATTGATAGCATGATGACATATAGTAGGAGAAATCCCCTTTAAATCATCAAGGGTATAGCCCATAGCTCCTCGGTGTTTCTTCAATACTTCCAATAATCTTTCCTCTTCCTTCCCAGAAAGTTTAGAACTAATAATAACAGGATATATTTTCTTATCATCAATGTAAGCATATTTAAGGTCATCAGGTAAAGGTTTTAAATCGAAAACCGAATCCTTTTTAGGTGGCAATGTGGTACCCAAATCTTCCACATGCAGGTTATGCTTAAGCATCTTAGGTTGACGACGGAGAATCTTGTCAATCTCATTTCTTTCTTCCATGAAGATTTCACTTTCGTGGTCTTCCATAAATTGTTGCAAAGCATTTCTATGAGCAAGAGAAATAGAAGCAAGTTGTTCAATTCTAAAATCCTCATTAGGAGTTTCATTTTCACAAGGAACTTTAGTAAATTTCAAAAAATTAAACTCATAAGATTCTCCATCAAATTTAGTTAATATTTTCTCCCTTTTATAGTCTATAATGGCTCCACAGTGTTCAAGAAGGGTCTACCAAAAATGATAGGATAGGTTTTACTAGCAGCTGAACCAAGTACTAGAAAATCAGCAGGATATTTAATCTTACCACAAAGAACTTCCACATCTCTTACAATACCAATTGGAGAGATGGTCTCTCTATTTGCAAGGTGAATGACCACATCAATTTCTTCTAGTTCACAAGGACTAATTTCATGCATAATTTATTTGTAAATCTCGTAAGGAATAGCACTTGAACTTGCACCAATATCACATAAACCATAATAGCAATGATCACCAATTCTAACAGAAAGCACATGGACACTGGCCTTTTTAGTTCTATTAGGATATGAGACAATATTAGAAGCATCCTCACAAAAGACAATGTGTCCATCCTCTACACGTTTAGTGACAAGGTCTTTCACAATTTCTACTACAGGTGCAATGTTTATTTGTTCATCGGGTTTTACACTTCTCTTTGTAATTTTATTAATTACACTAGTTATCATAGGATGATCCTTTACCTTGTCTGGGAAAGGCATTTTCTCGATATAAGGTTCAGGTAAGATGTGATCAATAGTGCAGAATTCAGTACTTCTAGCAGGAACACAATAAACAATATCTTTAGATGGTGCATGATACTTGTTCCATTCATCTTTTGCAATCTCAATGTATGAGGCAAAAGCTTTAAGACAATTTGCAATAACTTGAAAGTCCAGACCATAAGAATTACTAATATTATGAAAGTCATCAATTCCCATAAAATATTCAATGTATTCATAATCATAATTTATACCTGACTTTCTTCCTTTATCATTCTCCCATGCTTCAGCATTGTCTTGAATACGGTCTAGAATATCCCATTTAGCTCCTTCTTCCATGCGCATAAATGATCCAGCACAAGAAGCATCCAATAAATCCTTATCATGAAGAGAAAGTCTTGCATAAAAGTTATTGATGATAATATTGTTGGGGAGCTCGTGAGTAGGACATTTGAGCATTAGTAACTTCAATCTCCCCCAAGCTTGAGTTGTACTCTCTCCATCAAGAGGCCAAAAGTTGTATATTTGATTCCGATCTTTATGAATCTCACTAGGAGGGTAAAATTTGGAATAAAAGAGAGGCACTATTTCCTCCCATTCAAGAGATTGACCATTCTTCAGCATCTTATACCATTCCTCAGCTCTTCCTTTTAGTGATAATGAGAATAACTTCTTCTTGAATTGATCTATTGTAATACCTGCACACTTGAACAACCCGCATAATTCGTGTATAAAGAACAAATGATCACCGGGATGGACAATTCCATCTCCAAAATAGTAGTTATCCATAACACGATCAACAATTCTTGTAGGTATCTTAAAAGTATCATTCTCAGCAGGTGGTGGTTTATCTACTACCTTAGCAGCAGTAGTAGCATTAGGAAATAAGAAACTAAGTGAATTATCCATATTGAAATAAAGTAACTAATAGAAATAAACAATACTCACAATAGAAGTTTCCTTTACCAGTTCCACTCTCCAATAGCGCTTCACTCCCCGGCAACGGTGCCAGAAAATAGTCTTGATGACCCACAAGTATAGGGGGTGTATCGCAGTATTTTCGATAAGTAAGAGTGTCGAACCTAATGAGGAGCAGAAGGTGTTGACGAGTGGCTTGGAGCAGGAATTCTTTGTAAATACTTAGCAAACAGATTTTTAGGGGGTTTTGATAATGCGGATAAATAAAGTGCGAGTAAATAAAAGACAATAATAACAAATGCAGCAAGTGGCCCAATCCTTTCTTTAGCAAAGGACAAGCCGGTTGTATTACTTAAGATGACCAAACGTTCTCGAGGACACAGGGGAATATCGTCAAGTGCTTTCGCTTCATATAGTTGATTAATCTTCTCTAGTTTGATAAGTGTTGTATGGGTAAACCTGTGCTAATGTACCGACCTTCCTAGGACTTATACATACTTGTGATTATACCCCTTGCAAGCATCCGCAAGTACAAGAAAGTAATTAAGATAGAAACCTAACCATAGCTTAAAACTCTAAGATCCCGACATCCCTTGTGCAAAGGTTTCCTAACGGAGGTTCAGGTTTCTGTCACTCTGGCAACCCCTACGATTAGTAGCCAAATACACAATGCATTCCCCTAGGCCCATAAAGTTGAAGTGTCATATAGTCGACGTTCACATGACACCACTAGATGAATAACACCACAACTTAAATAACAAACTATTGAATCTTTCTCAACACAACTCCACTACAAACAACATGACTTCTCCCATGTCCTCAAGAACTAAACAAACTACTCACAAGACATCATATGGATCATGATCAGAGATGATATAATGATAAGTAACAATCTGAACATAACAATAATTCAACGGTTCCACTCAATAGCATCAACTACAACAAGTAATCAATACCAGGAAAGTTTCCCCTAAGAACTATGCAAGATTCAACCCAATTGTTACTGCGGTATGGAGTGGTGATGATGGTGCTGATGGAGATGATGATGGAGATGATTGTGATGATGATCCCGATGAAGTCCAGCTTGATGGTGGTGTTGATGGCGATGATCTCCCCCCTCCGGGATGGAATTCCCCTGGCAGAATTCTGTCTACCGGAGAGATCTTTTTCTCTCTATAGTTTTCCACCTCGCAGAGGCGGCGGAATCTTTCTGTGGTCGCCCCCCGAACTTAGGGTTTCGTGGTGATAATATATGCGAAAGGGGAGAGCCAGGAGTGGGCCAGGGTGGCCACACCACCTGGTGGCGCGGCCAGGGTGGGCCGTGCCAGAGGGTGGTGTGGGCCCCCTGTGGCCCAGCTCCGCTCCCTCTTCTGGCATCCTTCGTCTTCTGGAAAAATAGAATTTTCCATGTATTTTCCCGGATTTTCTGATCTTCGTGAATTTCTCCTCCAAACAGCGCCTTTTCCATTAGAATCCTGACTGCAGCAGTCCATCCTCCAAATGTCATCAACCATGCAAAAATAGATGAAATAACATAAGTATCATCTTTTAATATGAAATATATCAATGAATAACAGTAAATTATGATATAGAATAGTGATGCAAAATGGACGTATCATCTAGCTCTGAAGAGGTAATAGGACGAAGATCGTTACACTTCAGAAAGATTAAGAAACAAAGATCTTGTGAAGAAAGTTACCTCTTCACAACAGGCACTTCCTTTGTGCCGATATACACTGTCGGAGTTTTACGCTTTCGAGTAATTGTCTCCGGCAGTGGGATCAATTCAGCATCATCCTGAGAGAACTCAGGAGGATATCCTTCGAGGGGAGCAAGCTCCAACTCAGGGAGGTCAGCAAGCTGAAAAGAAGAAGTATCTCAGTACTGCAAAAAAGACATAACAATGTATAGATCAACACATAATTCGAGTTGCTGTTGGAAAACTTATTGGTGTCGCAGGGACATCAGCCGTATGCATGTCCAAAGACAGATCCGGAATTTTCCTATCGACCCGCTCCTTGGTCAGCCATTTGATTTTGGACTGATAGTCCTTTTCCGAATATGGCGTGGGGCAGATACGGAGAGGGTCCGACCTACTCTTGGTGATGGAGTGCATAAGCCAGTCACTGTGGTGTTGGAGAGGCTAGATCCGGCGCGCCAGCCAGCTGTGCACTAAGTCGGATCCTTTCAGATCCTTGTGCTTCATCGGGTATTCGATCCGCCTCTTTGCAAGAAGCAAATAGTCCGTGAGAGCTGGAGCATCCGTGTCCCAGGACTCTTGGGGCGTGGCGGCACCGTCGACAAAAGCCGGCAAAGCAATGGCTTTGCCGGGAGCCGGTATATCCTTATGGTAAAAGAATGTGGACGGCCACCGCTTAACCGACTCGCTAGCGTTAATCCTAGGATAGACACGTTCTCTCCTAACAGAAAAGCTGAGCATACCGATAATATAAGGATTACCGGCGGTGATGGAATTTTTCCGGGTACCAAAGTAAAACTGGAAAAGAAGAAGGCTCAGCCTAATTCCGAGATACCCCTTGCACAAAGAAGTGAAACAACTCATCTCTAAAATAGAGTTCAGGGGGAGATGGTGGAGTGAACTCTGTAGTGATCTATGACCTCAGAAAAAATCTGAGGGTGGAAAACTCAAACCTCTGTCGAGGTGGGTGCCGAAATGCACTCGCTCGCCAGTGTTGGGGTTGGGGATGGTTTCTACATAACCGCTCCACCATTCGCCGGTGCGGAGGAGCCCTTTCTTATCTATGATGCGGAGCTTGGCGTCATCAAGGACGCAGGGGATCCAAACCCCGCGAAAACTTTCCTTCTCTGCTGTCGCCTCCTCCGTTGTTGCAGAGGATGAAGCTTCGGCCATCTTGTGAGCTCCGGTGACCTCAGATGGGCGATGCTGTGGGAGTTGGGGAGGCAGAAAAACTTCGTTTCGAGGGAAGCATCGGGAGGAAGGAAGGGGCACAAGTGCTGGTGAAGAAGATGGAGAGGAATCCAAACCACTTATATCCTCCAGCTACGCCAAGATTCGTGTAAACACAACAGTGAAGCATGCCACGCGTCGTGGAAGGAGCTGGGTAACCTCCTTGCGAGGATTATGCCACCTCGATCTCGGCGCATGCATTAAAACGGCGCCTCGGTTCCGTGCGAAGCGAACCCACCAACGGTCTTGGTGTTAGGAATGTCTGGCAGTGACGTGACTTGGCCATGACTGGTGTCAGGTTACGTCAGAGACCAAGTTCCGGCTTAGTTTGAATTTCAAGCTAGAAACCTGAATACGTATTCATGGGTCCTACTCGTTTTTGAGACTCAGATCCCATCTTTTCTTTTGAAGTTTCAGGAACCCTTCAAGATTCTGCAACCCGAAGATCAAGCTAGACGATGATGAAATACGACTCTGGATCTTGGAGACTTCTGGGGGCTGATGTTGGGGATATACTTTCCTGGTATCCTCACTATGCCTCACTGACCAGGGTGGCCCACTTCGGGTTAGAGCATTGCTTCACAGGTGGCCCAGTCAGGGAGAAGAGACAGAGTCTGGTCCGGCTACGGGAAGGCCCAGAAGACTTACCGACATAGGCCTGTAGTGTTACTTGTAGTTCAAGATGTACTCTATAACCGACTCTTAGCCATAGTCGAATAGGTCTCTCCTGTAAAACCTAGACCGGATATCTATATAAGCCATCCTAAGGAAAGCCTTTAGGTCACAACACCTTACAATACTCTCAACTTGCATAGGCGAAACCCTTGTAACCCATATTCCGGCTCTGCCGTATTACTGGATTGCTAGTAGGAGTAGGATCCGTCCAAAGCCGGTGGATTTGAACCTGGGTAAATTTGTGTGCTCACCGTCCCGAAATACGGTACGTCTCACACCCCTCTCTTCCACACGCCTCGAGGACCCCCTCATGGCGTACTTGTCATCAATCCGACGACACCAGCCACAAGTTCAGGGATAATATAGGCATTAAAGTAGAATTCTGGGCGAAATAGAGGGGTACATGGCCATAGGGCCCAGCTATGGCTTGCAAGCCCATCTTCAGGACGTACACTCTGGGTCGGGTGGGCTGGATAGTCTGGAGAAGCTGGACACTTCGGGTAGTGTCCGGGTAGGTTCCGATGTGACGTACTGACTGTCCAGGACGGGATAGGGATGGGGTAGGCCGGACACTCCGGTGTGGTTGTTCCGGACACTCCCGTGTGGTTGTGCCGGACACTCCGGTCATGCCGTACATTCCGGCTGACTTTGGGCGGACTCTCCGGCTCTAGCAACATCAGGATGGGCGCAACTTCCGGGCTGGTGAGTCAACACGTCGGGGCTTCATGCCTGATAATGCATAGAGTAGTGGCATGAAGTAGCAAGCCATCCAAGGGTGTGTCAAAGTCACATGATGATAGGAGTGAATTCACCTTAGCTTGTAGGAATTTAGCTCATGCATGAGTCATTGGTCCACTTGACGGACTTGGTGGTGGAGATGTAGTGACGTCCATAGGACGGGCTACATCAGCTCCCCCCTTGGGAAAGAGTTGTCCTTGACTCTTCATGGTTATCATTTTGAACATCTCCATGATAGGGTGAAAGGTCCTTGACATTGAATGTATTGCTCACAGGGTACTTGGATGTCGGTATGTCGATGATGTAGGCATTGTTGTTGATTCTTTTGAGGACCTTGAAGGGACCATCTCCTCTTGGTTTGAGCTTAGAATCACGTTCTTTGGGGAAGCTGTCCTTGCTCAAGTGTTTCCATACAAGATCACCTTCCTCGAAGATCAACTCTTTCTTGTCCTTGTTGAGCCTTGAAGCTTGATGAAGGACTTGTTGCTCTATTGTAGTTCTTATTTCTTCATGGATTTTCTTCATGGCTTGGGCATGCTTGTCGACGTCCATGTTGGTGCGCTCATGAAGAGGTAGTGGTAGGATATTGAGCGCGGTGAGAGGCTTGAATCCATAGATCATCATGAAGAGACTCATCTCGGTTGTTGAGTGCTTGGCTCGGTTGTAGGCGAACTCGGCATGGGGAATGCGTTCCTCCCAATCCTTCAAGTTCTTGTTGATCAACACATGTAGAAGAGTTTTGAGGCTTCGGTTGACAACCTCAATTTGTCCATCGTTTTGAGGGTGCAAAGCGGATGAAAAGAGGATCTTGGCCATTAGGGTCTTCCATAAGTAGCTCATGAATTTGACATCGATGTCGGAGACGATTGTTATTGGCACACCGTGAAGATAGACAATTTCCCAGAATTTTTTTCTGCAACATATGAAGCACCGTCAGTCTTATGGCACGATATGAAGTGTGCCATTTTTTAGAAGCGATCCACAACAACAAATATAGAGTCATGACCATGCTTAGAATTAGGCAATCCTAACACAAAATCCATGCTAATGTCGGACCAAGGTGCATAAGGAATAGGAAATGGCATATAAAGACCATAAGGGTTGGCTTGCGACTTAGCTTGAACACATGTTGAGCATCATTGAACGTAGTGCTCCATGTCGTACTTCATATTGGGCCAAAAGTAGTGAGTGGAGAGCATGTCCAATGTCTTGTCATGGCCAAAATGACCCATGAGGCCTCCACCATGATATTCTTTGGAGACGAGTTGGTTGATTTGGCGTTCGATCTCCTTCGCCTCCTCCGGGTTCGTGCGGTATGCGGCGCGGTTTGGAAGGGGTGCGTCGGGTATGAGGTCAATGCGATGCTCAATTCCGCGAAGAGGAGGTAGTCCATGTGGAAGCTCTTTGGGAAACACATCCTTGAATTCCTATAAAACAATCATCAAAGATGAAGGAACATTGGTTAATTCATTAGTTGCTTGCGCTAGTCCCTTGCAAATGAGGACATACTGCAAAATGGATGGGTTGTTCCGCACATCTGTCATCTCACTTTTGGTCACAAGGAGAACACTCTTAGTTTTTCCACTCGAGTTTGGCTTGTGGCTCTCACTCACTATGAGGTGGTTCTCTCGCTCACCGCTCTTCTCACCAGGAGGTGTTGTGTTTTGCGCCCTTGCTAAAGCCTTTGCATTGTCTGCAATTATTTGGCTAGGAGTCATCGGTTGCAAAACACATCTTGTTGAGACACTTGAAGGTGTATGCATTTGTGCGACCATCATGTAGAGCAGCCTTGTCGAATTGCCATGGTCGACCAAGTAGCATATGGCAAACCGTCATGGGAACAACATCACACTCCACTGTGTCTTTGTAATGACCAATGGCGAAGGTTACCAACACGGTATGTTTGATCTTCATGGACCCTTGGTCACTTAGCCATTTCACGTGGTAGGGGTGCTTCTGTGAATGGAGAGTGAGGTTGAGATTCTCACACAACTCGGTGCTAGCAAGGTTGTGGCAACTCCCTCAATCTATGATTACCTTGATAGATTTCCCATTGATGTCGGCACGTGTTTAAAAGATGTTGGCTCTTTGATCTTCATGTTCTTGGGCTTGGGCGGTCAAGATCCTTGTGACGACAAGCGATGGACTTGCGTCATGTTCACACATGAGGAGTTCTTGGTCATCTTCCACACGTTGCCTTGCCATTGCTTCTTTGACACGGGCATCAAATTCATCTTCACTCAAGTACTCTTTGTCGCCATTGTCATGGATGAACAATACTTTCTTGTTTCCACATTCGGCCGACCTGTGTCCTTTGCCTCCACACTTGTAGCATTCACCATTGAAAGGTGCGTTGTTCTTTGCTTGTTTTCCACTTGGGGGCATCTTTCCTTGAGGAAGTGTGGGCTTGAAGGAAGGCTTGGAGGTACTTGAGGAGCTTCCATTCAAGGTTGTTGGTGTAGTGGTTGAAGCTTGCTTATAAGTGAAGTACGTCTTGGGCTTATTGTACTTGATGTCCTCTTGCACTTGACGCTCGGCTTTTATTGCGATGTGCACAAGCTCAACCATGTCGTTGTATTTTTGGAACTCGACGACGCGCTTGATTGAGTGGTTCAAGCCAATGAGGAAATGTGCCATTGTTTGCTCCTTGCGCTCTTCAATGTTGGCGCAGATCATGTTGATCTCCATTTCCTTGAAGTACTCTTCCACGGTCTTTGTTCCTTGACAAAGCGATTGAAGATCGTTGAAGAGGTCACGCGTGTAGTGCGAAGGAACAAAGCAGGATCTCAAGTGAGCCTTCATGTCATGCCAAGTTGTGATTGGTGGCTCTTGTCTTGCATCATGAGCAACTTGAACTTGTTCCCACCAAAGGTTCACGTAATCATCAAACTCAAGTGAAGCCATGGCGACCATCTTCTCGTTGCTATAATTGTGCATGCGGAAGATCTTGTCGACCTTGAGTTCCCATGAAAGGTATTCTTCGGGGTCATTGGATCCGGTAAACTTGGGCATTGTGAACATGATCTTGCCGAAAGTTTCTTCATCATTGCGGTCATTATGACGAGCTTGGTGACCTTGATGATGTTCTTGTGGTTGAGGAGGTGGAACTTGGTTCTCGCATTCTTGTTGAGGACCTTTCTCTTGCTCTTGGCACGATTGTTTACGAGGTTGAGGCGCTTGGGCCTCACGAGGGTGTTGAGGATGGGGAGCCCCATGATGCGGTTAATGACGAAGAGGAGGCTCGTTCCTCGGTTGGTGATGTGGATTAGGCACATGGGCCTCACGGCGAAGATCATGGTCTTGAGCCTCATGACGTGGTAGGCGTCGCTCAATATGTACCACTTGATGCTCCAAGTCTTGACGTTGCGGAGGAGGCTCGTCATGGTGACCATGGTGTTGGTGTGGACATTCATGACGGTGATGAAGAAGATGAGGATCTCGTAGAGCTTCATGACAATGGCGAGCTTGATCCTCCAAGTTGGAGTCATCACTTGTTGTTGCAAGAATGTCGCGGTGACGATGGCAATGTAGTTGAGGTTGTACTCGAGGTTCCACTCGCGGTTCTTATTGTGGTTGCGCTTGTTGGATCACTAGTGCCCTTGCGTGATGATGGTGTTCTTCTCGCCTTGCTTGTGGCCTTGAAGAGAAATCACCATCATAGCTTGACGTGGCAGCGTGCCGTGGGGAAGGTACATAGTTCAAAGAGCTTCCATCTTCAACCACAGGGGCATCATTGCGTCTGGGAGCACTTGGATGAAGATCTTGTTGAAGAGTACCATGACGACACGAAGAACTTAAAGATCTTGGAGCACATGAATGCGGTCTTGCCATTCCATCGATGAGAACACGAAGCTTGTCATTTGTTTCGGCGACGGAGCATTGGAGCGCTTCATTTTGATGGCCAAAGTTGTGATGCATTGCGTGCATTTGCCTTTCGAGGCCATCGAATCGGTTGTCGATGCTCTTGAACTCGGCTTGCGTCTCGCCAAATTGTTTGTCTTGTAGTGTCTCGAGAGCTTAGCAACAATCACAGAACTCTTGTCAGAAGATGTAGTGGCTTATGCGCATCATGTACGGTCCATGTTCTTCTTCTTGGGAAGGTGGTTGGCTCGACTCACCGTGCCTATACATCATGCAAAACACAAGGGATTGTATATGGAGAGCAATATGTGGTGGGGGAACCTTCAACCTCACCTTGGGGATTGCACCGAACTAGAAACCACAAGTGAGAGCTATTAGCTTGCAAAGTGAAAATGAAAAGAAAACTCACACTAAAGAAAGAAATAACTCTCAAACGCTTGTTTGTGGTAGCTTAGGATTATGGAATGCCAAAGAACCAACCAAAAGAAAAGGGGTATTCAAAAGTGGGTAAAATCCAACAAAACTCAAATCAAAGGTGAAGGTCAACAACTCAAAGGGGTGAAGGGAACCTACGACTATATACACACACGTGGAAATTTTGGGATTGACACGACTATGAAAATGAGCAAACAAAATGTCCTAATGAAGACTATGCTCGGTGTCGTGCCAATACAAGGAGAGACCGTGGCTCGTTTGGAAAGAGGAAAAATGAGCAACGGATTTGTGCACTTGCCTTGGGCGCTCTTTCTTTCTCACTTGCTTAGAAGCTTTGAGACTCTCTTTTGCTATGGGAGACTATTTTTCTTTTTATTTGTATCTTTTTTTCTCTCCCTTGATGCTACCAAGTCACTCTTGCTATTGCTTTTACACTCTCAAGATCCAAGGACAAGTGCACAATGCTCAAGCAAACACAAGATGAGCCACTCTCGTGGGATAGGTACACACAAAGGAAGATCGGGTTAACAAGGTGACCCAAGTTATACCTTCATTGGTGGCGATGAACTTGACGTCGGTGGTGCGGGAGGATGTTCGTGGGACATGGTGTCGATGGGTGTGGAGGTTGTCGATGCGGAATCTTGTTGTTAGTTGCAGACACGCACACGGGACACGAGCAAACAAAGGAAATTAGCCAATGTGAAAAAGGAGGCAAAACTGTCAAAACTGGCGTCCCGGTCGGATATTCCGGCTTTGTCTTGCCAGACACTCCGGTCTGGTCGGGCCAGACACTCCGGTGCGGGTTTCCTGCTCATGTTCTTGAGCGGAAATCCTTGCCTTAGGGCCTCAAATCCGTGAAAAGTTGGCCAAATTGGGATAAGAAAATGTAGGATAAAGTTGGACCAACGCCTAAGACAAGGTTTGGTCGGATCAAAACCACAAATACCTCTCCAAATCAAGAGATCGATCCAAAGGAAAATTTGGGGATTTTCGAATTTTTGGTGGATAGAAGAAAATTTTGTGGGGGAATTCGTGAGCAACGAAGCTCGTGATACCAATATGTTGAGGGGAAACCTCAGGGATGCACCGATCTTTCAAGAATCCCTTGAAATCAAGGCGGAGGGAGTGTGGGGATGAGGGAGAGAGCGAAACCGCGAACTCACGCACGAAGAACACAATGAACACACACACCACGAAGACACGATACAAACCAATTGCTCACTCCGGCAGCTACCGATCCGGCGCAATCCCTAGGATCAGTGTTGGTCAGGGATCTCTCTCTCTAACTGGCACGGCGAGAAGGGAGACTCTGTGAGATCTTGACTTCTTGGCAATGGATCTCCATTTCCAAGGCCTTGTACAACTCGGAGGGTCGATGCAAACTCCAATGAGGTTTGTTATATTTGGTGCTCCTCTATAAAAGGAGCATGAGTCAAGAATTAGATAGATCCATAAGGGTTTCCACTAATTCCAAATATCAAGCCTAGGGTTTACAATAGATGTGGGGGACTATATATAGGCTAGCCACAAGTTTAGGGGTAATTTAGGCATTAAAGTAGAGTTCTGGGCAAAATAGAGGGGTACATGGGCCATAGGGCCCAGCTATGGCTCGCAGGCCCATCTTCAGGCCGGACACTCCGAGTCGGGTGGGCCGGACAGTCCGGAGAAGCCGGACACTCCAGGTAGTGTCCGGGTAGAGTCCGATGTGACCTACTAATTGTATGGGCCAGGATGGGGCTAGGGCAGGCCGGACACTTCGGCGTGGTTAGGCTGGACACTCCGATCGCACCGGACATTCCGGCTGACTTCGGGCGGACCCTTCGGCTCTAGTAGCGTCAGGACAGGCGCAACTTCTGGACTCGTGGGTCGACACGTCGGGGCTTCGTGCCTGATAATGCAGAGAGTAGTAGCATGAAGTAGCAAGCCATCCAAGGGTGTGTCAAAGTCACATGATGAGAGGAGCGAATTCACCTTAGCTTGTAGGAGTTTAGCTCGTGCACGAGTCATTGGTCCACTTGGGGGACTTGGTGGTGGAGATGTTGTGACATCCGTAGGACGTGCTACATCAGTGTCTCTATCGCCAACAGTTTATATGGCATGATTACAAGGTTTTGAGTATATCAAATCGATTGGGCACTCAGGCCAATTCAAAGCCACCCAAACCATCTTGAAATATATCCTTTGTTGAAAATATGATTGCGTGATGTAAGACTTGATATAACACGATTTTATGTCAATCAGTCAAACTCCCTCCAGTACTTTCCATGTTCGAATCCTGCGCTGCCCAAGTTCCTCGCTATGTTCGCTATGTATAATAAGGCGCAATATCAGTCACTTTTCTCCATTTCCAACTTCATTCTTTTGGATCCGACGTAGGTACAGCCAGGTCAGGTGGACCATCGGCCTTCAGTACAATGTATTTTTACTACTCAGCCTATGAAAACGAATATTTCAACCCCACTTCAGACAAAAAACTTCCCATATTCTTGTTTAAAAAATCCATTAATTAGCCTTTCGTGGTGAGTAAAGTTTATATTTTTTAGGGTACCAACTGCATTTTTTTAGGATGGGGTATGAACTACATTCAATTTTCACTAAGGACCTAGCGAAAAGATTGCACATTCGACCCAACACTGGCCCAAAACCTTGCAAATTTAGCCTGCCGGGTCAGGTGGACTACCGACCCCTGACATATTGAGTACATTGAATTTTCAGTGAGGAGGTTATTAGAAAATAGTACTACATTCTACCCAAATGTGGCCCAAAACCTCGCTAATTTATCCTTCCGGGTCCAGGTTGGTCGTGGGCCGCCAACCCTCAACACATTGTTACTTGGTTATTTAAGCATGAACCACACTAAAGAAGTTTCGGTAAGGAGCCCACGATAAGAAGCCCATTGGTTCACAAGATTGGACACAAGTTATTTTTTGTATCGCCCAAAATCGTCTTAATTTAGTATTTCCATGCCATTCTAATAAAGTATAGGACAAGCTTCTCCTAGCCATGTTGTATTTGTACAGAGCATTTAGCATTTTTTTATGGCAAGTTGTCAGGGTCATTGCCTTTTCATTTTAAGTGATTTCAACATTTCTAAATGTAATTTTTTCCAGTAGTGGCATAGATGGTTTTGGCATAGTGGAAGCACATGCGGTTCCCATTTGTTGAAGTCTTGAGTTAGATTCCTAGTTTTTTCAATATAAATATATAATATATAGTATAATCTCTGTCGTTTTTTTACATTTTTTCTAGCATACACACGTTTCTTGCACAGAGAAGGCTGACATATGGGACCCAACGTTGCCAAGGTCAAAACAGTGGAGTCCATCATACAGACGTTGCATTTGCAGAGACACTGACATGTTGGACCTAGTAGAGACCTTATACAGATGTTGCATCGAGCAATCAATGTTTCATTTACAGAGAGGCTGATATATGGGACCCAGCAGCATGACCTTATACATATGTTGCATCGGGCAACATTGCCAGTTCAAAACAGGGAGGCACGAGCAAGAAAAAAGTTCAGCATGCACACCTTTCTTGTAATGAGAAGCTGAAATAGGGGACCCAGCAGCATGAGCAAACGACAGATTGATCGAGCAACGCTATCTAGTTCGGAACAGGGTAGTGCTAGAGAAGAAAAAATTCCATCATACCCACAATTCTTCTAATGTGATGCTGACATAAGGGACCCCCCCCCCCCCCCGCCTGAATAAACGGCTGATGCAGCGACCAACGCTATCAAGTTCGGAACACGAAGGCGCGACAGAGGGTAAAAAATCCATCATACACACGTTTCTTCTAATGAGAGGATGATATGTGGGGCCCAGCAGTGTGATTAAACGATAGATGCATCGAACAACGCTATCAAGTTCCGAACAGGGTAGCGCGAGCGAAGGAAAAAATTCATCATACACATGTTTCTTCTAATGAGAGGATGACATGTGGGGCTCAGGAGGTTGGTTAAACGGTAGATGCGTCGAGCAACGCTATCAACTTCGGAATAGGGTAGTGCCAGCGAGTGAAAAAGATTCCATCATACACACGTTTCTTCTAATGAGAGGATGACATGTGGATCCTAGGAGGTTGATTAAATGGTACATGCATCGAGCAGCGCTATCAACTTCGGAATAGGGTAGCACGAGCGAAGGAAAAAAAATCCATCATACACACGATCCTTCTAATGAGAGGCTGACATGTGGGACCTAGCAGCCTGACTAAACGACAGATGTGTCAAGCAACGTTATCGAGTTCAAATCAGGGAGGCGCGACCGAAAAGTATGGTCCGCTAGAGATACTGATGTCTGGGACCCACATGCCTAAAAAGACTTCGGCGAGTCAACATCGCGCGAGGAAACGAAAATCTTGCTTCTGCCACGCGCTGGCCGAGCTTCCTCCATGTTTTTAGCGGATCCGTCATAGTAGAGGGCCGCAGAACCGGAAAAAAAGGTTTTCCATCGGCCACGGCTGAGCCGAGAATTTCGTCGCACAAGACGCACCTTCTACGACGATCGTCAGGCCAAGTCGTTGCGGAAGGAAACTTCTTGTAGTGCACTTTCAACTGGGGAACGATTAGTTTTTCTGTTCTTCGAGCTAGGAATTGTTTTCCTGCTTCTACTAGTACATCTTGAACGCTCCACATTCTTAGTATGTGACTTGATAATTGAGCGATCATAGTATGATACCATATTGTCTGGCCTTGGTCGCTCAAGCAGGTTCACAAAGTGTTGCACCGTTTTCGGTGCTATGTCCTGCTTTGGTGGGGGTTGTTTCGGTGCAACCTGGCGTTTGACATCTTCATCCACGACCTTTTTGAGTTCCTCATCAACCAGGTCATAAGATAACTTGAGAGGTTTTTCCTTGGCTTTCTTCCTACCTGTTGAGACTTTCTTCTTTGTGCATGTTGTAGTACTAGCTGCCGGAGCGCCAGTGCTATTCTGCTTTTGCAACCGGGGCTGAGGCAGCAGAGTCTACTGATGCGGAGGAGGTGGTGGATTCTGCTGATGCGGTGAAGGCGGCGGCGTCTGCAGATGCACTAGAGACAGCTGAGGCAGCGGAGTCTACTGACGTGGCGGAGACGGCTGAGGTGACAGAGATTGAGCTGGATTGCAACTAGGAGAAGTCGGTGGCCTTGGCGTGAAGTTTGGCAGCACGATGTTTTTCGGTGCCTTTCCTGGCTTCTCCTAGTTCATTCAGATCCCCTTCGCTTGCAGGGAAATCAAGCTTCAGGTGCTCAAATCCCTTCATAACTTCATCCACCCCGACAATAGCGTAGCCATCTGGAACTGGAGAGCACTGGTAAGTTGGTCTAGGTCCAGAAGGTAAGGCAAAGCCGACCGCCACCTTTATGGATATGTTCACAACTATCACATGCTGCTCGCCATTTTATGAACATGTGATATCATCCACGGAGTAGCGATGAGCCATCATTAGTGCATCATCATCAACCGGGAGCTCCGTGGAAGTCATGTTTCTTTTCTGCCGAGATGGTAGGCCGATAGCATCGAATGCAGGATCTTCGTCCTGTCGCCAAGATAGGCCGGTAGCTTGCTAGCTAAGTGCGTTTATTTGCTCTTGCTGCATCCTTAATGTATCTTCTATATGTTGCATCCGGTCTGGCTCCCTGTCCTTTCTCCTTTGATGGCTTTTATAAGGATATTTCTTCATGTCATCGGGAAACCTGAGCTTCTACGGAATGGAGCCTTCAGTGCCTCTTGTTTGTCCTTTGTGTTCTTTATTCCCAAGGGCACGTGTCGTCTTGTTGTTCTCTCTATCGGGCAGAACTTCCCCTCCTGCACATCCTTCACTATAGTTTTCAGGGCTCCTAAAGGTGTTCCAAGATGTTCTTTTGAATAAATACACTTTCCTGTTTCGGGGTTCAACTTTCCCCCATGCCCGTAGAACCAAGACTTTGCTTCATCGGTCCACCCCGATGTCTCTAGATCGATACCTTTATCAATCAGGTCATTCTCATCTTTCTCCCACTTAGGCATGATAGCCTTGTAGCCACATGTCCCCATAACATGGTGATATTTCTTCAGTGTAGTATTTGCCTAGTTTATTTTCGACCTTTTCACCACTTCAGCCGATTTCTTGTACTCCACAAATTTGTCCCAGTGATCTGTTAGCTTCTCATTCGCTCCAGTGAACTCTGGAGTATTTTCTTCCAGGACATACTTCTTGTACAATCTTTTCTTGTGGTCTCTGAATTGTGAGGCCATCTTCTTAAGAGCCCACTCCTTGAATTTTCGCTCTATAACTTTGTGTTTTGGATCCACCTCTGGCGGTAGGGTGAAATTCTTCATGAGCGTATTCCTAAGATTATCTTTGCATCTATCCTCGACATAACTAACTCCACCGCCTTTGGCTTATTCAATTCTCGAATGGTAATCGCGATAGTGTTCCTAAAAATAACTCCGCATTGACTTACAAATAATCTTGCGTTGTGCTTGGGAGCAATCGGGGCGCCATCTGTAGTGACTTCTTCGATCGTGAACCTAGCATTATGGGCCAACTTTTTCGTCGGTCCTCGTTTGCTTCTAGTAGATTGCTTTGATCCGTAGGGCTAAAAGAAGAAAGAATCGTTAACATATATACAAATCAATTAAAGCATCTAGTCAGCAGTAGCTTAATTTATATACCTCTCCGGACTTTGTAGTCAAGGTTCCCTCATCGAAGCGGTATCTTTTCTCACTGGAGTCGTATCTTCCCTCATCGGAGTCGTCTCTCTGCTCGATATCCTCCTCCACTCCCTCACCAGAGTCGTTCAGATACTGCGAGGTGATATCATCACCGGCTATCATACCCTGCATTATCTCTTCTTTATCCAGGTCGCGCTCCATAGTTTCCTCAAAGACTTGCTAGTTATTTTAGTACTATAAACACAGCAAAGCGCTAATAAACTAAGCACACCACGTGAAATGGTTGCCGCACCCGTCCATCTTCCCTATATGGCGCGTGTTTCTGCGCCCGTCCATCGTCCCTATATGGTGCGTGTCATCGCGCCCGTCCATTAGCCCTATATCACGCGTGTTGTCGTGCCCTCCCTAACCACAAATGCAATAGTACTACTACAAATGCAATAGTACTACTACAAATACTACTGCAAATACTATACAAATACTACTACAAATACTATACAAATACTACTAATACTATACAATACTACTAATACAAATACTACTAATAATATACAAATACTAGCTACAAATGCTAGTAATACTACTAAAACCACATAATAAAAAGACTACTAAAAAGACAAAAAAGACTACTAAAAAGACAAAAAAGACAAAAAAAAGACAAAAAAAAGAAGCTGCGCCGCCCCTGCTGCTTGCCCGGCCTTGCATGCACTATCGTGGGTCACCACGCCACCGCAGCTAGCACTAACCCTAACCCTAGATAACCCTAACTAACTTCGTCGCTCGGCTCGATTAGAGGAGAGGGGGCGCACTGGGACGGCGACGATGGCGGTGGTTGGTGGTGGTGGTGGTGATGGCGGCGACGGTCAGCACGGGCGGAGAGGAGGAGGATCGCGGTAGCCGGACGGTGGACGACAATGGAGAGGAGGGGTCCAGGACGTAATCGGGCAGCCTGCCAGCGTCGTGGTCGATCGTCTTCTTCGGCGTCTCCTCTTCTCGATCGAAGAATGAGATGGGGATTCCAGGGAGAAGGGCGGTGCGGGTTATATGGCAGGGCCTTTAGCCCCGGGTCATGCCACGACCCGAGACTAAAGATATTTGGCAGCAGTCCAGAAGACGCGCGCCAACCGTCCACCGTTAGTCCCGGGTCATGGCATGACCCAGGACTAAAGGGCCTTCCAAAAATTATATTTGAATTTCATGATATAAATTCTGGTTCCCGCCTTATTGTATATTAAAATGTTAATAAAATAAGTAAAGAATATCTATGTAATAAAAATATATATAGCATATCAAAATGTTCATAACATAAATATCTACCTAATAAAAATATAATTTATTTTTTATAAAAATTCAGTTATTTAATATGGTAAATAATTTTTAAAAGGGTTTTTAAATGGTAAATCATAAAATGGTTTTAAAATGATAAATCATTTTTAAACAAAGAATAATATTTCTGGCCTCCACGACATTGATTGCCATGTTGAGATACACATGATCTAATGCTCATGATTTCTTGAAAAAAAGGAAAACTTGGCAGGAAGTGGGTCTGGTTTGAACTACAGGTATATTATCTAATGCTCATTATTTTTCGAAAAAATCATTTTTAGATTCACAATATAATGTTTCTTCAGAGATCTAATGCAAGTTTTAGCGAGGCTCGTCCCCTATCTTCATGCCCGCGGGTTTGACCATAGTTTGAAACGGGAAAATTTGGAAACAGGCATAATTCAAAAACAGATCGAACAATGTAAATCCTTCATGTGGTGTCATATTATGTGACATAGTTGCAAGGAAAAATACCAAACTTGGTATATTGATTGCATCTCGAATCATCCTTCTCAAAATAAGCTATCATGTTCGAGGTTTCATGGCTTTCGGTCCAAATGTACAATGTTATGGTCAGAATCGAGCCATAGTTTGTGATAGTGTGCCCATATTATGCACATATGTGTATATTGGGATGGCAAACAATGTTGCAGGAGGAAGTTTTCCTTTTCGTCACACGAAAAAGCCATTTTCCATTTTACGAGTGCGAAAAATGGGGTGTTTTGTGAAGCAACCATCAAAAGGCTAATTCTAAATGATACCACCCCAGTTTTCAAAAATACTATACCACCTTACATGGATGATATCCAAACCGGGGTATCTCAAACCTTTTCGTCCATCCCGGGTGAAAAAGACAAATGTCTGTCGAATCGGTAGGAAGTGGGTCCGGCTTGAACTACAGGTACATGATCTAATGCTCATGATTTTTTGAAAAATCATTTTTAGACTCACAATATGATGTTTTTTCAGAGATCTAATGCAAGTTTTAGCGAGGCTCATCCCCTATCTTCATGCCTGCCGGTTTGACCATAGTTTGAAATGGGAAATTTTGGAAACGGGCATAAGAAATTCAAAAATGATCTGAATAATGTAAATCCTTCGTGTGGTGTCATATTATGTGACATAGTTGCAAGGAAAAATACCAAACTTGGTACATTGTTGCATCTCAAAAAATCCTTCTCAAAATGAGCTATCATGTTCGAGGTTTCATGGCTTTCGGTTCAAATGTACAATATTATGTCCAGAATAGAGGCATAGTTTATGATAGTGGGCCCATATTATGCACATATGTGTATCTTGGGTTGGCGAACAATGTTGTAGGAGGAAGTTTCCTTTTCATTGCATGGAAAAGCCATTTCCCATTTTACGAGTGCCAAAAATGGGGCATTTTGTGAAGCAACCAAAAAAGGGATAATTCTAAATGATACCACCCCATTTTTCCAAAATACTAGACCACCTTACATGGATGATGTCCCAGCTAGGGTATCTCAAACCTTTCCGTCCACACCAGGTGAAAAAGAGAAATGTCTACCGAATCGGTATGAAGTGGGTCCGATTTGAACTACAGGTACATGATCTAATCCTCATGATTTTTTGGAAAAATCATTTTTAGACTCACAGTATGATATTTCTTGAGAGATCTAATGCAAGTTTTAGCGAGGCTCATCCCCTATTTTCATGTCTGCCGGTTTGACCATAGTTTGAAACGGGAAAATTTGGAAACAGGCATAGGAAAATCAAAAATGGTCTGAACAATGTAAATCCTTCATGTGGTGTCATATTATGGGACGTAGTTGCAAGAAAAATACCAAACTTGGTATATTGATTCCATCTCGAAAAATCCTTCTCAAAATGAGCTATCATGTTCGAGGTTTCATGGCTTTTGGTCCAAATGTACAATGTTATGGCCAGAGTCGAGGCATAGTTTGTAATAGTGTTCCCATATTGATTGCATCTCAAAAACCACCAAAGGCATAATATAAAATACATATAGTCACTTGTTTTCTAAAATATCTTGCTTATGATCGCATCGACCGTAACCATGGAGTATCTTCATCATTTAACATGATGCTTGGGTCCGTGTTCACTGTCAAGAGCGGAATTTCATCAAACTTATTATAATCTTCTGACATGTCTGTCTTGTCCTCCACTCCCACAAAGTTTCTTTTCCCTGAAAGAACTATGTGGAACTTTGGCTCATCGTATGATGTATCTATTTGATTATTTTATTTTATTTTTATCAGTTTGGTAGACATGCCCTTCACATAGAAAACCTGAGCCACGTCATTGGCTAGGACGAATGGTTCATCTATGAACCCAAGATTGTTGAGATCCATTGTTGTCATTCCGTACTCCTTGTCTACCTGAACCCCGCCTCCTATCCGCTTGACCCATTTGCACTAACAAAGGGACCTTAAAAGAAGGTCCATAGTAAAGTTCTCATATCTCCTCTATTTTACCATAATATGTGTCATTTTACCATTGTTGTTTGTTGCATCAATTCAGACACCACTGTTTTGGTTGGTGCTCTTTTTATCTTGGGTGATCGTGTAAAATGTATTCCCATTTATCTCGTACCCTTAGAAAGTCAATACAGTCGAAGATGGTATCCTGACCAACAAGTAGAGCTGATCTCCAATAGTGGTGTTATTCATGAGATGTGTTTGCAACCAACCACTGAAAGTCGCCATCTGTGCACGTGTAATCGAGTCGTTAGACTCTCCCGGGTATTGGGAGCGTAGAATATTCTTGTGTTCATTGATATACGGAGCCACTGAGGTGAAACTTTGTAGAATTATGTAGTGTGCTTGAGTGAAAGAATGTTCGTCTCTACATATTATTGCTTACTTTCCTAGCGTGTCTTTTTCACTCAGTCTCCCCTCATGGCGCGATTGAGGAACACCAATCGGCTTAAGGTCAGGAATAAAGTCAACACAGAACTCAATGACCTCCTCTGTTCCATAGCCCTTAGAGATGCTTCCTTCTGGCCTAGCACGGTTATGAACATATTTCTTTAAGATTCCCATGAACTTCTTAAAGGGGAACATATTGTGTAGAAATACAGGACCAAGAACGGCAATCTCTTCCACTAGGTGAACTAGGATATGCATCATAATATTGAAGAAGGATGCTGCAAACTTCAACTCAAAACTAACAAGACATTGGACCACATCATTCTGTAACCCTGGTAGAGTATCTGGATTGATTACCTTCTGAGAAATTGCATTGACGAATGCACATAGCTTCACAATGGGTACTCGAACATTTTTTGGTAGAAGCCCCCTTAATGCAACCGGAAGCAATTGCGTCATAATCACGTGGCAGTCATGACTCTTTAGGTTCTGAATTTTTTTCTCTGCCATATTTATTATTCCCTTTATATTTAAAGAGAAGCCAAACGGGACCTTGATACTGTTCAGGCACTCAAAAAAAGATGTCCTTCTCTTTTTTGGTAAGAATGTAGCTGGAAGGTCCTTGATACTTCTCTAGATGCAGGCCATCTTGTTCGTCCATAAGTTATTGGTCCTGCCATGCTTCTAATGTTTCTTTTGACTTCCCATACACGCCCAAAAATCCTAGTAGGTTCATGGAATGGTTCTTCGTCACGTGCATCATGTCGATTGAAGAGTGGACCTCTGGGACTTACCAATAGGGTATCTCCCAAAATATAGATTTCTTCTTCCACATGGGCACGTGTCTAGTAGCGTCATTCGGAACAGATTGACCGCTAGGACCCTTTCTAAAGATTACTTCTAGATCCTTAACCATACCAAATACATCATCACCAGTACAGGGGACAAGCTTATTCTAGTAATCCTCCTCACCTTTGAAATGCTTGTCTTTCTTTCTTATGGTATGCTTGGTTGGAAGAAATTGACAAATCCCTAGGTACACAAACCTTCTTACCTTTATGCAAGTATGTAGCTTCAGTCTCATCTAAACAGTGCGTACATGCATTGTATCCCTTGTTTGACTATCCTGAAAGGTTACTAACGAGGGTTTAACTCATTAATGCCCATTATTATGGACTTGGGTTTTGGAGAAGGAGGGAGCACTGGAGACATCTATCGGCTAGCAAACAAGCACACAGGGGAGAAAGATTTACCCAGGTTCAGGCCTCGTAGAGGTCCCTACTCCTGCTTGTCTGCTCGTGGAATTATCGAAGGAATCGAAGATTACAATGGTGCGCAGATGCAATCTGGCGAGGGTGGTGAAAACTAGGGTTGTGTGTGTCCTCGTCGCCGCCCCCTCCTAGCCCTTATATAGATAGGCTAGGTCTCGGGTAGCAGGTCGAGTCGGTTACAAATTAGGGTTTTCCCTTCAAACTTTCTATCTTTAGCTTCTGCTTGTTCTTCAAGCAATCGAGAGTCCGTAGGTTACTCGAGTCCTTCATTTGGGCCTTGGCGACACCGTGGGCCTGTATGTATTTAGACCGTATATACCAAGCTTGAGTACCTGTAGGGTATACCCATGTTAGTAGCCCCCGAGTGTCCAGTGGAATCGCAGATTCGATTAGGGACTTTTTGAAGTCTTTCGAGTGCCTAAACGAGTATATTTCGACTGCTTTATTTGTGTCATAGGGATTGTTGATGTGCGTGCCTGATATAACCAAAGTATCGGTATCAGTTAACCACCTTAGGGTGAAACAACGCAATCTACTCAAACTCGAGTCCCTGGACTCGAATCCGGAAAAGTGCTGGTGTAATTCGACTCAAGCCACGGAGGTCTTATAGCAGTCGAACTCCAGTTATATTGGTGTGAGGACTCGACGCGTCCGTCAAGGCATATTCATCGTACCTGTAGGCACGGATATGTTTCTGGTAGTGCGCAGCTAATGCGTTGCCAGGCCTTGTTCAGGTCTTACCTTCATGCTGTAAGCGCGGCATCTGAATTTTATCATCGTGGAGACGATTCGGGTGACCCAGGAGACGCAATCTCTTTGTAGGGAAAAATTATGAGGCGGTGTCGCCATGAGTTTCGAGTGTGGATGTTATCGACACACAGCTTTTGCATAAATAATCATAGGGTGCATGACCAGCGCTCCCTATGGGAGTAGCCCCCGAGTGCCTGGTTGAGTCGAAGACTCAGGCATGGACTAAAGAATCATTTTGCGACTGCTGTCGTCTTTTGCTTGCTTGTTTCAGTCGAATTTTTTTCAGCGCTCCCTATGGGAGTAACCCATGTCCATAGTCGAATCGTGTTTCGAGTGGTTTGCGTTTGCTTCTGATTGTCCATATTCCTGAAAAAAGAAAAGAAAAATCTTAGGTTGCGCGGCTAGCGCTCCCTATGGGAGTAGCCCCCGAGTGCTTGGTGGAGTCGAAGACTCCAGCAAGACTAAAGTAGTCGAAGTTTTCCGTTGCGTAGCTTTGATGACGTCACTGCTGACGCTTGTATGACCTCAGTTGCCCGCGTGAGCGAGTTTGACGGGATGTGACGAGCATAATAGATAGCATAAGAAGGGAGGCGCTGTTGCTGATTCCCCGGCCACTATTGCCGCGGCAAAGAAGAAGGGCGGATCCGCTGCTGCGGGCACCAGCGCCGCCGCCGGCGGGAAGAAGAAAGTCGCGGGCACCCGCGTCACGAATGGTGCGTGGCGCCCTTCCATCATCAAGGCGTCCGATCTCCGTCTTATTCGCCAATACGGAGTATTGACTGTCGCAGTCGCAGATGCGTGCGTCCCCAGCAGTGAGACCATTCCTGCTCCACCCGCTGGTTTTCGAGTGATGTTTCTAGCATTCATCATTCGCAGTCTCTCCTTGCCTCTTTACCCCTTCTTTAGGGGTATTCTTTGTTTTTACGGGCTCCAGCTCCATTAGCTGTCCCCAAATTCGATCCTCCATATTTCTTGCTTCATCACGCTCTGCGAGTGCTGGCTCGGAATCGAGCCACACTTCGGCCTTTTCAAGCGCATCTTGAAAAATTGAAGCGCTAGTCTGCGTCTGGCTCTTTAGTTTACGATGTTGGTGGTTGCGGAATCCACGTCGACCCATCCACCACCTACTTTGATATCAATCTCACGGCATCCGTCCAAGGGTGGAGGGACAAATGGTTCTACATCCGCCATCATAAGGCAAATCGCGAACACTTTGGACTCGCGCCCTTCGATCCCGTGACGCCGTGCAGGAGAATGCGCTCCTGGAAGAACGTAGTCATGCCTGGCAAGCTCGCGGAGACAGACGTGTTGTATCAGCGTGTCTGCGACCTCGAGAGCCGCATGGGCAAAGAGGAGGGAGGTTGCGCCCTCATTCGCACTTGGATGCGCCGTCACGTCCAGGCCCTGCAAGCCAGGGTCCACCCCATGTTTCAGTGGGCTGGCGCTGATGATGCCACTCGCGTGTCTGCCGATGGCATGTCCGCGAGTGAGGTGGATAAGAGGGTTCGACTGGTCACGAGGTACACCGGCAAGGATGTCCTTCCCAGTGAAAGGGTTGTTCCTCCCTTTGATGCTTCGAATCCTCCTCCTGAGGTATAGTTGTGCTACGCAGTAGCTTATTTTGTCGATTGCTTTTCTGTTGCTTACTTGCTTTTTGCTGATTCCTGTATGCAGGATTGGGCAGTGTCGCCTTGTATGCCCCCTCTCCATGAGGGTATTATTCCTCGCGAAGCCTTGGAAGAGGATGAGTCTGAGTCGACTGTCCCTTCTGATGTGGAGGAGGAAGCCCCCGAGTCCGATAGTCCGGACACTCGCAAGCGTTCGTGCAGCGAGGATTCCGACGCGTCATCTCCTTCGACTCCGGAAGGTACGGGTGTTGGCGCAGAGTTGCCAATTCCTGCTGTTCCCATGAGCGTTGTGGCACCATCTTCTCACAAGAAGATGCGATTGCCCAAGGAGTCTTCGTCGGAGTCGAAGGAGGCTACATTTGATTTTGACAAGTTTGACTGGTAAGTTTGCTAGCTTACTTGTCCTTTTCTGTTTTGCCCTTGTTGGCCTGTCTCTGGGTTTGCCATTTTGCTGATATGATTTTTATCTTGCAGTCAAGAGGCGTCGTCATCTTCTAGCGACGTCCAATTTTTGAAGGAGTTAGGAGTCGCGACCTCGAAGGCCAAGGAAGAGGTCGAGCATGCTCCTTCCCCTCTAGTGGCGGCCCATTCCGGGCACAACTCTTCCAGTTCTCCTCATGCAGGGGAGCATCGAATGGTTCCCCGGATGACGGTACAGCAGACATCTTCGAAGTCACTAGAGGACCATGTAAGTGTAGCTTTTCTTCATTTTAGTGTTGGAGTCAACGTTATCTGTTGCCTCTGATGATTCCTTGTTTGTGCTATAGCTCCTTGTGAAGGAAGCCGCGCTCTTGGCAGAACAAGTGATGGCGATGGGCCGCCAGCATGCAATGCTGGAGACGCGTCACCGCGTGGTTGAAAGTGAGTGTTCTACACTTATTCTTCTTCGTCTTCTCATTTTGATATAGTCGACTGATAATCAACTTTTGCTTGTCTGTTAGCTGAACATAATGCCTTATTGCGTAACGTCGCCACCTTGGAGAAGATGCTTGCCGCGGCTGTGAAGGGTCGCGACGAGGCAATCGCAGCACGTGACGAGGCGCGGAAGCGTGAAGAAGATCTGCGTGCCTCCTTCGCGACCAGGGAAAAGTTGTTCGAAGAACAACTGTTCTCAATCGCCAAGGCTCTCTCAGGTACTTTTGCTTGTGGATTTTGTTATCCTTCTCTGCTTCCAATGTTTTTGCTGGTGGCGCTGATGTTTTTGTCCATGTGTGGTTTTATGTACAGATGCTAGCGATTTGAGCTTTGACCCACAGGCCCTTCGTCGTGACGATGCTCTGGCGGGTGCGCTATCTGCAGTCGAGGACCATAGCGCCGACATCCAGGATACACTTTCCAAGCCCAAGGGCGCCCTCAGTCGCCTCCGGGAGGAGTTGATGCCTAAGGCGGAGCTGATCGATAATATGGACGAGCTGGTGGAGTCACTCGCCAGGGGTGTGCCCTCCAGCTATAAGAACTCACTCCGCGTGGCTGGCGCGTCCATGTCACTCGCCATGGTGCAGGCCCACGGAGTCGAGATCGATCCTTCCGCGGTGTCGAAGGCGATGCCTATTGGCGCGGACGGTCAGCAGGTAGTCTTCGCTCCTTTCGCGACTGCCTATGGCAAATATGGGCATCACTTGATAAATACTGTTGCGAAGTACTCTAAGGAGCTCCAACGTGCCAAGAAGGTGGTGAAAGCTTTAGCCTCAGGGGCTGGCGGAAAGTCAGTGGCGTCTGACACTGCCACGGACTTGATGAAGCCCCCGAAGCCGTCGAAGTCGAAGAAACCAGCTACTCCTTAGTTAGCTTTGTAATAGTTGATTAGTTTATGTCCTTTTGTTTAAGAACATGCCTGCTGGCGAGTGTATCTGCTGATACTTATGCTGGTCTTGAATGCATCTGACCCTTTTGTCTTTGTGTTGATTTGGTCGTCTTATTTGCTTCTATCTTGACTTGTGGTAGGGTACATCAAGTGATCCTATGAGGGGAACCCAGGACTCGCCAACTCTTGATGATACCGTGGCAGCGTCGCGCTCTAGGGTAGATGAGTTGTCCTTGCTTTCGCGACTGCATGATCGCGTGAAGCAGCTGAAGCGTGAGTTGCCCGTGCTCCGCGGTAACGTGGACGTGTGGAAGTCAAAGGCGGAAAAAGGCGCCGCCCGAGAGCAGTATCTGCTTGGCAAGGTGACGCAGCTGGGCGACCTATTCAAGTGTTAGTTTGCTTGTTCTCATCTTTTCTTTGTAGTCATTGGCAATGGTACGTTGTACTCATGCTGCTGGTGCTGCTTCGTGTAGTTGTTAGCGCGTGTCATCCGCAGGAGGAGAAGGATAGAATTGCCATTCACCTGCATGATCTCACCTAGGAGCAACTTCAAGAGGGTGGATACTTCTAGGTAGATCATGATCGTGCGACTGCGCTGGCGACCCTGCAGGATCGTTCATCACGAGTGCTGCTCTTTCTGAAGAAGTCGCGGTCATGCTTGAAGAATATTTATCGGGCGATGTTCCCGCTAGATGATACTCCATCAAGTTTGCTGGCCCTCCTTGCCAAGTTTCAAGATCTATCCGCGGTTCACGAATGCGTGAGGCAATAGTTGGTGGCTGGTGCCAAGGCTGCCCTGTCCATGGTGCGACTGCACAGGCCTGACGTGGATGTTGTAGCGATTGCGTCTGGGCCGCCTGCCCCACCAGCAGGTTCTACTTGGGATATGGTGCCGCACTACCAGTCGGTGGATCGCCCAGCAAAAGAGATCGTCGAATTCTTTGAGGAACAAACCAACGTTCTCCTGCTGCAGCAGTAGCTTAGTTTGCATCCTACACATAAATGTACTTGTGTTGTAAAGTTCGTATAGGTCTTGTAAATAATTTATTGTCGAATGTGCATAAAGAGCTTTGTTAGCATGGAGTGCGTTGCACTACACGAGTCCTTTTCGTTAGCCTGGCCATGTTTTATCTCAGTCCCTTGTCAACCTGTCAGGTGCGTTGCAGCTAGATTAAGGTTGTGTTTAAGGGTTTCGATTGATGTACCAGCTACTCAGGATATCGCGTTTTGGTTCAAAGAACATATATAGGGTGGCGCAGCCCCCGAGTAGGTAAATTGAAAAAGTAAAGGGGAACACAGAGTTTTGGGGCACTTAGCTTTTATTTATACGAAGAATAGTGTGAGGTACAATGTGTGGCTAAGTAGCCTTGGCTGAGTAGCCTTATTTGTAATGAAAAGTAAAAACGACTGAGGGTAGAAGCGTCGCAGTTGTGCGACATTCCAGGGGTTGGAGTATGCGACTCCTGTCTCTAAATCTTGAAGGCGATAGGCGCCACCTGGGATTACTTCTGTAATCACGTATGGTCCTTCCTAGGGGGACTCGAGCTTGAGATGCTGCTGCTGCTTCAGTTGCAGGACCAGATCACCTTCGACGAAGGATCTAGGGCGAAGCCTCCTACTGTGATAGTTGCGCAGGTTCTGCTGGTAGATCGTGGATCTTTCCGCAGCGATTTCCCTTGCCTCGTCAAGGAGGTCGATTGAGTCTTCGAGTGCGAGGGATGACTCTTGCTTGCTGTAAGCAACCACCCGCGGTGCCTTGTATCGTACCTCGGCAGGTAGCACTGCTTCAGCTCCGTGCACCATAAAGAATGGCGTGTAGCCGGTAGCGCTATTTGGAGTTGTACGTAGGCTCCAAAGTACGGATTGCAGCTCGTCTGGCCAGCAGCCTGCGGCTTGTTCGAGTGGCCAGAGGAGTCGCTTCTTGATGCCGCTGCAGACGAGCCCGTTTGCTTTTTCCATCTGACCGTTGGTCTGTGGATGTGCTACTAAGGCGTAGCTGATGTTGATCCCCAAGTTCTTGCAGAATTCTTGGAACTCCTTGGATGTGAAGTTCGTCCCGTTGTCGGTGATGATGCTGTGCGGCACCCCAAAGCGGTAGACGATGGACTCGAAGAATTTGAGTACGCTGTGTCCTGATTGGTTGGTCCCTGGCATGGCTTCAATCCACTTGGTGAATTTGTCGACTTCGACCAAGAGGTAGACGTATCCTCCTTGCGAGGACCTGGGAAGTTTGCCGAGAATGTCGAGCCCCCATTGCACGAAGGGCCAGGCCAAATGGGATTGGCCGTAGCTCTGCGCCGGGTGCGTGTGGCTTATCCGCGAATCGCTGCAAGCGTTGCTTTTTTGGACTATGTTCTTGGCATCGCGCATGGCCATAGGCCAGTAAAATCCAGCTCGTAGAGCTTTGGCAACGAGGGCGCGACTACCGGCGTGGTGCCCGCAGGTCCCTTCATGGATGTCTAGGAGAACTGCTTTTCCATCGGCGATGGAGACGCATCGTTGGAGTTGTAACACTACAGTACTGAAAAGACTGTAGCTTTTATGCAACATACCAATCCCTGGATCGGTTCATTGGCTTACATAGAGCATAGATGAAATAACAAAGTAATAATCCGTGTATCATAAATAACGAAGATCCAGAAGATTTATTTATTACAAAAGTCGCTTAGCTCGAAGGCTAGCTCACACATAAATCAAGTACCAACACAAATAAAGATACTACTCCATCTTCAAATTGCCCACAAGGGAACAAGTGTCGAGTGGAGTACCGCGACCTAAATCGAATCACTCGGAATCGGTATAACCTGCAACATGAAACGTAGCAGCCCTGAAGGGTCAATACATGGAATGTATGGCAAGTAGCGCTAAGGTAAAGGAGACAATGCACCTAGCATTTATATGCTTATTTGGCTAGTGGAGCTTTGGCTAGCTTGCACTTTTCAAACACATCGATCCTACTTTTGTAAACCTTTTTAATTCACAGCATCCCATTAAGTTCACCCATCAAGTTTTAGTAATTAGGAAATAAGGATGAGTGAGAATATGTCATAGTCTCAAGATCAAGCAAATAACCGGGGACACGGCTAAGTACTTAGTTTTTACACCCTGCAGGGGTTTGTACACTTTACCCATGTGACCTGGCCAACCCAGCTCGTACCACCACATGCATATTGTGTGATGATAGGGAGAAGTCCAAGATGGGACCTTTCGGGAAGCAGATCACCAAACCCCACTACGCACCGGTCCCAACCTATCATTCACTACATCTTTGGCTACGCTGGGTTCAGATCACCACGACCTACTAAGTCCAACCAGCCACCCATTCTTACTGGCACATGGTTGCACACGTAAGTTACCATAACAAAGAGAACCAATCCTTCTCAGTACCCTGGGCGGCATTCCCCACCATTATCCACACTCTGTTGACCATCCAACCATTCCGCCTAGGTAGTTCATTAACATTAAGTTGTTTTAGTTTGAAGCAAACACAACTCCACCATAGTGTGATCCCTTTCCCCCGTCTTCACAGCAGGTCTAAGCACATCTACTGAGCGGGCTCAACTACAAGAAAAACCCTACCACAATATATAGGATATAGCACAGCATAGTAGTTCCTACACAATAACTACAGAAATACACTACACATGCATAAGAGAAAATAGTAGGACAATGGTATGAACAAAATAGCATCTACTTGCCTTGGCGGTAGGAGTCGAGGGTACAATCCTCGCAGAAACAAGCGTTGCACTCGTCACAATCTACACGATACAAAACAACACATAAACAACATACCAACATAAGCAAGTGCACAAATGCATGCATGATAGCTCAACAAGGTTTTGAGTAACCTCTCGGTGTTCTCTGATGTTTACTACTACTGCATGATGCATGGAAAATATTTAATGCAATGAAAACAAGGCTATGCAATTTGTGAACCCAATTAATAGGCTTTTAGGCAAAGCGCTAAGACTTTGCAGTAAATAGGGTTGTAAGACCTAGGCAAAAATACTACTGTGTAGGTAACGTGATTTATAACCAGGGGCAATTGGAATCACGCAAAAAGGCGTTACAGAACTCTTCCTATAATTTTTATAGTGTTTTAAGCCTTTTTAAAGTCTCAGGGAAAAACATACAGTAAACCTGCAATATTATTTTGTAAACAAATTCTACACAATTTTTTGAATCCAACGACACCTTATTTGCAATTTTTGGCCAAGTAGATCTTTTCCTACGAATTTTTGAAGTTGGATCTATTTTCTAGAAATTAAACAATCTCAAAAATCAACGGGGGAATATTCCCGCTAACGAGCGGGTCCCAGTGGACCGGCGGTTGACCGGTCAGCCCGCGGTCAGGGGAGATCTGGGCCGTTCGCGACCAGATCGACGGCGGGGAGCAGGCCTGGCGGCAGCGGCGGTGGCTGTCGGCGGCGACGACGGCGGCGCTCCGGCGGCGGCAGCGGGCCTACGAGGGGGCGACGGGGGTGCAGCCGGGGGTGGCGATTGCGGTGGCGGGGTCAACGCAGCCGGCGGCGGCGGCGGTTGATTCTGGCGAGAAATCGCCGGGGCTTGGAGGCGGCTTAGGTAGTGTTTTCGGGGGGGGTTCGACGAGGAAAACGTGGGCTCAAAGGGGGTGGTGGAGAGAGGTCGTGGGGCGGTATGTATCCCGCGGAAATCAGAATTCCGGTGGACCTCGGCTTCCATGCTCGTGTCGAGCACGGACTGCTCGCGGCCGGTCGCTGGCAGGTGGGCCCGGGCGGCGGTGGTTACGCGCTGCGCGCGCGCGGCGGCCACTATCTGCCGCTCACTGACGCGGGTGGTTCCCGGGCGGGCCGTTGGGCCGCGGTGGGCCGGCGGCGGCTGGCCTTCGCGTTTCTTTTTTTTCCTTTTTTTAACAGTAACTGAACCTGCTGTTCTGTCTGACTATTCTGAATTTTTCCTACGCTACTGTAAATTGGCCATAACTTTTGATCCCGGGCTCCGATTCGGGCGAAACAAAGTTCTACGGATTCGTAGAGACGAGCTCTACGCAACCATGCATCTGGAATGTCCAAAAGTGGCCATTTTTAAAGATGCAAGGCAAAAGCCCTAGTAAACTCATATAAGAGATGGAAAGACAAAATAGGTAGCGCTTTGGCCAAAATACTTTAAAACTGAATTTTTGCAAATATGATCATGAATGCAATGGCATGTATGAATGCAGTGCCAAATATAGAGTTTGGGATGCGACAGGAGTACTCCCGTGATGTTGCGTTTATGCAGTTCGCCATTGATAACAGCGAATGCCTTGGATCGCCGCGCAATGTGTCGTGCATCGGTCGGATCGTCTGGTAGCCTCTTGCTGAGGAGGTACGTGATGTATGGCTGCGTCCAGGACTGCTCGATCATCATGACGCTCACTGGTCCCTCGAGTCCTGTGTCCAGCGCCAAGTCATCTAGTGCCATTGGCTCATTGGGTGGCGTAGCCCCCGAGTCTGTTGCTGCGCTTGTTTTCTTCTCTGCGGCCTTTGGCTTGATGGAGCGTTCGCAGATGCGCTCAAGAAATACCCCAGGCGGTATGGGGGCGCAGGTAGAGCCTATGTTGGCGAGTGCGTCCGCTTCCTCGTTGCTTTCGCGACCTACACGTCGCAGCTCGCAACCATCGAAGTCTCCTTCGAGTGTGTCATAGAGGTCACTGTACGCGATCATGTTATCGTTCAGTGCGTCGCACTCATGCATTGTTTGATTGAGGACCAGCTTGGAGTCGCCGTATATGATGAGCCTTTTGGCGCCGCAGGCTTTTGCCATCCTCATCCCGTGCAACAGAGCCTCGTATTCAGCCTCGTTGTTTGAGGCTATGAACTGCATTCGCAGGATATATTTCAGTTTGTCTCCTTGAGGTGATGTCAGTATGACACCTGCACCTGCTCCGTCTTTCCGCTTGGACCCATCGAAGTGCATTGTCCAGAGATAGGACATATCTGGCTTGTCCGGGGGCTAGTTTTCCATCCAGTGCACGAGGAAATCTGGGAGAACTTGCGACTTGATTGCATCGCGCTTTTCGTACGTGATGTCTCGTGGAGACAATTCTATTCCCCAAAGCGCGACTCGTCCCGTGGCGTCGGGGTTATTGAGGATATGCCCCAAGGGGGCGTCGTTCACTACCACGATTTGGTGTTCCTAGAAGTAGTGGCGCAGCCGCCGGGCGGTCATAAAGATGTCGTACGCCAGCTTCTGGTAGTGCGGGTACCGCTGTTTTGTTGGCGTGAGGACCTCGCTAAGGTAGTATACTGGGCGTTGTACGCCATGGACCTTGTTTTCCTCGGCTCGCTCGACGACGAGCACTGTGCTGACCACCTGGTTGGTGGCGGAGATGTACAGCAGTAGTGGTTCCCTTTCTCGTGGAGTCACCAGCACTGGTGAAGTGGATAGCAGGTGCTTGAGGTCTTCGAATGCTTCTTGCGCTTCGTTGGTCCACTCGATTTTTTCAGCTTTGCGGAGGAGCTGGTAGAAGGGCAGTTTCACCCATCCAACTGATAAATCGACTGAGGGTCGCGATTCGTCCGGCCAGTTGCTGGACGCCCCTTATGTTCTTCGGCTTCTCCATGGCCAGTATGGCTTTTATCTTCTTCGGGTTCGCCTCGATTCCTCTCGCAGAGATGAGGTACCCAAGCAGCTGCCCAGATGGTACGCCGAAGGCGCATTTGTCTGGATTGAGCTTGATCTGGTAGCGGTCGAGGTTGGTGAAGGTTTTGCGCAAATCGTCGATTAGAGAGGCTTCCTCCTTGGTCTTGATTACTATGTCGTCGACATAGACTTGAATGTTGCGACCCAGTTGTTCCTTGAGGCAAGCCTGCATGCATCGCTGGTAGGTGTCTCCCGCGTTCTTTAGCCCGAAGGGCATTGTGTTGTAGCAGAACAAACCAAAGGGCGTTGTAAACGGTGTTTTCTCTTGATCTTCCTCCTTCATTCGAATTTGATTATAGCCTGAGTAGGCGTCGAGGAAGCAGAGACGCTTGCATCCCGCGGTGGAATCGATGATCTGGTCGATCCGCGGCAACGGGAAGTGGTCCTTTGGGCAGTGCTTGTTCAGAGAGGTGAAGTCCACGCACATCCGCAGGATATCCGTGTCCTTTTTTGGTACCAGCACCGTGTTGGCGAGCCAAGTGCTTTCCTTGATATCGCGTATGAACTTGGCCTTGAGGAGTCTGTTGATCTCCATTCCGACTGCCTGCGCTCTTGGTTCAGACAATCGCCGAATTGTTTGTTTGAGTGACCATGCGTCGGGGTTGACGTTGAGTGTGTGCTCGGCGAATTCCCTGGGAACTCGTGACATGTCCGCTGGACACCAGGCGAAGATTTCCCAGTGCTCACGGAGGAATTTGACGAGCGCGAGTTCCTATGCGGGACTCAAGTTGTTGGCGATGAGGGCCGTCTTGGTGGGATCCGATGGGTGGACCTGCACTCTCTTTGTGTGCACAGATGAGTCGAAGGAGAGATCAGGTGAGCTTGGCCTGCTTAAAGGAGGCAGACTGTTGTCTGTCGTCTCCTTCAGTCTTGCAAGTTCCTCCTGCATGCCGAAGGACTGGGAGATTCTGTTGAATTCCCTGTCGCAACTGTCAGATCGCTCGAAGCTCCCATTGATTGTGATGACGCCATTGGGACCTGGCATTTTCATCTGCAGGTAGGCATGGTGGGGTACTGCCATGAACCTAGCGAACGCGACGTGCCCGAGGATGCAGTGGTACTATGAAGGCCAGTCGACGACCTCAAAGTCGATGCGCTCGTGTCGGAAGTTCTTCGGCGTACCGAAGATGACGTCGAGGCTGATTTTGCCCAGGGGGTATACGCCTTTCCCTGGGTCGATGCCATGGAACGTTGTGTCCGAGGCCTCCAGGCAAGTTGGGGGGATCCTCATTGCTCGCAAGGTACTCGCGAATATAAAGTTGATGCCACTTCCACCATCCATGAAGACGCGGCTCATGTCAAAGCCTCCGATTTGTGCCTCGGGTACGAGGGGGCAATGGCCTGGACAGGGTACCTGAGGCGGATGGTCGCGTTTGTCGAAGGTGATGCAGGACTCGCTTCCACTGAGGTACTCAGTGCTGGATGGTGGCAAGTGCGTCGCCAAGTTTACTTGGCGAGTGATGGCCTTCTGCACCCTATTGGAGGGGCGTCCTTTCTGGATCATCATGGTGCCCATAGCCCGTGGGTACGGATCGCCTCCATGGTGCTGGTCTGGTGCGGCTGCATTCGGGGGTGGCCCAGGTGGAGGTGGCGGAGCGCCATGTGCCACGGCACCTAGAGCGGCTCTGTAACCTCTTTCGGTTGTGTTGCGGTTCATCCGAACCAGTCCCTCATGTCGCTTGAGGAACTCGCGACAATCCTTGAGGAGGTGGCTGGACTTCTTTTTGCCATCATGCTTGTCGATGTAGAAGTGCACCGTACATGGCCCGGATAGTTTATCCTCGATGGATCTCGCGGGTGCCTCGTCGCGAGTGCGGCGTTGCCACACTTGCACGGTTTTCCCGGAGTCGCGGTATCCGCCGCTATGGTATCCGTTGTTGCGGTTGTCGTTGCGTATTTTGGTGTAACCAGCCGCGACCATGTTGACATCGTCACGGTCATCGTAAATGCGCATGCGACGCTTGCCTCGGCGATCGCGTCTACGCTCGAGCTCCGCCTCCTCGTCAAAGTGAACACGATTCTTCACTGAGTCCTCTCCAGCAGCCCACCGATTCGCGATCTCCATCAGGTGGTCGATGGTCTTGGGCTTTGAGCGGCCCAACTCCTCCCTGAGTTCTAGGCGGCGGACACCACCGTTGAATGCATCAATCGCGCGGTCTTCCGAGATGTTCTCTGCGGAGTTTTTGATGATGGACCACCTTTGGATGTAAGAGCGCAGCGATTTGCCAGATCTTTGTTGGCAGCATCCTAGCTCTTCGATTGATGCGGGCCGCTTGTACGTGCCCTTGAAGTTGCGCATGAAGCTGTAAACCAGCTCATCCCAACTACGAATGGATCCGCGTGGGAGGTTGTTGAGCCATGCTCGGGCGGCGCCCTGTAGCTGTAGCTGCAAGCATTGCATGGCAGTGCTTCGACTGACTCCATGAGTCTGACAGAGGAGATATGGTCTTCTAGCCAGATCTTGGGGTCCTGTAGGCCATCAAACTTCGGGTTCTCCCACAGGAGTTTAAACCCTTTAGGCATTCGCTTCTGCCTAATGGATCTGCTGAAGCATCTGGTGCCATAGAGCTCCACGTCCTCCTCTTCTGAGTCAGTCGACCGAGCACGGCGTGCTCTTGATTTGTCGATCTTGCGCTGCATGATGTCATCACGTGCGTCGTAGTCGTGGTCATGTCGTCGTGAGCGGCAACGTCGAGACAAATCGTGACTGTCATCGCTGAATGAGGGCGAGGAGTAACGCTTTGCTAGCGCTTTGCCCTTCTTTGGTTCTGGTGTCGGCTCCTTGTCAAGGGCGGCCTCGATTAATCCCAAGCCCGCGATCGTAGATCGGTGCATGGCGACTCGGGGGTCTCCAGCTGGTGGTTGGTTGTTCAGGAGGTACATGGTGGCCGCTGTCACCGCAGCTTGTGGCGTCTTGGGGACCACGTTGCCCCTGGTGTCGACTGTCATAGAGCCGAAGTCGAGGACCTTTGCGGCCTCTATGCGTTCCTGCTCGGTGAGATGGGCCATCCGAGACTGCCTCTTCTTGGCGAGGTGCTCGTTGCCCTTTGAGGAGGATCCTCCGTAGGAGGAGAGTCCAGCACGACGAAGGCTCGACTCGTCTGCCGCCTTTTTGCGTGCCTCGAGTTACGCGATTGTTTGTACTTGGCGCTTGAATTCTTCCTTCAGGAGCCAGTGATATCCCATCAGCAGCTCATGCGGGGATCCGAAGGGTAGAGGGGTGCCTCGCAGGGCCTCGCGGTAGCGAGCCCATTCGTGCTCGTTGAGCTTGATTACGACGCATTCGCCGGTTTGCTCATTTACTATGGTTGGAGGTTCGACTGCCCCTCCGTTGTCAACGGGGACACGATTGCCACCGTTGCCGCCGTTGCCGCCATTGCCACCGTTGTCGCGGTTGGCAGAGGTGTCGCCTGCGTTGATGACGACGCACATGAAGTGATTTGGGAAGCTGCTGCTTCCACAACTCTCAGATCCAGAACCGTAGGTTCCATCTTCAGTGGCCAGATTGCTCAGATCGGAGTCGCGACTGCTGTTGCTGACCGTGTTTTTGACTGTTGTCGGGGCGTTGAGCTCACTGAGGGTGCCGATCGATGGAGAGAACCATGATGCTGGGGCAATCGCCGGTGCTGTCGGCCGATCAGGCACGCGAAGCGTGCCTATCTGACCAACTTGGAAGCGGAAGCTCCCGATCGCCAGGCTGATTCCGTTGCCCACGGACTCGAAGGCCGGGCGAGTGGCTGGCGTGTGGACGGTGAAGTCGAACGCACCGAAGAGCTGGCGAATCTCCACTGTTGCGGAGTTGTAGATCGCAGTTGATGGGGCCGAAGAAGCCGCAACATCAGCACTCCCTATCCCCACGGACGGCGCCAATTGACGAGGGTTTAACTCATCAATGCCCATTGTTATGGACTTGGGTTTTGGAGAAGGAGGGAGCGCTAGAGACATCTATCGGCTAGCAAACAAGCACACAGGGGACAAAGATTTACCCAGGTTCAGGCCTCGTAGAGGTCCCTACTCCTTCTTGTCTGCTCGTGGAATTATCGAAGGAATCGAAGATTACAATGGTGCGCAGATGCAATCTAGCGAGGGTGGTGAAAACTAGGGTTGTGTGTGTCCTCCTTGCTGCCCCCTCCTAGCCCTTATATAGATAGGCTAGGTCTCGGGTAGTAGGTCAAGTCGGTTAGAAATTAGGGTTTTTCCCTTCAAACTTTCTATCTTTAGCTTCTTCTTATTCTTCAAGCAATCGAGAGTCCGTAGGTTACTCGAGTCCTTCATTTGGGCCTTGAAGACACCGTGGGTCTGTATGTATTTAGACCGTATATACCAAGCTCGAGTACCTGTAGGGTATACCCATGTCAGTTACTAAGAGTAGGCCAATCATTGATTGTTCCAAAAAGCAAAGCTCGTAGGTCAAATTCCTCCTATTTGTGCTCATCCCACACACGTACACCTTGTCCGTGCCACAACTATAAAACTTCTTCAACTAATGGCCTTCAGTACTTGGATGAGCACTGGCATCATAATGAACTTCCGCTTCATGCACAACCAAGGAGGAAGGCTATAGATACATAGAGTTGCAGGCCTGGTCCTATGGCTGCAGCTCTTCTCCCTAAAAGGATTCATGTCATCTGTACTTAGACCAAACCTTAAATTTCTTGCATCATCTGCAAAGCCCGGGTACTCTCTCTCGATTTTTCTCCACTACGACCCATCAGTGTGGTATCTCAACATCTTGTCTTTCTTGCGGTCTTCTTTGTGCCATCGCAACAATTTAGCATGCTCTTTGTTCCTGAACAAACATTTCAACTAGCATATCACATAACCTTGGCAGGAACCTTATTCCTAGGACGCTCACCCTCAACATCACTAGGATCATCTCATCTGATCTTATACCTCAATGCACCGCATACCGGGCATCCATTCTTATTCTCGTACTCATCACCGTGGTAGAGGATGTAGTCATTAACGCATGTATGTATCTTCTGCACCTCTAATCCTAAAGGGCATACAACCTTCTTTGCTTCGTACGTACTGGCAGGAAATTCATTATCCTTAGAAAGTTTCTTCTTCATTATTTTCAGTAGCTTCTCAAATCCCTTGTCAGATAAACCATTCTCCGTCTTCCATTGCAGCAATTCCAGTGTGGTACCGAGCTTTGTTTTTTTCATCTTCGCAATTTGGGTACAACAATTTTTTGTGATCATCTAACATGTGCTTCAACTTAAAATTCTCATTTTCACTTTCGCATTCTCTCTGTGCATCTACAATGGCACGGTGAAGATCATCAATGATCTCATCTGGTGCCTCTTCATCTTCAGCTTCACCCATTGCAGTATCATCATATTCAGGAAACAGAGGATAGTTGTCATCATCCTCTTCTTATTCATTGTCTTCCATCATAACCCCTCTTTCTCCGTGTTTGGTCCAACAATTGTAGTTGGGCATGAAACCGGACCGAATCAGGTGGGTGTGAAGGGTTCTTGAGGAAGAGTACACTACTAGGAAAACGCACGTCTGTGGCGCACCTATTTTCCCCTTCCGTGGCGCACTAGGGGTGCGCCACGACTTCTGCGGTACGGCTAAAAAGTGCCCGTAGCGCACTGCCAGGTGCGCTACAGGTATCTCGAGTTAGTGGTAGCGCACTGCCTTGTGCACCACTACTGTTTTTCCTATGGCGCATGACATAGTGCGTTACTGGTATCTAGTTAGTGGTAGTGCACTGCCTTGTGTGCCACTACTGTTTTCCTGTGGCGCATGACATGGTGCGCTACTAGTATTTGACAACATGCGCCACCAACGTAGTGCGCCACTAACCAAGTATATGTGCGCCATGGCTGAGCTTTTCAAAGAAATACTCAATATAGATGATATTCAATACAGATTATATACAATACAGCTGATATACACAGATATACAGTACAGAAATAAATACACAGATATACAATACAGAAATAAATACACAGACAAGATAGAAAAAAATACATATAGATAAGTCACATACATAAATACACAGTATAAGTTACATTATTTCGATCAAGTTACAAAGTAGCTAGTGATGACATGAATACATGTCTCAACCAAGTTAGAGCTCGCGGAAGCTCGCCTAGACATCTAAAGTAGGAATATGCAGGACAGACAACCAAGGACGATAACCATCACCGTGACAGAGGTACAGGTCTTCATCCGGTTCCTCGTCCTAACTCCCGCTAGATAGCGCGCGTATCTAGCTTCCGCCTCCGCTATAGTGTTGTACCCTTTGTAGCTATTGCCGCTGAAACGGTGCACCTGTCTCCGACAGTCTTCCCAATCATCGTAGACTCCGGGAACTCGTCCCTTGTACACGACGTACCACGTCATCTAAAAGTTGGCAATAATAATTAAATGGTGGGTGAAAAAACAAGTAAAAGTCGCATATAAAGATATACTTATCAAATAAGGTAACAAAGTAAGCAAAAAATACCAACTAGTAGCATGTACATGTCGACACACACAAGTACTTGTGGGGATAAAGAACTACAACTAGACCAACACATCAAGACTTCTGGCTCGGCTCAGGAACGGGAGGACGCCTTGTTTTGTCATGAACGCCCTATAGTCACCCTGCATCTTTAGGCAATCTACTACGTCACGGTTATTCGGGGGATTGCCTCCATAGAAGACGCCCCCCCCCCCCCCCTGAAGTCATGACATCACGGCTGATGATTGCCCCAAACTGTTGCTGATTGTGATACATCTCTTGTCTAATATCAGAATCATTGATCCTGGCCTTGACTTCGGCCCACCGTTTGAGATGATCTGGCAGTGTAGAATTCTGTTGCTCTAGTAGGAACGCCCTCATGTGATGGAGTGCATAGTAGGCTTCCTTCTGACTGCATGTCGGCTGCTTCACGTAGGGGAATTCCGTCACATGAGTGAAGACGTGCCTGCCAAACTTGAGCTTCTTACGCACGAAGGTGGCGCCTTCCGCTAGGGCATAGTCGGTGAGAGCATCATCCAGAACTTACTTGATCTTGTCATAGTTTTTCTTATTTTCTTGACTCCCTGAGTCGAAATACGTGGCTTGCGAATGTTTCGGCGACGAGCAGATGAGTGTGCAGTGTTGATCTCTGCGCAAAACAATTCAAACGGAACGTGTTGGAAAAAGAATGATGAAAATCTAAAAAAGCATATTATGGCGGCGAGTGAATAATGACTTACTCGGGAAAGAAAGGCACGAGAATGTATTCCTTTGTCTTGTTCGCCACCAAGATGCCTTGGAGGTACGAGGCCACGAATCATCGTTCAATGGCGCTTTCCAAGCAGCCATCACGCATGTAGTAGGGGTCCACTATAGCGATGCCCGGGGTGTTCTCTCTAATGATCTGAATGGCCAGGCTGAGAGAAAACAGGCGTACCATGGTATAGTGCAGCGGATGCAGGTGGAACATATTGAAGATGTCGTCAAACCGAAGGAAGAACAGATCCGCGGGGACATTATCGACAAAGCCCAAGCCTCGTGGCACCTTAACCACGAATACCGGGTGCGAGGGATCTTTCTCCGCAAGAAGGCGTCTCTCTATCGTCAGCACACCGTCATGCACACTCCTCATTTCTAAAGTGGCGAGCCTGAGCAATTTCTTAGTTAGCATGGGCTCACCCGCCACATGCATCCTCCACATAATACCCTTGGGTCTTGGTGGCCCGTCCTGAAACCTGATCGGGTTCGCAGTTGACGCCACCGGCTGGCTCCAGCTGCGAGATTTTCTTTTCCTGGTCTTCTTGCCTTTTGGGAAGTGGGTAGGCACCGCAATCTGAGCATCGATCGCCCTATGTAGTGTGTCAGGGCTTAGAACAAAGGGCCGGTTGGATGTATCCGCTGGCTCGGTGAAGGTGCAAGCTGGAGGCGTCTCCTGAGAACCAAAGAGACGTTTGTTGCAAGTGGCTTTCTCTGCAGGGCCACCGGCTGGGTCTTCGTTTAGGTCGTCGGGGAAAAGATTAGTGTTGATGAAATCATCGAAGTAATCTTCATCATCCTAGTTCGGATCCTGCGCCATGGTCATGTCAATATGACCAGCCGAACAATCGCGTGGAGGTGATGGCAGTAGCGGTGTGGGGGTCTTCCCATGGCTTGGCACTGACACGATAGGCAGTGTTGTTGTCTGTGGGGTGGTGGCCCCGGCCGTCCCAAAACGAATCATGCTCTTTGGCCATAGCAGGAATAAGCTGAAGCAACTTCTGAGGACAGCCGGCTCTTCTTCATCCGCTCCTGGGGGTTGAATGGGAGGTTCCAGGTCGTCGCAGCCCCTTAGCACCCAGATAATTTTAACCCTATGCACGCTATCTGGCATCGTCTTTGAGTGGAACATGCGGTGCAAGGTTTGAATGATGGTACCCTTGGCAACATCCCCCAACTCATTGTTCACGAAGCTTAAGAGAGTGCATGGAACATCCGTCTATGAAAAACATGTATGGCATTAAAAAGATGCCATAAGAGTAATAAATGGCAAGGCGGTAAAGTATTTGGTTTACCGTGATGGCGTCGAGCTCGGCTAATGTCGAGGCACCGCATACGACGACGGGCGTGCAAGAGATGGAGGGGCTGCTTGATGGCGCGGTGCCAGTCGCCGGTGTATTCTCCCTATCGGTTGCATTAAGCTTCGGCGCCGCGGTGATGGCAGGGGGAGTCACCAATGCTTCCAGCGCCGCCGTGCTAGTGGGCAGAGTCACCAATGCTTCCGGCGCCGCCGTGCTAGCGGGCGGAGTCACGAACACATAATTCACTGGGTTCACCGGTGCCGCATTGTTTGAGTGGCTACTGACCATGCTTGGAATCATGCACGGCCCTTGTCGACCACCCGCACTCCAGTTCGCTATTGACTCCACCAAGGTAGGCCGGATGGAGGTGAGGGTGATTGCTAGGTTGTCTTGGACGATCTGCAGGATCCGCGCCACTTGTTCCTTAAGTTCCTGAACCTCGCGGTTTTCCTCGTCGCTCCTTCCCTCTACACGCGTCCTCGGGGGTGGACCAAAATGATCCACCCAATTCTTAGCCCCAAAGCCGGCCAGACGGCCAGCCGACGATGGCTTCTTTGTAACCGGCGTGATTTTCTTGGCCCATCGCCCTGTTAAAAGGTTATCCCACCGGGTGGCCGCCGTCGACCCATGGGATGAGGAACCATGGGATCCCTGACTAGCAATTTCCTGCTCCTGCAGAAGAAGTAACGTGAACCGTTTAGAAATTTGACTTGATCGATTAGAATGTAATCGACTTGATCCGCGGAAATTAAATTACTTACCGCAAGAACCTCGAAGTCCTTCACCTTAGTTTCCACGGTGAGTTCTTTGGTTTTGGGGTCCACATGGTAACGAGCCCTGATAAAGTTTCGAAGCTACTTGTTTTCGAATTTCGAAAAGGGGTTAGGTATCCCCTTAGCTCTATACTCGTCGTCCCCCTTATCCCATTTGGGATCTGCAGCTCTGTAACCACCAGATCCGAGATGGTGGTGACCTATATTCATCGCCTGCAATTCATTTCCCTGCTTACTCGAGGCCTTGGCTGCTTCGGATTTGCACTTGGCCTTGAACTCCTAGAATTGATCTTCGGTGATCTGCGGGTCAATCTTCTGGATCTCCTCGAGACTTTTCCCTTCTTTAAATATCTTATTCTTTATCCGGGTTCTCCAGCTTGCCAGGGCGGTGCTCATCCTCATGAGGGCGGATTTATTTACTTCATTCCCATGATAATCTGTGTTTCGATACTGAAGGGGAACTTGTATCTTGCATGCAGCTTCTCGAAGAGGAGTGTGCGCAAATGGCCATTATCTTTATGCCGGAGATTCTCGGTGTTGATTGAGATACCGGGTGATAGCCGCCACTTGCCCACCATACCCTTTGACCACATGGCGGGTGCCAAAGGAACCCCTGTTAGGCTCACTTCGGTAATTTCCTCTCTAACGGTGCCGACCGTGTTCGGGCGCCTTTCCTTCTTCTTCTTAGGCGGATTACTACCACTTGTTGTGCCCTCGCCGCCATCAGTGGTTTCATCATCTGCCGTTCCTTCGGCCGATTCTTCTTCCTCCGCGTCTTCCATCTCATCGGCGTCGCTCTCGGAAGGGTTGTATTCTTCATCACCCTCTGTCGTTCTTTCTAGCCGCTCGACCTCCTCCCAGAATGACAAGGGTCTGTTTTGAGGTATCACTTCTCCTTTAGTGTTGATACGCTGAGAAGATCCAGCCTCGTCGTTGTCACACATGTTTGCACTAATAAAAGGCAAATAATGGTTAGTAAAGTGCACGGAAAAATCCGGCATGACCTTTGCTCATTTTTGTTAAACTAGGAGTGCCCGATTTCTGCCGAAACGGAAGTTAATCAACATTTTGGCGAAAATCGGGACTCATTTCATACAAGCACCTGCATAAGAATACAATTAGGCAGGGTAATATAGCTACGAATACAACAAAGCACAGCAACCACTCTAACTGGGATTTAAAGGAGAGCATAACCAAGAATGGTGGAAGGCGGGAACATATATCAGATGTAGAACTTTCAGGTGGTCTTGAAAACAAGCAAATTACAGCAAGTGTACTTCAATAAAATGATAGCAAGAACAGCAATTGACAACAAGAAAATTAACTAGGACATGTTGAGCAAGATTCCTAGGCAGCTTCATTTTCATTAAAAATCCAGAAAATGATAATGCCTGGATAGTCTTAATTATTCAGTGATATATTCAAAGCAAAGGAAACAGAAAAGGAACACTTCCATCTCCAATTTTGACAGCAAAGGAACACTTCCATCTCCAATTTTGACAGGAAAGATCAAGATCAACAAACCATATTTGTCCATCCAAGAAAATATTACCAGCAAAACATAAGTATGCAGGGAGGTAGGCAACGATGTTCTAGGTCAGAGAGGGGAGAGAAAAACCTAAGCTAATTGTAACCTGGGACTAGCAGTATATCATCTCGTGTACTTTGGTTGGTTTAGATATGACATTCCACTTCTTTTAAAGAGACTCCTATAAGCTAATTGTAACCTAGGAACTGGTTCAAATATGACATTCCACTTCTTTTAAAGAGACTCCATTCTTCTTTTATAAGTGGCTTTTGTAAAAATGCATGTCAAAGAAAGCATCTTTCTGTTAATACATTTTTACTTGCAAATATGTGACTTGTATAATGGATTTTTTTGGTATTGATCAGGGTAATGACAGTTATATCTACAGTTCTTGGTCGAGCATTTCACTATAATAAAATACTGAAATCATTTACTATAATAACATATTGAAATATATAAACAGAAATAAGATTTTCCTTATGATTCATCACAGCAAAAAAAGAGCAAACATGGATAGCTTAATTAACTAGGACATGCATTATTGACATGGGTAGCTTAATTAACCACCACAAATACACCATCTGAAATGCTACCTCTTACAAAAATATTGACAGTTAGAATGCTTTGGACAGTTACTCCACAGTTGACATAAAACATTCAACTATAACATAAAAATTTTGGTCTTCCAGCAGTAAAATGGGGCTAAATCTATGGACAACTAACTATCTGGACCAACCAAAGTTTATCAGCTATTTTTTAACTATCTTGATTGCGCAAGCTGCTGCTGCTTCTACGTTCATCCTTGTATCCTCCTTCCTACCCAGGTGAGGCGATGGCCACAATGTATATCACTCGAATCAAGTAAGAAGAGCACGATGCAGAGGAACCCTGTGTTTTTGTGTTCTAGGTCAGAGAGGGGAGAGAGGGAGAGAGGGGAGAGGGGACGCTCACCTCAAAGACGACGACGGCGATGAAGAGCGCGCGGACGATGACGAAGAGCGCGGACGGAGCTCCTCCACGGACGCGCGGCGGCCTCCTCTCCACATCCTCGGACGCGGCGGCCTCCTCTCCTCCTCCTCGGACGCGACGGCCTCCTCTCCTCCTCCTTGGAAGGCAGCGGGCGAGCGGAGGCGGCAGATCGAGCGGCGGTGGCGAGCCGGTAGCAGCTTAGGTTATGAGATAGATGGGAGATGGGAGATGACCGTGCGCAGCAGTTGACTTGTCACAACACTTAGCCGTAGCGCACCCTTACCTAGTGCGCTACGGGTACGCTACGGCTAAGTGTCGTGTCAAGTCAAACAAGAGGCTGCCGCCCCGTTTGTTGACACTAGCACTTCCATATCCCACTGGTTCCGCCCTAGCTATGTACGCTCACTAAACCTGGAGCACCCAGGTTCGAACCCTGGTGCCCCCATTTTTTGTTTTTATTTTAAAACTACTTTTAAATATTAAAAAATATCCCAAAAATTATGTAAACTATATAAAATATCTGTTATATGTTTTATATAACAAAAATGGTACATATATATCATCAAAAGTGGTACAAAAGTGATTCAAAGTAGAAAGAAATTAAATAATAATGTGCACTTTAATAATATGCCATCTATATGCATCAATACAATCTTTTTTGAGCATGCGTTTTACAATCTTTTTTGAGATAGCGTTTTACAATCTTTTGTCCCTTCTTTGTCGCGGTTGAATAATTTAGCCCTGGCACTTTTATGTTTCTTCGCTCGAACGGGCTACCTTTTTAGGGTAAGATTGTCCTTTTTTCTTCTTGTGATGTATGTTTCTTCACCGTAGTCGTCGTCATCTTCAATCTTTGGATCACCGTACTGGTCGAAGTCTTGCTCGTTGGCGACTTCATTCATTCCGATGATGTTTCTTTTTCCTCTCCTCACGACAACACGACTAGGCTTTGTCGGGTCGGTAATAAAAAAACATTGGTCCACTTTGCTAGCCAGTACCCACGGTTCATTTTTCGCGGCGACGTGCGCACCGGTGGCCTTGGATTTGGCTGCTTCGGGTATTAACATGGTTGTGAAATACTGGTCTTCTCTTTCGACGCTCTTGGCCCATCTGACACGGAACATCGGCACCTTTTCTCCACAGTAGTCGAGCTCCCAGATCTCCTCGATCCTTCCGTAAAATCTTTCCTTCATGTTGTCATCGGTGTAGAATTCCGATGTTACGCCTGAGTTCTGATAGTCACACTTGTTGTCCTTTTCCTCCGTATAGAATGTGTAGCCGTTGATATCATACGCCTGATAGGTCACCAGGTTGTGCATGGGTCCCTGTGACAAGGTGGATATGATGTTTTCCTCCGCAGAATACGATTGCGGGGGATTATCTAGGAGCGTCTGCCTAAACCAACGCGTGAAATATGAGTTGTGCTCTTTGATTATTTCTCCCTGCGTCCTATGTATGCCCCGGTCACTATACTTCTTCTCGATTGACCTTTTGTGCTTTTATACCCAAGGATCGACCAGTTCTAAATGTTGTAGCGCGACTAGGTTTGCTCTATCAAAGTCTGCGTGTCGACAATTGTAGTCTGCATGCAGTACGCGACGACCCTCTCGGTGACCCGATCCATCGAGCTTGCCAAGGTGCCTATTGACGGGAAGACCGACAGGGTTCTCGATGCCTAGATAATTCGTGCAGAAAGAGATGCACTCTTCGGCTAGAAAGCCCTTGGCTATGCTTCCATCTGGACATGACCTGTTGAGAACGTATCCTTTGATGTGTCTGTTCATCCTTTCGAACGGCATCATGCTGCGGAGGAACATCAGCCCGAGTTGGATGATATCCTCCACGATATGGACCAGCAGATGCACCATAATGTCGAAGAATGCGGGCGGGAAGTAGATCTTGAGCTCGCATAGTATCACCACGATCTCCTCTTGGAGCCTCCCGAGCTGTTTCACGCCAATTGACTTTCAAGAGACGACGTCGAAAAACTTGTAGAGCCTAAACAATGTTTCTCGGACATGCTCGTCCATTATACCTCGTAGTGCAACCGGAAGTATCTGTGTCATTAGCACGTCACAGTTGTGAGACTTCATCCCACTAAACCTCTGCTTAGCCTCATCTAGGTACCTGCTTATCTTGCCCGCATAGCCGTAAGGAAATTTGACTCCTAGAAGGCACTTGAAAAACTATTTGATCTCATCCTGGCTTAGTGTGAAGCACGAAGGGGGGCAGTAATATTCGTTCTTGACCTTTTTACCCTTTCAACGACCTTGTGTCACCTCCGACTGATGATCATCGTCATCTTCCTGATCATCAGGAGTAGGGCGTCCTCCGTGAAGATCCTTCTGGATGCCCATGAATATCAAGTCGTTCCTTGCTTTAGGGCCATCTTTCGTCCTATCTGGCATGTTGATTAGGGTGGCGACTAGACTCTCACACACGTTCTTCGTGATATGCATGATGTCAAGGCTATGAGGCGTGCGGAGAAACTTCCAGTATGGCAACTCCCAGAAAATAGACCTTGTTTTCCATACCTTCATCAACGGCTTGTCTTGCTGCCTCTTTTGCTTCTTTCCCGGTTTAGAACAATCTTTCCAGTTTTTTAGCAATTCATCCACTTCTTCGCTACTCCTCTGCTCTGGGATTCCTCGGGTCTCGGATTTTTCATTGAACAGATCTCCATGTTTTCTCCATGCATCATTCTTTCCAAGCCACCTTCGGTGCCCCATGAACACGGTTTTCAAAGACCCTGGATCTTTCTCTAGTTGGAGATAGGTCGTGTTATCCATGCACCTAACGCATGCGTAGAATCCTTGGATAACCTGCCCCGAGAAATATCCGCAACCTGGATAGTCTTGCACCGTAGTGACCAACGCGGCTCTCATAGTGAAATAATCTTGTCCGATAGTGTCATACGTATTGGCTCCGGATTCCCATAACATGGCTAGCTCCTCTTTCAATAGCCCGAGATATAGATTGATGTCGGTACCAGGTTGTTTTGGCCCTTGAATTAGTATACTCATTTGTATGTACTTCTTTTTCATGCACAACCAGGGAGGGAGGTTGTACATCCATACAAACACGGGCCAAGTGTTATGCGTGCTGCTCTGGCTACCGAACGGATTGAGTCCATCGGTGCTTGCACCTAGCCTGATGTTCCTCGAATCTCCACCGAATTCTGGGAATTCGAGGTCTAATGCTTTCCACTGGCTATCATATGAAGGGTGTGTCAGCAGCTCATCCTTTTCAGGGTCATCGTCATCTCCTGGATTCTTTCTTTCCGCATGCCAGCGCATGAGATTTTCTTCCTTAGGGTCTGCGAAATAGCGCTGCAGACGAGGAGTGATAGGAAAGTACCATACCACTTTTCAAGGAGCTTTCTTCCCTTTCTTGTATCGACTAACGCCGCACACCGGGCATGTGGTTTTCTCCGTGTCCTCGCCCCGATAAATGATGCAATCGTTGATGCAGACGTGGTATCTAATGTGCGGTAGATCAAGAGGACACACAATTTTCTTGGCGTCTTCGATACTAGTTGGACACGTGTTTCCCTCCGGGAGACGATCGTGCTAGAATGCCATCATATCGTCGAAGCTTGCGTCAGTCCATTTATGTTTTGCCTTCATCTCCATAGCCTTGAGTGTTACATTCAACCGGGTATCATCGGGCTTGCATCCTTCATACAATGGAGTAACCGCGTCTTTCTCAAGTTGCGCAAGCTTGGCTTTCTCTCTAGCGGTAGCCCTGGTGTTACTCGTCTGCTTGAGAAGCAGTTCTTGAACATAAGGGTCCCGCACCCAGCCTGACGTTGTTCCATCGTATGCTCCGGCATCTAGATCATCATCATCCTGGTCTGCTTCCGCACCTTCACTATCTCCAGGAGACTCTTCTTAATCTCGCCCGTCCTTGCCGTGATCATGATCATGTTGCCCGCCTTCCTCATTTTCTGCTACCCCATTTACGGCCTCATCGTCTTCGTCATCACTTATCCACCGAGTGTAGCCATCCATGAAACCATGGCGGAGAAGGTGCGCCTGCAGATTTCCGGAATCTGGGCCGATCAACCAATTGAGTTTGCATCTTCTGCACGGACATCTTATCTCCGTCATGTTATTTCGTATCATGTCGGCCGTCGCGCATTTCAAAAATCTAGCCACAATGCCTTCGCTCATTATGCGGACCATGGTTGCCTGCGCGGTGTACATGGTAGAATTAGAAGTTTATTACAACCACAGAACCAATGCATGCATGGAATGGTCGATGGAAAATTTCGGCATGACCTATCCTAAAATTCGGACCGTTGCGAAATGCCAAAGTCTTGCCAAAATGGAAATAAATCAACATTTTGGCAAAACAATGCCAATATATGAGAGAGCATGCATGCATGCTCTCCAAAAACATGAGAGCATCGATCCTCTCCATAGATATGTGACCATATCCTCCATACACATAAACACATCCCTCTTACATAGACAACTTACCGAGACGAGAGACCGCGAGAAGATCTCGAAGGAGAGGTGAGAGACCGAGAGATGGTGGCCGGAAGGAGAGCCTTCCTCTATTATGTATGTAGCATCCAAGGTAAGTTTTACAAGCTACAAATGGTGAAAGAGTGGAGAAATTGAGGTGGTAAGGAGGAGGGGGGCGAGATCCAAAGAGGAAGAAGGAGGGGAAAGTGAAGTGGGAGATGGTGGATCTAGGCAATGTGCAAAAGGTTATCTGCCAAAATGTAGCAGGCAGCACGCACATCCGTGGCGCACATGGCGTGGTGCGCCACAGGCATAAAGAACAGTCGTGGCGCACATGCCACCCGTGCGCCACAGACTTGTTCTCCCAGTTGCACAGCAGTGTGGCCCGATTTTTCCTGTAGCGCATGGTGCCCAACTGCGCCACAACTGTCGGTCACGCTCAAAGCGCACTAAGCTTAGGTGCGCTACGGCTATGTGGTATACGGCCGACAGTGCTCTGGCCTACACACATCTGTGGCGCACCGCGCACATGTGTGCCACGCTTACTGTAGTTACCCGTAGGGCACCTTTAGGCAGTGCGCCGCACCTATTTTAGCCGTGGGGCACCACTAGCACGTGCGCCACGGATGTGCGTATTACCTATAGCCATTTTCCTAGTAGTGGTAATCCTTTTGATTCTGACATACAACACATGGACAACGCATAAAACTATTCAGACTGTTTGCCCCGGCCACACCGATGAAATTATGAAGGCCTGTAATGAACTCGCTAGTACGTCGGTCACTATATATCCATTGCCAGCTCATCTGCATTATATAATTAAGTTTATGAAAAAACATTACAAAAGATCTAGAGAAATGACCACCATTGTACATCGACACATGCATTGTATCAATGACAAATGAAAGGTTTAAGTTGCTAACCTCGATCGAGGAGGAAAGAAAGAGGAGAAATCTTAAGTGTGGCTCGGGCACTTCATATCATGTGTTTTTTGGCTGAACTCAAGTGGCATCATGCTCTCACGCATTTCATCGAGCACCCCTTGTGCATAGAGGGGGAAAACAAAACAACATACACCACTTCTGCATTAGAGGGGGGAAAACAAACCATCTCACACAAGCATGTGGGGCTGGGGTGCATATATATACAGGAACATGCACCTTTAGTCCCGATTCCTGCCAAACACTAGGACTAACTGGGTTGCGGCAGATGCCACGTGCGGCCAAACCCTTTTAGTCCTGGTTCCTGGCATGAACCGGCACTAAAGGCCCCTCATGAATCAGGACAGATCGCTCACCTACCCCGTGCGTCGCTCTGGCCTTACGAACCAGGACTAATGTGAGCCTTAGTCCCGGTTCATAAAGCAACCGGGACGGCTCGCTCCGGGTGGCATCGACGGAAGCCATGTTTTCTACTAGTGAGGAGTCCAATTTAAATCAACCCAACTATAAGGGTAGTTACTTACTATCATATATACTCCCTTCACTTTAAAATATAAGATGTTCTAGTTTTATATGAAACACATGTACCTAGATATCTTTTACTATGCAAGTTCACTCATTTTGCTATGAATCTACACATTAAAAGGCGTCTAGCTATGTGAGTTTCGAAAAAGGCTAAACCATCTTACATTTTAAAACGGAGTGAGTAATAAGTTAAATGTTGTCCGAATTGTCGAATATTAGATGCATAATACCAAAAGTAAAAGTACAAAATTTGAACTAGTATAAATGTGAAAAGTTCAAAAATAATTCGAACAGTCTTTTGGACTTATAGGAGCAAGTCCTCAGTGATGTAACTACTCCAGAGTAACCTAACATTCAGGAGTAAACTAGTAGCTTGCAACATCTAAAAATGTTGTAGTACAATGCTGCACAATTAGTACAACACTTTACTGCTTGTAGCTATGCATGGCCTAGCTAATTGCGCATGGCGTGCCGTCCCATATATGCACGGGAGAAGGAGAGAGGGAGGGAGAGAGAGCAAACAGTGGCAATGGAGGGAATGCACCCAGAAAAAGAGGAGATGAAACATGGAAAAAGAAAAGGCATCTTGTAGACAGACACTCACAGAGTGAGTGAGAGTGAGAGAGAGTGAGAGAGCTGTTGTGTTGTGTGTGTGTCATGCGTGACCATGGTCTGTGGCCTGCGTGTGTACGTCCTCGAGGGTCGCGCCATCCTATGCATGCGTAGTACGCAGGCTAGCCTGTGGGCGATGCAGCGGCTAGCTGGGTTGATGGTCCCATGCAACCATCATCCCATGAGGAAGGGAGAGGGAGAGGGAGCGCCTAGTGCCCTAGTGTATATGCCGGTCCCTTGTCCCCTCCCTGCCCAATGCCTCCAACGCCCTGCCCCTGCAAAAAAATACTACTCCTGACATTCGTAGCAGCAGCACCACCACCACTCCCCTCTCTATGACTACGAGACATGTATACACGACCGGATACGTCCACATCCTACCAGCACTAGTAGTCACTACTGATCCTCCACATACACATGCCCCTCACTAGTTGGCCGGTCTCTACTCGCTACAAAAGGCAAGCTAGATTGATATTCTTTGGGCTCAAACAGGTCATTTTGTATGTCTTCCTCTATGTCTTACTAGCTTTTGCTTATCCTCTATGCTTATTCCTTAGTACTACATATGTTCCTAAATGTAAGCCTTTCTAGTAGTTCAAACATTTTCCAACAGAGGTAGTACTTAGTAGTGGATTCCATTATTAACTTTTTCTACTTCAACGAGAACATCGTAAAGTCGTTTAACTCTTAGGATCTTGAAACTAAATGGGTAAGGGAAAAAATGGCATGCCATCCGGTTTTAAATTCCATTGACAAAAAAACTCGTAACTCACCTAAATATCTATAATTTCTGAATTTTCTTCTAATTTTGCTCTATCAAAATTCACTTAATTTGAGCGAAAGCTAATTTGAATTTGGTTCGAATTAATTTGAGTCATGCTTGAACGTTCGTGGTTACAACTATTCCGGTGCCCACAACAATTACAGAATATTTAAAGAGACATGAATAGAGCGAGAGTGCGAAATAGATAGAGGGTGCATATGACACTTACAAAAAAAATGAGGTTTGAGCTTGTGATGATACTCTTTCTATGTCAAAGTGTAGTGTGTATAAGTTATGGTCACAGTCAAACTTCGTAAGGTTTACCCAAGTATATATGCAATACAAAAAATATACAAACATCTACATAAAAGTCATTAAAATATATACATTAGGGTTTGCCTACGTCTCAATCGACTGAGATTTTCTTAAGTCTCAATCACTTACGAAAAGTGCAACTGTAGTTAAAAGAAATGTGCAACTCGTGCCAGTTGCACTTTTCTAGCAGAAAAGTGCAATTGCATTTTTCTAGCAGAAAAGTGCAACTGGGTTTCAGTTGCACTTTTTTTTTAACAGACGGTTGCACTTTTCTTAGGTGACTGAGACTTAAAGAAATCTCAGTCGACTGAGAATTAGCAAAACCGTATACATTAACATTGTATGTATTCGATTGCCTAGATTTTGATATTTTTGTCCATATACTGTGACCAAAAACTATTTGGAGTATATTTGCAAAGAATTCGGGCTTTAACACCTCCACTCCTAATCCTATGATCAACAAGAAAATTCAAAGGATTAGAATCGTCCAAAATGTATATGGTAGTCCTACAATCAAGTGTCACTCAATCTGCTACAGGTATGTTAAGGGTATGTGTATAGGTGTGTAGCCATGGTGCACGTGCAGGTATACTAATCATTCACTATACTTAGGCGCCTGTCTTCTCTCCAGCTATATATAGCGCGCGCCTCCCTTCTCACCCCACCACCCACAGACCAGTAATCAGAAGAGCTAGGTAGCCTCAGGCGCAGCTAGCTAGAGACCGGCCGGGGTTATAGCTTTATAGGCTGCCTTCTCTTCCTCTCCAACACTGGTTGCTCCCCTCGCTTCCAATCCAGCCACAGATCCAACCAAACTCCAACATATCGATCGCCAGCGCCGAGAGAACCATGCACAGCTACAGAGCCATGCACCCTCACCCGTACCACACCGCCCCTGCTCCTCCGACCAAGCACGCCAGTGGCCATGGCGGTGGCACCGAGGAGGACGACCAGTCCATGCTCCTCCTCTCCCTCTGGCCTCCCGGCCACCACCACGACGCCGCCTCCTCATCGGCGTGCTCCTCTCACTCCGCCGCGCACTCCACCGCGCACTCCACTGCGTCATCACCCTGGTTCAACCAAACCCCCCATGCTTACAATGCCGGAGGCGGCGGCTTCTTGTTCCACGAGCAGGACCCGAACGTGACTATTTCACTCTCCATCGCCCCTCCGTGCGGTAGCAACCTGTCCTCCTGCGGCGGGAGCTTCGCCGCGCCGGTCGCGCCGCCGTCGGCCACTGCAGCTGGTGGAAACCAGGTGCCGAGCCAGTACTGGATCCCCTCCGCCGCCGAGATCCTCGTCGGCTCCACCCAGTTCTCCTGCGCCGTCTGCAACAAGACCTTCAACCGCTTCAACAACATGCAGGTTCGGTAACAAGATGATCTCTAGCTTGTCGTACTACAACATTTAATGTAGTAGTACCGGTGTCGATCGATCGATGTGCAGAAAACTAACGTGCCTTGAGCTCCTGGCTTCCGTCCTGCAGATGCACATGTGGGGGCACGGGTCGCAGTACCGGAAGGGGTCGGAGTCGCTGCGTGGGGCGGTGACCGTGGGCACGACGACGGCGCCACCGCCGTCGCTGATGCGGCTGCCGTGCTACTGCTGCGCGGAGGGCTGCCGGAACAACATCGACCACCCGCGGGCGCGGCCTCTCAAGGACTTCCGCACGCTGCAGACCCACTACCGCCGCAAGCACGGGGCGCGCCCCTACGCGTGCCGCCGGTGCGGCAAGCGGTTCGCGGTGCGCGGCGACTGGCGCACGCACGAGAAGAACTGCGGCAAGCTCTGGTTCTGCGTCTGCGGCTCCGACTTCAAGCACAAGCGCTCGCTCAAGGACCACGTTCGCTCCTTCGGCGGCGGACATGCGCCACACATCGTCGAGTCCGTCGCCATCGACGACGACGAGGACGACGATGACGATATGCACGACGACGGCGACCTCCATCTGCCCGACGAGAACGGCCACGTTGCCGGTGACGGCAGCGACATGATCTTGCTCTAGCTACTCACTGCTTACGTACCTAGCCTGCCTCGGTGTTGTTAGTTCAGATCCACCTTAATTAGTTCCTCAACTACTAGTAGTACGTAACCTAGCATCATCTAGCTTTCCTTAATTTGCTTCCAATTGCATGAGTATTAGGAGTACGTCCATGGTGCTTGCATGGCGAGGTGTTACTGCCCTAGTGCAAGCTTAATTAGTTAATGTCATATTTGTCTGTCCCAAGCTAGCTAGCTAGGAAGAAGTGTCGTGGTCGTGGTACGGTCAGAGTCATACCGACGGATGGAGATGTGTAGCTAGCTAGTGTACGGTGTGCATGGTGTCATGGTCACTTCATGTATCTGTCGTTTTGGTCTTTATCTGCGCCTAAAGTTCTACCACCTGTTTCATCGTGTCTCGTGCATGCCAAAGGAGCGAGAGAGAGAGAGTGTGTGTGCTGTGGTGCTATCTGTTTCTATCTTACAACTACTGGGTTTATTTGCCGCTAAAAAGCGATTTTACCATGCTCCGATCGCACTGTGGTTTCTTTCCCTGATCGGCGACTCGTCAATCTCTTGGATGCTTCTCTTTTGTGCTTTCCCTCCTAGGCGACTTGTCATGTCCCCCCCAGCTCTGACTGATGGGAGCCCGTTTCTGATCTTTTCCTCGATCGGCGCCTAGCCACCAGGCCCCTTTTACCTGCTTGTCTTTTCACATATATGTGCAAACTCAGCTACTCATCATCAATTCTGGTAACAAAGAATCGAATCATATCCTCTCTCTTCCCAGGAAACAGCTCCTTCGTGTTATTTTTTCGTTTTGAAAGGCAACAGTGATATTTATCTACGTTACGTACCAAAGTGAAACGATAAAGGCAGTAAACACCATGCATATGCTGATCAGGATTCAAGTCACCACATTACTAAGAAGACACCCTCCAAATTATATAATTAATATAGAAAATTTATATGAAATGTGTTTTAGGAGGCACATTGTAGACCTAGTCCTTTGTTAGAAACTTAAGGTCTACACCAATATGAAACTAAAACTTGACATGGAACTTAAAAGAAAAAACTCAAAGGGTGCCGCATGATAACCCACAACGACGGAGTTGCTCAATCTATGTTATAAACCTAGATATTGGAACAACACCTAGATGTTGGAGCAACACCTAGCTTGATCGCCTTACTAGGTCGAGCTCACCGTAAGAGCAACACCGCCGCCACCCCCGGGGGCATATCCACTTGGTCTTGATGTAAGCATAAAGGTGGGACGCAAAATAAGAAAGCAAGTACACAAGAGATGGGAAACAACAACACCTTCAGGGTTGGTGAAGTCTTGTGGAGAAAGCACTAGGATTTTGACGCCACCGGCATGCTATGATGGTGGAGAGAAGGACCTTATCTTCGTCTTGCATAGCAAAGGCACCAGAGAGTATGTGAATAACGACATGTCAGAGGACGAAAATTAGGCGGAGAGGAGAGAGGAATCGAATGAAATTGTCCAACCAGGGAAGTAGGTGACAACCAAACTAAGTTCCTACATGCATGTGCTTTATATTACGTGTGATATTAAAATTATAACTTATAGATTGTCAATATTTGCATGATCTCATAGATGAAAAATATCAAGAATGTGGTGGATCACTCTGATATTTATCTGTAGGTTCTGCATTTCTCACTTGACTAAGAAATAACTATGTCTATGTGGATGCGGGGAGCCAATCAGATGTTGATCTCTTCAGTTCATTTAGATTAGAGCAAGTACAAAGGGTTGTGAACATCTTTATTGAGTGGAAGTGGCGTTTTCTAGGAATATATGCTCTTGGACGACTAATAAATTTAAAAATGTTTGTATTAAAATCATGTTGTTTTTACGTGTTCGTGTCTTCTACATGTCTTCAAAGTTATTTTAAGAAGAATATATATGTGTTGTCATAAACAAAAAATTCAAAAGGCAATGATGTAAAAAAACGTTATTTGAGCACAAATTTTGTTTTTTTACGTTGGACGCAAAAGACGTTTTTAGCTACAAAATTGTGTGGGTGCGTGGATAGGTACATCGGTTAAAAATCTATTTTCCTTTCAAAATTCCTTTACTTTTCTAGGCGGGAGCATATGCTCCCCCGGAGCCGTTTTGAATTTTAATAAAAAATCTACCACCTTTGTTCCAAAAAAAATATAAGATGTTTGGTAGGCTAAAATAGCCTATCAGGTCGGACATACTATCTCCGTCCCAAAGCTTAAGGCTTACTATTATATTTTCAAAAGTCAAACTATGTAAGATTTGATCAAGTTTTTAGAAAAAATATTAACATTTATAATATGAAATGCATACCCCTTTGATTCACCATGAAGCATATATTTTCACATGATATCTATATAATATCATAGTATTTGATTTTTTTTTAAGTCTGGTCAGACTTCTGGTAGCTTGACTTTTTTTTTTTAAAAAAAAAGCGTAAGGTAGTATCGATGATATAGTACATATTTAAGGTATGTTTGGAAGCACCCATTTGTAGTAGCTTTATTATGATTACAGGTTTTGATCAGAAGTAACCGCTGCTGCCCAATCAGTATCTAGTCTGAAGGACATACAACTTTCCATACATGTCTGTGGTTGGGTAGGGTGGGCCGGGGATGGATAGGTAGGTGCATCTCTATATATACGCTTTTGTGCACATTTGAGCATATGCAAAGGCAGTGGAAGCCGCCAAAGTCTTGAGTTTAAGGCTAGCCATGCCATGCCATGCCATGCCACGCCATGTCATGCATGGGGTCAGGCTCAGGCCCGCCCGGAAGCACGCAGCTTTTGGCTGCGGCACTCACTTGGCGCGCGCCCAAACGAGAGAGGGAGAGAGAGATTGGGAGAGAGATAGAGGAGGAGGCAGTGGTGTGTGTAGCTTTGGGCGAAGAGAGGGGGGAGCAGTACGTACTGGAAAAGGAAAAGGCGTAAAGAAAGGTGGAGGGATGGGAGGCCGTGACGATGGCCGTTCGTTCCCAGCTCTCTCGCTCGAGACGGACGGACGGAGAGTGCACATGGAGATGCAGAGCAAAAGGGAGCTGCTTTCGCTAGGTTAAGGTGGAGCAGAATGCCGGCCGGGGTCATGGCGGCATGCATTGCATGCTGTGCCGAGGAGAGACTGCATGCCGCTGTGCCTGCTGCATGCATGCGATCGGTGGTCGTCGTCTCGTCGGTCGTGGCCTGCAGTGCACGACTGCACGTACCGGCAGGCGGCAGCAGTGAGAGGGCGGGGGGGACTGCTGCGCGCGTCTACGTGAATGCATGGAGACGATCGTCGGGGGCATGTGGCACGACGGGATTGGCGCTGCGCCCGTCTGATGATATCACCGATCGATCCGGCGACCGGCCGACCGCCTCAAAGTGAGCGCCGGCGCCTTGCACGCTCCGCCCAAAAATCATGCGTTGCGTTGCGTGCTCAGCTCTCTCTGCAGCATGCATGCATTCTCCCTTCAATGCAACAATGATTTCTTCTCCATGAACCGCAGATTTACGTACTGCTAGCTCCTGCATGATGCATGCGTACGTGCGCTTCGTATCACTCTTCGTTTGCTTTACTTTTCATAATACAAATATTTCGATTTTTGCTAAATCGTGTACGCAACGATGCACCCAAGAATTATTCAAAAACTGGGCAGTTTATTTCACTACTTTTTGACCAAATTGCAATTATAAATTAGGTTAGCCGGCCGGCCGGAAGTCTAAGCACGTGACCAGACTTAGGAACGGTTTGGATCCACCTATGCGCGTATATCAAAAGGAAGAACATGTATTATTTCACTCCTACGATGTCTACGTTCATAAAGGCATCTCCAGCAGATCGACTCATTTTAGACACGAGATGTGTCTGTTTTGGTCCATATGGATCGGTCCACGGACATATTTTCCGGTTGTGTTTGTTTAGGTTGGGGCGCTCCCAGCGACCCGCTGCCGAATTTTTAATAAAACAACTTAATTTACATAGGGAATAAAAGAAAAAAGACAAACCCTAGAAAACCCTACCTTGGCCTCACCTGGTGTTGGCGATGCCTACTCGTCATCGGCCTCTTCCTCGGAGAAATCAATGAACAACGGCGGTGTCCACGGCCAGTACATGGGTAGCGGGTGGTGGGGAGGGGTAACTTGGTCATGCCACGAAGGCCGTTGCCTTGGCTCCGCATGCGTCGGTGGAGCCAGAGCCAGAACCGGGGGCTTAGGTGGCTACGCGGCATCCATCACCGAGTCGTGCAGCGCCATGGCCATCCTCAGAGGTGGTTCCAGAGATTCTCCGGGATCTGGCGGTGGCGCTGGATCTCGACATCGAGCAGTTGCACTTCTGGTGGCATGGGCGGCACCGGCATCCTGATCCTCGATCAGGCAGTTGACTTTGTGATAGTCGTAAGGATTCCTGTCTTCCCACCGCTAGCGTGCCTCCTCCACGAGCATGTATCAACGGTCACCGTTGCCCAGGCCCCTCCGAGGATGCGCATGTGGCTTCGTTGCGGCGCCGACGGCAATAAAATCGTGCGCGCGTGGTGCTGGCAGTAGCAGTGGAATCGGCGTGGGGAGCATGGCAGTGGTGGTGGTGGCGGTGATTGTCGACGACGCCGGCTGATGAAGATCTAGCCTCTTGGTCGTTCTTCGTCGACTTCTTCCACTAGAACGGCATATGGCTGTGGGATGTAGGTTTTTGGTGTCACGGCTGTCCGGTGGGACACATTCAGACAGCCTCGGTCCGTTTGGATCGCCTGCCAATGGAGAATACCATGGCTCCTGTCGACACGTACGTGGACTTCAATTCAATGAACTCACGGGATGCATGGTAGATCGACCAACCTATCTGAGAAAAGCTTTGCATGCTGTACATACAAGCTAGCACAGTGGCTGTACATGCATGCATGTTACGTACGCGCACGTACCGGCGCGCGCGTACGTGCCTACACATGCATGGCACACAACTGGTTTGGTTCCTTTCTTTTATCAAAGGAACAGACATCCCGTCTGCGGTGCGCAGAGGCAGCACAGTGCGCGCTGCGCATGCATGCATATGCATACACATGCATGAAATGAAATGAAAGCATGTGTGCGCATCTGTGTGTTTGCCCGTGTTTCTCTCATCGATCAGTTCATCAGCCTCTGCATGCATCGTACGCTGCGCTAGCTCCACAGTCGCTTTACGCAGCAGAGAGAGAGAGAGACGGGGAGAGAGGCCTGGCTATGGCTATGCATGCAGCATGCAGCTGCTCGACGACCGACCGATCGATCACCCACGTACAGCAAATTACTGGCGTCCATGCATGAATGCTTGGACCACAGTGCAACTATATTTGTCCCTCTGTCTCTACCTGTGTCCCGACCCTGAACCTAGAGAGGGATCGGGCCAGGCCAAGGAGGAGAGAGACGGATGCTGCTATCAGAGGAACGTGCGCGCCCTAGTCACGTCTAGCTGCGCTCTGGTGCGTGGGCCCATGCGACGTGCACTTGGCAGCTAGACCGTGGACGCCCTTCATCACCCAAGGGCCAAGGGTGTTAGAGCGCACAAGCCCAGGTCCCCGAACCCACAACCAAATAAGGCATCTGGCCTAACTCAACCTAAAAGACTAGCCTGATAGGTGAGGTTTGCCCCACCTTATAAGTTAGATTTCCTCATATTAATCTTTCGACGTGGGACTAAACCTAACAATCTCTCCCGTCACACATCGGGGGAAAACGGGCCTCCCCCGTAATGGAGATGTTATAGGTTTTTTTCTGATCATGGACACTGATGCCGACTACTTTTTGGCGACACGAAGTCCTCCCGTTAGTAGGAGATCAGTTACGAGAGGCTCTGATACCAATTGTTAGCACAGCCCCTTGCCGCCGACTACTTTCCGGCGACACCGACGATGAAGTTCCGGCAAGACACACACGTACACCACAAGTCACACGATACGCGAAAATCAATATGATGGCCACAGGCCCATATCGAGCCTGGTCTTTCTCTTGTATTAATTCAACTCACACGGTGGTTGTTTACAAGCCAGCATACACGCATATAAATATGCCAGGAATCAGCTAACCGACTTAAACTAGCTAGCCTACTCGATGACTAATTCCTAGTCCTACCCGATTACGTGCATGCATATGGAAACATACACCCATATCATGTACTGCTCGGAATACGTATACTACTCATATACGCGACACTACCGGCCAGAGACCCGGATTGCTTATTGTTTACACCAAATAAACGATTGTGTACGTGCACGCTACTGCACATGTGAGAACACTGTTGCAGATCAGCTTAAAAAAGACACTGTTGTACTACTACGTATGTAGTGGTGTAGCTCGTGGTTTTGTCTTTGGGGCATGTTGAGCCCAGGGGGCAGCTGACATGGGTTGCAACCAGGGCACCATTTCTGGTGAAAGAACAAGCACAAGAGTCTCGTCGCATGGATGCTAGCTCCCAGCGATATGCATGCATGGGCAGACCGGCAGAGACTTGCATATGCATGCACAGTAGTACATCTTCTTCGCAAACTCCGGCCTGGTCCCTACCCGGTGTTGTCTACAAGTACCGTGGCACTTAATAGCGCAAGTACGTCTAAAACTGGCTGGGTTTCACCCTCTTTTCCCCCTACGTACCTAGCTGGTTTGTCTCTTTTTCCTTCTGTTTTCTTTTTTCTAATAGCTATAGCTACCCAGTACAATGATTGATCGATCGATGGGTTTTGTGGCGCCTTTTCTTTTGCCACAAATGGTTTCTATGCTACTTCATATAGTTATATAAAACATTGTTGGTTTTTGCAATTTTAAGGAAAGCGTTCGTTTTTTTTTTACTCCAGCACATTCCGGAAACTATCTTTTTTGACTCCCGGTGCTCCCTTCATTTAAATCATATTTACAAGTTTCAAAAAAAATCTAAAACTAGATTCTGGACATACTCAATGTTGTATACTGCAAGCAAGCAAAATCGCAGCCCAAATTCTCTATATTATGGGCTACGCAAAGGGCCAGGGCCGATGGGGACTAGACGAGGGCCCCACCGTTTTGCATACAATGGGATCCGACAGCAACTCATTTCCATGCTCGGCTCGCATCGCAAGTTAGAGGCGCGTGTACGTACGTAGCGCCCCGCCCTACCATACACCTTCTAACATGCACTGCCGATCGATGCCTCGGCGTTAGCAAGTGTACGGCCGATGTATGCTTTCTGCATGATTGCTTCTCGTGATTTTGAATCGAGATGAGACCTGAGACTGAGAGACACTTTGTCCAAAACGAAAGAGTTATAACGGTAAAAAAGTGACGAGACAAGAAAAGGCCGACAAGAGTCGATCATTTTGTTGCAGCAGGTTCACGTCAGCGCGGTACACGACTTTAGTTTGCGAGTAATTCAGAGCCAATGTATGGAAAGGAGGTATATACACTTTTTTTCCCATAACTTGTACCACGGGAGCATTTTAGTCCCACATCTTGCAAAGTGAGCAAGATTAGTCCCACAACTTGTAATCCGGAAACATTTTAGTCCAATTCGATCGTATTTTTGTGATTTTGACCGAATTCGTCCATCTTTTGATCAAAACTAATTCTGAAACTAACACGTGGCGTCGCATTTTTCTAAAATAACCCCTATGTTTTTTCTCTCTGCCTTCTGCCACCTTGGTACGGCCTGACAGACATGTCCCACCCGTTAATGGTTGTACAAATAAGAAAACAAATAAAAAAGTATATACATGCAACGGTAGGAATTGAACTCACGACCTACACTGTTGTAGAAATAAAAGTTTGCCATTACAGCACAAACACGAACGTGATTACCATCAACAGCGCTCGTTAATTATACACTAGTTTAACGCTGATTCGTCCTAGCTTACCTACACGTACACATATTATGTATACAAGCACTAACATATGAGTAGCCTACATGTAAGCTTTTATTTTGGATATTCAAAATTACGTGTTCTAAACTTGTGAAATTTTTAAAAATATATGCAAATTTTTAATCCGAAATAATTTATGTTCTGGGCTACAAAGAAAACACAAAAGTAGTGATCTGGGTTTGTAAACTGTGCACCTTCAAATCCTATTAGAATTGTCTTTTTTGATCATCGAGATCGATAAATGTTTAACAAAAAATGATGCCGCGCCTGAATCCCAAACTAGACCTAGCATCTACGTAGCTCCATCGGCGGTACCTACTCACCGGAGCATCTACGACGGCGGAGACGCGCGCTTAGTTTGCGCGCGATGCGGAGACGCGCGATTAGTCTGCGCGCGGTGCGGAGACGCTTCCAATGCTCCACGATGTCCATGAGCGCGGTGCAGAGGGAGTTGAACTTCGCCTCGTGCACCAAGAGCTTCTCGCTCTCGTCCGAGTTGTATTCTGCATCGTCGGCAGGAGCGGGCTCCAGCGGGGCCGCGATGATTTTGTTGAGCAAGAGTTCCTCCGCATCATCCGCGGTAGGGTTGAACGGCAGCTCCGCCTTGCCGACGAGGTCTCATGGATGCGCCCAAGGGCGTCGTTAGCACGTCCCTGCTCGGAGCGCCGCCGGCATACCTCCTCCTCCGACGGCAGCGGCGGGCGAGCTCGCAAGCCGGAGCTCCTGCCACGGCGCGGAGAAGCGCGCCGCTTCCGTCCAAATCGTGGCTCGATTGGCCGGCCACGACAAGATGAGGGGTCGACACGGAGGTCGGCGATGGCGATTTGTTTTTCGACGTCGAAGGTGGCCAGAATCCGAGACGTGGGCGGACGACAACGAGGGTTTCTAGGCGGGGAAGGAAGAGAAAAATGGATGCGGGATACCGCATCGAGACGTCCCTGTACCGAATATATGCAGGGCAGATGGGACTTGTTGCGGGATACCGCAAAAACATTTGCGGTATTTGCCCGTTTATGGTATCTGAAAAGACCATTTTTTGGGCTCGATATCGCATATCGGCCCAAAACTTTGCGAGCCGACCGATATACGGCATCTACTAGAGATACTCTTAGTTAGGAACCGACTAGAAATATTCGCTACTAGGTATTATTGCAACTCAAGTTTATTTTACGAATAAACTTAAGTTTATTCTAGACATTACAGCTAGCTATTATCTTAGTCTAAGCTACACGGTATATAGTGGGGACCGTGCCGACATGTTCGTGACGAATTAATTTGGTACGGATGATCTGAGCATTTTTACGTAGGTGTGCTTTCATACTGTATAAAAGAGTTACATTCTTTTGAGCAACATTACCTATTGGTGTAGTGGCATGTTCGTCTTTGTAGCAACAGAAAGGTACGCAGTTCGAATCTCCTTGCTTAGAGTTTTATTGTTTCATGTGTACGCTACTGACAGGTGAGCCTGCATGTCGGTCCGCACCAGGACACAAATGCAAGAGAAAAATACAATGAGGTTATTTTTAAAAAATCTATGATACCATAAGTGGATGAATTTAGCAAACTTGCTGAAATTTGATTAAATTGAACTAAAATGCTTTTGAGATACAACTTGTGGGACTAGTATTACTCATTTTGCAAGTTGTGGGACAAACGTTCTCACGATGCAAGATGTGGGACTACAAGTGTATATACCTCTATGGAAAGCTACCGCACGCCTCGAGCTTTTCGTACAGCCGTTAGTTAACACGTGACGGTTACTTAATTACCTACTCCGTCCGTTCTAAAATATTACTAAATATAGTAAGATGTTTCAGTTTTTTCTGAAATACATGTAGGTTCACTTATTTTGCTTAAAAGACATGTGTTTCAGAAAACCACTAAATCATCTTATAATTTGAAACGGAGGGAGTGGATACCTAGCCCTTTTTTCTTTTCCTCTCACTGTACAAAACTCTTCTAGACAGGGTATGTTAAAAAAAACTCTTCTAGACGGGGCATATTACTAAGTCGCCGCTTCCAGAACACATAATTAACAAGGACAAAACTTGTTTAGATCAGTACTGTTTAGGAGATGTGAAGAAGATCATGATCTAGAACGATGTCTGGGTTGGTGAGTGTCCTTTTAAGAATTTGCATTGTACCTACCAATTTATGCTTGCTGTGAACACCAACTAATAACTGTCTTTAGGGATTGTTGTGAGGATGGTTTACAACTCACTTTCTCTAGATCATTTGTCCCCGTTGAGGTTAGAGAATGAGGAGAGCTTGACAGTTTAATTGTGAATGTGAGATTAGCTGATGAGGAGGATTCAGTGTTGTGAACTTTTGAGTCAAAATAAATAAATTCACCTCTAAGTCCCTTTATTGTTTTGCTCTCAATTGTGGAGTCAAGAGATGCAAGGATGATGCATATATTGAGAGCTAGTTTTTCTCTGAAGCTTCATAAAACAAATCTGTTGGGATGCTAACACACCTCCATGTGGAGGGACATGGCCTATCAGAGCTAAGGTTTAGTTTGTATTCAGTTTCAGAGCAAAGTTTGTTTTGGGATGATTGCATTTGCTTGTGGTGAAGGATGAAAGTGAATACCAACAGAATGATTTCTTTGAATGGTACAAATTATCAAACTTGGAAGATTAAGATCAAGGACTTGTTATATGTGCAGGATTACTGGATGTCGGTGTTCTCCACTGAGATGCCTAGTGATATGAAAGAAGATCAGTGGGAGGTACTTCATCTCCAAGCTTGTGGGTTCATCTGACAATGGGTGTATGATAATGTTTTTAACCATATCATTGAGGAGACACATACACGTACCTTATGGTAGAAAGTGGAGGAGTTGTATGCCCGCAAATAGGGGCGGAGCCAGGAATTGAACCGAGGGGGGTCGAAAAACTAAGCTCTAAAATTTTTTTGACAGAAAAGCAGGTGTATTCAACAAAAAAGGTCTAAACCGAAGCAATTTGCATATATCATATTATATATCATCAAGTACAACGACAAAATGACCATAAAGAACAAGAACTAACAAAATAGAGTTACCTTTTTGATAAGATAGTATTATACCATTAAGTTGTATCCATGTTGGGAAGTCAAAATCCACGAGGAAGATGACCTCTACGATTACTATAGGAATGGAAACATAGCATAATCTTCTTGTCATCAATTTTTGCAAATATTTATTTCTCAACATAGAAAAATCATCAAATCATTGAGCCAATCATCCCCTATCTTATTGCGAAGATCTGTGTTTATAATATGCATGGCTAAGAAAACCCTCTCAATTGATGTTGTTGCCACACGTATTGTCAAAGCAAGTGTAATAAGGCGAAATACCAATGGAAAGGTCAAATGTTGTCTCTTCTGAACCAACTTGATAGCAAGATCACTCATACTGTCACAAGCTATGAATTTAGGACTTCTTTTCATCACATCAACATATATGTTGAGTTTGTCAACCAATAGACAGCAATCATGTGAAGAGAAATCAGCAGAGTACATAGTTGCAAGCGCAACTAGCTTATCATTATCAAAACTGCTGAATGTGTCTCTAGGATCAAGGCATGTAGTGCACAATAATAGGCGTGTAGAAGTTTCAGAAAATCTATGATTTATCTCAACTATGTTTCTATCAAGCACCTCATTAAATATGTGTACCTTGTAATGATGGAAGTAAGTAACCATCTTCCGTGAACTCCTTGGGTAACCCCTAGCTGCAATATTATCATTCATATTGGGCACTATAATATTTCTTACACCACAAAAGTTAGTAGCAGCAAGCAATAGAGGCTCCCATCCATCATCTCTCAATTTCTGCAATAGACTTTTCACAGAGACAATCATATTCATAGCACTCACTATGTTCTGATCCTTGGATTGCAAAGCTTGTGACAAACCATTTGTTAAACAAAGCACTCGAAGCATCAAATGCAAGACAATAACAAATTCGAAGGTTTCCATGTATATGATATAACCTGAAGCCACACCTTTTTCCTCGGCACCTGTCCCATCATGAGAAACACTGCATAGCACTTCAATGATTGAATCCCACATTTTCTAAATCCGAATTAGAGTTACATGGTGTGACCCCCAACGAGTATCACCTGGTCTTGTTAAACTTGTCTCTTGATTTTGGCCTCTTCCCGAAGAGATCTCCCCACTGTCTAGTTGTGCTACCAAACGGTCATTATGCAATTGCAACAATGCATCTTTCTTCCTACAAGAAGCACTCACCTACATATACAAAAAATGTGCATATAGAAATTAGGATTGATACATATATAAAGAGTTGAAAACAACTATTTGCAATTGTGCACAAGAAAAAACTAACCATACCGACAATCTTATTTAAGTGACCAAAGAATTGAACAACTAGAAGAACTCCTTTCACAACCGCCACAACCACCAATTGAAGTTGGTGGGCAAAACAATGCACATAAAAGGCATGAGGGTTGTCCGCTAATACCAATGTTTTTAAACATGAAGCTCCCCATGCATATTAGAGGCACCATCATATCCTTGGCCTCTTAATCTAGACATGGATAAATTATGTTTAACAAACATTGCATCTAAATATCTTTTCAAAGAAGCCGATGTAGTATCAAGAACAAGCTCAACACCAAGCAATCTTTCCATGATCTCTCCTTTTTGGTTCACAAACATACAAACAGTAACATATAAATGAGTTGTGAGAGTACAATAAATGAATTGTGAGAGTATAATAAATGAGTTGTGATAGTATGACTAACCTTATCATCACAGCCATTTTCTCTTTAACTGATACATCACGAGACTCATCAACAAGTAGAGAGAAACTAGCATTTCCAAGCTCACTCATTATGACTTGCGTAGTCTATTCTTCACATGCTTGTGCTATATCTAGTTGGATTTTACGACATGTCAATTGAAAATTGCTAGGAGCATTCTCATTAATCACATTGACAACTTCCTTGCATCTTGCGCCATACCAATCCAACATCTCCCAAAAATTGCCTTTGTTCAAGGAAGTTTTAGAATCGTCATGCCCACAGAAAGCTAGACCTTGTTCAAGTAGAAATCTAACAACACCCACAACATCCCTCAAACGAATCTCATAATCAATATGGGATTGCTCTTCATGACTAACAATAGCATATGCCACACTTTGCTTTTTATTTTTAAAATCTTCACAATTATTACTTGCATTGTTGTGAATGTTATTTGGTCCACCTACATCAGACTTGAAATTTTCTTATGCCTTCTTCCAATTTCTAAACCCCATCTTTGTGAAAGCATCATATCCAAAGTGTGAATTATTGGTTGAATATTTGAAAAGAAAGCAATGAAACAATATGTAGCATCCTTCTCCACACTATACTTTAACCAATCATATTTGGTATACCATGCATCCAAAAATGACCGCCATTTTGGACCAAATTTTGTTTGGGAAAATTATGACCAATCAAATGATTACCACCTCTCGAAAAATATGCGCATCTCATTTTATCTCTAATTTCAGGTGTGCTATATTCATCAATTGGTTTCTGAAGTCTAGGATCGACAATGACATTTGCTAAGTCAAATCTTTCCACAACATTTTCCTACAAAAATTAAATCGAAAAAATCATGAGCTCTTGTAACACTACTGGATACTAATCACTAAACAGATAAACTTATAGGATAGAAATTGACCGGTTGAAAACATGTCCTCTTGGGATTTCTTGAGGCCCCCTCTTCTTCTTCAAGAGTCACCGCTGGCTCCTCTTCTTATTCTTCCTGGGCGGCTAAGATCCAGGCCATCTCTTCCTCCTCGTCCATCCTGGTCGTGATTTCGGGATCCGGCAGCTCGGCAGCTGGGCAGCATTGCAATAGCAGCAGCTCGGCCCGAGGAGGCGCATCGGGGGTGGGGCCGTGGGAGGGTTGAGGACAAAGGAGGCGCGCGGGAGAGGATCTATGCAAGGCGACTGGAGAGGAGCTGAGCGGGGCGGCCGGACCGCCTGAGAGGAGCTGGGTGGGGCCGTGAGGGGGGGGAGGGGCAGTTGTGCAGGGCAGGTGCGGGGGGGGGGGGAGGGGGGGGTCAGAGGAGGCAGTCAAGGACATGTTCACATCAAGAAATGTTCAGATTGGCTAGCGGGGAAGCAATACATAGTTGAATTCAAGAGTCAACCTCCTCACAAGAAGCCCGAAGTGTTGGACTTGATACATTCCGATGTTTCTAAAATGTTAGTGAGGTCATTGGGTGGAGCAAAGTACGTTGTCACATTTATTGATGACTTTTTCAGGAAGGTTTGGGTCTATGTTTTGAAGGACAAACATCAAGTACTAAGTGTATTCAAGCAACTCCAAGTCTCAGTTGAGAGAGAAACTGAGAAGAAGATCAAGTGCATTCACACTGATAATGGGGGAGAGTATATTGGGCCATTTGATGCCTATCGCAAGGAGGAGGGAATTAGACACCAATTTACTCCTCTGAAGACACCATAGATGAATGGTATTGCTGAGAGCATGAACAGGACAATTTTTGAGAGAGTTAGGTGCTTGCTATCGAGTGCAAAGCTGCCTAAACATTATTGGGGTGAGGCTTTGTCAACTGTAGTTTATCTTATTAATCTCTCACCAAGTTATCTATTGTAGGGAGATGTTCCAAACAGGGTCTTTTATGACAAGGACGTCTCGTATGAGCACCTGGAGGTTTTTGGGTGCAAGGCCTTTGTTCATATCCCTCGAGATGAAAGGTCAAAGATTGATTCAAAGACACGACAATGTATATTTTTGGCTATGGAGGTGATCAGTTCGTCTATAAGTTGTATGATCCAATAGCAAGAAAGGTTGTGAGAAGCCATGATGTTGTGTTTGTTGAAGACCAAACAATTGAGGATATTGTGAAGACAAAGGTGCAGGTTCCGAAGTAAGTTCTAGTACATGTTTCTCCTCGAAATCAGAAGCAAGAAAGATCTGATTCTGATCCAGTGCCTATAGATTCAGCTCAAGAAGAAGTTGAAGATGATGATGCAGAATATGTGCAAGATGATGCACATGGTGGTACAGGTGAGGATGCTGACAGGGTAAAATGCCCTTATCCAGTATTTTGGTTAATCATGACATCGGAGGTAGAGAGCGGACTAATGTTTCTACTAGTATCCCTATAGGTGATAGTCTGCATTTGATGATGAGAGGTGGTGTGTGATCCCCCATTCGTTTTTGAAGTGAAGAGTCGGTGTTTTCATTGCTTTTCTCTTATTTATTTTTGAGTCTAGTAGGAATCACCGTACCATTAAGAGGGGTGATCTCGATACGCTCTTCTGGGATGTTCTAAACCACATACACATCATAATAAATTCAGCCACACACCCATTCGAGGAGAGACAGAAAGACACTGTGGAAAACAAGATAAAGGAGGTGTCTGCGAAATCAGCAAGGATTCCGGTGCCGCCGGTGTGGCCACTAGAAATTCTCGGTGAGCACCGAAACTGCTTACTATATGGGATTTCGGTTGCTCGCCATAATTCTCGGTCGTTGCTGGAACTTATGGTGTCGCGTCTGGTTCGCCGGAGTTGCCGCTGGTATTTCCGGCACACGAATCGGCGCTGTCAGACTTATTGCCAGTTCTATCGCAGGACTCTGCAAACGGCTCCTTTTCCACCCCGGACTATATATACCCCTTTCTTATCCACTAAGAGTTAGGCATTCCATTACATACTCATTCTTGAAGCTCTCTCTCTCCCCCCATTGTTGAAACACAATTCCTTGAGGATCTCCCATTCTACCCAACCAATCCCATATCCCTTTGGTAGAAAGCAAGAGGAGGTCCCGATCTATGATTCCACCAAGCCAAAGTTCATCTCTCCTTGAGTTCATCGAGTTAGCTTGTTACTCTTGGGTTTTTGGGAATCCCTAGGCGGCTAGGGTCTCCCGGAGGCATTCGGCTTGTGATTTGCTTCATGGAAAGTTTGTGAGGGTTTTGAGACTACCTTAAAGTCTACCACGAGTAAGTGAGCTATTCCTTTGTGGGATAGGCTCGGAGAAGAAGGTGAGCCTTCGGGGCATTGGGGAATCCTTTGCGGAACCTCACATCTCTCCAACGTGATGTAGCCCTCTCTCCAAAGGTGGTGAACATGGGAATACATCTTCATCTTCGCGTGCTTCGGTTATTCCTTAACCAATCTCTTACTTGTGTTGTTTACATTGTGATAGCCTTCATGCTCGAAGTATCTTGTATCATCATCTATGTTGCCTCACCTAGTTTGCGTTTAGGCACACTTATATTCCGCAAAGCCTAAAACTTGCAAAAGATTACAAAGAATTTTGTAGAAACCTATTCACCCCCCTCTAGGTAAACCATATTACACTTCCAATTGGTATCAGAGCCAAGAGCTCTTCTAAGGGCTTTACCGCCTAAGAGAAAAGATGGTTTTCTTTGATGATGAGGAGGACAAGACTTATTCGGTCAAGGAGCTTCGTGAACTCTTTGCCAAAAGATTCCTTGAAAAGGCTAAGGCAGATTCCGATCTCCTTGCTCGAATAAGTTTCCTTGAAGGACGTTTTACGGGGATGGGTGAGGGGTCATGCTTGCCGGACCTTCGGTAGTACCTCGTGGGAGGATGATGGACACCGGTAAGGAGGTCATGAACGAGTCCTCTAGTGAGAGTGACCCGACGAAAGCCTCCATGCCTCCTAATCCATTTCCGTATATATCCTAAGCAAAAGAACATCATGCCTCATATTAATGGTTTGGGTCTCGCACCTCATTATGATGGAACTCACTTCTCTCATTGGAAAGCTTCTATGGAATCTCATCTTCGTAGCTGCAGTGTGGAGCTTTGGGAGATTGTGAGCAATGGCTTCTATCCACAAGATCCCAACAACCTCACTCCAGGAGAGTACTATGACCGTCAACTAAATGCAACGGCTTGTGACAAGATAAGGAGTGCCATTCACCGCACTCTCCATGATCAAGTTAGTGACATCCCCACCGCAAAGTATCTTTGGGATAGGATTGTCATTCTCCAAGAGGGAACATACCTTATCCAAAAGTCCAAGTATGAAGCTGCTAAGTCGGAGATGAACATGTTCATGAACCACGATGGTGAATCCATCGCGGAAGCAGACAAGAGACTTGTTGCCCTCTGTGTGAAGATTAGTGGTCTTGGTTGTGACAAGTATGATGATGGGTTCAACTTGAATGATGAGCTCATCAAGTCCAAGATTGGCTCCATGATTGCAGCCACTGACAAGAAGCTTGCCTTGAACTTGGAACTCCTAGATTCAGCTACCCACTTCTCTCCCGATGATCTAGTATCATATCTTGTTGCCATGGATAACTTGGCGGATGAAGGACAAAAGATCAAGGAGATAATCGTGTTATTGGGTCTTCTCACTCCCTAGAATTCAAGGCCAAGCATGTGCAAGAGGATGTTGCAAGTGAAGAAGAGAATGATAGTGATGAAGTTGATGACATGCTCTCTCAACTTGCACTCTTCACAAAGAATTTGAAGTTATAAAGAAGAAGAAGTTCAACCGGACCAAGTGAGAAGAAGAGAACTTGCTACAATTGTGATGAGTCGGATCACTTTGACAACAAGTGCCCATATGAGAAGAGACTTGATAAGCCCAAGTATGAAGAGGGCGCCAAGCCAAGATTGAAGCCAAACCCCATCAACGAGAGATACAAGAGGAACAAGAAGCGTGATGGAAAAGGCTTCCTAGGCCAAGAATACTTATCCGATGCGGAGAGTGAAGATTAGGAGAAGGTTGTGGGAGTGGCCAGCTTGTCTTTTGCCAAACCCGGGTCACTCTTCACATATGACTACACCAAGGACTATGCCGATGACTCCATTAATCCCAAGGTCACCGGTACTTGTCTTATGGCAATAAGCTCCAAGGACACATGCAATGAGGAGTGTGAGGACGAGGAGAAGGTGTTCGGTGAGCCTAGTTTGGTTTACACACAACCTGGGTCACTACTCACCTACGACTATACCAAGGACTACATCGATGATTCTCCTACTCCCAAGGTTTTCGGCTCTTGCCTTATGGCAAGGAGCACCAAGGTAATCTATTCCCCTCCATCTCTCTCTAGCATCTTGGATGATCATGTTAGTGCCAATGATAGTGACAATGATGAATTTGATGAAAACTATATACAAGAAATGTATAAAATCATGAAGTCTCTTCCTAGCAATGCTGGTGCTAGATTCAAGCAATTAATGGACCTTGTCAACTCACATGATGAGACCATTTATAGCTTGGAATCTCATATTGATGATGAGAAACGGAGATTCAATCTCCTTGAGCAAGAGGTAATAAAGTAAAAGAACATCAATTCCCTTCTTAAAGAACAAATTGAAATCAATGAACTTGATAAGGCAAAAGATGTGGATACCCTAGATAGGGATATTACCTTGTCCCAAGAGCTTGATGCTTCAAAGAAGGAACTCGAGATTGCTCATGCTTCTCTCACCAATGACCTTGAGGACCTTGAGAAAGCTAATTTGCTTGTCAAGCGTGAGCACATAAAACTTGGGGAGAATCATGATCAACTTCGAGTATCCTATGAAAAGGCTCTTGGTACATTGAAGGATCCAATCATTGATGAGAATATTACTTGTGCTTCTAACTCTATGTTGGATCAAGCATGTCTCCTTGAGGAAAACAAGAAGTTGAAGGAACAACTTGAGAAGGAGCATCTCACACCTACCTCCAAGGGCAAGATTCTAGATGAGATTCTTGCTTGTCAAACGGCGAGAGCTCCAAGGCAAGGTATGGGGTTTGACCCCAAGAACAACAAGAATGGTGCCAACCCACCTAAGAAGATCAACTTTGTGTGTGAAGGGAACAAGGTGGTTGACCAAGTAAAGAAGAATGTTGTGAATGGGGGAGCCACAAGGGGCAACCCCAATCACAAGTTCACGGGAAAAACTAATCCATCCTATGTGCTATGTAAGGGAACATAAGGAGATGCGTATGCCAAATTTGTTGTCCCTTGCAATGGTTATGCTTATAGATGGTGCTCAATTTGGGTACCAAAAGTTCTTGTTGCTAATTCTAGGGGACCCATTACTCAATGGGTTCCTAAATCAAAGAATTGATTTTGTAGGGGTATGCCTCTGGTGGTTCAAAGTGGGTGTCTGATAGTGGATGCACCAATCATATGACTGGAGGTAGAAGTGTGCTTGACCAATTCATTCATGATGTCAATTCAATGTCAAGCATCACTTGTGGAGACAACTCTAAAGGAAGGTACTAGGTTATGGCAAGTTGGTGGTCTCTAAGGCTTTGACCCTAGAGACCATCATGCTTGTTGAGAACCTTGGTTACAACTTGCTTTCAATTAAACATCTTGCGGATGCCGGTTATGATTCTCATTTCTCTAGAACTTTTGTGAAAGTGTTTAGGGCTGATAATATCAAGTTGTTCCTTGATGGATATGTGGAAGATGACCTTTACGTGGTCAACCTCTCGCAAGAGAGTCAATCTATTTCCACATGTCTAATGGCCAAGGTTGACGAGGGACCGCTTTGGCATCACCGCCTTAGCCATGTCACGATGAGAAATCTTAAACAACTCCTAAATGGTGAGCATATTGTTGGACTAACCGGTGTGTATTTTGAGAAGTATCGTGTGTGTAGTGCTTGCATCTCCAGAAAGCAACATGGGAAGAGTCATCCATCAATATCCAAGGTGGCCACGTCAAGACCATTGGAGCTTCTCCGTTTGGATCTCTTCGGGCCATCAACATATGATACTCTTGGTGGAAGAAAGTATGGCCTTGTCATCGTTGATGATTATTCAAGGTACACTTGGGTCTTCCTTCTCAAGTCAAAGGATGAGACCTACAAGTACTTCATGATCTTCGCCAAGCAAGCTCAACATACCCATGAAGTGGAGATCAAGACCATTAGGATCGATAATGGCACTGAATTCAAGAACTACACCATGCAAGAGTTTGTTCAAGATGAGGGGATCAAGCATGAATTCTCGGCTCCTTATACCCCTCAACAAAATGGTGTTGTTTAAAGGAAGAACCGGACTATCATAGATATGGCAAGAACAATGTTGAGTGAGTTCAAGTCACCCCACAACTCTTGGGGAGAAGCCATCGCTATCGCGGTTCACTACTCGAACCGGCTCTTCCTCTGAGCTCCCTTTGACAAGACTCCGTACGAGATTCTCACAATGAACAAGGCCAACGTCAACTACTTCCATGTCTTTGGGTGTAAATGCCTCGTCTAGAACAAGAAAGAAAAGATCGGTAAATTCGAATCTAGAACTATAGAGGGTATCTTTGTTGGTTATGCCGAAAACTCTCATGCCTATAGATACTACAACAAAACCAATGGTTGTGTTGAAGTATCTTGTGACATGGAGTTTTTGGAGGATAATGGCCCCCGAGTGAGGCAAGTTGTTCCACGTGTTGTAGGTGATGGAGATTCCTCTCAAGTAATCAAGTTTATAGGAATTGGGCATATTTTCCCCACTGAATATCATATCCATGATCAAGAAGGTGATGGGGGAGGATCAATCCCAACTCAAGAATAGCCTAGCTCTACTCAAGTTGAACCATCAAGTGCACCACAAGACGAACAACCCTCACAAACCGAAGAACAAGAACCAAGCCCTCAACTCATTGAACAAGACTAAGAAGACGAACAAGTCCCTCAAAACCATGGTCAAGCTCAAGAAGTTGTCAATGATCAAGGACCATCAAAATATGAATTTATTGATCATGTAGGGACAATCCGGAAGATCAAGTCCGCCTCTATTGCAAGTGGAATCCAAGTCAATAATATACTTGGAAGCATATCAAGAGGGATCAAGACTCGCAACAAGAAGAGGCATATCACTACCTTTTGTGGCCATCATGCATTTGTGTCCAACTTTGAGCCACTAAAGGTCCATGAAGCTTTGGAGGACCTGGATTGGGTCATTGCCATGCAAGAAGAACTCGAGTGCTTCACCCGCAATGAAGTTTGGTCTCTTGTGGAGAGGCCTAAAGATCATCACATCAATATCATTGGGACCAAGTGGGTATTCAAGAACAAGCAAGATGAGAACAGAACCATCACAAGAAACAAAGCAAGGTTAGTGGCGCGAGGGTATGCCCAAATAGAAGGTATTGACTATGAGGACACCTTTGCGCTGTTGCTCACCTTGAAGCTATTTGTCTCTTGCTTGCATATGCATATTTTCATAACTTCAAGCTTTATCAAATGGATGTGAAAAGTGCATTTCTTAATGGTCCCTTGAAATAGGTTGCATATGTAGCTCAACCCCCGGGTTTCGAAAACACACGCTATCCCAACCATGTGTATCTACTCCATAAGGCTCTCTACAGACTAAAGCAAGCTCCTCGTGCTTAGTATGAGCACCTTAGGGATTTCTTACTCATGGACGGTTTTGGTGTGGGTAAGGTCGATTCCACCCTTTTCACCAAACGGGTTAAAGGGGGTGCCTTATTTATTGTTCAAATTTACCTTCATGATATTATCTTTGGTGGAGCTAATGAATCTCATAACAAAGCTTTTGCCAAGTTGATGACCAAGAAATTTAGGATGTCCATGATGGGGGAGTTGAAGTATTTCCTAGGCTTCATTGTGAAGCAACTTGCTCAAGGCACCTTCATCTCTCAAGAGAAGTACGTGAAGGACATGCTTGCGAAGTTTTAGATGACCAATGCCAATCCTATGAAGACACCCATGCCACTCAATGGGCAACTTGGTCTTGGAGTAGGTGAGAAGGATGTGGACCAAAAGGTATATCACTCCATGATTGGTTCCTTGCTCTACCTTTGTGCCTCTAGGTCGGATACCATGTTAAATGTTGGAATGTGTGCTCATTTTCAATCCGATCCTAAGGAGTGCCATTTGATGGCGGTCAAACATATTTTTAGGTACCTTGTTCTCACTCCTACACTCGGGCTTTGGTATCCAAAGGGGTCAACCTTTGAGCTTGTTGGCTATTCCGATTCTGATTGGGCCAGTGATAAGGTTGACCGGAAGTCGACCTCCAGGGCTTGCCAATTCCTTGGCCAGTCGTTGATGAGTTGGTCATCCAAGAAACAAAACTCCATAGCCCTATCCACCGCCTAAGCTGAATACATTTCCGCGGCATCTTGTTGCGCTCAATTGTTATGGATGAGTCAAACGTTGAAAGACTATGGTGTGTCTCTTGGTACGGTGCCTCTTCTATGTGACAATGAAAGAGCAATAAAGATTACCAATAACCCCGTCCAACATCGCCACACCAAACATATTGACATCCGCCACCACTTCCTACGTGACCATGTCGCAAATGGTGACATCAATCTCACTCATGTGGGAATGATGGTCCAATTGGCGGATATTTTCACGAAGCCTTTGTATGAAGCCTATTTTGTCATGTTGAGGTGAGAACTCGATATCCTAGATCCTAAAATCTTGGATTGATTTACTTGCATTATATTCTTGCTCTTAACTTGCTATGTAGCCTAGTCGCACATCACATATGGGGATAGTCATCGTACCATGTCTTGGTTTGATGCATACCTATGTGTGCGATATTAATTGATCTCGTGTCATGATATGGGTCCAAGCATATATCTTTGAGGCACCATGACATGTGTTCTTAGACATAGGGGAGATATCCCTCGCCAAATATTTGGTTCTTGTGTATTGGGTGATTTGACTTTTGATGATGAGTACTCATGTCCATTGTTGCTATTGGTGTTTATTTGTGCTTATTCCAATGGATATGGGTTACTTATTTGTTTGATTTGGATCTAGTGTATATGCTCATATGGTCTCTCACATGAACTTATGAAAAAATTCCATGTTAAAATCGTCATATCCCTGCTTCTTACCGTTTTTTTCGGCAAAATTCTCGGTTTAGCCGGTTTGGTAGCTGGAATTTCCGGTGGCTAACCGAACTACCATACAGAGCTCAGTTTCGGTCAACCTCCGAGATTCTCGGTCGCCACCGGAATTCTCGGCCAAGGGATCGGTTCGCCAGTTCTCCCACCAGAATTTTTGGCTGCCACACCGGTTCGACCGGACTTATTGCCGGTTTGATCGTTTGGGGGTATTTAAGCCTCTTGCGTGTGGGAGCAGTTCTGGCTTTTCTCTTCTTCCTCCCTCGCACCCCCTTCCTCCATGTCCACCGCCTCAAGCTCCCCCACCTCCCCATAATCCCTTCCCTCCACCCAAATCCCCCCAAAGTCCACAAATTTGTAGATCGGGTCACTACAAGAATTCTCACCAAAGGTTTTGCTCTCCCTTTGCTCGCATTGGGAGATCAAGGACTTTTGTCTCCCTCTCCTCGTGTGGTATTCTTCTTTGCGCATCTTTGGCAAGGGAGGGCATGGCTTCTTCAGGCTCTCAGGGTAATGTTCTTCACCATCTCTTGCTCTCTCTCATTCTTGTCTTTCCCTATCCCCATGGTAGTGAAACCCTAGATTTGAGACCAAGCCCCTTTTTGCCCACATGTCCCTCTATCATGCCCCATCCTTTCACCTTGTTTTTCATGTAAGTTGTATTTGTGCAAGTACTGAGTCATGGATAGAAACTTGGTGAGATTGCTTCTCCCATGAAAAATTTTTGGTCCCAGCTCCGGTTTCGCCGGGCAAGCCGCTGGAATTTTCGGTCGCGTTTTCGATCGACCGAACCTGTCGCCGGACATTTCGGTCGATGTTCCGATCTGCCGGACCTATTTCCGGTTTTTCTGGTGGCTTAGCCGATGCCGCTGGACCTGGCGCCAAAATTCCCTATCACCAAGTCTTTTGTCCATGCACTTGCTCAAACATAATTTTTGGGTTCTTGTTGAGGTATCATATGGAATATACACTCAATTGCTTGTTTTTGATCTTCGTTTTGTGTGTTCTTTTGCAGCTTCCGATCACAACGAGTTTGAGCTAGACACCGCCAAGAAGAGAAACTTAGCTGTGGCTCGGGCTCCTCCACCTCCTCCACCGTCTAGCTGTACCAGTGTCAGTCTTACCAAGCGTCAAGAAGCAGCCACTATTGCTGATGCAGCCGCAGGTGGTTCAGGTTCAGCTAGTGGTCAGAGGGGCTCTAAGAAGAAAGTTTTTGTTGGTCGGGATGCCGCCAAGGGCAAGGGAAATCTTGGTCATACTGAAGAATAAGATCTCCCAACTACAACACCTATAAGGATATCACCATGAGACAATGGAGGCATCTTAGAAGGCAAAATCCGTATCGTTTCCATGACCGCCCCTATCAAGGTGCTGACAAGTACTTATGGACTGACACTCAAAAATGTTTTTGAGATGACTTCTATAATGAGCCCTCTTGCATGAGGAGGGGCCAAATTGTCCCTCCTCGTAGATTTTTAGTTTATTGATGCGGCTCTGAAGAAGATGGATGTCTATGACCTCACCACCATCAACATCAAGCTCATTCCTGAGGCCCTCTGCCAGTTCCACTGCACCATCTACTTTCACCCTGATGCAGCTTGCTCCATCACTTGGATGACCGGTACCAAGCTGTACATGACCACTTTTGCTGAATTCTGCTCTACCTTGGGTTACCCTCCTGAGAAAGATTCTGGCTTTCGTATTCACTCAGAGAAGGATTTCGGTGATGACCGCATTCTCTAGTGCTACCCTAGTGAGCCAAGCCATGCTGCTCCTAGTCTATCTAGTATGTATTACTATTACATGGTCCTTGGCAAGTTCTTTCGCCACAATCTTATGAGCAAGGCCGGTGATGTTGTTGATGTTCGTGGTCACCACAAGAATCTTCTATACTATTGTGACCCTCGCCGCTTGAGGAAGATTGATGGGTGTGACTTCATCTATTCTGAGATTCGGTGGTCCATCGAGAAGCGCATGACTCAACTACTGTCAGTACATTTAGCGTCTGCTTAATGCCACTATTCCTGCTACAGCCTTCCCTCTGGGTCCATGCGAAGAGATGGTAATCTACACCTTGCCTCTTTAGGGTACTCATGTTGAGCTTCCACTGATGAAGCCATTTGAGCAACAAACCAAGCTTATTCATGATCCACTCCTTGTTGGTTCTAGCTCTCGTCATGCTCTCCCCTGCAAGAAGGGGCTTGCCAGGTTCTTCAATGGTCTTTGGGATATGTGCAAGTATTATTATGATGTTGCCCATCACATTCTTGAGCTCAGTCAAGAGAATAGGAGGAAGCACAATGCTTTCTTGGCCGATCATGGTCGCCATGTGCCTGATATGGGAGATGCTCTGACTCATGTTCCTTATGTGAACTTTGAGAAGCCACCGTTGGACAAGGACATGTTTCGGGGCTTTGATCTGTCTATGCTGCCCAAGTTTTCTACTTCCAGTTCCTCTCAACATTGGTCAGCTGCCCCTACGGGAAATGATGGTGAGGACGAGGAAGAGGAAGAGGCCGAGGAGGATGAGGATGATGATCCGTTTGGTGGCTAGATCTTTTCCTCTACTCTGTCCTTCCTTTTTGGTGTCTCGATGCCAAAGGGGGAGAAGAGAGTAGATTCCACTTTTATGATATTTACCTCTTGCACAAGCCTCACTGCGTTCATTTGCCTCTTATGGGCTTGTGATCCTATTTGCTTTATCGAACTATTTGCATTTGTGTGCGTGTATGGAAAGTTTATTATCATTATTATACTTGGATATACTATGCTTATATGCTTTCTATCTTTACTATTGTGTGCTAGATATCCATGTCCTTAACTTGTCATGCCATGGTTGCTTCCTAAGGTTTTTGGGGGAGCTCTCCATATACCTAAGTAGGTGCACCTTGTATTCAAACGCAACATCATCCATGTGCACACCTTATGGGGGATCTCTCTGATGTCTACGCACTTCTATTCTTGTAGACAGTTGTTGGGCCTCCAAGTGCAGAGGTTTTTAGAACAGCAGCAAGTTTTCCCTTAAGTGGATCACCCAAGGTTTATTGAACTCAGGGAGGAAGTGGTCAAAGGTATCCCCTCTCAAGCAACCCTGCAATCAAGATACAAGAAGTCTCTTGTGTCCCCAACACACCCAATACACTTGTCAGGTGTATAGGTGCACTAGTTCAGCGAAGAGATAGTGAAATACAAGTGGTATAGATAATTATAAGTGGTAACGGTGATAAAAAATAGCTTGATGGCGTGGAAAAGACTAAAGGCAAACTGAAATAAAGAAGGAAGCAAGCAAACATGTAACAGATCTAATTGCAAATGGTGTTTCAATGCTTAGAAACAAGGCCTAGGGATCATACTTTCACTAGTGAATACTCTCATATAGATATATTCTTCTATATGATACTACACTGAACTACTCTCCGGTTGGACACTCTAATCCATGGTAGGGCTATAACAGCACACCTCAAAGTAAGCCTTTCCCATCTAGATAACCCCACACTTTCATCTTGAGTACTAGATGAGTCCAACAAACACCAAAATTTCATAAAGACATCCAACTCCAAATATAACTCATAACAAGTATTTGTAATCTATAGCCTAAGTGCCACCATGGTGTGCACGCTGTCACTTTCACACACATGGGGAGAGCAGAGATCTATTAAAGCACTTGAGTAGCAAGGTAGATCTATAGATTACAAGCTCATGATCTCAATAAGATCATGCATAGAGAGAGAGATGAACACATAGCTACCGGTAGAACCCTTAGCCTCGAGAGAGAACTACTCCCTCCTCATCATGGGAATCAACAATGGTGATGGAGATGGCTCCGGGGGCACTTCCCCGTCCCAGTAGGGTGCCGGAACAGAGACTTTTTGTCCCCCGAATCTCCCATTCGGTGGCGGCGGTGCTGCCGAACTTTTCGTGGATTTCTGATTGACTATTTAGGGTTTTGGTATCGGGAGGCTCTTATAGGCGAAGGAGGCAAGGTCGGTGGCCGGCCAGGGGTCCACACCATGCCCTGGCGTGACCTGGGCTAGCCCGCGCCAAGGAGGGTGTGGCCACCCTGTGGCCCCTCTCCGACTCTCCTTATGGCTTCGTGAGTCTTCTAGGAAAATAGTAACTTTGGCTTTTGTCCCGTCAAATTCCAAGAATATTCATTTTCTGACTTCCTGGAACCAAAAACAGCATAAAACAGGCAATTGGCACTGTGGCTCTTGTTAATAGGTTAGTCCAAGAAATCATATGAAAAGTACTCCAAAGTGTGGACAAAACATAAGAAAGTAGATAAAACCAAGCATGGAACATCAAAAATTATAGATACATTTGCAATGTATCAACATCCCCAAGCTTAACTCATGCTCGTCCTTGAGTAGGTAAGTGATAAAAAGAAAGAATAATTTTTGAGGTGACATGCACCATCAAAGACTTAATCAAAGTATTTGTAAAACATTCAAAGCTGGGATCATAGTACTTCAATCATAACATGAAAGACAAAGTTCTAGCAATAAGACAAAGAAACTATGATGCAACATGAAAAGGCACAAACAAAAGATTCATGAATAACATGATGGGTTCGTAGCATGGAAAACAAAAAATTTCTACCGCAAGAACGAAAAAAAACCCAGATCTAATCTAGACAAAAGCCAAGATCTAATCTATTAGACATGAGCAACAAGATAGATCGGTACTAACCCTCGTAGAACCGAAAGCGTTACGAGATTAGATCTCGTGGATGATGTAGTCGATCACTTGCCGATCTCAAGATCATGTGGACGATCCTTCTGGCGCCGCGTTCCAGCAGCGCTTCCGCAGACGGTCACACGTGCGAAGTCGAAGCAGACCTTCCTCTCCCCGTTCCAGCGAGCAGCGGAGGTAGTAGATCTTCTCCACGGAATCCCAGTAGCACGACGGCGTGGTGGTGGTGGTGGAGATGAGAATTCTGCAGGACTTCGCCTATGCCTGTGCAGAAGAAAGGTGGAGGAGAGAGGCGGCTGAGATTGGTTGTTATGAGAGGAGGGCAAGAGGGGGCGCCCCCTCCCTTCTATTTAAAGGAGGGAGGCGCGCCTGGGGAGGGGGAGTCCTAGTAGGACTCCCCTCCTCCTTGGGCCGGCGGGTTGGGGGAGGAGTCCTCCTCCCCCACGAATCCGTGTATTGCCCCACTTGGACTCCCTTGATCCCTTTCTTGGTTTTCAAGTAAACTCCAAGAAATCCTCTAGAACCTTCCAGAACATTCCGAAACCTTCTAGAATCTCCATACAAACACTCCGGAACATTTACCAACTTAGAAAATGATCCCCAATATATGAATCTTATTCTCCGGACCATTCCGGATCTCCTCGTGATGTCCCGGATCCATTCTGAGACTCCGAACAACATACGGTCTCCAATGCAAATTCCATATCTACTTAAAACAACTTCGAACTTAAGTGTGTCACCCTACGGTTCGTGAATGTGCAGACATGATGAAGACACCTCTCCGATCAATAACCATCAGTGGGATCTGGAGATCCATAACAGCTCCCACATACTCAACGATTACTTCGTGATCGATAGAACCATTTAACACACGAAACCAATTCCCTTTGTCACGCGATATTCTACTTATCCGAGGTTTGATCGTCAGTATCTTCATACCTAGTTCTTCCTCGTTACTGATAAGTACTCTTTACTCGTTCCATGTTATGTCATCCCTTGTGACCCAGTCACATGCTTGCAAGCTATCTAGATGACATTCCACCGAGAGGGCCCAGAGTATATCTATCCGTCATATGGATGGACAAATCCCAATCTTGGTCTATGCGCTTCAACACATACTTTCAGAATACCCAATGACACCTTTATAACCGCCCAGTTATGAAGCGGCGTTTGATGTCATCAAAGTACCCATCCGGTGATGGTGATTGACATAACCTCATGGTCAAAGGATTAGGTTACTATGTATTTCAAAGCTTACAGCAATACGAACTTAATGACTTGATCTTATGCTACGCTTACTATGGGTGTGTGTCCATCACATCATTCTCCTAATGATATAACCTTGTTATTAATCACATCCAATGTCCATGATCAGGAAACCATGATCATCAATCAATCAACAAGCTAGTTCAACAAGAGGCTTACTAGGGACTCTTTTACGTTTACAAAACACACAAGTATTAGTGTTTCCTAATAATACAATTATAGCATGGGATGTAAACTTTCATCATAAACACAAAGATATAATAATAACCACTTTTATTATTGCCTCTTGGGCATATCTCCAACAGTCTCCCACTTGCACTAGAGTCAATAATCTAGATTACATGGTAATATACCGAACACCCATGGCGTTCTGGTGTTGGTCATGCTTTGCTCTAGGGAGAGGTTTAGTCAGCGGATCTGCTACATTCAGATCATTGTGTACTTTGCAAATCTTTATGTCACCATCTTGGACATACTCGCGAATAGCATGGAACCGTAGCTTGATGTGCTTCAGCTTGCTATGTGACCTTGGCTCCTGTGCATTAGCTATGGCACCTGTGTTGTCACAGTAGATGGCCATCGGGTCCAACGCACTGGGAACCACGCCAAGTTCAGTAATGAACTCCTTCATCCATATGGCTTCTTGAGCAGCCTCCGAAGCAGCTATGTATTCCGATTCAGTTGAAGATTTCGCCACAACGCTCTGCTTGGCACTCCTCCAGCTCACTGCAGCACCATTCAAAATAAATACGTATCCAGACTGTGGCTTCGAGTCATCTGGATTGGTGTTCCAACTAGCATCAGTGTAACCATTTACAACAAGCTGTTCATCACCTCCATAAGAAAGAACCATATCCTTAGTCCTATTCAGGTACTTTAGGATATTCTTGACCGTTGTCCAGTGTTCCATTCCAGGATCACTTTGATATCTGCTAGACAAACTAACAGCATGTGCTATATCCGGTCTTGTACACAGCATGGCATACATGATAGAACCTATGGCCGAGGCATAGGGAATTTTATTCATCTTTTCTCTATCTTCTGCCGAAGCCAGACTTTGAGTTTTACTCAAGGTCTTACCTAACAACATGTGCATGAACCCTTTCTTGCTCTCTTCCATTCTAAACTTCTTTAGAACTTTGTCTAAGTATGTACTTTGTGAAAGCGCTATTAGGTGTCTTAATCTATCTCTATAAATCTTGATGCCTAGAATATATGCCGCTTCGCCAAGATCCTTCATCGAAAAACTATTATTCAAATAGGTTTTGACGCTATTAAGAAGTTCTATATCATTCCCAATCAACAATATGTCATCTACATATAGTATTAGGAATGCTACAGAGCTCCCACTCACTTTCTTGTAAATACAAGCTTCTCCATAAGTTTGTATAAATCCAAAGTTTTTGATTACTTTATCAAAACATTGATTCCAACTCCGGGATGCTTGCTTCAGTCCATAAATGGAGCGTTGAAGTTTGCATACCTTGTCAGCATCTTTAGGATCGACAAAACCCTTGGGTTGTACCATATACAACTCTTCCTCAATGTCACCATTAAGGAACGCTGTTTTGACATCCATTTGCCAAATTTCATAATCGAAATATGCAGCGATTGCTAACATAATCCTCACAGACTTTAGCTTGGCTACTGGTGAGAAAGTCTCATCATAGTCAACTCCTTGAATTTGTCGGAACCCTTTCGCGACAAGTCGAGCTTTATAGACGGTAACATTACCATCAACATCTGTTTTTCTTTTGAAAATCCATTTGTTCTCGACAGCCTTACGGCCATCCGGTAAGTCCACCAAAGTCCATACTTGGTTTTCGTACGTGGATCCCATTTCGGATTTCATGGCTTCTAGCCATTTGTAGGAATCTGGGCTCACCATAGCTTCTTCATACGTCACAGGGTCATCAGTGTTGTCCACTAACATGACGTTCAAGGCAGAGTCATACCACTCAGGAGTGGTACGGACCCTCGTTGACCTGCGAGGTTCAGTAGTAACTTCGTTCGAAGTTTCATGATCATCATCATTAGTTTCCTCTCCAGTGGGTGCAGGCGGCACAGAAACATCTTCTAGTGCTGCACTACTCTCAACTCCGAAAGAAGGTTCAATAACCTCGTCGAGTTCTACTTTCCTTCCAGTCACTTCTTTCGAGAGAAATTCCTTCTCCAGAAAGGATCCATTCTTAGCAACGAAAACTTTGCCTTCGGATCTATGATAGAAGGTATACCCAATTGTTTATTTAGGGTATCCTATGAAGACGCATTTCTCCGCTTTGAGTTCAAGCTTATCAGGCTGTAACTTCTTTACATATGCTTCGCAACCCCAAACTTTAAGGAACAACAACTTAGGTTTCTTTCCAAACCACAATTCGTACGGTGTCATTTCAACGGATTTAGATGGTGCCCTATTTAAAGTGAATGCGGCTGTCTCTAATGCATAGCCCCAAAATGATAACGGTAAATCTGTAAGAGACATCATAGACCGAACCATATCTAAGAGAGTTTGATTACGACGTTCGGACACACCATTACGCTGTGGTGTTCCCGGCGGTGTCAACTCTGAAAGTATTCAACATTTCTTTAAATGCATGCCAAACTCATAACTCAGATATTCACCTCCGCGGTCAGAACGCAGAAACTTAATCTTCTTGTTATGATGATTTTCCACTTCACTTTGAAATTCCTTAAACTTCTCGAAAGTTTCGGATTTATGTTTCATAAAGTAGACATACCCATATCTACTCAAGTCATCCGTGAAAGTGAGAACATAACGATATCCACCACGCGATGCTACACTCATTGGACCGCACACATCGGTATGTATTATTTCCAATAAGTCTGTAGCTCGCTCCAATATACCAGAGAATGGAGTCTTAGTCATTTTTCCCATTAGACATGCTTCGCATCTTTCAAGTGATTCAAAATCAAGTGATTCAAGAAGTCCATCAGAATGGAGTTTCTTCATACGCTTCACTCCAATGTGACGAAGACGACAGTGCCACATGTATGTAGAATTATCATTCAATTTTATTCGTTTAGCATCTATGTTGTGAATATGTGTATCACTACTATCGAGATTTAATAAGAATAAACCATTCATCTCTGGTGCATAACCATAAAAGATATTACTCATATAAATCGAACAACCTTTATTCTCAGACTTAAAAGAGTAACCGTCTCGCAATAAACAAGATCCAGATATAATGTTCATGCTTAACGCAGGCACCAAATAACAATTATTTAAATTTAAAACTAATCCCGATGGTAGATGCAGAGGGAGCGTGCCGACGGCGATCACATCAACCTTGGAGCCATTTCCAACGCGCATCATCACCTCGTCTCTCGCCAGTCTTCGTTTATTCCGCAGCTCCTGTTTCGAGTTACAAATATGAGCAACCGAACCAGTATCAAATACCCAGGCACTACTACGATTAATAGTAAGATACACATCTATAACATGTATATCGAATATACCTTTCTTCTTGATGTTGCCGTTCTTCAGATCCGCCAGGTATTTGGGGCAGTTACGCTTCCAGTGACCAGTACCCTTGCAGTAGAAGCACTCAGTTTCAGGTTTAGGACCAGCCTTGGGCTTCTTAGCAGGTGCGGCAGCTTTCTTGCCGTCCTTCTTGAAGTTGCCCTTGTTCTTAGGCTTGCCCTGTTTCTTGAAATTGGTGGTCTTATTGACCATCAACACTTGGTGCTCCTTCATGATCTCCACTTCAGCAGTTTTCAGCATGGACGATAGTTCAGGCAACGTCTTGTTCATGCAGTGCATATAGTAGTTCATCACAAAGTTCTTGTAACTTGGTGGCAGTGATTGGAGGACACGGTGAATCCCCAATTCATTAGGAATCGGTATCCCCAACTCTCGGAGTTTGTTTGCGTGCCCAGACATGGTGAGCACGTGCTCGCTAACGGAGCTACCCTCTTCCATCTTGCAGGTAAAGAACTTCTCGGAGGCTTCATAGCTTTCCATGGCCGCGCGAGTCTCAAAAATGAGTTTGAGCTCCTTAATGATCTCAAACAGGTCATGGTGCTCAAAACGCTTTTGAAGCTCCGATTCTAAACCGTACAGGATGGCACACTGAACTGTGGAGTAGTGATGTTTCCGAGTGGCATAAACATTCTTTACGTCATCGGTGGCATCTTCTGCAGGTGGGTCACCTAGCGGTGCTTCGAGCACATAGGTCAACTGACCAGCCCTGAGGACGATCTTCAGTCCACGGAACCAGTCCGTGAAATTGCTTCCATTGTTCTTAAGCTTTTCTTTCTCTAGGAACGCATTGAAATTGATGGAAACGTTCGCCATAATCTACAACAAATTTGCAAGTATTTTAGACTAAGTTTATGATAAATAGTGTTCAAATTTAATTCTTAAATCAACTAGGTGAACTCCCACTCAAAACAACATCCCTCGAGTTGTTTTAGTGATTACACGAACCAAATCCACTACACCAAGTCCGATCATCACGTGAGATGATGTAGCTTCATCGGCGAACAATCTTCATGTTCATCATATCAATCATATGACTCATGCTCTACCTTTCGGTATTCCGTGTTCCGAGACCATGTTTGTACATGCTAGGCTCGTCAAGATTAACCTTATTTTCCGCATGTGCAAATCTAGCTTGCACCCATTGTATGCACACGTAGAGTCTATCACACCCGATCATCACGAGATGCTTCGAAACGACGAGTCTTAGCAACGGTGCCAACTAAGGACAAACACTTTATTACTTGATATTTAGTGAGAGGGATCATCTTATAATGCTAACGTCGCGATCTAAGCAATACAAGATGCATAAAGGATTAACATCACAGGCAATTCATAATTAGTGTGATATGATATGGCCCTTTCTTCTTATGCCTTCGATCTCCATGTCCAAAGCACGGACATGATCTCCATCATCACCAGCATTGCGTCAAGGTCCGTGGCGCCGCTTCATGGTTGTTCATCTTCACTAGCAACTATTACAACTACTTGGAACGAAGCTATTACAAGATGAATCGACACGCATGTCTTAATAGAATTAAAGACAACCATTAGGCTCCTGCCGGTTGCCATATTACAACAAGGATCATTGCATACATCAAATACAATCACAATCACATGTAGGCCATATCACATCACAAAACCCCTGCAAAAACAAGTTAGACGCCTCTAATTTTCTTTGCAAGTTTTACGTGGCTTGGGGCTTTCGACTAAGAACGCATCTTACCTACGAAACTGAACCACAACGTTGATACAAGTGCTATCAAGTGCAAAGTGTAGATTTGATCTATACTATGATGGGAGAGACAGACACACGCAAAGCCACTTGTGCAAAGCAAGTTGCACGTCAATCGTGGAGCAAGTCTCATGTACGATGACATGTAATGTTAGCCCAAGCCGCTTCATCCCACCATACCACAAGATGCAAAGTACACACATAGCAAAAGACGACACGAGCACCAACGCCCACAACCTCATTGTGTTCTACTCGTGCAACAGATCTACGCATAGACAAGGCTCTGATACCACTGATGGGTTCGTAGCATGGAAAACAAAAAATTTCTACCGCAAGAACGAACAAAACCCAGATCTAATCTAGACAAAAGCCAAGATCTAATCTATTAGACATGAGCAACGAGATAGATCGGTACTAACCCTCGTAGAACCGAAAGCGTTACGAGATTAGATCTCGTGGATGATATAGTCGATCACTTGCCGATCTCAAGATCGTGTGGACGATCCTTCCGGCGCCGCGTTCCGGCAGCGCTTCCGCAGACGGTCACACGTGCGGAGTCGAAGCAGACCTTCCTCTCCCCGTTACAGCGAGCAGCGGAGGTAGTAGATCTTCTCCACGGAATCCCAGCAGCACGAGGCGTGGTGGTGGTGGTGGAGATGAGAATTCTGCAGGGATTCGCCTATGCCTGTGCAGAAGAAAGGTGGAGGAGAGAGGCGGATGAGATTGGTTGTTATGAGAGGAGGGCAAGAGGGGGCGCCCCCTCCCTTCTATTTAAAGGAGGGAGGCGTGCCTGGGGAGGGGGAGTCCTAGTAGGACTCCCCTCCTCCTTGGGCCGGCGGGTTGGGGGGAGGAGTCCTCCTCCCCCACGAATCCGTGTATTGCCCCACTCGGACTCCCTTGATCCCTTTCTTGGTTTTCAAGTAAACTCCAAGAAATCCTCTAGAACCTTCCAGAACATTCCGAAACCTTCTAGAATCTCCATACAAACACTCCGGAACATTTCCCAACTTAGAAAATGATCCCCAATATATGAATCTTATTCTTCGGACCATTCCGGATCTCCTCGTGATGTCCCGGATCCATTCCGAGACTCCGAACAACATTCGGTCTCCAATGCAAATTCCATATCTACTTAAAACAACTTTGAACCTTAAGTGTGTCACCCTACGGTTCGTGAATATGCAGACATGATGAAGACACCTCTCCGATCAATAACCATCAGCGGGATCTGGAGATCCATAATGGCTCCCACATACTCAACGATTACTTCATGATCGATAGAACCATTTAACATACGAAACCAATTCCCTTTGTCACGCGATATTCTACTTATCCGAGGTTTGATCGTCAGTATCTTCATACCTAGTTCTTCCTCGTTACTGATAAGTACTCTTTACTCGTTCCATGTTATGTCATCCCTTGTGACCCAGTCACATGCTTGCAAGCTATCTAGATGACATTCCACCGAGAGGGCCCAGAGTATATCTATCCGTCATATGGATGGACAAATCCCAATCTTGGTCTATGTGCTTCAACACATACTTTCAGAATACCCAATGACACCTTTATAACCGCCCAGTTATGAAGCGGCGTTTGATGTCATCAAAGTACCCATCCGGTGATGGTGATTGACATAACCTCATGGTCGAAGGATTAGGTTACTATGTATTTCAAAGCTTACAGCAATACGAACTTAATGACTTGATCTTATGCTACGCTTACTATGGGTGTGTGTCCATCACATCATTCTCCTAATGATATAACCTTGTTATTAATCACATCCAATGTCCATGATCAGGAAACCATGTTCATCAATCAATCAACAAGCTGGTTCAACAAGAGGCTTACTAGGGACTCTTTTACGTTTACAAAACACACAAGTATTAGTGTTTCCTAATAATACAATTATAGCATGGGATGTAAACTTTCATCATAAACACAAAGATATAATAATAACCACTTTTATTATTGCCTCTTGGGCATATCTCCAACATAACAATGATTTGCAAGACGTTTGTTTGTTTCACATAAAGAAAACATAGCATAGTAGTATTCAGCTTGTCCCTCATAGAGTAGCAAATAAAAATGCATAGGACACCTTCAAAGTTCATAAGAGTGACTAGATACAAATAGTTTAAAACAAGCAATATCAAGGTATGCATCAATCCACAAGTCTTGGGACAATGCACATAGAACTAAGAATGGCCACTATGCTCTCAAAGTAGGTGCATAAAGATAGAAGGTGGAGACTCAATATAATGGTGGAAGAAAAGCTTTTTTTATAAAAGGAAGTAGGGATTCAAGTCTCATAAAGAGCTTCCAAAAATTATGGTACTTATAGCTTTCATCTCTCATTGCCCCTATCATAAGCATCTTGAAGTGATTAAGGTTAAAGTGAACAAACTATGGTGTACATGCTTGACGAAGTATAAGTTAGAAATCTCATGTCCCTTGAATACGAGGGCCGCTCCTCATGCTACTCAAGTTTAGTCACTGATAAGTTCTTGTCATCGTAAGTACATGTGTATCATAGAGAACCGCCAACGGGGTACCCCTTGCCCGGTGATACGGAAGAAACCCCATATCAAAATGACAAGGCACGCAGACAACGAGCATCTCAGCAATCTTCTTATTTACCATGGGAATATGGTGCTTTTTTTTCTCTCTTTCCTCTTTTCATAATCCCTTTTTTTCGTTTTCTCTTTTTTCTCAATATAGGACTCTTTTTTTATAAGAAGAATGCTTCATAGACAGCTCATTATGGTTACGCTGCAGGTTTCCACCATGTCAACATGGACTAGACCAGCGGCCTAGGCGTTTCTCTAACACATATACATAACTCCATGGACTTACAAGCTCCCCTTTAATTTCACACCGACGACATCCATAGACAAAAGAGCATGATATCAACTAGGTACAAAGTACAAGTGCAATGTTGAAAGCGTTCCCCATGACAGCATGGTTCTGCTAATTCCCAACAAATAAGTGCAAGCATATACAACATAGAAGACACAATGGTTCAAGTTTATTAATGGCAAGTAAAGTAAAGTATGCCATCAAGTTCGTGAGAGCTTTAATCACTAGTTTTCTCATAACAAGTTTAATTTGGAAGGTAAACAAAAGCATGAATATACTTGGAATAGCATAAGCTAGTAGGTAGGTATGGTGGACTCTTTGAAATAACTTGGTTTAGAGAGTTGGATGCATGAGTGGAACTCATACTTGGTTGTGGAGGCTAGCAAAAGACTGGGAGCAACAAACTAAGAGAGCAATAATGGCCATAATCATGCAAAGCGACAAAACATCATTGATCAAAGCATAAAGTGATACTACAAGTTGAAAACTAAAGGATCATAAAGGCTATGGTGACTTGAGATAGTCATAACATGGTGTGAGCATGTGCCAAGTCAACCCAAATAAAGCATCAAAGGAGAATCCCACTATACTATGCTTTAATATGCTAAAACAACGCATGATTCATCCAAGGCACATTAAGCAATCTCAGTTGTTTATAACAAGTCATGCTACAGCAAAGAATACTAAGCCTAAAGCCAAAACAATATCAAGCATGGCATGACAAAGCATAGGCCATAGTAAAAAACAAGCTCTTTTTACCACATAAGCATGAACTTTCCTACTCTTTTCCAAACCAAACCAAATTATTTGCAAACCAATGTATGAAAGAGGGGTCCAACCAATTTATTTAGCAAACTAAGAAAACGAAGCAAACGAAAAGAAGACGCTCCAAGAACAACACAACTATGCATGAAACAATAAAAATGAAGCGTTTGGAAGAAACCTGGGATTTTTATTGATGAAGAAGGGGATGCCTTGGGCATCCCCAAGCTTTGACGCTTGTACTTCTTGGATATTTCTTGGGGTGACATGCGTGGCATCCCCAAGCTTGAGCTTTAGTCCATCCTTCATCTCATTACTCATTCCTTCCATCCCCAAGCTTGGATATTAAACAAGATTACCAAGTTCTAATCACCCAAGTTTAGGGTTAACAAAAACTTTTATTCCTAAACTCTATATGAGTGCATGTGTGATTTACAATAATGCATGAATGCTTGTCTTTGCCATGTTTGATTGCTACTAATGATAATGATTAGTTTAAAAAGGATTACCACATCATCTAGATCATTTCCAAGCAAAATCAAATGAAAAGAAAGTCAAATATGAAGCATATGATCATATGGTCATTTTGGCCAAAGTTAACCACTAGCCTACTGATGTCTACGCACTTCTATTCTTGTAGACAGTTGTTGGGCCTCCAAGTGCAGAGGTTTGTAGAACAGCAGCAAGTTTTCCCTTAAGTGGATCACCCAAGGTTTATCGAACTCAGGGAGGAAGTGGTCAAAGGTATCCCCTCTCAAGCAACCCTGCAATCAAGATACAAGAAGTCTCTTGTGTCCCCAACACACCCAATACACTTGTCAGGTGTATAGGTGCACTAGTTCGGAGAAGAGATTGTAAAATACAAGTGGTATGGATAATTATAAGTGGTAACGGTGCCAGAAAATAGCTTGTTGGCATGTGGTTGACGTGGGAAAAGACTAAAGTAAAACTGAAATAAAGATAGAAGCAAGCAAACATGTAACAGATCTAATTGCAAATGGTGTATCAATGCTTAGAAACAAGGCCTAGGGATCATACTTTCACTAGTGAACACTCTCATATAAATATCTTCTCTTTATGATACTACTCTTAACTACTCACCGGTTGGACACTCTAATCGATGGTAGGGCTATAACAACACACCTCAAAGTTCATCTTTCCCATCTAGAAAACCCCACACTGTCACCTTGAGCACTAGATGGTTCAAACAAACACCACAATTTCATAGAAACATCCAACTCCAAATATAACTCATAAAAAGTATTTGTAACCTCTAGCCTAAGTGCCACCATGGTGTGCACACTGTTAATTTCACACACATGGGGAGAGAAGAGATCTATTAAAGAACTTGAGTAGCAAGGTAGATCTACTTGATTACAAAGCTCATGATCACAATATGATCACGCATAGAGAGAGATGAACACATAGCTACCGGTAGAACCCTTAGACTCAAGAGAGAACTACTCCCTCCTCATCATGGGAATCAGCAACGGCGATGGAGATGGTGGTGGAGATCGATCGAGATGGCTCCGGGGGCACTTCCCCGTCCCTGCAGGGTGCCGAAACAGAGACTTTATGTCCCCCGAATCTCCCCTTCGGTGGCCGCGGTGTTGTGGAACTTTTCATGGTTGGAGGCTTGATTCTTTAGGGTTTTCGCATCGGGAGGCTTCTTATAGGCGAAGAGGCAAGGTCGGTGGGCGGCCAGGGGGCCCACACCACCCGGTGGCGTGGCCAGGGCTAGCCCATGCCACGACATGGTGTGGTGCCCTGTGGCCCCTCTTCGTCTCGCCTTCTGGCTCCGTGAGTCTTCCGGTAAAATATCAACTTTGGCTTTTGTCCCATCCAATTCCGAGAATATTCATTTTCTGACTTTCTGGAACCAAAAACAGCAGAAAACAGGCAATTGGCACTTTGGCATCTTGTTAATAGGTTAGTCCAAGAAAGTGTGTAGAAGTACTCCAAAGTGTGGACAAAACATAAGAAAGTAGATATAAAACAAGCATGGAACATCAAAAATTATGGATACGTTAGCAACGTATCAACATCCCCAAGCTTAACTCATGCTCGTCCTCGAGTAGGTAAGTGATAAAAAGAAAGAATAATTTTTGAGGTGACATGCACCATCATAAACTTGATCAAAGTATTTGTAAAACATTGATAGTTGGGATCATAGTACTTCAACATAGCATGGAAGATAAAGTTCTAACAATAAGACAAAGCAACTATGTTGCAACATGAAAAGGCACAAACAAAAGATTCATGAATAACAATGCTTTGCAAGACGTTTGTCTGTTTCACATAAAGAAAACATAGCATAATGGCATTCAGCTTGTCCCTCACAGAGCAACAAATATAAATGCATAGGACACCTTCAAAGTTCATAAGAGTGACTAGATACAAATAGTTTAAAACAAGCAATATCAAGTTATGCATTAAACAACTAGTCTTGGGACAATGCACATAGAACTAAGAATGGCCACTATGCTCTCAAAGTAAGTGCATAAAGATAGAAGGTGGAGACTCAACATAAAAGTAAAAGAAAGGCCTTCATAGAAGGAAGTAGGGATTCAAGTCTCATAAAGAGCTTCCAAAAATTATGGTACTTAATAGCTTTCAGCTCTCATTGCCCCTATCATAAGCATCTTGAAGTGATTAAGGTTAAAGTGAACAAACTATGGTGTACATGCTTGACGAAGTATAAGTTGGAAATCTCATGTTCCTTGAATACGAGGTCCGCTCCTCATGCTACTCAAGTTTAGTCACCGGTAAGTTCTTGTCATCGTAAGTACATGTGTATCATAGAGAACCGCCAACAGGGTACCCCTTGCCCGATGATATGGAAGAATCCCCATATCAAAATGACAAGGCAAGTAGACAACGAGCATCTCAGCAATCTTCTTATTTACCATTGGAATATGGTGCTTTTTTCTCTCTTTCCTCTTTTCTCATATTTTTTCTTTTTTCTCCTTTTTCGCAATATCCGACTCTCTTTTTTATAAGAAGAATGCTTCATAGACAGCTCATTGTGGTTACACTGCAGGTTTCCACCATGATAGCATGGATTAGACCAGCGACCCAGGCGTTTCTCTAACACACATACATAACTCCATGGACTTACAAGCTCCCCTTTCATTTCACACCGACGACATCCATAGACAAAAGAGCATGATATCAACTAGGTACAAAGTACAAGTGCAATGTTGAAAGCGTTCCCCATGACAACATGGTTCTGCTAATCCCCAACAAACAAGTGCAAGCATATACAACATAGACGACACAATGGTTCAAGTTTATTAAGGGCAAGAAAAGTAAAGTGTGCCATCAAGTTCGTGAGAGCTTTAATCACTAGTTTTCTCATAACAAGTTTAATTCGGAAGGTAGATAAAAACATGAATATACTTGGAATAGCAAATGCTAATAGGTAGGTATGTTGGACTCTTTGTAATAACTTGGTTTTGGGAGTTGGATGCATGAGTGGAACTCATACTTGGTTATGGAGGCTAGCAAAAGACTGGGAGCGACAAACTAAGAGAGCAATAATGGCCATAATCACGCAGAGCGACAAAACATCATTGATCAAATCATAAAGTGATACTACAAGTTGAAAACTAAAGGATCATAAAGGCTTATGGTGACTTGAGATAGTCATAACATGGTGTGAGCATGCGCCAAGTTAACCCAAATAAAGCATCAAAGGAGAATACCACAATACTATGCTTTAATATGCTAAAACAACGCATGATTCATCCAAGGCACATTAAGCAATCTCAATTGTTTCTAACAAGTCATGCTACATCAAACAATACTAAGCATAAATCCAAAACAATATCGAGAATGGCATGACAAAGCATAGGCCACAGTCAAAAACAAGCTCTCTTTAACACTTAAGCATGAACTTTCCTACTCTTTTCCAAACCAAACCAAACTATTTGAAAACCAATGTATGAAAGAGGGGGTCCAACCAATTTATTCAGCAAACTAAGCAAACAAAGAAAACAAAGAACCAAAACGAAAACGAAAAAGAAGACGCTCCAAGGACAACACAACTGTGCATGAAACAATAAAAATGAAGTGTTTGGAAGAAACCTGGGATTTTTATTGATGAAGAGGAGGATGCCTTGGGCATCCCCAAGCTTTGACGCTTGTAATCCTTGGATATTTCTTGGGGTGACACGCGTGGCATCCCCAAGCTTGAGCTTTAGTCCATTCTTCATCTCATTACTCATTCCTTCCATACACCTGAAATTTTTCCTTCATACAAAAGTTCACACAATCTTTATTAGCAACATTAGTGCACTCAAGATAAATAAGTCTTAAGGTTCAGTTCTAACACCAAATAAACTTCCATTAGAACACTAGATACTGTAGTACTTCTCTACAAAAGCTCAATTCCCCAAAAGAACTCAAAAAGGAACCAACAAGAAGCAAATACAGAAAATGGCAGAAATCTGTCAAAACAGACCAGCAGGTAAAAACCAATTTTTTAGAAGACCTTCTGTTGCTCAAATCGAAAAGTGTTGAACTAACGAAAGTTAGATAACAACCTGGGGCAGAAGCACAAAAATTCACGCCTCAAAAGGACGTACAGAGATTTTACACGAATTTTTACGGTCAAGCACAAAAATCTGTTTCGGGACAGCAACTTTCCCAATCATTACTTCTCTCTCATTAGAGGTTACTCTTGGCACAAAAAGCAAATAAAAAGGATAAGGAGCGATTATTACTGAAGTAATAACTTCCAAGAATCATCTAAAACTTTTGGTTTATCTCCCAATAAGTACTTTTCTTTAACGCCTTTAAGTTAGGCATGATAGTTTGAGAAGATGCTCACATAAGAAATATGATTTGAAGTAAAAGAGAGAATCAAGAAGCAAATTTAAAGCACATTTAAGTCTAACCCACTTCCTATGCATAGGAATATTATACACAAATAAGTTCACAAAGAACAAAATGACAAGCATAGGAATATAAAATGAGAGTAACTTCAAAATTTTCAACATAAAGAGGGGAAACTTAATATTGTTGAGACACATAAAACCATGTTTCCCTCTCTCATAATAACTTTCAGTAGCATAATGAATAAAAGTAACAATATAACTATCACAAGAAACATTCTTATCATGAGCTACATGCATAAAAGAATTAATACTCCCCTCATAAACATAGTCATTCTTATTGATTGTAGTGGGAGCAAATTCAACAAAATAGCTATCATTATTATTTTCATCACCATAATCATCAAATATAGGAGGCATATTGTAATCATAATTAATTTCCTCCTCGATAGTAGGTGGACTGAAAATATCATACTCATCATTGTAATCAGCATATATTGGAGGTGTAGTATCATCATGAGCAATAGAATAATTATCTTCCAAAGTGTGTTCATTTGTAAACATATCATCATTGTAAGGATCATGGATAGCACTAATAGTATAGCAATTATTAGTATCATCATTTTCAGAATTGGTACCAAAGAGATTTTCAATATCAAAAGAAGTGTGCTTTTCCCAATCATGATCACTACTATAGGTAATAGGCATAGGAACATCATCGAGTTCATACTCATCAAGAACTATAATAGGAGCAACATGCTTAGGGGAAAATACCGTTTCCTCTCTCCTTTTACTCCTCCTTTTATTCTTTTTCTTCTTCTCTTTAGGAGGGAGAGGCTTGAAAGGAAGCTTCACCATATACCCTGGTTCATTGTTAGAGACAATAGAAGAAACTTTGGAGGATTCCTCCTTTTCATTAATAAGACCAAAACACATATTAGTCATGTCATATTTTGGTAAGATCTCATCTTTTATAATATTTTGTATGTAAGTATTTGTGTGGCAATTATCAACACAATAAAGATGACAACCATGCATGACACTATTCATATCAAAAGCACCCATATCTACCAAAGAGGTTTTTCTTGATAACTCTTCACACCCCAAAAATAATGTAAGTTCATCATGCTGATTAGGAGTGATCCTGTCATCACAATACAAACTTGCAGTACTCATTGGATTAGAAGGGCTATTATTATGGCCTGAGCATTGGAAATTGAAATGACCCACTTCAAAGCAAAGTTCACAAATAAAAGGATAGAGGGCACAAACTTTTTTACCAAGATCATTTAGAGCCCTATACCACATTCTAGTTTTTTCATTCCTGTGGGTGATACAATATTCTTCTCCAACTTGGTTACTCTCACAAGGTCTATGTATCCCACAAAAATTAAAATGCTTATAAGAAATAGTACTTTCAGAGGTTTGAGCATGTTTATTGCTATCATTAACAACAACTTCATTTTCCATGCAAGTGTCTTTAAAAGGCTCATGATACATGTCCCACTTTTATTTAGGAGCATTAATATGAGAAGCAAAGGTTTTAAAAAAATCAATAAGAATTTGAGGTTCAAGACCATATTTAGCACTAAGCTCTTGAAAATCAGCAGTTTCAGCGAAAGACTTAATGTAATCATACTCATAGTTTATACCTGGTTCTTTACCTTTGTTGTTAACCCAATCTTCGGTATTGATTTGAATTGTTTCAAGAAGATCCCACTTAGCTTTGACATCCTTAGTCATGAAGGATCCCTCTAAACAAGTATCTAGATAGTCCTTGTAATGTCCTGAAAGCCTTGCATAGAAATTATTAATAACAATATTCCTAGGGAGCTCATGAATGGGACATTTGAGCATTAGTGACTTCAATCTCCCCCATGCTTGGGCAATACTTTCTCTATCATGAGGATCAAAATTATAAATATAATTCCTATCTTTATTAATTTCATGAGGAGGATAAAATTTAGAGTAAAAGAGAGATTCAAGTTCCTTCCACTCCAAATGATTAGGATCATCTAGTAGCTCATACCACTCCCTTGCTTTGCCCTTAAGTGATAAAGAGAATAGCTTCCTCTTAACTTGGTTCATTGAAATACCTGCACACTTGAACAACCCGCACAATTCATGTATAAAGAGTAAATGATCACCAGGATGGACAGTTCAATCTCCAAAATAAGAGTTGTTCATAACACGTTCAACAATTTTTATAGGTATTTTAAAAGGGATGCTTTCAGTATGTGGATTTAAAATATCACAAGTATCATTAGAATTACCACATATGGGAGATAAAGTATCATCAGAGTAAATTTTCTTCTTTAAAACTGGGGAACTAAAAAGATCATTTTCATAAAAACTAACTTCCCCAAGCTTAGATGTTTCCATAGCATTAGTAACAAAGGTGTTCAAAAGATTCATACTAATAACATTGCTATTAGCATGAAAAGAAGGTTCCAAGGGTTTTTTAATTTTCTTTTCGAAGAATTCGAGTTCTAACTTAGGAAAAATACTAAAAAGCTCTGTAATTTTTTTGTTGTTTTCCATTAAGCCTAACTAGTGAAAACAAGAAACAAAAACACAAAATTGTAGAATCTAAAGGAAATAACTTCGAGCACTCACACCGGAGGATGTGAGTACCTTTTATCTTACCTCCCCGGCAACGGCACCAGAAAATAGGCGTTTGCCGTGGGAGGTTCTTCTTCTTTAATCCTCCGGTGTGAATACCTTTTACCTTACCTCCCCGGCAACGGCGCTAGAAAATAGGCGTTTACCGTGGGAGGTTCTTCTTCTTTAATCCTCCGGTGTGAATACCTTTTACCTTTCCTCCTCGGCAATGGCGCCAGAAAATAGCTTGATGTCTATGCACTTCTATTCTTGTAGACAGTTGTTGGGCCTCCAAGTGCAGAGGTTTGTAGAACAGCAGCAAGTTTTCCCTTAAGTGGATCACCCAAGGTTTATCGAACTCAGGGAGGAAGTGGTCAAAGGTATCCCCTCTCAAGCAACCCTGCGATCAAGATACAAGAAGTCTCTTGTGTCCCCAACACACCCAATACACTTGTCAGATGTATAGGTGCACTAGTTCGGCGAAGAGATAGTGAAATACAAGTGGTATAGATAATTATAAGTGGTAACGGTGATAGAAAATAGCTTGATGGCGTGGAAAAGACTAAAGGCAAACTGAAATAAAGAAGGAAGCAAGCAAACATGTAACAGATCTAATTGCAAATGGTGTTTCAATGCTTAGAAACAAGGCCTAGGGATCATACTTTCACTAGTGAACACTCTCATACAGATATATTCTTCTATATGATACTACGCTAAACTACTCTCCGGTTGGACACTCTAATCCATGGTAGGGCTATAACAGCACACCTCAAAGTAAGCCTTTCCCATCTAGATAACCCCACACTGTCACCTTGAGTACTAGATGAGTCCAACAAACACCACAATTTCATAAAGACATCCAACTCCAAATATAACTCATAACAAGTATTTGTAATCTCTAGCCTAAGTGCCACCATGGTGTGCACGCTGTCACTTTCACACACATGGGGAGAGCAGAGATCTATTAAAGCACTTGAGTAGCAAGGTAGATCTATAGATTACAAGCTCATGATCTCAACAAGATCATGCATAGAGAGAGAGATGAACACATAGCTACCGGTAGAACCCTTAGCCTCGAGAGAGAACTACTCCCTCCTCATCATGGGAATCAACAATGGTGATGGAGATGGCGGTGGAGATCGATGGAGATGGCTCCGGGGGCACTTCCCCGTCCCGGCAGGGTGCCAGAATAGAGACTTTCTATCCCCTGAATCTCCCCTTCGGTGGCGGCAGTGCTGCGGAACTTTTCGTGGATTTCTGATTGACTATTTAGGGTTTTGGTATCGGGAGACTCTTATAGGCGAAGGAGGCAAGGTCGGTGGCCGGCCAGGGGGCCCACACCATGCCCTGGCGCGGCCTGGGCTAGCCCGCACCAAGGGGGGTGGCCACCCTGTGGCCCCTCTCCGACTCTCCTTCTGGCTTCGTGAGTCTTCCGGGAAAATAGTAACTTTGGCTTTTATCCCGTCCAATTCCGAGAATATTCATTTTCTGACTTCCTGGAACCAAAAACTGCATAAAATAGGCAACTGGCACTGTGGCTCTTGTTAATAGGTTAGTCCAAGAAATCATATGAAAAGTAATCCAAAGTGTGGACAAAACATAAGAAAGTAGATAAAACCAAGCATGGAACATCAAAAATTATAGATACATTTGCAATGTATCACTCTCTTAAAATCTTCTAAGGAAATGTTTATTAAGAACTTATCATAATATCTTTGTATGACTCTAGCTCGGTTTGTCATTGTTAACCCAAAAGGGGAGATTGAAAGGGAAAAATGACCTTATCCAGTATTTTGGTTAATCATGACATCGAAGCTAGAGAGCGGACTAATGTTTCTACTAGTATCCCTATAGGTGATAGTCCGCATTTGATGATGAGAGGCGGTGTGAGACCCTCCATTTGTTTATGAAGTTAAGAGAAGGTGTTTTCATTGCTTTTATCTCTTGTTTCTTTTTGAGTCTAGTAGGAAGCACCACATTATTAAGAGCGGTGATCTTGATGCGCTCTTTGGGGATGTTCTACACCACATACACATCGTAATATCTTCAGCCACACACCCATTCAAGGAGAGACAGAAATTCATTATGGAAAACAAGCTCAAGGAGGTGTCTGCGAAATTGGCAAGGATTTTAGCGCCGCCGGTGTGGCTGCCGGAATTTCCGGTCACCGCCAGAATTTTTGGTCACCGTCAGAAATTCTCAGTGAGCACCGAAACTGCTTACTGTATGGGGTTTCGGTTGCTCGCCGGAATTCTCGGTCATCGCCGGAACTTCTGGCGTGGCGTCCGGTTCGTCGGAGTTATCGCCGGTATTTTCGGCGCATGAATCGGTGCCACCAGACTTATTGCCGGTTCTATCGCAGGACTCTGCAAACGGCTCCTTTTCCACCCCGGACTATATATACCCCTTTCTTCTCCACTAAGAGTTAGGCATTCCATTACATACTCATTCTTTAAGCTCTCTCTCTCCCCATTGTTGAAACACGATTCCTTGAGGATCTCCCATTCTACCCAACCAATCCCAAATCCGTTAGGTAGAAAGTAAGAGGAGGTCCCGATCTATGTTTCCACCAAGCCAAAGACCATTCCCCCTTGAGTTCATCGAGTTAGCTTCTTACTCTTAGGTTTGTGGGAAACCCTAGGCGGCTAGGGTCGTCCGGAGGCATTTGGCTTGTGATTTGCTTCGTGGAAAGTTTGTGAGGGTTTCGAGACTACCTTAAAGTCTACCACGAGTAAGTGAGCTATTCCTTCGTGGGATAGGCTCGGAGAAGAAGGTGAGCCTTCGTGGCGTTGGGGAATCCTTCATGGAACCTCACACCTCTCCAACGTGACGTAGCCCCCTTCCCAAAGGTGGTGAACACGGGAATACATCTTCGTCTCTGCATACTTCGGTTATTCCTTAACCAATCTCTTACTTATTTTGTTTACATTGTGATAGTCTTCATGCTTGAAGTATCTTGTATCATCATCTAGGTTGCCTCACCTAGTTTGCATTTAAGCAAACTTATATTCCGCAAAGCCTAAAACTTGCAAAAGATTACAAATAATTTTGTAGAAACCTATTCACCTCCCCTCTAGGTAAACCATCTTACACTTTTCGATGCTCCCCTGCAGCAAGAGTATGATGTTGAAGAAAATGATCATGATCAGCAAGCAACTGAACCAGATATTCCACCAGCTTCTCCACTCAGATGATCTATCCGAGGCTATGTTCCTTCCACTAGGTACAATTCAGACCAATATATGGTGTTATTGTCTAATGGTTCTGAACCTAAGTGCTTTCAAGATGCAATGAAATATGAGAACAAGGAGTGGAATAAGGCTATGCAAGAAGATATGGATTCCTTGCATAAGAATCATACTTATGAGCTGGTGAAGTTGCCCAAGGGCAAGAAGTTCTAAAGAACAAGTGAGTCTATAGAACCAAGGAAGAAGAGCACACATCACATCCAAGGTACAAGTCCATGCTAGTTGTAAAAGGATTTATCAAGAGAAAAGGTATTTACTTTGGTGAAATATTTTCTCTGGAGGCGAAGATGACATCAATCTGAATGACCCTTTGCATGGCAGAAAGTCTCAACTTGGAGGTTGAGCAAATGGATGTGAAGACAGCTTTCATTCATGGAGAGTTGGAGGAAGAAATCTACATGGAGCAGCCTGAGGGGTTTCCTGTTAAAGGCAAAGAAGACTATGTTTATGAGTTGAAGAAAAGTCTCTATGGCTTGAAACAAGCACCGAGACAATGGTACATGAAGTTTGAATTTGTCATGGGGGAGCAAGGATACAAGAGGTGTAGCTCAGACCATTTTGTATTTATTTAGAGGTCCTCAGGTGATGATTTTATCATGTTGTTTCTCTATGTTGATGATATCTTGATTGTTGGCAAGAATGTCACTAGGATTGCTGGAATAAAGAAAGAGTTGAACAAAAGTTTTACCATGGAAGACTTGGGTCCAGAAAAGTGTATTGTCGGCATGAGAATTGAGAGAGATAGAAAATCCAACAAGTTGTACTTTTCTCAAGAGAAATATATTGAGAAGGTACTTCCAAAGTTCAAGATGGACAAGGCAAAGGAAGTGAGTTGTCCACTTGCATCTTATTTCAAGTTGAGTAAAAATCAATGTCCCTCCAATGAAGAGATGTCAAAGAAAATGCAGAAAGTTCATATGCTTCAGCGGTTGGGAGTTTGATGTATGCTATGGTGTGCACACGGCCTGACATTGCTCAAGCGGTTAGTACTGTGAGCAGATTTATGTCCAATCCAGGAAAACCACATTGGGAAGCCGTGAAGTGGATTTTGAGGTATCTCCGGGGCAACACTAATATGAAGCTTTGCTTTGGTGGTAGTGAGCCAAGCTGATTGCATATTCAGATTTAGACTTGGCTGGAGATGTCGATGGAAGGAAGTCTACTTTAGATTATTTGATTACCCATTCAGGGGGAGCAGTGGCATGGTGATACGTTGCAAACGTATCTATAATTTTTGATGTTTCATGCTTGGTTTATATCTACTTTCTTATGTTTTGTCCACACTTTGGAGTAATTTTTATACACTTTCTTGGACTAACCTATTAACAAGATGCCACAGTGCCAGCTGCATGTTTTCTGCTGTTTTTGGTTCCAGGAAAGTTAGAAAATGGATATTCTCGGAATTGGACGGGACAAAAGCCAAAGTCAATATTTCACCGAGGGGGACACAGAGCCAGAATACGAGACGGAGAGGGGCCAGCAGCCGCCCACACCACCTGGCCGCGCGGTCAGGCCTGGCCCGCGCCAGGGGGTGGTGTGGCCGCCTAAGGCACCCCCTCAGCCTCCCCTTTCGCCTATAATATGCCTCCGATACAGAAACCCTAAGTACCCGATCAAAAATTCCACGAAAGAGTCTGTAGCCGCCGTTATCTCCATCCCTAGATCGGGAGGGATCTGAAGCTCTTCCTGGCACCCTACTGGAGGGGAGAATTCACCCTGGAGGCCTTCTTCATCACCATGCAAGCCTCCGGTGTGATGCGTGAGTAGTTCATCCCTAGACTACGGGTCCATGTAGTAGCTAGATGTTGGCTCTTCTCCTTTGTGCTACCATGTCTAGATCGTGTGAGCTTCGTTCATGATCAAGACCATCTATTTGTAATCATACATGTTGTGTTTGCGGGGATCCGATGGATATTGAGATGCTATTTCAGATTGATTATTGATTCTATCATGTCTTTGTTATTTGTGATCTTGCATGCTCTCCGTTGTTAGTAGATATCTTGGCCGAGTAGATGCTAGCAACTCCAAGAGGGAGTATTTATGCTCGATAGTGGGTTCATGCCTCTAGTAATCTGGGGAAGTGACAAAAATCTCTAAGGTACTAGATGTGTTGTTGCTACTAGGGAGAAAACAGCAATCCTTTGTTCATAGAATAATCGCATTGTTTACTTTACACGCAATGCATAATGCAATTATCTATTGCTTGCAACTTAATACTGGAGGGGGTTCGGATTGATAACCTGAAGGTGGATTATTAGTCATAGATGAAGTTGGATTACGGTCTATGTATAATGTTGTAATGCCCAATCAAATCTCATAGGAGTCAAGATGATTAGTATATGCATGTATGCTTCTCGATGTTTGTCAATTGCCCCGCTGTAATTTGTTCACCCAACATGTCATCTATCTTAAGGAGAACCACCACTAGTGAACTATGGACCCCGGTCCTTTCTTTTACCATCCATCTACAACTGTTTATTGTTTTCTGTTTAATTTCTGCAAGCTTTTACTTTCTTCCAAACAATATGTTTAATCCTTTGTTTTCAGCAAAGCCGGTGAGATTGACAACCTCACTGTAAGTTGGGGGCAAAGTTCTGTGGTTGTGTTGTGCAGGATTCCAAGTTGGAAACAACACCTTGGAGGTGTTTCCTTTCTCCTACTGGTTCAATAACCTTGGTTTCATAACTACGGGAAAACTTGTTGATGTGCTCATCATACCTTCCTCTTGGGGTTCCCCAACGAGCTCGATATATTTTGGGCCAACAATCAGCTCTTTTCTAGCGCCGTTGCCGGGGAGTCAAGGACATCTTCACAAGGGGGGTCCCTCATAACCAATCTCTTTACTTTGTTATTTTTGTTTTGCTTAGTTTATTTTTGCTTTGTTTGCTTGTTTCTTTATCAAAAGCACAAAAAAATTAGTTGTACTAGTTTGCTTTATTTATTAAAAACACACAAAATGACTACTCTTGAAAACACTAAGTTGTGTGACTTCACTAACACCAACAACAATGATTTCATGTGCACACCTATTGCTCCACCTGTTCCTGAAGCTACTTTCTTTGAAATTAAACCTGCTTTACTCAATCTTGTTCCGAGAGAACAATTTTCTGGTATTGGAAAGATGTTGCTGCTCATCTAAATAACTTTGTTGAACTTTGTGAGATGGAAAAGCATAGGGATATAGATGGGGATATTATTAAGCTTAAATTGTTTCCTTTCTCTTTGAGGAAAAGCTAAAGAATGGTTGCAATCCCTAACTAGAAATTGTATTGATTCTTGGACTAAATGCAAAGATGCTTCCACTAGAAAATACTATCCTCCTGCTAAAATTATATCTATGAGAAGTGAAATAATAAAATTTAAACAATAAGATAATGAACATGTTGCTCAAGCTTGGAAAAGAATGAAGTCTTTGGTAAAGAATTGTCCCACTCGTGGACTGACTGCTTGGATGATTATCCAAACCTTTTATGTAGGATTGAACTATTCTTCAAGAAATCTACTGGATTCTGCTGCTGGAGGTACCTTTATGACCATTACTTTGGGTGCTGCAACAAAGCTTCTGGATAATATGATGGTTAACTATTTTGAATGGCACACTAAGAGAGCTCCACATGGTAAGAAGGTAAATTCTATTGAAGAAACCTCCTCCTTGAGTAATAAAATTGATGTTATTATGTCTATGCTTGTTAATGGGCTCATATTGATCCAAATCATGTTCCCTTAGCCTCTTTGGTTGCTCAAGAAGAGCAAGTTGATGTGAAATTTATAAGAAATAATAATTTTAGCAACAATGCCTACAGGAATAATTTTGGTAATAGTAACTATAGGCCATATCCTCCCAATAATGGTAATGCTTATGAAAATTCCTACAACAATAATAGGAGTGCTCCCTCTGAACTTGAAGTTATGCTTAAAGATTTTATCAATAAACAAACTGCTTTCAATAAAACTATTGAGGAAAAACTCTCTAATGCTGAAAGAAATATAGCATCATTGGATGAAGCACAATCTTCTTTTAATAAAATGGCTGCTAAACCTGAAACTATTGAAAATCTCTTTGCTGCTACTAATGCCATACAAGTTAGAATTGATGAGAATGTTAGACTACTAGCTGACTTGCATGCTAAGTGGGAAAGAGAAGATGAAATTGCTAGAAATATTAGTGTTTCTACTATCAGTACCACTAGTGTTGAAGCTAGTAATAGCTCTACTACTTTAGATGATAATTATGATTTTGAGCTTGATGGTTGCAATATCTCTAAAGTAATTAAGTTCCTAGAAAAGCTTGCTAAAAGTCCTAATGCTAGTGCTATGAATATGGCCTTTACAAAACACATTACTGATGCTCTCATAAAAATTAAAGAAGAAAAGATAAAACATAAAGCTTCTATTCCTATGAAACTAGAAGATGGTTGGGAACCCATCATTAATATGAAAGTGAATGATTTTGATTTCAAAGCTTTATGTGATCTTGATAGTAGTGTTTCTATTATGCCTAGAAGGATTTATGATATGCTTGATTTGCCACCATTGGAAGATTGTTATTTAAATGTCCCACTTGATGATAATGCTAAAAAGAAACTCATGGGGGGTATTAATGATGTCCTTATTATGGTTAACAATGCGTATGTCCCCGTTGATTTCTATGTTTTGGATGTTGAATGCAATGCTTCTTGTCCTATTATTTTGGGAAGACCTTTTCTTAGAACTGTTGGTGCCATTATTGATATGAAAGAAGGCACCATTAAATATCAACTCCCACTCAAGAAAGGTATAGAACACTTCCCTAAGAAGAGAGAGAAAATTCCTTTTGCCTCTCCTATGAAAACAAAATTTTATCTTAATGCTTCTTCATTTGAGAACACTTGATTCTTTTTCTTGCTTCTTATGCCTAACTTAAAGGCGTTAAAGAAAAGTACTTATTGGGAGATAACCCAAAAGTTTTAGATGAGTCTTGGAAGTTATTACCTCGGTAATAACTGCTCCTTATCCTTTTTATTTGCTTTTTGTGCCAAGAGTAACCTCTAATGAGAGAGAAGTAATGCTTGGGAAAGTTGTTGTCTCGAAACAGATTTTTGTGTTTTGCTGTAAAAATTCGTGTAAAATCTATGTATGTCATTTTGAGGCGTGAATTTTTGTGCTTCTGACCTAGGTTGTTATCTAACTTTCGTTAGTTCAACACTTTTCGATTTGAGCAATAGAAGGTCTTATAAAAAATTGATTTTTACCTACTGGTCTGTTTTGACAGATTTCTGCCATTATTTGCATTTGCTTCTTGTTGGTTCCTTTTTGGGTTCTCTTTGGAGAATTGAGCTTTTCAAGGGAAGTGCTGCAGTATCTTGTGTTTTAATGGAAGTTTTATTGGTGTTTAAACTGAACCCAAAGACTTATTATCTTGAGTGTACTAATGTTGCTAATAAAGATTGTATGAAGTTTTGTATGAAGGAAAAATTCCAGGTGTATGGAGAGAATGATGTAATGAGATGAAGAATGGACTAAAGCTTAAGCTTGGGGATGCCACGCGTGTCACCCCAAGAAATATCCAAGAAGTACAAGCGTCAAAGCTTGGGCATGCCCAAGGCATCCATTTCTTCATCAATAAAAATCTCAGGTTTCTTCCAAACACTTCGTTTTTATTGTTTCATGCATAGTTGTGTTGTTCTTGGAGCATCTTTGCTTTTGTTTTTGGTTTTTGTTTGCTTAGTTTTCTTAGTTTGCTTGAATAAATTGTTTGGACCCCCTTCTTTCATACATTAGTTTTCAAATAGTTTGGTTTGGATTGGAAAAGAGTAGGAAAGTTCATGCTTAAGTGGTAAAGAGAGCTTGTTTTCGACTGTGACCTATGCTTTGTCATGTCATGCTTGATATTGTTTTGCTTTATGCTTAGTGGTCTTTGTTGTAGCATGATATGTTATAAACAATTGAGATTGCTTAATGTGCCTTGAAAGAATCATGCTTTGTTTTAGCATATTAAAGCATAGTATTGTGGTATTCTCCTTTGATGATTTATTTGGGTTGACTTAGCGCATGCTCACACCATGTTAAGACTATCCCAAGTCACCATAGCCTTTATGATCCTTTAGTTTTTGACTTGTAATATCACTTTATGCTTTAATTAATGGTGTTTTGTCGCTTTGCATGATTATGGCCATTATTGCTCTCTTAGTTGGTCGCTCCCAGTCTTTTGCTAGCCTCCATAACCAAGTATGAGTTCCACTCATGCATCCAACTCCAAATAAAACCAAGTTATTCCAAAGAGTCCACCATACCTACCTATTAGCATTTGCTACTCCAAGTATATTCATGTTTTTATCTACCTTTCGAATTAAACTTGTTATGAGAAAACTAGTGATTAAAACTCTCACGAACTTGATGGCACACTTTACTTTTCTTGCACCTAATAAACTTGAACCATTGTGTCGTCTATGTTGTATATGCTTACACTTATATGTTATGGATTAGTAGAACCATGCTGTCATGGGGAACGCTTTCAACATTGCACTTGTACTTTGTACCTAGTAGATATCATGCTCTTTTGTCTATGGATGTCATCGATGTGAAATGAAAGGGGAGCTTGTAAGTCCATGGAGTTATGTATGCGTGTTAGAGAAACGCCTGGGCCACCGGTCTAATCCATGCCTAATCATGGTGGAAACCTGCAGCATAACCATAATGAGCTGTCTATGAAGCATTCTTCTTATAAAAAAAGAGATAGAGATTGAGAAAAAGAGAAAAAGAAAAAAAGAGATATGAGAAAATAGGAAAGAGAGAAAAAAGCACCATTTTCCCATGGTAAATAAGAAGATTGATGAGATGCTCGTTGTCTGCTTGCCTTGTCATTTTGATCTGGGGATTCTTCTGTATCATCGGGCAAGGGGTACCCCGTTGGAGGTTCTCTATGATACACATGTACTTACTATGACAAGAACTTACCGGTAACTAAACTTGAGTAGCATGAGGAGCAGCCCTCGTATTCAAGGACATGAGATTTCCAACTTATACTTTGTCAAGCATATACTCCATAGTTTGTTCACTTTAACCTTAATCACTTCAAGATGCTTATGATAGGGGCAATGAGAGCTGAAAGCTAATAGGTACCATAATTTTTGGAAGCTCTTTATGAAACTTGAATCCATGCTTCCTTCTATGAAGGCTTTTCTTCCACTTTTATATTGAGTCTCCACCTTCTATCTTTATGCACCTATTAATGTGCATTGTCCCAAGACTTGTTGATTGATGCATAACTTTGATATTGCTTGTTCTTAAACTATTTGTTTCTAGTCACCCTTATAAACTTTGAAGGTGTCCTATGCATTTATGTTTGCTACTCTATGAGGGACAAGCTGAATGCCACTATGCTATGTTTTCTTTATGTGAAACAAACAAACGTCTTGCAAAGCATTATTATTCATGAATCTTTTGGTTGTGCCTTTTCATGTTACAACATAGTTGCTATGTCTTATTCTTAGAACTATATCTTTCATGCTATGTTGAAGTACTATGATCTCAGCTATCAATGTTTTACAAATAATTTGGTCAAGTTTATGATGGTGCATGTCACCTCAAAAATTATTCTTTCTTTTTATCACTTACCTACTCGAGGACGAGCAAGAGTTAAGCTTGGGGATGTTGATACATTGAAACGTATCTATAATTTTTTATGTTCCATGCTTGGTTTATATCTACTTTCTTATGTTTTGGAGTACTTTTTATACACTTTCTTGGACTAACCTATTAACAAGATGCCACAGTGTTAGCTGCCTGTTTTCTGCTATTTTTGGTTCCAGGAAAGTTAGAAAATGAATATTCTCGGAATTGGACGGGACAAAAGCCAAAGTCAATATTTCACCGAGGGGGACACAGAGCCAGAATACGAGACGGAGAGGGGCCAGCAGCCGCCCACACCACCTGGCCGCGCGGTCAGGCCTGGCCCGCGCCAGGGGGTGGTGTGGCCGCCTAAGGCACCCCCTCAGCCTCCCCTTTCGCCTATAATATGCCTCCGATACAGAAACCCTAAGTACCCGATCAAAAATTCCACGAAAGAGTCTGTAGCCGCCGTCATCTCCATCCCTAGATCGGGAGGGATCTGAAGCTCTTCCCGGCACCCTGTCGGAGGGGAGAATTCACCCTGGAGGCCTTGTTCATCACCATGCAAGCCTCCGGTGTGATGCGTGAGTAGTTCATCCTTGGACTACGGGTCCATGTAGTAGCTAGATGGTTGGTTCTTCTCCTTTGTGCCACCATGTCTAGATCTTGTGAGCTCCGTTCATGATCAAGATCATCTATTTGTAGTCATACATGTTGTGTTTGCGGGGATCCGATGGATATTGAGATGCTATTTCAGATTGATTATTGATTCTATCATGTCTTTGTTATTTGTGATCTTGCATGCTCTCCGTTGTTAGTAGATATCTTGGCCGAGTAGATGCTAGCAACTCCAAGAGGGAGTATTTATGCTCGATAGTGGGTTCATGCCTCTAGTAATCTGGGGAAGTGACAGAAACCTCTAAGGTACTAGATGTGATGTTGCTACTAGGGAGAAAACAACAATCCTTTGTTCATATAACAATCGTATTGTTTACTTTACATGCAATGCGTAATGCAATTATCTATTGCTTGCAACTTAATACTGCAGGGGGTTCGGATTGATACCCTGAAGGTGGATTATTAGTCATAGATGCAGTTGGATTACGGTCTATGTATAATGTTGTAATGCCCAATCAAATCTCATAGGAGTCAAGATGATTAGTATATGCATGTATGCTTTCTCGATGTTTGTTAATTGCCCCGCTGTAATTTGTTCACCCAACATGTCATCTATCTTAAGGAGAACCACCACTAGTGAATGGACCCCGGTCCTTTCTTTTACCATCAATCTACAACTGTTTACTGTTTTCTGTTTACTTTCTACAAGCTTTTACTTTCTTCCACACAATACGTTTAATCCTTTGTTTTCAGCAAAACCGGTGAGATTGACAACCTCACTGTAAGTTGGGGGCAAAGTTATGTGGTTGTGTTGTGCAGGATTCCAAGTTGGAAACAACACCTTGGAGGTGTTTCCTTGCTCCTATTGGTTCGATAACCTTGGTTTCATAACTGAGGGAAAACTTGTTGTTGTGCTCATCATACCTTCCTCTTGGGATTCCCCAACGAGCTCGATATATTTTGGGCAAACAAGCACATGGAAAAGCAGGTTGCAAAAGTGTGTGGTGCTGAACACAACTGAGGCCGAGTTCATCACAGTAACTGAGGCGAGCAAGGAGCTATTGTGGCTGAAATGATTGGCTTGTGAGCTTGTTTTTGAGCAAGACAAGTATGCGATGTTTGGTGACAACCAAAGTGCCATTCACCTGAGTAAGAATGCAAGTTTTCATTCGAGGTAGAAGCATATTCATGTTCACTATTATTGGATTCGAGATGTGCTGAATTTCAAGAAAATGTAAATTGATAAGGTGCACACAGATGACAATGGAGCTGATATATTGACCAAGGTGGTGACAATAGGAAAGCTCTAGGTATGTGGTCGGCTCGTTGACATAACTGTCGGTTGGCAGTGAGACCCTCCATGATGTCAGGAGGGGAGTTTGTTGGGCCATGTCCCTCCACATGGAGGTGTGTTGGTAGCCCAACATCAGCCCGTGAAGCCCAACATGTTTCAACCGTTGATCGATGTTCGTATCCAACGCCTGAGGTGCTCCTTGGGAGAGGAGTAGAAAAGAAAACCCTAGCCACCCTTGGTGGCTGTGGGTGAGTGACTCAAATAGTGAGTGTGAGAGCTGAGTAGGCAAACCATCGTGGCTTCTGTGTCCGAGGGAGAGAAAACACACAAGAACACCACAACCTAGTGAGAAGAGAGGAAGAAGAATGAGAGGTGATTTCTATCCAGATTTCTAAGATCTGACTGATATGTCTTCAAGCTGGTGTTTGGAGGCTCAAACGTGCTTGGATTGGCTCCAAACTTGGTGAGATTGTTCCTTAATTTGATTACTTCGATCTGGTTGGCTGGTTTGAGATTTTGGTGAGTATACCATCAGATTTGGAAATGGTTTTGTTAGTTCGGACTGCTGCAGTTTCAGCACAGAGAAGTTTTGGTAGACGAACAAATTGGGCAGGCAAACGGTGTCCGATTGAGCTGAAATTTGGCTTGTATGTTGAGAACTCGTATGCCTACTTCTCTACCAAGTTTGGTGCTGATTGCATCAGTGGTTTAAGAGCATTTTGTTAATTACCGAAGGGGACAGAAGCTGAGATACTCTACTTTGCTGCAATCTTTCTTTCAAGTGGTTGTTGTTCTTGCTGCCGGTTGACAACATGTTGGGTGTGTTGTACATCTCTAGATGTTCTAGAGAAAACTCTGTATCTAGGTTTCTCATAGTGAAGCTCGTGTGGACCGTTTGGTCCATTGTCGTGGTTTTTTCCTCCCCACCTTGACGAGGTTTTTCCACATAAATCCTTGTGTCCCCTGTGCATGTTCTTATTGTTTTATTTCCGCTGCATATCCATTGATTGAAGCTATCCTCGGAGTTTACCGCAAGCAGGTGGGGTTGTGTATCTTCCCCCAACAAGATCCAGTCTGCAATGCAATTGGTTGCTAGAAATTAGCCTAGATCTGAAGCATCTTCTAGTTGTTCGGCTTTCGGAGATGGTCATCATATTTTAATTTTTCTGTCGGTAGCTAGATATGTGTGGTATGTAATCGAAGAATGTTTCCAGGTGGATCCAGTCCCCGTATCTAGGGAGGAGTATATTGTGTTGTTCTTTAGGCACAGTGGGGGTTATTTGTTGTTGTAGCTTGGTCTTTGAGGCTCATTAGGAATGATAGAATTTTCCAACATAAATTGATCGAACACTCTGACGCGAAGAGCACAGCCACATATAGATGCAAAGTGCGTGCAGGATGGTACAAAAAGAACCGAACTGCAGCAAAAATTATCTTGCAATTGGCGACTCATCGAAGATCGACGGAGGAGGCAGAGGTGGCGCTGGGTCGGTCCATGCATGACCTATGCGGAGGACGCGTGGTTTCGGTACTCGGCAGTGATGTCCGACTACTACATGTACTACCACATCATCCCTGTGCTCCTCCTCTTCTACACGCTGGCATCGATCCCCGTCGCGCTTCTCGAGCTCGGCGTGCCGTCCATCTCATTGCGATACAAGCTACCACTAGTGGAAAATGGGCATTTTGTCCCGGTTTGTAAGGGGCTTTAGTCCCGGTTTGTAAGGGGCTTTAGTCCCGATTGCCCAACTGGGACGGGGCAATCGGGACTAAAGCCCCAACCATTTAGTCCCGATTGGGCTGTGAACCGGGACAAAAGGGCGGCTCACGTGGCCTCTGGCTGTCGCAAGGGTGGGGAGCATTTGTCCCGGTTCGTAATACGAACTGGGATCTATAGGCCTCTGCCACGGCAGCATTTTGGGCATGTTTTGTGCCACGGCAGAGATTTTTTTTTGTATATTTTCATTTATTTTGTTCCCCCTTTATCTATTTCCTTTTTGTGTTTTGGGCAGCATTTATTTTGTGACACTTACCCCAGTACTATATTGTGAGGAATTCGCGTCCTCATAGTAGATGGTGCGAGGTTGATGTTACCGAAAGTGGATTCGCATGGAGGCACATCCCTCAAATCCGCACCATGCCTCCATGTGAATCCACTTTCGGTAACATCAACCTCGCACCATCTACTATGAGGACAAGCATTTCTCACAACATTGTGCTGGGGTAAGTGTCATCTATCTTAAGGGAACCATTATATTACAAAACATCTCTCGATTATATTACACAACAAGTATCGAATATATTACATTCATGCATATATACAATATAAAGTCTTTTGTGATCCCTATTAAATTATCATCATCTTCTGTTAGTATTATCCTTTTGGATCTAGGACCTCTGCATCTAAGAATCCCGCAATTTCCTCTTGGATTGCTTGTATGCGATCCTTTGGTAGAAGATGGTCCCACAACCGTTCGATCTAATTTAAAAGAAGGAGTCAACATATATGAATGAAGAGTGCGGATTTGCTGCCAAGGGGGATAGTTGCCCCCCGTAGCAATACCGCACGATGTGTGTTGTGATCTGTACATTCGTCTAACTGTCTTTTGGTGTTTAGCAGTGACATCATAACAATCGGCGATTAGAGGGTGCATTGACTGCCGTACTATGTCATTGGACTATATGCATCCACGCTACTGACGGGTATCTGTGTTTTTTTCTTGGATGGACGTGTACAAAGCTATTTCTCCATGCAAGCATCTGATACACTCCTGGTAGGCATGCTGTTTTACTCTTTGGTCAGACTTGCAGTACGGTTGTCACTTTATCTGCCTCTCTAGACAGTGTAGACGTATACTGCGTTGTGTAATTCGCCTTGTACTCTTCTCTCTATACGGACAAACGGTTTGGCTGCCCATACTAGACAAGCTCCCGTTTCTTTAAAAAATAGACTAGGCTTTTTAAACGAATACAATGAACCAAGCGGGTGGAGCTCTCCGAGGGCAGAGAGCGAGAAGAAAAACAGCAAACAAGGAAGTATATTGTCAAGCTTGGAAGGACTAGTATTTTTATCCAGCAAGAAAATACAACTAAGCGAAGGATGTCTGAATTATGTAGATGTCCTTGGACAATTGTTTGTCGTGATATATTTAGTAGTACCTAGTAGCAGCTATGTATCGCCTACAGACACCGTAAATCATCTGCATCGGTACTGCTGCTTGCTGGACACGATGCGGCAGACTAGCATCATACACAGCTTACAACACATGCATGCGGCGCAAACGTATGCGATGAGCGATCAAGTCATTGCACCAGCGACGAGAAAACAGTGAACCGTTAAGACAAACCATGGAGTAGTAAGGATGCGCCTTCGTCCCAAAGTAAATGACTTAGCGTTGTCTACAAATTAGTGTATCTATATATAAAACGTGTCTAAAAATACTCCCTCCATCCTAAAATAAGTGACTTAGATTTGTCTAGATTATCTATATACTACTAAAATATGTTTAGATACATGTGAATCTAGAGTGGTCACTTATTTGGAACAAAGGAAGTATATGAATTTAGTCAAATCAACGCCACTTATTTTGGAACGCATATAAAGGATACTTTGTATTTGCAGAGATCCGTTTGTCCGTACGTGTTCCCGACTCAATATGCTAGCCATGAGACCTGCTGTCCTGGTAGCTTAATCACGTATATCGCATTAATCACCTATCATTGGTAGGAGGGGCTCTTCAGCTGGTTTGGCGGGGACTTGGACATGACATCCACCGCCACCGGGGTAGACATTGGTGTCGCTGTATATTTGCATTTGCTAGGGAGCATCAATTCGGAGTCCGGATTAAATCCGTGCTAAATCTCGCGTGCGCTCAGGGATGAGCTGCTGTACATACCATCGCGCTTGGGCATGAGCTGCTGGCCTGCTGTACATACCATGGCAACGCTATGTTAGCAAGTAAAAAGGTGCAGGGGAGGGGTCCGGAGTCCCATGGACGGGGCGTTTCTGACTTGCTAAATGCATGCAGAGTATGAGACGTTGGCGGTTTACCCTGTGTCAAGTATCGTGACAGCGACGGACCGCAGCACATGGTATGTTCGCCTGCTAACATGATAACTTTATTAAAGATAGATTAATCAACTATCTCTCTTAAGCTGGTTTGACACGTATCTCAAAGACATACGGCATCTACGCGGGGACAGCTATCCCCTTGGCAGAAGACTATTAACCATGAATGAAACTGAACACAATTAATGATAATAAAACAAAATTCTGAATATTGTTTACATACTTGAAGTTGTTCTAAATTTCTGGCATTCTCACAGGCTGTCTGATGAATGAACTCGCAAACATAGTATCCACATAAGTTATTTCTGTCTGCCTGCCTCATACACTTTACAAGAACAAAGTTCAATCAAAATAATAATAATTAATCATGATAATGGTATCGAAACTAAAATCAAAGAGATGCGCGGATCTAGCTAGTAAGACTTACATTTAGTGGTTTAAATATAAGGTTCTCTTTCGAGGCACCCTTAGCCTTGTTGGTGAATCGTTTCCAAGCGCTACCCGGCAAAGAAAATGAATGAAATAAGTTATTAATTACTTGATATCAGTAAATGAACGAAAGTTGCTGATATAGTGTCATAATGACTGAAATTACCGCTGGAGCATATCCTGCATGGGGGCCCACTCCTCAAGGGGTTTACGTTTAGAGTCCATGACTTGTACTACTCTATTGTCAGGTTGAATGATTAGCAAAATATAATGGAATCTACGCATGCATAACTCATCAATTATACATTTAACATCGAGTAAGCGAAATAGAGTGTGTACAAGACAATAACACTCACTTGAAGTTATAAGGTAATAATATTTCCCTTTTGGTTTCTTGAAATCTTAATGCCATTACAATTTTATCCTCTGTGTCCTTGGGACTAAATTTCACAGTAAGTTCATGAACCCAATATGGGTCAATGAACCCAATGTCATAGATTTGTTCTCTTCTACATTCGAGAATCTTCAGTCTGCATAATATAGTGAGTATGATTATACATGCGATATAAACGAGGTGAGCTAACTAGAGACTTAATTATTACAAAAATAATACTTCAGACAATAGGCACTAACGATCGATTTGTCGAGGCCGTCTTGATTGAAAAACTGATGTAGTTCAGGAAATTCAATCAATATTTGGGCATCTCCATACCTGTAATGCTCGTTTCGAACTCCGGTCACTATCTAGTTTGCACCTTCCTTTGTGGCTTTAATTTACCAATTATGCAATCTTCGCATTTTTGTTGGTAGGTCCTCGGGTCTGACGAGAGATTTCCCGTACTGGTATTTGTATGCTTCCTCAGCCACGGGGAACTCTAACTGGTCTAAGTATTGAGAAATAGTCATACCTTGAGCAACGGCCGCTTCTCCATACAGTGCAACAATTTCTGGATCATACTGCTCGTCCGCACCTTTGCTCAACTCCACCCTAGTATTGGAAATCACTTTGAGCAGGGGGCATTCCTTGTTTTTCTGTAAACCGAGCTGGGGAACTGAATTCCCGTTTGCACTAGTGCTCTTCGACGGCACCATTGACTGATGTGACTTGACAATAGAGCGGTCATAGTATGATGACAGCCTTGGCTCGGGTTGATGAAGGGTCTTCAACATTTTTTACACTTTGGCTTTTTCTTCTATAGTGTTGGGGAACTATGGCTCTTTCGGCTACTTGAGGCTATCAAACCACTATTGTGTTTGGGCCTTTGCGATCACCGTATTGTCCTCTTCAGTATAGTCATAAGCTTTCTTGGGAGCAACCTTTGGTACTTTTGGGAGGGGCTCCAGTAGATGCTTCGGTGATCGGTTACTCTTTCGCTTTTGGCCCTGACCCTTTTGTACTTTTGGGAGGGGCTGAGACGGCTGACGCGGTGGCGAAGACGACCGTCTTGGAGAAGGCTGATGCGGCGATGAAGACGGCCGTGCTGGAGACGGCTGACACGGTGGCGAAGACGGCCGTGCTGGAGACGGCTGATGTGGCGGAGACGGCGCCTGTCACGGTGACGGCAAAGATGGCTGATGCGCTGGAGATGGGTGAGGCTACGACGAAGATGGAGTTGTGCTCTGAGGAGTGGATGGCCTTGGCGTTCGATTTTAAAGAACAATGTGTTCCTTTCGCCATAGAATGGTCATGTTTTTTGCTTCTCCCAGCTTAGTCACATCCCCTTTACCTGCAGGGTAGTCAAGCTTGAGCTGCGCGAATCCGTCCATAACTTCATCCACCCCGGCAATAGCGTAGCCCAGTGGAACCGGACAACACTGGTAAGTTGGTACCGGTCCAACTAATGGTAAGGCATAGACGACCGCCACCTTCATGGTTATGTTGACAACTTTCACATGTAGCTCACAATGTGTCATCTCCATGATATCATCCACTAGGTAGCGAAGAGGAGCCATCGTCGGTGCATCATCAGCATCATCATCGGGGAGCTCTGTGGAAGCCACGCTGCTTTTTGATTAGTGGATGGGCCAGTAGCATCAAAGGCAGCTTCGTCTACCATGTGCTACTGAGATGGGACGGTAGCTTGCTGGCTAAGTATGTCAAGTTGATTCTGCTGCCGCTTTAATTGTTCTTCTATGTCACGCATCCGGTCTTTCTCCTTCGACGGCTTCTATTGGGATATTTCTTACGGATGTCGGGAAACCCAAGGTTCCATGGTTTGGAGCCTTATGTGCCTCGTGTTCCTTGGTCCCAAGGGTGAGTGCGAGCTCGTCATTCTCTCTATCGGGAATGAACTCCCCATCTTCAACAGCCTTTACTGCATTTCTAGTTTCTTCGATGGGCATGGGAGTTTCTTTATGTCTTATGTTATATATGCACTTCCCTTCTGATTCCAACGTGCCCCCATGCCCGTAAAACCAATTACTTACCCGTTCTATCCAATTGTATGGCTCTGGGGTGATCCCTTTAGCAAATAGGTCGGACTCGAGTTTCTCCCACTTAGGCTTGCTAGCCTTGTAGCCACCTTGCCCCATAGTATGGTGATACTGCTTTTTAGTATCATTTTGCTTATTCGTTTCAAACCTTTTCTTAGTTGGCACCGATGTCTTATATGCCACAAAATCATCTCAGTGGTCTTTTAGCTTCTCAAACACTCAGTGAATTTCGGAGTCTTCTCTTTCACGACATAGTCAAGGTGCAATCTTTCTTCCAGTTGTTGAATTGTTGGGCCATCTTCTGAAGAGCCACTCCTTGACTTTTTTCTCCATGTGTTTCTGTAGTTCCTCCTGAGTTGTAATCTCCTCATCTGGATCATACTCATCTGGATCCACCTCTAACGTCGGTAGGGTGAAATTAACCATGAGCTTTTTCCAAAGAGTATCTTTGGCTAAGTCACTGACATATAGAGACTCCAGATCTTTTGACGACCTATTCCATTCTCTGACGGTGATCGGGATGTAGTCCCTAACAATAACTCCATATTACCTTATAAATTTATTTGTAGCATCAATGGGAGCCTTTAATTGGCCGTCTAGAGCGACTTCTTCGATCCTGTACCTTTCATGGTCTCCCAACTTTCTGGTTGGGCCTCGTTTATTCTTTGCAGACGATTTGCTCGATTCAGAGGGATAAAAGAAGAAAGAGCGTTAATATATATGTATATAGACAACAGAGGCTTAATTAATTAATATATATATGGACCTCACCGGCTTCTCCCTCGTGGGCTTCTCCCTCGTTGGCTTCTCCCTCATCGGAGCCGTCTGTTCGGTCGAAACCCGGATCTCCCTCACCGGAGTTGTTCAGATACAGAAAGGTGACATCGTTATTGATTTGTCCTCCCTCGTTGATCATATCCCCAAGCGCCATTTCCTTTTCTTCGTCTCTGGGTTCCATAGTTTTTGCAAAAGGGGAAAAGCGGATGAGTCGAAGTAGCCAAGCGAGCAGGTTAGGTAGGCATGGCTTGACGGGCTAGGGTGTCGTGGTTTGACGACGAGATAACCTTAAATGTAACCCTAATACATGTTTGATAATTTAAAACATGGTCCGAGGGATATAAACCTTAATTCGAAGAAACCCTAATATATGGTGCGCATTGCCGCACCCGTCCATCATCCCTATATGGCGTGCGTCGCCGCGCCTGACCCGAAGACAGTACTCCCCTGAACAAATGTGAAGGGATTGGCATTTCACATAATAATCCAAATGTACACATACACACTACATAATAAAAATATATACATGCACAATAATAATTCTTTATGACAATTTGTACATATAGTAACCCTAGCCGCCCTAAACCTAATCCAAATGTATACCTACATCCGACAGGTGCTCAATAAACATCTGGCGCCCCCAGCCCAACCCCCTCCCATAGGGAGTCAATCGGGGGCCCGACTACACAACTTTTGGCCCCTAATTACCCTAGCTAACCCTAAATCTCTAACTAATTACCCTAATTCTCTAACTAATTACCCTAGATAACCCTAATTCTCTAACTAATTACCCTAGGTAAAATATAAGTCTCATTTTTCTGACATTTTGATATAGTATTCATATTTTCTGACTTATAGATAATTAGTTATTGATTTTACGAGATTTTTCCTTAATAGGTTATTTACTAATAAACAATAAATATTTTATCTAGGTAGGAAAATAAATTATAATAATAGGTTTATATTATAGATTTTATTTTTCTGAACATTTTGATATATAATATATATTTTTCTGAATTATAAAACAGAAGATATTGAATTTACAAGTTTTAATCTTTTTTTCTGAAATTCTAAAAGAAAATATCTAAATGGTTTATTGCGTCGCTGCTGATGTCAGCACTCAACTAGATCCTCATTACACTGCACTCAACTTTAGCCAGGGTCACTGACCTGTGGGACCAATGCCACGTTGGCCAGGACTGGTCAATACACGGACTCGGTCCGGATGTTGACCATGACATCATAATGACGTCCCGCCTCCGGCGGTGGCTACCAGTGGCGACAGAGACTACTCCAGCAAGTGGGGTTGGGGGCATTCGAACAAGGGAAGCAAGGCGAACCATCTCATAGTGGCGCCGCCCCTTTTTGGTTACTGAATCTACGGCGGCGAGCAGGTCCAGCGGCGGTGCACGACGGCGCATGGTGAACTACGGCTACAGGGCGCACGCAAGCGAACGGAGACCACATGGATACTACAAAGCTCACCCTCGACACGTGTATACCATTGGCAAGGATGGAGGAGGTCGGCAGCAATGGTGATGGCGACGGTGGAGCTCGTCGGTGACGGGGAAGATGTGGTTGATTCTGATCGCGCGACTCCGATTCCTTCAGCAAGGAGGATCAGCACAACAAGGCGAGGCCGCGGGGCGGCGGTTGGGCATCCTGACAGCGTCGGAGTAGCTCCTCGTGGCGGCGGCGGTGATCTGCAGTGGCTTGTGAGTGAGAGAGATTGGGGAAGGAGAGGAAGGGACACACGGTTAAGTACACAGGAGGGCCTTTAGTCCCGTTTGGTGACACCAATCGGGATGCAAAGACCATACGTCTCGGTTGGTGGCACCAACCGGGACGAAAGACCATAGCATATGTCCCGGTTGGTGCCACCAACCGGGATGTATGATGGCCACCAAAGCGGCGCGCAGAGGACCTTTAGTCCCGGTTGGTGGCACCAACCAGGACTAAAAGTCCTTTTTTCAAAAGTTCTTCAAACTTTTCATATGTTCTCGTCTTATTTCTTATTTCTTATTTCTTATTTAGGTGTTATTATTTCAAAAGTTCTTATTTCTTTTCAAACTAAAAGCTATATTTGAAATGATTTGGATTTGAAAAAACTTTCTGTCTTATAAAATAATTATTCAAACTATTAAATTTGAAATGGTTTAAATTTGAAATTTCTAAAATGGTTTAAATTTGAGTTTGAAAACACTTCCAATATGAAAAGTGTTTGAATCTGAATAACTAATGCAAAACCATTTTCTATTTCCTAGAATAATTGTTCAAACTATTTGCTATTTTGCCATTTTCAAATAAAAATGCATTACAGAATGAAAACAGTGGATGTGTCGGCAATCTTGGGTACACAGACGAACCATTCGTCCTAGCCAATGGATTAGTCATAATCATGTCTAGCCCTATAGTACACAGCTTTAGGGTCATCTTTTGAATCATCTTTGTCATCGTCGCTATGGCATATTCCGGGTATCCTCAGCCCTTCCCCGGCTTGTGTAGGGGGGAAACGAGGACCGTGAACCATGACATATTCCGGGGGCACCTGCCACTCCGGCCTCGGATTCACAACACGGTGGGGAGGGGGCTCCCGGATGATGATGTCGCTATGCCCGCGGCCTTCACCACAGCCACCCTTATTGTGGCTTTGCGGCGGGTGCAAGTGCAGGTACCGCAGGCGAGGATGATCTCTCTCAGCGATGTAGCACATCACACCGACGATAGTCTGGTTCGCCCACCACAAGCAATGACCGGTTTCATTGTGGTTCACCAGGGGTGGGCCGTCACCCTCGTACCTGGCGAGCTCCCTTTCCTGCCGGTTAGCGAAGAAGGCATTCCAGTTGTCGTAGTTGTCGGGATCCCAATGGGGATCCATCCGTTGCTCCGGCGTGAGCTCTAGGTATAAGTGGTTTGTGATGTCCGCCTGGCAGGCGGAACCTTGAGGCACAGGAGGGATAGGAGCTCCTCCAACGCTCAGCATCCAGTCAGTGGGCACCCGGTAGCCCGACGGGCATGGGAAGCTAGAGGCGCACAGCTCCTCGGTCTCTTCGAGTGTGAGAATGGCCCAGTATGTGGTGTCCATTGTTGAGAGAGGAAGGTGTGGATGCGTGGATAGCCATGGCACGGTCGGCCTAGATATAGAGGGAAAGGGCGAGAAAACATTGCAGGAAGCGATGGGAAATGGTGGGAAATATCTTTAGTCCCAGTTAGTGGCTCCAACTGGGACTAAAAGGCCCGATTAGAGGAAAAGGGAGGGAAAGCATAGCGGCAAGTGGTGGGAAATGACGGGAAATATCTTTAGTCCTGATTAGTGTCTCTAACTGGGACTAAAAGACCCGGTTAGAGGAAAAGGGCGGGAAAGCATAGCAGGAAGCGGTGGGAAATGGCGGGAAATATCTTTAGTCCCGATTAGTGGCTCCAACCGGGACTATCGACAAGAGTGTCGACATTATGTCGTGAGTGTCGACACTATGTTGTGCTGATTAATCTATAAATAGGCATCATTGTGAAGTTATCAACCACAAACATGATGGTGTGCGAGAGCAAGGACACCACTATGGCCGGTTTGAGAGAGATGCCGGCGGAGCCCAGTCCTCCGGCATCTCCAACAAACTGTCCATAGAGGCACTCCCTAATGTGTGAAATTAGTTAGCTACCTGGCATATTGATCTAGCTAGAGAAGTTATAAACTCCAAGATGGTGTGCGAGAGCAGGGACAATACTACGGCCAGCTTCAGGGAGATACCTAAGGATCTAGTCCTCAGGCATCTCCCTTAAGCTAGCAATAGGGGATGGATCTTTGAAGAAACATCACATTATGAGTCTAAAAATGATTTCTTCAAAAAAAACACGAGCATTAGATCATGTACATGTAGGTCAAACCAGACCCACTTTTTGCCGATTCGGTGACATTTGTCTTTTTCTCCAGGGGTGTACGGAAAGGTTTTAAAATACCTGGTTGGGACATTGTTCATGTAAGGTGGTCTAGTATTTTTTGAAAAATGGGGTGGTACAATTTTTTATTTAACGTTTGGTGTTGCTTCACAAAACGACCCGATTTTGACACTCCGAAAATAGAAAATGGCTTTTTTTTATACGATGAAAAATAAAACTTCCTCCTGCAATGTTGTTAGCCATCCCAAGATGCGCATGCATGCACAATATAGGCACAGTATCACAAACTATGCCTCGATTATGCACATAACATTGGTCATTTGGACCAAAAGCCATGAAACCTCGAACATGATAGGTCATTTTGTGAAGGTTTTTTCGAGACATAATCAATATACCAAGTTTGGTATTTTTTCTTACAACTATGTCATATAATATGACACCACGCAAAGTATTTACATTGCTCAGACCTTTTTAAATTTCTTATACCCGTTTATGGTCGCTTATGGTCGCTTCGGCCGTAACCATGGAGCATCTTTTTGCTTAACGGGATGCTTGGGTCAGTTTTCACTGTGAAGGGCGGAATTTCATCAAACTTATTATAATCTTCTGACATGTCTGTCTTGTCCTCGACTCCCATGATATTTCTTTTCCCTGAAAGAACTATGTGACGCTTTGGCTCATCGTGTGATGTATTCGTTTGCTTATTTTTTTTCTTTTTTGGTATGGAGGACATGTTCTTCACATAGAAAATATGTGCCACATCATTGGTTAGGACGAATGGTTCGTCTCTGTAACCAACATTGTTGAGATCTACTGTTGTCATTTCGTACAATTGGTCTACCTTTACCCCTTCTCCATTCAGGTTGATCCATTTGCACCGAAACAAAGAGACCTTAAAAGAAACTCCATAGTCAGTTCCCATATCTCCTCTATGTAACCATAATATGTGTCATTTTTTCCATTCTCATCGGTTGCATCAAAGCAGACACCACTGTTCTGGTTGGTGCTCTTTTTATCTTAGGCGATCATGTAAAATGTGTTCCCATTTATCTTGTACCCTTGGTAATTCAATATAGTAGAAGATGGTGACCCAGCCAACAAGTAGAGCTGAACTCCAACAGTGGTGTCATTCATTAGATGTGTTCGCAACCAACTGCCAAAAGTCTTCATGTGTTCATCTCTAATCTAGGAGTCAGGCTTTCCCGGGTTGTTGGAGCGTACAATATTCTTGTGTTCCCCGATATACGGAGCTACCAAGGTGGAATTCTATAGAACCGTGTAGTGTTCTTGAGTGAAATATTGTTCATCCCTACATATCATTGCTTTCTTTCCCAGCGTGCCTTTTCCACTCAGTCTCCCCTCATGCCGCGATTCAGGAACACCAATCGGCTTAAGGTCAGGAAAAAAGTCAACACAGAACTCAATGACCTCCTTTGTTCCATAGCCCTTGGAGATGCTTCCTTCTATCCTAGCATGGTTATGAACATATTTCTTTAACACTACCATGAACCTTTCAAAGGGGAACATATTGTGTAGAAATACAGGACCGAGAATGGAAATCTCTTCGACTAGGTGAACCAGGAGATGCGTCATAATATTGAAGAAGGATGGAGGGAACACCAACTCAAAACTAACAAGACATTGGACCACATCCTTTTGTAACCTTGTCATAATATCTTGATTGATCACCTTCTGAGATATTGCATTGAGAAATGCACATAGCTTCACAATGGGTACTCGAACATTTTCCGGTAGAAGCCCCCTCAATGCAATCGGAAGCAACTGCGTCATAATCATGTGACAGTCATGAGACTTCAGGTTTTGGAATTTTTCCTCTGCCATATTTATTATCCCCTTTATGTTAGACGAGAATCTAGATGGCACCTTGATACTGTAAAGGACTTCAAAAAAGATTTCCATCTCTGCTTTCGTAAGAGCGCAGCTGGCAGGACTTAAGTGACGCCCTTTATCTGTCTTGTTTTATGGATGCATATTTTGTGGGTCTTTCATACGTTGTTGGTCCTCCCATGCTTCTGGTGTATCTTTTGTCTTCCCATACACGCCCAGGAAGCCTAGCAGGTTCACGCAAAGATTCTTTGTCACATGCATCATGTCAATTGAAGAGCGGACACGTAGGACTTTCCAATATGGTAGCTCCCAAAATATAAATTTCTTCTTCCACATGGGCACGTGTCCGGTAGCGACGTCGTTCGGAACAGGTTGACCGCCAGGACCTTTTTCAAAGATTACTTCTATGTCCTTGACCATACCAAATACATCATCACCAGTAGGGAGGTCAGGCTTCTTCTGGTAATCTGCCTCACCTTTGAAATGCTTGCCTTTCTTTCTTACTTGATGATTGGTCGGAAGAAACCAACGATTCCCCAGGTACACAACCTTCTTACACTTATGCAAATATGTAGCTTCAGTATCATCTAAACAGTGTGTACATGCCTTGTATCCCTTGTTTATCTGTCCTAAAAGGTTACTAAGAGCAGGCCAATCGAAAAGCAGTGCTCGTAGGTCAAATGGCTCCTGTTTGTGCTCACCCCACACACGTACACCTGGTTTTCCCCACAACTGTAAGGGTTTTTCAACTAATGGCCTTAGGTACACATCAATGTCGTTGCCAGGTTACTTCGGGCCTTGGATAAGCACTGGCATCATAATGAACTTACGCTTCATGCATAGCTAAGGAGGAAGATTGTAGATACATAGAGTCACAGGCTAGGTGTTGTGACTGTAGCTCTGCTCCCCAAAAGTATTCATGCCATCTGTACTTAGACCAAACCATAAGTTCCCCGTGTCACCTACAAAGTCAGGGAACTCTTTCTCGATTTTTCTCCACTTCGACCCATCAGTGGGGTGTCTCAACTTCCCGTCTTTCTTACGGTCTTCATTGTGCCATCACAACAACCTAGCATGCTCTTTGTTTCTAAACAGACGTTTCTACCTTGGTATTATAGGAGCATACCACATAACCTTAGCAGGAACCCTCTTCCTAGGAGGGCTCGTTGTCGCCATCAACATCACCAGGATCATCTCGTCTGATCGTATACCGCAGTGCAGTGCATACCAGACATTTATCTAAATTCTCGCACTCCTCACCGCGGTAGAGGATGTAGTCATTAATGCATGCATGTATCTTCTGCACATCTAATCCTAGAGGGCATAGAATTTTCTTTGCTTCGTAAGTACTCTCGGGCAATTCGTTATCCTTTGGAAGCTTCGGCTTCATTATTTTCAGTAACTTCTCAATCCCTTATCAGATAAATCAGTCTCTGCCTTCCATTTCAGCAATTCCAGTGTGGTACTCAGCTTTGTGCTGCCATCTTCGAAATTTGGGTACAACAATTTTTTGTGATCCTCTAACATGCCCTCCAACTTCAACTTCTCATTCTCTGTTTCACAGTCTCGCTTTGCATCAGAAATGACTCGACCAAGATCATCAACAAGCTCATCTAATGCTCGTTCTTCACCTCCTTCTTCTTCATTCTCTTCCATTGCAGTATCATCGTATTTAGGGAACATATGACAATAGTTGTCATCATCCTTTTCTTCTTCATTGTCTTCCATCATAACCCCTCTTTCTCCGTGCTTGGTCCAACAATTATAGTTGGGCATGAAACCTCTCTGAACCAGGTGGCCACGAATGATTTTTGAGGAGGATTACTCCTTGATGTTCCGACATTGAACACATGGACAACACATAAATCCATTCTCTTTGTTTGCCTTAGCCACATCGATAAATTTATCCACGCCTTGATTGTACATGGATTCACGTCGGTCACTGTACATCCATCCCCGCTGGTTCATCTGCATCATTACAGAACATCATGAATAGTGAGATGACCACTTTACGTCGACACATGCATTATTATATCAATGATAGATGAAGGATAAGGTTGCTAACCTCGATCAAGAAGGAAAGAAAGAGGAGAAAGTCTTAAGTGTGGCTCGGGCACCTCATATCATTTTTTTGTGTGAAATCAACCGATATCATTCTCTTAGACATTTCGTCGAACACCTAATGTACATAGGAAAAAAACTAGCACACACACCTCACTCCTTCCACCAAGATAAAAAACAGAGGGAGGGCTGGCTGGGGCGGTGCATTTATAGGCGGATTATTCGTCCCGGTTGGTATTATGAACCGGGACTAAAGGAGACGACTTTTAGTCCCGGTTCGTAATACCAACCGGGACGAATAGTACCTGACGAACCGGGACGTATGTCCCTCGGCCCGGTGCGATGCTCGGGCCGCTCGAACCGGGACAAATGCGAGCATTAGTCCTGGTTCGTGGTGGAACCGGGACTAATGCTCTGGGCCGCTCCGAACGAAAGCTAGTTTTTCTACTAGTGATATAAAAATACATTTTCCAACATAACAACAACATTGTATGTTGCGGTTTACTGAGTAGCAAATGCAAAAAATAAAGAGTACACAACACATGTTGGGGTCATTGTAACGAAAACATCAACTATTAGGGTTTTGTAACAGAAACACCGGTTTTGGGTACCACAATAACAAAATACCACAAACTCCTCAAAACAGGCTTCCGCCCCGCTTTATAAATAAAGTAAAATCCAAAAACACAGGATATCTCTAGTACTGATGCCGATGCGCCAAAGAGTAAAGGAAAATTAGTCTGCTAGGGCAATAGCACAAAGACGCCCAACGCCTAAAACAAAAAAAGGGAGGAGGAGCTTGTCTCCTAGACCGGCCCCTCAGGGATGAGACAAACAAGTGCAGTGAAGCGATGCGCCGATGCCCGCTTGTTTAGATAGCGGGTACCACTGCTAAAGGTAAGCCAGAAAAGCAAAAAAAAAAAAAATAGAGTCAGAAGCACGTCTCGGAAAGATCTCTATCACCATATTTTTACAAATGTTCCACAACGTCCATATAAGGCATGCAAACACTAACCAGAAGATGTGGCACCTTCTACCAGTATAGTTCGCCTCTGCTCTAGAAATTCACCGAGATCTTGGGTCTGCCAGGCAGACTCAAGGACTTCTCGGATAAAACTCCAAAGAAACTCAGTGGACGGGAACGTGAACGGGATATGGGCGCATGTCTCTGGCGTTCCATTTAATGGGCACAACCCGTCCCCAGGACCGTTACGTTTCAATACCTCTACTCGTGAAACAAGACGATCCCGTAGCAACTGCCACACAGGAATATCCTCAAACTAGGGGGTAGGGGTGCCTTGTTCCATGCGAGATCATTCGACCACAAACTAAGAAATTATTATAAGACTAATAATAGAAATTATAACAAGTGGACCCACCTTTTTTGCTCAAGTATGACCAAACGCGGACTGTTCTGACCGAACCGAACTCGTAGAAACAGTACTACACGGCCGGTGCACAGGAAGTCGGAAGACATGCATTTTCCTAGTTAACCCGCGTGTCCCCCCTGCACTGAATAGGTTACATAACCCCACACTAACTGCTGTGTTGCAGTTGCAGCCTTGCAGGTAGTACAGCAATAGTTTTCAAGGTTGTATCCAATCCATGGCTGCATGATCTGATGTCTATTATTTACGGGGAAGACGGGACATGTTGATGACCTGACCAACACGCTTGCCCATCCAGACAGCAAAGCAGCCTGCTGTTTTCTGCATGGAGTGCCGTTGTGTCAACACTTTCTCAACCATGCTTCTCTTTAGGTAAAATTCTGACGGACCCAATGTTAACTGTTACATGGGATATGTACTGTAGCTTTTTAAAGGGAGAGTATTTGTTGAGGATGTATATGTATCTTTGTGAGAGATGGGCAAAATGGTATGTGGTCGAATTAGGGCTGGTGTGGTATGGCCGCGTGCGGGCCACCACATGGACATGGCGGTGGCCTTTAGAAGGATCCATCTCCATCCACGCCAAAAGTTGGCTTGACTCACACATGTGGGCCAAAGAAAAACATTCATTGTTCCCACTTCCCACACCCTCCCTCCCTGAGGGCCCGCTGGGCCACGCCACATAAATCCAACGCCCAACAAAACAAACGCAGCATTCACTTTCTTTCTTTGTTTCTCTCTCTAGATCTGATCCTCTTGTCTCCCTCAGGACCTCCTTTCTCTCTCTCTCTCTACTTTCTCTTTTTTTATTGTTCTAGAGGAAAACAGCAACTGTGTGCTTTCTCTCACCCCCTACTATCTATCTTGCTGACGTATGCCGTACATCTTCACCCTTCCTTCACAAAACTATGAGAGAGAGAGAGTGAGAGTAGTGGTCGGAGGAGATGGATGCATGGTAGGAGTATATCTGATGTTTCTTCAGATGTTGTAGTAGTGCAGGAGAAACATGGCGCTCAGATGGGAAGGGACGGCCATGCATGCATGCATGCTTGTCTAGTCGAGGCACGCGCCGGCAATTCCAAGGCTCGGAAATTGTCTGGAAACTTGGAATGTGGTGGCGCTGGAGCTATGCATGCAATGCAGTGATGCAGAACCAGGGGTGCTGGCAGTGTTAAACCAAGCTGCTCGGTGGACATGTTCAGTTTGTAGCCTTGGGCAACGCAAGACCCCAAGAAAACAAATAAGAATAAAGATGCCATGACTCTCCCAAGCCCCTATACGAATGTACGTGAACTACAGATTTTTTCGGGGGTGCTTCACTTGGATTTGGTAGAAATTTGAAGGTAGATGGGAGTTCAGGAAACAGACAAAGAAAGGTTTCCGTGATGCAGTCTAACCCTTATCTCAATGAATCCTGCAGAACTAGATGCAGCGGGAACAAAGTAATCTACACTAAAAACCATTTAAGGCTATTACAAAAATTCTTCGCAGTTTAACATGAGCAGATAAATTTTGACACCAAAAGAAGCAATATCGAGATAATGAGATGAGCATGTGCAAAAAGTAACGACGATAACTATGCAATTGAGAAACTGCAGTGATGTTAAGGCTTTGCTATCAACTAAAGATCATGAGATCTTGGTAAATTTGCAGGCTATACATATGCCAATTTCCTTGCAATTGCAGTTTAACTGAATTCGAATCTTGGGGTGCTTCACTTGGATTTGACAGAAATTGCAGTTTAACGTTTCTTGGCCAAAATCAGGTCATGTTTCATCACAATTCACAACAGACCATGTTCCTGAAAGGATTCAGTAGGATATACCAGCACCATGGTATGGGAAACAACTAGTTCTCTCTTCTCTGATACTAAAGCCCAGAATTTCATTTCAAACTAGTAGTAGGAACCCATTTTCCACTGTTGTTTGTTTTCTTTGAGCCAGTACAGACAAAAGACAGAAGCTAAGTAACAGGTCACAAATAAATAGAGCCTTTTGATGCAAAATTGACAACATTTGCTCCTGACAGAAAAGGCTCTCTGAATGTTTCTTGCGCCTCCTGAGATGCATCCTCCCTGAAAATAGCCAGTCAAGATCTTGTTTCATGGCTGTCCCAGACACGAATCAGCAGACACTCACACAGGGAGACAAACAGCAGCAGCCATTCATGCCTCTTAACGTCACGCCAAAGCATATCACATGAGGTCATGTGGCTGGTTCAAGGCAGACAGTATTTGCAGGAACAGGCAATGTTACGATGTATGACAGAGAATGGGAATTCCACATCTTTTGGACAGTTACCAACTAGCCATCTGTTGTGATGTTCACTTCCAGAGCAATAAGCCGATTATACAGCAGTGTTGGTAAAGCAAAGGACGATTCATGCGGCCGCAACACAACAAAATTATGACCAGTTCAGTAAACGCAAGGCATAGATGGCCTTTTTTCGAAGCAGATCTTAAGAAGGCTTGAGAAAAAAAACAAGGGGAATACAATCTGATTCAAGGGAGAACACGGGAAAATAATGTAGTTTGTAGGCTCAACTCTGATTTACAAGGCCGGAGCACACAGGAAAAATTCCGATCTGAGGGGTCGATGGTTGCAGCGAGCACTTCCCGGCGATGATTTCGCAACAATGCTGGTGAGAGGTTCCGTTGAATGGGAATCAGTTGAATGTATCTGTTAGTACAAGAAACCTAAGGATCCTGCACAGAATGAAGAAACATCGGTCAGACGAGATTGATAACCACAAAAAATATCACATTGCATGATTTTTGTTTCAAATCCCTTAGAAATTCAAAACTAATTCCATACAAAATCACCCATAGCCAAATAAACTGCTCTGAGAAAACAAATTGCCTTTCTTTAGGATTTAGTTCAAATTCGAACAAGTGTATTTTAAGGCGACTGCCATGAAAATTCCATGCCCAAGCCACTTGCCCACTCAAGTTCACGTTTCTTGCCAATATTGTTCTATGGGCAAGCAAACCAAACAGACTCTACGTCCGAAAGTTTCCCCAAAAAAACACACCTCTCATCAAACAGCACATGGACTCATGGAAAGAAGACTAAAACCCAACAAAGAAAATTTGACAATTGCAGTCACAGGGTAAGTTCCCTATCTGGATGCCCATTCACCCTTCATGCAAAAAATAATTAGAAAAGAGATAACCCCCTCTTCAAGCACTACAAGCTTAGGAAGAAGATGCACATATGGGAAGCGCAAAGAAGAAACAAATAGCCCTTCCTCGCCACATAGAAAAGGTTAAATGTTATGGTCCAGGCACTGTGACAGATGATTAACTCAAGTCAACATCCTGTTGCAGCATGGACATATTCTTAGTGCACATAAATATGCGACATGTAAAAACAGCTGAAATAGAAAAGAAAATGAACAGGACAAACAAAAAAGCTGTAAACTTTCACGACAGCTAGTTGTATAAAAGAAGGATCTGGATGCAAAAAAAAGCACTAGGCTATACTTTAGTTAGTTATACTTCTATCATTCTAACCTTCAATAATCAGTCTTCTTCTGGATCTTCCGGACGCTGTAAAAAGATAAGGTCAAATCAGCACAGTGGCTTTTCTGGAAACAATTGACAAATGGAAGTACATAGTTCTTATCGTTCCAATCACAGTTACAACCATGAAGGTCAGTATAAATCAATGTAACATATCTATGCACTAAATGAGGACCTGAATATTCTGATACTTCTGAAACACTGTTTGGTACACTCCATTGAATAACACAAAAGAAAATTCAGCAGTAAAAAGTAATCACTAGAGAGCAAAAGTCAGAAGATAGGGAACCTTAGGGGAGACTGATTTGTTCAGTTGGTAATACTTCCAAAAAAAGAGTCAATTGCTAAATGGAACAGATCAGTTGATGTTGTGAACCTTGATTCAGAGCAGGAACAACCATGCAGAATACAGCCAGACAGAATGTCTGCAGGGAATTGGGTTGAAACATAGGTTGAGATGAGAGAACAGCCGGAGAGAATAGATTGATACATAGCATTGAACTTTGCTAACGTATTAGACTCCTATAACCTAGATTTACTAACACAATGCTACTGCCCAGAAGACTCCTCCCCCCATGTCAGATTCCCTGCTAGTAGTCTACAACAGTTGACCTGAAACAACATTGCGCCATCTGTTTTTATGTGTTGGTATCCATGCAGTAAGGTGTGAAGTGATCTTCGGTCAACCCTAACCCTACTAGCATGGATATGAATCCTAATAATGGCCTTACGTAGAGTCCAAGTAGGGATAAAGGCATCCCCGATAGTACAAGTAACAAAAGACTAATGGAAGAAAGTTGGAGGCTGGACACAAGTGATGCAGCGAGGACAGGAGAGAGTGCCATCCAGACAGGTTTGGTAACCATGCAGTATGCAGTAAAGTGAGAGTTGAAAATATGCACTTCACCCTTCAATGCAGCTCTACAACGGAAAGGTGCTGTTTCTATGTACATATATGAGTAATACGACGATTATTCAACATCATTATAACCATGTTTTACTGGCTTTGATAGCAAAGGCTGAAGCAGAAGCTAGCAAGTAACAATATCAGTCATGGTTTTTAAGGCGGTAAGGCGCCCTAAGGCGTTTTAGCCCCACTCCGATGCCTAATTGGCATCTAAAAGCCTAAGGCAGACGCCTAAGCGCGCAAAATTCCAAAGCGCTAGGGGGAGTGGGTGCTCAATCACCTTAGAGACGCCTTAAAGCCATGATCACAGTACCTCTTAGGCTACAGTTAGCTATAAAAATACATTTGGGGTGCCCAAGAAAAGCAAGGTATTCCAGAACCCAGATACTCTGAAGAAGAAAAAATAGCAAGTTGTTCAGAGATTAAGAATGTCATACCGGTAGGAAGTCCCAATCTTCCTCTCTCATATAAAATTTTTCAGTAGTTTCTTCATCAAGCAGTAACTGAACCAAAACAAATAATATATAAGCAATTACTCAGTAGATATCACTGAAAAATCATCTATTAGCAGACTCACAGTATGCATCCCAGTGTACTCATCATAATCATGTACAACTGCTGGGATATACCTGAATGGTATAGTGTTGAGAAAAGGGGGGTTAAAATGGATCACAAAGTGAATACAACAAATAAAAGGACACCTAACTTCCTCGACCGGATTTGAAATTGTTAAGGCGTACATTTTGTCCCGTCGATCCCACAAACGAATGATCTCCCCAATACAATTATCTGAGGTTGTCTTTCTTTTCTTCATATCACACTTATCTTGTGAGCTTCCTGAGTTGCCATTGTGAAGGACAACTGGGTTAAACGGCTTAGATGCGCCAACCCTTTTTCTGCAGTTTGAAGATCCACAATGACAATCTTGATCTGCTCCAAACTGGACAAACCTGTAAGATAAGGACATGAGATTACAGACAGAAACAGTTTCGTATACACAATATGGTAAATAAAGGTGGGTGAGATATAAAGTAACCAGGAAATTGGACGAACATACTTATAGTCATAGGTCAGCTCCTCGCCTTTCTTTATGTCACGAAGAGAAAAAATTCCAACTCTGGTCTCTCCATCTACAGTCCTGAAGCACCATTATGCCAGTAGCATATGTCAGGGTCATCAACTGAGATATAGAATAAGCAGTACAATGTAAGACTAACCATTTCTGCATTTCTGTGTTTGGTTCGCAACTATGATTGATAAACCTGGACTTATTTCCCTTGTTTGTTGCATCAATGACCATATTGCTACTGACCTCACAAAGATAAAAGTTAGTGTACCGCTGTCTCTTCATTTTCCATAGTCTTTCCTCACAAGTTCTGTCATCAATAACTACAATATTGATGCAAGAAATATGGATATAAGTTTGGTCGCCCAGCGTACGAGTGAGGAATCATCATAATGTATATAACTACAATACTTGTCTGCATTTCATTTGCTTGCTCAAAAGAGATTGGGACAAAGCTATACCTTCTCCTACATATTCTATAACAAATTCTCCTTTCTTTATTTCGTCCGCAGCTACCAATCCAAAGCCACATTTCTCTGTCTAGAATAAAATGAATAGCCTTTTAGCGAACCATTCAGAAGGGATAAGTATTTACTACGTACCCAGTAAAAGTTTTATAGAACAAGTAAATTTACACACCATTCGAAGTTGCACATGAAATCAACAATTCAAAACATCAAATAATAATGTTTGGTTACAATATACTATATACATAAATATCAAACATGAAAGAGCTGGTTAGATTCTCTATATACGTTAACATGGAGCGTTTGGAAATTCTGAAGTACTCTGTGTTGAAGTACTGTACTGCTTCAATTGCACATGAAGATACTACCTCACAAGATAAACAAAGTTTCAACAAGAAAGTGATTTGCGATAGTTTAACTGTTTAAGGTGCAGGATCAGTTATAGACAAAATGTGACTATTTTGCAACCATATAGATAATCTCTATCAAACAAGCAGATATAAGGGCCAGCTCAAAATAGACAGAATTCATAGATATGTAATAAGGCTTCCAATATTTCTCCAAAATTTAGATTAGTTAAAAAAATCATAAAAATAACTTGCAACTTCTATTTCCAGAAACAGTTAATGCTATTAAGCAAATAAAAAACATTGTATTAAGCATTGTAGAAAACATTGTATTACGCATTGTAGAAAGCTTAACATCCTAATGAAAAATGCAGATTCGACACACGTGTATGTATTAGGATGTAAAACATGGTAGGTCAAGTACTCCAAAGGAGAACACCTAAACAAAAAGTATACCGTATACCGACATGTACTTGGTTAGCTAAACAGATTTTATGTATAGAACATTACAACTAGGGAACCTGCAGTGGAAGGAATCAAGAGTCAGAGGTAGTCATACTGTTGGAGGTGCCGACAACAGCAAGAATTGTGTGTGTATGTGTGTGTGTGTGGTGGTGGGGGGGGGGGGGGGGTGAAGAAGGCCCTCTGTGGTTGATTAGGCTCCCAACATCACTCTGGCAGAGTCAACTGTGGTAAAAAGGCTCACGGAACTGGTCAAGGATACATGGACTCGTTTCCAAGGTTTCAAGGAGATAAAGGCGGCTTGGAATTGGGAGCTGGGACCATTAGATGCAATTTGTTTATTGTGGTGAATTACAGGCCCCAGAAGGGAGACAAAAAAAGTGTGATCAGTTCCCCCTATTTGACAGGGTTCATCCCACAATACATGGTTACCCCTGTTACAATAGAAATGACACATCATTGTTCTTCCAATGGAAAATTTTATCTGGGGCAAGAATCCAGTCAAAAAATGGCCCAACAGAGGAATTCTTGACTAGGAAAAAGGAAATGGAGCCCCATTAGTGTCCTTGACATGGCAAGTCTTCAGATATGTTTGTTTTACACAAGAGTGCATTATTAAGTTTCATGCACCAACCAGTAGAACGGAAAGTTTGAACTGAAGGAGACGGTTGGGCAAACCACATATACTTCACCAACCCCTCTCACATGTGGCTCGATAAGACCTAAACGTGACAGAAAGAAGGCAAGCAAACTTTTTCCATCTAAATTACGAAATCCGAGACTTGAACTCAAGACATCTTCTCTGATAACATATTAAGCTTGAGGCACCCACCAATAGAGCCAAAAGTCCGAACTGAATGGATAAGATTGGGCAATCCACCTATACTTCAGCATGCATCACGTATGGCAGAGCAGGGTCAAAAACTTATACACACTTGCCTCGAGAAAGGGATTTGACTCATTCTTGTTGTATTGAAGTTTGAAGATGGATATATATGGAAAGAAACACATAGACAATTTTTTTCAGGGAAACAGAGGACTGTATTTGTGGCAAGAATGAGTTGTCACAGAATCACTATCTATTAGAGATTCGTCATTACATTACTAAATTCAAACATTTATAGATTTGTTTCTTCAAGCTAGATTTTTTCTTTTTCATCTTAGCATGTTTACAACCGTTTCCTCTATGGGCTCCTCTAATCTTATCCAGTAAGCAACCCATAGTCCACTTTGTATCATACAACATAGAAAATTGAACACCTTTTCTCATGGCCCGCACAGAGATGATAGACTATATCCAGATATTGCATTATAAAAGAAGTGTTCCTCCTCACTTTTTCCCTTGAATGGTCGTTTCCTCCCAGCTTACTAATTTTTAAAATGTGAATCAGCCGTACCTTAATCAACTTTGTTTGTGTCAGAGGTCGGAGCTGGAATGATTTATTGGCACAGTTGTTCTCACATTTACAGTTCGATGAACAACAAGAGAACAGCATCCTGCACCAATGAAATAATGTTTTAGGGAAAAAATGACAATGCTGAAAGCACAAGTGCGTTAATCAAAATCTAAGAACAGTTTCTATGTTTTTCTTTTCATAAAGTGAGCACAGATCGGTACTACAATTATATTATGTGCTGTAATTGTGTGTGCGTGCATGCATACACATATGAAGAGAGATAATACCCGCATTGGCAATCTTTGCCACAAATAACCGGTGATTCCAAAGAAAGGGAGCATGAACAGAAAATGCCATCATCTTCAACCCGTTTCTTAGTAAGATAAACATCTTAGTAGAATTAAGGACATCAATGTACATGAGAAGTCCGCATAATGGGAATGCAAATGGGTAATGGAGAAATAGCAATCGAACTTGATGTTACCACTCATCGGAAAATTGAAGGAAGCAGTGAAGCACCACGAGTCCATATTAAGCTATTTTGAAATGCATCCATGTGATTACATTATTGCAGAATGTAGACAACACCAAGGTGTTTTCTGCTTCAAAGGACTATACAGTATCAAGTTTCTTAACAAGTTATTACTCTATCTATATGGGTGTATCACTAATCTAGAGTGGCAAGTGAAATATGTAGAAAGATATGATAACTGTACGTTGCAAAATATCAGAACATGAAACTTCAACCTGAAATTTGACAAAGTTAAATCAGGCAATGAAGTACAATATTGCTGCAGTGTTAAGCGGGTTTAGAGAAACAGTAGGTATGGATACTCCGCTTAATTGGTATGTAGTATCCCAGCTTCCATTCTTTCAGCGCAGAAGGCAGATCAAAATCTATAAAATCTGCAGGATCTTTCGGCGCCTCGGCCAATACATCAAACACCTGTTCAGGTTCCTGCAGAACAAACATAGATGGTAAATAAGCATACAATGTATGGCTAGAGTTTATTTCTTTGAATTTGTTACAATCTGTATTTCAATGGCTTGTATATCATTCGAATCTGACAGGCTGTGCCGACTGCTTAACCAATACAGAGGCAGGGCTTTTCACCGGCTAAAGTGAGCGCACTGTGCAACTTAAGGGACTGTTGATGAATTATATTCTATGTTTATGCTAAACTGAACATAACCTGGAAGCAAGGAAATTGTACAGTCAATGTTCCCCAGTAAGCAGTGTGAAGAAATATACGAAAACTTAGTGTTCGAACTAGGAGTCACAATCTACAATTTACCAAGCTGTCTTATCTACAATTCACCAAATTCTCAATCTACAACAAAACAGCCTAGCACTGAAATGGGAAACTCTGCTCCCAGTTTGGCCTGGTCACAGACTCGGTTCTGCCCAATTTCTTCAGCTGTGCAAGGAAACAGCATGCCTAAAAGAAATAGGGGAAAAGGAACTCACCACCATGGCTGGGGAAGACATCCGGGCAGGGTGCAGTGGCGAAGCCAGGATTAGACCACGACCTGGCCAAAAATTAAACGTTTATTGCCTATACAAACAGGGCGGATCTAGATGGTGTGCCGGGTTTAGATACCACGCTCACTGCGCAGAATGTGAACAAAGAGCAGCTCATACCCAAACTGGAAGGAGACTTGGACGGGGTAGAGGGTGCAGCAGGAACGCCCGAGATGTCCCGTGGGGCGAGGAAGAGGGGGGGAAGGATGGAGACGGCAACGCGCGTCAGAGGCGGGAGGCGGGGGCGGGGGCGGGGGTGGAGCCGTAGGGGTTGGACTCAGGCCGTCGGCGGCAGCCCTGGTAGATTGTTCTCTTTTTTTTCGATGGAAAAGCCTTAGCGGTTTTTTTTATACCTTAGCGGTTGTTTCATTTTTCTTTTCCGAGGGAGCTTAACGGGCCTTGGTAATCGGCACCCACAAAAAGCCCCGCCCACAAGGCCACCTGATTAGCCCCCCCAAAAAAATCATCTTTTCCACGTGGCGGCGTGCGTCCTCCAGAGCGCATGACCTTATCATATTCCCTCCTCTTTCTTAATTCACATCTTCTCATATGCACACATCACCTCTCGTCTCTTCCTCCCACCCGACCCTCGCCCTTGTTAGAGCCAGTGACGCCATGACGACCGCCATGGAGCCATGATGTCGAGGGTGATAATGAGAGTTGAGTGAGGCGGTGTCGAGCCCTATACTTAGGTGTAGGAGGTAAGAGTCCGAAGTTAGGAGTAGGGTTTGGGATCACTGGCGTCATACAAAAATGGTGTGCCAGGGGTTCAGAGGGATGACCAGGGTGACAGTACACCTACGAAGGGGGTGATTCGAGGAGGCTGTAGTAGCGAGGTGACATGATAGGAAGGTCGGTTGCCTATGGCAGGAGCATGCGGCTTACCTATGTCGAAGGTTGGGAAAAAAGAGGAGGAGGTAGCAGTGGTGCAGCAAGAACATAGCTGAAGAAGGGTGCGGCCTCCTCCTTTCTTGCCTCATCCCCAAATGTTCCCTAAACCGTAACCTCACTTGTTTTGACTACTTGTCCTTTTGTTGTTTGAAAGTGATCGTTGAACAACTAATTATTGGGAGCACTAATTAGCACCTCCAAGGTAGATATGTTGATGGGGTTTAACCCTTAGGATGGCCCTATCTTCACATATTTGAAGGGGAAATCGAGGGAGAAAGCGATGAACACGATGAACATAATGAACTCAACGTGACTGCAAGATAAAGATACAAACATAGCGCACACACATAGTTTTGGTTTCCTCGTTGGCCCGAATCACCAACTCGATAGAATCCACGTGAAAGAGACCACTAGGTAGGGATCCACGATGGAAATATCATTTTGGAGCAGCTAGAATCCTCTTGTGAAGAGATTGCAATTAATAGAGATCATGTAGGAGAGATCAATGCAATAGAGGTCACAAGATAGAAAAAACACTCAAATGAAGAGGGCCTTGTGCAACCCCTAGTCTATATCTAGATCTAAAGATAGGTTCCCCTATGGAAAAGTGGAGGCTAAGCCAATTCAATTCAAATTCATTCTAACCCTAAATCTGACCTAGGAGGAGTCTATTTATAGTACTAGGATGAAAGGATAAGATTACATGGCTCAATGACCATTTTGCCTCGTAGAGCCGGTAGTAGTGGTGGTACGATTGTATTACCGGTAGAGTCTTTACGTTAACTCTGATGCGAGGCGGCGGTAGTACTGTGGCGGTAGTGGTAGTACCGGTAATGAAGTGGCAGTAGTTCTAGGAGGTTTCAGGTCGGTTCTACCAACAGGGTGTCACTCTTCTGGATGTTTACTGCATGTTGGTCCCCTTGTAGTGGAAGTGGTCCGGAACTTGGGCGGTAGTGTTGGGTCAGTTTGGTGGTCGATGCCGATAGTACTACTATGGCGTCAGTAGTACCACTAAGGGCAATTTTTTCACATGTCTTCATTTCAACGTCTCGTTCCGATTGTTGTAGCTCTTGTGACTCGTACCTAAGGACACATAGAATATTTGCATGAAGTTGCAATCCTTCCAAGGGTGTATCAAAGTCACATGAGGATAGGAGCGAATCCACCTTATCATGTAGAGCCTTCACACGAGAATGGGTCATTGGTCCACTTGTTGGAGCCGGCGTGGAGTCACCCGTAGGTAGGGCTACATCAACTCCCCCTTGGGAAAGAGTCATCCTCGACTCTAAGATCTCGTCATGACCATGATATGGCGATAAGTCCATCACGTTGAATGTGTTGCTCACCATGTAATTTGATTGTGGAATTTTCTATAACGTAAGTGTTATTGTTGATGCACTTGAAGACCTTGAATGGACCGTCACCATGTGTCTTTAGCTTGGAATTCCTTTCTTGGGCAAATCTATCCTTGTTGAGGTGGATCCACACGAGCTCGCCTTCCTCAAAGATCATCGTCTTCATGTTCTTGTTTAGTCTTGATGCTTGCCATTGCACTTGTTATTTTAATGTAGCTCTTGTTTCCTCGTGTAGCTTTCCATTGCTTTGGCTCGCTTGTTGATGTTCATGTTTACGCGCTCATGTAGTGGATGTAGATAAAGGGTGGTGTAGGGATCGAAGCCGTAGATGATCATGGATGGGCGCTTTTTTGTCATTCGGTGGGTGGCGTGGTTGTAGGTGAACTCCGTGTGCGGGATGCAATCTTTCAAACTCTTGAGGTTTTTCTTGATCAACACCCATAGGAGAGTTCCGAAGCTTAGATTGACTACCTCAGTTTGGTCATCGGTTTGCGGAGGAGAAGAGTAGCTTCACATCTAGATTTGCCATAAGTGTCTTTCAAAAGTAGCTCATGAATTTGGCGTCATGATCAGATACAATAGTCTTGGGCACACCATGTGGACAAATAACTTCTCTGAAAAATAAATTAGCAATGTGTGAAGCATCACCCGTTCGATGGCAAGGAATAAAGTGTGCCATTTTCGAGAATCTATCAACGATAACAAAAATTTAGCCATGTCCGTGTTCTGATCGAGACAATCCTAACATAAAATCCATACTAATGTCGGACTAAGGTGCATGTGGTATTGGTAATGGAGTATAAAGACTAAAAATGATGTGGTGAGGACTTAGCAATGCAAGTTATGCATCGTTGTATGTGTCATTCAACGTATGTCTTCATCTTGGGTCAATAGTAATGTTTTGAGAGCACGGTGTATGTTTTGCACGACCAAATTGACCCATTAATGCATCACCATGGGCTTCTTATAGTAGTAGCAGCCAAAGGGAGGTCCTTAGTATGCAAAGCTTGTTTTGTTTGAAAAAAATCCCTTGTGCAAATAAAAATCAACGAATCCTCTCTTGACGGAACACTTTGCAAAGATTGGATCAAAGAAGTCACCTAAAGGGTATGAATCTTTTGTTTGGTCAAGTATGAGCACATTGGTTTCAATTTGGATAAGGAGTATGGTATTTTTATGGAAAAGAGCATCTGCAATCACATTTTTATTTCCCTTTTTGTATTTAATTACACAGGGGAAAGATTTCATACACTCCACCCACTTTGCATGACGCTTTCTCAAATGTGTTTGACTTGTCAAATATTTTAAAGACTCGTGATCGGAGTGAATTATGAACTCTTTTGGCTAAAGGTAATGTTGCCAAACCTGCAAGACTTGATCAAAAGCATACAATTCCTGATCATATATTGGATAGTTGGGGCAGGACAGGAGGGTGGAGGCGTAGGGTTTGGACTCAGGCATCGGCGGCAGCCGTGGTATATTGTTATTTTTTAAGGAAAATCCTTAATAGTTTTTGTTTTTTGAGGATGCCTTCATGGTTGTTTCATTTATGTTTTTCGGGGGAGCATTTCATTTATCTTTTCTAGGGGAGCTTAACGGGCCTTGGTAAGCCTTTCCTACAAGGCCACCTTGATCTTTTTTTAGCAGAAAGTGCAAGGCAGATGAAAGTATACTTCGATGGGAGACAACGTGCGTAAAAAGATGTGTGCCCCCTAAGAGCGCATGACCTTATCACCTTCTCTCTTATCCTTTCATTCACATCTTATCATGCACGCATCATGTCTTTTCTTTTCCTCCTACATGACTCCAACCCTCATCAGAGTAGGTGACGTCGCGGCGACCGCCAGGGAGCCACAATGTCGAGGGTGACAATGAGAGTTGAGTGAGGTGGCGCCGAGCCCTATACTTAGGGGTAGGAGGTAGGGTGCTAGAGCTAGGAGTAGGATTTGGACTCGCTGGCGTCATAGAAAAAGGGTGTGCGAGGGATTTGGACGGATGACTGGGGTGGCAGTAGACCGACGAATGGGTGATTCGAGGAGGCCGGTGTGGCAACAACATAGCTAGAGAAGGGCGTAGCCTCCTCCTCTTCTTTTTGCTAGCATCAAGCAATTGACGAGTCACTTTTTGTCGGCATCATTCTATCACGTGAAGCGTTTCAACACATTTCTTAGCTAAGTCTAGCGAGTGTGTTAATTATAATTTTGTTTTGTATTCTATTTCTGATTACATCCGGTGAACTCTTTGTATTAATATGATTTAATCAATAAAGCGTCGTTCACTCAAAAAAGAAAATATAATGGAACAACATATCTCAAAGTATAGAATTTAAACAAACAATATAGTTCTAATGCACTATCTTGGATGGTACTACTTCATGTCAAAACCATGGCACATGGTTAAGTTGTGTAAAACTTGACACCCCATAACAACTACAGGGTAAAATATGCCACAACATTAAATAGGGTAAATACACTCGCAAAAACATAATTGAGGGTAAAAGTGAAATTCACTCTTTTACAATTCGAGTACGGAAAGGGAGTATGCTAGACCTGTTATTTAGCATAGAAATCATAAAATTGCTAGATTTTCATAATTTTGGATTTTTAGGAAGTTCGCTAGATGATGCAAGCTCTATGTAACTCTGCCTTTTAGCTCATAGTCTAGTGGCACCAATCTTTTTTATATTAATTATTTAATATTAAGTGTTTCCTTGATTCGAAGGATTATCATAGGAATTCAGTTAGATTCAAATCCTTATGATTATTTCATACAGTGGTTTACTTAAACACCATTATAGGAATTCTTCGTTTTCCCAATGATGGAATCAAACAAACTTTTGTGCAGATGAAATCATGTTGGAATAGCCATCAGCGTGCGGCCTCTCCAACAATCACCCAACCCCTCCCACATCCCCCTGATACATTGCAAATGTATCTATAATTTTTGATGTTTCATGCTTGGTTTTATCCACTTTCTTGTGTTTTGTCCATACTTTGGAGTACTTTTCATATGATTTCTTGGACTAACCTATTAACAAGAGTCACAGTGTCAGCTGCCTGTTTTCTACTGTTTTTGGTTCCAGGAAAGTTAGAAAATGAATATTCTCAGAATTGGACGGGACAAAAGCCAAAGTGCCTATTTTTCTGGAAGTCATCAGATGCCAGAATACGAGACAAAGAGGAGCCTGGGGGCCACCACACCACCTGGCTGCGCGGGCTAGGCCTGGCCGCGCCAGGGGGTGGTGTGGCCAGCCCAGGCACCCCCTCGGCCTCTCCTTCCGCCTATATATTGCCCCCGGGACGAAAACCCTAAGTACCTGATCAAAAATCCACGAAAGAGTCTGTAGTCGCCGTCATCTCCATCCCTGGATCAGGAGGGATCTGAAGCTCTTCTCGGCACCCTGCCAGAGAGGGGAATTCACCCTGGAGGCCTTCTTCATCACCATGCAAGACTCCGGTGTGATGCGTGAGTAGTTCATTCTTGGACTACGGATCCATGTAGTAGCTAGATGGCTGGTTCTCCTCCTTTGTGCTTTCATGTTTAGATCTTGTGAGCTCCGTTCATGATCAAGATCATCTATTTGTAATTCTTACATGTTGTGTTTGCGGGGATCCGATGGATATTGAGATGCTATTTCAGATTGATTATTGATTATTGATTCTATCATGTCTTTGTTATTTGTGATCTTGCATGCTTTCCGTTGTTAGTAGCTATCTTGGCCAAGTAGATGCTAGCAACTCCAAGAGTTAGTATTTATGCTCGATAGTGGGTTCATGCCTCTAGTAATCTGGGGAAGTGACAGAAATCTCTAAGGTACTAGATGTGCTGTTGCTACTAGGGAGAAAACAATAATCCTTTGTTCATAGAACAATCATATTGTTTACTTTACACGCAGTTCGTAAAGCAATAATCTGTTGCTTGCAACTTAATACTAGAGGGGGTTCGGATGATAACCTTAAGCTGGATTATTAGTCATAGATGTAGTTGGAGGGCGGTCTATGTATAATGTTGTAATGCCCAATCAAGTTCCAAAGGAGTCAGGATGATTAGTATATGCATGTATTGCTTTCTCGGTGTTTGTCAATTGCCCCGTTATAATTTGTTCACCCAGCAAGTTATCTATCTAAGGAGAGCAACCTCTAGTGAACTATGGATCCCGGTCCTTTTCTTTTACATACAATCTACAATCTTTTACTGCTTTGTGTTTACTTTCTGCAAACTATTACTTCTTTCCATTCGATACGTTTAATCTTTTGTTTTCAGCAAAACATGATGAGATTGATAACCTCATCGCAAGTTGGGGACAAAGTTATGTGGTTGTGTTGTGTAGGTCTCCATGTTGCTACTAGCACCGGTAGTGCGTCCTGCCAAGGCTCAGCTAGCAACACCTTTGGGGTGTTTCCTTGCTCCTACTGGTTTGATTAAACCTTGGTTTCATAAATGAGGGAAACTTGCTGCTGTGCTCATCATACCTTCCTCTTGGGGTTCCCAATAAGCTCTTCATCAACACCGCACCAGCATCTTTCTGGCGCCGTACACTGAGCCATCAAGCATTTTTCTGGCGCCGTTGCCGGGGAGTCAAGGACATCTTCACAAGGGGAGTCCCTCATAACCAATCTCTTTACTTTGTTATTTTTGTTTTGCTTAGTTTCTTTTTTGCTTTGTTTGCTTGTTTCTTTATAAAAAACACAAAAAATTTAGTTTTACTAGTTTGCTTTCTTATTTGAAAACCCAAAAAAATGACTACTCTTGAAAACACTAAGTTGTGTGACTTCACTAGCACCAACAACAATGATTTTATGAGCACACCTATTGCTCCACCTGTGCCTGAAGATACTTTCTTTGAGATAAAACCTGCTTTACTCAATCTTGTTATGAGAGAACAATTTTCTGGTATTGGTAATGAAGATGTTATTGCCCATATAAATAACTTTGTTGAACTTTGTGAGATGCAAAAGCATAGGGATGTAGATGGTGATATTATTAAGCTGAAATTGTTTCCTTTCTCTTTGAGAGGAAAAGCTAAAGAATGGTTGAATTCCTTAACTAGGAATAGTATTGATTCTTGGACTAAATGCAAAGATGCTTTCATTGGAAAATACTATCCTCCTACTAAGATTATATCTATGAGAAGTGAGATAATGAAGTTTAAACAATCTGATAATGAACATGTTTCTCAATCTTGGGAAAGAATGAAATCTTTGGTAAAGAATTGTCCCACTCATGGACCGACTGCTTGGATGATCATCCAAACTTTTTATGCAGGATTGAACTATTCTTCAAGGAACCTATTGGATTCTGCTGCTGGAGGTACCTTTATGACCATCACTTTGGGTGCTGCAACAAAACTTCTGGACAATATGATGGTTAATTATTCTGAATGGCATACTGAGAGAGCTCCACAAGGTAGGAAGGTAAATTCTGTTGAGGAAACTTCCTCCTTGAGTGATAAGATTGATATTATTATGTCTATGCTTGTTAATGGGAAAGCCCATATTGATCCAAATAATGTTCCTTTAGCCTCTTTGGTTGCTCAAGAAGAGCAAGTTGATGTGAACTTTATAAGAAACAACAACTTTGGCAATAATACTTATATGAGTAATTTTGGTAACAACAATTATAAGCCATACCCTCCCAACAATTGTAATGCTTATGGAAATTATTACAACAATAATAGGAGTGCTCCCTCTGAACTTGAAGTTATGCTTAAAGACTTTATTAGTAAACAAACTGCTTTCAATAAAACTATTGAGGAAAAACTCTCTAATGCTGAAAGAAATATAGCATCTTTGGCTGAAGCTCAATCTTCTTTGAATAAAATGGCTGCTAAACCTGAAACTAATGATAATCCCTTTGCAACCACTAATGCTATACAAGTAAGAATTGATGAAAATGTTAGACTATTAGCTGAATTACATGCTAAGTGGGAAAGAGAAGATGAAATTGCTAGAAACATTAGTGTTTCTAGTATCACCACCACTAGTGTTGAGTCTAGTAATAGTTCTACTACTTTAGATGATAAGTATGGTTTTGATCTTGATGGTTGCAATATCTCTGAAGTTATTAAGTTCCTACAAAAGCTTGCTAAAAGTCCTAATGCTAGTGCTATGAACATGGCCTTTACAAAACACATTACTGATGCTCTCATAAAGATTAAAGAAGAAAATATGAAACATAAAGCTTTTATTCCTATAAAATAAGAAGATGGTTGGGAACCCATCATTAGTATGAAAGTGAATGACTTTGATTTCAAAGCTTTATGTGATCTTGATAGTAGTGTTTCTATTATACCTAGAAGGATTTATGATATGCTTGATTTGCCTCCACTTGAAGATTGTTATTTGAATGTCCCACTTGATGATAATGCTAAAAAGAAACTCATGGGGAGTGTTAATGATGTTATTATTATGGTTAACAATGCCTATGTCCCCGTTGATTTCTATGTTTTAGATGTTGAATACAATGCTTCTTGTCCTATTACTTTGGGAAGACCTTTTCTTAGAACTGTTGGTGCCATTATTGATATGAAAGAAGGCACCATTAAATATCAACTCCCACTCAAGAAAGGTATTGAACACTTCCCTAAGAAGAGAGAGAAGATTTCTTTTGCCTCTCCTATGATTTTTTTTTGGTTTTAATGCTTCTTCATTTGAGAACACTTGATTCTTTCTTGCTTCTTATGCCTAACTTAAAGGCGTTAAAGAAAAGTACTTATTGGGAGATAACCCAAAAGTTTTAGATGAGTCTTGGAAGTTATTACCTCTGTAATAACCGCTCCTTATCCTTTTTATTTGCTTTTTGTGCCAAGAGTAACCTCTAATGAGAGAGAAGTAATGATTGGGAAAGTTGCTGTCTCGAAACAGATTTCTGTGCTTCACCGTAAAAATTCATGTAAAATCTCTGAACGTCTTTTTGAGGCGTGTATTTTTGTGCTTATGCCCTAGGTTGATATCTAACTTTAGTTAGTTCAACACTTTTTGATTTGAGCAACAGAAGGTCTTCTAAAAAAATCGTCTTTACCTGCTGGTCTGTTTTGACAGATTTCTGCCATTTTCTGCATTTGCTTCTTGTTGGTTCCTTTTTGAGTTCTTTTGGGGAATTGAGCTTTTTGAGGGAAGTGATACAGTAGCTAGTGTTCTAATGGAAGTTTATTTGGTGTTAGAACTGAACCTTAAGACTTATTTATCTTGAGTGCACTAATGTTGCTAATAAAGATTGTGTGAAGTTTTGTATGAAGGAAAAATTGCAGGTGTATGGAAGGAATGAGTAATAAGATGAAGGATGGACTAAAGCTCAAGCTTGGGGATGCCACGCGTGTCAACCCAAGAAATATCCAAGAAGTACAAGCATCAAAGCTTGGGGATGCCCAAGGCATCCCCTTCTTCATCAATAAAAATCCCAGGTTTCTTCCAAACGCTTCATTTTTATTGTTTCATGCACAATTGTGTTATTCTTGGAGCGTCTTCTTCTTCGTTTTCGTTTTGGTTTTTCGTTTGCTTTGGTTTGCTTAGTTTTCTGAATAAATTGGTTGGACCCCGTATTTCATACAATGGTTTGCAAATAGTTTGGTTTGGTTTGGAAAAGAGTAGAAAAGTTCATGCTTATGTGGTAAAAAGAGCTCGTTTTTTACTGTGGCATATGCTCTATCATGCCATGCTTGATATTGTTTTGGCTTTAGGCTTAGTATTCTTTGTTGTAGAATGACTTGTTATAAACAGTTGAGATTGCTTAATGTGCCTTGGATGAATCATGCGTTGTTTTAGCATATTAAAGCATAGTATAGTGGTATTCTCCTTTGATGCTTTATTTGGGTTGACTTGGCGCATGCTCACACCATGTTATGACTATCTCAAGTCACCATAGCCTTTATGATCCTTTAGTTTTCAACTTGTAGTATCACTTTATGCTTTGATCAATGATGTTTTGTCGCTCTACATGATTATGGCCATTATTGCTCTCTTAGTTTGTCGCTCCCAGTCTTTTGCTAGCCTCCACAACCAAGTATGAGTTCCACTCATGCATCCAACTCCCTAAACCAAGTTATTCCAAAGAGTCCACCATATCTACCTACTAGCTTATGCTATTCCAAGTATATTCATGCTTTTGTTTACCTTCCAGATTAAACTTGTTATGAGAAAACTAGTGATTAAAGCTCTCACGAACTTGATGGCACACTTTATTTTTCTTGCCCTTAATAAACTTGAACCATTGTGTCGTCTATGTTGTATATGCTTGCACTTATTTGTTGGGAATTAGCAGAACCATGCTTTCATGGGGAACGCTTTCAACATTGCACTTGGTACTTGTACCTAGTTGATATCATGCTCTTTTGTATATGGATGTCGTCGGTGTGAAATGAAAGGGAAGCTTGTAAGTCCATGGAGTTATGTATATGTGTTAGAGAAACGCCTAGGCCGCTGGTCTAATCCATGCTGACATGGTGGAAACCTGTAGCGTAACCATAATGAGCTGTCTATGAAGCATTCATCTTATAAAAAAAGAGTCCTATATTGAGAAAAAAGAGAAAAAGAAAAAAAGAGATATCATGAAAAGAGGAAAGAGAGAAAAAAGCACCATATTCCCATGGTAAATAAGAAGATTGCTGAGATGCTCGTTGTCTGCTTGCCCTGTCATTTTGATATGGGGATTCTTCCTTATCATCGGGCAAGGGGTACCCCGTTGGCGGTTCTCTATGATACACATGTACTTACGATGACAAGAACTTACCGGTGACTAAGCTTGAGTAGCATGAGGAGCGGCCCTCGTATCCAAGGGACATGGGATTTCTAACTTATACTTCGTCAAGCATGTACACCATAGTTTGTTCACTTTAACCTTAATCACTTCAAGATGCTTATGGTAGGGGCAATGAGAGCTGAAAGCTATAAGTACCATAATTTTTGGAAGCTCTTTATGAGACTTGAATCCCTACTCCCTTCTATGAAGGCCTTTCTTCCACTATTATATTGAGTCTCCATCTTCTACCTTTATGCACTTACTTTGAGAGCATAGTGGCCATTCTTAGTTCTATGTGCATTATCCCAAGACTAGTTGATTGATGCATAACTTGATATTGTTTGTTTTGAACTATTTGTATCTAGTCACTCTTATGAACTTTGAAGGTGTCCTATGCATTTATATTTGCTACTCTATGAGGGACAAGCTGAATACTATTATGCTATGTTTTCTTTATGTGAAACAAACAAACGTCTTGCAAAGCATTGTTATTCATGAATCTTTTGTTTGTGCCTTTTCATGTTGCATCATAGTTTCTTTGTATTATTGCTAGAACTTTGTCTTTCATGTTATGATTGAAGTACTATGATCCCAGCTTTGAATGTTTTACAAATACTTTGATCAAGTCTTTGATGGTGCATGTCACCTCAAAAATTATTCTTTCTTTTTATCACTTACCTACTCGAGGACGAGCAGGAGTTAAGCTTGGGGATGTTGATACATTGCAAATGTATGTATAATTTTTGATGTTCCATGCTTGGTTTTATCCAATTTCTTGTGTTTTGTCCACACTTTGGAGTACTTTTCATATGATTTCTTGGACTAACCTATTAACAAGAGCCACAGTGCCAACTGCCTGTTTTCTGTTGTTTTTGGTTCCAGGAAAGTCAAAAAATGAATATTCTCGGAATTGAACGGGACAAAAGCCAAAGTGCCTATTTTTCCGGAAGTCATAAGATGCCAGAATACGAGACGGAGAGGAGCCAGGGGGCCACCACACCACCTGGCCGTGCGGGCCAGGCCTGGCCGCGCCAGGGGGTAGTGTGGCCAGCCCAGGGACCCCCTCGGCCTCTCCTTCCGCCTATATGTTGCCCCCGGGACAAAAACCCTAAGTACCCGATCAAAAATCCACGAAAGAGTCTGTAGCCGCTGTCATCTCCATCCCTAGTTCGGGAGGGATCTGAAGCTCTTCCCGGCACCCTGCCGGAGAGGGGAATTCACCCTGGAGGCCTTCTTCATCACCATGCAAGCCTCCGGTGTGATGCGTGAGTAGTTCATCCTTGGACTACAGATCCATGTAGTAGCTAGATGGCTGGTTCTCCTCCTTTGTGCTTTCATGTTTAGATTTTGTGAGCTCCGTTCATGATCAAGATCATCTATTTGTAATTCTTATATGTTGTGTTTGCGGGGATCCGATGGATATTGAGATGCTATTTCAGATTGATTATTGATTATTGATTCTATCATGTCTGTGTTATTTGTGATCTTGCATGCTTTCCGTTGTTAGTAGCTATCTTGGCCAAGTAGATGCTAGCAACTCCAAGAGTTAGTATTTATGCTCGATAGTGGGTTCATGCCTCTGGTAATCTGGGGAAGTGACATAAATCTCTAAGGTTAGATGTGCTGTTGCTACTAGGGAGAAAACAACAATCCTTTGTTCATAGAACAATCGTATTGTTTACTTTACACGCAGTTCGTAAAGCCATAATCTGTTGCTTGCAACTTAATACTGGAGGGGGTTCGGATGATAACCTGAAGGTGGATTATTAGTCATAGATGTAGTTGGATGGCGGTCTATGTATAATGGTGTAATGCCCAATCAAGTTCCAAAGGAGTCAAGATGATTAGTATATGCATGTATTGCTTTCTCGGTGTTTGTCAATTGCCCTGCTGTAATTTTTTCACCCAACATGTTATCTATCTAAGGAGAGCAACCTCTAGTGAACTATGGATCCCGGTCCTTTTCTTTTACATACAATCTACAATCTTTTACTGCTTTGTGTTTACTTTTTGCAAACTATTACTTCTTTCCATTCGATACGTTTAATCCTTTGTTTTCAGCAAAACACGGTGAGATTGACAACCTCATCGCAAGTTGGGGACAAAGTTCTATGGTTGTGTTGTGCAGGTCTCCATGTTGCTACTAGCACCGGTAGTGCGCCCTGCCAAGGCTCAGCTAGCAACACCTTTGGGGTGTTTCCTTGCTCCTACTAGTTCGATTAAACCTTGGTTTCATAACTAAGGGAAACTTGCTGCTGTGCTCATCATACCTTCCTCTTGGGGTTCCCAACGAGCTCTACATCAACACCGCACCAGCATCTTTCTGGCGTCGTACACTGAGCAATCACCCCCATCCTCTCCCTTTGTCCCCCGCATCACTCCTAGGCAATCTCAGGGAGAGAAGGTCTCCAGCCACATGGGACCACATGTGCCTTCCCCTTTTTCATCACTATTGCTGGCTCTATCCACAATGGTGGCCATCCCGGATCCCAAAGGGACAAAGGTACTCTGGTTATCTCCTGCAAGAGCAGCGGAGATCGAAGCTAGGGCTGCCCGAGTGGCATTGATGGCGGTGACAGCCGACGTCATGGAGGAAGGTGCAATGGCAAAAGCCAAGAAACATGAAGTGGCGGTGTCTCTAGATATCCTGGTTCGTGTTACTACCGTCGAAAAGAAATCCTTCTTTTCTGGAGATTACTATCCTTGCCTGCTGGAACATATGGAAACAGATAAATCATAAAATTTTCAAGGGAGTTATGAAGGGAATATGCCCGAGAGGCAATAATAAAGTGGTTATTATCTTATTCCATGTTTATGATAAATGTTTATTTTGCATGCTATAATTTTATTAATTGGAAACGTTAATACATGTGTGTTTAATAAACAAAATACTAAGTTCCTAGTAATGCCTCTCATATAAACTAGCTCGTTGATTAACAAGATGATCAAGGTTTCCTGATCATGGACGTTGGATGTTGTTAATAACAAGGTCACAACATTGGTGGAATGATGTGATGAACATTCATCCGAAGTATAGCATTACGATCAAAGTCATTATGTTTATATTGCTATAACATCATACAAAGTAATCTTAGTCCTTAGACCATGAGATCATGTTAATTGCTAACACCGGAATAGTATCTTGATAACATCAAACGTCACACCGTAACAGGGTGACTATAAAGGTGGGTTCAGTGCTATGAAGGTGTTATATTGAGGCTCATGGATCAAGAGTGGGATTTGTCCATCCCGATGACGGATAGATATACTTTGGGCCCTCTTGGTGATATCACATTAAGATAGCTTGCAAGCAAGTGATGTGATCACTAGAATGTTATCACGGGAACGAGAAAAGAGTACATGTCAGTAACGAGGTCAAACTAGGTATGGAGATACCGATGATCGAATCTCGGACATGTAATATATCGCGAGACAAAGGGATTTAGTTACTAGCGTTAAAGGTTCTCACGATCACAGAAGTCATCGTTGAATGTGTAGGAGTCAGTATGGATCTCCAGGTCCCGCTTCTGATTATTGATCTGAGAGGGGTCTCGATCATGTCTGCATTATTTGCGAACCGTAGGGTGACACACTTAAGGGATACCGACACCATTTGGAGCAAATATGTTTCAGATAAAGATTTAAGAAAGCGCTGAAATTATTTCAATAGACACCAAAACTGTTTCGGGTGAAATTGCTGAAATTGGTTCTGCATGTGATATTGAAATGTTGTAGGGGGTTTTATGTGAATGTTTGTTAATTAAAGTAATTGACAAAATTCTGAATAAAATTAATAAAAGAGTTTTATTAAATGAGAGAACATTAAATTTGGAGAAACTTAATGCATTTAAAGTGGAGACTTTAAAAGAGAATGTGAAGGGGCATTTTAATGTGGAGGGGTTACCACCACATGAATGGAGGAGGTGAAGGGACACCCTCCATGGGCGCCGACCATGGGAGGGGTACCCTCCCCTCCTCCTATAAAAGGCCCCCCTCACACCCCTTCTTCCTCACACCTCCTCGTGAAGGATCTGTCTCCCCCTCTAGTATTATTCCCCTATGGTCTCGGATTAGCGAGATACATGTTCCCGGTGGCTTTATCTAGAAAGGAGTTGCTGCTTCCGCTGCTTCGCTAGAGCGAGGGACAGAGGTTGTCGGGGTACCGGACGTGTGTGCGATCACGGATGCACCGCTGCTTTGCGGTGCTGGACTTGGTGGTGCTGGACTTGCTGGAGCTGGATCTGAAGGACGTGCTAGAGCCAGACCTACTGGACTTCATCACGATCTTGAGATCGGCAAGTGTACGACTACATCATCCATGAGTTCCAACTCGTTAACAAAGCTTTGCTGTCTTCGAGGTAAGTTCTCTATGGATGTATATCCACCCGTTGCTTGTATCTAGTAGATAGATCTTGGCGTATAGTTCCCATCGTAGGAATTTTTTGTTTTCTATGCTATGAACCCAACAGTGGTATCAGAGCCTGATCTATGCATAGGTGCTTTGCATGGGTAGTACACATGTTTTTATATGTGGGCGATGATGATCATGTTATTGCATCTTTCATGTATTTTGGATATTGGTGGCATAGTGGGATGAAGCGGGCCGGACCAACCTTACATGTCATTGTACATGAGACCGGTTCCACGACTGACATGCAACTAGTTTTGCATAAGTGGCTGGCGGGTGTCTGTCTCTCCTACTATAGTCAATATCTGATTTACAACGAGTTGCTAATAACTTGGTTATCCTCATTGTGGTTCATGTTCGTAGGTCAGACCGGTTCTATCTCTGAAAGCCCTAAGCCACATAAAACTTTGTAACTACCTCGGTGAATTACGCTCCTAGTTACAAGCCTGGATGAGCGGAAATGGTTAAAATAGTACGGTGGGGCCCAAATGCCACTCACAGGTAGACCTTTCGGCCGTCCTAACCATTTCCAAACATCGGGACAAGAACGGGCGGCGTAATCGGCAGGCGAAGGGATCAACTACATACACAAATGAGTATGTATGCAAGCCACCATACAATGGTTCTCAGAGTCATTCCATCTAAAAAGAAAGGAAATATAGCAACGCCATACGGCAAGATCCAAATATCCTAGATAGATATAATAGTTTAGGATATCTCCTCATACATCAAACATCAGGGTAGCAAGCGGAAGCGGAAAACAATATCCGAGTACGGATAAGAAGCAAATCGGCATAAGATGCCCCATAAATAAACACATCCCGCCCACAGATCTCACGGATCCCCGTTCCCGAAATCTCTACACCGAATGATCGTTGCCCACATCGTCCATCTCCTCCACCCAGTATCCATCTTGCGAGTTTACCTGTTCATCTGAATCAAACAATTTATCGTGTGAGACCCTAGGGGTACTCACCAAGTCTTTATGCCTCTAAAGGGGACACAACCTGGGGTGACGCAATTGCAGCAAAAGATAAACCCTAACAGTTCTATAGACACTCGCTAACCATCCGCCCAACCAGAGATAGACGGATGTCCGTGAATTAATAACAACAGTTATAACAGTAATATCAACAGATCCATCCTCCTCCTCGCTTACCGACGAGGAAGCGGACGAACAACCCCCCATCCGTTGGCAGTTTTATTATCCATTCCATGAGTGTTGCACTATTTACTAGTCAGGTACTTAGTCAAATTAAAAGCGGTACTTTAGTTATTCTTGTCTATGATCGAGAAACTGTGCTCCAAGTCGTCCATAACCGCGGACACGGCTTTCAGAAAGTTTTACCCTGCAGGGGTGCACAAATAGCAACACACACTCGATCAACCTCGGAAAAACCAAATCAAAACCAACAAGGCAGTCACGACAAAGCGATCACAGGATTCAGAAATATTTCAGGGGGCCACCCCATTAAGCTACCCGCAATGAAGCTGGCCGGCTACGAGACGGACTCAAGGTTTGTGGGGCCGGCTGTAAACGACTGGGAACCCGAAAGTGTGACTGGGCTTGTCGATACAGCGAAAACGGGTCATGGTCCTAAACAGTACAGGTGCAGTACCTCGCACAATTTAAATAAAGCAGTAAAGCATGGCATAAGTACAGGATAGTAAATAAAACCTCAAACTAGTTTGTGGCCCCAAGAAATAGGAATGAATCAGGCTCTGGCTCAGGGGGGTTCATAAGCCTCCCGGATGTGGATAGCGCGAATATTCAAGGAACAGGAATCAAGTACTCGGGGTCCTACGGGACACAAGTGAGCCTGAAAAACCAAATAGCAAATATGGCTCACCGATGCCACTTTCATTAGTTATCCCATTACTACTCAGGTTAAGTTGTTTAGGTACCTCGTTATCCATCAGACACTCACATACCCTACACATGCTGTTCTACGACTCGCATGGCTCAAACAACTCCTGTAGTAATGGCTCATGGGATGGAGGAACAAGCTTCGGTGGGGTTTAAAAATAAAGGCTATGCAATACTTGGGATTCAATTTAATGCAATCGCGACTCAATGATGCAAGAATAAGATAGAGGCAATAGGTACTATATGTATGCAAGCATGTGGTAGTGCTTGCCTGGCAGCTCAGTTGAAGCGAGAGAAGGATCTGGGTAGTGCTCCTGGGTCTCTTGATATATTCCCTGCTCAGCGTCTATTCGAAGAAGAACCAAACAAACAAGGGCCAACATAAATAAAGTGCACAAGCATATGAGTTAAATGCGACAAGCAAACAATCATGCCATGATGAATGATGCACAATTTGCATGGCAATAAAGTAGCATGACATGGGTGAGGTGTGGGATACAAGAATAAATCATTTTATTGAGTTTTAACCACATTTTAACCTCAAACTAGTTGTTGTATACTTTATATTTATATGATGCATGCTTCAAATCAAAACATGGAATGCATAAACAGAAAGGTCTCGTCGAGCTAATCATTTTAGACATATCATTTGTTAAATTTGGAGTTATAAAACAAAAGTTATTAATTAATTAAGAAAAAGGGCATTTTATTGTAATTTTAATCAACTTGGAATTTAAAGTGTGCAAAATATATTTTGAAGGGCATATTTGAAATCCTCACATTTTTCTGATTCAAAAACATATATTATTTGTTTAATTTGGAATTATAATTTAAAAGTTATTTGAAACAGATTTAAATTTGAATTTTAAAACAATTTTGAAAAGTTTAATTAAAACAGATAAACAGGAAAACTTTTCTTACTCATCCCAGATCTAGCCACAGCCACATACGAGTGGGGCCAACGGCTGACTGGGACAAACGCGCACGGAAAAGCTTTTCTCACCGAGAGCTGATCTAGCCTCTGAGTATGACAGGTGGGTCCCAGGGCTGCGGGGCCACTGCGCGCGTGCGGCCAACGCGTGCTGGACACGTGGGCGATCCTGGGCGCGGGGGGACTGGTCTGTGCCGGTCAGTTTCTCCTAGGGGTGTTCTTGCAAAAGCACCGAGGCTGACAGGTGGGCGTGGAAAGGACTGCGGGTTGAGAACCAAAAAGAACAAGGGGCCATCTGCAAAAAGGGAAAAGTGGCCCTGTTCCTCTTCTCCGTTCTCTGACGAAGGGACGACACGGGGAAAAACAGGCACGGCGGGGGATCGATCTTGCGATGCAGCACGCGCGCGCGGCGGCGGCTACCGCTGCGGCTAGCTGAGCTAGTTGCCAGGTTCTGCTGCGCGGCGAGGATAACATTCTGCGACGCTACGGCGGGGAGACGAACGCGAGCAAACGTGCACAGAGGTTGCTCGACGAAAAGATTGGCGCGTACAGGAAGCGAAGCGCGAGGAGAGGATGTCAGGGAGGCGCAGTAGCTCACCGCGGGTGTCTCGGTGGTGGTGGATCGGGCAGGCGTGCAGCGGATCGGCGGTGGAGCTGGGGGACAGAGAGCTAGGGTTTCGCTCGGGCGATGACGGTGTGCAGCGGTCTGGGGCTCCTCCTCCTCGTCGACGTGTCCAGGCGAAGCAGAGAGGTTCCCTTGGTCTCCTAGATCACCTCCGCGTCGCCCACGCCGGCTGAAACGAGGACGCGGCGGTGGTACTGGCGGTGTCCGGCGGAAGGAGCTGGCGGCGGGGGAGCAGACGTAGGGGAGATGGCAGGGTTCTGGGGTGGATCTGGCGAAGCAGAGGCGAGGGGTGGTGGATAAAACGAGGGTTAGCGGGGAAGATGCCGTGGGGGGAGCGGCTAGGGATAAAGGTGGCCTCGGGTGCCTTTTCTCTCCTCCTCTCCGAGCACGTGGTCGAGCTGGGGCTCGACCTGGTTAGCCAGGTAGGGCAGGGAGAGGCTGCAGGTGGGGTCGACGTGGGGGTGGGGCTGGCATGGAAGGTAGAGGGAAGGAGAGAGGGGAGGTGAGCTCGGGCTAGGGTAGACGGGGCTCGGCTAGATGTAGCTAGGGCTAGGGTTTCGGGTAGCTAGGTGGGCCAGGGTGGCCAGGTGGGGCCAGCTAGGCAGAGAGAGGAGAGAGGCCGAGAGAGAGGCCATGTGGTTAGCTAGGGAGGGAGCTCGGGTAGGTTAGATGGGGGTGTGGGTTTAGAGAGGATGGTAAAGAGAGAGGAGAGATGAGTGGTATGGTTTAGGGTTTAGATAATCTACAAGATCAAGCATAAGCAAAACAAGCTCAAGCAAGATGTAGCCAAAAGAGAGAAGAGAAGAAAAGGTGGTGATGGCATGGATGGAGATGGTGATGGGGTTTTAGATGCTTGCATGCATCAAGCAAGATCAAGCATGAAGAGGGGTAGAGAGATATGGGGAAGATCCACTCAAAGATTCAAATAAAAAACCAGAAACTAGAATGGGGTGGTTCTTGCATGGCCCATGCAAAATATTTGATGCCATGTTTATTCTTGTGAGAACAATAATATTAACATGGCATTATTATTATGCATTCCCAAAATTGGAATAAAAGCCAAGCAAAAAGAATTAAAAGGATGCCCCATGTGGAGTAGATGGAGATGACCATATTTGAATAGAAATGGGACTTGCCAATGTGTATGAGCCACTAGGTATTTAATAGTCCCAACAATATCCCAACATGAGCATAATCCATGATAATCCATATGAAAGCTAGGAAAAGGGTTCCACTCACAAGGCATGCAAAGGTGGCCATGTGGCTCTCATATATCAATAATGTGAAAACAACATGATGCTAAAATGAGAGCATGTGGAAATAGAATTGGATCCATCCCACCCCACATGAGCTAGAGGTAAAACCAAATAAGTTGCAATGCTCATATATGGTGGAATGGTGGAATGATGGGGTGATGACAAGGAAGGTGGTGGAGTTAATAAAAGATATGCCCCCAACTCAACTTGGGCATTAAACATTATATCAATAACCAAATACAATATCAAGAGGCAAACACAATTTACAATGCATATGAGAGAAGAACCAACACAAAAAGGGTTTTATATGATGCTCAAATGCAAGGTGGCATGATGACATGAGCATGATATAATTATGATGCAACAATTATATATATGAAGTAGCATATATATAGACTAGGCTAGTAGCATTGCAATTGTTAGACAATTGGGATGCTACAAACTTGCAATTGATAAATTAGAGGCGTCTAGTTTAGATTGTTGCTGGGCTAGTGTCATGGTATGGTAATGTTGTAAGTAGATGTATGATAGATACTCTTACAACACACCTAACGTGTAAGTTCCATAGACCTTGGACTTACACACAAAGGAATGATAGAGATCATACCATGATGCATATGATAGAGATCAAATGCATGGACCATATCATCTCACTTTACACATTAGATGTTTGCATCTTATATTGCTAGTTTGGCGTTTTAGTAGCATTTTAAGATGATCCCTCATTTAGATATCAAGATAAAAATGTGTTCTTCCTTAAGTATGCACCGTTCTATGGATCGTGTTTCGAGACATCACGTGATTGTCGGGTGTACTCGACTCTACGCTTTCATACAACGGGTGTAAGCCATTTTTACACACGCGAGTACTAAGGTTCTTACTTGGCGAGCCTAGCATGTACAGACATGGCCTCGGAACACGGACCGAAAGGTTAATCATGAGTCATATAGTTGATATGATGCCCATATAGATGCTCGCCTTTGAAGCTACACCGACTCACGTGATGATCAGACTTGGTGTAGTGGATTTGGTTCATGTAATCACCAAAAAGGCACGAGGGATGTCATTTTTGAGTGGGAATTCATTTCTAATTTGGATTGGTCGAACTCAATTTGTGATAAACTAAATCAAAGTGAATTTGCATAATTTGTTGTAGTCATTGGAGTCTGTTCACTACCTTATGCTTAGTTTTAATTGAGATAATAGAACTATAGAATTATGGATATTTACTTTACGAAATGGTATCGTATTGTTTTGAATGTCAATTTAAAGTTTAGAAGTCCTATTGCAAACTTTCAGCAAATTCTATTTACTCCGTGAAGTTTAATAGGTAGTATTAAATCAAGAGTAAGAATTCCAATGTTAGTATCTTAAGTATCATACTTGCCTCCATGATTCTTGATATTCAAAATTTGTTTTAATATCAAGGTTATCTAGGAGCTGAAATAATTGTTTCAGAAACCATCATGTGTAGAAGATATTGTGATATCTGAAACAATGTTTTTGGTTGCATTATGATAGAGTATAATTTAGCAAAATACATGTACTCATATTGTATGAGAATTTGTGAAGGATGGAGATGCTAAGCATCCAGATCTCCCAAAAAGGTTTTGGGAACTAACATTATACTCGCGATTCTTCCTTACAGGTTATAGTAGCTTGATCATGAAAGTTGTCAAGATAAGGATGAATAGAAGATGTAAGTAAAATGTTTACTACACTGATAGATTACTAAAGAATGGATTTTTGAAAGAACACCAAACATTTGATGATTGAGATCCACTTCAAAGTGCAAGTCCAAAGGTATTAGTATTTGACTATACATGCTTTGTACTATGTGTCATGTGAATGACACCACTATTGATGTTGATAGATTCTTTTAAAAGAAAAAGGAATTGTTGAAAGAGAATCTATAAAATATTTGGCAGAAAAGACAAGGTTGGAGATGTCCAACTTAGGTATATAGAAGATATACATTTTATGGATGTATTCTTTGCTTGTTAAACAATGTGGTTCTTAGGTATTGGATACCGGTATTGGATACTGAATTGGTTGGTATGAAGTGTCATACAAGACAATGCAATTCATGAACTGCAATGGCCTAAATAACTAGCAAGAGAATAAGTGATGATGTTCATCGAAAACAAATAAAGTGTTATTGTGTTTTTCGTTGTCATCAAACCTAGTCTTCAAGATTTGTTTTAATAATTGTTATTTTGTTCCGATATTACGAGAACAATGGTTGTTCAAATAATTACCGTATTCCATAAAGGATGGATGAACTTTTCCAAGTCTAGTGGGAGAAATCACATCCATAAACACTATTGCTAAAATGTCACAAGACAAATGATTAAAAGATCACTTATGAAGTGACATCGCTGTTTAAATTATATTGGAAAGAAAACATGAAGAAAATCCATGTTGATGGATTTTTGGAGTCTTTGATTTTGATCAATTGACGCTTGTGAGACTTTCCTCGAGATAATTGAAACTCCGTTCATAGGCCAAAGAGGAACGGATGACTAGCTTATTGGAAATTGTACATGCTGATGTGCATAGTCCATTATGTGTAGCCATATGCGATGGATCTTTTTGCTTCATATGCTTTCTCCAGAAATTTGAGTGAATATATTTATATATTTACTTAATAAGTAAGAAGTATAAAACATTTGAAAATTGTTCAAAGACTTTCAAGATGAAGTGAAAAATCATTGTAACAAGAAAATAAAGAGTTTATGATTCGATCATAAAGGAAGATATTTGAGTTACATGTTTAGCAAAACACCTAAGATTTGAGGAATTGTTCCATGATTTGTGTTTCCCAATAAACCATAGGAGTATGGCATATTCGAGAGATGAAATCAAACCATGTTTGACATGGTAAGATCAAAGGTGCCATTTATAAAACTGCCATTATGTTTTAAGGATTGAAGCTTTAGAGACTACCGCTTTTACACTGAAAAGAGCACCATCATGATCCGTTGAAATGACACCATATAAGTTATGGTTTGGGATAAAACCCAGATTGTTTTTCCTTAAATTTTGGTATGCTATGCATAAGTAAAATGTTTACAACCAAAGTCAGATAAGCACGTCTTTGTAGGTTATCCCAAAGAATTTGTTGGGAATTTCTCCATAACACCGAGGACAAAAGAGTTTGTTACTTGGAACGTCAAGTTTCTTGAGAAGGAATTTTTCGTGAAAAGTTAAGTGGGAGGACAATAGAACCTTGATAAGGTTGTTGAACCTTAGCTATATGTGCTAAGTAGCGCAGCGCCGGAAAGTGTCCCGGTGGTGGCCACTATGCTCATGGCTCCCGTGATAACAAAGGTTGTGATCTCGGAGATTAGAGTTCCTATTGAACCGTGTGGGTCGGTAAGAATCAAATAGTGTGATTTGATAAGCAAGTCGTTATTCTTTTGACAATGATGAACCGACTACATGCAAAGAAGCGATGATGGGCCCTGACTCCATAAAATGACTAGAAGTCATAGAATCCGTGATAGTATCCATACACGAGAAATCAAGTTTCTGAACTTGGAAGACCCTCCGGAAAGGTGTGAAGCCTATCGGTCGTGTTTGGATCTATAAAGAAATAGACATGGATGTTTAACATCTATGAAATAGTCGACATGTTCGAAAGAAGTTTACGACAATGTTCAAGGAGTTGACTATGACAAGATTTGATCTTTCGTAGCGATATTTAGTCTTGACGGATTAATGTAGCAACCACTACATATAATTTGATGTATGGTAGTTGAACAAACAAAACAATGTTCTTCTAATAGAATGGTTACCTAGGACGTGTACAAGACTCGGTCCGAAGGGTTTTGTTAATTCAAAGGGTGCTAAAATGGCATACAAACTTCAATAGTTGAAGTAAGCACAACGGAGTTGGAATCTTCACCATGATGAAACTGTTAAAAGAGTTTAAATTCATTGGAGATGATGAAGATGCTTGCATTTGCAAGAAATTAAGTGGGAGCGCTGAGACATATTTCTAATACATTATGTAGATGACATATTGTTGATTGGAAATGATGTATCTTGTATTGACACAAGTTAAGAATTTCGTTAAAATAAGATTTCGGTGAAAGACTTGGGCAAAACCAGAATATTAGGCATCAATATCTATATGGATAGATTGAGGCGCTAATATGGTTGTGCCAGACATACATATATGAGATATTGAAAGGGTTCAATATGGAAACAACAAGAAAGGTTCTTGCTGCATGTAAAGGATTGTATCAACATTCAAGTGTTTCAACACTTGGTGAGTAAAATCACATGAAGATTTTGATCGATTATACCGTGATATGTATATATCCAAATATGTCCTATGCTCTAAATATTATGTGCACATACCAGAATGATTCATAATATGATCATTGGACAATAGTAAAGATATTCTTATGAGCTTTGGAAGAACTAAGAATATATCATGTATAAGTGACAAATAGTTAAAGGTATTTCATTGTAAAGTGTTACATTGATACTAGTTTTGTCACAAGATACAAATTAAATTTATCTCAATTTAGACTATGGGTGGCACAATGTAATGGAAAGGATGTTCCATGATGGATTTGGATGAGTTCCAAAGTTGAGATATTGTGACGGATACTACAACAAAATGCTAAGTATATAACTGCTATAGTAGCAGCAAAGGAGGGCATTTGTGTTAAGTAGTTTGTTATCAAACTAGGTGTGGTTCAAAGTGGGCTAATACTATGAAGATATATTGTATGACAATAATATCAACATATTTTAACCGAATGAACTAAAAGGTCTCACCAAAGGACCAAATTTATACAATGCCATCTCATTTGAGAATGAGTGATGCGTAGAGACGCAAAGACATGCAAATACACACGGACCTGAAACTGTCAGATCTGGAGATTATGTTAACCACTAGCAATCGCGTATAAGCAACACCAGAAAGCCATAGGTGTTCAATACGCAAAGTCTTTCAAGCTAGATTATTGAGTCTAGTGCAAGTGGGAGACTGAAGGGAATATGCCCAAGAGGCAATAATAAAGTGGTTATTATCTTATTCCATGTTTATGATAAATGTTTATTTTGCATGATATAATTGTATTAATTGGAAACTTTAATACATGTGTGTTTAATAAACAAAATACAAAGTTCCTAGTAATGCCTCTCATATAAACTAGCTCGTTGATTAACAAGATGATCAAGGTTTCCTGATCATGGACATTGGATGTTGTTAATAACGAGGTCACAATATTGGTGGAATGATGTGATGAACATTCATCCGAAGTATAGCATTACGATCAAAGTCATTATGTTTATATTGCTATAACATGATACAAAGTAATCTTAGTCCTTAGACCATGAGATCATGTTAATTGCTAACACCGGAATAGTATCTTGATAACATCAAACGTCACACCGTAACAAGGTGACTATAAATGTGGGTTCAGTGCTATGAAGGTGTTATGTTGAGGCTCATGGATCAAGAGTGGGATTTGTCCATCCCGATGATGGATAGATATACTTTGGGCCCTCTCGGTGATATCACATTAAGATAGCTTGCAAGCAAGTGATGTTATCACTAGAATGTTATATCATGGGAACGAGAAAAGAGTACATGTCGGTAACGAGATCAAACTAGGTATGGAGATACCGATGATCGAATATCGGACATGTAATATATTGCAAGACAAAGGGATTTAGTTACTAGCGTTAAAGGTTCTCACGATCACAGAAGTCATCGTTGAATGTGTAGGAGTCAGTATGGATCTCTAGGTCCCGCTTCTGATTATTGATCTGAGAGGGGTCTCGATCATGTCTGCATTATTCGCGAACCGTAGGGTGACACAATTAAGGGATACCGACACCATTTGGAGCAAATATGTTTCAGATAAAGATTTAAGAAAGCGCTGGAATTATTTCAATAGACACCAAAACTGTTTCGGGTGAAATTGCTGAAATTGGTTCTGCATATAATATTGAAATGTTGCAGGGGGTTTTATGTGAATGTTTGTTAATTAAAGTAATTGACAAAATTCTGAATAAAATTAATAAAAGAGTTTTATTAAATGAGAGAGCATTAAATTTGGAGAAACTTAATGCATTTAAAGTGGAGACTTTAAAAGAGAATGTGAAGGGGCATTTTAATGTGGAGGGGTTACCACCACATGAATGGGGGAGGTGAAGGGACACCCTCCATGGGCACCGGCCATGGGAGGGGTACTCTCCCCTCCTCCTATAAAATCCCCCCTCACACCCCTTCTTCCTCACACCTCCTCGTGAAGGATCTCTCTCCCCCTCTAGTATTATTCCCCCATGGTCTCGGATTAGCGATATACATGTTCCCGGTGGCTTTATCTGGAAAGGAGTTGCTACTTCCGCTGCTTCGCTGGAGCAAGGGACAGAGGTTGTCGGGGTACCGGACGTGTGTGCGATCACGGATGCACCGCTGCTTTGCGGTGCTGGACTTGGTTGTGCTGGACTTGCTGGAGCTGGATCTGAAGGACGTGCTAGAGCCGGACCTGCTGGACTTTATCACGATCTTGAGATTGGCAAGTGTACGACTACATCATCCACGAGTTCCAACTCATTAACAAATCTTTGTTGTCTTCGAGGGTAAGTTCTCTATGGATGTATATCCACCCGTTGCTTGTATCTAGTAGATAGATCTTGGCATATAGTTCCCATCGTAGGAATTTTTTTGTTTTCTATGCTGCGAACCCAACAAGTTAGGCCATCCTTCAAGTCTTGGAAGTCAGGGTTTGTTAGTGATGTGTCACTTCTAAAGCCTAGAGTTAAAACTAATACAGTTACAGCTCTGTCATATTGGATTGACAATCTGTTGTAAATACCCTAGTGTAGTATTTTAGTATTTTTCCGCCTCTTTTGTTTTTACTTCCCTATTTGTACATAAGACTTTTGGCTATATTTTAAATAAAAGGCTATGGGGGTCTCCCCTGCAATAGTTAGCCTAAAAAAGTAGGGAATCGGAGGAGAAACATACCTTAGATCACTTGTGTGCGAGGAATCGAAAAAAGAACGAGTAGAATTGAAGATCCAATGGAGGTAGTTTGGAATTTGGAGGAATAAGAAAGCGAATAAGTGTTTTAGGTTTAGGTTTAACTCCTCCCTGGAGTTAAAATCATGGACAAACAGGTGGTACGGGCGGGTGGTACAGTCGCGGCCCGCCCATCCCGGGTGTCGTTGCCTTGGAGTCGATGCACTCCAGGCGATGAACTCGGTATTGGGCACGCGGTACAGTCGCACGCCCCAAACTATTGGTCGCTAAGTGTTCAATACCTTTTCTTAATTCTTGATGTTTTGCTCCAGGGTACGGTATGAGCGTGTGGTACGAGCGGCTCCGTTCTTATGGCAGGTCATTAAAACGTTTGTCTCCTAGAAACAAAAATCTGAGAATTCATCCTTTGGTCTCGAGATGTGGTACGGGCACGTGGCACGTCCAACTCCGATCGTACCGCTGGTCATTAAATCCTCTGAAAATATCAAAACTCAAAGATTTTCAGTATGAACTTCATACGCCTTTGCACATCTATTTAACCAAAAGAATGACAACAATAATACTTCACTAAAATTCAGTAGCTTCTTTGGACAAGTGTTAGCAAAAGTTAAAGAATGAGGGTTACCTTGATTTATTCTCCTCTCTTCAAAGGATCTTCTCGAACACTCCTTTATTAAAAATAAAACAAAAACAAAACAAAACTAACACAAGTAAAAACTTTATTTCACATGGGTTGCCTCCCATGAAGCACTTCTAGTTAAGGTCAATTAGCTTGACCAAACAATGATCATTTAGGTTTTAGAAGTGGAATACCGACTCAAAATAGTTGGCTTTCAGAGTAATGACATCATCATCATTAGGCTTAGCCTTTTTCTTCCTAGGGAAGTGGACTACAAGCTTCTCTAGATGATAGTCTTATTCTCACATTCCCTTCATGTATATTAATTAGATATTTAATAGTTCTTAGGAATGTCCTACCTAGAATTATAGGTGCTATGGGATCTTCAAGGATGCCCACTATAAAAAGATCAATAAGAGCAGGACATCCTTTAATTTCAACTACTCCCTCCGACCCATATTACTTGACTTGGATTTTTCTAGATTCAGATGTATATACTACTAAAACATGTCTAGATACATACGGATCTAGACAAATTCAAGTCAACTAATATGGGTCGGAGGGAGTACTATATTTTCTTTGATCCCAACAACTTGTTTATAAGTGGAATCAACAAGATGGAGTCTCATTTCAGTAGTTGCAAATGGATCTGGATTTAGTTTATCGAATAAACTTTTAGAAATTATTGAAACACTTACACCAAGATCACAAAGTGCAGCTAATTTATTAACTCCTATTCTAATTTTAATAGTGGGCTCAAAGATATCACCAAGCTTATTAGCCGGAAGTTTATTGGCTAGTCTTTTATACTACATCTCTAACTCATGTACCTTTGATGCTACTTCTTTTATAAAATGTTGGTACATAACATCATTACCTTGTTCAATACCGGGATTCTTCACGGTGATCATCTTTAGAAGATCTTCCATGGTATAGTCCAGTGATGGCGCATTGCTATAATCTAGCTATTCAAGCTTCTCATATTTTTCTTCTACCCTCATCATCTTGAGGTCTTCCACCGGGTTTGGCTCGGGCTTTCTCGCAAATCTTGCAAGTATGGGAGTTTGACTCACTACAAGAAAAGTTGGCTTTTATAACGGACGATTTTCGTGGTTGAAGGCCCGTTTTTCGTGGCTAAAAAGTCTTCTATGACGGACGCCCTTCGTTGTAAAAGCCCCGTCAAAAAAGAATCTACCACGGTTTTTTTGCTGACTGTAGCGCATCACACCCTTCAGCCATGAAAACTTGTTCCGTCATAGATCTGTTCGCCAGCCGCGTTGACTGTTGACGTTATGCAAAATGCCACATGGAAAACAATGTTAACGCCCAGTTACTGCCGTTAACGGCCATAGAAACCGTGGTAGAAGCCAGGCCCAGCCAAGGCCTGCTAATAATTAAGTGGGCTGACCCATTCGGAGAACCCAATAAGATTATGGCCCGTTACTGTTTCATGCGACACTTTTTGAAATGGGCCCAAAAGATGTGGCCAGCAGCGGCCCACGAATGTCAGGACCGTTACTGTTTCGGCCTACAGAAGCCCACATTGTTCGAATACCGTGCGACCCATTAACAACCTGCATCAAATATGCCCGATACTATTAAGGCCCACGGCCAGCCCATCACTGTTCTCACAACTCGTCCTAGGCCGCCTACGAATGGCCCACTTTTGAGAAGGTCCAATACTGTTCTAGCCTTTTACCGTACCGTCCGTCAACTTTTCGGGCCCACCAGCGGCCTGCAACTGTTCTGATCTGGTACTGTTCTGGCCTGGCAATATGTTTGGCCTATTACTATTCTTGTGTGGTAATTTTTTTGGCCTCCTATTGTTCTATCTTGTTATTATTCTGGCCATCTACTATTCAGGTCCGTTACTATTGTGGTCCTTTACTGTTCTAGCCTGTAACTTTTCTGGTCTGTTACTGTTCTAGCCCGTTACTGAGCTGGGTTACCTCTGTTCTGGCCTGTTAATGTTTTGGCATGTTACTGTTTTGTCCTGTTACTGATCTACCCTATTACAGTTACTGGTTGCCACCTGAGGGTAGTCCCGTTACAGTCACGAACACCTACAGTTTCGGCCTTTTTGAATCCCACGCAAATATCATAAAAGGAGTATAATTAGCGAGCATTCTTCCTAGGGAAGTGGACTACAAGGTTCTCTAGATGGTAGTCTTATTCTCACATTCCCTTCATGTATACTAATTAGATATTTAATAGTTCTTAGGAATGTCCTACCTAGAATTATAGGTGCTATGGGATCTTCAAGCATGCCCACTATAAAAAGATCAATAAGAGTAGGACATCCTTTAATTTCAACTACTATATTTTCTTTGATCCCAACAACTTGTTTATAAGTTGAATCAGCAAGATGGAGTCTCATTTTAGTAGTTGCAAATGGATCTGGATTTAGTTTATCAAATAAACTTTTAGAAATTATTGAAACACTTGCACCAAGATCAAAAAGTGCAGCTAATTCATTAACTCCTATTTTAATTTTAATAGTGGGCTCAAAGATATCACCAAGCTTATTAGCCGGAAGTTTATCGGCTAGTCTTTTATACTACATCTCTAACTCACGTACCTTTGATGCTACTTCTTTTATAAAATGTTGGTACATGACATCATTACCTTGTTCAATACCGGGATTCTTCACGGTGATCATATTTAGAAGATCTTCCATGGTATAGTCCAGTGATGACGCATTGCTATAATCTAGCTATTCAAGCTTCTCATATTTTTATTCTACCCTCATCATCTTGAGGTCTTCCACCGGGTTTGGCTCGGACTTTCTCGCAAATATTGCAAGTATGGGAGTTTGACTCACTACAAGAAAAGTTGGCTTTTATAACGGATGATTTTCGTGGTTGAAGGCCCGTTTTTCGTGGCTAAAAAGTCTTCTACGACGGATGCTCTTCGTGGTAAAAGCCCCGTCACAAAAGAATCTACCACGGTTTTTTCTAACTGTGGCGGATCACACCCTTTAGCCACAAAAACTTGTCCCGTCGTAGATCTGTTCGCCAGCCGCGTTGACTGCTGACGTCATGCAAAATGCCACAAGGGAAACACCATTAACGCCTAGTTACCGCTGTTAACGGCCACAGAAACCGTGGTAGAAGCCAAGCCCAACCAAGGCCTGCTAATAATTAAGTGGGCTGACCCATTAGGAGAACCCAAAAAGATTATGGCCTGTTACTGTTTCGTCTAGCACTGTTTGAGATGGGCCCAAAAGATGTGGCCAGCAGCGGCCCGTGAATGTCAGACTCGTTACTGTTTCGGCCTACAGAAGCCCACATTGTTCGAATATTGTGCGACCCATTAACAGTCTGTGTCAAATAGGCCTGATACTATTAAGGCCCACAGTCAGCCCGTCACTATTCTCACAACTCGTTCTAGGCCGCCTACGAACGACCCACTTTTGAGAAGGACCAATATTGTTCTAGCCTTTTACCGTACCGTCCGTCAACTTTTTGGGCCCACCAGCGGCCTGCAACTGCTCTGATTGGTACTGTTCTGGCCTGGCAATATGTTTGTCCTATTACTATTCCTGTCTGGTAATTTTTTTGGCCTGCTACTATTCTACCTTGTTACTATTCTGGCCATCTACTGTTCAGGTCCATTACTGTTGTGGTCCTTTACTGTTCTGGCTTGCCACTTTTCTGATTTGTTACTGTTCTAGCCCGTTACTGAGCTGGGTTACCTCTGTTCTGGTCTGTTAATGTTTTGGCCTGTTACTGTTTTGGCCTATTACTGTTCTAGCCTGTTACAGTTATTGGTTGCCACCTGAGGGTAGGCCCGTTATGGTCACGGACACCTATAGTTTTGGACTTTCTGAATCCCACGCAAATATCATAAAAGGAGTATAATTAGCGAGCATCTTTTATTGTTCATTGTAGGCCTAATACAATAAGGGAAAATAACGAAGACCTAAACTCTTACCTGATCGACCTGGCTGGCGCAGTTATGATGCTGCCTACCTCCATGCGTGGACGACGTCAACTAAATGCCTACATGACCCAGCTAAAAAAATGCCTATATGGCCTATGCGAGTTATCTAGATAGTACATTAGCTGCAAACTTATTCAAAATATTACATAATATCAACGCTCGGGAAAGAAAATTCAGCATTTCAGCTGACAATCAAGTTGATAGCATTGTCCTCAATTTGCTTTCTCAATCCATCAACTGCATCTCCCTTTGAGTGTGACAGCTACATTGGAAAACCACCTTGAGACATGATCTTGTAGCCCCCTCTTTGGTGGCAATAGCAATAATTGCAGTCTGAAACTAAGTAATAATAAGTTAATACAACGAACAAGACAAACTACTCATAACTAAGAATGAACCAGATATAAATTATAATCGCATCATACAAGAACTTGTATAGCAGGAATGAAAACAAGGAATGGACTATATATTGTAGAGGATAGTTATGTCGTTGCTTAGGATGAACCACGAGATGAGAGATATAGTAGCATCGCACGTGAACCTGTAGAACAAGACAAACAATCATTAGACAAGTATGCCTATAATTAAATGAGCAATCAAACAAAATATTTTTTAGAATTTCAGCAAATATAGACTAGGCAGGTCATATAAGCAAATATATATGGAAGCAGTGGTATTTCCTAGAATGCAAGAGACGTACGGTGACTCAAAATTTGTAGTGAGCTACACAATGTCATGCAGTTTTTTCATAGCTAAGAATCAACCAGATAGAAATATAATGGCATCATAAGAGAACTTCTAGAGCAGGAATGCAAAACATGAGTGAACTACATAGTAGAGGACAGTTATGCCATTGCTTAGGACGGACCAGCACCAGAAAAGGAAATAATGGCATCGGTTATGAACCTGTAGAAGAGGCTATGCAAACCATCATGTTCATTGTTCCATTCTAGGCTCTATGCAAGAAAAAGAAAATAGTTAGTGTTGCAGCTTTTGAAAAACCAGATGGCAAGAACAAAATTATAATCGAATTTGTATGAAGAGTCTAAACGGGTACTACATGACAGCATAACGATGCCAAGGAGGAAACAATAACAGGAACTGATCTCAGGACGAACCAGATAGATTCAGTAACTGTGGAGCAGGGAATTCAAACTAATATTTTCCACTGATTTTACATTTTGCAAGAACTACACGATAGCAGGCAATTATTGTTGTTCGGAGTAGCTAAGAACATGTGCATGAATTCAAAATTTGTAGAGCAGCGAATGCAAACCAACATGTCTAGTGACCTACTCCGTAGTATCTAGCATGAAGAACATGCGTGTGCTTTGACTAGGTGTACAGGACGATTAGAAAAATGCAGTTCACTGCAACAGGCTTGAACCTGCTGTACTACTGACAAAACAAAAAAAGAGTTGGTGATTTGGTTACCATGGTCGGATAGGCTTCTAAGCATCATCCGTACCGGCGTGGATGACATCCTTGCCACCCAGGGTGCTGCGATTGCGCCAGCTATTTACGTCGGGGAAGCAGATCTTGGGCGCTCGATGCCGGCTTGATCACGGTGGATGAGGGAGAATCGGTGCACTGCACGGCGGTTTAGGTAAGGTATGGGTGGGGAGGATGCCGGTGGTGTTGATGCAGATTGATACATCATAAACGTATCTATAATTTTTGATGCTCCATGCTTGTTTTATATCAACTTTCTTATGTTTTGTTCACACTTTGAGGTATTTTTATACATTTTTTGGAACTAACCTATTGACAAGATGCCACAGTGCTAGTTGCCTATTTTCTGTTGTTTTTGGTTTTAGAAAAGCTAGTAAGGAAATATTCTCGGAATTGGATGGGACAAAAGCCAAAGTCAATATTTTACCCGAAGCAACACAGAGTCTGAAGGGGAGACGAAGTGGCGCACCAGGGTGGCCACACCTGGTGGCCGTGCGGCCAGGGGCGCGCCACCAGGGGGCGTGGGCCCCCTGGAGCTCCACCGACTTTGCCCCTTCGCCTATAAAAGTGCCACGGGACGAAAACCCTAGGCACCTGATCAAAGTTCCACGAAAGAGTCTGTAGCTGCTACCATCTCCATCCCTAGATCGGGAGGGATCTGAAGCTCTTCCCGGCACCCTGCTGGAGGGGAGAGATCACCCTGGAGGCCTTCTTCATCACCATGACTGTCTCAGGTGTGATGCGTGAGTAGTTCATCCCTAGACTATGGGTCCATGTAGTAGCTAGATGGTTGATTCTCCTCCTTTGTGCTACCATGTTTTGATCTTGTGAGCTTCGTTCATGATCAAGATCATCTATTTGTAATCATTCATGTTGTGTTTGTGGGGATCCGATGGATATTTAGATGCTATTTCAGATTGATTATTGATTCTATCATGTCTATGTGATTTGTGATCTTGCATGCTTTCCGTTGTTAGTTGCTATCTTGGCCAAGTAGATGCTAGCAACTCCAAGAGGGAGTATTTATGCTTGATAGTGGGTTCATGCCTCTAGTAATCTAGGGAAGTGACAGGAATCTCTAAGGTACTAGATGCGGCGTTGCTACTAGGGAGAAAACAGCAATCCTTTGTCCATGGGACAATCGTATTGTTTACTTTACACACTTTGCTTAATGCAATTATCTGTTGCTTGCAACTTAATACTAGAGGGGGTTCAAAGATAACCTGAAGGTGGATTATTAGTCATAGATGTAGTTGGATTACGGTCTATGTATAATGTTGTAATTCCCAATCAAATCTCATAGGAGTCAAGATGATTAGTATATGCATGTATGCTTTCTTGGTGTCTGTCAATTGCCCCGCTGTAATTTGTGCACCCAACATGTCATCTATCTTAAGGAGAATCACCTCTAGTGAACTATGGACCCCGGTCCATTCTTTTACCATCAATCTATCTACTATTTACTATTTACTGTTTACTTTCTGCAAGCAATTACTATCTTCCACACAATACGTTTAATCCTTTGTTTTCATCAAAACCGGTGAAATTGACAACCTCACTGTAAGTTGGGGCAAAGTTCTGTGGTTGTGTTGTGCAGGATTACAAGTTGGAAACAACACCTTGGAGGTGTTTCCTTGATCCTACTGGTTCGATAACCTTGGTTTCATAACTGAGGGAAAACTTGCTGATGTGCTCATCATACCTTCCTCTTGGGGTTCCCAACGAGCTCGAATATATTTTGAGCCATCAAGCTCTTTTTCTGGTGCCGTTGCCAGGGAGTTAAGGACAGGTTCAATCTCTTCCTCCTCGTCAATCACTTTTCAGGGAGAAAGAAGATTCTTGCAAGGGGAGTCTCTCACAACCAATCGTCTTACTTTGTTATTGTTTTGCTTAGTTTCTGTACTTTATTTTGTTTGCTTCTTTTTATCAAAAATACAAAAAAAATAGTTCCTACTGTAGTTGGTTTTTTTGTTGGTCTATTATTGTCTTGCTTTATCATCCTTTCTATCAATGGTTGGTTTCTTTGAAACTAGATCTTATTGGCAAGGTGGGTTCATGGAAGAACAAAAATATTATGAGGAACACCGCTTATCACAAAAAGGGAAACACTTATGGGAACAAATTAATAAATTGTATACCATTTCTAGAAACGTGTGATCTACTTATAATGTTACTTATTGCTTTGATAAATCTTGTTGCTATAGGAGGTATAAACACCTCCCTTTTCAATGTGAGTATAATGATAATGTTACCATATCTTCTTATGTTAAGGGAAATTATGACTTTTATGACGTGGAATAAATTGAAGAATTTATTGCTTGGAAGGGTGCATTCGAACTTGCTTATTTGCTTGAAAATACTGTTGATGCGCCTTATAAATATGAGGTTTATGATATACTTAAATTTTGCTTTGATAATTACAAGGAAGAAAATGGCTATATTCTTAAATATCTTAATAGATGCTCTCCACCAAAGGAAGAGATTAATGCCTTGCAGGAGCCTATGTAAGAAGAAATTGCTGAAACTGGAAGCTCATTGGATGAAAAAGAGGAGGAGAGTGATGATCAAGAGGAGGAAGAATGGAGCAGCTACCCATGTCTACCTCCCAATAAGAGTTAGTCTTTAACTAATACCTTATTTGATCGCCCTCCATGCTTACCAAAGGAGGATGAGTGTGATATTTATATTTTTGAGTTTGTTCATGATGCTACTGAAAATCATTATGAGAGAGGAAAATATGGTTGTTGGAATTCTCATGTTACTAAAACACCTCTCTTTATATTGAAAGCTCCAAAGTTGCTCTTGTTTTATCTACCCATTCTTGTTACTATGTGCTTCTTTGATTTATTTTATTACAAGATTCATATGCATAGGAAGTGGGTTACACTTAAATGTGTATCATATTTGCTCCTTGATGCTCTCTTTTGCTTCAATTCATATTTCTTATGTGAGCATCTTCTCAAATTACTGAGCCTAGCTCAAAGGCGTTAAAGAAAAGCACTATTGGGAGATAACCCAAATTATTTTTACTTTCAGTAAGTTTTTCTTTTGTTGAGTCTTGGAAGTTATTGCTTCAGTAATAACCTCTCCTTATCCTTTTTGTGTGGTTTTTGTGCCAAGAATAACCTCTAATGAGAGAGAAGTAAGACTTGGGAAAGTTGTTATCCCGAAACAGATTTTTTGTGCTTCACTATTAAAAATCCTAAAAAATCCCTGTACGTCGGATTGAGCTGTAATTTTCTGTGCTTATGCCCTAGGTTTTTATATAACTTTCGTTAGTTTAGCACTTTTCGATTTGAGCAACATAAGGTTTTCGAAAAAATCGGTTTTTACCCAATGGTCTGTTTTGACAGATTTCTGCCATTATTTGCATTTGCCTCTTAATCTCTTTCTCTTCGAGTTCTATTTGATCACTTGAGCTTTTAGAAGGAATTGCTACAGTAGGTTGTGTTTTAATAGAAGTTTACTTGTGTTGAAACTAAACCCAAAGACTTATTATCTTGAATACACTAATGTTGCTAATGAAGATTGTGTGAAGTTTTGTATGAAGGAAATTTTCAAGTGTAGGGAAGAATAATATGATGAGATGAAGTATAGAAAAAATCTCAAGCTTGGGGATGCCAACCGTGTCACCCCAAGAAATATTCAAGTAGTACAAGCGTCAATGCTTTGGGATGCCCAAGGCATCGCCTTCTTCATCAATAAAAATCTCAGGTTTTCTTCCAAAACACTTCATTTTTATTGTTTCATGCACAATTGTGTTGTTCTTGGAGTGTCTTTGTTTTTGTTTTTAGTTTTCTTTTGTTTGGCTTGCTTAAATAAATTGGTTGGACCCCCGCATTCATATGTGGTTTCAAATAAGTTGATTGGTGTTGGAAAAGAGTAGGAAGCTTCATGCTTATAAGTGGTACAAAAGGAGCTTGTTTTGACTATGGCCTAGACTTTACCATGTCATGTTTGATATTGCTTTGACCTTATGCTTAGTAATTATTGCTGTAGCATGACTTGTTCCAAACAACTGAGATTGCTTAATGTGCCTTGAAAGGATCATGCGTTGTTTTAGCATACAAAAGCATAATATTGTGGTATTCTCCTTTGATGCTTTATTTGGGTTGACTTGGCACATGCTTACACCATGTTAAGACTATGAACCAGTAGCCTCTATGATCATTTAGTTTTTGACTTATAATATCACTTTATGCTTTAATTAATAATGTTTTGTCGCTTTGCATGATTATGGCCATTATTGCTCTCTTAGTTGGTCGCTCCCATTCTTTTGCTAGCCTCCACCTGTACCAAGTATGAGTTCCACTCATGCATACAACCTCCAAGAAAACCAAGTTATTCCAAAGAGTCCACTATAAATTCCTATGCATGGTGTGTTACACCATTCCAAGTATATTCAAGTTTTTATGTACCTTCCAAATTAAACTTGTTATGTGAAAATTAGTGGTTAAAGCTCTCACAAACTTGATGGCACACTTTACTTTCTTGCACTTAATAAACTTGAACCATTGTGTCCAGCTATGATGTTTATATGCTTGCACTTTATAAGTTGTGAATTAGCAGAACCATGTTATCATGGGGAACGCTTTCAACATTGCACTTATTATTCAGTTGATATCATGTTCTTTTGTTTATGGATCCCGACAGTGTGAAATAAAAGGGGAGATTGTAAGCTCATGGAGTTTGTATGTGTGTTAGCAAAACGCCTGGGCGGCTAGCCTAAGCCATGCCTAATCATGGTGGAAACTTGCAGCATAACCATAGTGAGCATTTTGTGAAGCATCCTCAATAAAAACCTATGCAAATAACAAATAAAAAGATCGCTGAGATGCTCATTGTTAGTTGCCTTGTCATTTTGATATGGGATAGCTCCTGTGTTATGGGGCAAGGGGTACCTCGTTGGCAGTTCTCTATGATACACATGTACTTACAATGACAAGAACTTACTTGTGACTAAAGTTGAGTAGCATGAGGTTGGTACTCGTAAGCAAGGGGCATGAGATTTTCAACTTATAACTTGTCAAGCATATCTTCATATTTGTGTCACTTTAACCTTAATCACCTCAAGATGTTTATGACAGGGGTAATGAGAGCTGAAAGCTAATAAGTACCATAATTTTGGAAGCACTTTATGAAACTTGAATCCCTGCTTCCCTTTGAGAAGGGCCTTTCTTTTTTACTTTTATGTTGAGTCTCCATCTTCTATATTTATGCACCAATTGAGAGACCATAGTGGTCATTCTTAGTTTAATGTGCATTGTCCCAAAACTTGTTGATTGATTCATAACTTTGATATTGCTTGCTCTTAAATTATTTGTATCTAGTCACCCTTATGAACTTCTAAGGTGTCCTATGCATTTAGGTTTTGCTATACCATGAGGGACAAGCTGAATACCACTCTTATTATGTTTTCTATATGTGAAACAAACAAACGTCTTTCAATGCATTATTATTCATAATGTTTTGTTTGTACCTTTTCATGTTACAACATAGTTGCTATGTCTTATTGTTGGAACTCTATCTTTCATGCTTATGTTTAGAGTACTTTGATCCCAGCTATCAATGCTTTGCAAATATCTTGAACAAGATTGTGATGGTGCATTTCACCTCAAAAATTATTCTTTTTATCACTTACCTACTCGAGGAAGAGCAGGAGTTAAGCTTGGGGAAGCTTGATACGTTGTAAACGTATCTATAATTTTTTATGCTCCATGATTGTTTTATATCAACTGTCTTATGTTTTGTTCACACTTTGAGGTATTTATATATATTTTTTGGAACTAACCTATTGACAAGATGCCAAAGCGCCAGTTGCCTATTTTCTGCTGTTTTTGGTTTCAAAAAAGCTAGTAACGAAATATTCTCGGAATTAGATGGGACAAAAGCAAAGTCAATATTTTACCCGAAGCAACAAGGAGTCCGAAGGGGAGACGAAGTGGCGCACCAGGGTGGCCACACCTGGTGGCCGTGCGTCCAGGGGTGCGCCACTAGGGGGTGTGGCCCCCTGGAGCTCCACCGACCTTGCCCCTTCGCCTATAAAAGTGCCCCGGGACGAAAACACTAGGCACCTGATCAACATTCCACGAAAGAGTCTATAGCCGCTATCATCTCCATCCCTAGATCGGGAGGGATCTAAAGCTCTTCCAGGCACCCTGCCGGAGGGGAGAGATCACCCTGGAGGCCTTCTTCATCACCATGACTGTCTCCGATGTGATGCGTGAGTAGTTCATCCCTGGACTATGGGTCCATGTAGTAGCTAGATGGTTGGTTGTCCTCCTTTGTGCTACCATGTTTAGGTCTTGTGAGCTCCGTTCATGATCAAGATCATCGATTTGTAATCATTCATGTTGTGTTTGCGGGGATCCGATGGATATTGAGATGCTATTTCAGATTGATTATTGATTCTATCATGTCTATGTTATTTGTGATCTTGCATGCTTTCCGTTGTTAGTAGCTATCTTGGCCAAGTAGATGCTAGCAACTCCAAGAGGGAGTATTTATGCTCGATAGTGGGTTCATGCCTCTAGTAATCTGGGGAAGTGACAGGAATCTCTAAGGTACTAGATGCGCTGTTGCTACTAGGGAGAAAACAGCAATCCTTTGTCCATGGGATAATCGTATTGTTTACTTTACACACTTTGCTTAATGCAATTATCTGTTGCTTGCAACTTAATACTAGAGGGGGTTCGAAGATAACCTGAAGGTGGATTATTAGTCATAGATGCAGTTGGATTACGGTCTATGTATAATGTTGTAATTCCCAATCAAATCTCATAGGAGTCAAGATGATTAGTATATGCATGTATGCTTTCTCGGTGTCTGTCAATTGCCCCGCTGTAATTTGTTCACCCAACATGTCATCTATCTTAAGGAGAATCACCTCCAGTGAACTATGGACCCTGGTCCATTCTTTTACGATCAATCTATCTACTATTTACTGTTTACTTTCTACAAGCAATTACTATCTTCCACACAATACGTTTAATCCTTTATTTTCAGCAAAACCGGTGAGATTGACAACCTCACTGTAAGTTGGGGCAAAGTTATGTGGTTGTGTTGTGCAGGATTCCAAGTTGGAACAACACCTTGGAGGTGTTTCCTTGCTCCTACTGGTTCGATAACCTTGGTTTCATAACTGAGGGAAAACTTGTTTACCTTCCTCTTGGGGTTCCCAACAAGCTCGAATATATTTTGAGCCATCACAGATCTTGGGCTATTGTTGATGGATTCAACGCCGTGGAGGGGAAAGTGGGAAAAGGAAATCAGGTGCGATGGACGACGACGGACTCAGTGACCAAGGTCGGGTGTGGTGGACGTCGATGAAGCGGCAATGATGCTTTGGATGAGACCATAGCTGATGCAGCTCCAGTATACTGTTGGCTGAGGAGTGCATGGTGTCGAGTTTCGGCAGGCAAAGCCAGCTAGAGAAGTGCTGTGGGAGGTTCCGGGCGCGAGAAATTTCAGTGTTTGAAATGGAGGGGCGCGAGGGAGTGGGGACCACATGATTTTGGTATCGTTTGAAACGGAGAGGGGCTACAAATTTCGCAGTGTTTGAAATGGAGGGGCGTGAGGGAGTGGGGACCACATGATTTTTGTATCGTTTGAAACGGAGGGGCACGAGAAATTTCAGAGTGTTTGAAAGGGAGGGGCGCGAGGGAGTGGGGACCACGTGATTTTGGCATCGTTTGAAACAGAGGGGCGCCAGAAATTTCATAGTGTTTAAAATGGAGGGGCGCGAGGGAGTGGGTACCACGTGATTTTGGTATCGTTTGAAACAGAGCCCCCCCCCCAGAAATTTCGTAGTGTTTGAAATGGAGGGGCGCGAGGGAGTGGGGACCACGTGATTTTGGTACCGTTTGAAATGGAGAGGCACGGGAAATTTCGTAGTGTTTGAAATGGAGGGGTGCGAGGGAGTGGGGACCACGTGATTTTGGTATCGTTTGAAACAGAGGGGCACCAGAAATTTCGCAGTGTTTGAAATGGAGGAACGCGAGGGAGTGGGGACCACGTGATTTTGTCCGTCTAGCAATCTTGTCCGTCCATCCCAAATCAACAGGCCATAGGGGATACCTTCCCTTCGAAGGCTCTAGCGCGGATGCCTATGCAAGAAATCGCTGGGTGTCCCAGAGTAGACTATAGGGGTAGATGTGTAGGTTACCGTAGTAGCATACCATTAATCGGGAAAGCTGGCGCGATGTCATTCTGGCGCTCCACGAGTTCAAACTTTTACTTATGATGTTCAGAAGTGAATGCATGCAACTCAAAAAAGGTACTTACGTGATTACGTGTATGATATTATTAGGATACTAAGTTGCATGCATCGTGTAGTAATGAGTGGATTCTATTGGGTTGATCATTGTATTACTCGTATTCTCTCTCCGTATATACGTTGATCACAGTCTAGTTACCAAGTTGCATGGATGTGAGCACAATTGATTGAGTGACAAACCTTTTTTTTGTGCGGTCGAGGCCCCCGTCTGCTGATGACCCTCGCTAATCAACGCAGCTCACACATAAGTGTATTTTTACGTAGTAGTAGTAGGAACATCATCTAGGGAGACAAAGTTCAGCGTCTAGCAATCTTGTCCATCCAATCCGAAATCAACGGGTCAAAGCGGATACCTTCCCTATGAAGGCTCTGGCGGGAATGCCTATGCAAGGAATCTTTGAGTGTCTGTAGGTAGACTATAGGGGTAGCTATGCTTGTGACCCAAAGTACTCCAGACAATAGCTGGGTGTCCTTGATGCTGACGGTGCATTTTCTTTTTTAGATAGACACCGCGCCTTTTGATAGTATATACTACTACTGTCTAAACAGCAGAGCTTAGTTGAGTAAGAAAGATTTCCTGAGGTGAGTCTAGTACTACACAATGTCTACTACAATAAAGAAATGAAAAAGGAACCAGAGAAGAGAACAAGGTTGAACAAAACTTGTAAGTTAAACATAGACTATAACATGCATAAGTTATTAGTCTATGTTAATACAGGAATAGACTAATTATTAGGTAATAGACTAATTTTAGCTTGGTATGTGTGAATAACTCACTGCCACATAAGCAATTTTACTGAGTAGGACCCTTAGACCAGCCACACTGTATTGAAAAAGCAATTCCTAACCTTCTCTCACCTCCTATTGAACCGGTTCTATACATTTTAGGAATCAGTTCATGCAACCTGACACAAAGAAGCGGTTCAAGAACTTAGTTCACTTCTTTCATGCAACTATGGGGCCAAGTGGTAGAAATGTGAGGAGAGCCAGGATGCATGCATGCAGAGAAAGTAAATAGTGGGTCCCATTAGCGATTCCATACACTATAGCTTTCCCATAGCGGTTCCAAATTCTGACAAAAAATTTCTTGAATTGACGCAATAGTGTGGCTGATACTCATGAAGTTATTTGCACTATGACTAGCCTAAAACTTTCCCTAGATTTTGCTTATCTCCAGCAGCAACCCTATATTATCTCCCCTATATAATAACCACAATATTTTAATAGGAAGAGCAAAAAAATCACCCAATAACTTACTCAACGACATAGGGGCCACGTAGAGGGAAGACATAATAGTTGATAAGTATACTAGACATTAAATCCCTACACATCTAACAAAGTAGAAAGTATGACCAAATTTAAAGATCACTCATTGACGATTTAATTATTTTGATTTATCAGACTTACTCTCCCTCCATCCTAATTTTTCTAAAAATACCCTCCAACCTAATTAAAAAGGATGTAACATATTTGACTAAACTTGAATGTATATGTACACTAAACAGCGACTACTATATGATAAGTATATCGTTACAAAAGCTCCAAAGAGCGCATTCGAACGCTAAAGAGTGCAATATAATTATGCGAAGACGGATGAGAAAATACGATCCATGCGTGCAAAAGAAAGCAAAAGGAGGGCCATGCCGACAAGTCCTCCCTCTTCCTAGTTCCTACTTCAAGATTCGGCGATTGCAACACTGTGGCCGCCCTGCGGAGGCAGGGCCTCGACGACCTCCACAATGGTCACGACCTTGACGGCAAACATGAGATGGCTTCTCTCTTCCTACTTAGCAGGGCGTGACCTGGACGATCTCCGCAATGGTAACTACTGGCTGCGGAGCTCCGCGACTTCCTTCTTCAAATTTTCACACTCAGCGCGAAGCGTGGAGGTGTCATGCTCGTAAGATCGTGCGAGCTTCATTTGAAAAGCGTGGAGGTGTTTATTTTGCATGCTAGAATTGTATTGATCGGAAACATCAATACATGTGTGTTTAATAAACAAAATGGGTTCCTAGTTATGCCTCTCTTATAGACTAGCTTGTTGATTAACAAGATGATCAAGGTTTCCTGATCATGGACATTGGATGTTGTTAATAACAAGGTCACACCATTGGTGGAATGATGTGATGAACATTCATCCGAAGTATAGCATTACAATCAAGTCATTATGTTTATATTGCTATAACATCATACGAAGTAATCTTTATCCTTAGACCATGAGATCATGTTAATTGCTAACACCTGAAGAGTATCTTGATAACATCAAACGTCACACCATAACAGGGTGACTATAAAGATGGGTTCAGTACTACGAAGGTGTTATGTTGAGGCTCATGGATCAAGAGTGGAATTTGTCAATCCCGATGACGGATAGATATACTCTGGGCCCTCTCGGTGATATCACATTGAGATAGCTTGCAAGCAAGTGATGTGATCACTAGAATGTTATATCACGGGAACGAGAAAAGAGTGCATGTCGGTAACGAGATCAAACTAGGTATTTGGATACCGATGATCGAATCTCGGACATGTATTATATCAAGAGACAAAGGGATTTAGTTACAAGCGTTAAAGGTTCTCACGATCACAAAAGTCATCGTTGAATATGCAGGAGTCAGTATGGATCTCCAGGTCCCGCTTCTGACTATTGATCTGAGAGGAGTCTCAATCATGTCTGCATTATTCATGAACCATAGGGTGACACACTTAAGAGTTATCGGACACCATTTTGGAGCACATATGTTTCAGACGAAAGAATTGCAAAGCGCAGGAATTGTTTCGATAGAAACCGGAAATTGTTTCGGGTGAAATTGCAGAAAGTGGTTCTGCATGTGATATTGAAATATTGCAAGGGGCTATATGTGAATGTTTGTTAATTAAAGTAATTAACAAAATTCTGAATAAATTTAATAAAAGAGTTTTATTAAATGAGAGAGCATTAAACTTGGAGAATTTTAATGCATTTAAAGTAGGGACTTTAAAGGGGAATGTGAAGAGGCATTTTAATGTGGAGGCGTTACCACCACCTGAATGGGGGAGGTGAGGGGTCACCCCCATGTGCCGGCCATGGAGAGAGGGGGTACCCCCCTCCTCCTATAAAAGGCCACCCTCTTCCTCCTTCTTCCTCACACCTCCTTGTGAAGGATCTCTCTCCCCCTCTAGAATTATTCCCCCATGGTCTCGGATTAGCGAGATACATGTTCCTGGTGGCATTTCGTCTGGAAGGAGTTGCTGCTTCTGCTGGATTGCTAGAGCGAGGAGGTGGAGGTTGTCCGGTGGCTTGAACGTGTGTGCGAGTAAGGATGCGCTGCTGAGTTGCGGCGCTCAGACTTCCACTCGATCTTGAGATCGACAAGTGTACGAGTACATCAACCACGAGTTCCTACTCATTAAGAAAACTCGTTGTCTTCGAGGGTAAGTTCTCGTTGGATGTATGTCCACCCGTTGCTTTGTACCTAGTAGATAGATCTTGGCGTGTAGTTCACACCGTAGGAATTTTTTTGTTTTCTATGCTGCGGACCCAACAGTGGTATCAGAGCCTGATCTATGCATAGGTGCTTTGCACGGGTAGTACACATATGTTTATATGTGGGCGATGATGATCATGTTATTGCATCTTCTATGTATTTTGGATATTGGTGGCATAGTGGGATGAAGCGGCCCGGACCAACCTTAATGTCATTGTACATGAGACCGGTTCCACGACTGACATGCAACTTGTTTTGCATAAGTGGCTGGCGGGTGTCTGTCTCTCCTACTATAGTCAATATGTGATTTACAATGAGTTGCTAATAACTTAGTTATCCTCGTTGTGGTTCATGTTCGTAGGTGAGAACAGTTCTATCTCCGAAAGCCCTAAGCCACGTAAAACTTGCAATTGATAAATTAGAGGCGTCTAGTTTAGATCGTTGCTAGGCTAGTGTATTGATATGGTATTGTTGTAAGTAGATGTATGATAGATACTCTTACAACACACTCAACGTGTAAGTTCCCCAGACCTTGGCCTTACACACAAAGGAATGATAGAGATCATACCACGATGCAAGTGATAGAGATCAAATGCATGGACCATATCATCTCACTTTACACATTAGATGTTAGCATCTTATATTGATAGTTTGGCGCTTTCTGTAGCATTGTAAGATGATCCCTCATTTAGATATCAAGATAAAAATGTGTTCTTCCTTAAGTATGCAGCGTTCTGTGGATCGTGTTTCGAGACATCACTAGATGATCGGGTGTACTCGAATCTACGCTTTCATAGGAACGGGTGTAAGACAGTTTTACACACGCGAATACTAAGGTTCTTACTTGGCGAGCCTAGCATGTACAGACATGGCCTTGGAACACGGACCAAAAGGTTAAGCATGAGTCATATAGTTGATATGATGCCCATATAGATGCTCGCCTTTGAAGCTACATCAACTCACGTGATGATCAGACTTGGTGTGGTGGATTTGGTTCATGTAATCACCAAAAGGACACGAGGGATGTTGTTTTTGAGTGGGAGTTCATTAGTAATTTTGATTAGTTGAACTCAATCTATCATAAACTTAGTCTAAATAAACTTTACAAATTTTGTTGTAGATTGCACCACCTGCTTTTAATTTCAATGTGTTCATGGAGAAAGAGAAACTTGCTGCGAATGGTAGCAACTTCAACAACTGGGCTATGAATTTGAGGATTCTCCTCACTGCTGCACAAAAGCAATATGTGCTAGATGCGCCGCTAGGCCCCCCACCAGCTCCTGATGCCCCTGACGAGGAAAAGAATGTCTATGTGACTCGTCAGGAGGACCACAACTTAGTTCATTGCGGCATACTGTATGGCTTAGAGCCAGAACTTCGAAAGCGTTTCGAAAATGGCAATGCCTTTGATACCATGGGAGAATTGAAAATGATTTTCGATACCCATGCTGCCGTAGAGAGTTATAATGCTACTAAAAAGGTCTTTAGCTGCATGATGGAGGAGAACAGCTCCGTTAGTGAGCATGTACTCAAAATGTCTGGGTACGCCGATAAGCTTGTGTCCTTGGGAATAACGATTCCCATTGACTTGGGCATACATCGTGTTCTCCAATATCTGCCACCTAGCTACAAGAGCTTCGTGATGAACTATAATATGCAGGGCTTGAAGAAGACTCTTCCCGAGCTTCTGTCAATGCTTAAGACTGCAGAAGTGGAGATTAGGAAAGAACATCAAGTGTTGATGATCAATAGGACCACCGGTTTCAAGAAGGACAAGAAAGGCAAGCACAAGGGAAAGAAGGGTGGAAAATCTGTTGCCGCGCCTGAAAAGAAACCCCGAGCTGGCCCTAAGTCATATACCGAGTGCTACTATTGCAAGGGGACTGGCCATTGGAAGCGCAACTGCCCCAAGTATTTGGCGGACAAGAAGTCCGGCAAGGCAAACAAAGGTATATGTGATATACATGTTATTGATGTGTACTTGACTAGTACTCGCAGTAGCACCTGGGTATTTGATACGGGATCGGTTGCTAATATATGTAACTCGGTTTAGGGGCTACGGAACAAGCGACAACTAGCAAGGGATGAGGTCAGGATGCGGGTCGGTAATGGATCAAAAGTTGATGTGATCGCCGTCGGGACGCTACCTCTCCATATGACATCGGGATTAGTTATAAACCTAAATAATTGTTATTTGGTGCCTGCACTGAGCATGAACATTGTATCCGGATCATGTTTGATGCAAAGTGGTCATTCCTTTAAATCTGAAAATAATGGTTGTTCGATTTTTAAGAATGATATCTTTTATGGTCATGCACCTATGTTGAATGGTTTATTTCTGATGGATCTCGATAGTAATATTACGCACATTCATAATATTAATGCTAAAAGATTAAACTTGATAATGATATATGTACATATATGTGGCACTACCGTCTAGGTCATATTGGTGTTAAACACATGAAGAAACTCCATTCTGATGGACTTTTGGAATCACTTGATTTTGAATCATTTGATACATGTGAGCCATGCCTTATGGGCAAGATGACTAGAACGCCGTTTTCTGGTTCAATGGAACGGGCGATAGATTTATTGGAAATCATACATACTGATGTGTGTGGACCAATGAGTGTGTCAGCGCGAGGTGAGTATCGTTATTTTGTTACTTCCATGGATGATTTGTGTAGATACGGGTATATCTATTTGATGAAACACAAGTCTGAAACTTTTGAAAAGTTCAAGGAATTTCGGAATGAAGTGGAAAATCATCATAACAGAAAGATCAAATTTCTATGGTCCGACCGTGGAGGAGAGTATCTTAGTTACGAGTTTAGCACACATATGAAAGATTGTGGAATAGTTTCACAACTCACCCCTGCCGGAACACCACAACGTAATGGTGTGTCGGAACATCGTAATCATACATTATTTGATATGGTTCGATCTATCATGTCTCTGACTAACTTGCCACTGTCATTTTGGGGTTATGCACTGGAAACCGCTGCATTCACTTTAAATAGGGCACCATCTAAATCCGTTGAAACGACACCGTAAGAATTATGGTTTGGAAAAAAACCTAAGCTGTCATTTCTTAAAGTTTGGGGATGCGATGTTTATGTGAAGAAACTTCAGCCAGATAAACTCAAACCCAAAGCGGAAAAATGCGTCTTCATAGGATACCCTAAGGAAACGATTGGGTATACCTTTTATCACAGATCCGAGGGCAAGGTTTTTGTTGCCAAGAATGGATCCTTTCTTGAGAAGGAGTTTCTCGCGAAAGGTGTGAGTAGTTGGAAGGTAGAACTTGAAGAGGTTATTGAACCTTCTCTTCATGAATTGGCGAGTAGCACAGCACCGGAAGTTGTTTCAGAGTTGACTTCACCTAATGAAGAGAGAGCTAATGATAATGATCATGAAACTCCGAAAGAGGACACTACCAAACCTCGCAGGTCAAGCAGGACACGTGCAACTCCTGAACTGTATGGCAATCCTGTTGTGAATTTCATGGTTGATGAAATGGATGACCCTGCGACATATGAAGAAGCGATGATGAGACCGGATTCCAACAAATGTCTAGAAGCCATGAAATCCGAGATGGAATCCATGTACGAGAACCAAGTTTGGACCTTGGTGGACTTACCTCACGATCGAAAGGCCGTTGAGAATAAATGGATTTTCAAAAGAAAAACTGATGCTGATGGTAATGTGACCATCTATAAGGCTTGACTTGCTGCAAAGGGGTTTCGACAAATTCAAGGAGTTGACTACGATGAGACATTCTCTCCCGTAGTGATGCTTAAGTCGGTTAGGATTATGTTAGCAATTGCTGCATATTTTGATTATGAAATGTGGCAGATGGATATCAAAACTACGTTCCTCAATGGTAATATTGAAGAAGAGTTGTATATGATACAACCTAAGGGTTTTGTCGATCCTAAGGATGCTAATAAGGTATGCAAACTTCAGCGATTCATCTATGGACTGAAGCAAGCATCCCGGAGTTGGAATCTCTGCTTTGATGAGGTGATCAAAGAGTTTGGATTTGTCCAAACTTATGGAGAGGCTTGTATTTACAAGAAAGTGAGTGGGAGCAATGTGACATTTCTGATATTATATGTGGATGACATATTATTGATTGGAAATGATATAGATCTTTTAAACAGTGTTAAAAGTTATCTAAACAGCAAATTTTCGATGAAAGACCTTGGTGAAGCGTCATATATATTAGGCATTAAAATCTATAGAGATAGATCAAGGCGCCTAATTGGGCCATCACAGAGTACATACCTTTATAAGATATTAAAGAAGTTTAATATGGACGGAAGTAAGAAGGGGTTCTTACCTATGTTGCAAGGCAAGACATTGAGTAAGACTCAAAGTCCGGCTACGACGGAAGAAAGAGAGATGATGGATAAGATCCCCTATGCCTCGGCCATAGGCTCTATTATGTATGCCATGCTATGTACAAGACCGGGTGTGGCACATGCTATTAGTTTGACTAGTAGGTACCAATCTAATCCAGGTTCGGAACACTGGATAGCGGTCAAGAACATCCTCAAGTACTTGAGAGGAACTAGGGATATGTTTCTTATATACGGAGGTGAAGAAGAGCTAGTCGCTAAGTGTTATGTCGATGCTAGCTTTGACACCGATCCGGATGACTCTAAGTCTCAATCCGGATATGTATTTCTCTTGAACGGAGCAGCAGTTAGTTGGAGGAGTTCCAAACAACCTATGGTGGATGGATCAACGACGGAGGCGGAATATGTTGCTGCTTTAGAAGCGGTGCAGGAAGCGGTTTGGATGAAAGAGTTCATTACGGAACTAGGTGTGGTTCCTAGTGCGTTGGACCCGATGGTGATCTATTGTGACAACAATGGAGCCATAACCAACGCAAAGGAACCGAGGTCTCACAAGAATTCCAAGCATATTAAGCGCCGGTTTCACTCCATCCGCGAGCATGTCAAGGATGGAGATATAAAGATTTGTAAAGTACACACGGACCTAAATGTAGCAGATCCGTTAACTAAAGCTCTCCCTAGGGCAAAACATGATCAACACCAGAACTCCATGGGTGTTAGATTTATCACATGTGAACTAGATTATTGTCTCTAGTGCAAGTGGGAGACTGAAGGAAATATGCCCTGAGAGGCAATAATAAAGTTGTTATTATATATTCCTTATATATGATAGATGTTTATTTTGCATGCTAGAATTGTATTGATCGGAAACATCAATACATGTGTGTTTAATAAACAAAAAGGGTTCCTAGTTATGCCTCTCTTATAGACTAGCTTGTTGATTAACAAGATGATCAAGGTTTCCTGATCATGGACATTGGATGTTGTTAACAACAAGGTCACACCATTGGTGGAATGATGTGATGAACATTCATCCGAAGTATAGCATTACGATCAAGTCATTATGTTTATATTTCTATAACATCATACGAAGAAATCTTTATCCTTAGACCATGAGATCATGTTAATTGCTAACACCTGAAGAGTATCTTGATAACATCAAACGTCACACCATAATAGGGTGACTATAAAGATCGGTTCAATACTACGAAGGTGTTATGTTGAGGCTCATGGATCAAGAGTGGAATTTGTTAATCCCGATGATGGATAGATATACTCTAGGCCCTCTCGGTGATATCACATTGAGATAGCTTGCAAGCAAGTGATGTGATCACTAGAATGTTATATCACGGGAACGAGAAAAGAGTGCATGTCGGTAACGAGATCAAACTAGGTATTTGGATACCGATGATCGAATCTCGGACATGTATTATATCAAGAGACAAAGGGATTTAGTTACAAGCGTTAAAGGTTCTCACAATCACAGAAGTCATCGTTGAATATGCAGGAGTCAGTATGGATCTCCAGGTCCCGCTTCTGACTATTGATCTGAGAGGAGTCTCAATCATGTCTGCATTATTCGCGAACCGTAGGGTGACACACTTAAGAGTTACCGGACACCATTTTGGAGCACATATGTTTCAGACGAAAGAATTGCAAAGTGCAGGAATTGTTTCGATAGAAACCGGAAATTGTTTCGGGTGAAATTGCAGAAAGTGGTTCTACATGTGATATTGAAATATTACAAGGGGCTATATGCGAATGTTTGTTAACTAAAGTAATTAACAAAATTCTGAATAAATTTAATAAAAGAGTTTTATTAAATGAGAGAGCATTAAACTTGGAGAATTTTAATGCATTTAAAGTAGGGACTTTAAAGGGGAATGTGAAGAGGCATTTTAATGTGGAGGGGTTACCACCACCTGAATGGGGGAGGTGAGGGGTCACCCCCATGCGCCGGCCATGGAGAGAGGCGGTACCCCCTGATGTCTACGCACTTCTTCTTGTAGACAGTTGTTGGGCCTCCAAGTGCAGACGTTTGTAGAACAGCAACAAGTTTTCCCTTAAGTGGATCACCCAAGGTTTATCGAACTCAGGGAGGAAGTGGTCAAAGGTATTCCCTCTCAAGCAACCCTGCAATCAAGATACAAGAAGTCTCTTGTGTCCCCAACACACCCAATACACTTGTCAGGTGTATAGGTGCACTAGTTCGGCGAAGAGACAGTGAAATACAAGTGGTATGGATAATTATAAGTGGTAATGGTGATAGAAGATAGCTTGATGGCGTGGAAAAGACTAAAGGCAAACTGAAACAAAGAAGGAAACAAGAAAACATGTAATAGATCTAATAGCAAACGATGTTTCAATGCTAAGAAACAAGGCCTAGGGATCATACTTTCACTAGTGAACACTCTCATATAAATATATATCTCCATGATACTACTCTTAACTACTCTCCGGTTGAACACTCTAATCGATGGTAGGGCTATAACAGCACACCTCAAAGTAAGTCTTTCCCATCTAGAAAACCCCACACTATCACCTTGAGTACTAGATAGGTCCAACAAACACCACAATTTCATAAAGACATCCAACTCCAAATATAACTCATAACAAGTATTTGCAACCTCTAGCCTAAGTGCCACCATGGTGTGCACGCTGTCACTTTCACACACATGGGGAGAGCAGAGATCTATTAAAGCACTTGAGTAGCAAGGTAGATCTATAGATTACAAGCTCATGATCTCAATAAGATCATGCATAGAGAGAGATGAACACATAGCTACCGGTAGAACCCTTATCCTCGAGAGAGAACTACTCCCTCCTCATCATGGGAATCAGCAATGGTGATGGAGATGGTGGTGGAGATCGATGGAGATGGCTCCGGGAGAACTTCCCTGTCTCGGCAAGGTGCCGGAACAGAGACTTTCTGTCCCCCGAATCTCCCCTTCGGTGGCGGCGGCGCTGCGGAACTTTTCGTGGATTTCTGATTGATGATCTAGGGTTTTTTCCTCGGGAGGAATATATAGGCGAAAGAGGCAAGGTCGGTGGCCGTCCAGGGGGCCCACACCATGCCCTGGCGCGGCCTAGGTGGACCCGCGCCATGGGGTGGTGTGGTCACCCTGTGGCCCCTCTCCGACTCTCCTTCTGGCTCCGTGAGTCTTCCGGGAAAATAGGAACTTTGGCTTTTGTCCCATCCAATTCCGAGAATATTCATTTTTGGACTTCCTAGAACCAAAAACAGCAGAAAACAGGCAACTGGCACTATGGCATCTTGTTAATAGGTTAGTCCAAGAAATCATATGAAAAGTACTCCAAAGTGTGGACAAAACACAAGAAAGTAGATAAAACCAAGCATGAAACATCAAAAATTATAGATACATTTGCAATGTATCAACATCCCCAAGCTTAACTCCTGCTCGTCCTCGAGTAGGTAAGTGATAAAAAGAAAGAATAATTTTTGAGGTGACATGCACCATCATAAACTTGATCAAAGTATTTGTAAAACATTCAAAGCTGGGATCATAGTACTTCAATCATAACATGAAAGACAAAGTTCTAGCAATAAGACAAATAAACTATGTTGCAACATGAAAAGGCACAAACAAAAGATTCATGAATAACAATGCTTTGCAAGACGTTTGTTTGTTTCACATAAAGAAAACATAGCATAGTAGTATTCAGCTTATCCCTCAATAGAATAGCAAATATAAATGCATAGGACACCTTCAAAGTTCATAAGAGTGACTAGATACAAATAGTTTAAAACAAGCAATATCAAAGTATGCATCAATCAACTAGTCTTGGGACAATGCACATAGAACTAATAATGGCCACTAAGCTCTCAAAGTAGGTGCATAAAGGTAGAAGGTGGAGAATCAATATTATGGTGGAAGAAAGGCCTTTTTATAAAAGGAAGTAGGGATTCAAGTCTCATAAAGAGCTTCCAAAAATTATGGTACTTATAGCTTTCAGCTCTCATTGCCCCTATCATAAGCATCTTGAAGTGATTAAGGTTAAAGTGAACAAACTATGGTGTACATGCTTGACGAAGTATAAGTCAGAAATCTCATGTCCCTTGTATACGAGGTCCGCTCCTCATGCTACTCAAGTTTAGTCACCGGTAAGTTCTTGTCATCGTAAGTACATGTGTATCATTGAGAACCACCAACAGGGTACCCCTTGCCCGATGATACGGAAGAATCCCCATATCAAAATGACAAGGCAAGCAGACAATGAGCATCTCAGCATTCTTCTTATTTACCATGGGAATATGGTGCTTTTTTTCTCTCTTTCCTCTTTTCATAGTATCTTTTTTTCTCAATATAGGACTCTTTTTTTATAAGAAGAATGCTTCATAGACAACTCATTATGGTTACGCTGCAGGTTTCCACCATGTCAGCATGGATTAGACCAGCGGCCCAGGCGTTTCTCCAACACATATACATAACTCCAGGGACTTACAAACTCCCCTTTCATTTCACACCGACGACATCCATATACAAAAGAGCATGATATCCACTAGGTACAAGTACCAAGTGCAATGTTGAAAGCGTTCCCCATGACAACATGGTTCTGCTAATTCCCAACAAATAAGTGCAAGCATATATAACATAGACGACACAATGGTTCAAGTTTATTAAGGGCAAGAAAAGTAAAGTGTGCCATCAAGTTTGTGAGAGCTTTAATCACTAGTTTTCTCATAACAAGTTTAATTCGGAAGATAAACAAAAGCATGAATATACTTGGAATAGCATAATCTAGTAGGTAGGTATGGTGGACTCTTTGGAATAACTTGGTTTAGGGAGTTGGATGGATGAGTGGAACTCATACTTGGTTACGGAGGCTAGCAAAAGACTGGGAGCGACAAACTAAGAGAGCAATAATGGCCATAATCATGTAGAGCAACAAAACATCATTGATCAAAGCATAAAGTGATACTACAAGTTGAAAACTAAAGGATCATAAAGTCTATGGTGACTTGAGACAGTCATAACATGGTGTGAGCATGCGCCAAGTCAACCCAAATAAAGCATCAAAGGAGAATACCACAATACTATGCTTTAATATGCTAAAACAACGCATGATTCATCCAAGGCACATTAAGCTATCTCAAATTTTTATAACAAGTCATGCTATAACAAATAATACTAAGCATAAAGCCAAAACAATATCAAGCATGGCATGACAGAGCATAGGCCACAGTCAAAAACAAGCTCTCTTTACCATATAAGTATGAACTTTCCTACTCTTTTCCAATCCAAACCAAACTATTTGAAAACCAATGTATGAAAGAGGGGTCCAACCAATTTATTCAGCAAACTAAGAAAACCAAGCAAACGAAAAACCAAAACGAAAACGAAAAAGAAGACGCTCCAAGAACAACACAACTGTGCATGAAACAATAAAAATGAAGCGTTTGGAAGAAACCTGGGATTTTTATTGATGAAGAAGGGGATGCCTTGGGCATCCCCAAGATTTGACGCTTGTACTTTTTGGATATTTTTTGGGGTGACACGCGTGGCATCCCCAAGCTTGAGCTTTAGTCCATCCTTTATCTCATTACTCATTCCTTCCATACACCTAAAATTTTTCCTTCATACAAAACTTCACACAATCTTTATTAGCAACATTAGTGCACTCAAGATAAATTAAGTCTTAAGGTTCAGTTCTAACACCAAATAAACTTCCATTAGAACACTAGCTACTATAGCACTTCCCTTAAAAAGCTCAATTCCAACAAGAAGCAAATGCAGAAAATGGCAGAAATCTGTCAAAACAGACCAGCAGGTAAAGATGATTTTTTTTGAAGACCTTCTGTTGCTCAAATCGAAAAGTGTTGAACTAACGAAAGTTAGATAACAACCTGGGTCAGAAGCACAAAAATTCACGCCTCAAAAGGACGTACAGAGATTTTACACGAATTTTTATGGTGAAGCACAAAAATCTGTTTCGAGACAGCAACTTTTCCAAGCATTACTTCTCTCTCATTAGAGGTTACTCTTGGTACAAAAAGCAAATAAAAAGGATAAGGAGCGGTTATTACAGAGGTAATAACTTCCAAGACTCATCTAAAACTTTTGGGTTATCTCCCAATAAGTACTTTTCTTTAACGCCTTTAAGTTAGGCATGATAGTTTAAAAAAGATGCTCACATAAGAAATATGAATTGAAGTAAAAGAGAGCATCAAGAAGCAAATTCAACGCATATTTAAGTCCAATACACTTCCTATGCATAGGAATCTTGTAAATAAACAAGTCATGATAGCACAAAGCAACAAGCATAGTAAAGCAAAACAAGTGCAACTTCAAGACTTTCAACATAAAGAGGGGAAACTTAATATTGTTGAGATACATAAAACCATGTTTCCCTCTCTCATAATAACTTTTAGTAGCATCATGAATAAAAGTAACAATATAAGTATCACAAGAAACATTCTTATCATGAGCCACATGCATATAATTATTACTCTCCACATAAGCATAGTCATTCTTATTAATTGTAGTGGGAGCAAATTCAACAAAATAGGTATCATTATTATTTTCATCACCATAATCATCAAATATAGGAGGCATATTGTAATCATAATTAATTTTCTCCTCAATAGTAGGTGGATTAAAAATATCATATTCATCATTGTAATCATCATATATTGGAGGTTTGGTATCATCATAAGTAATAGAATAGCTATCTTCCAAAGCTGGGGAACTAAAAAGATCATTTTCATAAAAACTAGCTTCCCCAAGCTTAGACTTTTCCATAGCATTAGCAATAATGGTGTCCAAAGAATTCATACTAACAACATTGCTATTAGCATGCAAATAAAGTTCCATAGGTTTTTTTAATTTTCTCTTCAAACACTTCATGTCCTAACTCAAGATAAATACTATAAAGCTCTCTATTTTTTTTTGTTTTCCATTAAGCCTAACTAGTGAAAACAAGAAACAAAAAGACAAAATTGCAGAATCTAAAGGAAATAACTTCGAGCACTCACACCGGAGGATGTGAGTACCTTTTACCTTACCTCCCCGGCAACGAAGCCAGAAAATAGCTTGATGTCTACGCACTTCTATTCTCGTAGACAGTTGTTGGGCCTCCAAGTGCAGAGGTTTGTAGAACAGCAGCAAGTTTTCCCTTAAGTGGATCACCCAAGGTTTATCGAACTCAGGGAGGAAGTGGTCAAAGGTATTCCCTCTCAAGCAACCCTGCAATCAAGATACAAGAAGTCTCTTGTGTCCCCAACACACCCAATACACTTGTCAGGTGTATAGGTGCACTAGTTCGGCGAAGAGATAGTGAAATACAAGTGGTATGGATAATTATAAGTGGTAATGGTGATAGAAGATTAGTTGATGGTGTGGAAAAGACTAAAGGCAAACTGAAATAAAGAAGGAAGCAAGCAAACATGTAACAGATCTAATAGCAAACGGTGTTTCAATGCTAAGAAACAATGCCTAGGGATCATACTTTCACTAGTGAATACTCTCATATAAATATATTCTCTCCATGATACTACTCTTAACTACTCTCCGGTTGAACACTCTAATCGATGGTAGGGCTATAACAGCACACCTCAAAGTAAGTCTTTCCCATCTAGAAAACCCCACACTGTCACCTTGAGTACTAGATAGGTCCAACAAACACCACAATTTCATAAAGACATCCAACTCCAAATATAACTCATAACAAGTATTTGCAACCTCTAGCCTAAGTGCCACCATGGTGTGCACGCTGTCACTTTCACACACATGGGGAGAGCAGAGATCTATTAAAGCACTTGAGTAGCAAGGTAGATCTATAGATTACAAGCTCATGATCTCAATAAGATCATGCATAGAGAGAGATGAACACATAGCTACCGGTAGAACCCTTAGCCTCGAGAGAGAACTACTCCCTCCTCATCATGGGAATCAGCAATGGTGATGGAGATGGTGGTGGAGATCGATGGAGATGGCTCCGGGGGCACTTCCCCGTCCCGACAGGGTGCCGGAACAGAGACTTTCTGTCCCCCGAATCTCCCCTTTGGTGGTGGCGGTGCTGCGGAACTTTTCGTGGATTTCTGATTGATGATCTAGGGTTTTTGCCTCGGGAGGAATATATAGGCGAAAGAGGCAAGGTCGATGGCCGTCCAGGGGGCCCACACCATGCCCTAGCACGACCTAGGTGGACTCGCGCCATGGGGTGGTGTGGCCACCCTGTGGCCCCTCTCCGACTCTCCTTCTGGCTCCGTGAGTCTTCCGGTAAAATAGGAACTTTGGCTTTTGTCCCGTCCAATTCCGAGAATATTTATCTTCTGACTTCGTAGAACCAAAAACAGCAGAAAACAGGCAACTGGCACTATGGCATCTTGTTAATAGGTTAGTCCAAGAAATCATATGAAAAGTACTCCAAAGTGTGAACAAAACACAAGAAAGTAGATAAAACCAAGCATGGAACATCAAAAATTATAGATACATTTGCAATGTATCACCCCCTCCTCCTATAAAAGGCCACCCTCTTCCTCCTTCTTCCTCACACCTCCTTGTGAAGGATCTCTCTCCCCCTCTAGAATTATTCCCCCATGGTCTCGGATTAGCGAGATACATGTTCCCGGTGGCATTTCGTCTGGAAGGAGTTGCTGCTTCCGCTGGATCGCTCGAGCGAGGAGGTGGAGGTTGTCCGGTGGCTTGAACATGTGTGCGAGTACGGATGCGCTGCTGAGTTGTGGCACTCGGACTTCCACTCGATCTTGAGATCGGCAAGTGTATGAGTACATCAACCACAAGTTCCTACTTGTTAAGAAAACTCGTTGTCTTCAAGGGTAAGTTCTCGTTGGACGTATGTCCACCCGTTGCTTTGTACCTAGTAGATAGATCTTGGCGTGTAGTTCTCATCGTAGGAATTTTTTTGTTTTCTATGATGCGGACCCAACAAATACATGTATAGTGACTACAGTACCTCTCTTCTTCGACTGAGAGCAGGCATGAGGGCATCGTACGCGTCAGAGATATCCGTCGTGCTATCGACCCGTGGGGTGGAAAATTTGATGCTCGAGCCACCTTCCCTAGAAGATGTACAAAGACGGTTCAATAGTAGGATCAGAAATCCCAGGAATCAACGGAAGTACAAACCTACCCGGACTCTTGGTCCCCATGATAGACGCTCTTTGGATACATGCGCGAAGATGAGCCCTCGCCCCATGGCTGGTCTCCTTTATCGGTCCGAGCCTGCAGATCACCCTGCCGGCGGGATTTCTCCATGGCTCTAACCACCGCCATCTTGCTATTCTTCCGACGACACAAGATATTTTGTGATATCGTTGGATGAAGAAGTATAGAAGAAAGGGAGGAGCAGTGGAAGAAAATGGTTTCTACGAAGGCGGAGCGAGGTAGTACTAGTAGGAGGAGAGAGTAGAGTGAATAGTGGAAGCAAAACGTCAAGTACTGGGTCTCGTCGCCGGCCTTCGAGCAATCTCGTTGGTCCATCAAGCGATCGAGCTACTAGCTGCAAATATGTACGACCCACCCAAAATTTATGGAGAAATTTGGCTAGATACATCATGGTGCAATCAATTGTCTTATGCTGTACTAAGTGGGTCCCATCTTTAGGATTGGTTTTTCCCGGCCAGTCTAGTAAATTTCTAGTAGATTCGGGAAAAAAGTCTAGTACATACATTTCTTAGCCACGTTAGGAACAGATCACACTGTGCTTGCTTGTAGTAGTAGTACTCCCTCTGATCCATATTACTTGTCGCTAATTTGGACGTATCTAGCAATGAATCGGAGGGAGTAGTTGTAGTAGTAGTAGTAGTCACATTGAATATACTTAGGGCTTGACGCATAAGCATCACAAACCGTTGCCAAAAGATTGAACGACAAACTTAAAGATAACTTAGGGCTTCTTTGGATAACAGGATTTAAAAACACAGGAATTTGACTCGGTCACAGGTACAAAACAATGGATTGCAAAACAGAGGAAATAGCTTTCTTTGGATCACAGAATTTCAAAACACAGGATAACAGGGTCGGAGGTACAAAATAGAGGAAATCTGCTGGCTTAAAGTCATTTCAATGAAACACAGTAAACATGGAGGAAAATTGCCTCAATCCTACGCGAATGAGTATAAAAAAGTGGATGTTGAAATTCCTATGAGATTGGGGTGTAGAATTGCAATCTATACGAATTTTGGAGGTATGATTCCTTTCATCCAAAGGGTTTCCTTATGAAAAAAAGTCCTATGGGTCGAATTCCTCCAAAATTCCTTTAAAAATCCTTTGATCCAAATTGGCACTTAATCAAGATGTGTGTGCTCACGACAGATGAACACCTTCCGGCATGAGGTGATGCGGTCGTAGATTTTCATATTGAACCCGTCTGCAGCAACCTTGAACATAAGGCAGTCACCCTCCTTCAACTCATGGAAAGCAGCAAAGGTAGCCCACTCTTTGTCCAGGACGATCTAGTCTTTGTTGCGGTTGGCATGGACAACCGACTCGCATTCCTCGCATGCTTGGACCACCACTAGTTTTGGGTAGGGGCGTCCCTTCAAGTAAGGCTTGAAGTAAGTCAGGATGATAAGCATATACAAGTCATGCTAGACTAACTGGATGTAGAAGCGCCTAGGACGATGCGCCGTGGCATGGTGTCCAACCGACCTAGGGTGTTTTCTCGGTTTGGCAGAACTAGTGACCGACCTGGCAGTACTTTCTCTTGCCAAGGCCTCCACTCTCCTGCCCGACAGCTTCAACTCCCTTGGCATGATGGGGAGATCATCTTCATAGCCACCTGGAGCTGGAGCAGTCTGGTCAAGAATGTAGTCTAAGTTCGGCATTACAACTGGGCCGTCCTACATGAAAATTACCATTGCGTCAGTCCTTTGGAATTACCAAAACACCACAATGCATTGTATAAATTGACTAAACATCACAATGCATCATTGCACCATCAAATTTACCTAAACAACACAAGGTATTAGGTAAATTAAATTGCCTACAGAGCACAATGCATCATCAAAATGACCCAACCCGATGGGTCCTCAAAATTATCTGAATAGCTACTAGAAGGCATAACATTTAATTAGATTGACTAAATAGCACAATGCATAATCTAAATGGCTAAAACAGCACAATTCATTATTTGGATAGACAAAATAGCATATATGGAATGCATCATCAAAAATACCAAAACAACACAACGTATCATGTAATTAAATTTAATAAACAGTGTCTGTACAATAAAAATTACCTAAACTGATGGGTCATTGTAATAATCTGAACAACTAGAAGGCATATCATTTAATCCTAAATAGCAGAACACAGATCAAAATGGATGAAACAACACAGTGAGGAGATAGGACACAATGCATCATAAAAAAAAATACCAAAACAACACAACACATCATGGAAAATTCCTAAACAGCACAATGCATCATCTAAGTACCAAAACAGAACCCTGCATCATCGTCATCAAGAATATTCCATAACTAAGCAGAACAACACAAAAGACAAATATAGATACATTCGAATCTAGGCAAAGTCAAGTTAGTTATTTCTTGATGGAGGGAGTATAAAGAACAACTCAAAAGACAATTATCAAGAATATGACATACACCTAAGTAGTTCAACAAAGGACCTGCAGTACACGTTGCAAAAATCTGACTAGATGCACATCGGATTTGGGTTAAAGCCCCAATCCTCCAGATCTAACCTTGTTGCAGTTGGGGGGGGACTTTCACAGGGGTCGATGGGTTGAGCAGATGAACAGGCCACCACTGATGAAGAACCATCCACATACACCGCAGAAGCACAGATAATCACTGATGAAGGGGGGCACCGATAGGGGTTTTGTCAACACCTGGATTTTTAATCCCAGATGCCTGTTATGCCAAACATCAAAATCCTAGGATTACCATTTTTGCGAGACATAACAGATTGGATATCACAGTACATCATCCATTACAAACCATAATAAGGTCTTACACAAATAAAGGATCTCATGATCCAGTATTAGTACAATTAAGCAGCAGAATAAATAGCATAGCGGCGGGGTCCATCTTTAGAGTCAAAGTCAATGCTGACAATGGGAGATGATCCTAGTTATCGTAGCCATCCTACTGTCCTCCTTTAGGGTAGTCCTCCTCATAGTCTGGCCATAGGAATAGCCAGGGACAAAAGCCATGAGTACTCTTTAAGTACTCGCAAACTACCACTAACAAGTAGGATAGTTCTAGTAGGAAATGCTAACTCTAAGTTTGTTTGTAAAGTTATGTTTGAAACCTAAGCTGAGTTCAGAAACAAAGAAAGATAAAAGAAGTTTGAAAACACCTAAGTGGGAACTTAGTTATCATAGTTACAACTCTGTTGTGGTCAAGTCATGTCACAATTCATTTCATAAGTCGTTTTGAAAACATCTGACAACGGAATAGTATGGCCACTCCAACTGTCCATAACAACGGACGCGGCTATTCAAATAGTTTGACACTTTGCAGAGGTGGTACACTTTCACCACAATATTCGATACATCTGTCAGGGATAACCCTGAACCATCATACTTAGTATGCAGATAATCAAACTTAACCTTTCCTTTACATACCCTAGTATAAGCACCTCTCCTATGAGCATGGCCTCCCAGCCATGACCATCTATCATCCTGGGCACTGCATAGGTGGACAACATTGAGAGGTAGCCTCAGCTCAAACCTCTCCCACAAAGGAACTAATACTAATGCATATAAACTTCCGGCTAAGCCTTACCAATTCAGGTACTGTGGTTGTATGGTAAAATTGGAATGGTATCGCATCCGAACCCAACCATCAGTTTTGTAAAAGGGCTAAGGTTCATGCCTCAACATTTTCATCATCATCATAAACCATTGGTGTTTCTCAACACATGTCAAAACATCTCAATAGAATGACTCATCATTCCAAGGTTTTCACAAATCATTTTCACCAAGTATTCCCATCTAAAGTGAATCAACTGTTGGTTTAGTTCCAACTACTAAGTTAAGAGTGTTCACTAATGTGGGATGGTAATCTCAATCTCATGCCATAGAATGACATCTAAGTCTAACTAGATAGGTCAAGTTTTATACTCTTTATGCTACCTTTAACAAGTAAAGTACTTTGGTAAACTAAAGAAGGTAAAGCTTGTAAATAAAACTTGGAGTAGGTATAAGTCAAAAATGGTATAACCAAAGCATGCCTAATGCATTTGCTTAGGTTATCTAGCTTAATTCTAACTTGCTAACAATAGCTTGCAAGGGTTATCTTGCATTGTTAATGATGGCTTGCCTTGGTTGGTGTAGTGGTTGAAATTCTCTTCCTCTTCTTCTTGGTAGAACTCCCCCTCCTCGAAAGCTTGGTCGGTACTATCGTCTATAAATACATACGGGATACACAATCACCAAACAATACTTAACTACTTAGCACACTATGGCACACATTTGATGATCTATGATCATCACACGCATCACAAGGTTTCATGAACTCGCTTCATTCTTTTTATTTGAGAAAAGTAATATCTACTCATTGAAATTAACTAAGATTTAAAATTCTCCAATTAAAATATGGGATCATGTGGACACATGTCATCACCACATATTCTAATATATGGGAATGGGATTTAAAGGTGGGATCATATTCTAATAAGTTTAAGTTTAATATTTAATGATTTAAAGTGACTAGAAATGCCTATATAGCATTATTTTGGTACTAGTCCAAAGTCACTGCATGCAAACCTTAATATTATTACATATTCAGATAGATATGGTTAAATGTGATTTTTGAGAGTTGGAATCAACTCAAAAGCTATTATGGTTGATTTTATAAAAATGTTTGAATGTGAAAAAGCTTCCGTCTTGTTATTTTAACTAGGAGAGATTTATAACTCTAAATGATTTAAATCCAACTGGCTTGGATAGATATTTTCATTAGCTTTCCAAAAAAATTGGAATCACTCAATTTGGATTTGTATAACTCTCTGAAATGATTTTTAAACTAGTGGACATAATTGATTTTAAGTCTAAATAGAAAAATCCTAATTTGAATTAACTGGGTCGCGCGAGAAACTAAATGGGCTGTCCCAGTGACGCTCAATGGCGCAGCGGGCAACTGACAAGGGGGGTCCACACATCAGCGGCACTTAAAACCCGAAGGGGTACGGGGCGATGTGGATGACAGGATTAGAGCTAGATCTAACGGCTCACGGTCGTCGTCGACGACGGACTTGTCGCCGGCGAGACTGAACCCTAGTGGCTCGGTGGGGTGTAGTGGGGACATACCAGGGCTCCAGCGAGTGCGGCGAGGCGGGAAAACGAACGAGTATAAGACGGTGGACTCAGGCGAGGTCGCGGCAGGGTCTGAGGTGGACGAAATCCACGGCAACGTCTCCTCCTCTGCTGCGGCTGCCTCCGGTGAAATTCCGGCGGCCTGCTGCTCGAGCTGCTCTGGCGAGAGGTGGGGAAGGACTGATGGAGAAAGGGGAGTGGAATGGTGTGGCGATTGAGGATGGGGAAGGTCTCCTTATATAGGCTCGACGAGGGGACCGAAGGGGCGACGACGAGCTAGTCGGTGACGACGATACAATGGCCTAGAGGCATGGGCGGCATAGGCGGATAGTGGGCAGTTCCCTGGCAGTCATCTAGGGCTTAATGGTGACGCTAGGGGCGGTTGCAATCGGTCGGGAGAGTCGCGTGCTCTAGGAGACAGGGGCGGTGCTCGAAGGGGTTCCTTGCAAAAGTGGGTCGCATGGCGGTGCACGACCGTGTCTGGCAGGGTGGGATGGTCAAGGCGGAGCGGCGTGCACGGTCTGCGGTCGAGGCGTGGTCTGTGGCATGCTGGCGGTGAGGGGGCTCTGGCGTGCTCTGGCACGACGCAAAGAGGATTGTGCGATGCTTTTCCGGGGTGGTCCAAGGGTTGGCAGTGATCGTAGGGTGGACCGTGGGCGGCGGTGAGGTCACGCCTCACTCCCTGGAGCGGCGGAGAGGGGCTGGTGGTCTGCTGTGGCTTGGGCAAGGTTGGCCGGTGAGCATGGCCTTGGGGTGGCGGTGCACTGCTGCTAGGGACAAGGGGGTGGGTTGATTATGGTTTGGTTAGAGCTAGGAGGTACACAGGGAGTAAATTGAGCTCAGATGGGTGGAAAAACCCTGTAGAAACAGTGAACCTAAACTAGAGTGTGATCAGTGCATGCCAATTGTTGATTAAATGGCTGCATGAAGAAAACTTTTGAATTTTTCAGAGATTTTTGGTGGAGTGGTTTATCACATGCTTAAACATCTGTGGTTGCTTGGGATTTTGAAATGGAGTTCATTTGGATGGTTTTTGAAAAAGTGTGATCTAGACATATGAACTAGATTCCATTTTAAAATGTCATTTAAAATTAGAGTTTGAATGTTTTTGGGAGATCACAAAGTGGTCCTTGGCACATCACTACTTGTACTAGCAAGGGGTGCAAAGATCCACAATTATTTCTGTTGGAAATTGAGTGCTAGGAACACCCAAAGTGGGCTAGGTGATTAAAATGGCAAAAGTGACCATTTCCTTTATTTAATTCTTTTTGATTTCTTTTTCTTTGGTTTTTGCTTGGGAATGATCTAGATGAGGTGACATTCATCATAGAACCATTTTACAGCCATTAGCACACACAATCATGGCATTTCAAACAACTCCTATTTTAAATGCACACACATATGAATGCTTAAAGATTTTAAATGGGAAAAGTTTTTGTTAACCCTAAATTGGGTAGATTTGATCTTGATCATTTGGATTAAAGTTTTGGGATGTTACAAACCTTCCCCCCTTAAACAAAATCTCATCCCGAGATTTAAGAAAGAAAACTAGGAACTAAAGAGATCTGGGAACTCAGTCCTAATGTAATCTTCTCGCTCCCAAGTGGCTTCTTCTTCGGTATGGTTGCTCCATTGGATCTTGAGAAATTTGATACTCTGGGTCCTGGTGGTTCTATAGGCTTCCTCCAAGATACGGATGGGCACTTCACGATATGTCAGATCCTTGTTGATATCCACGGCTTGATGATCGATGTTCTTGAAAACTTCGGTCTTCTCCGGCACTTCTAAGCATTTGCGAAGTAACGAGATATGGAACACATTGTGGATGGCTGACATCTCCTCTGGCAGTTCCAGTTGATAAGATACTTCTCCTCGACGATTCAGAATCTTGAAAGGTCCGATATATCTGGGGGCTAACTTTCCTTTCAGACTAAAACGCTGGGTTCCCTTCAATGGTGAAACCTTGAGATACACAAAGTCTCCGACATTGAAAGTCAGGTCTCTCCTTCTCTTGTCAGCGTAACTCTTCTATCTTGATTGGGCGGTCTTGAGGTGCTCACGGACTTTGTGAACCTTCTCTTCAGCTTCTTAGAGAATGTCGGGGCCAAAGATCTGACTCTCTCCTACTTGCGACCAATTCAAAGGGGTACGACACTTTCTTCCGTATAGGAACTCAAATGGTGCCATTTGCAAACTGGCTTGATAACTGTTGTTGTATGAGAATTCTGCGAAAGGCAGACAATCTTCCCATTTTGATCCATATTCTAACACACAAGCTCTCAACATATCCTCTAGGATTTGGTTGACTCTTTCAGTCTGTCCATCGGTTTGCGGGTGATAAGCGGTGCTGAAATTCAACTTGGTTCCTAATCCTTCTTGGACTTTCTGCCAAAATCTCGAGGTAAATTGGGTTCCTCGATCCGATACTATGGTCTTGGGGGTTCCATGCAGACTAACAATTCTGGCAATATACAACTCTGCTAGCTTCGAACTCTGGTAGGTTGTCTTGACAGGTATAAAGTGAGCTACCTTGGACAGTCTATCCACTATGACCCATATTGAGTCATTTCCCCTACTCGAAGTAGGCAAACCGGTGATAAAGTCCATTCCGATGGAATCCCATTTCCATTCCAGAATCTGCAATGGTTGCAACAGTCCTGCGGGTCTCTCATGTTCCGCTTTGACTCTTTGACAAATATCACACTTGGCGATGTAGCTTCCAATCTCTCTCTTCATTTTGTGCCACCAAAATTGCTCCTTCAAATCCTAATACATCTTTGTTCCTCCGGGGTGGATAGAATAAAGAGTATCATGAGCTTCTTGCATGATAACTTGCTTCAATTCTGAATCTACTGGCACACAGATACGGCCTTTGTACCACATAATTCCTTCTCCGTCTTCAGTGAATCCAGGTACCTTTCCTGTACCAATACGACGTTTGATTCCGTCGATACTTTCATTTACCTTCTGGGCTTCCTTGATTTGGCTAATCAAAGTGGGTCGAAGTTTAATGCTAGCTAGAAATCCTTTGCTAACTAGCTCAGTTCTAAACTGCTCCAATTCCTCATACAAACTTGGCTGGTTCTCCTTGATCATGGTGTTTAGCCTACACGACAATCTGCTAAGAGCATATGCTACCACATTGGCTTTGCCAGGGTGATAGTGAATGTCAAGGTCATAATCCTTGATTAACTCTATCCATCTCCTTTGCCTCATATTCAGCTCCTTCTGAGTGAAAATATACTTCAAGCTTTTGTGATCTGAGTAAATCTCACAGCAATTATCCATAAGATAACGACGCCATGTCTTCAATGCCAAAACTATAACAGCTAACTCAAGATCATGGGTCGGACAGTTCTGCTCATGCTGCTTTAGTTGTCGAGACAGATACGCGATGACTTTGTCTTCTTGCATCAATACACATCCGATACCAATCTTGGATGCATCACAATACACATCAAACGACTTCTTGATATCTGGCATGATCAATATTGGGGCTGAACTCCATCTCTTCTTTAGCTCATGGAAACTCGCTTCACATTTGTCAGTCCATTCAAACTTCTTTTCCTTCTTCAACAATTGGGTCATGGGTCTGGCGATGCTCGAGAACCCTTCAACGAACGTGCGATAATATCCCTCTAATCCGAGAAATGCACGGACTTGGGTTTGAGTGGTTGGGGCTTCCCATTCTTCGACATCTTTGATCTTGGCAGGATCAACATCGACTCCTCCGGCAGACACAATATGTCCTAGGAATCCTACCTCCTCCAGCCAAAACTCACATTTGCTGAACTTGGCATACAACCGATGCTCTCTAAGGGTTTCAAGGATGATTCTCAGATGTTTCTCATGCTCTTCTTCTAACTTGGAGTAGATAAGGATATCGTTGATAAACACAACGACAAACTTATCTAGAAAATTCATAAAGATCTTATTCATGAGATTCATGAAATAAGCAGGGGCATTGGTTAATCCAAAAGACATAACCGTATACTCGTATAATCCATAACGAGTAGTAAAGGCGGTCTTCGGAATATCCGTTGCACGAATCTTAAGTTGGTGATAACCAGTCCTAAGATCGATCTTAGAGAACATATTTGCTCCAGTCAACTGTTCAAATAGATCCTCTATCTTTGGCAATGGGTACTTGTTCTTGATGGTGACGTCATTCAGCTTCCTGTAATCTGTGCACAAACGGTTGCCTCCATCTTTCTTATCGATGAATAATACTGGCGATCTCCATGGCGATGCGCTTGGTTGAATCAATCCTGTTGCCAACATAGCATCCAACTGTTTCTTCAATTCCACTAACTCTGAGGGGTTCATACTATAGGGTCTCTGGGCTATGGGTCCGGTTCCGGGGATTAGTTCAATAATGAACTCAATATCCCTATTCGGGGGCATACCGGGCAATTCATCTAGGAATACGTCGGGGTATTCACATACTACTCTGACTTGGTCAATGGTGGGCAGGGCTAGACTCTTATTACACTTGAATTGATGGGGCAAGGTTTTAGATATATGCTCTACTGAGACTCCAAAGCTACTGGTCATGGTGATGGCTTTCTTGGCGCAGTCAATCAATCCTTTATGCTTTGACATCCAGTCCATTCCTAGTACTACTTCCAAACCTTTGGTTCCAAGTACTATTAGATTGGCATAAAAATCTATCCCATGTATTCTGATAGGCATAGCTTTGCAATTTTTTCTAGATTTTGTAGTTGAACCAGGGATTTGAACTATCATGACATGCTTCAAGTTGGTTGGGTGAATCTTACTAGTGCATGCAAATTCTTCGGTGACAAATGAGTGCGATGCTCTAGAATCAAACAACACTCTTGCTAAAACTGAGTTGACAGAAAACATACCCAGCACTACATCTGGCGCTTCTTGGGCTTCTTCGGCGTTCATGTGGAAGAGATGGCCGTTGCGGTTGTGTGGGTTCCTTAGGGCGAATCTTCTTCCTGGTTGAACACGACGCTGCTGTTGAGCTAGGGCATTCACATTGGCAGTGGCGGCAATCTTCTTCGGGCACTCATTGGAATAGTGACCCTTCACTCCACACTTGAAACAAGTGATCTGAGACTTGTCTTTTGCTGCCACGGGCGCAACATTGCTTCCAGTTCTGGGTGCGGTGTTGTTGTTATTCCTGTTGTTGTTGTTGTTGTTGTGCTTGGGAGGTGCACGGTTGAAATTGCTGGAGTTGCCGGGGTGATTGTTGTTTCCTCTGGACTTCACATTTCCTCCGCTATGGTTGGGGTAGTTTGGGCGAGACATTGGGGGTCGATTGTTCCTCGGTGCATATCCTGCAGAAGGGTTGGGACGGTACTTCTGGTGACTGTTGGATCCAGCTTGGTGCATCATACGACGTTTGCGGTTGTCGTTTGCTTGATTAAGCTTCCCTTCCATCTGAATAGCAGAGTCGACTAGCTCTTCGAGATCCTCAAAACGGATGTTGACAAGAACACTCCGCATCTCATCATCCAGTCCATTAAGGAATCTCTCCTTCTTCTTGGCCTCCGTGTTGATTTCATCAGGTGCATACCTGGCTAGGGACAAGAATCTGTCACGGTACTCCACTACAGTCATTCTGCCCTGCTTCAACTCTCTGCATTCATCCCTCATTCGGGTGTCTAGACCCTGCGGCACGTGGGTGTGATTGAACTTGATTTTGAAGGCTTCCCATGTCATCACTTGACCATGGTTCATTGTGCGGGTACTGTTCCACCATGCTCTTGCATCTCCTGCCAAATAGTGGGTGGCAAAAAGAACCTTCTCGTTGGCATCCACTCCTGCTACTTCTAGGTTGTTCTCCATTGTCTGCAACCAGTCATCCGCATCCAGTGGGTTCTCCGAAGTGCTAAAGATTGGGGGATTTGTATTCTGGATGTTTTTGAGTTTGGATCCATGATGATCCTGATTTCCATGGTTCTGATTGTTGTGAGCCATCTGGGCGATCTGCTGCAGTGTTGCTAGATTAGCTTGGCGCTCCGCCCTACTAGCTTCACGGTCTGCGATGAGAGTCTGCAGAATCTACATCATTGGGTCTTGAGATGAGCTGCTCCCTCCTTGGTTTCCACGATTCATTTGAAGATTGAGATAGATAAAGGGGTAAGAGGGAAAGTTCAAAGGTTCATGGTTTTGATTTCAAAGCTAAAACTTTGAGTTTGGCTCAGGTTTTGCAACTAACTTCTTTTCATTCATTCAAGCAAAGCACATGATACAAACACACACACACACCACAACATCAAAGGAAAACAGATGGTTTTAAGAACCATTCTGCAAGCTACGATACAATGGGACCAATACTCCTCACTCTATGATAGTGCTCTAGTGCATCTACTCATCATCGATGAAGTCGGAGTCATCATCGTCGGTGTAGAAGTCCACAACATCCTCCTCCAGATAGTCATCATCATTACTGAGGTAGGAGTCAATATCCCCTTGGATATCCTCACCTTCTTCTTCTTCCTTTGCTACAAGCTGAGCTTCTTGCTCCTTGAGGGTATTCTCGAGGTCTACCACCTTCTTGCGAAGACGGTCGATGGTGCGATCCTTCTTGGCGTGTTGATGACGAAGAGACTAACGATCCTTGACGAGCAGTGAGAAAGTCTGGGCCTTCTGGGCGGCAAGGGCGAGGTTGTGGTTGGCGACCTCTCTAGCATTGTCCAACTCCTTCTGTCTATCGTATAGTAGGAAGTCGAGGTTCTCCACTTGACGCTTCAATATTGGGTGACTTGGCATCTCTAGCGGCATTCCCATGGAATCACGCCTTGCATAGTGAACAAAGCGGGTTCCTTGGATTAGGTTGACACTCAGGGCACACAGACATGCGATAGCTTCATGCATTGCCCTGGCTAATCCATCTAGCCAGTTGTTCTCTCTCACGGAGAACGGAATCCTCCCAGATAATGGTTGCTTCTATCTTGCCTCGAAGATCAGTGGTTACTAGCCATTGTAAATCTCCTCCTAGTGGGCCCAGGAGTTGAGATCCAAGAAATTCCGGATGAGGACACTCCAAGAACTCAGACACTGAATCCAGATCCCTCTCGAAGATCAGTTGGCCTCCGTTGCCCAACTGGTAGAACTTGCTATATTAGGCTTCCATCTATAAGAATTTAGGATGAGAAAGTTAGTGAAGTGATCAAGTGTGTCAAAGTTTTATGTAGTAATGTAAGAATTTGGAGGAACATTATTTTTTTTGAGAGAAATAATTCCCAAGGGTAAGAGAGGAAATAGTTTTCATAAATACTCACTTTGGTTTTTGAAACTAAGTTTTTGTTCGGATGTCCATTCTAACTAGGATCTCCTATGGTCAGACACCTGGATTTACATCATACCAACTTGTCAACACCTGGATTTTTAATCCTAGATGCCTGTTATGCCATACATCGCAATCCTAGGATTACCATTTTTGCGAGACATAACAGATTGGATATCACAATACATCATCCATTATAAACCATAATAAGGTCTTACACAAATAAAGGATCTCATGATCCAGTCTTAGTATAATCAAGCAGCGGAATAAATAGCGTAGCGGTGGGGTCCATCTTCAGAGTCACAGGCAATGCTGACGATGGGAGATGATCCTAGTTGTCGTAGCCGTCCCGCTGTCCTCCTTCAGGTTAGTCCTCCTCATAGTCTGGCCATAGGAATAGCCATGGACAAAAGCCATGAGTACTCTTTAAGTACTCGCAAACTACCACTAACAAGTAGGATAGTTCTAGTAGGAAATCCTAACTCTAAGTTTGTTTGTAAAGTTAAGTTTGAAACCTGAGCTGAGTTCAGAAACAAAGAAAGATAAAAGAAGTTTGAAAACACCTAAGTGGGAACTTAGTTATCATAGTTACAACTCTATTGTGGTCAAGTCATGTTACAATTCATTTCATAAGTCGTTTTGAAGACATCTGACAACGGAATAGTATGGCCACTCCAACTATCCATAACCACAGACGCGGCTATTCGAATAGTTTGACACTCTGTAGAGGTGGTACACTTTCACCACAAGATTCGATACATCTGTCAGGGATAACCCTGAATCATCATACTTAGTATGCAGATAATCAAACATAACCTTTGCTTTACATACCCTAGTATAAGCACCTCTCCTATGAGCATGGCCGCCCAGCCATGACCATCTGTCATCCTGGGCACTGCATAGGTGGACAACATTGAGAGGTAGCCTCAGCTCAAACCTCTCCCGTGAGGGAACTAAATCTAATGCATATAAACTTCCGGCTAAGCCTTACCAATTCAGGTACTGTGGTTGTATGGTAAAATTGGAATGGTATCGCATCCGAACCCAACCATCAGTTTTGTAAAAGGGCTAAGGTTCATGCCTCAACATTTTCATCATCATCATAAACCATTGGTGTTTCTCAACACATGTCAAAACATCTCAATAGAATGACTCATCATTCCAAGGTTTTCACAAATCATTTTCACCAAGTATTCCCATCTAAAGTGAATCAACTGTTGGTTTAGTTCCAACTACTAAGTTAAGAGTGTTCACTAATGTGGGATGGTAATCTCAATCTCATGCCATAGAATGACATCTAAGTCTAACTAGATAGGTCAAGTTTTATACTCTTTATGCTACCTTTAACAAGTAAAGTACTTTGGTAAACTAAAGAAGGTAAAGCTTGTAAATAAAACTTGGAGTAGGTATAAGTCAAAAATGGTATAACCAAAGCATGCCTAATGCATTTGCTTAGGTTATCTAGCTTAATTCTAACTCGCTAACAATAGCTTGCAAGGGTTATCTTGCATTGCTAATGATGGCTTGCCTTGGTTGGTGTAGTGGTTGAAATTCTCTTCCTCCTCTTCTTGGTAGAACTCCTCCTCCTCAAAAGCTTGGTCGGTACTATCGTATATAAATATATACGGGATACACAATCACCAAACAATACTTAACTACTCTAGTTAGCACACTATGGCACACATTTGATGATCTATGATCATCACAAGCATCACAAGGCTTCATTCTTTTTATTTGAGAAAAGTAATTTCTACTCATTGAAATTAACTAAGATTTAATATTCTCCAATTAAAATATATGGGAATGGGATTTAAAGGTGGGATCATATTCTAATAAGTTTAAGTTTAATATTTAATGATTTAAAGTGACTAGAAATGCCTATATAGCATTATTTTGGTACTAGTCCAAAGTCACTGCACGCAAACCTTAATATTATTACATATACAGAAAGATATGGTTAAATGTGATTTTTCAGAGTTGGAATCAACTCAAAAGCTATTATGGTTGATTTTATAAAAATGTTTGAATGTGAAAAAGCTTCTGTCTTGTTATTTTAACTAGGAGAGATCTATAACTCTAAATGATTTAAATCCAACGGGCTTGGATAGAGATTTTCATTAGCTTTCAAACAAAATTGGAATCACTCAATTTGGATTTGTATAACTCTCTGAAATTATTTTTAAACTAGTGGAGAAAATTGATTTTAAGTCTAAATAGAAAAATCCTAATTTGAATTAACTGGGTCGCGCGGGAAACTAAATGGGCTGGCCCAGTGACGCTCAGCGGCGCAGCGGGCAACTGACAAGGGGGGTCCACACGTCAGCGGCACTTAAAACCCGAAGCGATGCGGGACGATGTGGACCGCAGGATTAGAGGTAGATCTAACGGCTCACGATCGTCATCGATAACGGACTTGTCGCTAGCGAGACTGAACCCTAGCGGCTCGGTGGGGGTGCAGTGGGGACATACCAGGGCTCCAGCGAGTGCGGCGAGGCGGGCAAACGAAGAAGTAGACGATGACAGACTCAGGCGAGGTCGCAGCAGTGGCTGAGGTGGACGAAATGCACGGCAACGTCTCCTCCTCTGCTGCGGCTGCCTCTAGTGAAATTCCAGCGGCCTGCTACTCGAGCAGCTCCGGCGAGAGGTGGGGAAGGACTAGTGGAGAGAGGGGAGTGGAATGGTGTGGCGATTGAGGCTGGGGAAGGTCTCCTTATATAGGCTCGATGAGGGGACCGAAGGGGCAACAGCGAGCTCGTCGGTGACGACGATACAGGGGCCTAGAGGCATGGGCGGCGTAGGCGGATGGTGGGCGGTTCCCTGGCGGTCAGCTAGGGCTTAATGGCGACGCTAGGGGCGGTGGCAATCGGTCGTGAGCGTCGCGTGCTCTGGGATACAGGGGCGGTGCTCGACGGGGTTCCTGGCGACTGTGGGTCGTGCGGCGGTGCACTACCGTGTCTGGCAGGGTGGGGTGGTCAAGGCGGAGAGGCGTGCGCGGTCTATGGTCGAGGTGCGGTCTGTGGTCGAGGCGCGGTCTATGGCATGCTGGCGGTGAGGGCGCTCTGGCATGCTCTGGCGCGGCGCAGAGAGGTTAGTGCGGCGCTTCTCTAGGGTGGTCCAGGGACTGGCAGTGATTGTGGGGTGGACCATGGGCGGCGGTGAGGTCACGCCTCACTCCCTAGAGCGGCGGAGAGGGGCTGGCGGTCTATTGTGGCTTGGGCAAGGTTGGTCGGCGAGCATGGGCTCAGGGTGGCGGTGCACTGCTGCTAGGGACAAGGGGGTGGGTTGATTATGGTTTGGTTAGAGCTAGGAGGGACACAGGGAGTAAATTGAGGTCAAATGGGTGGCAAAACCCTGTAGAAACAGTGAACCTAAACTAGAGTGTGATTAGTGCATGCCAAGTGTTTGATTAAATGGCTGCATGAAGAAAACTTTTGAATTTTTCAGAGATTTTTGGTGGAGTGGTTTATCACATGCTTAAACATCTGTGGTTTCTTGGGATTTTGAAATGGAGTTCATTTGGATGGTTTTTGAAAAAGTGTGATCTAGACATATGAACTAGATTCCATTTTCAAATGTCATTTAAAATTAGAGTTTGAATGTTTTTGGGAGATCACAAAGTGGGCCTTGGCACATCACTACTTCTACTAGCAAGAGGTGCAAAGATCCACAATTGTTTCTGTTGGAAAATGAGTGCTAGGAACACCCAAAGTGGGCTAGGTGATTAAAATTGCAAAAGTGACCATTTCCTTTATTTAATTCTTTTTGATTTCTTTTTCTTTGGTTTTTTTCTTGGGAATGATCTAGATGAGGTGACATTCATCATAGAACCATTTTACAGCCATTAGCACACACAATCATGGCATTTCAAACAACTCCTATTTTAAATGCACACACATATGAATGCTTAAAGATTTTAAATGGAAAAAAAGTTTTTGTTAACCCTAAATTGGGTATATTTGATCTTGATCACTTGGATTAAAGTTTTGGGATGTTACAGGTTTCACCGCGTACACTCTAAAATTTGGCACATTGGGAATGAGATTCCGACCTGCAGATGAAAAGGACGCGTCCACCGCCGCACAAGCATTCGGTCCCAACACACGTGGTGCCGGAGGCTTGGACAACCGCTCGGCGGGCGATGAGGGTTTCAGTGCGACTGGCCAAAACCCTAAGGGTGACAGACGCCTCACCTTGGGCATGATCCGCACACACGCAAAAGGCAAAGGACACTTCAGAGTGGGCACCACGGCCATCGGAATCGAACAAGCCACCTGCAGCTCCGAAGCAGAGCTTGATGAGGACCCAAGCTCAACCACATACAAAGGTTTTGGCATTGGTTTCATCGAGGCAACGACTAGGTTAACGACTAAGAGTTGTGAGGTGAGTGTGGGAATGTGATAGTGAGAGAAGGAATGGTGGGGGAGGAGTTAGAGAATGGGAGTGGGTAACCCTCTATCCGCTTTAGTAGTACCTTACTACAAAAAAACTACATTTCACATATCATCACTTTTTGACGAACTAGTTCATTTCTTTGAACCAACTAAAATAGTGGATACCCTTTAGGGTTTCAAACTTCCATCTGGTACCTGTTTTGCTAGTAGTAAGTATAGTACAATACTTTTCATCGTACTTTTGCATAAAACACTTGGTGGACGTCATTTTTGCACATTTTAACAGTTTTTGGCCTAATGACCAATTTAACCTCATTGGTAGCAATACTGACAAGTGGTCCCCAAATACCATTGCTCCCATTCACACACAAATATTTGAATGATGCTAAAAATTGGATACTAACGATATTTATCACCCACAATACTTTTTGGATGCATGTAGCTGGTATGTAAGAGACTTATTTCATATGAAACGTCAATGTTTACACAAAGGTACCAACCTATCAGTTCATCGCACATTTAATTTGTGAAGGCTTTATTTGGTCATAATAAACTTGTTTTTAAACATAACTTGTTTGTACATAAGATTTGACGTTTCATTCACGTATCCAAATGTCCATCAAAGAGTTTCTTTTAAAGTGTCGGACGGACGATATATGTCTGTTTATTTTACCACACACAAAAAACACCCCGATTTATCATAAACTTTAAGCAAATTATTATTTTCCCGAGATTTATTTTCCTGAGAGCAAGCACGGTGAATATGCCTTGGAATGCCATAAGCCCAGTTTTCAGACAAAGTTTATACATGTTTCACTTACGATTACAAACTTTTTTGAGTTCTCAAGGTTTCCAAGCAAACTTCACATTCTTAAACTAATTAAAGCTGATTTATCAATGTTAGATAAAATTTGAACTATGAGTAAGTAGTAGATTGCTCTTAAAGTTATACAAGTATCTTTCGAAGGTACCCTCACCCATACTGCCAATATATCGGAAACCAATGAATTTGTTGAATTCAACTTCTTGCTAAGCATTTGTATGTACAAAATTTGTCTTTTATTTGAAAACAATAAAAAAAATTACACGGTGACCTCTGACTTGTCCTACTTGCTATGAAAAATGATTATTATCAAGAGAGTTCACATATAAAAAACAATGTAATTAAAAATATGGCCTGCCATGTATGAACATATCCTTAGGCTTCAGGATGAAAGACAAGCTAAATGGCCTTATATATGTACAACATACTTTATGGTAATGTTCCCGTATTTGGTAGATGAGTGCATCTTAGCATGATGAACAATAACGCTACCAGTACTAGGAGTTTCCAAAATTTAGGAATAAAAAATAATTTTCAAATTTGAACTACAAGTAAACATGATAGAAGCTCTTAAAAAGTTACAAACATCCTTTGAGTCTTTATGGTACCGAGGCGGTCAATACTTCAAAAACCAACAAGAGTTCTATAGGATTAAATTTCTTTCTACGAATATGCATGTTGACAATTTGATCCTCACTAGCTATGAACAAAAATAATGAAAACCCTAAAAATGAAGCCTTCTTCATGGTGTCCTCTTGCGTGTACTACTATTTGCACTGAAAAATAATTAATAACCATGAGTCATCATAAATTACAAAAAATAGTTACACAATATATATGGCCCACGGTGTATGAACACTCTTGGGTTTCAAGCCGAACGACAAAGGTAACAACCATATGCACATCGTATTGTATTGTAATGTTCCCATATTTGGTAGATGTGTGCATCTTGGCAAGGTGAAAAATGATGGCAACCATAGTTTCCAACTTATAAGAACAATAAAACTGAAAGCGACAAGATTTTTTCTGTAAGCAAGTACGAAGAAAAATGGCTCAGAGTACCACAACAACAACCCTAGTTTTCAGACAAAGCATGGACCTTGATACACTTACGATTGATTACCAAGTTTTATGAGTTCTCAAGCTTCCCAACCAACTATTTTCCTTGCTTAATTTTAGGGTGCTTCGTGCTAAATGTATAGACATCGATGTAATTTTACCTTTTTTAGGTCCTTGATGTAAAATATACTTCCATCGTCCGTGTAAAATTCGAAGCTAGAAGCAAGTGGTAAAATTCAAACGTATTTAAGATTATTAGTTGTCAATGAGTATGAACATTCTTGGAGTTTCAAGCCGAACGACCAAGGTCATGGCCATATCAACATCACATTTTATGCTGATGATAATCCCATATCCAAGAATTTGCATGCCACCAAATTTGACCATATATTTTGAAAACAAATGAACAGGAAGTAGCGGTATGAAGAGTATGGCTCGATCAGGTGCTCTCTCGAGAATGAGCCGAACCTGACTGTTTTATTTCTTTGCTTAATTTTGGGGTACTTCATGCTAAATGTAAGGATGTCGATGTAATTTCACCCCTTTTAAGGTCCTTGATGTAAATTGTACTCCCACCGTCCGTGTAAAATTCGAACCTAAAAGCAAGTGGTAAAATTTTAAAGATGTTTAAGATTATTAGTTGTCGATGAGTATGCACATTCTTGGGTTTCAAGCCGAACAACCAAGGTCATGGCCATATCTACATCATACTTTATGTTGATGATTCGTGATCCCATATCCAAGAATTTGCATGCCACCAAATTTGGCCATATTTTGAAAACAAACGAAGAGGAAGTAGTATGAAGATTATGGCTCGATTAGCTTCTCTCAGGAGAAGGAGCAAAACATGACTGTTTCCCTGCTTAATTGTAGGGTGCTTCGTGCTAAATGAATGGACCTCGATGTAATTATACCTTTTTAAACATAGTTAAGATTATTTGTTGTCGATGATTATGAATATTCTTGGATTTCAAGACGAACAACCAAGGTCATGTCCATATCTACATCATACTTTATGCTCATGATGATCACATATCCAAGAATTTTCATGCCACCAAATTTGGCCATATTTAGAAAACAAACGAAGAGGAATTAGTATGAAGAGTATGGCTCGATTAGCTTGTCTCTCAAGAAGGAGCCAAACATGACTATTTTCCCTGCTCAATTTTAGGGTGCTTTGTGCTAAAAGTATGGACCTCGATGTAATTTGACCCCTTTTAGGTCCTTGCTATAAAATGTACTCCCACCGTCCGTGTAAAATTCAAAGATAAAAGCAAGTGGTAAAATTTAAATGTAGTTAGACTTAGTTGTGAATGAGTATGAAGAATCTTGGATTTCAAGCCGAACGACTAAGTTCATGGCCATATCTACATCATACTTTATATCGATGATTCATGATCCCATATCCAATAATTTTCATGCCACCAAATTGGGCCATATTTTGAAAACAAACAAAGAGGAAGTAGTATGAAGAGTATGGCTCGACCAGCTATACTCTCGAGATGGAGCCAAACCTGACTGTTTTCCCTACTTAATTTTAGGGTGCTTCGTGCTAAATGTATGGACCTCGATGTAATTTTACCTTTTTTAGGTCCTTGATATAAAATGTACTACCACCTTCCGTGTAATATTCAAACATAAAATCAAGTGGTAAAGTTTAAACGTATTTAAGATTATTAGTTGTCAATGAATACGAACATTCTTGCATTTCAAGCCAAACGACCAGGGTCATGGACATATCTACATCATACTTTATGTTGATGATTCATGATCACATATCGAAGAATTTACATGTCGCCAAATTTGGCCATATTTGGAAAACAAACAAAGAGGGAGTAGTATGAAGAGTATGGCTCAATCAACTTTTCTCTCGAGAAGGAGCAAAACATGACTATTTTCCCTACTTAATTTTAGGGTGCTTTGTGCTAAATGTATGGACCTCGATGTAATTTTAACTTTTTTAGGTCCTTGCTGTAAAATGTACTCCCACCGTCCGTACATGTAAAATTTGTACCTATAAGCAAGTGGTAAAATTTAAACATATTTTAGATTATTAGTTCTCGATGAGTATGAACATTCTTGGATTTCAAGACGAACGACCAAGGTCATTGCCATATCTACATAATACTTTATGCTGATAATTCATGATCCCATATCCAAGAATTTGCATACCGCCAAATTTGCCATATTTTAAAAACAAACAAAGAGGAAGTAGTATGAAGAGTATGGATCGCTCATCTTTTCTCTCGAGAAGGAGCAAATCATTACTATTTTCCCTGTTTAATTTTAGGGTTCTTCGTGCTAAACATATGGACCTCGATGTAATTTTACCTTTTTTAGGTCCTTGATGTAAAATGTATTCCCATCGTTCGTACGTGTAATTCGAACCTAAAAGCAAGTGGCAAAATTTAAACGTATTTAAGAGATTATTAGTAGTCGACGAGTATGAATATTCTTGGATTTCAAGATGAATGACCAAGTTCATGGCCATATCTACATCATACTTTATGTTTATAATTCATGATCCCATATCCAAGAATTTGCCTGCCGCCAAATTTGGCCATATTTTGAAAAGAAACAAAGAGGAAGTAGTATGAAGATTATGACTCGATCAGCTTCTCTCACGAGAAGGAGCAAAACATGACTGTTTCCCCTCCTTGATTTTAGGGTGATTCGTGCTAAATGTATGGACCTCGATGTAATTTTACCTTTTTTAAACATATTTAAGATTATTAGTTGTCGATGAGTATGAACATTCTTGTATTTCAAGACGATGACCAAGGTCATGGCCATATCTACATCATACTTTATGCTGATGATGATCACATATCTAAGAATTTTCATGCCACCAAATTTGGCCATATTTTGAAAACAAACAAAGAGGAAGTAGTATGAAGATTATGGCTCGATTAGCTTCTCTCTCGAGAAGGATCCAAGCATGAATGTTTCCCTGCTTAATTTTAGGGTGCTTCGTGCTGAAAGTATGGACCTCGATGTAATTTTACCCCTTTTAGGTCCTTGCTGTAAAATGTACTTCCATCGTTTGTGTAAAACTTGAAGATAAAAGCAAGTGGTAAAATTCAAATGTATTTAAGCTTAGGTGTGAATGAGTATGAACAATCTTGGATTTCAAGCCGAACGACCAAGGTCATGGCCATATCTACATCATACTTTATATCGATGATTCATGATCCCATATCCAAGAATTTGCATGCCACCAAATTGGGCCATACTTTGAAAACAAACGAAGAGGAAGTAGTATGAAGAGCATGGCTCAACCAGCTACTCTCTCGAGAAGGAGCCGAACCTGACTGTTTTCCCTGCTTAATTTTAGGGTGCTTCGTGCTAAATGTATGGACCTCGATGTAATTTTACCTTTTTTAGGTCCTTGATGTAAAATGTACTCCCACCGTCCGTGTAAAATTCAAACATAAAATCAAGTGGTAAAATTTAAACATATTTAAGCTTATTAGTTGTCAATGAATATGAACATTCTTGCATTTCAAGCCAAACAACTAGGGTCATGGACATATCTATATCATACTTTATGTTGATGATTCATGATCCAATATCGAAGAATTTGCATACCGCCAAATTTGGCCATATTTGGAAAACAAACAAAGAGGGAGTAGTATGAAGAGTATGGCTTGATCAGCTTTTCTCTCGAGAAGGAGCAAAACATGACTATTTTCCCTGCTTAATTTTAGGGTGCTTTGTGCTAAAAGTATGGACCTCGATGTAATTTTACCTTTTTTTAGGTCCTTGATGTAAAATGTACCTCCACCGTTCGTACGTGTAAAATTCGTACCTAAAAGCAAGTGGTAAAAGTTAAATGTATTTAAGATTATTAGTTGTCGATGAGTATGAACATTCTTGGATTTCAAGACGAACGACCAAGGTCATTGCCATATCTACATCATACTTTATATCTATCATTCATGATCCCATATCAAAGAATTTGCATGCCGCCAAATTTGGCCATATATTTCGAAAACAAACGAAGAGAAAGTAGTATGAAGAGTATGACTAGAGGAGGAGCCGCACCTGACTATTTCCATTGCTTAATTTTAGGGTGCTTCATGCTAAATGTAAGGACCTTTATATAATGTTTTCCATTTTTAGGTCCTTGATGTAAATTGTACTCCCACCGTCCGAGATGGTCCCATATTTGGGCGTAAAATGGGTGTGAATCATGGCATGGTAATAATGTTGCCACTCGGATTTTCCAACCATGAGGAAAGGAAAAAAAATCAATTTCCCAAGTGAGAGGAGTGTATTTTATGTAAAGCAAGTAGGAAGAATATGTATTTCTATAGAAAAGAAACAAAGAGAAAGAAGATACACAGAGGAATCAACTCGAGAGAGCAGCGAAGAGGAGGAGTTGAAGGCGCTGCGATATGAGAGCAAAGCTGTGATGGCTTCCTGACACGAGGTACAGGGTACAGTCACCTAGTAGTACTATTAGTACAGAACTAGTACTAGTAAATTTCAGGACCTTTACTATATACTGTATGGATGCAAAACAAATTGTGTTTTCTCTCTCCTTCAATGCCTCATCACCATCCCCACACCTCGGCTAGGTGATCTCTCCCTCATCCAAAACGTGGCGCTGCGCACGTGTGTTGACCTGCCTTGTCGTCGGCTCCGTGTCAGTATCAGGCGTGCTGCGTAGAAGGAACCATTTTGAGGCTTGGTGACAAAAGGTATAGTACTCATACTATTATTATAATCGAAGTTCAAACTTTCACAATTTCAAAATTTTCACTTCATTCCCAAACATCCAGACGGAAGGTTATTCAAAAGATTCAAAAGATAGTGGTGCACAAGGGATTGTTCATACTGTCTGCAGTACGTCCCATCACATTCGATGCACTTCATTATGATCTGACCAGCTTTACCACTACTCCGTAGTACTCCATTATCGGTCCATTTCACACCCTGCAAAGAGAAAGCCACCAAGCACACCCGCAGCATGCTGGATTGAAAGTACAGTAGGGATAGTACGAAGGGTATGGCTCGGTCGCTCGCTCGAGAAGGACCCGCACCCGACTTCTTTTCATTGCTTAATTTTAGCGCCCTTTGTGCTAAATATATGGACCTCTATGCAATTTTCTATTTTTTGAGGTCTTCAATGTAAACTGTACTCCCACCGATCTTCTCAAATTTTAACTAAACGTAAGCGCGATAGGTTGCTCTTAAAATTTTCCAAAAATGTTTTGAAGCTAAGCAGGAATTCGGTACATCAAAAAACCATCGAAAGTTCTGAAAAATTCATGTTCTTGCTATGCATCCGCATCCCAAAAAAGTTGACACGGTTTTCATAATATTTCAAAAAAAATAAAAGGAAGTATAATATTTTTTTGTGCAATCATGTTACGTGTATCCGAAAAATGAGTCATAAAAGTATAATACAAACATTATTAATTATTCTTTGGTGTCGATAATACTTTATGTTAATGAAATTAGGTCAAACTTGAACTACAAGTAATAAATTGTAGGTTGCTTTGAAAGTTTTATGAAAAAAGCTTTTGGAGGTACCCATCGAGCGGTTAATTAATATATCAGAAACCACAGAGAGTTTTGACTAGTGGTTCGACTTCTAGCTAAGATTTTGCATCATGAAAATTTTAAACACCTTTTGAAAATGATCACATGAAATAGGGAGAGAGGGGAAATGATTTTTCTATTCTCTATGGGCAACCCACAAGCTTGAGGTGCACCTTAGGCTTAAAGATACAAGCTTTATTTTCTCCACAATGTATATGGTGAACCTTAGCGGATGCCACATACTAGGCCTTAAGGTGTGCTTTTGTACACATTGCTGATGCCCTTATTAGGGAAAAATCAAATAGTATATTAGTAGTACACTAGTATAGTAGTACTCATTTCTTTGCTTAGACATATGATCACCTCTGTCCACGCGCTGTACATGCTGAGAAAATAAAACATAGGCAAGGTAAGAGGGCAACAGCGAAGAGGAGTTGAAGGCGGTTCAATGTCAGAGGAAAGTTATGATGGGTTCCTGACATGAGGTATTCCTGCGGCCACTCTACTAGTAGTAAATTTCAGGACCTATGCACGCAAAACAAATTGTGTGTTTTATCTCTCCTTCGCTGCCACTCACCATCCATCCTCCCTCTCTCCTCCCCTTTCCCCTTGCGCACCGGCCCGGATGATCTCTCCCTCGTCCACAGCTTGGTGCTGCGCACATGTGCCTTGGTTTGGCGGCTCAGTCTCTCTGGCGTGTTCAGCAGCCGCGTTGGTGTGGAGTAGGGACGATGAGTAGATATGAACGAAACCACTTTGGTCCTTGGTCGCAAAAAAATCAAAATTTTCTGGTTTTCGAAATTTTCACTTGCTTCCCAAACATCGGGAGGGAAGGTTACTCAAAAGATCGGCCATTCACAGTACTTCTTATCTTATATTTATCTTGTCCTATCTGTTACAATACCATACCATACCACCACTGTATAGTGTACGGATAACTTCGAACATTGCCAGTTGGATCAAGACCGGCAAATCCAAACATTGCTAATCATTGGATCTTCTTTTCCATTCTTAGCATCTACAAAGATTCTACTGATAGTCTTTAGCACGATGAACACTAGTATGCGCAAACCTCAAAACACACACTTCATTGCTCAGTTTCAGGGTCCTTGTGCTAAATGCATGGACTTGGGTGCAATTTTCATTTTTATGAGGTCCTTTATGTAACTTGTACTTCCACCGACCATGTTAACTCTCAAGCACCTCGCTCCTATGAGACCTACCACAGTTAAAAGAAAATGCAATGCCCCAATTATCACAAAAACTAGACCACAGTTTCTTATACGTAATACCCAAGTTTTTAGTACTAGGATTTTTCAAGCTTCCTAGCTAACTTCACACACTTTAGTGACTTCTTGTCGATTAACGAAATTAGGTCAAACTTGAGCTACAAGTAAGCGTGATAGATTGCAATTAAATGTATTTTCGGAGGTAGATGAGTACATCTTCTTGTAGTAAACAATGTCGTCAGTGTGAGTTTCCAACTGTCAGGAAATACAATTATCAGTTTTCCGAGTGATGACGAGATGGTTCTTTTCCGTAAAGAAAGCCCAAAGAATATGGATCTCAATGCCATAAGACAAGCTTCTAGACATATTAATTGGACCAACGTGCTTTACTTATGATTCCCATATGTTTTTTGAGTTTTCGAACTTCCTAGCTAATTAACTCTGCCCACTTGAATGACTACATGCCAATTTATCGAAATTAGGTCAAACTTGAACTATAAGTAAATTGTAGGTTGCTCTGAAAGTTTTATGAAAAATATTTTGGAGGTACCGTCTTGATCGGGGGGATCACAATCAATATATGAGAAACAATCGAGAGTTTTGACAATAGGTTTGACTTCTTGCTAAGATTTTGTATCGCATGACACTATTTAACGAAATTGGGTCAAACTTGAGCTACAAGTAAGCGGGATAGATTGCTGTTGAAATATATGACTTTTTAGAGAGGTAGATGGGCGCATTTTCTTGTAGTAAATAGTGTTGTCGGTGTGATTTTCTGACTATATCAGGAAAGAACATTCAATTATTCTCAATTTTCCGAGTGATGACGAGCGAGGTTGTTCTTTTCCGTAAAGAAATGTCCGAAGAATATTGGATCTGAATGCCAGAAGCCAAGTTTACCAACATGTTGTACCAACGATTCCCATGTTTTATTTATGAGTTTTCAAATTTCCTAGCTAACTCTGCCCATTTGACCGAATGACTTTATGTCGATTTATCAAAATTAGGTCAAATTTGAAAATACAAGTAAATTGTAGGTTGATTCGAAAGTTTTATGAAAAATCTTTTGGAGGTACCCATCGAGGGGTCACAATTAATATATCATAAAACACCGAGAGTTTTGACGATAGGTTCAACTTCTTGCTAAGATTTTGCATCTTGAAAATTTACCAAAATTAGGTCAAACTTGAGCTACAAGTAAGCGCGATAAATTGCTCTTGAATTAAATGTATTTTCAGAGGTAGATGGGTGCATCTTCTTGTAGTGAACAATGTCGCCAGTGTGAGTTTCCAACTATCAGGAAATAAAATTCTCAGTTTTCGGAGTGATGATGAGATGGTTCTTTTCCGTAAAGAAAGCCCGAAGAATATGGATCTCAATGCCATAAGCCAAGCTTCTAGACATATTAAGTGGACCAACGTGTTTTACCTACGATTCCCATATGTTTTTTGAGTTTTCAAACTCCCTAGCTAATTAACTCTGCCCACTTGAATGACTACATGCCGATTTATCGAAATTAGGTTAAACTTGAACTATAACTAAATTGTAGGTTGCTCTGAAAGTTTTACGAAAAAGCTTTTGGAGGTAATGTACTAATCAGGGGGGTCACAATCAATATATGAGAAACAACCAAGAGTTTTGACAACAGGTTTGGCTTCTTGCTAAGATTTTGCATCGCATGACACTATTTAATGAAATTGGGTCAAACTTGAGCTACAAGTAAGTGCGATAGATTGCTGTTGAAATATATGACTTTTTAGAGAGGTAGATGGGTCCATTTTCTTGTAGTAAACAGTGTCGTCAGTGTGATTTTCCAACTATATCAAGAAAGAACATTCAATTATTCTCAATTTTCCGAGTGATGACGAGCGAGGTTGTTCTTTTCTGTAAAGAAATGTCTGAAGAATATTGGATCTGAATGCCAGAAGCCAAATTTACCAACATGTTGTACCAATGACTCCCATGTTTTATTTATGATTTTTCAAACTTCCTAGCTTACTCTTCCCATTTGACCAAATGACTTTATATCGATTTATCGAAATTAGGTCAAATTTGAAACTACAAGTAAATTGTAGGTTGCTTTGAAAGTTGTACGAAAAATATTTTGGAGGTACCCATCGAGGGGTCACAATTAATATATCACAAAACACCGAGAGTTTTGACGATAGGTTCAACTTCTTGCTAAGATTTTGCAGCTTTACAATTTAACGAAATTAGGTCAAACTTGAGCTACAAGTAAGCGCGATAGATTGCTCTTGAATTAAATGTATTTTCATAGGTGGATGGGTGCATCTTCTTGTAGTAAACAATGCTGTCAGTGTGAGTTTCCAACTATCAGGAAATAAAATTCTCAGTTTTCTGAGTGATGACGAGATGGTTCTTTTTCATAAAGAAAGCCCGAAGAATATGGATCTCAATGCCATAAGCCAAGCTTCTAGACATATTAAGTGGACCAACGTGTTTTACTTACGATTGCCATATGTTTTTTGAGTTTTCAAACTCCCTAGCTAATTAACTCTGCCCACTTGAATGACTACATGCCGATTTATCAAAATTAGGTCAAACTTGAACTATAACTAAATAGTAGGTTGTTCTGAAAGTTTTACGAAAAATCTTTTGGAGGTACCGTACTGATCGGGAGGGGGGGTCACAATCAATATATGAGAAATTGTTGGAGATATGCCCAAGAGGCAATAATAAAATTGGTTATTATTATATCTTTATGTTTATGATGAATGTTTAGATCCCATGCTATAATTGTATTATAAGGAAACACTAATACATGTGTGTTTTGTAAACGTAAAAGAGTCCCTAGTAAGCCTCTTGTTGAACTAGCTTGTTGATTAATAGATGATCATGGTTTCCTGATCATGGACATTGGATGTCATTAATAACAAGGTTATATCATTAGGAGAATGATGTGATGGACACGCACCCATAGTAAGTATAGCATAAGATCAAGTCATTAAGTTCGCATTGCTACAAGCTTTCAAATACATAGTAACCTAATCCTTTGACCATGAGGTTATGTTAATCACCATCACCGGATGGGTACTTTGATGATATCAAACACTGCTTCATAACTGGGTGGTCATAAAGGTGTCATTGGGTATTCTGAAAGTATGTGTTGAAGCGCATGGACCAAGATTGGGATTTGTCCATCCATATGACAGATAGATATGCTCTGGGCCCTCTTGATGGAATGTCATCTAGTTAGCTTGCAAGCATGTGACTAGGTCACAAGGGATGACATATCATGGAACGAGTAAAGAGTACTTATCAGTAACGAGGTAGAACTAGGTATGGAGATACCGACGATCAAACCTCGGATAAGTAGAGTATCGCGTGACAAAGGGAATTGGTTTCGTATGTTAATGGTTCTCTCGATCACGAAGTCATCGTTGAGTATGTGGGAGCCGTTATGGATCTCTAGATCCCGCTGATGGTTATTGATCGGAGAGGTGTCTCCATCATGTCGCATATTCACGAACCATAGGGTGACACACTTAAGGTTCGATGTTGTTTAGGTAGATATGGAATGTGCGTTGGAGACCGAATGTTGTTCGGAGTCTCGGATTGGATCTGAGACATCACGAGGAGATCCGGAATTGTCCGGAGAATAAGATTCATATAATGGAGATCATTTTCTAGGTTCGGAAATGTCCCTGAGTGTTTATATGGGGGTTCTAGAAGGTTTCGGAATGTTCCGGAAGGTTCTAGAAATTTCTATGGAGTTTACTTGAAAACCAAGAAAGAAAAAGGGGAAACTTGGGGGAAGGAAACTCCCTCCAAGCCCCCCTTGTGCGCGGGCCCTAGGAGGTGGGCCTAGGGGTGGGAACCCTAGGCCGCACCCCTCCCTCTATATATAGAGGGGTGCAGGCGCCACCCCCTTGCCCCTCCACTCTTGCCCTAGCCGCCCCTCTCCTCATCCTTCGCTCTGCTCAGGCTTAGGCGAAGCCCTGCAGAATTCTCTACTCCTCCACCACCACCACGCCGTCGTGCTGCTGGGATTCCATGGAGAGGTCTACTACCTCTGCTGCTCGCTGGAACGGGGAGAGGAAGGTCTGCATCGACTCCGCACGTGTGACCGACTGCGGAAGCGCTGCCGAAACGCAGCGCCAGAAGGATCGTCTACTCGATCTTGAGATCGGCAAGTGATCGTCTACATCAACCACGAGATCCGATCTCGCACAAGGCTTTCGGATCTACAAGGGTTAGTATAGATCTATCTCGTTGCACATGTCTAATAGATTAGATCTTGGGTTTTATCTAGATTAGATCTGGGTTTTGTTCGTTCTTGCGGTAGAATTTTTTTGTTTTCCATGCTACGAACCCATCAGTGGTATTAGAGCCGTGTCTATGCGTAGATCTGTTGCACGAGTAGAACACAATGGTTTTGTGGGCGTTGGTGCTCGTGCCATCTTTTTCTTTGTGTACTTTGCATCTTGCGGTATGGTGGGATGAAGCGGCTTGGGCTAACCTTACATGTCATCGCACATGAGACTTGCTCCACGCTTGACGTGTAACTTGCTTTGCACAAGTGGCTTTGCGGGTGTCTGTCTCTCTCACCATAGTATAGATCCAATTTACACTTTGCACTTGATAGCACTTGTATCAACGTTGTGGTTCAGTTTCGTAGGTAAGATCCGTTCTTATTCGAAAGCCCCAAACCACGTAAAACATGCAAAGAAAATTAGAGGCGTGTAACTTGTCTTTGCAGGGGTTTTGTGATGTGATATGGCGATCATGTGATTGTGATTATATTTGATGTATGCAATGATCCTTATTGTAATATGGCAGCCGACAGGAGCCTAATGGTTGTCTTTAATTCTGTTAAGACCTGCGAGTCTATTCATCTTGTAATAGCTTTATTCCAAGTAGTTGTAATAGTTTCTAGTGATGATGGACAACCATGAAGCGGCGCCACTGACCTTGACGCAATGCTGGTAATGATGGAGATCATGTTCGTGCTTTGGAGATGGAGATCAAAGGCACAAGAAGAAAGGGCCATATCATATCACACTAATTATGAATTGCCTGTGATGTTAATCCTTTATGCATCTTGTATTGCTTAGATCGCGACGGTAGCATTATAAGATGATCCCTCTCACTAAATATCAAGTAATAAAGTGTTCATCCTTAGTTGGCACCGTTGCTAAGACTCGTCGTTTCGAAGCATCTCATGATGATCGGATGTGATAGATTCTACGTGTGCATACAACGGGTGCAAGCCAGATTTGCACATGCGGAAACTAAGGTTAATCTTGATGAGCCTAGCATGTACATACATGGTCTCGGAACACGGAATACCGAAAGGTAGAGCATGAGTCATATAAATGATATGATGAACATGAAGATTGTTCGCCGATGAAACTACATCTTCTCTCGTGAAGATCGGACTTGGTGTAGTGGACTTGGTTCGTGTAATCACTAAGACAATGTGAGGGATGTTGTTTTGAGTGGCAGTTCACCTAGTTAATTTAAGAATTAAAATTGAACTCATTTTATCATAAACTTAGTCTAAACTACTTGCAAATTTGTTGTAGATTATGGCGAACCTCTCCATCAATTTCAATGCATTCCTAGAGAAAGAAAAGCTTAAGAACAATGGAAGAAACTTCACAGACTGGCTCCGTGGACTGAAGATTGTCCTCAGGGCTGGTCAGTTGACCTATGTGCTCGAAGCACCACTAGGTGACCCACCTGCAGAAGATGCGACCGATGATGTAAAGAATGTTTACGCCACTCGAAAAAATCATTACTCCACAGTTCAGTGTGTCATCCTGTATGGTTTAAAAAGGAGCATCAAAAGCGCTTTGAGCACCCTGACCCGTTCGAGATCATTAAGGGGCTCAGGCTTGAGACTCACGCGGCCGTGGAGAGCTATGAGGCCTCCGAAAAGTTCTTTAACTGTAAGATGGAAGAGGGTAGCTCCGTTAGCGAGCACGTGCTCACCATGTCTGGGCACGCAAACAAGCTCCAAGAGTTGGGGATAACGATTCCTAATGAGTTAGGGATTCACCGTGTCCTCCAATCACTGCCACCGAGTTATAAGAACTTTGTGATGAACTACAATATGCACTGCATGAACAAGACGTTGCCTGAACTATCGTCCATGCTGAAAACTGCTGAAGTGGAGATCAAAAAGGAGCACCAAGTGTTGATGGTCAATAAGACCACCAATTTCAAGAAACAGGGCAAGCCTAAGAACAAGGGCAACTTCAAGAAGGACGGCAAGAAAGCTGTCGCACCTGCTAAGAAGCCCAAGGCTAGTCCTAAGCCTGAAACTGAATGCTTCTACTGCAAGGGTGCCGGTCACTAGAAGCGTAACTGCCCCAAGTACCTGGCGGATCTGAATAACGACAACATCAAGAAGAAAGGTATATTCGATATACATATTATTGATGTGTATCTTACTAGTAATCGTAGTAGTGCCTGGGTATTTGATACTGGTTCGGCTGCTCATATTTGTAACTCAAAACAGGAGCTACGGAATAAGCGAAGACTGGCGAGAGACGAGGTGACGATGCACGTTGGAAATGGCTCCAAGGTTGATGTGATCGCCATCGGCACGCTCCCTCTGCATCTACCTTCGAGATTAGTTTTAAATTTGAATAATTGTTATTTGGTGCCTGCGTTAAGCATGAACATTATATCTGGATCTTGTTTATTGCGAGACGGTTACTCTTTTAAGTCTGAGAATAAAGGTTGTTCGATTTATATGAGTAATATCTTTTATGGTAATGCACCTGAGATGAATGTTTTATTCTTACTGAATCTCGATAGTAGTGATACACATGTTCACAACATAGATGCTAAACGAACAAAATTGAATGATAATTCTACATACATGTGGCACATTGGAGTGAAGCGTATGAAGAAGCTCCATTCTGATGGACTTCTTGAATCACTTGATTTTGAATCACTTGAAAGATGCAAAGCATGTCTAATGGGAAAAATGACTAACACTCCATTCTCTGGAATAATGGAGTGAGCTACAGACTTATTGGAAATAATACATACCGATGTGTGCGGACCAATGAGTGTAGCATCGCATGGTGGATATCGTTATGTTCTCACTTTCACGGATGACTTAAGTAGATACGGGTATGTCTACTTATGAAACATAAGTCCAAAACTTTCGAGAAGTTTAAGGAATTTCAAAGTGAAGTGGAAAATCATCGTAACAAGAAGATTAAGTTTCTGTGTTCTGACCGCGGAGGTGAATATCTAAGTTATGAGTTTGGCATGCATTTAAAGAAATGTGGAATACTTTCGCAGTTGACACCGCCGGGAACACCACAGCGTAATGGTGTGTCCGAACGTCGTAATTGAACTCTCTTAGATATGGTTTGGTCTATGATGTCTCTTACAGATTTATCGCTATCGTTTTGGGGCTATGCATTAGAGACAACCGCATTCACTTTAAATAGGGCACCATCTAAATCCGTTGAAACGACACCGTACGAATTGTGGGTTGGAAAGAAACCTAAGTTGTCATTCCTTAAAGTTTGGGGTTGCGAAGCGTATGTAAAGAAGTTACAACCTGATAAGCTAGAACCCAAAGCGGAGAAATGCGTCTTCATAGGATACCCTAAAGAAACAACTGGGTATACCTTCTATCATAGATCCGAAGGTAAAGTTTTCGTTGCCAAGCATGGATCCTTTCTTGAGAAGGAGTTTCTCTCGAAGGAAGTGACCGGAAGGAAAGTAGAACTCGACGAGGTTATTGAACCTTCTCTCGGAGTTGAGAGTAGCGCAGCACCGGAAGATGTTTTTGTGCCGCCTGCACCAATTGGAGAGGAAGCTCATGATGGTAATCATGAAACTTCGAACAAAGTTGCTGCTGAACCTCGCAGGTCAACGAGGGTTCGTACCACTCCTGATTGGTATGACCCTGCCTTGAACGTCATGTTGGTGGACAACACTGATGACCCTGCGACGTATGAAGAAGCTATGGTGAGCCCAGATTCTAACAAATGGCTAGAAGCCATGAAATCCAAAATGGGATCCATGTACGAAAACCAAGTATGGACTTTGGTGGACTTACCGGATGGCCGTAAGGCTATCGAGAACAAATGGATTTTCAAAAGAAAAACAGATGCTGATGGTAACGTTACCGTCTATAAAGCTCGACTTGTCGCGAAAGGGTTCCGACAAATTCAAGGAGTTGACTATGATGAGACATTCTCACCAGTAGCGAAGCTAAAGTCTGTGAGGATTTTGTTAGCAATTGCTGCATATTTCGATTATGAGATTTGGCAGATGGATGTCAAAACAGCGTTCCTTAATGGTGACATTGAGGAAGAGTTGTATATGGTACAACCCAAGGGTTTTGTCGATCCTAAAGATGCTAACAAGGTATGCAAACTTCAGCTCTCCATTTATGGACTGAAGCAAGCATCCCGGAGTTGGAATCCACGTTTTGATAAAGTAATCAAAAACTTTGAATTTATACAAACTTATGGAGAAGCTTGTATTTACAAGAAAGTGAGTGGGAGCTCTGTAGCATTCCTAGTACTATATGTAGATGACATATTGTTGATTGGGAATGATATAGAACTTCTTAATAGCATCAAAGACTATTTGAATAATAGTTTTTCAATGAAGGATCTTGGCGAAGCGGCATATATTCTAGGCATCAAGATTTATAGAGATAGATCAAGACGCCTAATAGCGCTTTCACAAAGTACATACTAGGACAAAGTTCTAAAGAAGTTTAGAATGGAAGAGAGCAAGAAAGGGTTCGTGCCCATGTTGTCAGGTAATACCTTGAGTAAGACTCAAAGTCCAGCTACGACAGAAGATAGAGAGAAGATGAATAATATTCCCTATGCCTCGGCCATAGGTTCTATCATGTATGCCATGCTGTGTACAAGACCGGATATAACACATGCTGTTAGTTTGACTAGCAGATATCAAAGTGATCCTAGAATGGAGCACTGGACAGCGGTCAAGAATATCCTAAAGTACCTGAATATGACTAAGGATATGGTTCTTTCTTATGGAGGTGATGAACAACTTGTTGTAAACAATTACACTAATGCTAGTTGGAACACCGATCCAGATGACTCGAAGACACAGTCTGGATACGTATTTATTTTGAATGGTGCTGCAGTGAGCTGGAGGAGTGCCAAGCAAAGCGTTGTGGCAAAATCTTCAACTGAATCGGAATACATAGCTGCTTCGGAGGCTGCACAAGAAGCCATATGGATGAAGGAGTTCATTACTGAACTTGGCATGGTTCCTAGTGCGTTGGACCCGATGGCCATCAACTGTGACAACACAGGTGCCTTAGCTAATGCATAGGAGCCAAGGTCACATAGCAAGCTGAAGCATATCAAGCTACATTTCCATGCTATTCGCGAGTATGTCCAAGATGGTGACATTAAGATTTGCAAAGTACACACTGATCTGAATGTGGCAGATCCGTTGACTAAACCTCTCCCTAGGGCAAAGCATGACCAACACCAGAACGCCATGGGTGTTAGGTATATTACCATGTAATCTAGATTATTGACTCTAGTGCAAGTGGGAGACTATTCGAGATATGCCCAAGAGGCAATAATAAAAGTGGTTATTATTATATCCTTATGTTTATGATGAATGTTTACATCCCATGCTATAATTTTATTATAAGGAAACACTAATACATGTGTGTTTTGTAAACGTAAAAGAGTCCCTAGTAAGCCTCTTATTCAACTAGCTTGTTGATTAATAGATGATCATGGTTTCCTGATCATGGACATTGGATGTCATTAATAACAAGGTTATATCATTAGGAGAATGATGTGATGGACACGCACCCATAGTAAGTATAGCATAGGATCAAGTCATTAAGTTCGCATTGCTACAAGCTTTCAAATACATAGTAACCTAATCCTTCGACCATGAGGTTATGTTAATCACCATCACCGGATGGGTACTTTGATGACATCAAACACTGCTTCGTAACTGGGTGGTCATAAAGGTGTCATTGGGTATTCTGAAAGTATGTGTTGAAGCGCATGGACCAAGATTGGGATTTGTCCATCCATATGACGGATAGATATGCTCTGGGCCCTCTCAATGGAATGTCATCTAGTTAGCTTGCAAGCATGTGACTAGGTCACAAGGGATGACATATCATGGAACGAGTAAAGAGTACTTATCAATAACGAGGTAGAACTAGGTATGGAGATACCGACGATCAAACCTCGGATAAGTAGAGTATCGCGTGACAAAGGGAATTGGTTTCGTATGTTAATGGTTCTATCGATCACAAAGTCGTCGTTGAGTATGTGGGAGCCGTTATGGATCTCCAGATCCCGCTGATGGTTATTGATCGGAGAGGTGTCTCCATCATGTCTGCATATTCACGAACCATAGGGTGACACACTTAAGGTTCGATGTTGTTTAGGTAGATATGGAATGTGCGCTGGAGACCGAATGTTGTTCGGAGTCTCGGATTGGATCTAAGACATCACGAGGAGATCCAAAATTGTCCGGAGAATAAGATTCATATAATGGAGATCATTTTCTAGGTTCGGAAATGTCCCGGAGTGTTTATATGGGGGTTCTAGAAGGTTTCAGAATGTTCTAGAAGGTTCTAGAAATTTCTATGGAGTTTACTTGAAAACCAAGAAAGAAAAAGGGGAAACTTGGGGGGAAGGAAACTCCCCCCAAGCCCCCCTTGTGCGCCGGCCCTAGGAGGTGGGCCTAGGGGTGGGAACCCTAGGCTGCACCCCTCCCTCTATATATAGAGGGGTGGAGGCGCCACCCCCTTGCCCCTCCACTCTCGCCCTAGCCGCCTCTCTCCTCCTCCTTCGCTTTGCTTTGGCTTAGGCGAAGCCCTGCAGAATTCTCTACTCCACCACCACCACCACGCCGTCGTGCTGCTGGGATTCCGTGGAGAGATCTACTACCTCCGCTGCTCGCTGGAACAGGGAGAGGAAGGTCTGCATCGACTCCGCACATGTGACCGACTATGGAAGCGCTACCAGAATGCGGTGCCGGAAGGATCGTCTACTCGATCTTGAGATCGGCAAGTGATCGTCTACATCAACCATGAGATCCAATCTCGCAGAAGGCTTTCGGATCTACAAGGGTGAGTACAGATCTATCTCGTTGCACATGTCTAATAGATTAGATCCTGGCTTTTATCTAGATTAGATCTGGGTTTTGTTCGTTCTTGCGGTAGAATTTTTTTGTTTTCCATGCTACGAACCCATCAGAAACAACCGAGAGTTTTGACAATAGGTTTGACTTCTTGCTTAGATTTTGCATCGCATGACACTATTTAACGAAATTGGGTCAAACTTGAGCTACAAGTAAGCGCGATAGATTGCTGTTGAAATATATGACTTTTCAGAGAGGTAGGTGGGTGCATTTTCTTGTAGTAAACAGTGTCATTAGTGTGATTTTCCAACTATATCAGAAAAGAACATTCAATTATTCTCAATTTTCCGAGCGATGACGAGCGAGATTGTTCTTTTCGTAAAGAAATGTCTGAAGAATATTGGATCTAAATGCCAGAAGCCAAGTTTACCAACATGTTGTACCAATGATTCCCATGTTTTATTTATGAGTTTTCAAACTTCCTAGCTAACTGTTGGGTTCACAGCATAGAAAACAAAAATTTTCCTACGATGAGAACTATACGCCAAGATCTATCTACTAGATACAAGCAACGAGTGGATAAACATCCATAGAGAACTTACCCTCGAAGACAACGGAGTTTTGTTAACGAGTTGGAACTCGTGGATGATGTAGTCGTACGCTTGCCGATCTCAAGATCATGTGGAAGTCCTAGCGCCGCAAATCAGCAGTGCATCCGTCCTCACACACATGTTCAGGCCACCGAACAACCTCCACCTCCTTGCTCCAGCGAATCAGCAGAAGCAACAACTCCTTCTAGACGCAATGCCACCGGGAACATGTATCTCGCTAATCCGAGACCATGGGAAATATATCTATAGGGGGAGAGAGATACTTCACGAGGAGGTGTGCTTTGTGAGGGAGGAGAGGGGGGCCTTTTATAGGAGAGGGGGGCTCCTCCCCTACCATCGGAAACGCTTTTGAAGTTCTGGCTCTAGCCCATACAATATGCCGCAATGAACTAAGTTGTGGTCCTCTTGACAAGTTATATAGACATTCTTTTCCTCGTCAGGGGCATCAGGAGTTGGTGGGGGGCCTAGTGGCGCCTCTAGCACATATTACTTTTGTGCAGCAGTGAGGAGAATCCTCAAATTCATAGCCCAATTGGTGAAGTTGCTACCATTCGCAACAAGTTTCTCTTTCTCCATGAACACATTGAAATTAAAAGCAGGTGGTGCCATCTACAACAGAATTTGTAAAGTTTATTTAGACTAAGTTTATGATAGATTGAGTTCAACTAATCCAAATTACTAATGAACTCCCACTCAAAAACAACATCCCTCGTGTCTTTTTGGTGATTACATGAACCAAATCCAATACACCAAGTCCAATCATCACGTGAGTCAGTGTAGCTTCAAAGGCGAGCATCTATATGGGCATCATATCAACTATATGACTCATTCTTAACCTTTCGGTCCGTGTTCCGAGGCCATGTCTGTACATGCTAGGCTCGCCAAGTAAGAACCTTAATATTCGCATGTGTAAAACTGTCTTACACCCGTTGTATGAAAGCGTAGAGTCGAGTACACCCGATCATCAGGTGATGTCTCGAAACACGATCCATAGAATGGTGCATACTTAAGGAAGAACACATTTTATCTTGATATTTAAATGAGGGATCATCTTACAATGCTACTAAAAGCACCAAACTAGCAATATAAGATGCGAACATCTAATGTGTAAAGTGGGATGATATGGTCCATGCATTTGATCTCTATCATATGCATCGTGGTATGATCTTCATCATTCCTTTGTGTGTAAGGCCAAGGTCGATGGAACTTACACGTTAAGTGTGTTGTAAGAGTATCTACCATACATCTACTTACAACATTACCATATCAAGGCACTAGCCCAGCAACGATCTAAACTAGATGCCTCTAATTTATCCATTGCAAATTTTACGTGGCTTAGGGCTTTCAGAGATAGAACCGGTCTTACCTACGAACATGGAACCACAACGAGGATAACCAAGTTATTAGCAACTCGTTGTAAATCAGATATTGACTATAGTAGGAGAGACAGACACCCACCAACCACTTATGCAAAACTAGTTGCATGTCAGTCGTGGAACCGGTCTCATGTGCGATGACATGTAAGGTTGGTCCGGGCCGCTTCATCCCACTATGCCACCAATATCCAAAATATATGAAAGAAGCAACAACATGATCATCATCGCCCACATATTAACATATGTGTACTACCCGTGCAAAGCAACTACACATAGATCAGGTTCTAATACCACTGTTGGGTTCGCAACATAGAAAACAAAAAATTTCCTACGATGAGAACTATATGCCAAGATCTATCTACTAGATACAAGCAACGGGTGGATAAACATCCATAGAGAACTTACCCTCGAAGACAACAGAGTTTTATTAACGAGTTGGAACTCGTGGATGATGTAGTCGTACGCTTGCCGATCTCAAGATCGTGTGGAAGTCCTAGCGCCGCAAATCAGCAGCGCATCCGTCCTCGCGCACACATTCAGGCCACCGAATAACCTCCACCTCATCTCTCCAGCGAATCAGCAGAAGCAGCAACTCCTTCCAGACGCAATGCCACCGGGAACATGTATCTCGCTAATCCGAGACCATGGGAAATATATCTAGAGGGGGAGAGAGATCCTTCACGAGGAGGTGTGCTTTGTGAGGGAGGAGAGGGGGGGGGGGCTCCTCCCCTACCATGGCCGGCACCCATCAATTTAGCCTCGACCCAAAGTTCCACTCACATGCATTAAATTTCCACCAAATTTAATGCAACTCTCATTTAATAAATCTCTTTTATTTATTTTATTCAGAATTTTGTTAATTACTTTAATTAACAAACATTCACATAAAACCCCTTGTAACATTTCAATATCACAAGCAGAACTAGTTTCTGCAATTTCACCCAAAACAATTCCGGTTTCCATAGAAATAATTCCAGCACTTTGCAATTATTTCGTCTGAAACATATGTGTTCCAAAATGGTGTTTGGCAACCCTTAAGTGTGTCACCCTATGGTTCGCGAATAATGCAGACATGATTGAGACTCCTCTCAAATCAATAATCAGAAGCGGGACCTAGAGATCCATACTGACTCCTGCACATTCAACGATGACTTCTATGATCGTGAGAACCTTTAACGCCAGTAATTTAATCCCTTTCTCTCATGATATATTACATGTCCGAGATTCGATCATCGGTATCCAAATACCTAGTTTAATCTCATTACCAACATGCACTCTTTTCTCGTTCCCGTGATATAACATTCTAGTGATCACATCACTTGCTTGCAAGCTATCTTAATGTGATATCACCGAGAGGGCCCAAAGTATATCTATCCATCATCGGGATTGACAAATTCCACTCTTGATCCATGAGACTCAACATGACATCTTCGGAGTATCTGAACCCACCTTTATAGTCACCCTTTTACGGTGTGACGTTTGATGTTATCAAGTTACTCTTCTGATGTCAGCAATTAACATGATCTCATGGTCTAAGGATAAAGATTACTTTGTATGATGTTATAGCAATATAAACATAATGACTTTTATCATAATGCTATAATTTGGATGAATGTTCATCACATCATTTCACAAATGTTGTGACCTCGTTATTAACAACATCTAATGTCCATGATCAAGAAACTTTGATCATCTTGTTAATCAACGAGCTAGTCTATAAGAGAGGCATAACTAGGAAACTTTTATTTGTTTATTAAACACACATGTATTGATGTTTCCTATCAATACAATTATAGCATGCAAAATAAACATCTATCATATACAAGGAATACATAATAACAGCTTTATTATTGCCTCTCAGGGCATATTTCCTTCAGTATCCCACTTGCACTAGAGACAATAATCTAGTTCACACTGTGATAAATCTAACACCCATGGAATTCTGGTGTTGATCATGTTTTGCCCTAGGGAGAACTTTAGTCAACGGATCTGCTACATTTAGGTCCGTGTGTACTTTACAAATCTTTATATCTCCATCCTTGACATGCTCGCGGATGGAGTGAAACCAAAGCTTAATATTCTTGGAATTCTTCTGAGACCTTGGTTCCTTGGCGTTGGCTATGGCTCCATTGTTGTCACAATAGATCACCATTGGGTCCAATGCACTAGGAACCACACCTAGTTCTGTTATGAACTCCTTCATCCAAACCGCTTCCTGCGCCACTTCTGAAGCAGCAACATATTCCGCCTCCGTCGTTGATCCAGCCACCACAGGTTGTTTGGAAATCCTCCAACTAACTGCTGCTCCATTCAAGAGAAATACATATCCGGATTGAGACTTAGAGTCATCTGGATCGGTGTCAAAGCTAGCACCAACATAACACTTAGCGACTAGCTCTTCTTCACCTCCGTATACAAGAAACATATCCTTAGTTCTTCTTAAGTACTTAAGGATATTCTTGACCGCTATCTAGTGTTCCAAACCTGGATCAGATTGGTACCTACTAGTCAAACTAATAGCAGGTGCCACATCCGGTCTTGTACATAGCATGGCGTGCATTATAGAGCCTATGGATGAGGCATAGGGGATCTTATCCATTATCTCTCTTTCTTCCGCCGTAGCCGGACTTTGAGTCTTACTCAATGTCTTGCCTTGCAACATAGGTAAGAACCCCTTCTTACTTCCGTCCATATTAAACTTCTTTAATATCTTATCAAGGTATGTACTTTGCAATAGCCCAATTAGGCGCCTTGATCTATCTCTATAGATTTTAATGCCTAATATATATGAAGCTTCACCAAGGTCCTTCATAAAAAATTTGCTATTTAGATAACTTTTAACACTGTTAAAAGATCTATATCATTTGCAATCAATAATATGTCATCCACATATAATATCAGAAATTCCACATCGCTCCCAGTCACTTTCTTGTAAGTACAAGCCTCTACATAAGTTTGGACAAATCCAAACTCTTTGATCACCTCATCAAAGCGGAGATTCCAACTCCAGGATGCTTGTTTCAGTTGATAGATGGATCGCTGAAGCTTGCATACCTTATCAGCATCCTTAGGATCAACAAAACCCTTAGGTTGTATCATATACAACTCTTCTTCAATATTACCATTGAGGAACACGGTTTTGACATCCATCTGCCATATTTCATAATCGAAATATGCAGCAATTGCTAACCTAATCCTAATCGACTTTAGCATCGCCACGGGAGAGAATGTCTCATCATAGTCAACTCCTTGAATTTGTCGAAACCCCTTTGTGACAAGTCGAGCTTTATAGATGGTCATATTACCATCAGCATCAGTTTTTCTTTTGAAAATCCATTTATTCTCAATGGACTTTCGATCATGAGGTAAGTCCACCAAGGTCCAAACCTGGTTTTCGTACATGGATTCCATCTCGGATTTAATGGCTTCTAGCCATTTGTTGGAATCTGGGCTCATCATCGCTTCTTCATACGTTGCAGGGTCATCTATTTCACCAGTCATGAAATTTATAACAGGATTTCCGTACAGTTCAGGAGCTGCACGTGTCCTGCTTGACCTGCGAGGTTCGGTAGTGTCCTCTTTCGGAGTTTCATGATTATTATCATTAGCTCTCTCTTCATCAGGTGAAGTCAACTCCGAAACAATTTCCGGTGCTGCGTCACTCGCCATTTCATGAAGAGAAGGTTCATTAACCTATTTGAGTTTTACCTTCCGACTACTAACACCTTTCGCGAGAAACTCCTTCTCAAGAAAGGATCCATTCTTGGCAACAAAAACCTTGCCCTCGGATCTGTGATAGAAGGTATACCCAATTGTTTCTTTAGGATATCCTATGAAGACGCATTTTTCCGCTTTGGGTTCGAGTTTATTCGGCTGAAGTTTCTTCACATAAACATCGCATCCCCAAACTTTAAGAAATGACAACTTAGGTTTGTTTCCAAACCATAATTCATACGGTGTCGTTTCAATGGATTTAGATGGTGCCCGATTTAAAGTGAATGCAAAGGTTTCTAGTGCATAACCCCAAAATGACAGTGGCAAGTTAGTCAGAGACATCATAGATCGAACCATATCCAATAAAGTACGATTACAATGTTCTGACACACCATTACGTTGTGGTGTTCCGGCAGGCGTGAGTTGTGTAACTATTCCACAGTCTCATATGTGTGCTAATGTCACATCCCAAGATTTTCCAAATCTTGTAATGTGAAAATAAATGAATAAAATAAAACTTTGTTTGATTTTCAGGGCCAGAAGAAACTTTTTGTATTCAATTGGGACTTCAAACCAGTTGGATCAAATAAAATCCTAAAGGGATTTATAAAGATAAACATTTAATAAAGGCAAATAAAATGTTTTGGAATTACTATTTTTGGATCTTTAAATAAAAAGATTTGGTTTTCAAAAGCAAAGATAGAATTATAAATAAAGATTATATTTTAAAGAGCCAAATTAATTTTGGCCAAGCTTTTATAATAAAATATTTTGTTTTGATAAAATGAGTAAAGGTTTATTTAAATAAAATAATAAGGATGTAATATCCAAATTTTATTTAAGCAAAGGCTTTTCCCGTTTTAAATAAACACCAAAACTTATTTATTTATTTTAAATAAGTTTTCCAAGTATTTTATTACTACTTTGAAATCTTTTTATAAAAGGTTTTGGTTTTCAAAATGAAAAGAAATATTTTAAATAAAGATTATTTTATAAAGCCAAATTAAACCTTGGCCAAGACTTTGAAAACAAAAGGTTTTGTTTTGATTAAAATAGTAGAGGTTTATTTAAAATAAAATAAAAAGGATTTAAATATCCAAGTTTTATTAATAAAGGTTTTACTATTTTCAAAACATCAAAACTTATTTATTTATTTTAAATAAGTTTTCCAAGTATTTTATATTCTCAAATAAAACTTACTGAAGTGTTTTGTTTTTATTTTAGATTTTCAAAATAAAGTTTTTAATAAAACAAATCCTATATGGATTATTAACTAAGGTCCATTATATTTAATTATTAATGGACCCTAAAATAAAAGGTTATTTTATTTTAAACAAGTTTTCCAAATACTCTTTATTTCCAAATAAAACCTACTAATTTGGTTTTGAAAATATTTGGATTTCAAATGGAAATTTTATTAATTATATCAAACCCTATTTTTATTAATAAACTAAAGATCCATTTTATTTAATTAAAGAATGGATCCTAAAAAGAATAAAAATTATTATTTTATTTTTAGAATTTGGTTTATGTTGATAAACAGAACCAAGTTCAAAGTGATGAAGTTTGGTGTTTGTTTGAATTGATTTGAACCTTGTTTGATTGTTTGAAATTCAAAACAGAATATAGAAATAGAAAAGGAAAAAGAATTCAGACAGAAAAAAAAATAGAGCAGCCCACCATCTGGCCCAACTCCAGCCCAACAGCCCACCTAGCCCACCTCCTCTTATTCCCCCGAACCGTTTTTCTTCACCGCGAAAGAAACCCGCACTGAGTATGACCGGTGGACCTCTCCCTTGTTTCTTTTCCCACTGACCAACCGACCCCACAGCCACGACCCCTTCTTCCTCCCCGCGACTCCTTCTTCCCCTCACCTCGCGACCGTTTCTGTCGCTAATTTCTCGCGATCAATTCGCCATAATGCCTGAGTAATTCCTCGCAGTGACCACGCTCGATAAAACGCCAGCGTTCCCTCCTCCTTTCCCCTCTGTCACCACACCTCATCTCGCCCTGAGGCTGCCGTATTTTGCCAGAAACCATCCTCTGTTCCGACGAGGTCCGGTGTCGATTCCGGCCAAGACTCACCGCCCCTTGCCTCCCCGAGCACCCTAGCAGCTTCCCCACTCCCAGACGCATCCCCCTGTACCCGCCGTTCAACCGCGGGCGCCCCAGAGCGTCGACTACATCAAGCTTCTGAGCGCCGCCGTCTACTGCTGTACTCCGTCGAGTTCCTCCGGTAAGTCCAGGCCGCCCCTCTTCACCTCGTTCACGCACACAGCACCTCCGTGATCTCCTGCGTCTAACCCTACCCTCGGTTGTTCTTCTCGTGACCTCTAGCGACGACTCCGACCACGACAGAGACCATCCGACGGCGCGTCTACTCCGGCGAAACCTCCCTGGTAAACCAAACCGCCCCAAACCCTCTCATTGACACTCCCTTACTCCCCATGCTCATACGCACCTAATGCTACCTTCCAATTGTCTCAGCGCGACCTGCAACTCTGTCCACGACAACCTCCAGAGGTACCCGCCGTTCGCAATAGCTCCGGCGAGCAATCCCTGACAGCACCGTGCGCCCCTTGGACTATCACGACCACGTCGAGCTTCCTCAGGCCTTTGCGAATGTGGTGAGCACTTTTCCCTCCTCCCTCGTTTCCTATTTCACCAGCGCCGCCGCCGTCTGACCTCGCCGCCGCCAGCGACCGTCGCTGCACCGCCCGAGTTTGGTCCATGCGATGACAGCCGTTCGATCTAGATCAGGCGAGCAAGATTAGACCAGTTAAACGCGAAGGGGTATGCTCTCTGGACCAGACGATCTAGTTAGATCCAACGTATCGCGTTGCCGATCCGGCCGAACCGGTACCGTCCAGTTAAAACACGCCGCGTGTCCCCTATTCTGTTTAAAAACAGATTTGAATCTGATTTATTTGCAAACTTCAAACCCTTGTAACTTTGGATCCACACGTCCAAAAATTACAAATTTTATGTCGTTGGATTCAGGAGAGCAAGACCTAACCAACCCTACCCTTAGTTTAGCAAATAGTATCTGTTAGTTTGCTTGTTTTTGCAGATTCTTTTGTGAGCTTGTTTAGATTAGAAAAAATATTTAAAAATGATTTTAGGGTTAAAACTTTTGCAAAATGGATTGTTGTGACCTTACTGACCCTAGGAACCAACCCATGTTTTGGAAAATGAATTTGGAAAAGTTTAGAATGGATTAATTGGTTTGGTTCATTTCTAGCTAAATAAAACTATTGTTTTGTTTATGAAAATGATTTTGAGTAAAAACTTTGGAGAAAATGTTTTGGACCAAACCTACTAACATTGGGAACCACTTTGTGGATTCAAAAATGAATTTTGTGAAACAAAATAAGGATTCTTTGATTTAAAACCATTTCTAGTCAAATAGAAATGTGGTTTATTTATTAAAAATGGTTTTGGAAGAAAACCCTTGGAAATGTTTTGTCTTAAAACCTCTGACCCTAGACACCAAGTTTTGTGATTTGAAAACATATTGGGTGAACCCTATAGGTTAATGCCTTAGTAAGAATATTTCTACACCACATAAAATGATACTTTGTTTTGAAAATGGTTTTGAAGTGAAACCTCTTTGCAAATGACTTGGCCACTTTACAAAATGACCAATAGGTGTTATCAAATGTTTATGACCCATTAGGAAACACTTTTTCAAACAAAACAAAGCTTGGCATGTTTGCATGCATTACCTTGACTTTGTCATTTTGTGTGTTGTTTTGCTTGATTGGTAGATTGAGTTGTACCTTGCTTGATTGATTTGTAGTGACTTGAAGAGTGTGATTTTTGCAAGGACAAGGAGTGAACCTATACCCTCTACCAAAAAGGCAAGTGATGCTTCATACTTTCTATCCCATTACTTTCACTATGCATTAGTGTTTTTGCTAAGTAAAACTTGCATGGATTTTGTTTTGCTAAGTATAGACCTTGCTATAGGAAAACCTAGTAAATGAATCCTTAGTAGGATTTTTCCTAAGTTAAGACTCCTACTACTATCCAGCTTAGCCTAGCTAATAGAAAACATGGGTGGAATATATATTCACACTATGGAAAAATTCCTAAGTCTGAGGACTTGTGTTTTGTTTAATAAAACAACTAAGTTAATGAATCACCTGGGTGGAATGGGACTTGCTTGGTGGTTTTTGGTTGAGTGGTTCACAAGGCCCATTTTTATGGTTTACCTTAGTGTATCTCACTTGTGGATGGCCACCCAGGAACAAAGAGATTTGAGATGTCAAATGTTGAGAAGCTTCAAGTGCAACCACCTGGCAATATGGGCTCTGCCATGATCATATAGGTTGCAAGAACTTAGCCATATGGACAGTGGGTGGTAGTGTTTGATAGGTTGGAACGCGTCCATGATGGTCTAAGGGAAGGCTTCTGAAAGATCTTGTCTTGGGAAACCAAGTCTTGTGGGGAAAGTGCACCACCTTTGCAGAGTGTAAAACCTAAGTACTTAGCTATGTCCCTGGTAAAGGACAATTTGAGCATCAAGACATGGAAGCAATCAAGAATCACATCATTCCAATTTCTAAGTAAAACTTGTGGTTTGAACAAGGGTTGTTTGAAATCTTCAATCTTTGATTGAAAGATGCCTTGGACAAGGATCTTCAATCTTTGATTGAGAAAAATGATTTTATCAAAGCAAAAACTTAGTATTTTCAAATGTTAAGGAAAAATCTATTTTGAGCAATGCAAGCCTCAACTCCACTTAGCCAAATGCATATAGATGATAGATTCCACTATACTACCAGAGTATCACTTGCCAATACAATTCAAATGTATTGACCCTTGTGGCTGTAACTGGTAATGTTGTAGGTTTGATTGATTTTAGTGAAGATTGATTGATTAGGATTACAAAGTCTACAACCAACATCTGCCTGTGGCACTTTGAAGATGAAGGACCCATGACTATAGTTATTCCGCTGCAATGTAATGTAATAGCCAAATGAGATATGTTTGATGTAATAAAATTATGTTATTCCTGGTTATAAAGTTATATTATGACCTTTGTTTCTTGATATTACATCTTAACTGTGGATGCTAGCTATTGATCCAGGGACTAGCATTGTAAACACAGGGGAGTCTACCTTACCTTATATTTTAACAAGGTTGGGTATGCTCCTAACCCCTACAGCTAAACTCGTAACTAAGATACTCTCCTCCATGGTCGGACCGCAGAAATTTGATCTTTTTGTTACGATGACTTTCCACTTCATTCTGAAATTCCTTGAACTTTTCAAAGGTTTTAGACTTATGTTTCATCAAATAGATATACCCGTATCTACTCAAATCATCCGTGAAAGTAACAAAATAACGATATCCACCTCGCGCCGACACACGCATTGGTCCACACACATCAGTATGTATGATTTCCAATAAATCTGTCGCCCATTCCATTGAACCAGAAAACGGCATTCTAGTCATCTTGCCCATAAGGCATGGCTCACATGTATCAAATGATTCAAAATCAAGTGATTCCAAAAGTCCATCAGAATGGAGTTTCTTCATGTGTTTAATGCCAATATGACCTAGACGGCAGTGCCACATATATGCATATATATCATTATCAAGTTTAATCCTTTTAGCATCAACATTATGAATATGCGTAATACTACTATCGAGATCCAACAGAAATAAACCATTCATCACATGTGCATGACCATAAAAGATATCATTCATATAAATCGAACAACCATTGTTTTCAGATTTAAAGGAATAACCACTTCACATCAAACACGATCAAGATACAATGTTCATGCTCAGTGCAGGCAGCAAATAACAATTATTTAGATTTATCACTAATCTCGACGGCATATGGAGAGGCGGCGTTCTGACGGTGATCCCATCAACTCTTGATCCACTGCCGACCCGCATCGTGACCTCATCCCTTGCTAGCTATCACTTGTTCCGCAGCCCCTGAATCAAGTTACATATATTAGCAACTGATCCCGTATCAAATACCCAGGTGCTACTGCGAGTACTAGTCAAGTACACATCAATAACATGTATATCACATATACCTTTGTTTGCCTTGCTGGCCTTCTTGTCTGCCAAATACTTGGGGCATGGCTAGTCCCCTTGCAATAGTAGCACTCCGTATCAGACTTAGGGCCAGCTTGGGATTTCTTCTTAGGTGTGGCAATAGATTTTTCGCCTTTATTTCCCTTCTGCTTGCCTTTCTTGTCTTTCTTGAAACCGGTGGTCTTATTGATCATCAACACTTGATGCTCTTTCCTAATCTCCACTTCTGCAGTTTTAAGCATTGACAGAACCTCGGGAAGAGACTTCTTCATGCCCTGCATGTTATAGTTCATCACGAAGCTCTTGTTTCTAGGTGGCAGAGATTGGAGAACACGATGTATGCCTAGGTCAATGGGAATCGTTATTCGAAAGGACACAAGCTTATCGGCGTACCCAGACATTTTGAGTACATGCTCACTAACGGAGCCGTTCTCCTCCATCATGCAGCTAAAGAACTTTTCAGAAGCATTATAACTCTCTACGGCAGCATGCGTATCGAAAATCATTTTCAATTCTCCCATGGTATCAAAAGCATTGCCATTTTCGAAACGCTTTTGAAGTTCTGGCTCTAGACCATATAGTATGCCGCAATGAACTAAGTTGTGGTCCTCCAGACAAGTTATTTAGACATTCTTTTCCTCGTCAGGGGCATCAGGAGCTGGTGGGGGGCCTAGCGATGCCTCTAGCACATATTGCTTTTGTGCAGCAGTGAGGAGAATCATCAAATTCATTGCCCAATTGGTGAAGTTGCTACCATTCGCAGCAAGTTTCTCTTTCTCCATGAACACATTGAAATTAAAAGCAGGTGGTGCCATCTACAACAGAATTTGTAAAGTTTATTTAGACTAAGTTTATGATAGATTGAGTTCAACTAATCCAAATTACTAATGATCTCCCACTAAAAAACGACATCCCTCATGTCTTTTTGGTGATTACATGAACCAAATCCAATACACCAAGTCCGATCATCATGTGAGTTGGTGTAGCTTCAAAGGCGAGCATCTATATGGGAATCATATCAACTATATGACTCATGCTTAACCTTTCGGTCCGTGTTCCGAGGTCATGTCTGTACATGCTAGGCTCTCCAAGTAAGAACCTTAGTATTCGCGTGTGTAAAACTGTCTTACACCCGTTGTATGAAAGCGTAGAGTCGAGTACACCCGATCATCAGGTGATGTCTCGAAACACGATCCATAGAATGGTGCATACTTAAGGAAGAACACATTTTATCTTGATATTTAAATGAGGGATCATCTTACAATGCTACTAAAAGCACCAAACTAGCAATATAAGATGCAAACATCTAATGTGTAAAGTGGGATGATATGGTCCATGCATTTGATCTCTATCATATGCATCGTGGTACGATCTTTATCATTCCTTTGTGTGCAAGGCCAAGGTCGATGGAACTTACACGTTAAGTGTGTTGTAAGAGTATCTACCATACATCTACTTACAACCTTACCATATAAGACACTAGCCTAGCAACGATCTAAACTAGACGCCTCTAATTTATCCATTGCAAGTTTTACGTGGCTTAGGGATTTTAGAGATAGAACCAGTCTTACCTACGAACATGGAACCACAACGAGGATAACCAAGTTATTAGCAACTCGTTGTAAATCAGATATTGACTATAGTAGGAGAGACAGACACCCACCAGCCACTTATGCAAAACTAGTTGCATGTTAGTCGTCGAACCGGTCTCATGTGCGATAACATGTAAGGTTGGTCCGGGCCGCTTCATCCCACTATGCCACCAATATCCAAAATACATGAAAGAAGCAATAACATGATCATCATCGCCCACATATTAACATATGTGTACTACCCGTGCAAAGCACCTACGCATAGATCAGGCTCTGATACCACTGTTGGGTTCGCAGCATAGAAAACAAAATTTTTCCTACGATGAGAACTATACACCAAGATCTATCTACTAGATACAAGCAACAGGTGGATAAACATCCATAGAGAACTTACCCTCGAAGACAACAGAGTTTTATTAACGAGTTGGAACTCGTGGATGATGTAGTCGTACGCTTGCCGATCTCAAGATCGTGTGAAAGTCCTAGCACCGCAAATCAGCAGCGCATCCGTCCTCGCGCACACGTTCAGGCCACCGAACAACCTCCACCTCCTCGCTCCAGCGAATCAGCAACTCCTTCCAGACGCAATGCCACCGGGAACATGTATCTCGCTAATCCAAGACCATGGGAAATATATCTAGAGGAGGAGAGAGATCCTTCACGAGGAGGTGTGCTTTGTGAGGGAGGAGAGGGTGGGATCCTCCCCTACCATGGCCGGCGCCCATGGGGGGTGCCCCCACCTCTTCCTCATTCATGTGGTGGAAGCTCCACTCACATCAATTTAGCCTCGACCAAAAGTTCCACTCACATGCATTAAATTTCCACCAAATTTAATCCAACTCTCATTTAATAAAACTCTTTTATTTATTTTATTCAAAATTTGTTTAATTACTTTAATTAACAAACATTCACATAAAACCCCTTGTAACATTTCAATATCACATGTGGAACCAGTTTCTGCAATTTCACCCAAAATAATTCCGGTTTCCATCGAAATAATTCCAGCGCTTTGCAATTCTTTCGTCTGAAACATATGTGCTCCAAAATGGTGTTTGGCAACCCTTAAGTGTGTCACCCTGCGGTTCGCGAAGAATGAATACATGATTGAGACTCCTCTCAAATCAATAATCATAAGCGAGACCTGGAGATCCATACTGACTCCTGCACATTCAACGATGACTTCTGTGATCGTGAGAACCTTTAACGCTAGTAATTTAATCCCTTTGTCTCATGATATATCACATGTCTGGTATTCGATCATCGGTATCCAAATACCTAGTTTGATCTCGTTACCGACATGCACTCTTTTCTCGTTCCCGTGATATAACATTCTAGTGATCACATCACTTGCTTGCAAGCTATCTTAATGTGATATCACCGAGAGAGCCCAGAGTATATCTATCCGTCATCAGGATTGACAAATTCCACTCTTGATCCATGATCCTCAACATGACATCTTCGGAGTATCTGAACCCACCTTTATAGTCACCCTTTTACGGTGTGACATTTGATGTTATCAAGTTACTCTTCCGATGTCAGCAATTAACATGATCTCATGGTCTAAGGATAAAGATTACTTCGTATTATGTTATAGCAATATAAACATAATGCCTTTGATCGTAATGCTATACTTCAGATGAATGTTCATCACATCATTTCACAAATGTGTTACCTCGTTATTAACAACATCCAATGTCCATGATCAGGAAACTTTGATCATCTTGTTAATCAACGAGCTAGTCTATAAGAGAGGCATAACTAGGAACCTTTTATTTGTTTATTAAACACACATGTATTGATGTTTCCTATCAATACAATTATAGCATGCAAAGTAAACATCTATCATATACAAGGAATACATAATAACAACTTTATTATTGCCTCTCAGGGCATATTTCCTTCACCAACTCTGCCCATTTGACTGAATGACTTTATGTCGTTTTATCGAAATTATGTCAAATTTGAAACTACAAATAAATTGTAGGTTGCTTTGAAAGTTTTACGAAAATGTTTTGGAGGTAACCATCGAGGGGTCACAATTAATATATCATAAAACACCGAGAGTTTTGACGATAGGTTCAACTTCTTGCTAAGATTTTGCATATTGACAATTTAACGAAATTAGGTCAAACTTGAGCTACAAGTATGCGTGATAGATTGCTCTTGAATTAAATGTATTTTCAGAGGTAGATCGGTGCGTCTTGTTGTAGTAAACAATATCGTCAGTGTGAGTTTCCAACTATCAGGAAAGAACATTCAATTCTACATTTTCCGAGTGAAGACGAGCGAGGTTAGTTGTTCTTTTCCGTAAAGAGAAATCCAAAGAATTTTGGATGTGGATACCACAAGAAAAGTTGACAGACATATATAGTGGATCAACAACATGTTGTACTTGTGATTCCAAAGTTTTATGAGTTTTCAAGCTTCCTAGCTAACCCCACCCATTTGAATGACTTTATGTCGATATCTCGGAATTAGGTCAAATTTGAAACTACAATGAAATTGTAGGTTTTGCTTTGATAGTTTTATGAAATAGCTTTTGGAGGTACCCATCAAGGGGTCAAAATTAATATATCATAAAACACCGAGAGTTTTGACGATAGGTTCAACTTCTTGCTAAGACTTTGCATCTTGACAATTTAACGAAATTAGGTCAAACTTGAGCTAGCTACAAGTAAGCGCCATAGATTGCTCTTGAATTAAATGTCTTTTCAGAGGTAGATGATCAGTGCATCTTCTTGTAGTAAACAGTGTCATCAGTGTGAGTTTCCAACTATCAAGAAAGAACATTCAATTCTACATTTTGCGAGTGAAGAATACGAGCGAGGTTGTTTCTTTTTCCTAAAGAAAAGTCCGAAGAATATTGGATCTGAATGCCACAAGCCAAGTTTACATACATATATATTGGACCAACATGTTGTACCAACGAATTCCCATGTTTTATGAGTTTTCAAACTTCCTAGCTAACTCAGCCCATTAGAATGACTTTATGTCGATTTATCGAAATTAGGTCAAATTTGAAACTACAAGTACTAGTAAATTGCACGTACCCTGCATGTGAGACTCAGATAATAGACATCTGGCATATCATCTCTATATAAAATTATAATAGGTAAAGCAGAAAAAATATAATAGGTAAAATTTGAACTACTACAAGTAAACTATGTAGGTTCTTTTGAAATTCTTACGAAAAAGCTCTTGGAGGTACCCATCGGAGGGGTGGTCAATTAATATACTATCAGAAACCATAGAGAGTTCTGACGACAGGTTCATCTTCTTGCTAAGATTTTGCATCTTGATAGTTTAATGAAATTAGGTCAAACTTGAGCTACAACTAAGTGCGATAGATTGCTCTTGAATTTAATTAAATTAGGTCAAATTTGAACTACAAGTAATAAATTGCAGTTTGCTTTGAAAGTTTTATGAAAAAAAGATTTTGGAGGTACCCATCGAGCGGTTAATTAATATATCAGAAACCACAGATAGTTTTGACGAGTGGTTCGACTTCTAGCTAAGATATTGCATCATGAAAATTTTGAACACCTTTTGAAAACAATCACATGAAATAGGGAGAGAGGGGAAATGATTTTTCTATTCTCTATGGGCAACCCACAAGCTTGAGGTGCACCTTAGGCTTAAAGATACAAACTTTATTTTCTCCACAATGTATATGGTGAACCTTAGCGGATGCCACATACTAGGCCTTAAGGTGTGCTTTTGTACACATTGCTGATGCCCTTATTAGGGAAAACCCAAATAGTATATTAGTAGTACACTAGTATAGTAGTACTCATTTCTTTGGTTAGACATATGCTCACCTCTGTCCACGCGCTGTACATGCTGAGAAAATAAAACATAGGTAGGGTAAGAGGGCAACATCGAAGAGGAGTTGAAGGTGGTTCGATGTCAGAGGAAAGTTATGATGGGTTCCTGACACGAAGTATGATAGATGTGATATTCGACACATTTTTGATGGCTTTTATTGATGGTTTTCTCCTAGATTTGATCATTTTCTGGCTTTACCTAACGCTAATACTTTAGTAGCAAAGAAAACTTGGATTTTAATGTGTGTTTCAGGTTCTGAACATCAACAGAAGGATTTAACTAGAGAAATACAATATTCTGGAGAAAACAAGCAAGTCTCACTTTGGAAGCACGCGGGGGGAGCTCACAGAAGCTTTAACGAGCAACTATACGACGGGAATATTTTTCTGACCATATAGTTCCTGCCGTATAGTTGCCGCCGCCTCTATCTTGTCAAAAGGGACAACTTCCATGAAGGGACCAGGGATGAAAACACAACGCAGAAGCCGCCACACCATCCAGAAGGGAGAAAAAAGAGATCTAGAGAAGAAGGAGAAGACGTTCTTCACCCTGCTCCACGATCTTCGACCTCCTAGCCAATACACCCCCATAGCCACTACTTGTACTAGAGAGAGAGGGATCTCCACCTTGCAAGACTAGGGTTTGAGATTGTTTATTCCCATCTTGAATTGTGTTGGATATTTTCTATTCTTATTGTGGATCTCCACGGTAATACCAAGACGAATTCCCTTTATTTGATTATATTGATGATCCTTTCTTCTCTCATGAGTGAGTAATTCCTTTGGGCATGGGAGATGTAGGCGGTTGGTGAGATGTGATGTGCCTTCATATATTTTCCATTTGTTTGTGATTGATTCTAATTACTATATTATGTGTGCTTGACTATCTGTGCGATTCCTAATGATTGTTGTCCAATTAAGGGCCCAGACAACATGATACCTTGTTCTACATAGATAAGATCTTGAACGCTAGTGGACCGGCGACCCCCGGGTGACACGGGGATATCAATGGAAAGCTAGTTGACTTGAGGATAACGAGGAACCATTGTGGTTATTGCATTAGTTCGATCCAAGGAGTTTAATCGCTAAGCGACCTGAAAGGTCTTAATCGTCTAGTGTCTGACCATGGTTTTGGTAGCAGGCTAGTAGGATTATTGAAGTTGGGATGAAATCTACCAAGAGGAGTTCCGGCTAATTATGGGTTGCTCGCCTACACATATATCTATAAGATTATAATTGTTACATTTACCACTCATCCACTTGGCACAGTCACTATCACCATGAACTGAATCCCCCCGCGCCTTCTTTTGCCATCTGCATGTAACAAGAAACAACCAAAGTTGTTCTTTAGTTTTATGCATTATATTTCTGAAGTTTACATTTTAGTTCTATTTAAATCTATCGCATTTAATCAAAATCCCATTCTTATTTCAACACTTGCAGTCAATTCACTCCAAGACCCGTGACAACTTCGGGTGTGACAGAGACTTCACTAATAAACACTTACCTTTGGGCTCCCTGTGGGATCGATATATGAACCTCGAAACTAGCTACAAACGGTCTGTGCACTTGCAGTCATCAAGATATTTTCTGGCGCCGTTGCCGGGGGGCTAAGCGCTAAGTGTTTGTCTTTTGACATTTCAGGTGTTGCTACTACAAAGTGTTATCCTTAGGAGACAAAGGGTCTACACGCTCTGGTAGGACCTACCTGCCGCATTATATTGAGCGCGTGCATGCTCAGAGGTGTGAAGGAATTATTGAAAAACTTTTAAGATCAAATAAAATTGAAGTTGAAAACTTGAGTGATATTATGGAAATCATGTCTATTTACAGGACAACTTCTATGAAACCTGAGAAAACTCTTAGGGAATATAGTGCTCCAAGTTCAGAATTTCTTAAACAACCAATAGATATCCCTAATCCTAGAGTTAGAGAATATCAATTTGATGGTGGAATTATTAAAATTTTGCAGGAGAAAGCTTTCAGTGGAAGGGAACATGAAGAGCCAGGAAGAAATATAAGAGAGTTTGATGATGTTATAACACCGCTTGGACCAAAAGGTTTGCCGAGAGACTTTTCTCGTCTTGAATTATTTCGATGGTCTCTTAAAGGTAAAGCTGTAGACTAGTTATATTCTCTCCCTTGCCATTACATTAAATGTTGGGAAAACTGCATTGTTAAATTCATCAACAGGTTTAATCCTTTTAAAAAGGTAGATGAACTAAGAAAGAGCATAGGCAACTTTAGTCAGAACGTGGGAGAAAACTACCCACAAGCCTAGGAAAGAATCTTTGGAATGATCAATAATATTCCTAATCATGGCTAGTCTGAACTAACAATCTGCCATTTATTTTACCATGGTCTCAATTCTCAATGTAGAGAATTGCTTGACTTCTCAGCAGGAGGATCAATAAATACTTTAACTATTAAAGAAATGTTTGGAATTAATGTCTACTAGGGCTAAAATGATTCATTATATAATCCTGATTTTGGTACTAAGCCAAAAAGGGATACTTCGCATAACTCCTGATCTTATGCCCGAGGTACACAAAACTATGAAATAAAAAGGTATACCTTATGAACTTGTTAAGGAAAACAAATTAGATTTTTTACAAGTTTTAACTGAAGAAGATGAAACTATAAAAGTTTTTCAAGAATTAAAACATCGACAAGTAAAATCTCATAATAACTTGCATAAGCATTTCCAAAAACACAAAAAGATTTTGGCAAAACTCACTGAAAATTATGATGAGATTGGCCAATAAATAAAACTGTTTCACAAGTACCTTAGTATGATTGAAACCTAGTGTGAACAAATAGCATCTGGTTATCAAATGTTTCTTTGTGTAGACGAAGATATTCCTGTTTCTGCTAATGTTGTCACAAGAGGGGTGCAGTTGTTACATGACCCTTAGGACCACCAGAATACGAAGCTAAAAAAGAGCGCAAGGAAAAATCCTTGCTCAAAGCAAGTCAAGAATATGATACATTGGTGGATCCTCAAGATGAACTGAAGTGCAAGAACAAACCAAGGAGGACCAACATGATGCACAAGATGATCATTATGACTCTGATGCAGAAACAATTGATCTAAGAGAAGATAAAGAAATAAGTAAGGAAGATGAAGTTGTTGTAGTAGAAAAGAAGAAAAGCAATAAGCAACAACAAAAGAAAGCAATGAAAGAGCCTGGCCCCCCAAAAGGTAAAAGACAAGAGTAGGTCAGGTGAGAAAAAGCTTCCTTATCCAGATCGAAAAAAGAAAGCACCGGATGAGGTAATTTATAATTCTTTTACAAAGGCACTTAGTGACCTTCGTCTGGAAATTCCATTTGCGGATGCAATTAAAGTTCCTACTTATTGTAAATTCCTCCATGATATTCTTAGTAGAAAGAAAGAAATAACTGAAACTGTTGCTATGGTAACTAGCTACCCTGCTAATGGGAAGCTACTGTCTATGTCTGGAGATCCCAGAATACTAACCATTTCATGCTCAATAGGTAAAACTGATATTCACAATGCCTTGTGTGATATAGGAGCAGGAGTTAGTGTAATGCCATACTCCATCTATAAAAGGTTAGGATTAGGGGAGTATTCTCCTACTACTATCACTTTACAGATGGCTGACAAGTCCACTAAACAACCGGTTGGTATGATTGAGGATGTCTTACTTAGGATAGATGAGCATGTTATTCCCACTGATTTTATCATTCTTGAAATTCCAGAAGATGAAATATTATCTATAATACTTGGAAGACCCTTCCTTAGTACTGCAGGTGCATCAGTAGATTGTGCTGAAGGAAAGATAATCTTCAATGTGTATGATGCTGAAATAATCCGGTATTTTCCAAAGAAGTTAAAAGCAGGCGAAAGATATGTTCCACCAGCAAAATGAGTTCACGTGGTAAGTGCCATTGATAAGGGGCAACCAAAGGTAAGAATTCGAGAAGAGAGAAGAGGTTGAGTTATTCAACCATTTTCAATAAATGCTTAATGGGAGTCAACCCATTTTCATTAATTTAGTAGAATAGAGAATAAGAAGTTCATCGCATTCCCACCACTTTTTTATAGACATTCTTGCGGAAGCGCACCCGTGAAGATGCAGCTGTCAAAAAGTAGCAGAAATGTCGATTGAATGAGTAGAGAATAATAATAAGAATAAAAGTTTGAGTTTTCTATTTATAGAAGCTAAAATTTTGCTTTTAATATGCTAATGTTGGTCGACAGTTTTTACTATTAATTTTCTGTTAAAAACTTGGTATTTGCCTAAGTTATGGGATAAGAAGGTATCCTCGAAGAAATAGAATTTTTTGATGACTACTGATAGTTTAACGACCAACTATACGATGGCAATAAAAATTCCGGCCGTATAGTTCTGGTCGTATAGTTATCTTTGTCATCAACAAATTTTCTTCGAAGGCATAGAGAGTTTAACAACCAACTATACGGTGGGAATAAAAATTCCAGATGTATAGTTCCGGCCATATAGATATTGAGGCCTTCGTACAAAAATTTCTGTAAGGTACTGAGAGTTTAACGACCAACTATATGGTGGGAATAAAAATTCCGGCCATATAGATATCGATGCCTTGGTAAAATTTTATTCCAAAAGTACTGGGAGTTTAACGACCAACTATACGGCAGGAATAAAAATTCCGGCCGTATAGTTCGATGCGACCACAAAATCGCACCGGGGTGGCTAGGTCTTCCTCCTCTCCTCATTATTTCTCTCATATTCTCTCTCCAAACCTCTCAAAATCCACCTAGAACTCTTGATTCTTTGCGGATTTCATTTGTTTGAGTGGGGGAATCAACAAATCGGTATTTTCTCTCCCTATCCATGTTTTATTTTCAGATTTCCATGGTTGAAACTCTCGCATTGATCTAGTGGATGAACTCAAGCTTATTTAGTTTTTCCTATTAATTTCTCACATTAGGATTGAATTTTTCCATGTAGAATTGTTCATATATCATATAGAAACTATATGCCTAAGGTTTTATAGTGAAATTTTTTAGTGCATCACGATGAACAAAATCGGTAGCCTCTTTCGTTCGAGCAAGTGCCAACGGGGAGAAGGCTCAAGCTCGGGGGCCTGAGCTCTGCGTAACTCCAAGATGGACATTGTCTCATCGAGGAGGGTGCTGCCCACACGTTGGGACGACCACAACTTCCTCACCATGACAGGGTTGAAGGCGGACTTCGACCTCATGTGCAACAGGTCGGGGTTTACGGTACTTGGCTTCGCAAGCCACGACACCTACACCAAGATCACCCATGAATTCCTTGCCTCCTTCTACGACGGTCATAGGGAGAAAGGTAACATGTGCACGATAAGCTTCATCAGCAACACTATGAAATAAACTTCGAACAATTTTGCAATGCTTTCAGCTTCCCTCATACTGGGGAGCCCAATATTACTAACCTCTATAGCGTCTCAAGTGAAGAGACTTGGGTGGTTGTCTCTGTTAATGGTGGCAGTCACTTTTATCAGAAGAAGATGTCCACCATTCAGAACCCAACCATTCGCTACTATGCTTTGTTCCTCGCCAACACAATGTTGGGAAGGGGTGATACTGGTTCCATGGCCAATGCGTAAATGGCAATGATCACCAAGGCTCTCTTCCCCACTGCAACACAAAAGCCCTAGTCCTGCAGCTCTACTCATCCAGCACTTTCGCCACCAGATGTTGTGGTGGTGTCACGGCAGATGCCATGGATAGGCTAAAGGTGGGGACTAATATGCGATAGGGGAATCCAGGGAGGGATAGTAGAGTGATTCTCTACACAGAAGCTTTGTATTGATGTTCTATCTCCAAGATTACAAGTGCTCCTTGAGCTATATTGACAAGAGGAGGAAGAAGAAACTCTCTTACCCTTGCCTACCAACTAGCCCAAGAACCCTAGATCTGCTAGTGCTCAACCCACTAGAATTCTCCCAACTCTGTATCCTCAAAAAACCCAACCCCTCTACCAGAACCCTAACCCCCCCTTATATAGAGGTGGTTCGGTCCTGGCCTAGGGCATACGTGGAGGCATATTCCTAAGAATATGCCTCCTCCCAAAGTAGTAACCCGACAGGGGTGCTTTTCCCCTGCGTCACACTTGCTTTAGCGACGTAGCCTCTACGGCGCCCGCGTCAGCCGACGTGAGCGTCGTCACCCTTGTCGGCCACGATCCGGTGGTACTTCCCTTGCTTTATTCGCTCATCCAGTACGCACTGGACCTTCTTTTTTGACCAGAGAGATTCCTTCCTTCTCCTAGAAGCCAAGCGAGGATCCGGGTCACAGTTGATCCGGCCACACCTGTTCCTGCATATAAGTTAGACAAGCATTTCCGACTTACTCCTTAAGTCGGACGAGACAATGTTAGGCGACCTCCCTGGTCCGGGTTACTCCGTGATTCAGCCTGCCTTGAGGTGACTCGGCCAGCATCCGCTTTGACCTTGCCGAACCTCGGCTAACTCGGCCCTTATACCTCGGAGTGACCCTACCCGGGGGTATCCCCCCAACATTAGTCCCCGAAGCTGCTACGGTCTTAGCGGCCTTGGTCGCTAAGGCCACATCAGGTTCATTTGTATTCGAGCCTCGGACGTTTAGTTCCGGGTTAACTTCTTGTCTCGGATTATATGGATTTACGTTCCCTTCGCACGTTCCAAGTTTTCACTTGCCAGCCGGGTTACCATTGTAGCTCGGATCCTATGGTTTTACTTTCCCTCTGCACATTTCAAGTTTTCACTTGTCGGCCGGGTTACCATGGAGGCTCGGATCCGGGCCTTGCTTCCTTCTCTCATACGCCAACCCACGTAAAGGTTAATCATTACGTTGCCTCATTTTAAGGGCCTGCACTGTAACTGTCGCAGTAACTGTCAGTGATTACTGTGCGTGGGTTACGTCACGCCTGTCTCCTCGTTTACTGCAACTGCACGTCGTGTCATGGGATCATATTTACTCTGTGGCCTCCGCTGTGGCTTCTCTCTGATTGGCTAATGCCGGTGATACACGGCCACAGCGCGTGGCTCTCCAGCGCAGCGCGATCCCTCTTGTCGATTACTGGGGCAGTTAAATAGGGGAGGGGCGCGCCCCTTAGCACTTTTCCATCTCCGTGCCCCTTCGCCCATTCCTCTTCTTCTTCCTCGCGACCGCGCTGCCGCCAGTGCCCGTTGCAGCAGCGCCACCGCCACACCTTCTCCGTGCCTCCGCACTGCAGCCACCGCTGCACCACTGCTTAGCCATGAGTCCTCGTCAATCTAGACCGCAGAGCCCCGCCGCCGCCAGCTCCAGCGAGGACAGCGGATTCGAGATGACGGAGGAGGAGCTCATCGTCGTCGAGCAGGAGATGGAGGAGGACGCCGGCGTGGCGGACCGCGGCGCATGGGCCGGTTCGTGGGTCTGCCAGGACGACATTGACTGGCTCTACCGGACCCGACGTATTCCCGCCGACATCGCCGCTCGTCTCCCCTCCTCAGAATTGGCCCCCTTACCCAATTCGGGTGAGTTCGTTGTTTTCCTATCCCATTTCCAACGGGGATTTGGTCTTCTGGTGAGTGATTTCTTCCGGGACTGGGTCCGGACCTATCACCTGCAACCACATCATCTCTCGGCGAACGCCATCACCTCTCTGTCCGCTTTCGTCTCTTCGATCGAGGGCTACACCGGACTATGGCCCACGAAGGAGCTGTGGATCCGGTTCTTCGGCCTCCGTCGCAACGTCGTCCCCAACATCCACGTCGAGTCGGAGGACAAGCAGCTCACTCAGTTCGGAGCTGCCTTGATCTCGCCCTGGAGATTTTCAATCTTTCCTCGGGTCACTGGGCTTGACTCCTACAAAGGATGGGCCCAGACCTTCTTCTACGTTCGGAATGAAGGCACCGAAGACTTGATCTGGTTGCTGCCCTACGCTCCGGGTCCCCCGGACACGGATTTCTGGGAGGAGGTCGACAAAAAACCTACAACTCTGGCCAACCAAGTCCACAAAAGGTTCGTGGAGCTGAAGAAGCTCGGATTGCGCAACGAAGATGCCATGATCACATTCGTGCGCAACCGAATCTCTCCCCTCCAGTGGCGCACTCACAAGTTGTGCCATATGAGCTTCAGCCGCGACCCCAACCGAACCTCCTCGTTCGAGTTGAGCAATATGGAGATCTTCCGCCGGGTCAAGGCTCTTTTCACCACCCATAAGGATTTTTCCGCCGAATGGACGTGGGGAATCGAGCATTACTGCCGTGACAGGCTCCCTCCCGCGGTAAGCTTCGCGGGGTAAACTTATTTCAGATCAATTATGTGTCGGTTCTTATCATATTTTTGACTCTGCTCCTTGTGCTTTTTTCTTAGCTGTTTCTCCAGCAAACCCTCGAGGATGGTACTGATCCGACCCTTAAGTGGGCCCCGGACCGAGAAATCCCGGATGAGGAGGAGCCGGACCAGGAGATGTTCCTCCCCAGAACCGACGCCACCAAACGACCCAGCGGTAAATTCTCTTCTCTTAGAGATTGGCCCGACGATGAGGATGACTCGGATATCGACATGATTGAACCCGTTGAGGCTGTCCCTCTTTCTTTTGCCTTCCCGACATCAGCTAACCCCGGTGGGCACATCCACGAGGATCCTCCACTTGCCATGGGCGAGCCTGTTCCAGTGGCGTCGAAGAAGAAGCGCGGATCCGCATCAAGTTCTTCTTCCGAACCTTCTCAGCCTACCAAAAGGCAAAAGAAGGCCGGAGACAAGACTGCTTCCAAACGGGCAGGCAAAGTCCCGGCACGGAGGGCCCGGAAACCTAAGGAGGCCGAGACCTCGGATGCGTAAGTCATTTTTCACTGCGCAACACACTTCTCCCTGCATCAGGGTAATTTCACTCCTGACATTATTTTCTTTTGCAGGGCTCCTGTGGAGGTCCCTCAGAGCAGATCGAGCATCTCTTCTCCCCTTCGGTCTGGTCCTTCCCCTCCTCGTGACGACGAGTCACGCCAGCTAAGCCCTATTCTGGAGGGCTCTGCGGCCGCTCCGGGTTCCGCAGTACCTCCTTCAGAGGGACGCGACCTCGGATCGGGAGGGGTCGGATCGGCCGAGGCAACGACGTCCATCACTTCGGCATTGCCGCAACCAGCAACCACCAGGTCTACCGCAACTCCAGCACCAGCAGCAGCTCCAGCACCAGCCACCAAACCAGCGCCTGTCCCGGCTCCGAAGAAATCAACAGCAGCTCCCAGTCCTGCCACCAAAGCTCCCGTGCCAAGTTCGTCTGCCTCGTCCGAGTCATCCCAAGCTCGGCGAGGAACCACTCCAGTGGCTTCCAAGGGCAAATCCACTGTGGTCACATCCTCCCAGCAAGCCAAAGGCAAGTCTACCTCCGTCGAGGCCGGGCAGCGAACCTTGTCGTCAATGCTTCCAAAAAAGTCACCAGCAGCGATGGATCCTCCTGCCAAGCCAGCCGATTCGCAGCAGATGGTTCTTCACACCAGCCCAGCTCTTGCCCTGATTGAGAGGAAGGAGGCTCACGCAAAGGGCTTGGTGGCACCCCACATGCCCACTGGCGAACGGTACCCTCCGAGCCTTATCGAGTTCGTTATGAACTAGAATAAGGCGGAGTTCGTCTACAACGACGATCTCCCGGAAAAGTTCGGCCCCGCTGAATTTTCCGCTCAGATGAATACCGCCGCCAAGGCCATTAACCTTGCTGGGCGAATGATGGAGGTACGTCGTTTCTTCTTTACATGTTGTAGATAATAACCATTAGTCCCCGAGCCTCCGGCGGAGTAACTTGTTACTCGGCCGGATGCTCATTAGAAAATCAACGTAGCTGCATGTAAACTTCAAATATGCACACACCTAGAGCCGGGTTAAGTTCCACTTGGCCCGGATCTTGTATACTTCGAATATGCACACACCTAGAGCCGGGTTAAGTTCCGCTTGGCCCGGATCTTGTATACTTCGAATATGCACACGCCTAGAGACGGGTTAAGTTCCGCTTGGCCCGGATCTTGTATACTTCGAATATGCACACACCTAGAGCCGGGTTAAGTTCCGCTTGGCCCAGATCTTGTATACTTCGAATATGCACACACCTAGAGCCGGGTTAAGTTCCGCTTGGCCCGGATCTCGTATACTTCGAATATGCACACACCTAGAGCCGGGTTAAGTTCCGCTTGGCCCGGATCTTGTATACTTGAAATTTGCAACGAACTATATTTACACTCCTGTACCTTTGTCAGGTAACTACCAATCGACAGAGCGCCGAATTTCAGCGCCTGCTTGATACTCACAAGATCTTGCGCGCAAAACATGTTACACTTCGCGCGGAGCATGAAAAGAGGGGTAATTTCCTCTCTCGACACCTCTCCGTTTCATTTGCTTTTGCCGGACTAACCTCCTTATTCGGTTTTTTGCAGCTGGGGTGGAGGCTAGAAACAAAATTATGCATAAGAACTTGGAGGAAATCCGAGGTATGTTCTCTTTCGGCCAATGTTGTTGTGTTTTCCATTCCTTCTTCTCCTTGGATCGGCAAACATTCACTCCTCGGCTTTGCTGGGTCAACATACTATTTCAGCATCGCTTGAGGATAGTGTGCCCGTGCCTGATATGGTGCTGCATTTTCTCGAACAAGCAGGACAGCATCAAGCCGAGCTGAAGAAGAAGAATGATGAGCTTGCCCTCCTCCGGACCAAGGACGACGAAATAGCCAAACTCAAGGCCGAGATGGAGAGGATGAAGGCCCAACATAGAACCGAACTCCAAAAAGTTGGCCAGAACTTCACCGAAGAGCGTGAGCGCTTTACCCTTCAGATCTCCAAGGACCAGGACCTGCTTAAGGAATCCGAGGTCCAGCTTGGGTCGGTGCTCGCTGAGCTTGAACAACTTAGCCAGAGACGCGACAGTTGTATCAAGGAGTTGACCCGGATCCATCGTCATATCTCACGTAAGTTTCTTCCCCTTATCCGACATAGTTTTCCGGGTTAGCTCATATGCCTTTGCTTCAACATCTTCCCTTTCCTTATTTTCAGATCACTTTCCGGAGGGTACTCCCATCGCCAGTGCTGACGTTGCCAAATTCCGCCGAGAGAGGGGTACTCCCGTCGCTCCTGATGGTGAGAGCGTCCCCTTAGACATGGAGGACCTATTGGTCAGCGTGTCAGCTCGGGTGGAAACCATCAAGAACTATGGTAAAGATCTCCTCGATGTTGCGATCCGGATCTACAACACTTTCTGGCCAAGCGAGAGCGCTCCGAAAAGGATCACACTCCTTGCTGAGAAGCTATTGGAAATCGAGACACAACTTGATCTCTAGAGAGAATCCGCCGGGCGTGCCGCAACAGATACCCTCCTCCAGTATATCCTTACATGGTACGAGAAGATCGACCTGAGCCTCCTCACACGCTGGCGCACCGGATCCAAATGGACCGATGATCCGGAGTGGGTAGCTTGGTGCCAGGCTTGCGCCTACATCCTTGTTGAATATTCTCCCATCCATGACTGGGTTGAGGGGCCGAGCTTTCTGGAGTCCGGCAAGGAGGAGCAGTTGGAGAACGTGGAGGATGGGTCGGGCGAGGATGGAGAAGATGCTGCTTCAGATATTGAAGACAGTGATGATGACGCCGAACTTCCTCCTCCTGCTGCTCCTTAGTGGAAAAAACTTGAAAATTTATCAGATCCCCGGTATGACGGGTGCCATTGTATGCTAAATACATGATATTTTGCTACTATGCTTGTATGCCGGATTAACTTGGGCGTAGTCCCCGAGTTTCATTTTCTTGTTCGTCCAATTCTCTGGCTCGATCCGTGTCTACCTTGATTCGGTTTTACGACTTACGAATCCGAGCCTCAAGAATCGTTTTAACAATACTGAGAAACTTTGAGGCTTGGCTCAAAATAATTCAACATAATAACTTGAAAGTAAATACGGCGTTAGTCCGAAAAAGCAAACGTTAGCTGGAATAAGATCGTTTCCTTAGTGGTTTTTCATGTGCTACGCAATTCCAAACGTGTTCCCTTGCTTGCCATGAAGCCAATTCTTGTTGGACAGCAGCAAGTCGAAGGGTTGGGTTTTTGGTGCTCACACATTACTAATCCGGGTTAAGCGAAACGAGTCATTCCATCTAGCGCATAAAAAGTAACAACAATTGTTTATTAAGGCAGTCCCTGAGTTACTGCTCGAGGCTCTGCTATTTCATTGATAAGCTCATTGCCGACATACATACTGACATATGAGATGACTCGGATACATACACTTCTTAGCTAAGTGTAGAAGGGACGAAGTAGTGCTACATTCCATGGTCGCTTCGATTCCTCTCCGGACCTGTCCGCCTTGTTCTTTTCCTGTGGCTTTGCATCTATGAGATAATAAGAGTCATTGTGCAATGCTTTGCTCACAATGAATGGCCCTTCCCATGGGGGGGATAATTTATGCATGCCAGTGGTACGCTGTACCAACCGGAGCACCAGATCGCCTTCCCGGAAGACTCGGGGGCACACTTTCCGGCTATGATAGCGTCGGAGATTTTGCTGATATATGGCGGATCTGGACAGTGCCAGTTCTCTTGCTTCTTCCAGCAGATCAACATCATTTTGCTGGGCTTCTTGCACTTCGGCTTCTGTGTATTGGGTGACCCTAGGCGAATCATGCTCTATGTCGGCTGGTAATACAGCTTCTGCCCCATATACCAGAAAGAACGGCGTGTAGCCTGTTGATCGATTCGGAGTTGTTCTTAAACTCCACAATACCGCTGGTAGTTCTTCTATCCAGCACCCCGCTGATCTTTGCAGCGGCTCAATGAGCCGGGGTTTTATCCCGGATAGCACTAATCCGTTGGATCTTTCCACTTGTCTGTTCGATGCGGGGTGGGCTACCGAGGCTACGTCGAGTCAGATTTTCTTGTCTCGGCAAAAGCGCGCAAATGCTCCTTCCGCGAAATTCGTTCCATTGTCAGTTATAATGCTGTGTGGATAACCGTACCTCAAGATGATGTCTTTGAGAAACATCACGGCCGTAGCTCCATCACATTTTCTTATAGGCTTCACTTCGATCCATTTTGTGAACTTGTCCACCATGACCAGAATGTGTGTCATGTTTCCTCTTGCTGGTTTGAACGGGCCAACCATATCCAAGCACCACACAGCAAATGGCCATGTAATTGGTATGGTTTTGAGTTTCGACATAGGCATATGTGTCTTGGTGGCGTATCTTTGACAATCATTGCATTTTCTCACCAGATCTTCTGCTTGCTCCAAGGCACTTGGCCAGTAGAATCCATGCCGGAATGCCTTTGCCACTAAGGCCCGGGATGAGGCATGATGCCCGCATTCTCCTTGGTGTATATCTCGGAGGATGTTAAGTCCTTCCGGGTCAACACACCGCTGGAGGACATTGGTTACACTCCGTTTGTACAGCTCGGAATTGATGATCGTGTAAGCTTTGGCTCTCCTCTGAGTTTGCCTGGCTAGCACTTCCTCAGTGGGTAACGTTCCATCTTTCAAGAACTGGTATATAGGCAGTGCCCAAGCTGGTATTGCTCGCGTAGGGAACATCTCCTCATCAATTTCCATCTGATCCACCGGCATAACTTCAGCCGGATCACGCTGAACAGTCCCCGGGTCTAGCGAGGTAGTCCCCGGGTTTTCCGAGGTAGTCCCCGGGTTCGGCGTGCTACCTCCCATGTCAATGTCCATGGGCTCAGCTCCGGATTCCCTGTTTTTCGGGACATAGATTGAGTCGGTTCCTGGGGATGGCCTGATAGATGGTTTTCTGAGGTGCTCCAATGCTACGCCCGGTGGAATTGCCTGTCGGGTCGATCCGAGATTCGACAACATGTCGGTAGCTTCGTTTTCCACGCGAGGTACATGGTGAAATTCGCATCCCTCAAAGTAACCCGAGATCTTCTGCACATGAAATCTGTATAGTGCCATGTTTGGATCCAGGGCATCCCACACTCCGGACACTTGCTGTATTACTAGATCCGAGTCGCCAAAGCATATTATCCGACGTATGACAATCTCCTTCGCCACTTTGAGACCATGCACAAGAGCCTCGTACTCAGCGACATTGTTTGATGCCGCGAAATGGATCTGCAATACGTACTTGAGCTGATCCTTCTTTGGCGAGGTAAGCACAACCCCGGCACCTAACCCGGTTTTGGTTTTCGATCCGTCAAAGTGCATTCTCCAGTAGTTCGGATCTGGTGGCGGCGGTTCGTATTGTACCTCGGCCCAATCGACGAAAAAGTCTGCCATAGCCTGGGACTTGATCGCTTCTCTCCTATCATACTGGGGTGCGTAAGGTGCTAGCTCAATTGCCCATTTCGCAATTCTGCCATTCGCATCTTTGTTACCCATTAACTCGGATATGGGGGCTTCGCATATCACTTTGATGGGATGCTCCTCAAAGTAGTGCTTTAACTTCTTTGCCGCCATATAAACACCATATGCCACCTTTTGAAAATGCGGGTAGTTCTGTTTTGAGGCAGACAACACCTCACTCAAGTAATACACTGGCCTCTGCACCGACTTATCCTCTTCATCACACTCCACTACAATCAATGCACTTACAACTCGGTTGGTTGCGGCTATGTAGAGCAACATTGGCTCCTTTGATAGTGGAGAAGCTAACACTGGTGCAGTGGCCAACATCTTTTTTAAGTGGGCAAAAGCTTCATCGGCCTGCAGCGTCCAAACGAATTTATCTGACTTTTTCATGAGTTGGTAGAGAGGCAGTGCCTTTTCCCCTAACCGACATACAAACCGACTCAACGACGCCAGGCATCTAGTGAACTTCTGGACATCGTTGAGACACTTCGGCAGCTCCATTCGTTCGATGGCTCGGATCTTAGTTGGATTAACCTGGATACCTCGGCTGGAGATGAGAAACCTGAGTAATTTCCTAGCCGGGACACCAAAGGTACATTTCTCCGGGTTGAGCTTCATCCGGAATCTCCTCAAGTTCGCGAATGTTTGCCTTATGTCGTCAAGGAGCGTTGCGCTTTCCTTGGTCTTGATAACCACATCATCCACGTAGACTTGTACATTTTGACCTATTTGATCATGCAAACATTTTTGCATACATCTTTGGTACGTTGCTCCTGCATTTCATAAACCAAACGACATAGTGCGATAGCAATAAGCCCCGCACGGGGTAATAAAGGCAGTTTTTATTTGATCATACGGGTTCAGAGGTATCTGGTGGAAACCAGAATAGGCGTCAATGAATGACAACAGTTCACATCCCGCGGTAGAGTCGATGACCTGATCTATCCTCGGCAGTGGGAATGGATCTTTTGGACACGCCTTGTTCAGGTTCGTGTAATCGATACACATATGCCAAACCACTGCCACGTTCGGATCGTCCTTCTTCTTTTCTACCAACACCGAATTAGAGAGCCAATCCGGATACAACACTTCCATGATAAATCCTGCTGCTAGCAACCGAGCTATCTCGTCACCAATGACCTTTCTCCTATCCTCGGCGAAGCGTCGGGGAGGCTGCTTCACCGGCCTTGCTACGGGTCTTACGTTCAAAGAGTGCTCGGCCAACTCCCTCGAAACACCTTGCAAGTCCTGTGTGGACCAAGCAAAAATATCCCGATTCTCACACAGGAAGTTGACGAGCTCGCTTTCCTATTTGTCAGTTAACCAGGCACCAATTGTTACGGTACGCTCCGGAAACATGTTATCCATTGGAATCTTCTTGGTGTCCATTGCGGCTTGAAACGAAACGCTACCATGCGGGTTACTTAACACCGGCATGTACTGCCGCGCGGACTGAGCTAATGCCGCCACCTCTTGGATTTTTCTTTTCTCTTGGGAAATTACGAGTGACTCGGCTAGGTTAGACCCGGATGAGGCGCACTCAATAGAACGTCCGAAATCCCCAACGATAGTAATTGCTCCATTTGGCCCGGGCAACTTCATCTTCAGATAACTAACGTGGCAACTTGCCATGAATTTGCTCAGTGCTGGTCTCCCGAGTAATGCATGATACACACTCTCCAAGTTCACCACCTCAAACTCCAGATTCTCAGTTCGGCAGTTGTCCCTCGTACCGAATAGCACGTCGACCCGGACTTTGCCTATGGGCTCACAGGATATGCCTGGTACGATACCATGGAAAGTTGTTCGTGTAGCCTGGAGCATGTTCTCCGAGATGCCCAACTTGCGCATCGTATCCGCATACACGATGTTAATGCTACTGCCATTGTCGATCAGTACCTTGGAGAACCTCACATTAATGTTTGGTCCAATGAACGTCGGATATAACACTAGTGCATACGAGCCCGGACTTGGCATAAGCTTGGGATGATCTTTGATGCTCCAGATAATTTCCTGGTCCGACCAAGACATGTACCTCGTCACTGCAGGCATAACCGCATTAACCTCCATACGTCGGCGCTGCAAGCTCTTTCTATCTGTTTCCTCGGTTGTGAACACACAATAGCTCTGGTGATGTTCCCTATACTCATTCCTTCCCTTGTTTCTGGAGTACCTCTGATCCGGTTGTTGCTGGTTTTCCACCTGATGCACTGCATCCCTTCTCTCACTGTTGTCATACCTCGGCGGAGGGGGAGGCAACATCAGTTGTTGCGTGTTTGCTCTGGAGAGCAGTTGCTGCCGGGGTAACTCCTGCCGAGGTTGATCATTCCGGGGTGCCTGAGCATTCCCCGAACCACCTTATTCTATCTTACGCATCAACTCACATTGCCTCGTTGTGTGACCCGCCAGACTATTCGTATTTGGCGTGTGAAATTTACATGGCTGGTCCAACATTGACTCATAGGTATACCTCGGACGATCTTTCTTTTCTTGCCATTGCTTTTTCTGCTCCGGAGTCCATGTTTTCTTGCCATCGTTTCGAGGAGTCCATTTCCCTCCCGTTTTCTGGCGTTGGTTGCTCCCTGCTCTGGGGTGATCTTGATTCACAGCTGCAACTTGTTGCGAACTATACCGATGATCCGGTCTCTCGTCTCTCCTTTTTCCCCTGTAATCGTTCCTCCGGGATAACCTGGCTCCGTCCCTCGGATAGTACTCCTCATTTGAGTCGTTCGACGCGATCCTAGGTTGAGTCGGATCACCCAAAGCATAAGAATCCGCAATCCGGATCATCTCTGCCAACGTGACTGGCATTTTCCTTTGCAATTTCATCCACAACTCCCTGCCATATCTGCACCCTTGTGCGAACCATGCTATAGCCTGTGACTCTATGACTCCTTCACACGAGTTTCTCACGGTACACCACCGGGTCAAGAATTCACGATCCGTTTCGTTAGATCTCTGCTTGCACATCGCCAGGGTCTGCGGTCTATTCGGTCTCTGATATGTACTTGAGAAGTTGCTGATAAACATTTCTTCAAAATCTATCCAGCAATTGATGCTTCCGGGTGGCAAATTATTCAGCCATACCCTAGCCGGACTTCCAACATTTGGGGTACGTATCGTACAGCCCATCTCAAGTTGCCAGTTGCAATTTTCACAGCTGGCGCGTAGTTTATCAGCCAATCCTCCGGATTTGTACTTCCGTCATACGTCTTCGTGCCCCTGGGTAATTGGAAATTGGGCACAGGCGGTTCCTTCATGATCCGTGGTCCAAATCACGCTGGACCCGGAGGACCTTGACATTCGATCTGTTCCGACCTATACAGGCGATCCAGCTTTAACCTGGCGTCATCCGACATCAAATCCCTGCTTCCCAATCTTGACCCTATCACATGATAGTCCGGTCTTGCGTATCCCGCATTCATCATCTCCGAGTCTCCGTCATTATATCGGTCTTGCTCTCGTTGTGCTCCTCTTTGTTGCATACCACGGCCGGCACTTTGCTCTTGCCTTGGTATATTCCGCTGCTGCGGTTGACCTGCTCCTACCGAGTTTCGCTGTCCGGCATTGCCGTTGGCAGCGTTCCCTTGACCGGCATTGCCTTGGTCGTGATTTCCTCGGCCAGCTTCACCTCATCTCACACTTCGTCGATCGTCGTTTTTTCGCATCTCTTTTTCTTTTCCCGCACGCGTTGGGTCATACGGAACGATTTGCTTGTTTCATCTGGCCGAGGTTACTACCTCTTCTCTCCTTGGGCCACCATGAGGCGACGATGCGGCTCCAGCGGATTTCTCTGGGTTACCCATCGCCGAATGGACGATCTTAGAAGCTCCAACTCTCTCCGGGTTACCTCTCAGCAGCTCCTCGTTCTGCCTATTCGTGATCTGAACCAGCTCGTTAACCCGGTCTTGCTGTCTTTGACAGGCTTCACCCGTCAGACCCTCTAGCTCGGACGCCGCGGCATCTGCTGCTCTGAGGTTCTTCGCCGGGGTACTATACTTTGGCAACCCCACGGACAGATAGTTTTCCGACCCTTCTGGTCCATCATCACCTTCTCTGTTCATCTCACTCATGAGATTTTTCACTTTTACCCTTACCGCATCAACCTTGTTTGCCTTCGCGTACTCACGCAGCGTCATGTTCAACGACTGCTGAGCCGCTGCTATTTTCTTTGCACCCTCTAGTATCTTTTGCCGGGTCTCCTCTAGCTCAGCCTGTGCCTGAGCCGGATCTACCACTGCTGCCACCTGGTTTGCCATGCTATCCATAGCTTCCCTCAGCACGTTCTCAGGCCTCTCTAGCGGAGGACCCCTAGCTTTCCTCGGTGCCTTAGGCGTCACCTCCGGGTCTGGCGCTGGATCCTTGCTCATTCCCGCGCCTGGCGCAGTCATCATCACCTATGCATGGTCCGGGGAGCGAGCGATACGTGCCCCGCGAGCCACAGTGAGGGGTGGTTCTCCTGCATCGATGACGCGACGCGGATGAACGGAAGACACGTCCACAACAACATAGACCTTGTGCGCACTGAGCTTGACGAAGATGCCGTTGCGTGGAAGGGGGCGCGTGCCGAAGTAGCCAGCGTTGTCGCTGACGTAGTCCAGCGCTCCAAAGCGCTGAACGAGCCTGGAGACGATGCGTTCGCCGGTGCCGATGAGGTTCCCGTCCGGATCTTCACCCCTGCTAGCACCGCTAGCCCCACGGTGGGCGCCAACTGTCGTGGTGGTGTCACGGCAGATGCCATGGATAGGCTAAAGGTGGGGACTAATATGCGCTAGGGGAATCTAGGGAGGGATAGTAGAGTGATTCTCTACACAGAAGCTTTGTATTGATGTTCTATCTCCAAGATTACAAGTGCTCCTTGAGCTGTATTGACAAGAGGAGGAAGAAGAAACTCTCTTACCCTTGCCTACCAACTAGCCCAAGAACCCTAGATCTACTAGTGCTCAACCCACTAGAATTCTCCCAACTCTGTATCCTCAAAAAACCCAACCCCTCTACTAGAACCCTAACCCCCCCCTTATATAGAGGTGGTTCGGTCCTGGCCTAGGGCATAAGTGGAGGCATATTCCTAAGAATATGCCTCCTCCCAAAGTAGTAACCCGACAGGGGTGCTTTTCCCCCGCGTCACACTTGCTGTAGCGACGTAGCCTCTACGGCGCCCGCGTCAGCCGACGTGAGCGTCGTCACCCTTGTCGGCCACGATCCGGTGGTCCTGCCCTTGCTTTATTCGCTCATCCAGTACGCACCGGACCTTCTTTTTTTGACCAGAGAGATTCCTTCCTTCTCCTAGAAGCCAAGCGAGGATCCGGGTCACAGTTGATCCGGCCACACCTGTTCCTGCATATAAGTTAGACAAGCATTTCCGACTTACTCCTTAAGTCGGACGAGACAATGTTAGGCGACCCCCCTGGTCCGGGTTACTCCGTGATCCGGTCTGCCTTGAGGTGACTCGGCCAGCATCCGCTTTGACCTTGCCGAACCTCGGCTAACTCGGCCCTTATACCCTAGAGTGACCCTACCCGGGGGTATCCCCCCAACACCAGAGCAACAAGACCAATGGTGATATTCGCATTGGTGGATTGGTAACACATCTTGCCTATGCATTAAATGTTGTACTACCTTTTATGGAACCTTTTGAGGGCTCCAAACTTATGGACGTCAAGTATTTGACTGCTTGTGGCTTCCTTGGTGTTTACCATGCTAATCGGAGGCTCCGAGCATATCAATTCAGTTATCTTGATGATACACAGGTTGAGCAGGTTCAGTTGACATACCCCCAAGACTTCTCGATTGTGGAGAAGGACACTTGGATCCTCACCAAGGACCAAGTGACAGAGATCTTGGCTGAGCTCCAGCCCGAGGAAGAGGAAGATGCAGGTCAGCAGGATGAGCAGGAGCAAGAGCAGGAGGAAGAGTAGGGACACAACCCTACTTGGGAAGGACAGCAGCAGCAGCAGCCAGGAGGAGCCTGGGAACCGTGGCCCAACTAGCCACAACAGGGGTACGGCTATGTCCCCTATCAGGAGTTCCAGCAGCTCAACCAGCGCATTGGGGAGATCGACCACACTCTTCAGGATGTGAATGAAGATGTGAACACTTTGACTGACAACTTCAGTCACTTCATGACCCATTTCCCCGACTTCTACCAGGAGTATGCGCACGAGCCGCCAAATGACGGCAACAACTGAGCCTGGCGATAGCCTAAGCTTGGGGGAGGTTTGAAAACCTCCAAACTTTGCATTCATGTTTTTATTTCTTCTTTTTATTTATTTTGTTCAAAAATTGCATGTTTATTTTCAGTTTTGCATTCCTAAACCGAAAATACAAAAAAATTAGTTGTAATTTTATTTGCAAGTTTGTTTCTTTGTTTCTCTCGGAGATTGCTTAATTTTAGGTGATTTGGCAATATGGAAATATAGGAGAGGTTTAACTCAAATACGAGAACGAAGCAAGCAAGAGGAGGTATCATGTTCCTTTCATCACACTCTTTGCAACCTTAAATTGATCCTACAATTATTTACTCGCTTGCACTGGAGTCATTCCCCACTTAGATTGTTATCCTACAAATTCTATTCCTTTGCTATTGTCTCCTTTTTAGCTTTGAAACAATGAGCAATGAACTTGGTTAAAATACTTACTACATTTTTTTACAACAAGAAAAAGCATCTGAAAGATGACTTGAGTCCATGCTTAGCTCAAAGAATTTGATTTTAGAACTACTCCATCCCATTTGAGCTTAATATAAATAGACTCGATAGTACCCTTGATTGAAATTGTTTGATTAAATGGATGTTTCGAAGTAGTAGAAATTATGCCACTACTTTTTCTAATAATTACCATAAGATATTGCTTTACGCGTGTCATTACAACTCTGTCGTGTTCCATGGGGAACTATTAACTCCACTGGCCAATGAACGATCTAAATGTGGGAAACCACTTGATTTCGGACATTGAGTTATGTAAACGTCTGTAGCAGCAATGCTATGACGTGTAATTTTTTTAGTCTCCTCATGGTTTCACGTTCCAAGTGAAGTTGTAGTACTCCTCTGGCCCATTATTGCTCAACATTATTTATTGGCATGGCCACGAGTGCACAACACAACCCCAATTAACATGTTAAAAATAGTGGTATGATTTATCTATGAAAGAGCTGAAGTTTTTGAAAGACAAAAGAAAAAAAAGGTACTTTGAGAGTCTTGAAATTTTGACATGGGAGTAGATGAGTTGTTCTTAAATTAGATGTTTTGATGCTAACTTGAGTACTCTTAATTGGTTAAATGAACAAGAACAAAAAGTTTTCATCTCTCAACAAAGAGAGGCACCAAAAGAATTTGTCTCACTTTCCTAGCTAAACTTTCAACACTTGCTTGGGCATATGATTTATTTGCTAACAAGATATACGTGGTTAGGAAGTGGACTCAGTGCAATCTTGTGAATACTGTGTGATCATATTTAAGATTGTAGGGATTGTGAAGAAAAGAATTTGACACCAATTCAAACTTGTGAGTTCCTTTATTTTCAGTCTCGAATCTCTGTTATTCTTCCTTATTTCCTTATCACTCGAGGGCGAGAAACATCTAAGCTTGGGGGAGTTGATAGCTGTGAGATTCGACACATTTTTGATAGCTTTTATTGATGGTTTTCTCCCAGATTTAATCATTTTCTGGCTTTAGCTAACGCTAATACTTAGGTAGTGAAGAAAACTTGGATTTTAATGTGTGTTTCAGGTTCTGAACATCATCAGAAGGATTTAACTAGAGAAATACAATATTCTGGAGAAAACAAGCAAGTCTCACTTTGGAAGCACGCGAGGGGAGCTCACAGAAGCTTTAACGAGCAACTATATGGCAGGAATATTTTTCGGTCGTATAGTTCCGCCGTATAGTTGCCACCGCCTCTATCTTGTCAAAATGGACAACTTCCGTGAAGGGACCGGGGACGAAAACACAACACATCAGCCACCACACCATCCAGAAAGGAGAAAGAAGAGATCCGGAGAAGGAGAAGACGTTCTTCACCTTGCTCCATGATCTTCAACCTCCTAGCGAATACACCCCCATAGCCACTACTTATGCTAGAGAGAGAGGGATCTCCACCTTGCAAGACTAGGGTTTGAGATTGTTTCTTCCCATCTTGAATTGTGTTGGATATTTTTCTATTCTTATTTTGGATCTCCATGGTAATACCAAGACGAATTACTTTTATTTGATTATAGTGATGATCCTTTCTTCTCTCATGAGTGAGTAATTCCCTTGGGCATGGGAGATGTAGGGGATTGGGAGATGTGATGTGCCTTCATATATTTTCCATTAGTTTGTGATTGATTCTAATTACTATATTATGTGTGCTTGACTATCTGTGGGATGCCTAATGCTTGTTGTCCAATTAAGGGCCCAGACAACATGATAGCTTGTTCTAGATAGATAAGATCTTGAACGCTAGTGGACCGGTGACCCCCGGGTGACACGGGGATATCAATGGAAATCTAGTTGACTCGAGGATAATGAGTAACCACTGTTCTTATTGCATTAGTCCGATCCAAGAAGCTTAATCGCTAAGCGACCTGAAGGGTCTTAATTGTCTAGTGTCTGACCATGGTTTTGGTAGCAGGCTAGTAGGATTATTGAAGTTGGGATGAAATCTACCAAGAGGAGTTCCGGCTAATTATGGGTTTCCGCCTACACATATATCTATAAGATTATAATTGTTACATTTACCACTCATCCACTTGGCACAGTCTCTATCACCATGAACTGAATCTCCCCACGCCTTCTTTCGCCATCTGCATGAAACAACAAACAACCAACGTTGTTCTTTACTTTTATGCATTATATTTCTAAAGTTTACATTTTAGTTCTATTTAAATCTATCACATTTAATCAAAATCCCATTCTTATTTCAACACTTGCAGTCAATTCACTCGAAGGCCTGTGATAACTTCGGGTGTGACAGAGACTTCACCAATAAACACTTACCTTTGGGATCCCTGTGGGATCGATATCTAAACTTCGAAACTAGCTACAAACAATCTGTGCACTTGCAGTCATCAAGGTACTCCTGTGGCCACTCTACTAGTAGTAAATTTCAGGACCTATGCATGCAAAAAAATTGTGTGTTTTATATCTCCTTCGCTGCCTCTGACCATCCATTTACCCTCTCTCCTCCCCTTTTCCCTTGCGCACCGGCCCGACTGATCTCTCCCTTGTCCACAGCATGGTGCTGCGCACGTGTGCCTTGGTACGGTGGCTCTGTATCTCTAGCGTGTTCAGCAGCCGTGTTTGTATGGAGTAGGGATGAGGAGTACATAGGAAGGAAACCACTTTGGTCCTTGGCGGCAAAAAATTCAAACTTTTCTGGTTTTCGAAATTTTCACTTGCTTCCCAAACATCGGGAGGGAAGGTTACTCAAAAGATCGGCCATTCGCAGTACTTCTTATCTTTATCTTGTCTTATCTCTTACAATAACATACCATACCACTGTATAGTGTAGGGATAACTTCGAACATTGACTGTTGGATCAAGACTGGCAAATCCAAACATTGCTAACCGCTGGATCTTCTTTTCCATTCTTAGCATCTACACAAGTAAGGGCAATTTATTGCTATTGAATTAAATGTATTTTAAGAGGTAGATGGGTGCATCTTCATGTAGTAAACAATGTCGTCGGCATTAGTTTCCAACTATCACAAAAGAACATTCAATTCTCAATTTTTCGAGTGATGACAAGATTGTTCTTTTACGTAAAGAAACTCCGAAGAATATGGATCTGAATACCACAAGAAAAGTTTTCAGACATAAATGTATGGATGTCGATGTAATTTTACCTTTTTAGGTCCTTGATGTAAAATGTACTCGCACCATCCGTGTAAAATTCGAACCTAAAAGCAAGTGGTAACTTTTAAACGTATTTAAGATTATTAGTTGTCGATGAGTATGAAAGTTCTTGGATTTCAAGCCGAACGACCAAGGTCATGGCCATATCTACATCATACTTTATGCTGATGATGATCCCATGTCCACGAATTTTCATGCCGCCAACTCTGGCCATATATTTTGAAAACAAATGAAGAGAAAGTAGTATGAAGAGTTTGGCTTGATGAGCTTCTCTCTTGAGAAGGAGCCAAACATGACTGTTTCACTACAAGAAAAGTTGTCTTTTACAACAGACAATTTTCGTGGTTGAAGGCCCATTTTTCGTGGCTAAAAAGTCTTCCGCGATGGATTCCCATCGTGGTAAAAGCCCCGTCACAAATGAATCAACCATGGTTTTTTCCCGACCATGGCGGATCGCACCCTTCGGCAACGAAAACTTGTTCTGTCATAGATCTGTTCACTAGCCGCGATGACTGCTGACGTCATGTAACCTGACATGTGGCAGCCGCTGTTAACATCCAGTTATCGGTGTTAACGGTCGCAGAAACCGTGGGGGAAGCCAGGCCCAGCCAAGGCCTGCTAATAACTAAATGGGCCATCCCATGTGGAGAGCCCAATAGGAACACAACCCTTTACTGTTTAGTCCTACACTGTCTAGAATCGGCCCAGTACTGCAGCCAACAGCGGCTAGTACACTTTCGGGCCTGACACTGTTTTGGCCTATATGAGGCCCAGATTAGAACAACATTGTGCTGCCACTTGAGGCCTGCACCAATACGGCCGACAGTTTTCAGGCCTATTGTCAATCTAGCCTTTTACTGTTCAGTCATATTACTGTTCTAGCCTTTTAGGAATTCCGACCCATTACTGTGTAGGCCCTTTAGTGTTTAGGCTTTTGCCTGTTCAGGACGGTACTATTCGGCCTGTTACTGTACTGGCCTGCCACCGTACTGGCCTTTTGCTGTTGATACCTTTCGCGGTTTCGGCCTTTCACTGTTCCGGCCTTTTCTCTGCTCTGGTCTTTTACTGTTCTAGCCTTTACTCTTTGAGCCTTTTAATGTTCTGGCCTCTTACTATTCTGGCCTTTTACTATTCTAGCCTTTTACTATTCTGGCCTTTTACTGCTATGGCCTTTTACTGTACTGGCCTTTTATTGTACTGGCCTTTTACTGTATCGGCCATTTACTGTTCTAGGCTTCTACTATTCTGGCCTTCTACTGTTCTGGCCTCTTACTGTTCTGGCCTTTTACTGTTCTAGCCTTTTACTATTCTGGCCTTTTTGGGTCATCCATGCGCATGTTGTTTCAACGTTCGGCATGCTACTGCTCCGGCCTGTTACTGTTTCAGCCTTTTTTGCTAGCACCTACTTTTCGCAGAACAGGTGAATATCAAGACATTAATTAATAAACATGCAGAAATTAAAACTACTTATTACACAACAATAAAAGTTTGTTACAATAGGTTATACAACAAGATCGTAATTCCAACAGATTACAATGTGTCAGTACCATCAATAAGAGATCAGTACATGGCGATTCGCTTCAATGTATCATCTGTCCTCTTCTTCAACATTTCAGATACAGATCTAAGAGAAGCTACACCCTTTCGTTCTGCATGCAATACATCATTTATATATTTATCACCTGTAGGAGTTGTTCTAGGTGGACTGTTAAGTAAGTTTGCTTCGGAAATGCAATGGGAGGATGAATGGGACGAGGGATCACAACTTTCAGTCCTACCTTCCAAGGACTCCTGTTGGGTTTTAACTGCAGTCTGCTAAAATATGGTGAAAGAGGTTAAAACAAACAACAAGGGAAGGAAGTAGTATTATATAAAGTAGAGATCATTTAAAGTAAGTATGAACTTATAGTAGCTCCTTCTCGAGCGGGTGCGACTCCTGGTCAATGTGCCAGAAGACTCTGAGCAGAGCAGTTGGAACTCTGGTCCTTGTACTCCATTGTCATTTCTCTGCATGACATTTGAAACCAAGTTAGTTGGTTTGGAAGGATGAAAACTCTTGAAAAACACCAAAAACATAGCATTAAAAAATTACCAGATGTATGTTTCAAACTAGATAGCTGGTTTGGAAGGATGAAAGCAGGTGAAAACACCAACATATAGCATTAAAAATGACCAGATATATCATCCAAACTAGATGGACATTTTCTGAATTAAGCATTCGCACATAGATTCACAATTGAACATCAATGCAAATGTCATGGCAAGTTCTTAGGTAGAATGACTTATTAACTTATTAGGCATAGAGGTTATACAAATAATTAACATGACAAGAAACTAGCCTAAGTAACACAAGGAAACCTCACGATTCAGCCTTGCTGGGCGTCAGATTGTCAGTGTTGGATCCTCTATGAGCTGTTTGCATGACCCGTGCGAGTGCTCGGAAAGAGTAGAATCTATGAGTTGGTGTTGGAGGATTAAACCGATAGCGTGAGAATGTAAGAAAGGGAATAAAAGCGAGAATCTAATGATGTGGATAGGACCTACAAGATGAAGGGTGCAAATGAAATGGCAATAGAATCCAGGATATTGAGCAACATCCTAACGATTTCGTAGCTTACGAGTACCAAAAATATAGCAAACGGGCAAGAGAAGTTACCGCTGCGCGACGAGGATGGGTGGGACGGGCAAGAGGGCAGCGGGGGCGGCGGATCGACATTTTGGGGTCAGCAATAGATGATTTAGTGAAGCGGACCTGGTAGGGTAGACGACGGCGTTGGCGAAGCAGATCCGGTGTAGAGAGGGAGTCGGTGAAATAGTTCGGGTGAAGAGCGCCTGTAGTGGAAGAGCTCCGGTGTGGAAGAGAGGGCAGACGATGAAGCAGCTGGAGGAACATCAAGGTTGGAGGGGTGTGGGCGGGGAAGAGACGATGGGGGAATATAGGTGGGATGACGCACATTTACCACCTATACCCCTCTATTATTGCAGTACTCCAACAGTCCTTGTTTCTGGAGCAAGGATAGAAGAGGAATTTTGCATTTGCAAAAGTGGGGCGAGATATTTGAATAGATGCGCTGGATATTTGAATAGATGTGCGCGGGATGTTTCGGCACCATGCGGAAATTTTGAGGTTGAAGCTTCTGACGTATGCTACTCCGACACGGCCGCTCTCACGTGTTGGCCCTGTCTAGACACACTCGCCAGTGACAATATGCTTACCAACATATAAATGAGTTTCCACACATTTGCTGAAATTGATAAACAATATATTTTGAAGGCTTTCATACAAGATGAACAAGGTCACACCCATATCTTTGTTATAGTTTATAATAGCGTGTCCATATCTAGTAGATAGCTGCACCTTGGCATTTCAAATGAATATTCTATATTTGATGGACAATGCCCAACTTTCATGAATTTCCAAACTTTCTAGCTAACTCTATGCAATAAAATGACTTTTTGACAATCTGAAGTAAGTATGTCTAATTTCGAACTAGAAAGTGTGTAATATACCTTGATCTTAACTTTTTAAAATAATTCAAAGATACCAAGTAGTCAAATATTGGAGAACCACCAAGAGTTTCGCAAAATTCAACTTTTTGATATGAATGGTAATGACACCAAATTTCGGCCATGTTAAAAAAATACAAAGAAACAAAATATAAAAAGAAATGCATCCATTATTTTCTCTCTTCGTGTCTCACTATGTGCACTAGATAGTTTCCATGGAAAAATATAATCTTGAAATTTGATAACTTCTGAGAAAAAATTGTATCACAATATATGGAGTACCATGTAAGAATATGCATGACTTTCAAACCAAATGACCAAGGTCATGGCCATATCTTTTCTATAGTTTATAATAACCTATCCATATTTGCTAGTTGGTGTGTATTGGCATTTAAAATATTATTTACAAAGGAAGCTTCCGAATTGGAAGTTATTTCAATTTTCTAAGACACAAAAATGGCTTTAGTCATGAAGCTACTACAAAACATGGCTTAAAATCCCACTGCCCCGATTTTCACTCAAAGTATATATATCCTAGTGTTAAGTTTAGGGTTCGGGGTTTTATTTTGGGTTGAGGGTTTAAGGGTTCATGGTTTATGGTTTAGGATTTTAGGGTTTAGGCTTTTAGGGTTCATGATTTAGGGTTTAGGGTTGTTCAGGGTTTTAGGGTTTATGATTGTTTAGGTTTTAGGGTTTAGGGAATTTTTAATAATAATGTTCAAGCTTTATATATATGGTTATATTCATGTAATATAATGGTGTTATCGCATTTTCATAAAAGTATTTCAAAATTTGATCTATAAGTGCATTATACCTCCCTGGTAAGGGTTTAGGGTTCTAGGGTTAGGAAGTTAGGGTTCTAGGGTTAAGAGTTTATTAGGGTTTACGGTTAAGGGTTTTTAATTTTGAAAAATGTTCAAGCTACTTGGTGTGTATTGGCATGTAATAGAATGGCGTTACCACAATTTAATAAAAGTATCTCAAATTTTGATCTATAAGTGCACGGTACCTACTTGGTTTAGGGTTTATGGGTCGATGATTTAGGGTTTTACGGTTTAGGTTTTATGGGTTGTTTAGGGTTTAGGGATTAGCGATTTTTCAATAATGCTCAAATATTTATGCTTATATTCGTCGAATAGAATGGCGTTACCTGCTTTAATGAAAGTTTCACAAATGTTGATCTGTAAGTGCATGATACCTGCTTGGTTAGGGTTTATGGGTCGTGGGTTTTAGGGTTTTATAGTTTAGGTTTTATGATTGTATAGGGTTTAGAGTTTAGTGAATTTAGAATAATGCTCAAGCTTTATTGTTATATTCGTCGAATAGAATGGCATTACCTAATTTATTGAAAGTATCTCAAATTTTGATCTATAAAGTGCATGATACCTGCTTAGTTAGTGTTTATGAGTTGAGGGTTTGGGGTTTTAGGGTTTAGGTTTTAGAGGTTGTTTAGCGTTTAGGTAATTTTCGATAATGCTCAAGATTTATGCTTATATTCATCGAATAAAATGGCGTTACCAAATTAAACGAAAGTATATCAAATTTTGATCTATAAGTGCATGATACGTGCTTGGTAAGGGTTTAGGGTTTCAGGTTTTAGGGGTTTAGGGTTTCAGGTTTAGGAATTTTCAATAATGTTCAAGTTGCTTTATGCTTATATTCGTGGAATAAAATGGCATTACATCAATTTATTGAAAGTATCTCAAATTTTGATGTATAAGTGCATGATACCTTCTTTGGTTAGGGTTTATGGGTCGAGGGTTTAGGGTTACAGGTTTTATGGTTTAGTTTTATGGGTTGTTTAGGGTTTAGGGTTTAGCGAATTTTCAATAATGCTCAAGATTCATGCTTATACTCATAGAACAGAATGGGTGTTAGCTGATTTAATGAAAGTATCTCAAATTTTGATCAATGTGTGCATGCCACCTGCTTGGTTAGGGTTTATGGCTGAGGGTTTAGGGCTTTAGGGTTTAGAGTTTAAGTTTTAGGGGTTGTTTAGGGTTTAGGGAATTTTTGATATTACTCAAGATTTATGCTTATATTCGTCAAATAGAATGGCGTTACCCAATTTAACGAAATTATCTTAAATTTTTATCTATAAGTGCATGCTACGTGCTTGGTGAGGGTTTAAGGTTATAGGGTTTAGGGGTTTAGGATTTGGGTTTTAGGGGTTTAGGTTTTCGGGAATTTTCAATAATGTTCAAGCTTTATGCTTATATTCAAGGAATAGAATGGTGCCACCCAATTTAACAAAAGTATCTCAATTTTTGATCTATAGTTGCACGATACCTGCTTGGTCAGGGTTTAGGGGTTTAGATTTTATGGTTTAGGATTCCTTGAATTCTCAATAATATTTTCAAAGTTCATTGTTATATATATTCGTGGAACAAAATGGTGTTACCGCAATTTAATGAAAGTATCTAAAAAATTGATCTACAAGTCAATGATACCCTGCTTGGTCATATTTTTGTTAAATAAAATTGAAGGTACCCAAGTACTAAAACAAGGGACAAACACGAAGAGTTCCTTGAGATTTAGGCACTGTTTGGTTGGGCTCTAATTCTGGCTTTTGATTTTTGGCTTATAAAGCTATGAACATGTTTTTGGCTTTGCTTTTTTAGCTTTTACTCTAACATAGTGGAATGATAGTATAAGCCAGGTTGGATGATTTTAACAATTTTATCTCGGTTTAGCAAAAAATGTTCAAATTTTGAATAATAAGCGATGGGAATCTCTACTTCCTGTAATTCTGGCTCACTGACAAGTGGGTCACTTGCATAGTCGGTCCAAAAAGTCAGTAGGTCAGAGTGGGCGGGTAGGTAAATATTGAAGAAGGGCTAGGAAATGTCGATGGGGTGATGCACTTGGGAGAATGCAAATTTACCACCTATATCCCTTTGTTATTGCAGTGCTCCCTCGGATTCTTGTTTCTAGAGCAGGGATAGAAGAGGAATTTTGCATTCTAGAAAGAGGTGAAGCATGTTTGAATCGATGAGCGGGATATTTTAATGGATGGTTGCGATGTTTGGGCACCATACCAAATTTTTAGGTCGAAGCTTCTAGCATACGCTACTCCGATGTGGGGCCTCTCAAACATGCTATTACCGTCTAGGCCCACACGCCAGCGAGAGTTGCTTCCCAGCATTTAAACGAGTTTCTAGGCATTTGCTGAAATTTTCGAACAATTTAAGGCTTTCAAGAAGATGACCTTCGTCCAAAAAAAAGGTGACCAAGGTCATGGAAATAGTTCATGATGATGTGTCCGTATTTGGTAGATCGGTGCATCTTTGCAAATCAACCGATATGTCTGGTTCCAAATTTGAAGTTTGTTTTCGAATTTCCAAGTAACAACAATGTGTTTTGTTGTGAAGTAACTACAAAGATGATGGCTCAAAATGCCACCGCCCCCTTTTTTCACACAATATATAACGCCCTTTCAAGCTTCCAGGCTAAATTTGTGCAATAAAATAATTTTTGGAGCTGGATGTTTGAATGGATGGGTGGGATATTTTGGCACTCTACCGAAATTTTGAAGTTGAAGCTTCTAAGGTATGCTACTCCCACTTGGGATGTTGTCCCCGTCAGATAGACCCATAGGCCTGTATGCTTTCCAACATTTAATGAGTTTATAGACATCTGGCAAAATTAATGAACATTAATTCAACGCTTTCAAACAAGAGGAGCAAGGTCACAACCATAGTTTCTATAGCCTTTTCATGTTTTGTACTACTCCGTACATTGAAGCATCTTCGCCAACCAAGCTTACAAACATGTCCATATTTGGTAGATCGGTGCATCTTGGCATTTCAAGCAATTGTTTACAAAGGAGATCCTAGTTTTCATGGATAATGCCCTACTTTCATGACTTTCCTAGCTTCCTAGCTGAAGATGCTGAAATTAAATAACTTTTTGACGATTGAAAGTAAGTATGTCTATTTACGAACTACAAAGTGTGTGATATAGCTTGCTCTTGACTTTTAAAAATAGTTTAAAGGTACCGAATTTTTCAAATATTGGAGAACCACCGAGAGTTTTGCAATATTTCAATTTTTTGATATGAATAGTAATGACACAAAATTTGGGCCAGTTTTTTAAAAGAATAAAGAAACAAAATATAAAACAAACTACAACCATTCGTTTCTCCATTGGTGTCTCACTGTGTGCATTAGCTAATTTCAATGAAAATATATAAAATTTGATAACTCTTGAAAAACTCGTTTCACAATATGGTGTACCATGTTTGAACATTCATGGCTTTCAAAAACTAGATGACCAATGTCAAGGCCATATGTGTTACCATACTTTATGATAATGTAACCATGTTTGGTAGATTGGTGCATATTGGTATTTCAACTTTGTTTGGAAAAATAGCTTCCATATTTTGAGTTATTTTAAAAGCTCTAATTGATAATAATGGCTTTAATTTTATCATACGATATATGGCGTACCATGTATGAATTTGCATGGCTTTCAAACCAGGTGACCAAGGTCATGGCAATATCTTTGCTATAGTTTATAACAACATGTTTGTATTTGGTAGATTGATCCGTATTATTGGCATTTAAAATATTATTTACAAAGGAAGCTTCTGAATTTGAAGTTATTTTCATTTTTTCAAGCGACGACAATGTATTTTGTCATGAAGAAACTACAAATAAGTATGGCTCAAAATCCCATTTCCCTAGTTTCCACACAAGATATGTATAGTCTGGGGTTTAGGGTTTGTGTTTTTTTGGGTTGAGGCTTTAGGGGTTTAGGGTTTATGGTATATGATTTAGGATTTTAGGTTTAGGGCTTAGGAGTTTTAGGTTGGTATTTAGGGTTTAGGGTTTTCTAGGTTTTAGAGTTTATGAATTTTCTATAATAATGTTCAAGCTTTATATATATGCTTATATATATTCGTGGAATAGACTGGTGTTATCGCAATTTAATGAAAGTATCTTGGATTTTGATCTATAAGTGCATCATACCTGCTTGGTATGGGGTTGAGGGAATGAGGGTTTATGGTTTTGGGGGTTTAGGTGGTTAGGGTTTAGGTTTTTTGGGAATTTAGAATAATGTTCAAGCTGCTTTATATATGCTTATATTCATGGAACTGAATGGCGTTAGCACAATTTGAGGAAAGTTTATCTGAAATTTTGATCTACAAGTGCATGTGATACCTCGTTTGCCAAGGTCGTTTAGGCGGGGTTGAGGGTTTAGGGTTTTAGGGTTTAGGGTTTAGGGCATTTTCAATAATGTTCAAACTTTATTGTTATATTCGTGGAATAGAATGGCGTTACCACAATTTAATGAAAGACCAAATCTCAGATTTTGATCTATAAGTCCATGGTACCTGCTTGGTTAGGGTTTATATAAGTCGAGGGTTTAGGGTTTAGGTTTTATGGACTGAATAGGGTTTAGGGTGTTTATCGAATTTTCAATAATACTCAAGCTTTATGCTTATATTCGTCGAATAGAATATGGCGTTCCTAACTCATTGAAACTATCTCAAAATTTGATCTATAAGTGCATGATACCTGCTTGGTTAGTGTTTATGGGTTGAGGGTTTGGGGTTTTAGGTTTAGGTTTTATTAGGGGTTGTTTAGGGTTTAGGGTATTTTCGATAATGCTCAAGATTTATGCTTATATTCATCGAATAGAATAGAGTTACCAGTTTAATGAAAATATATCAATTTTTGATCAATAAGTGCATGCTACGTGTTTGGTAAGGATTTAGGGTTTAGTGTTTAGGAATTTTAAATAATGTTGAAGCTTTATGCTTATATTCGTGGAATAGAATGGCGTTACCGCAATTTAATGAAAGTATCTCAAATTTTGATATATAAGTGCATGGTACCTGCTTGGTTAGGGTTTATGGGTCGAGGGTTTAGGGTTTACAGTTTAGTTTTATGGGTTGTTTCCAGTTTAGGGTTTAGAGAATTTTGGTAATACTGAGGATTTATGCTTATATTCGTCTAATATAATGGCGTTACCTGATTTAATGAAAGCATCTCACATTTTGATCTATCAGTGCATGACACACCTGCTTGATTAGGGTTTTTGGGCTGAGGGTTTTCGGGTTTAGGGTTTAGGGAATTTTCGATAATGCTCAGGATTTATGCTTATATTCGTAAAATAGAATGGCGTTACCCAATTTAACGAAAGTATCTCAAATTTTGATCTATAAGTGCATGCTATGTGCTTGGTCATGTTTTGGGGTATAGGGGTTTAGGGTTTATTTGGGTTTTAAGGGTTTAGCTAGGGATTAGGTTTTCGGGAATTTTCAATAATGTTCAAGCTTTATGCTTATATTCGTGGAATAGAATGGTGTTACCCAATTTAACGAAAGTATCTCAATTTTTGATCTATAGTTGCACGATACCTGCTTGGGCAGAGTTTAGGGGTTTAGATTTTATGGTTTAGGATTCCGTGAATTCTCAATAATATTTTCAAACTTTATGTTTATATATATTTGTGGAACAGAATGGTATTACCGCAATTTAATGAAAGTATCTCAAAAATTGATCTACAAGTCCATGATACCCTGCTTGGTCATATTTTTTGTTAAATAAAATTGAAGGTACCCAAGTACTACAACAAGGGAGAAACACGAAGAGTTCCTTGAGATTTAGGCACTATTTGGATGGGCTCTAATTCTGGCTTTTGACTTTGGCTTATAAAGCTACGAACATGTTTTTGGCTTTGTTTTTTTAGATTTTACTCTGACATAGTGGAATGATAGTATAAGCCAGGTTGGATGATTTTAACAATTTTATCTCGGTTTAGCAAAAAATGTTCGAAGTTTGAACAACAAGCGATGGGAATCTCTACTTCCCGTAATTCTGGCTCACTGACATGTGGGTCACTTGCATAGTGGGTCCAAATAGTCAGTGTAGGTCGGAGTGGGCGGGCAGGTAAATATTGAAGAAGGGCTGGGAAACATCGATGGGGTGATGCACTTGGGAGAACGCAAATTTACCACCTATATCCCTCTATTATTGTAGTGCTCCCTCGGATTCTTGTTTTCGGAGTAGGGATAGAAGAGGAATTTTGCATTCTAGAAAGAGGTGAATCATGTTTGAATGGATGCACGAGATATTTTAATGGATGGGTGCGATGTTTAGGCACCGTACCAAATTTCGAGGTCGAAGTTTCTAGTATACGCTACTCTGGCGTGGGGCCTCTCAGACACGCTATCACCGTCTAGGCCCACACGCCAGCGAGAGTTGCTTCCTAGCATTTCAACGAGTTTCTAAGCATTTGCTGAAATTTTAGAACAATTTAAGGCTTTCAAGAAGATGACCATAGTCCAAAGAAAGGTGACCAAGGTCATGGAAATAGTTTATGATGACGTGTCCGTATTTGGTAGATCGGTGCATCTTTGCAAATCAACCAATATGTCTGGTTCCAAATTTGAAGTTTGTTTTCGAATTTCCAAGTAACAACAATGTGTTTTGTTGTGAAGCAACTACAAAGATGATGGCTCAAAATACCACCACCCCCTTTTTTCACACAATGTATAACACCCTTTCAAGCTTCCAAGCTAAATTTCTGCAATAAAATAATTTTTGGGGCTGTATGTTTGAATGTATGGGCGGGATGTTTGAATGGGTGGGCGGGATATTTCGGCGCTCTGCCGAAATTTTGAAGTTGAAGCTTCTAAGGTATACTACTCCCATTTGGGATGCTGTGCTCGTCAGATAGACCCACGGGCTTGTATGCTTTCCAGCATTTAATGAGTTTATAGACATCTGCAGAAATTAATGAACATTAATTCAAGGCTTTCAAACAAGAGGAGCAAGGTCACAACCATAGTTTCAGTACCTTTTTCATATTTTGTACTACTCCGTACATTGAAGCATCTATTCTAACCAAGCTTACAAACGTGCCCATATTTGGAAGATCGATGCATCTTGGCATTTCAAGAAATTGTTTACAAAGGAGATTCCAGTTTTCATGGATAATGCCCTACTTTCATGAGTTTCCAAGCTTCCTAGATAAAGATGCTGAAATTAAATAACTTTTTGACATAAAGCCATTCGTTCGCAAAGTGCAATGCTATGTGCATTAGTTTCCATGGTAAAACATAAACTTGTATTTTGACATGTTTTGGATCAATTTCAATCTATGGTGACTGGCAGGTGGGCCACGTATATGGTGGTGCCGAAAGCAGGGTAAGTCATAATTTCCAAAGTTATCCCTCCGCACCCCTTCGCACTGTGTATTAACTTCCACCCTCCGCCGCCTAGGCCCTCACCCCCTTCCCCACAAAACATATGTGCTTACGGTCGATCCTCATCACCAACATGCACGAAGAAGCTTTCCCTACCCGTCGGCCTTCTTGAGATGCATCGGTGGGCATGTCGATCCCACGGTAGTCCTTCTATCTCTAGCTCGATCTGGTTGGAATTTTATTGCCCTTTCAAATACATAGTTTAATTTGTCCTCAATCTGCATGGTCATAGTTTATTCTACGCTGGATCTGTGTTCCTAAATACCTTCGGTGATTTTTTCTGTCAATATGTTTGCTGAAACGCATAGGGATATATAGTTTTTGTACTCCATCTATATGTTTCCTGCTTTTCTTTTAATAACCAACCTTGTATGTCATAATTAAATAGATGGGCAGATTTTGGATAGAGATTGCACCATTAGGCAGCGCTAAACGTATCCTTGATGTTCTACGATTTATGGGATTTGTTAGAGCTCATTGTGACAACTCAAAAGTACATTGCCCCTGCTAGTTGTGTGTGAATCGTAGGGTGTTGCCTCAAAGTATAGTGGAAGACCATATTTTTACATTTGGGATGCTAAGCACATATGTTAATTAGATGGGTATTTCATGGTGAACCATATGATCCTCCATATGAATCGGGGGAAGCACATCTTTATCATCAAGATCAAGTAGGGGAAGCAGATGTTGATCAACTAGATCAACTGACAGAGGCAGCTCCTGAGCATCTAGATCAACTTGGAGAAGGGGGAGGTGAGAAAAAGCGCAAGCTGCATGAAACGGGTTTCATTTCTAGTACTACCGCTATGCTAGATGACAAGGTATATCTGTAGAACAACAAATGTCCAGGTTGTGTGTCTTTGATGTTTCTCTATAATCGTATCTGTTAATCTACTAATCGCAGAAGCAAATGGCCGAAGAGGACTTTGATGGTAATGATGATGACATGTTCATTGATGAGCCTGCACCTGAGGCTATGGATCGGGTACACTGCTTCTGGATGGATTTGATGCAAGGCTGCTGATCATCAGGGGTGTACTTTTGGTGCCGTCTAGGTAGTCTCATGACCACTAGCCCAGTAGCAAAACTCTTGGGGTGTAGAGCTATCCCATGATTGGTTCGCTACTGTCGTACTTCTGTAATATGGAGCTAACTTATTATGATTTGTACGCCTTTGTTAGCAGAACTGTAATTGGAAACTATTTCGTATATTAGTATATAGTATATGTGTGTTTGTGTGTGTTTCTAGTCTGAAGTCCGAGCTTATCATTTTATTAGTTCCTAAAAAGTTTTTGAGGCCCCAGCGCTGGTGCCCTATGCTGCAACTACCACCGTCTTGTCCACTGCTCTATGAGATGAATCAGCAAAAGGATAATAAGCTGGGATCAATTTGATTCGAAGAGGGGTGATTTTCTCTATCCTTGGAGAGGAACCCGGGAGAACTAGTACTAGTAACAAGAGAAGGAGGAGGTTGGCTCAGTCAATTATCTCACCCACTTGATGTGGGACCTGCTTTAACTCACCCCTGACGTGGGTCCCGCTTGAAACAGCTGTAGGGCACCACGTGATAGGTGGGATAAAAAATTCGGGATTCTCTCTCGGCATAATGTTCCCGCCACTGCCACTTAAAAATAATTACTATAGAAAAAAGTGTACTTCCCAGCCCTACTACTACTAGTACTACTACTCCCCTTCCCATGCCTTTCTACCGACGACAAGACAAGAAACCATCACTAGCTACCTCCTATCCAGCAAGCAACTGTTGGAAGTAGTGCAACCCCAAGATTGGAGAGTTCTTGTTGAAATAGGTGGGTGTATTTGCTCACCTTGAAGTTCGTCTTTGCTTAATTTGCTTCCGATTGGGCCATTGGGGGTACTATTAGTACTAGGAGTAGTAGTATTCGGTATTCTTTGATTGTGGAGTTATTTCTTATTGCTCACCTCGAAATCACCTAATCAGGATATTTTGCCTCTTCTCTAATCGATTGGGTCATTTGGGTGGGGTGGGGGTGGTGGTGGGGATGGGGGGTAGGGGTGGGGGGAGGTGGTACTGATTTCGTATGGATTCTGGATCAGGGCATGGTCATCGCTGTTCTGATTGGGGCATTTGGTCGCGTTCGATTTCGGTGTTCTTCACTTTGGTAACCTTTAGTTGCTACTCGTAATTTGCAATGGATTTTGCGTCAGATTCTGTATGGAGAACTATGGGTCAGTGGTCCCGTCAGTTCCCTTAAAAGTTGCCTAAAAAGGTAATGTAGCAGTATATTCGTTGCGTTCTTCCATTCTTTCCAATGATGAAAGTGGTTTGCTGCAACCGGGATGTATCCCTGTGCTAAAAGGTGTCTCTGTCTGCATCCTATTTTTGTGAAAGCCTCTGTGACACCATCTCTCCTTCATTTGCTGTAGCATGGTGGTACATACCTACGAATGTGCGGTGCTCCAGGTGCGGCAAAAAAGATGGTACCCCCACATGCCGCAGGATCCGACCGGTACCACTACTCACCAAACAAGCGCAAGGCCACCGACCAGCTGGGAGGGCCCAGCTTAAAGAGAAATGTATTTGTTCTTAATACCCTTATTACCATGGTGCAATCAGTTTTAAGTATTACCTCCTTGGAGTCATGCAAGCTTATCAGATGTTCAGAAACATATGTGTGATTTTATTAATTCTGGCACTCTGTTTATGTGAATCCAGATCTGGATCTGTCAGACTGTCTCATACAGTCAGTATATGGCTACTATGTACTATACTCCCTCCGTCCCAAGGCTTAGGCATATACTATATTTTTTTTGAAAAGTCAAGCGACGGAAAGTTTGACCAAACTTTTGAAAAAAGTCAAAAACTATCAAGAACTATGATATTATATACATACAACATGAATATATGTTTCATGATGTATCCAAGGATATATAATTCATATTATAATTTTTTTCTAAAAACATGGTCAAACTTTATATAGTATCGAACTGTTGAGCTATGTTGCTATTTATGCAGATTGAAGGTGCTGCTGCGGAGGCTGAGGCTGCTGTAGAGGCGAGTTGATTTCTGATGCCCGCACCAAAAGAGGACATCCTCTACACAACAAGTAAGCGCCAACACAGTACCCAGGTGGGCAGTGACTCTCTAAGAAGTGGATATAATTTGGAAATCCACAATTTTACATGTTATGATTTTCCATGTTATTGTTATCAGCTAGTACTATATGTTTACGCTCATTAGAAGTTCACAAAAATAAAATCTGTTTGCTTTACAGGCAATGGTTTTGTCTTATATTATTAGATTTACTTGCTCTTTACATAATTTAACATTTCCACTTAATTTCAATCAGTACCACGCACCAACTGCTTAGCCCTTTCTGCTATCCTCCTCTTGTCAAGCTTGTGGATTGAAAGGGGGCCCCTGTATGCCATTCCAAAGGTAGAGGGAAGAAAAATGGTGCATGGCCAACCTTCGCAAAGGGTACCCATGGTATCAGGTATGGATTCCATGTGGTTTAGACCGACTTGATATATAATCTTGTATCTCACTTTTTTGATGTCTCCTTAGTTCTCTATCAATTTTCTCATGAAGGTCGTCCCTTGTGTCGCTTGCCCCATTATAAACAAGATGTTCGAAAGCGACAAGTTTCTAACTCTGTATAGCGAGGGCCCTAAAGCCACGCGACAACTATATGATGTGGATGACTCCCAGACGATGGCCACCACCTATTTGGGTGGCCGGGGTTGGTCCAAGTATGTCCGTGAGAATAGTCTGAAGCAGGGGGACGTAACATCCCAAAACTTTAATCAAGGTTAATCAAGATCAAATCTACCCAATTTAGGGTTAACAAAACCTTTTTCCATTTAAAATCTTTAAGCATTCATATGTGTGTGCATTTAAAATAGGAGTTGTTTGAAATGCCATTATTGTTTGTTCTAATGGTTGTAAAATGGTTCTATGATGAATGTCACATTATCTAGATCATTCCCAAGAAAAAACCAAAGAAAAATAAATCAAAAAGAATTAAATAAAGGAAATGGTCACTTTTGCCATTTTAATCACCTAGCCCACTTTGGGTGTTCCTAGCACTCAATTTCCAACAGAGACAATGGTGGATCTTTGCACCCCTTGCTAGTACAAGTAGTGATGTGCCAAGGCCCACTTTGTGATCTCCCAAAAACATTAAACTCTAATTTTAAATGACAATTGAAAATGGAATCTAGTTCATATGTTTAGATCACACTTTTTCAAAAACCACTCAAATGAATTCCATTTAACAAATCCTAGCAACCACAGATGCTCAAGCATGAGACCAACAACTCCACCAAAAATCATCTCAAAATTTGAAAGTTTGGTTCATGCGGCCATTGTGTCGAACTTGTGGCATGCACCATTTTATCTGCCTAACTATTACTATTCCATGATCAATGCATTGTCGAGTAATTGGGCTCCATTTGGTCCCCTTGTCTCCCCTAACCCTAACCAGCCCCTAACTAAGCTACTAACCGGCCTAGAGCATCAGTGTCGCGTCGCCCGTTTTAGGTCACCACCGGCTAATCATGGGCAACGCTCCCTAGACCATGCCACACCGTTCCAGCACCACAACTAGCACCGCCCAACCCTACCGCACTCCCCTGTCCACCCCACGGCCACAACCAGCCCCTGGACCACCTCCACTCGCTCGCGCCCATGCCTCTCTGCACTATGCCAGAGCACGCCAGAGCGCCTTCACCACCAGCACGCCACAGACCGCGCCTCGACCATAGACCGTGCACGCCGCTCCGCCTTGACCCCTTCACCCTGCCAGACACGACCGTAACCCACCGCGCGACCCACAATCACCGGGAACCGCGTCGAGCATCGCCTCTGTCTCCCAGAGCGCGCAACGCTCCCGACCGTTAGCCACCGCCCCTAGCATCGCCATAACGCTGTAGAGGACCACCAGGAGGCAAGCCATCGTCCGCCTACGCCACCCATACCTCTAGGCCGCTGTGCCGTTGTCACCGGCGAGCACCGCCCATGCCTCACTGCCGCCCAGTCGCGCCTATATAAGGAGGCCTCCCCAGCACCAATTCGTCACACCATTCTCATCCACTCCCCCGCAGAACACTCCCAGAGCCCCACCGGAACAAGCCGTAGCCCGTAGTGCCAGAATTTCGCCGGAGTCTACCGCGGAGGGAGGAGAAGGGAGCCATTGATCTAGGCCATCTCTCGGGACGCCGCCAGTACCAGGAAAACCGTCATCGTCTACTCGTTCATTTTCCCGCCTCACCACACTAGCTGGAGCCCTGGTACGTCCCCACTGTGATGGGTTCGTAGCATGGAAAACAAAAAATTTCTACCGCAAGAACGAACAAAACCTAGATCTAATCTAGATAAAAGCCAAGATCTAATCTATTAGACATGTGCAACGAGATAGATCTATACTAACCCTTGTAGATCTGAAAGCCTTGTGCAAGATCAGATCTCATGGTTGATGTAGATGATCACTTGTCGATATCAAGATCGAGTAGACGATCCTTCCGGCACCTCGTTCCGGTAGCGCTTCCGCAGTCGGTCACACGTGCGGAGTCGAAGCAGACCTTCCTCTCCCCGTTCCAGCGAGCAGCGGAGGTAGTAGATCTCTCCACGGAATCCCAGCAGCACGACGGCATGGTGGTAGTGGTGGAGTAGAGAATTCTGCAGGGCTTCGCCTAAGCCAGAGCAGATGGAAGGAGGAGGAGAGAGGCGGCTAGGGTTTGGAGTGGGGAGGGGCCAAGGGGGGTGGCGCCTCCACCCCTCTATATATATAGGGAGGGGTGCGGCCTAGGGTTCCTACCCCTAGGCCCACCCCTTAGGGCCGGCGCACAAGGAGGCTTGGGGGAGAGTCCTTTCCCCCAAGTTTCCTTTACTTTCCCTTTAAGTTTCCCCTTATCCTATCTTGGTTTTCAAGTAAACTCCAAAATATCTTCTAGAACCTTTCGGAACATTCCGAAACCTTCTAGAATCCCCATACAAACACTCCGGAACATTTCCTAACTTAGAAAATGATCCCCATTATATGAATCTTATTCCCCGAACAATTCCAGATCTCCTCGTGATGTCCCGGATCCAATCCGAGACTCCGAACAACATTCGGTCTCCAACGCACATTCCATATCTACTTAAAACAACTTCGAACCTTAAGTGTGTCACCCTACGGTTCGTGAATATGTACACATGATGGAGACACCTCTCCGATCAATAACCATCAGCGGGATCTGGAGTCCATAACGGCTCCCACATACTCAACGATGACTTCGTGATCGATAAAACCATTAACATACGAAACCAATTCCCTTTGTCACGCGATACTCTACTTATCTGAGGTTTGATCGTCGGTATCTCCATACCTAGTTCTACCTCGTTACTGATAAGTACTCTTTACTCGTTCCATGTTATGTCATCCCTTCTGACCTAGTCACATGCTTGCAAGCTAACTAGATGACATTCCACCGAGAGGGCCCAGAGCATATCTATCCGTCATATTGATGGACAAATCCCAATCTTGGTCCATGCGCTTCAACACATACTTTCAGAATACCCAATGAAACCTTTATGACCACCCAGTTACGAAGTGGTGTTTGATGTCATCAAAGTACCCATATGGTAATGGTGATTAACATAACCTCATGGTCGAAGGATTAGGTTACTATGCATTTGAAAGCTTGTAGCAATACGAACTTAATGACTTGATCTTATGCTACACTTACTATGGGTGTGTGTGTCCATCACATCATTCTCCTAATGATATAACCTTGTTATTAATGACATCCAATGTCCATGATCAGGAAACCATGATCATCAATTAATCAACAAGCTAGTTCAACAAGAGGCTTACTAGGGACTCTTTTATGTTTACAAAACACACATGTATTAGTGTTTCCTTATAACACAATTATAGCATGGGATGCAAACATTCATCATAAACACAAAGATATAAAAATAACCACTTTTATTATTTCCTCTTGGGCATATCTCCAACAGTCTCCCACTTGCACTAGAGTCAATAATCTAGATTACATGGTAATATACCTAACACCCATGGCGTTCTGGTGTTGGTCATGCTTTGCTCTAGGGAGAGGTTTAGTCAACGGATCTGCCACATTCAGATCAGTGTGTACTTTGCAAATCTTTATGTCACCATCTCGGACATACTCGCGAATAGCATGGAAACGTGGCTTGATGTGCTTCAGCTTGCTATGTGACCTTGGCTCCTGTGCATTAGCTATGGCACCTGTGTTGTCACAGTAGATGGCCATCGGGTCCAACGCACTAGGAACCACGCCAAGTTCAGTAATGAACTCCTTCATCCATATGGCTTCTTGTGCAGCCTCCGAAGCAGCTATGTATTCCGATTCAGTTGAAGATTTTGCCACAACGCTTTGCTTGGCACTCCTCCAGCTCACTGCAGCACCATTCAAAATAAATACGTATCCAGACTGTGACTTCGAGTCATCTGGATCGGTGTTCCAACTAGCATCAGTGTAACTATTTACAACAAGCTGTTCATCACCTCCATAAGAAAGAACCATATCCTTAGTCCTATTCAGGTACTTTAGGATATTCTTGACCACTGTCCAGTGCTCCATTCCAGGATCACTTTGATATCTACTAGTCAAACTAACAGCATGTGCTATATCTGGTCTTGTACACAGCATGGCATACATGATAAAACCTATGGCCGAGGCATAGGGAATATTATTCATCTTCTCTCTATCTTCTGCCGTAGCTGGACTTTGAGTCTTACTCAAGGTCTTACCTGACAACATGGGCACGAACCCTTTCTTGCTCTCTTCCATTCTAAACTTCTTTAGAACTTTGTCTAAGTATGTACTCTATTAGGCGTCTTGATCTATCTCTATAAATCTTGATGCCTAGAATATATGCCACTTCGCCAAAGATCCTTCATTAAAAAACTATTATTCAAATAGGCTTTGACACTATTAAGAAGTTCTATATCATTCCCAATCAACAATATGTCATCTACATATAGTACTAGGAATACTACAGAGCTCCCACTCACTTTCTTGTAAATACAAGCTTCTCCATAAGTTTGTATAAATCCAAAGTTTTTGATTACTTTATCAAAATGTTGATTCCAACTCCGGGATGCTTGCTTCAGTCCATAAATGGAGCGCTGAAGTTTGCATACCTTGTCAGCATCTTTAGGATCGACAAAACCCTTGGGTTGTACCATATACAACTCTTCCTCAATGTCACCATTAAGGAATGCCGTTTTGACATCCATCTGCCAAATCTCATAATCAAAATATGCAGCTATTGCTAACAAAATCCTCACAGACTTTAGCTTCGCTACTGGTGAGAAAGTCTCATCGTAGTCAACTCCTTGAATTTGTCGGAACCCTTTCGCGACAAGTCGAGCTTTATAGACGGTAATATTACCATCAGGATCTATTTTTCTTTTGAAGATCCATTTGTTCTCGATAGCCTTGCGGCCATCCGGTAAGTCCACCAAAGTCCATACTTAGTTTTTGTACATGGATCCCATTTCGGATTTCATGGCTTCTAGCCATTTGTCAGAATCTAGGCTCACCATAGCTTCTTCATACGTCGCAGGGTCATCAGTGTTGTCCACCAACATGACGTTCAAGGCAGGGTCATACCAATCAGGAGTGGTTTGAACCCTCATTGACCTGCGAGGTTCAGCAGTAACTTCGTTTGAAGTTTCATGATCACCATCATGAGCTTCCTCTCCAATTGGTGCAGGCGGCACAAAAACATCTTCCGGTGCTGCGCTACTCTCAACTCCGAGAGAAGGTTCAATAACCTCGTCGAGTTCTACTTTCCTTCTAGTCAATTCCTTCGAGAGAAACTCCTTCTTAAGAAAGGATCCATTCTTGGCAACGAAAACTTTGCCTTCGGATCTATGATAGAAGGTATACCCAATTGTTTCTTTAGGGTATCCTATGAAGACACATTTCTCCGCTTTGGGTTCAAGCTTATCAGGTTGTAACTTCTTTACATACGCTTCGCAACCCCAAACTTTAAGGAACGACAACTTAGGTTTCTTTCCAAACCACAATTCATACGATGTCGTTTCAACGGATTTAGATGGTGCCCTATTTAAAGTGAATGCGGCTGCCTCTAATGCATAGCCCCAAAACGATAGCGGTAAATCTATAAGAGACATCATAGACCGAACCATATCTAAGAGAGTTCGATTACGACGTTCGGACACACCATTACGCTGTGGTGTTCCCGGCGGTGTCAACTGCGAAATTATTCCACATTTCTTTAAATGCATGCCAAACTCATAACTTAGATATTCACCTCCGCGGTCAGAACGCAGAAACTTAATCTTCTTGTTACGATGATTTTCCACTTCACTTTGAAATTCCTTAAACTTCTCGAAAGTTTCTAACTTATGTTTCATAAAGTAGACATACCCATATCTACTTAAGTCATCTGTGAAAGTGAGAACATAACGATATCCACCACGCGACGCTACACTCATTGGACCGCAGACATCGGTATGTATTATTTCCAATAAGTCTATAGCTCGCTCCATTATTCCAGAGAATGGAGTCTTAGTCATTTTTCCCATTAGACATGCTTCGCATCTTTCAAGTGATTCAAAATCAAGTGATTCAAGAAGTCCATCAGAATGGAGTTTCTTCATACGCTTCACTCCAATGTGACCAAGACGACAGTGCCACATGTATGTAGAATTATCATTCAATTTTGTTCGTTTAGCATCTATTTTGTGAACATGTGTATCACTACTATCGAGATTCAGTAAGAATAAACCATTCATCTCAGGTGCATTACCACAAAAGATATTACTCATATAAATCGAACAACCTTTATTCTCGGACTTAAAAGAGTAACCGTCTCGTAATAAACAAGATCCAGATATAATGTTCATGCTTAACGCAGGCACCAAATAACAATTATTCAAATTTAAAACTAATCCCGAAGGTAGATGTAGAGGGAGCGTGCCGACGGCGATCACATCAACCTTGGATCCATTTCCAACGTGCATCGTCACCTCGTCTCTCGCCAGTCTTCGTTTATTCCGCAGCTCCTGTTTCGAGTTACAAATATGAGCAACCTAACCAGTATCAAATACCCAGGCACTACTACGATTACTAGTAAGATACACATCAATAACATGTATATCGAATATACCTTTCTTCTTGATGTTGCCGTTCTTCAGATCTGCCAGGTACTTGGGGCAGTTACGCTTCCAGTGACCAGCACCCTTGCAGTAGAAGCATTCAGTTTCAGGCTTAGGACCAGCCTTGGGCTTCTTAGAAGGTGCGGCAACTTTCTTGCCGCCCGTCTTGAAGTTGCCCTTGTTCTTAGGCTTGCCCTGTTTCTTGAAATTGGTGGTCTTATTGACCATCAACACTTGGTGCTCCTTCTTGATCTCCAGTTCAGCAGTTTTCAGCATGGACGATAGTTCAGGCAACGTCTTGTTCATGCAGTGCATGTTGTAGTTCACCACAAAGTTCTTATAACTTGGTGGCAGTGATTGGAGGACATGGTGAATCCCTAACTCATTAGGAATCGTTATCCCCAACTCTTGGAGCTTGTTTGCATGCCCAGACATGGTGAGCACGTGCTCGCTAACGGAGCTACCCTCTTCCATCTTACAGTTAAAGAACTTTTTGGAGGCCTCATAGCTCTCCACGGCCGCGTGAGTCTCAAAAATGAGCTTGAGCTCCTTAATGATCTGGAACGGGTCGTGGTGCTCAAAGCACTTCTGAAGCTCCGTTTCTAAACCGTACAGGATGGCACACTGAACTATGGAGTAATGATTTTTCTGAGTGGCGTAAACATTCTTTACGTCATCGGTGGCATCTTCTGCAGGTGGGTCACCTAGCGGTGCTTCGAGCACATAGGTCAACTAACCAGCCCTGAGGACAATCTTCAGTCCATGGAGCCAGTCCGTGAAGTTTCTTCCATTGTTCTTAAGCTTTTCTTTCTCTAGGAACGCACTGAAATTGATGGAGAGTTCGCCATAATCTACAACAAATTTGCAAGTAGTTTAGACTAAGTTTATGATAAATTGAGTTCAATTTTAATTCTTAAATTAACTAGGTGAACTCCCACTCAAAACAACATCCCTCACATTGTCTTAGTGATTACACGAACCAAGTCCACTACACCAAGTCCGATCTTCACGAGAGAGGAGGTAGTTTCATCGGCGAACAATCTTCATGTTCATCATATCATTTATATGACTCGTGCTCTACCTTTCGGTATTCCATGTTCTAAGACCATGTCTGTACATGCTAGGCTCGTCAAGATTAACCTTAGTTTCCGCATGTGCAAATCTGGCTTGCACCCGTTGTATGCACACGTAGAATCTATCACATCCGATCATCATGAGATGCTTCGAAACGACGAGTCTTAGCAAAGGTGCCAACTAAGGACGAACACTTTATTACTTGATATTTAGTGAGAGGGATCATCTTATAATGCTACCATCGCGATCTAAGCAATACAAGATGCATAAAGGATTAACATCACAGGCAATTCATAATTAGTGTGATATGATATGGCCCTTTCTTCTTATGCCTTTGATCTCCATCTCCAAAGCACGGACATGATCTCCATCATCACCAGCATTGCGTCAAGGTCAGTGGCGCCGCTTCATGGTTGTCCATCATCACTAGCAACTATTACAACTACTTGGAATAAAGCTATTACAAGATGAATAGACACGCAGGTCTTAACAGAATTAAAGACAACCATTAGGCTCCTGCCGGTTGCCATATTACAACAAGGATCATTCCATACATCAAATATAATCACAATCACATGATGGCCATATCACATCACAAAAACCCCTACAAAAACAAGTTAGACGCCTCTAATTTTCTTTGCATGTGTTACGTGGTTTGGGGCTTTCGAATAAGAACGGATCTTACCTACGAAACTGAACCACAACGTTGATACAAGTGCTATCAAGTACAAAGTGTAAATTGGATCTATACTATGGTGGGAGAGACAGACACCCGCAAAGCCACTTGTGCAAAGCAAGTTACATGTCAAGCGTGGAGCAAGTCTCATGTGCGATGACATGTAAGGTTAGCCCGAGCCGCTTCATCCCACCATGCCGCAAGATGCAAAGTACACAAAGCAAAAGACGACACGAGCACCAATACCCACAAAACCATTGTGTTCTACTCGTGCAACAGATCTACGCATAGACAAGGCTCTGATACCACTGATGGGTTCATAGCATGGAAAACAAAAAATTTCTACCACAAGAATGAACAAAACCCAGATCTAATCTAGATAAAAGCCAAGATCTAATCTATTAGACATGTGCAACAAGATAGATCTGTACTAACCCTTGTAGATCTGAAAGCCTTGTGCGAGATTGGATCTCGTGGTTGATGTACACGATCACTTGCCGATCTCAAGATCGAGTAGACGATCCTTTCGGCGCCGCGTTCCGGCAGCGCTTCCGCAGTCGGTCACACGTGCGGAGTCGAAGCAGACCTTCCTCTCCCCATTCCAGCGAGGAGCGGAGGTAGTAGATCTCTCCACGGAATCCCAGCAGCACGACGGCGTGGTGGTGGTGGTGGAGTAGAGAATTCTGCAGGGCTTCGCCTAAGCCAGAGCAGATGGAAGGAGAAGGAGAGAGGCGACTAGGGTTTGGAGTGGGGAGGGGCAAAGGGGGGTGGCGCCTCCACCCCTCTATATATAGAGGGAGGGGTGCGGCCTAGGGTTCCTACCCCTAGGCCCACCCCTTAGGGCCGGCGCACAAGGAGGCTTGGGGGGAGAGTCCTTCCCCCCCAAGTTTCCTTTACTTACCCTTTAAGTTTCCCCTTATCCTATCTTGGTTTTCAAGTAAACTCCAAAATATCTTCTAGAACCTTTCGAAACATTCCGAAACCTTCTAGAATCCCCATACAAACACTCCGGAACATTTCCTAACTTAGAAAATGATCCCCATTATATGAATCTTATTCCCCGGACAATTCCGGATCTCCTCGTGATGTCCCGGATCCAATCCGAGACTCCGAACAACATTCGGTCTCCAGCGCACATTCCATATCTACTTAAAACAACTTCAAACCTTAAGTGTGTCACCCTACGGTTCGTGAATATGTAGACATGATGGAGACACCTCTCCGATCAGTAACCATCAGTGGGATCTGGAGATCCATAACGGCTCCCACATACTCAACGATGACTTCGTGATCGATAAAACCATTAACATACGAAACCAATTCCCTTTGTCACACGATACTCTACTTATCCGAGGTTTGATCGTCGGTATCTCCATACCTAGTTCTACCTCGTTACTGATAAGTACTCTTTACTCGTTCCATGTTATGTCATCCCTTCTGACCTAGTCACATGCTTGCAAGCTAACTAGATGACATTCCACCGAGAGGGCCCAGAGCATATCTATCCGTCATATGGATGGACAAATACCAATCTTGGTCCATGCGCTTCAACACATACTTTCAGAATACCCAATGACACCTTTATAACCACCGAGTTACGAAGCGGTGTTTGATGTCATCAAAGTACCCATCCGGTGATGGTGATTAACATAACCTCATGGTCGAAGGATTAGGTTACTGTGCATTTGAAAGCTTGTAGCAATACGAACTTAATGACTTGATCTTATGCTACACTTACTATGGGTGTGTGTGTCCATCACATCATTCTCCTAATGATATAACCTTGTTATTAATGACATCCAATGTCCATGATCAAGAAACCATGATCATCAATTAATCAACAAGCTAGTTCAACAAGAGGCTTACTAGGGACTCTTTTATGTTTACAAAACACACATGTATTAGTGTTTCCTTATAATACAATTATAGCATGGGATGCAAACATTCATCATAAAAACAAAGATATAATAATAACCACTTTTATTATTGCCTCTTGGGCATATCTCCAACACACTGCACCCCCACCGACCGCGCTAGGGTTCAGTCTCGCCAACGACGTGTTCGTCGTCGATGACGACCGTGAGCCGTTGATGTAGTTCTAATCCTGCGGTCCGTATCGCCCCGTACCTCTTTGCGTGTAATGAGCCACAAACAGACGGACCCCCCTATTAGCAGTCCTCAGCGCCGTGGAGTGAATCTGGGCTGGCCATTAGTTTCCTGCGCGACCCAGTTAATTCAAATTAGGATTTTTCCTTTTAGACTTAGACTTAGTTCTGTCCCTTAGTTTAATAATCAATTCAGGGAGTTTTACAAATCCAAATTGAGTGATTCCAATTTTTTTGGAAAGCTGATGAAAATCTCTATCCAAGCCCGTTGGATTTAAATCATTTAGAGTTAGAGATCTCTCCTAGATAAAATAACAAGACAAAAGCTTTTGCACATTCAAACATTTTTATAAAATCAACCATAATAGGTTTTGAGTTGATTCCAACTCTCAAAAATCATATTTAACTATACCTATCTGAATATATAATAATATTAAGGTTTACATGCAGTGACTTTGGACTAGTAACAAAATAATGGTATATAAGCATTTCTAGTCACCTTAAATCATTATTTATTAAACTCAAACTTATTAAAATGTGATCCAACCCTTATATCACATTCCCATATGTTAGAATATGTGGTGATGACATGTGTCCACATGATCCCATATTTTAATTGGAGAATATTAAATCTTAGTTAATTTCAATGAGTAGAAATTACTTTTCTCAAATAAAATAAATGAAACTAGTTCATTAAACCTTGTGATGTTTGTGATGATAATAGATCATAAAATGTGTGAATTGGTGTGCTAAGTAGACTAGTTAAGTATTGTTTGGTGATTTTGTTTTCCATATGTATTTATAGACGATAGTATCGACCAAGTCTACAAGGAGGAGGAGTTCTACCAAGAGGAGGAGGAAGAGAATTTCAACCACTGCACCAACCAAGGCAAGCCATCATTAACAATGCAAGCTAACCCTTGCAAGCTAGATAACCCAAGAAAAATGCATTAGGCATGCTTTGGTTATACCATTTTAACTTATACCTACTCTAAGTTTTATTTACAAGCTTTACTTCCTTTACTTTACCAAAGTCCTTTACTTGTTTAAAGGTAGCATAAAGAGTATAAAACTTGACCTATCTAGTTAGACTTAGACGTCATTCTATGGCATGAGATTGAGATTAGAATCCCACATTAGTGAACACTCTTTACTTAGTAGTTTAGAGCTAAACCAAAACTTGATCACTTTAGATGGCAATACTTGGTGAAAATGAATTGTGAAAACCTTGGAATGATGAGTCATTCTATTGAGATGTTTTGACATGTGTTGATAAACACAAATGGTTTATGATGATGATGAAAATCTTGAGGCATGAGCCTTAGACCTTTTATAAAACTGATGGTTAGGTTCGGATGCGATACCATTCCAATTTTTACCGTACAACCACAATACCTGAATTGGATAAGGCTTAGCCGGAAGTTTATATGCATTAGTATTAGTTCCCTCGCGGGAGAGGTTTGAGCTGAGGCTACCTCTTAATGTTGTCCACCTATGTAGTGCCCAGGATGGCAAATGGTCATGGCTGGGAGGCCATACTCATAGGAGAGGTGCTTATACTAGAGTGTGTAAAGGAAAGGTTATGTTTGATTATCTGCATACCAAGTATGATGATTCAGGGTTATCCCTGACAAATGTATCGAATCTTGTGGTGAAAATGTACCACCTCTACAGAGTGTCAAACTATTCGAATAGCCGCATCCGCGGTTATGGATAGTTGGAGTGGCCATATTGTTCCGTTGTCAGATGTTTTCAAAATGACTTATGAAATGAATTGTGACATGACTTGACCACAACAGAGTTGTGACTATGACAACTAAGTTCCCACTTAGGTCTTTTCAAACTTTATTTTATCTTTCTTTGTTTCTGAACTCAGCTTAGGTTTCAAACTTAACTTTATAAATAAACTTAGAGTTTAGCATTCCTACTAGAACTATCTTACTTGTTAGTGATAGTTGCGAGTACTTAAAGAGTACTCATGGCTTTGTCCCTGGCTATTCCTATGGCCAGACTATGAGGAGGACTACCCTGAAGGAGGGTAGCAGGACGGCTACGACAACTAGGATCATCTCCCATCGTCAGCATTGCTTGTGACTCTGAAGATGGATCCCACCACTACGCTATTTATTCTACTACTTGATTGTACTAAGACTGGATCATGAGATCCTTTATTTATGTAAGACCTTATATGGTTTGTAATGGATGATGTACTATGATATCCAATTTGATATGTCTCGCAAAAATGGTAATCCTAGGATTGAGATGTATGGCATAACAGGCATCTGGGATTAAAAATTCGGGTGTTGACAAGTTGGTATCAGAGCCATCCTGACCATAGGAGACCCTAGTTAGAATGGACGTCCGAACAAAAACTTAGTTTCAAAAACCAAAGTGAGTATTTATGAAAACTATTTCTTCTCTTACCCTTGGGAATTATTTCTCTCAAAAATATTCATGTTCCTCCAAATTCTTACATTACTACATAAAACTTTGACACACTTGATCACTTCACTAATTTTCTCATCCTAAGTAGATGGAAGCTCAATGCAACAAGTTCTACCAGTTGGGCAACAGAGGCCAACTGATCTTCGAGAGGGATCTTGATTCACTGTCTGAGTTCTTGGAGCATCCGCATCCGGAATTTCTTGGAGCTCAACTCGCGGGTCCACCAGGAGGAGATTTACAATGGCTAGTAACTGCTGATCTTCGAGGCAAGATAGAAGCACTAGTATCTGGGAGGATTCAGTTCTTGAGAGAGAACAACTGGCTAGATGGATTAGCCAGGGCAATGCATGAAGCTCTCGCACGTCTGTGTGCCCAAAGTGTCAACCTAATCCAAGGAACCTGCTTTGTTCACTATGCAAGGCATGATTCCATGGGAATGCCGCTAGAGATGCCAAGTCACCCAATATTGAAGCGTCAAGTGGAGAACCTTGACTTCCTACTGTACGACAGATAGAAGGAGTTGGACAATGCTAGAGAGGTCGCCAACCACAACCTCGCCCTTGCCGCCCAGAAGGCCCAGCCTTTCTCACTGCTCGTCAAGGATCGTTAGTCTCTTCGCCGTCAACGCGCAAAGAAGGATCGCACCATTGACTGTCTTCACAAGAAGGTGGTAGACCTCGAGAAGACCCTCAAGGAGCAAGAAGCTCAGCTTGCAGCAAAGGAAGAAGAAGAAGAAGGTGAAGATATCCAAGGGGATATTGACTCCTACCTCAGCAATGATGATGACTATCTGGAGGAGGATGCCGTGGACTTGTACACCAATGATGATGAATCCAACTTCATCGATGATGAGTAGATGCACTAGAGCACTATCGTAGAGTGAGGAGTATCGGTCCCATTGTATCGTAGCTTACAGAATGGTTCTTAAAACCATCTGTATTCCTTTGATGTTGTGGTGTGTGTGTGTTTGTATCGTGTGCTTTGCTCGAATGAATGAAAAGAAGTTAGTTGCAAAACCTGAGTCAAATTCAACGTCTTAGCTTTGAAATCAAAACCATGAACCTTAGAACTTTCCCTCTTTCCCCTTTATCTATCTCAATCTTCAGATGACTCGTGGAAACCAAGGAGGGATCAGCTCATCGCAAGACCCAATGCTACAGATTCCGCAGACTCTCATTGCAGACCGTGAAGCTTGTAGGGCATAGCGCAAAGCTAATCTAGCAACACTGCAGCAGATAGCCCAAATGGCTCAGAACAATCAAAACCATGGAAATCAGGATCATCATGGATCCAAACTCAAAAACTTCCAGAATACAAATCCCCTAATCTTTAGTACTTCTAAGAACCCACTGGATGCTGATGATTGGTTGCAAACAATGGAGAACAACTTAGAGGTAGCCGGAGTGGATGCCAACGAGAAAGTTCTTTTTGCCACACACTATTTGGTAGGAGAAGCAAGAGCATGGTGGAACATCACCCGCACAATGAACCATGGTCAAGTGATGACATGGGAAGCCTTCAAGATCAAGTTTAGCCGCACCCACGTGCCATAGGGTCTAGTCACCAGAATGAGAGATGAATTCAGAGAATTGAAGCAAGGCAGAATGACTGTAGTGGAGTACCATGACAGATTCTTGTCCCTTACCAGGTATGCACCTGATGAGATCAACACGGAGGCCAAGAAGAAGGAGAGATTCCTGAACGGACTGCATGATGAGATGCAGACTATCCTCGTCAACATCCTTTTTGAGGATCTCGAAGGGCTAGTCGACTCTGCCATTCAGATGGAAGGGAAGCTTAATCAAGCAAACGACAACCACAAACATCGGATGATGCACCAAGCTGGATCCAACAGTCACAAAAAGTACCGTCCCAACCCTTCTGCAGGATATGCCCCACGGAACAACCGACCCCCAATGTCTCGCCCAAGTTACCCCAACCGCAGCGGAGGAAATGTGAAGTCCGGAGGAAACAACAATCACCCCGGTAACTCCAACAATTTCAACCGTGCCCCTCCCAAGAACAACAACATCAACAACAACAACAACAACACCGCACCCAGAACTGGAAGCAATACTGTGCCCGTGGCAGCGAAAGACAAGTCTCAGATTACTTGTTTCGAGTGTGGAGTGAAGGGTCACTATTCCAATGAGTGCCCCAAGAAGATTGCTGCCACTACCAATGTGAATGCCCCAGCTCAACAACAGTGTTTCGTTCAACCAGGACGAAGATTCGCCCCAGGGAACCCTCAAAGCCGCAATGGCCATCTCTTCCACATGAACGCCGAAGAAGCCTAAGAAGCACCAAATGTAGTGCTGGGTATGTTTTCTGTCAACTCAGTTTTAGCAAGAGTGTTGTTTGATTCTGGAGCATCACACTCATTGGTCACCGAAGAATTTGCATGCACTAGTAAGATTCACCCAACCAACTTGAAGCATGTCATGATAGTTCAAATCCCCGGTTCAACTACAAAAGCTAGAAAAATTTGCAAAGCTGTGCCTATCAGAATACATGGGATAGAATTTTATGCCAATCTAATAATACATGGAACCAAAGGTTTGGAACTAGTACTAGGAATGGATTGGATTTCAAAGCACAAAGGATTGATTGACTGTGCCAAGAAAGCCATCACCATGACCACTAGCTCTGGAGTCTTGATACATTGCAAATGCATCTATAATTTTTGATGTTCCATGCTTTATTTTATCTACTTTCTTGTGTTTTGTCCACACTTTGGAGTACTTTTCATATGATTTCTTGGACTAACCTATTAACAACAGCCACAGTGCCAGCTGCCTGTTTTTTGTTGTTTTTTGGTTACAGGAAGTCAGAAAATGAATATTCTCGGAATTGGACAGGACAAAAGCCAAAGTTGCTATTTTACCGGAAGACGTCTAGATCCAGAATACGAGACAGAGAAGGGCTGGGGCCCGGCCACACCACTTGGCTGCATGGCCAGGCCTGGCCCGTGCCAGGGGTGGTCTGGCCGACCCCAGCACCCCCTCGGCCTCTCCTTCCGCTTATACATTGCCTCCGATACCAAACCCCTAAGTACCCGATCAAAAAAATCCACGAAAGAGTCTGTAGCCACCGTCATCTCCATCCCTAGATCGGGAGGGATCTGAAGCTCTTCACGGCACCCTGCCGAAGAGGGGAATTCACCTTGGAGGCCTTCTTCATCACCATGCAAGCCACCGATGTGATGCGTGAGTAGTTCATCTCTGGACTACGGGTCCATGTAGTATCTAGATGGCTAGTTCTCCTCCTTTGTGCTTTCATGTTTAGATCTTGTGAGCTTCGTTCATGATCAAGATCATCTATTTGTAATCCATACATGTTGTGTTTGCAGGGATCCGATGGATATTGAGATGCTATTTCAGATTGATTATTGATTCTATCATGTCTTTGTTATTTGTGATCTTGCATGCTTTCCGTTGTTAGTAGCTATCTTGGCCAAGTAGATGCTAGCAACTCCAAGAGTTAGTATTTATGCTCGATAGTGGGTTCATGCCTCTAGTAATCTGGGGAAGTGACAGAAATCTCTAAGGTACTAGATGTGCTGTTGCTACTAGGGAGAAAACAACAATCCTTTGTTCATAGAACAATCATATTGTTTACTTTGCACGCAATTCGTAAAGCAATAATCTGTTGCTTGCAACTTAATACTGGAGGGGGTTCGGATGATAACCTGAAGGTGGATTGTTAGTCATAGATGCAGTTGGATGGCGGTCTATGTATAATGTGGTAATGCCCAATCAAGTCTCAAAGGAGTCAAGATGATTAGTGTATGCTTGTATGCTTTCTCGATGTTTGTCAATTGCCCCACTATAATTTGTTCACCCAGCATGTTATCTATCTTAAGGAGAGCCACCTCTAGTGAACTATGGACCCTGGTCCTTTCTTTTACATACAATCTACAAACTGTTTACTGCTTTGTGTTTACTTTCTGCAAACTATTACTTCCTTCCATTCGATACGTTTAATCCTTTGTTTTCAGCAAAACTGGTGAGATTGACAACCTCATCATAAGTTGGGGGCAAAGTTTTGTGGTTGTGCTGTGCAGGTCTCCATGTTGCTGCTGGCACCGGTAGTGCGCCCTGCCAATGTTCAGCTAGCTACACCTTTGGGGTGTTTCCTTGCTCCTACTGGATTGATAACCTTGGTTTCTTACTGAGGGAAAACTTGTTGCTGTGCTCATCATACCTTCCTCTTGGGGTTCCCCAATGAGCTCAATATATTTTGGGCCATCAAGCTCTTTTTCTGGCGCCGTTGCCAGGGAGTCAAGTACATCTTCACAAGGGGAGTCCCTCATAACCAATCTCTTTACTTTGTTATTTTTGTTTTTCTTAGTTTTATTTTGCTTTGTTTGCTTGTTTCTTTATCAAAAACACAAAAAAATTAGTTCTACAAGTTTGCTTTCTTTATTAAAAACACAAAAAATGACTACTCTTGAAAACACTAAGTTGTGTGAATTCACTAGCACCAACAACAATGATTTTATGAGCACACCTATTGCTCCACCTGTCCCTGAAGCTACTTTCTTTGAGATAAAACCTGCTTTACTCAATCTTGTTATGAGAGAACAATTTTCTGGTATTGGTAATGAAGATGCTGCTGCCCATCTAAATAACTTTGTTGAACTTTGTGAGATGTAAAAGCATAGGGATATAGATGGAGATATTATTAAGCTGAAATTGTTTCCTCTCTCTTTGAGAGGAAAAGCTAAAGAATGGTTGAATTCCTTAACTAGGAATAGTATTGATTCTTGGAATAAATGCAAAGATGCTTTCATTGGAAAGTACTATCCTCCTGCTAAGATTATATCTATGAGAAGTGAAATAATGAAGTTTAACCAATCTGATAATGAACATGTTGCTCAAGCTTGGGAAAGAATGAAATCTTTGGTAAAGAATTGTCCCACTCATGGACTAACTGCTTGGATAATCATCCAAACTTTTTATGTAGGATTGAATTCTTCAAGGAACCTATTGGATTCTGCTGCTGGAGGTACCTTTATGACCATTACTTTGGGTGCTGCAACAAAGCTTCTGGATAATATGATGGTTAACTATTCTGAATGGCATACTGAGAGAGCTCCACAAGGTAAGAAGGTAAATTCTGTTGAAGAAACCTCCTCCTTGAGTGATAAGATTGATGTTATTATGTCTATGCTTGTTAATGGGAAATCCCATATTGATCCAAATAATGTTCCTTTAGCTTCTTTGGTTGCTCAAGAAGAGCAAGTTGATGTGAACTTCATAAGAAATAACAATTTTGGCAATAATGCTTATAGGAATAATTTTGGTAACAACAATTATAAGCCATATCCTCCCAATAATGGTAATGCTTATGGAAATTCTTACAACAATAATAGGAGTGCTCCCTCTGAACTTGAAGTTATGCTCAAAGACTTTATTAGTAAACAAACTGCTTTTAATAAAACTATTGAGGAAAAGCTCTCTAATGCTGAAAGAAATATAGCATCTTTGGCTGAAGCTCAATCTTCTTTGAATAAAATGGCTGCTAAACCTGAAACTATTGATAATCCCTTTGCAGCTACTAATGCCATACAAGTAAGAATTGATGAAAATGTTAGACTATTAGCTGAATTACATGCTAAGTGGGAAAGAGAAGATGAAATTGCTAGAAACATTAGTATTTCTACTATCACCACCACTAGTGTTAAGGCTAGTAATAGTTCTACCACTCTAGATGATAATTTTGATTTTGATCTTGATGGTTGTAACATCTCTGAAGTTATTAAGTTCCTACAAAAGCTTGCTAAAAGTCCTAATGCTAGTGCTATGAACATGGCCTTTACAAAACACATTACTGATGCTCTCATAGAGATTAAAGAAGAAAAGATGAAACATAAAGCTTATATTCCTATAAAACAAGAAGATGGTTGGGAACCCATCATTACTATGAAAGTGAATGATTTTGATTTCAAAGCTTTATGTGATCTTGATAGTAGTGTTTCTATTATGCCTAGAAGGATTTATGGTATGCTTGATTTGCCACCACTTGAAGATTGTTAATTGAATGTCCCACTTGATGATAATACTAAAAAGAAACTCATGGGGAGTCTTAATGATGTTCTTATTATGGTTAACAATGCCTATGTCCCCGTTGATTTCTATGTTTTGGATGTTGAATACAATGCTTCTTGTCCTATTACTTTGGGAAGACCTTTTCATAGAACTGTTGGTGCCATTATTGATATGAAATAAGGCACCATTAAATATCAACTCCCACTCAAGAAAGGTATAGAACACTTCCCTAAGAAGAGATAAAAGATTTCTTTTGCCTCTCATATGAAAACAAAATTTGCTCTTAATGCCTCTTCATTTGAGAACACTTGATTATTTTTCTTGCTTCTTATGCCTAACTTAAAGGCGTTAAAGAAAAGTACTTATTGGGAGATAACCAAAAAGTTTTAGATGAGTCTTGGAAGTTATTAATTAAGTAATAACCGCTCCTTATCCTTTTTATTTGCTTTTTGTGCCAAGAGTAACCTCTAATGAGAGAGAAGTAATGATTGGGAAAGTTGCTGTCCCGAAACAGATTTCTGTGCTTCACCATAAAAATTCATGTAAAATCTTTGAACATCCTTTTGAGGCGTGAATTTTTCTGCTTCTGCCCCAGGTTGTTATCTAACTTTCGTTAGTTCAACACGTTTTGATTTGAGCAACATAAGGTCTTCGAAAAAATTCGTCTTTACCTGCTGGTCTGTTTTGACAGATTTCTGTCATTTTCTGCATTTGCTTCTTGTTGGTTCCTTTTGAGTTCTTTTGGGGAATTGAGCTTTTTTAGGGAAGTAATACAGTATCTAGTGTTTTAATGGAAGTTTTCTTGATGTTATAACTGAACCTTAAAGACCTATTATCATGAGTGCACTAATGTTTCTAATAAAGATTGTGTGAAGTTTTGTATGAAGGAAAAATTTCAGGTGTATGGAAGAAATGAGTAATGAGATGAAGGATGGACTAAAGCTCAAGCTTGGGGATGCCACGCCTGTCACCCCAAGAAATATCCAAGAAGTACAAGCATCAAAGGTTGGGGATGACCAAGGCATCCCCTTCTTCATCAATAAAAATCCTAGGTTTCTTCCAAACGCTTCATTTTTATTGTTTCATGCACAGTTGTGTTGTTCTTGGAGCATCTTCTTTTTCATTTTCGTTTTGGTTTTTCATTTTCTTGGTTTGCTTAGTTTGCTGAATAAATTGGTTGGACCCCCTCTTTCATACATTGGTTTTCAAATAGTTTGGTTTGGTTTGGAAAAGAGTAGGAAAGCTCATGCTTAAGTCGTAAAGAGAGTTTGTTTTTGACTATGGCCTATGCTTTGTCATGCCATGTTTGATGTTGTTCTGGCTTTATGCTTAGTATTCTTTGTTGTAGCATGACTTGTTATAAACAATTGAGATTGCTTAATGTGCCTTGGATGAATCATGCGTTGTTTTAGCATATTAAAGCATAGTATTGTGGTATTCTCCTTTGATGCTTTATTTGGATTGACTTGGCACATGCTCACACCATGTTATGACTATCCCATGTCACCATAAGCCTTTATGATCCTTTAGTTTTCAACTTGTAGTATCTCTTTATGCTTTGATCAATGATGTTTTGTCGCTCTACATGATTATGGCCATTATTGCTCTCTTAGTTTGTCGCTCCCAGTCTTTTGCTAGCCTCTGTAACCAAGTATGAGTTCCACTCATGCATCCAACTCCCTAAACCAAGTTATTCCAAAGAGTCCACCATACCTACCTACTAGCTTATGCTATTCCAAGTATATTCATGCTTTTGTTTACCTTCCAAATTAAACTTGTTATGAGAAAACTAGTGATTAAAGCTCTCACGAACTTGATGGCACACTTTAGTTTTCTTGCCCTTAATAAACTTGAACCATTGTGTCGTCTATGTTGTATATGCTTGCACTTATTTGTTGGGGATTAGTAGAACCATGCTGTCATGGGGAACGCTTTCAACATTGCACGGGTACTTTGTACCTAGTTGATATCATGCTCTTTTGTCTATGGATGTCGTCGGTGTGAAATGAAAGGGGAGCGTGTAAGTCCATGGAGTTATGTATATGTGTTAGAGAAACGCCTGGGCCTCTAGTCTAATCCATGCTGACATGGTGGAAACCTGCAGCATAACCATAATGAGCTGTCTATGAAGCATTCTTCTTATAAAAAAAGAGTCCTATATTGAGAAAAAAGAGAAAAAAGATAAAAAAAAGAGATTATGAAAAGAGGAAAGAGAGAAAAAAGCACCATATTCCCATGGTAAATAAGAAGATTGCTGAGATGCTCGTTGTCTGCTTGCCTTGTCATTTTGATACGGGGATTCTTCCGTATCATCGGGCAAGGGGTACCCCGTTGGCGGTTCTCTATGATACACATGTACTTACGATGACAAGAACTTACCGGTGACTAAACTTGAGTAGCATGAGGAGCGGCCCTCGTATTGAAGGGACATGAGATTTCTAACTTATACTTCATCAAGCATGTACACCATAGTTTGTTCACTTTAACCTTAATCACTTCAAGATGCTTATGATAGGGGCAAAGAGAGATGAAAGCTATAAGTACCATAATTTTTGGAAGCTCTTTATGAGACTTGAATCCCTGCTTCCTTCTATGAAGGCCTTTCTTCCACTTATATATTGAGTCTCCACCTTCTACCTTTATGCACCTACTTTGAGAGCATAGTGGCCATTCTTAGTTCTATGTGCATTGTCCCAAGACTTGTTGATTGATGCATACCTTGATATTGCTTGTTTTAAACTATTTGTATCTAGTCACTCTTATGAACTTTGAAGGTGTCCTATGCATTTATATTTGCTACTCTATGAGGGACAAGATGAATACTATTATGCTATGTTTTCATTATGTGAAACAAACAAACGTCTTGCAAAGCATTGTTATTCATGAATCTTTTGTTTGTGCCTTTTCATGTTGCATCATAGTTTCTTTGTCTTATTGCTAGAACTTTGTCTTTCATGTTATGATTGAAGTACTATGATCCCAGCTTTGAATGTTTTACAAATACTTTGATCAAGTTTATGATGGTGCATGTCACCTCAAAAATTATTCTTTCTTTTTATCACTTACCTACTCGAGGACGAGCAGGAGTTAAGCTTGGGGATGTTGATACATTACAAATGTATCTATAATTTTTGATGTGTCATGCTTGGTTTTATCTACTTTCTTGTGTTTTGTCCACACTTTGGAGTACTTTTCATATGATTTCTTGGACTAACCTATTAACAAGAACCACAATGCCAGCTGCCTGTTTTCTGCTATTTTTGGTTCCAGGAAGTCAAAAAATGAATATTCTCGGAATTGGACGGGACAAAAGCCAAAGTTGCTATTTTACCGGAAGATATCTGGATCTAGAATATGAGACGGAGAAGGGCTGGGGCCCGACCACACCACCTGGCCATGCGGCCAGGCCTGGCCCGCGCCAGGGGGTGGTCTGGCCAACCCCATAACCCCCTTGGCCTCTCCTTCTGCCTATATATTGCCTCCGATACCAAAACCCTAAGTACCCGATCAAAAATCCACGAAATAGTCTGTATCCGCCGTCATCTCCATCCCTAGATCGGGAGGGATCTGAAGCTCTTCCCGGCACCTTGCCGGAGAGGGGAATTCACCCTGGAGGTCTTCTTCATCACCATGCAAGCCTCCAGTGTGATGCGTGAGTAGTTCATCTCTGGACTACGGGTCCATGTAGTAGCTAGATGGCTGGTTCTCCTCCTTTGTGCTTTCATGTTTAGATCTTGTGAGCTCCGTTCATGATCAAGATCATCTATTTGTAATCCATACATGTTGTGTTTGCGGGGATCCGATGGATATTGAGATGCTATTTCAGATTGATTATTGATTATACATGTCCTTGTTATTTGTTATCTTGCATGCTTTCCGTTGTTAGTAGCTATCTTGGCCAAGTAGATGCTAGCAACTCCAAGAGTTAGTATTTATGCTCGATAGTGGGTTCATGCCTCTGGTAATCTGGGGAAGTGACAGAAATCTCTAAGGTACTTTACACGCAATTCATAAAGCAATAATCTGTTGCTTGCCACTTAATACTAGAGGGGGTTCGGATGATAACCTGAAGGTGGATTGTTAGTCATAGATGCAGTTGGAAGGCGGTCTATGTATAATGTTGTAGTGCCCAATCATGTCTCAAAGGAGTCAACATGATTAGTATATGCTTGTATGCTTTCTCGATGTTTGTCAATTGCATCACTATAATTTGATCACCCAGCATGTTATCTATCTTAAGGAGAGCCACCTCTAGTGAACTATGGACCCCGGTCCTTTCTTTTACATAGAATCTACAAACTATTTACTGCTTTGTGTTTACTTTCTGCAAACTATTACTTCCTTCCATTCGATACATTTAATCCTTTGTTTTCAGCAAAACCGGTGAGATTGACAACCTCATCGTAAGTTGGGGGCAAAGTTCTATGGTTGTGTTGTGCAGGTCTCCACGTTGCTGCTGGCACCGGTAGTGCGCCCTGCCAACATTCAGCTAGCTACACCTTTGGGGTGTTTCCTTGCTCCTACTGGATTGATAACCTTGGTTTCTTACTGAGGGAAAACTTGCTGTTGTGCTCATCATACCTTCCTCTTGGGGTTCCCCAACGAGCTCGATATATTTGGGCCATCAACATGTCTCGGTAGAGCATATATCTGAAACCTTACCCCGTCAATTCAAGTGCAACAAGAGTCTAGCCCTACCCACCATTGACCAAGTTAGAGTAGTCTGTGAATACCCCGACGTATTCCTAGATGAATTGCTCGGTATGCCCCCAGATAGGGATATTGAGTTCATTATTGAACTAATCCCCGGAACCGGACCCATAGCCCAAAGACCCTATAGCATGAACCCCTCAGAGTTAGTGGAATTGAAGAAGTAGTTGTATGCTATGTTGGCAACAGGCTTGATTCAACCAAGCGCATCGCCATGGAGATCGCCAGTGTTATTTGTCGACAAGAAGGATGGAGGCAACCGTTTGTGCACAGATTACAGGAAGCTGAATGACGTCACAATCAAGAACAAGTACCCTTTGCCAAAGATAGAGGATCTATTTGATCAGTTGACTGGAGCCAATGTGTTCTCTAAGATCGATCTTAGAATTGGTTATCACCAACTTAAGATTCATGCAACGGATATTCCGAAGACCGCCTTTACTACTCGTTATGGATTATACGAGTATACGGTCATGTCTTTTGGATTAACCAATGCCCCTGCTTATTTCATGAATCTCATGAATAAGATCTTTATGAATTTTCTAGATAAGTTTGTCGTTGTGTTTATCGATGATATCCTTATCTACTCCAAGTCAGAAGAAGAGCATGAGCAACATCTGAGAATCATCCTTGAAACCCTTAGAGAATATCGGTTGTATGCCAAGTTCAGCAAATGTGAGTTTTGGCTGAAAGAAGTAGGATTCCTAGGACATATTGTGTCTGACGGAGGAGTCGCTGTTGATCCTGCCAAGATCAAAGATGTCGAAGAATGGGAAGCCACAACCACTCAAACCCAAGTCCGTGCATTTCTCGGATTAGCGGGATATGACCGCAAGTTCGTAGAAGGATTCTCGAGCATCGCCAGACCCATGACCCAATTGTTGAAAAAGGACAAGAAGTTTGAATGGACCGAAAAATGTGAAGCCAGTTTCCAAGCGCTCAAGAAGAGATTGATTTCAGCCCCAACATTGATCATGCCAGATATCAAGAAGCCATTTGATGTGTATTGTGATGCATCCAAGATTGGTCTTGGATGTGTATTAATGCAAGAAGGCAAGGTCATCACCTATCTGTCTCGACAACTGAAGCAGCACGAGCAGAACTACCCCACCCATGATCTTGAGTTAGGAGCCGTAGTTTTGGCATTGAAGACATGGCATCATTATCTTATGGGTAATCGTTGTGAGATTTACTCAGATCACAAAAGCTTGAAGTATATTTTCACTCAGAAGGAGTTGAATATGAGGCAAAGGAGATGGATAGAGTTAATCAAAGATTATGACCTTGACATTCACTATCACCTCGGCAAAGCCAATGTGGTAGCGGATGCTCTGAGAAGATTACTGCGTAGGCTTGATACATTGCAAATGTATCTATAATTTTTGATGTTCCATGCTTGGTTTTATCTACTTTCTTGTGTTTTGTCCACACTTTGGAGTATTTTTCATAGACTGTCTTGGACTAACCTATTAACAAGATGCCATAGTGCCAATTGCCTGTTTTCTGCTGTTTTTGGTTCCAGGAAGTCAGAAAATGAATATTCTCGGAATTGGACAGGACAAAATCCAAAGTTACTATTTTCCCGGAAGACTCACGGAGCTAGAAGGAGAGTCGGAGAGGGGCCACAGGGTGGCCACACGCCTAGGCGCGGGTCCACCTAGGCCGCGCCAGGGCATGGTGTGGGCCCCCTGGCCGGCCACCGACCTTGCCTCTCTCGCCTATAAGAGCCTCCCGATGCATAAACCCTAAATTGTCAATCAGAAATCCATGAAAAGTTCCGCAGCACCGCCGCCACCAAAGGGGAGATTCGGGGACAGAAAGTCTCTGTTCCGGCACCCTGCCAGGACGGGGAAGTGCCCCCGGAGCCATCTCCATCGATCTCCACTGCCATCTCCATCACCATTGTTGATTCCCATGATGAGGAGGGAGTAGTTCTCTCTCGAGGCTAAGGGTTCTACCGGTAGCTATGTGTTCATCTCTCTCTCTATGCATGATCTTATTGAGATCATGAGCTTGTAATCTATAGATCTACCTTGTTACTCAAGTGCTTTAATAGATCTCTGCTCTCCCCATGTGTGTGAAGTTGACAGTGTGCACACCATGGTGGCACTTAGGCTAGAGATTACAAATACTTGTTATGAGTTATATTTGGAGTTGGATGTCTTTATGAAATTGTGGTGTTTGTTGGACTCATCTAGTGCTCAAGGTGACAGTGTGGGGTTATCTAGATGGGAAAGGCTTACTTTGAGGTGTGCTGTTATAGCCCTACCATCGATTAGAGTGTCCAACCGGAGATTAGTTCAGCGTAGTATCATAAAGAAGAAGATATTTATATGAGAGTGTTCACTAGTGAAAGTATGATCCCTAGGCCTTGTTTCTGAGCACTGAAACACCATTTTCTATTAGATCTGTTACATGTTTGCTTGCTTCCATCTTTATTTAAGTTTTACTTTAGTCTTTTCCACGACATCAAGCTATTCTCTATCACCGTTACCACTTATAATTATCTATAGCACTTGTATTTCACTATCTCTTCGCCGAACTAGTGCACCTATACACCTGACAAGTGTATTGGGTTTGTTGGGGACACAAGAGACTTCTTGTATCTTGATTGCAGGATTACTTGAGAGGGGATACCTTTGACCACTTCCTCCTTGAGTTCTATAAACCTTGGGTGATCCACTTAAGGGAAAACTTGCTGCTGTTCTACAAACCTCTGCACTTGGAGGCCCAACAACTGTCTACAAGAATAGAAGTGCGTGGACATCAAGGCTAAACACTATGATCAAGGAGAAGCAACCAAGTTTGTATGAGGAGTTGGAGCAGTTTAGAACTGAGCTAGTTAGCAAAGGATTTTTAGCTAGCATTGAACTTCAACCCACTTTGATTAGCCAAATCAAGGAAGCCCAGAAGGGAAATGAAAGTATCGACGGAATCAAACATCATATTGGTACAGGAAAGGTACCTGGATTCACCGAAGACGGAGAAGGAGTTCTGTGGTACAAATGACGTATCTGTGTGCCAACAGATTCGGAGCTGAAGCAAGTCATCATGCAAGAAGTTCATGATACTCTTTATTCTATCCACCCCGGAGGAACGAAGATGTATCAGGATTGGAAAGAGCAATTTTGGTGGCACAAGATGAAGAGAGAAATCGGAAGCTACATCGCCAAGTGTGATATGTGTCAGAGAGTCAACGCGGAACATCAGAGACCCGCAGGACTGTTGCAACCATTACAGATTCTGGAATGGAAATGGGATTCCGTCGGAATGGACTTTATCACTGGTTTGCCTACTTCTAGTAGGGGAAATGACTCAATTTGGGTCATCGTTGATAGACTGTCCAAGGTAGCTCATTTTATACCTGTCAAGACAACCTACAAGAGTTCGAAGCTAGCAGAGTTGTTTATTGCTAGAATTGTTAGTCTGCATGGAACCCCCAAGACCACAGTATCAGATCGAGGAACCCAGTTTACCTCGAGATTTTGGCAGAAAGTCCAAGAAGGACTAGGAACCAAGTTGAATTTCAGCACAGCTTATCACCCGCAAACCGATGGACAGACTGAAAGAGTGAACCAAATCCTAGAGGATATGTTAAGAGCGTGTGTGAAAGAATATGGATAAAAATGGGAAGATTGCGTGCCTTTTGCAGAATTCTCATATAACAACAGCTATCAAGCCAGTTTGCAAATGGCACCATTTGAGTTCCTATACGGAAGAAAGTGTCGTACCCCTTTGAATTGGTCGCAAGTAGGAGAGAGTCAGATTTTTGGACCCGACATCCTACGAGAAGCTGAAGAGAAGGTTCACAAAGTCCGTGAGCACCTCAAGACCGCCCAATCCAGACAAAAGAGTTATGCTGACAAGAGAAGGAGAGACCTGACTTTCAATGTCGGAGATTTTGTGTATCTCAAGGTTTCACCATTGAAGGGAACCCAGCATTTTAGTCTGAAAGGAAAGTTAGCCCCTAGATATATCGGACCCTTCAAGATTCTGAACCGCCGGGGAGAAGTATCATATCAACTGGAACTGCAAGAAGAGATGTCAGCCATCCACAATGTGTTCCATATCTCGTTACTTCGCAAATGCCTAGAAGTGCCAGAGAAGACCGAAGTTTTCAAGAACATCGATCACCGAGCTGTTGATATCAACAAGGATCTGACGTATCGTGAAGTGCCCATCCGTATCTTGGAGGAAGCCTACAGAACCACCAGGACCCGGAGTATCAAATTTCTCAAGATCCAATGGAGCAACCATACCGAAGAAGAAGCCACTTGGGAGCGAGAAGATTACATTAGGACTGAGTTCCCAGATCTCTTTAGTTCCTAGTTTTCTTTCTTAAATCTCGGGACGAGATTTTGTTGAAGGGGGGCAGGTTTGTAACATCCCAAAACTTTAATCAAGGTTAATCAAGATCAAATCTACCCAATTTAGGGTTAACAAAAACTTTTTCCATTTAAAATCTTTAAGCATTCATATGTGTGTGCATTTAAAATAGGAGTTGTTTGAAATGCCATTATTGTTTGTTATAATGGTTGTAAAATGGTTCTATGATGAATGTCGCATCATTTAGATCATTCCCAAGAAAAAACCAAAGAAAAAGAAATAAAAAAGAATTAAATAAAGGACATGGTCACTTTTTCCATTTTAATCACCTAGCCCACTTTGGGTGTTCCTAGCACTCAATTTCCAATAGAGACAATGGTGGATCTTTGCACCCCTTGCTAGTACAAGTAGTGATGTGCCAAGGCCCACTTTGTGATCTCCCAAAAACATTCAAACTCTAATTTTAAATGACAATTGAAAATGGAATCTAGTTCATATGTCTAGATCACACTTTTTCAAAAACCACTCAAATGAATTCCATTTAACAAATCCTAGCAACCACAGATGCTCAAGCATGAGACCAACAACTCCACCAAAAATCATCTCAAAATTTGAAAGTTTGGTTCATGCGGCCATTGTGTCGAATAGGTGGCATGCACCGTTTTATCTGCCTAACTATTACTATTCCATGATCAATGCATTGTCGAGTAATTGGGATCCATTTGGTCCCCTTGTCTCCCCTAACCCTAACCAGCCCCTAACTAAGCTACTAATCGGCCTAGAGCAGCAGTGCCACACCGCCTGTTTTTGGTCACCGCCGGCCGAACATGGGCAACGCTCCCGAGACCGCGTCGCGCCTTTCCAGCACCACCACTTGCTCCGCCCTACCCTACCGCACTCCCCTGTCCACCCCACGGCCATAGCCAGCCCCTGGACCACCTCCACTCGCCCGCGCCCATGCCTCTATGCACCACGCCAGAGCACGCCAGAGAGCCTTCACCGCCAGCATGCCACAGACTTCACCTCGACCATAGACCGTGCATGTTGCTTCACCTTGACCCCCTCACCCTGCCAGACACGTCCGTAACCTGCCGCGCGACCCACAATCGTCGGGAACCGCGTCGAGCGCCGCCTCTGTCTCCCAGAGCGCGCAATGCTCCCGACTGTTAGCCACCGCCCCTAGCATCGCCATAACGTCGTAGAGGACCGCCAGGAGGCAAGCCACCATCCGCCTACGCCGCCCATACCTCTAGGCCGCTGTGCCGTCGTCACCGGCGAGCACCGCCCTTGCCTCACTGCCGCCCAGCCACGCCTATATAAGGAGGCCTCCCTAGCACCAATTCGTCACACCATTCTCATCCACTCCCCCTTAGAACACTCCCAGATCCCCACCGGAGCAAGCCGTAGCCCGTAGCGCCGGAATTTCACCGGAGTCTGCCGCGGAGGGAGGAGAAGGGAGCCGTTGATCTAGGCCATCTCCTGTGACACCGCCAGTACCAGGAGAATCATCGTCGTCTATTCATTCGTTTGCCCTCCTCGCCGCACTAGCTGGAGCCCCGGTACGTCCCCACTGCACCCCCATCGACCGTGCTAGGTTTTAGTCTCGCCGGCGACGTTTTCGTCGTCGATGACGACCATGAGTCGTTGATCTAGTTCTAATCCTGCGGTCTGTATCACCCCGTACCGCTTCGCGTGTAATGAGCCACTGATAGGCGGACCCCCCTGTTAGCAGTCCTCAGCGTCGCGGAGTGAATCTGGGCCGGCCCAATTAGTTTCCCGCACGACCCAGTTAATTCAAATTAGGATTTTTTTTTCTTTTTAGACTTAGACTTAGTTCTGTCCCTTAGTTTAAAAATCAATTCAAGGAATTTTACAAATCCAAATTGAGTGATTCCAATATTTTTTGGAAAGCTAATGAAAATCTCTATCCAAGCCCGTTGGATTTAAATCATTTAGAGTTAGAGATATCTCCTAGATAAAATAACAAGACAAAAGCTTTTGCACATTCAAACATTTTTATAAAATCAACCATAATAGCTTTTGAGTTGATTCCAACTCTCAGAAATCACATTTAACCATACCTATCTGAATATGTAATAATATTAAGGTTTACATGCAGTGACTTTGGACTAGTACCAAAATAATGCTATATAAGCATTTCTAGTCACTTTAAATCATTATTTATTAAACTCAAACTTATTAAAATGTGATCCAACCCTTAAATCACATTCCCATATGTTAGAATATGTGGTGATTACATGTGTCCACATGATCCCATATTTTAATTGGAGAATATTAAATCTTAGTTAATTTCAATGAGTAGAAATTACTTTTCTCAAATAAAATAAATGAAACTAGTTCATTAAACCTTGTGAGGTTTTTGATGATAATAGATCATCAAATGTATGCCTTGGTGTGCTAAGTAGACTAGTTAAGTATTGTTTGGTGATTGTGTTTTCCATATGTATTTATAGACGATAGTACCGACCAAGTCTACGAGGAGGAGGAGTTCTACAAAGAGGAGGAGGAAGAGAATTTCAACCACTGCACCAACCAAGGTGTAACATCCCAAAACTTTAATCCAAGCGTATTAAGATCAAATCGTCCAAAAATAGGGTTAACAAAAACTTTTCCAAATTTAAAATGAAAGCATTCATATATGTGTGCATTTAAAATAGGAGTTGTTTGAATTGCCATGATTGAGTGATCCAATGCTTGTAAAATGTTTCTTAGGTGATTTAAACCTCATATACGTCATTCCCAAACCTTTCCTAAAGAAAATCAAATCAAAAAGAATTAAAAAGAAGGAATGGTCATTTTGGCAAATTTAACTCTCATGCCTACTTTGGCTATTCCTAGTACTCAATTCTTAACAGAAACAGTTCATGATCTTTGCACCCCTTGCTAGTACACATAATGAGGTACCAAGGCCCACCTTTGGAGATGCTAAAAACATTCTGTTAACTATTTTATATGACAGTTTAAAATTGAATCTAATGCATATGCATAGATCACCCCTATTTCAAAAACCATCTTTTTGAGCTCCATTTTCAGAACCCTTGCAACCAGAGATTACCTATCACTAGTGGAGATCACTCAAAAATTTTGAACTCCAAATTCAAAACTTTTTCTCTTGCGGCCATTTCATCAAACACATGGCAGGCAGAATCAAACACAATGAGCTAGATCACTGTTTCTACGGGGTTTTGCCACCCAATTGACCACAAAACACTCACTCTGTCTCCACTTGATGAAACCATGCCATTACCACCCCATCCCCTACACCCTAATGGAAAGGCCAAGCCATGCCGAGCACCAACTCGCCGGCCAACCTTGCCCTCACCCCAGCCGACCACCTCCCCCTCTCTCTCCATGTCTAGGAGGTAGCCAGCACCTCAGCGCCACTCCCTGTCCCTTGCTCAAGCCAAGAGCAGAAGTGGACCACCGAGCACAACCCGCGCCCAGTGCCACTGCACCAGGCTGAGAGCACGCCAGAGCGCCGCACCCGGCACGCGTGCACACGCCGCCGCTCGATCGCAGCCCGCGCCCGCTGTTCCGCCTCGACCTGGAGAACGCCCCAGACATCCCCGTTCGCCGCCCAAAGCCTCACAACCACCGCTTGCCGTGGACACCGCCGCTTCGGCCGCGCAGAGCGCCACCTCACCCAGACCACGTGCCACCGCCCCTACGGCCGCATTTAAGTCCTAGAGCACCGCCAGGGAACCTCCCATCGATCGCCATCCCCCGCCATGCCGCTAGCTCGCCGTAGCCATGTCGCCACCATTGACCCCCCATCCCGCTCGGTCTCACCGTCGGGCCTATAAAAGGAGCCCTCCCCAGCCATTCTTCTCCACACCATTCAACTCCCCTCACCTCTCTAAACCTCACCCACCTTTAGCCGGAGCAACTGGAGCAGTAGCTCGCCGGAATTGGAGCCGGAGCCGTCGCCTTTGGAGGAGAAGGGTGCCGTTGATTTCGACCGCCCCAAGATCCTCCGCGACCACGCCTCGCCTCGCCGTCATCTTCCACTTTGTTTGCCTGCCTCACCGACCCTGCTGGAGCCCTGGTACGCCCCTAGTAGACCCCTACCGAGCCGCTAGGGTTTGAGCTCGTCTGTGACCTGTTCGTCGTTGACGACGACCCTTAGCCGTTGATCTCGCTTCTAATCCTACGGCCCACAGCGCGCGTACCGTTTGACATGTTAAGTGCCGCTGACAAGCGGGACCCCCCTGTCAGCTGAGCCCCGCGCCGCGGAGCGCCACTGGGCCGGCCCAAGTCCTTTCCCGCGCTAGCCCATAGATTCAAATCTGGTTTTTCCTTTTTAGTTAAATCTAGTTTCTGTCCCCTATTTCAAAATTCAGTTCAGAGAGTTTTATCAATCCAAATTGTATGAAACCAATTTGTCTGAAAGGTATTGAAATGATCTATCCAAGCCCGTTGGATTTAATTCAGTTAGAGTTATAGATCTCTCCTAATAAAAATAACAAAATAGAAGCTTTTGCAACTTGCAACATTTTTATAAAATCAACCAAGTTGGCTTTTGAGTTGATTCCAACTCTCAAAAATCACATTTCATCATATCTATCTAACCATGTAATAATATTAAGGTTGACATGCAGTGAATTTAGACTAGTACCAAAATAATGCTATATAGGCATTTCTAGTCACTTTAAATCATTAAATAATGAACTTAAACCAAAGTAATATTGATCCAACCATTAAATCTCATTCCCACATGTTAGAATATGTGGCGAGGACATGTGTCCACATGATCCCATATTTTGGTGGTGAATATTAAAATTTTAGTTAATATTTCAATGAGTAGAAATTACTTTTCTCAAATAAAAAGGATGAAACTATTGAATTAAAACTTGTGATGTTTGTGATGATAATAGATCATCAAATGTGTGTTTTAGAATGCTACTTAGCCTAGTTAAGTACTGTTTGGTGATTGTGCACTCCCTATGCATTTATAGACGCTAGTACCGACCAAGCTTTCGAGGAGGAGGAGTTCTACCAAGAAGAAGAAGAAAACTTCAACCACTACACCAACCAAGGCAAGCTATTGTTAGCAGGCTAGAATTAAACTAGATGGTTTAGCAAAGATGCCTTAAGAAGGCTTTGATCACACCTCTTTAACTATTAGTACCCCAAGTCTTATTGACAAGTTTTACCTCCCTTAGTTTACACAAAGTTCTTTACTTAATTTTGAAGGTAGCATAAAAAGTATAAAACTTGACCTACTTAGACACCTTTAGATGTCACTCTATGGCAGGAGATTGAACCCATCACTTCCACCTTAGTGAATACTCTTAACTTAATATCTTAGTATGGATCAAAAACTTGAGTCACCCTAGATGGGAATACTTGGTGAAAATGAATTATGAAAACCTTGGAATGATGAGTCATTCTATTGAGATGTTTTGACATGTGTTGAGAAACACAACTGGTTTATGATGATGAAAATGACGAGGCATGAGCCTTAAACCTTTTATAAAACTGATGGTTGGATTCGGATGCGATACCATTCCAAATTTACCGTACAACCACATTACCTGAATTGGGTAAGGCTTAGCTGGAAATTAATATGCATTAGTATTAGTTCCCTCACGGGAGAGGTTTGAGCTGAGGCTACCTCTCAATGTTGTCCACCTATGTAGTGCCCAAGATGACTGATGGTCATGGTTGGGAGGCCATGCTCATAGGAGAGGTGCTTGTACTAGGGTGTGTAAAGGGAAGGTTATGTTTGATTATCTGCATACTAAGTATGATGATTCAGGGTTATCCCTGACAGATGTATCGAATCTTGTGGTGAAAGTGTACCACCTCTTCAGAGTGTCAAACTATTCGAATAGCCGCATCCGCGGTTATGGACAGTTGGAATGGCCATACTGTTTCGTTGTCAGATGTTTTCTAAATAACTTGAAACGAATGATGAACTTTGACTTGAACACAACAGGGTTGTGTTGATGATAATAGCTTCCCAACTTAAGTGATTCTGGAACTTTACTTTCTCTTTCTTTGCTTCTGAACTCAGCTTAGGTTTCAAGCTTAACTTGATAGTTAACTTAGATTCAGCACTTTAACTTAGATTTATACTCCTTGCTAGTAGTAGTTTGCGAGTACTTAAAGTGTACTCATGGCTTTTGTCCCTGGCTATTATCATGGCCAGACTATGAAGGAGATTATCAACATAATGGTCAGCAGGACGGCTATGATAACTAGGACTATATGTGTCAACACCCGTATTTTTAATCCCAGATGCCCGTTATGCCATACCTCGCAATCCCAGGATTACCATTTTTGTGAGACAAAACGCATTGGATATCACAGTACATCATCCATTACAAACCATAAATAAGGTTTTACACAAATAGGGATCTCATGATCCAGTCTTTAATACAACAAGCAGCGGAAATAAACTATAGCGTAGCGGTGGGGTCCATCTTCAGGGGCACAGGCAATGCTGATGAAGGCAGATAGTCCTAGTTATCATAGCCGTCCTGCTGACCATCATCTTGATAATCTCCTTCATAGTCTGGCCATGATAATAGCTAGGGACAAAATCCATGAGTACTCTTTAAGTACTCGCAAACTACTACTAACAAGTGGTATAATTCTAAGTTAAAGTACTGAATCTAAGTTAACTATCAAATTAAATTTGAAACCTAAGCTGAGTTCAGAAGCAAAGAAAGATAAAGTAAAGTTCTAGAATCACTTAAGTTGGGAAGCTATTATCATCAACACAACCCTGTTGTGGTCAAGTCAAAGTTCATCATCTGTTTCAAGTTATTTAGAAAACATCTGACAACGAAACAGTATGGCCATTCCAACTGTCCATAACCGCGGACGCGGCTATTCGAATAGTTTGACACTGTAGAGGTGGTACACTTTCACCACAAGATTCCATACATCTGTCAGGGATAACCCTGAATCATCATACTTAGTATGCAGATAATCAAACATAACCTTCCCTTTACACACCCTAGTACAAGCACCTCTCCTATGAGCATGGCCTCCCAACCATGACCATCAGTCATCTTGGGCACTGCATAGGTGGACAACATTGAGAGGTAGCCTCAGCTCAAACCTCTCCCGAGAGGGAACTAATACTAATGCATATAAATTTCCAGCTAAGCCTTACCCAATTCAGGTAATGTCGTTGTACGGTAAATTTGGAATGGTATCGCATCCGAATCCAACCATCAGTTTTATAAAAGGGTTAAGGCTCATGCCTCATCATTTTCATCATCATAAACCAGTTGTGTCTCTCAACACATGTCAAATCATCTCAATAGAATGACTCATCATTACAAGGTTTTCACAATTCATTTTCACCAAGTGTTCCCATCTAAAGTGACTCAAGATTTTGATCTATTCTAAAATACTAAGTTAAGAGTGTTCACTAAGGTGGAAAGATGGGATCAATCTCATGCCATCGAATGACATCTAAAGGTTTCTAAGTAGGTCAAGTTTTATACTCTTTATGCTACCTTCAAAATTAGGTAAAGAACTTTGTGTAACCTAAGGGAGGTAAAACTTGTCAGTAAGACTTGGGGCACTAATAGTTAAAGGGGTGTGATCAAAGCATGCTTAAGGCATCTTTGCTAAACCATATAGTTTTATTCTAGCTTGCTAACAATAGCTTGCTAAAGTATGTTTTGCAAGGGTTAGCTTGCCACTAATAGCTTGCCTTGGTTGGTGCAGTGGTTGAAGTTTTCTTCTTCTTCTTCTTCTTCTTGGTAGAACTCCTCCTCCTCGAAAGCTTGGTCGGTACTAGCGTCTATAAATACATAGGGAGTAGAAAATCACCAAACAATACTTAACTAGGCTAGGTAGCATACTAAAACACACAATTGATGATCTATTATCATCACAAGCATCACAAGTTTAATTCAATAGTTTCTCCCTTTTTATTTTAGAAAAGTAATTTCTACTCATTGAAATATTAACTAAATTTTAATATTTACCACCAAAATATGGGATCATGTGGACACATGTCCTCACCACATATTCTAACATGTGGGAATGATATTTAAGGGTTGGATCAATATTAATTTGGTTTAAGTTCATTATTTAATGATTTAAAGTGACTAGAAATGCCTATATAGCATTATTTTGGTACTAGTCCAAAGTCACTGCATGTAAACCTTAATATTATTATATATTTGGATAGATATGATGAAATGTGATTTTCGAGAGTTGGAATCAACTCAAAAGCTAACTTGGTTGATTTTATAAAAATGTTTCAAGTTGCAAAAGCTTCTGTCTTCTTATTTTTATTAGGAGAGATCTATACCTCTAATGGAATTAAATCCAACGGGCTTGGATAGATCATTTTAATACCTTTCAGAAAAAATTGGTTTCATACAATTTGGATTTCTAAAACTCTCTGAATTGATTTTCAAACTAGTGGATAGAAACTAGATTTAACTAAAAAGGAAAAACCAGATTTGAAACTATGGGCTAGCGCGGGAAAAGAAATGGGCCGGCCCAGGGGCGCTCCGTGGCGCGGGGCTTAGCTGACAGGGGGGTCCCGCTTGTCAGCGGCACTTAACACGCGAAACGGTACGCACGCTATGGGCCGTAGGATTAGAAGCGAGATCAACGGCTAAGGGTCGTCGTCGACGACGAGCAGGTCGCCGGCGAGCTCGAACCCTAGCGGCTCGGTGGGGGTCTACTGGGGGTGTACCAGGGCTCCAGCGTGGTCGACAAGGCGGGCAAACAAAGTGGAAGACGACGACGAGGCGAGGCGTGGTCGCGGCGGAGCTTGGGGTGGTCGAAATCAATGGCACCCTTCTCCTCCAGAGGCGGCGGCTCCGGCTCCAATTCCGGCGGGCTGCTGCTCCACTTGCTCCGGCGAGAGGTGGGTGAGGTTCAGAGAGGTGAGGGGAGTGGAATGGTGTGGAGAAGAATGGCTAGGGAGGGCTCCTTTTATAGGCCCGACGGTGAGACCGAGCGGGATGGGCGGTCGACGGTGGCGACATGGCTACGGCGAGCTAGCGGCATGGCGGGGGATGGCGATGGACAGGCGGTCTCCTGGCGGTGCTCTAGGAAGTGAATGCGGGCATAGGGGCGGTGGTACGCGGTCTGGGCGAGGTGGCGCTCTGAGCTGCTGAAGCGGCGGTGTCCACGGCGAGCGGGGGCTGTGAGGCTTTGGGCGGCGAACGGGGATGTCTGGGGTGTTCTCCAGGTCGAGGCGGAGCGGCGGGCGCGGGCTGCGGTCGAGCGGCGGCTTGTGCATGTGGGGACAGAGCGTGCTCTGCGGGCGGCATCGGCATGGTGCGGTGGCACTGTGCGCGGGCTCTCCTCGGTGGTCCACGGCAGCACTTGGCTCGGGCAAGGGACAGAGAGGGGCGGTGAGGTGTTGGCTACCTCCTAGACATGGCGAGAGAAGGGGGAGTGGTCTGCTGTAGTGGGGCAAGGTTTGGCCGGCGAGCATGTCCTCGGTTTGGCATGGCCTGGGGGTTAGGGACAAGGGACAGGGGTTCTAAGGGCATGGTTAGACCAAGAGGGGACAGAGAGGTTAAATGGAGATCAAATGGAGGAAAAACCCTGTGCAGAATAGTGAGCTAGGATTAGAGGTGAGATTAAGCATGCCAAGTGTTTGATGAAATGGCCGCAAGAGAAAAAGTTTTGAATTTTGAGTTCAAAAATTTTGAGTGATCTCTACTAGTGATAGGTAGTCTCTGGTTGCAAGGGTTTTGAAAATGGAGCTCAAATAGATGGTTTTAGTAATAGGGGTGATCTATGCATATGCATTAGATTCAATTTTAAATTGCCATTTAAAATAGCTAACCGAATGTTTTTAGCAGATCAAAAGGTGGTCCTTGGTACCTCATTATGTGTACTAGCAAGGGGTGCAAAGATCAAGAATTGTTTCTGTTAAGAATTGAGTACTAGGAATAGCCAAAGTAGGCATGAGAGTTAAATTTGCCAAAATGACCATTCCTCCATTTTAATTCTTTTTGATTCGATTTTCTTTAGGAAAAGTTTGGGAATGATGTAGATGATGTTTAAATCACCTAAGAAACATGTTACAAGCATTGGATCAATCAATCATGGCAATTCAAACAACTCCTATTTTAAATGCATACATATATGAATGCTTTCATTTTAAATTTGGAAAAGTTTTTGTTAACCCTATTTTTGGATGATTTGATCTTGATAACCTTGGATTAAAGTTTTGGGATGTTACAATCTGCCTTCGTCAGCATTGCCTGTGCCCCTGAAGATGGACCCCACCGCTACGCTATCGTTTATTTCCGCTGCTTGTTGTATTAAAGACTGGATCATGAGGTCCTTATTTGTGTAAAACCTTATGTATGGTTTGTAATGGATGATGTACTGTGATATCCAATCTGTTATGTCTCGCAAAAATGGTAATCCTGGGATTGCGAGGTATGGCATAACGGGCATCTGGGATTAAAAATCCGGGTGTTGACAAGTTGGTATCAGAGCCATCCTGACCATAGGAGACCCTAGTTAGAATGGACGTCCAAACCAAAAACTTAGCTTCAAAACCAAAGTGAGTATTTATGAAAAACTATTTCCTCTCTTACCCTTGTGAACTCATTTTTTCTCAAAAATTCATGTTCCTAAAAATTCTTACATTACTACTTAAAATTTGACACACTTGATCACTTCAGTAACTTCCTCATCCTTAATCCTTGTAGATGGAGACTCAGTTCAGCAAGTTTTACCAGTTGGGAAACGGAGGTCAGCTGATCTTCGAGAGGGATCTGGATTCGCTGTCGGAGTTACTAGGACGCCCACATCCGGAGTTTCTTGGAGCTCAACTTCCAGGACCCCCAGGAGGAGACCTATAGTGGCTAGTCACCGCGGATCGTCGGGGAAGCATCGAAGCACCAACTTCCGGGAGAATTCAGTTCTCTGTAAGAGAGAACAACTGGCTAGATGGATTAGCCAGGACAATGCATGAAGCTCTCGCACGTCTATGTGCCCTCAGCCTCAACAAGATCCAAAGAACCCGTTTTGCCCACTATGCAAGACGTGACTTCATGGGAATGCCGATGGAGATGCCAAGTCACCCACAGTGGAGGCATCAAGTGGAGAACCTTGACTTCTTGCTTCATGACCGACAGCAGGAACTGGACAATGCCAGAGAGTTAGCCAACCAGAACCGTGCCATCGCCGACCAGAAGGCCTAGACTTTCGCACTGCTCATCCAAGATCGCCAGTCTCTTCGTCGCCAGCGTGCAAAGAAGGATCGCACCATCGCCCGTATTCGCAAGAAGGTGGCCGAGAAGACCGTCAAAGAGCAGGAAGCTCAGCTTGCCGCCAAAGAAGAAGAAGATGAGGATGAAGACATCCAGGGAGATATGGATTCTTACCTCAGCAACGATGATGACTTTCTGGAGGAGGATGCTGTGGACTTCTACACTGGTGATGAAGACTCCGACTTCATCGACGATGAATAGATGCACTAGAGCACTATCATAGCATGAGATGTAGCATCTCATTGTATCGTAGCTTGCAGAATGGTTCTTCAAACCATCTGTTTCCCCCTTTGCTTGTTGTGGTGTGTGTTGTATCGTGTGCTTGCTTGCATGAATGAAAAAGAATTTAGTTGAAAAACCTGAATTTAACTCAAAGTTTTAGCTTTGAAAACCCAAAACCATGAACCTTAGAATTTCGCTCTTACCCCTATATCTATCTCAATCTTCAGGGAGCAGCTCGTCGCAGGACCCAATGTTGCAGATATTGCAAAATCTTATCGCGGACCGTGAAGCAAGCAAGACCGAGCGTCAAGCCAACTTAGCAACATTACAGCAGATTGCCCAAATGGCTCTCAACAACCAAGGACATGGAAATCAGGATCACCAAGGATCCAAACTCAAAAAAATTCAGAACACAAATCCCCCAATCTTTAACCAATCTGAAAACCCATTAGATGCTGATGACTGGTTATAGACCATGGAAAACAACTTAGAGGTTGCCAGAGTTGATGAGAATGAGAAAGTTCTCTTTGCCACCCACTATCTGGCGGGAGATGCAAGAGCTTGGTGGAATAGCATCCGCAATATGAACCATGGCCAGGTGATGACCTGGGAAGCATTCAAGGTCAAGTTCAGCCGCACCCACGTGCCGCAAGGTCTTGTCAACAGGATGAGAGATGAATTCCGCGAATTGAAGCAAGGAAGAATGACTGTGGTGGAGTACCGTGACAGATTCTTGTCACTCACCAGGATATGCACCAAGGAACAACCGACCCCCAAATTCTCGCCCAAGCTACCCCAACCGTAGCGGAGGCAATGTGAAGTCCGGAGGAAATAATCACAACTCCGGCAATGCCAATAATTTCAACCGTGCCCCTCCCAAGAGCAACAACAACACTGCACCCAGAACTGGCAGCAATGCTGTACCTGTCACAGTCAAGGACAAGTCCCAGATCACTTGTTTCGAGTGTGGAGTGAAGGGTCACTACTCCAATGAGTGTCCCAAGAAGATTGCCGCCAAAGCCCCTGTGAATGCCCCAGCTCAGCAGCAGCGTCGTGTTCAACCAGGAAGGAGATTTCCCCAGGGAACCCGCACAACCGCAACGGTCGTCTCTTCCACATGAACGCAGAAGAAGCCCAGGAAGCGCCAGATGTAGTGCTGGGTATGTTTTCTGTCAACTCAGTTTTAGCAAGAGTATTGTTTGATTCTGGAGCATCGCATTCATTTGTCACCGAAGAATTTGTATGCACTAGTAAGATTTGCCCAACCAACCTGAAGCATGTCATGATAGTTCAAATCCCCGGTTCAACAACAAAAGCTAGAAAAATTTGCAAAGTTGTACCTATCAGAATACATGGCATAGATTTTTATGCCAACCTAATTGTACTTGGAACCAAAGGATTGGAAGTAGTACTAGGTATGGACTGGATGTCAAGGCATAAAGGACTGATAGACTATGCTAAGAAAGCCATCACCATGACCAGTAGTTCTGGAGTAATAGTAGAGCATATCTCCGAAACTTTACCCCGTCAATTCAAGTGCAACAAGAGTGTAGCCCTGCCTACCATTGACCAAGTCAGAGTAGTCTGTGAATACCTTGACGTATTCCCAGATGAATTGGCAGGTATGCCCCCGGATAGGGATATTGAGTTCATTATCGAACTAATCCCCAGAACCGGACCTATAGCCAGAGACCCTATATCATGAACCCCTCAGAGTTAGTAGAACTGAAGAAGCAGTTGGATGCCATGTTAGCAACAGGTTTGATTCAACCAAGTGCATCGCCATGGAGATCACCAGTGTTATTCGTCGACAAGAAAGATGGGGGCAACCGTCTGTGTACAGACTACAGAAAATTGAATGATGTCACCATCAAGAACAAGTACCCTTTGCCAAAGATAGAGGATCTATTTGATAAGTTGACCGGAGCTCAGGTATTCTCAAAGATTGTTCTTAGGACAGGTTATCACCAACTTAAGATTCGTGCAATGGATATTCTGAAGACCGCCTTTACTACTCGCTATGGTTTATATGAGTATACGGTTATGTCTTTTGGATTAACCAATGCCCCTGCTTATTTCATGAATCTCATGAATAAGAACTTTATGAATTTCCTAGATAAGTTTGTAGTGGTGTTTATCGACGACATCCTTATCTACTCCAAGTCAGAAGAAGAGCATGAGCAACATCTGAGAATCATCCTAGAAATCCTGAGGGAGCATCAGTTATATGCCAAGTTCAGCAAGTGTGAGCTTTGGCTGAAAGAAGTAGGATTCCTAGGCCATATTGTGTCTGCCGGAGGAGTCTTTGTTGATACCACCAAGATCAAAGATGTCGAAGAATGGGAAGCCCCAACCAATCAAACCCAAGTTCGTTCATTTCTCGGATTAGCGGGATATTACCGCAAGTTCGTAGAAGGATTCTCGAGCATAGCCCGACCAATGACCCAATTGTTGAAGAAGGACAAGAAGTTTGAATGGACAGACAACTGTGAATCCAGTTTCCAAGAGCTGAAGAAGAGATTGATATCCGCCCCGATCTTGATCATGCCAGACATCAAGAAGCCGTTTGATGTGTATTGTGATGCATCCAAGATTGGCCTAGGATGTGTATTGATGCAAGAAGGCAAAGTCATCGCGTATCTGTCTCGACAACTGAAGCAGCATGAGCAGAACTATCCGACCCATGATCTTGAGCTAGCAGCCATGGTTCTAGCGTTGAAGACATGGCGTCATTATTTGATGGGTAATTCTTGTGAGATTTACTCAGATCATAAGAGCTTGAAGTATATCTTCACCCAGAAGGAGCTGAATATGAGGCAAAGAAGATGGATAGAGTTAATCAAGGATTATGACCTTGACATTCACTATCACCCTGGCAAAGCCAATGTGGTAGCGGATGCTCTTAGCAGATTGCCGTGTAGGCTTAACACCATGATCAAAGAGAAGCAACCAAGTTTGTACGAGGAGCTGGAGCAGTTCAGGACTGAGTTAGTTAGCAAAGGATTCCTAGCTAGCATTGAACTTCAACCCACTTTGATTAGCCAAATCAAGGAAGCCCAGAAGGGAAATGAAAGTATCGATGGAATCAAACGTCGTATTGGTACAGGAAAGGTACCTGGATTCACCGAAGACGAAGAAGGTGTACTGTGGTACAAAGGACGTATCTGTGTGCTAGCAGATTCGGAGCTGAAGGAGGTTATCATGAAGGAAGCTCATGATACTCTTTATTCTATCCACCCCGGAGGAACAAAAATGTATCAGGATTTGAAAGAGCAATTTTGGTGGCACAAGATGAAGAGAGAGATCGGAAGCTACATCGCCAAATGTGACATCTGTCAACGAGTCAAAGCAGAGCATCAGAGACCTGCAGGACTATTGCAACCATTGCAGATTCCAGAATGGAAATGGGATTCCGTCGGAATAGACTTTATCACTGGTTTACCTACTTCTAGTAGGGGAAATGACTCAATCTGGGTCATAGTTGATAGACTGTCCAAGGTAGCCCACTTCATACCAGTCAAGACAACCTACCAGAGTGCAAAGCTAGCAGAGCTGTACATTGCTAGGATTGTTAGTCTACATGGAACCCCCAAGACCATCGTCTCAGATCGAGGAACCCAGTTTACTTCAAGATTTTGGCAGAAAGTTTAGGAAGGTTTAGGAACCAAGTTGAATTTCAGTACCGCTTATCACCTGCAAACAGATGGACAAACTGAGAGAGTCAACCAGATCCTAGAGGATATGCTTAGAGCTTGTGTGTTGGAATACAGATCAAGATGGGGAGACTGACTGCCATTCGCAGAATTCTCATATAACAACAGTTATCAGGCTAGTTTGTAGATGGCACCCTTCAAATTCCTCTACGGAAGAAAGTGTCGTACCCCTTTGAATTGGTCACAAGTAGGGGAGAGTCAGATCTTTGGACCCGACATTCTCCGAGAAGCAGAAGAGAAAGTTCACAAAATCCGTGAGCACCTCAAGACCGCCCAATCCAGACAGAAGAGCTATGCTGACAAGAGAAGGAGAGACCTGACTTTCAATATCGGAGATTTCGTATATGTCAAGGTTTCACCATTGAAGGGAACTCAACACTTTAGTCTGAAGGGAAAGTTAGCTCCCAGATATATCAGACCTTTCAAGATTCTGAACCGCCAAGGAGAAGTACCGTATTAGTTGGAACTGCCTGAAGAGATGTCAGCCATCCACAATGTGTTCCATATCTCGTTACTTCGCAAATGCTTGGAAGTGCCTAAGAAGACCGAAGTTTTCAGGAACATCGATCACAGAGCTGTGGAAATCAACAATGACCTGACCTATCGGGAAGTACCCATCCGTATCTTAGAAGAAGCCTACAGAACCACCAGGACTAGGAGTATCAAGTTTCTCAAGATTCAGTGGAGCAACCATACAGAGGAGGAAGCTACTTGGGAGCGCGAAGATTACATTAGAACAGAGTTCCTAGATCTCTTTAGTTCCTAGTTTTCTTTGTAAATCTCGGGACGAGATTTTGTTTAAGGGGGAAGGTTTGTAACATCCCAAAACTTTAATCCAAGCTTATCAAGATCAAATCATCCAAAAATAGGGTTAACAAAAACTTTTCCAAATTTAAAATGAAAGCATTCATATATGTGTGCATTTAAAATAGGAGTTGTTTGAATTGCCATGATTGAGTGATCCAATGCTTGTAAAATGTTTCTTAGGTGATTTAAACCTCATCTACATCATTCCCAAACCTTTCCTAAAGAAAATCAAATCAAAAAGAATTAAAAAGAAGGAATGGTCATTTTGGCAAATTTAACTCTCATGCCTACTTTGGCTATTCCTAGTACTCAATTTTTAACAGAAACAATTCTTGATCTTTGCACCCCTTGCTAATACACATAATGAGGTAACAAGGACCACCTTTGGATCTGCTAAAAACATTCTGTTAACTATTTTAAATGACAGTTTAAAATTGAATCTAATGCATATGCATAAATCACCCCTATTTGAAAAACCATCGTTTTGAGCTCCATTTTCAGAACCCTTGCAACCAGAGACTACCTATCACTAGTGGAGATCACTCAAAAATTTTGAACTCAAAATTCAAAACTTTTTCTCTTGCGGCCATTTCATCAAACACATGGCAGGCAGAATCAAACACAATGAGCTAGCTCACTGTTTCTACAGGGTTTTGCCACCCAATTGACCACAAAACACTCCCTCTGTCTCCACTTGATCAAACCATGCTATTACCACCCCATCCCCTACACCCTAGTGGAAAGGCCAAGCCATGCCGAGCACCAACTCGCCGGCCAACCTTGCCCTCACCCCAGCCGGCCACCTCCCCCTCTCTCTCCATGTCTAGGAGGTATCCATCACCTCACCGCCACTCCCTGTACCTTACTCGAGCCAAGAGCAACAGTGGATCACCGAGCATAACCCGCGCCCAGTGCCACCGCACCAGGCCGACAGCATGCCAGAGCGCCGCACCCGGCACGCGTGCACACACCACCGCTCGACCGCAGCCCGCGCCCGCTGCTCCGCCTCGACCTGGAGAATGCCCCAGAGATCCCCGTTCGCCGCCCAAAGCCTCACAGCCACCGCTCGCCGTGGACACCGCCGCTTCGGCCACGCAGAGCGTGACCTCACCCAGACCGCGTGCCACCGCTCCTACGGCCGCATTTAAGTCCTAGAGCACCGCCAGGGAACCGCCCATCGATCGCCATCCCCCGCCATGCCGCTAGCTCGCCGTATCCATGTCGCCACCGTCGACCACCCATCCCCCTCGGTCTCACCATCGTGCCTATAAAAGGAGCCCTCCCCAGCCATTCTTCTCCACACCATTCCACTCCCCTCACCTCTCTAAACCTCACCCACCTTTAGCCGGAGCAACTGGAGCAGCAGCTCGCCAGAATTGGAGTCGGAGCCGCCGCCTCTAGAGGAGAAGGGTGTCGTTGATTTCGACTGCCCCAATCTCCGCCGCGACCACGCCTCGCCTCACCGTCGTCTTACACTTCGTTTGCCCGCCTCACCGACCCTGCTGGAGCATTGGTACGCCCCAGTAGACCCCCACCGAGTCGCTAGGGTTCGAGCTCGCCGGTGACCTGTTCGTCGTCGACGATGACCCTCAGCCGTTGATCTCGCTTCTAATCCTACAGCCCACAGCGCGCGTAGCGTTTCACGTGTTAAGTGCCGCTGACAAGAGAGACCCCCTGTCAGCTGAGCCCCGCGCCGCGGAGCGCCATTGGGCCAGCCCAAGTCCTTTCCCGCGCTAGCCCATAGATTCAAATCTGGTTTTTCCTTTTTAGTTAAATCTAGTTTCTGTACCCTATTTCAAAATTCAATTCAGAGAGTTTTATCAATCCAAATTGTATGAAACCAATTTTGTCTGAAAGGTATTAAAATGATCTATCCAAGACCGTTGGATTTAATTCAATTAGAGTTATAGATCTCTCCTAATAAAAATAACAAAACAGAAGCTTTTGCAACTTGCAACATTTTTATAAAATCAACCAAGTTTGCTTTTGAGTTGATTCCAACTCTCAAAAATCACATTTGATCATATCTATCTAACCATGTAATATTATTAAGGTTGACATGCAGTGACTTTAGACTAGTACCAAAATAATGCTATATAGGCATTTCTAGTCACTTTAAATCATTAAATAATGAACTTAAACCAAAGTAATATTGATCCAACCCTTAAATCTCATTCCCACATGTTAGAATATCTGGTGAGGACATGTGTCCACATGATCCCATATTTTGGTGGTGAATATTAAAATTTTAGTTAATATTTCAATGAGTAGAAATTACTTTTCTAAAATAAAAAGGATGAAACTATTGAATTAAAACTTGTGATGTTTGTGATGATAATAGATCATCAAATGTGTGTTTTAGAATGCTACTTAGCCTAGTTAAGTACTGTTTGGTGATTGTGCACTCCCTATGAATTTATAGACGCTAGTACCGACCAAGCTTTCGAGGAGGAGGAGTTCTACCAAGAAGAAGAAGAAAACTTCAACCACTACACCAACCAAGGCAAGCTATTGTTAGCAGGCTAGAATTAAACTAGATGGTTTATCAAAGATGCCTTAAGAAGGCTTTGATCACACCTCTTTAACTATTAGTACCCCAAGTCTTATTGACAAGTTTTACCTCCCTTAGTTTATACAAAGTTCTTTACTTAATTTTGAAGGTGGCATAAAAAGTATAAAACTTGACCTACTTAGACACCTTTAGATGTCACTCTATGGCAGGAGATTGAACCCATCACTTCCACCTTAGTGAACACTCTTAACTTAGTATCTTAGTATGGATCAAAAACTTGAGTCACTCGAGCTGGGAATACTTGGTGAAAATGAATTATGAAAACCTTGGAATGATGAATCATTCTATTGAGATGTTTTGACATGTGTTGAGAAACACAACTTGTTTATGATGATGAAAATGACGAGGCATGAGCCTTAACCCTTTTATAAAACTGATGGTTGGATTCGGATGCGATACCATTCCAAATTTACCGTACAACCACATTACCTGAATTGGGTAAGGCTTAGCTGGAAATTTATATGCATTAGTATTAGTTCCCTCACGGGAGAGGTTTGAGCTGAGGCTACCTCTCAATGTTGTCCATCTATGCAGTGCCCAAGATGACTGATGGTCATGGTTGGGAGGCCATGCTCATAGGAGAGGTGCTTGTACTAGGGTGTGTAAAGGGAAGGTTATGTTTGATTATCTGCATACTAAGTATGATGATTCAGGGTTATCCCTGACAGATGTATCGAATCTTGTGGTGAAAGTGTACCACCTCTGTAGAGTGTCAAACTATTCGAATAGCCACGTCCGCGGTTATGGACAGTTGGAATGGCCATACTGTTTCGTTGTTAGATGTTTTCTAAATAACTTGAAACGAATGATGAACTTTGACTTGACCACAACAGGGTTGTGTTGATGATAATAGCTTCCCAACTTAAGTGATTCTAGAACTTTACTTTATCTTTCTTTGCTTCTGAACTTAGCTTAGGTTTCAAGCTTAACTTGATAGTTAACTTAGATTCAACACTTTAACTTAGATTTATACTCCTTGCTAGTAGTAGTTTGCGAGTACTTAAAGAGTACTCATGGCTTTTGTCCCTGGCTATTATCATGGCCAGACTATGAAGGAGATTATCAAGATGATGGTCAGCAGGACGGCTATGATAACTAGGACTATCTGCCTTCGTCAGCATTGCCTGTGCCCCTGAAGATGGACCCCACCGCTACGCTATCGTTTATTTCCGCTGCTTGTTGTATTAAAGACTGGATCATGAGGTCCTTATTTGTGTAAAACCTTATGTATGGTTTGTAATGGATGATGTACTGCGATATCCAATCCGTTATGTCTCGCAAAAATGGTAATCCTGGGATTGCGAGGTATGACATAACGGGCATCTGGGATTAAAAATCCGGTTGTTGACACAAGGCAAGCCATCATTAACAATGCAAGCTAACCCTTGCAAGCTAGATAACCCAAGCAAAACGCATTAGGCATGCTTTGGTTATACCATTTTAACTTATACCTACTCCAAGTTTTATTTACAAGCTTTACTTCCTTTAATTTACCAAAGTCCTTTACTTGTTTAAAGGTAGCATAAAGAGTATAAAACTTGACCTATCTAGTTAGACTTAGATGTCATTCTATGGCATTCGATTGAGATTAGCATCCCACATTAGTGAACACTCTTAACTTAGTAGTTTAGAGCTAAACCAAAACTTGATCACTTTAGATGGGAATACTTGGTGAAAATGACTTGTGAAAACCTTGGAATGATGAGTCATTCTATTCAGTTGTTTTGACATGTGTTGAGAAACACAAATGGTTTATGATGATGATGAAAATGTTGAGGCATGAGCCTTAGCCCTTTTATAAAACTGATGGTTGGGTTCAGATGCGATACCATTCCAATTTTTACCATACAACCACAATACCTAAATTGGGTAAGGCTTAGCCGGAAGTTTATATGCATTAGTATTAGTTCCCTCACGGGAGAGGTTTGAGCTGAGGCTACCTCTCAATGTTGTCCACCTATGCAGTGCCCAGGATGACAGATGGTCATGGCTAGGAGGCCATACTCATAGGAGAGGTGCTTATACTAGAGTGTGTAAAGGAAAGGTTATGTTTGATTATCTGCATACCAAGTATGATGATTCAGGGTTATCCCTGACAGATGTATCGAATCTTGTGGTGAAAGTGTACCACCTCTGGAGAGTGTCAAACTATTCGAATAGCCGCGTTCGCGGTTATGGACAGTTGGAGTGGCCATACTGTTCTATTGTCAGATGTTTTCAAAATGAATTATGAAATGAATTGTGACATGAGTTGACCACAACAGAGTTGTGACTATGACAACTAAGTTCCCACTTAGGTGTTTTCAAACTTTATTTTATCTTTCTTTGTTTCTGAACTCAGCTTAGGTTTCAAACTTAACTTTATAAATAAACTTAGAGTTTAGCATTCCTACTAGAACTATCTTACTTGTTAGTGATAGTTGCGAGTACTTAAAGAGTACTCATGGCTTTGTCCCTGGCTATTCCTATGGCCAGACTATGAGGAGGACTACCCTAAAAGCGGGCAGCAGGATGGCTACGACAACTAGGATCATCTCCCATCGTCAGCATTGCCTGTGACTCTGAAGATGGACCCCACCACTACGCTATTTATTCTGCTACTTGATTGTACTAAGACTGGATCATGAGATCCTTTATTTGTGTAAGACCTTATATGGTTTGTAATGGATGATGTACTGTGATATCCAATATGTTATGTCTCACAAAAATGGTAATCCTAGGATTGCGATCTATGGCATAACAGGCATCTGGGATTAAAAATCTAGGTGTTGACAGGGGACGAGGTATCATTCGATTTTAGCAAGCCTGGGAAGATACTTGCACGCCATCGTACACCTGTTGACCAAAGGACCAAGAATAGAGGTAGTACTAATTAATTTGATTATGTACTCATCACAACCTCTAATGATTTTCTTGCGACTAACTATTCTGCACCATTGTCTTTACTCATCATATGACCCTGACCACTTCTGCAGTCTGCTTCACCTTATGTACCACCCAGAAGGGTGCCAGCATCAAGCTGCTGGCACCGACACTAGCATCGGACCTAGTTCCTGCAACGGCACCTGTTGACCTCAGTAGGAGAAAGAATAGACATAGTAACTTAATTCGCTTGTATACTCTTATCTCTGTCTAGGAGTTACTATTGTATAAGAAACATTTTTCTTGTCCACATCTCATATGCCTCTCGGACCACTCCTGTAGTCCCCTTACCTACCCCTCAGAAGGTAACCAACACCAAGCTGCTGGCACCGCCAACGGCACTGGCCCTAGTTCCTGCTCTGGCACCTGTTGACCTAAGGAGAAAGAATGGAGGTAGTAACTTAATTTGCTTGTATACTCATCATATCCTCTAATCACTGTCTTGTGAGTAACTGTTGTATAAGAGACCATCCTGCTTGTACACTTCTCATTTGCCTCTACCATCCCTGCAGTTAGCTTAGCTACCCCTCAGAATGAATCTAGCATCAAGCTGTTGGCGCCGACACCGGTTCTGGGCCTTCTGGATCCTGAAACACCCCTCTACAATTAGTGGAACCATCTCCTGCACTAGCACCAGCCCTAGCCCTAGCACAGGCACCGACACAAGCTCCTTCATCACCTTGGGAAGCACCTTGTCAGACCATATTCTGCACATGTGTTATCACAAGGTTGCACCGAATTATGTTTGTGAGTATATGGCGGAAGATAAACTGCTCTGAATGTCTTCTCAAGTTTCACATGATTCAGTGCATTGCTCTTAGTAATTATGCGTCTATCTCTTGATTTGAATCAAAAATTGCCTAAGAGTGCCACAAAGCAACTCCAGGACAGACGAAAGGGCACAATAGTCTTCACGATGTAGAGCGAAGGATTGTGAATCAAGGGACGCTACGCCATTAACTCGACTGATGGACGCTTGGCAGCTACTTCTAGGTGGATCAAGTTCCGGAAAGTAGCCAAACTTACTATTGGAAGAACGTTCAAGGTCAATGTATCTGGCTACCCTAAATGTCGCGTGCTATTCATGAACTTCCTAGCTGTCTAGATCTTTGGCCGCATGCTATTGTAATTAATTATGTGGTTGTCTTATCTCCACTGATCATATATGGGTGGTAAAACTGTGATAACCTTTTGCTGGATTGGAGCTATGACTAGTACGTACTAGTATGGTATATCTGTATCTATATGACAGTTCCCTATATGACCAAATATTATGACAATGATTGTGTTCTAGTGATCGAGTGTGTTTGGAGAAAAGGGCAAACTGATCACGTGACATGGTTTTTAGAGCTAAAGAAAGAATTGTCTCTCTCTGTAGTGATATTGAATTTTAGTGTCTGTATTGCTGAATCAGTCACTTTGAAATGCCTTTGAATTGGTCAAGTGCTACTGAATATGAACTAGGAATCTGTCGATTTTTTTATGTCTTATTATTCTGTACTCCTTAATCTTTCAAATGGTATTGAATTTGTCAAAAGTTATGTCGTTGCTGCTGGCTGCTTGCTCTGGAGATTTTGCCTTTGTGTCATTGGAACTGTTGGATGCATTTTGGACAGAGATGAGAGGGTAAAGATATATAGCGTGATTTCACTGAGTGAAGTCATTGGATACCAACCCTGTTTTAGGGCATGTGGTGTGTGTTCATTATATATTTTTACATGAATATCTGTCAAAGAAATTATCTATTTTTCCTCCCTCAATGAGGTCTGTGTTTAAAGCTGGCGAGCCACATCCCAGTGAAATTTGAGATAGGATCCCATTGACCATAGCCAAAAACTTTTTAATTTGGCCTTTTTGGCATTGCCCCCCAACTCTAAAAAAACTCTGCCTACCCATGTTTTTAAGAAACTAATCCATTATGTGGCTTTTTATAAATCGAGGTTCCAGTAGCACTGCTCTTTTATTTTAAGAGAGATAACATGGACACACAAAATATTTTTTAGAGGACTGATATATAAGTTGTAGTACTAATACATGTTTAATGATTCAATTTATATTAGTATCTTTAGTATAGTGGCAAAACACTCAGTTTATGTCTATTTGATTTGATTTTAAGATCTTTAGTTCGAATCCCCTGTGTGTACATATTTATATATATCTTGGGTTTACTTTTTTTTTGAGAAAGGGTGTACTTTTTAATATCACATTACGGAGAGGCTGACATCGCGGACCCACCAGCCTGCAGCATCCCTCGAGTTTAATGGTCGGGTTTGAAAAAAAGTTAAATACTTGTACAAAGAGGCTGACATCAGGGACCCACTCGCCAGAACATACCAGAGAGGCTGACATGGGGTCCTCAGCAGCAAGACCATACACGGCTACCACATCGAGCAACGTTGCCAAGGTCAAAACAGCGGACGCGGTCGGAAAAAAGTCCATCATATGCAGGTTTGATTTACAGAGAGACCGACATGTGAGACCCAGTAGCGCGGCCTTATACAGGTTCTGCTTCGAGCGACGTTGCTATGTTCAAAACATGGAGGCACGAGTGAGAAAAAAGTCCAGCATGCACACGTGTCTTGTAATGAGAGGCTCACATAGGGGACCCGGCAGCCTGGAAACATGACTGATGCATCAAGCAACGCTATGAAGTTCGAAACACGAAGGCACGATCGAGAGCAAAAATTCCATCATACACATGTTTCTTCTAATGAGTGGATAACATGTGGGGCCCTCCATCATGATTAAACGGTAGATGCAGCGAGCAACACTATCAAGTTCGGAACACGGAGGCGCCACCGAGGGAATAAACTCTATCATACACACGTTTCTTCAAATGAGAGGATGACATGTAGGGTCCAGGAGTTTGATTAAATGGTAGATGCATCGAGCAGCGCTATCAAGTTCGGAACAGGGTAGCGCGAGCAAAGAAAAAAATCCATCATACACATGATTCTTATAATGTGAGGCTGATATGGAGGACCCAGCATTGTGACTAGACGACAGATAGATCGAGCAACATTATCGAGTTAAAATCAGGGAGGCAATAGCCAAGGAAAAAAATTCCATCGTACACACGTTTCTTTTCTTCTAATGAGAGGATGACATGTGGGTCCTAGGAGGTTGATTAAACGGTAGATGCATTAAGCAGTGCTATCAACTTCGGAACAGGGTAGCGCGAGCGAAGGAAAAAAATTCCATCATACACACGATCCTTCTAATGAGAGGCTGACATGTGGGACCTAGCAGCCTGACTAAATGGCAGACGCATTGAGCAATGTTATCGAGTTCAAATCAGGGAGGCGCGACCGAAAAGTATGGTCCGCTAGAGACACTAACATCTGAGACCCACACGCCTCAAAAGACTTCAGCGAGTCAACATTGCGCGAGGAAACGGAAATCTTGCTTCTACCACGCACTGGCCGAGCTTCCTCCAATTTTTTAGTAGATCCGTCATAGTAGAGGGCCGCGAAATCAGAAAAATGTTTTTCATCGGCCATGGCTGAGCAGAGAATTTCGTTGCAGAAGACGCGCCTTCTACGACGACCATCGGGCCAAGTCGTTGGGGAAAGAAACTTTTCTTGTAGTGTTTTCCCTGCTTAATTTTAGGGTGCTTCATGCTAAATGTATGGACCTCGATGTAATTTTAACCCTTTTTAGGTCCTTGCTGTAAAAATGTACTCCCACTGTCCGTGTAAAATTCAAACACAAAAGCAAGTGGTAAAATTTAAAGGTATTTAAGCTTATTAGTTGTCAATGAGTTTGAACATTCTTGCATTTCAAGCCGAACAAATAGGGTCATCGACATATGTACATCGTACTTTATGCTGATGATTCATGATCCCATATCGAATAATTTGCATGGCACAAAATTTGGCCATATTTTGAAAACAAACAAAGAGGAAGTAGTACGAAGAGTACGGCTTGGTCAGATTCTTTCTCGAGAAGGAGCCGAACCCGACTATTTTCCTTTGCTTAATTTTAAGGCGTGCTTTGTGCTAATTTTATGTACATCAATGTAATTTTCCCCTTTTAGGTCCTTGATGAAAACAAACGAAGAGGAAGTACTATGAAGAGTACGGCTCGATCAGATACTCTCTCGAGAAGGAGCCGAACTAGACTGTTTTATTTGCTTAATTTTAGGGTACTTCATGCTAAATGTATGGACCTTGATGTAATTTCCCCCTTTTTAGGTCCTTGATGTAAAATGTACTCCTACCGTTCATGTAAAATTCAAACCTACAAGTTAGTGGTAAAAGTTGAACAAATTTAAGGTTAGTTGTGAATGAGTATGAACAATCTTGGATTTCAAGCTGAATGGTCAAGGTCATGGCCATATCTACATCATACTTTTACATCGATGATTCACGATCCCATATCCAAGAATTTCATGCTGCCAAATTGGGCCATATTTGGAAAACAAATTAAGAGGGAATTAGCACAAAGAGTATGGCTCGACCAGCTGCTCTCTCGACAAGGAACCGAACCCGACTGTGTTCCCTGCTTAATTTTAGGGTGCTCCGTGGTAATTAAATGTATATACCTCGATGTAATTTTACCTTTTTAGGTCCTTGCTATAAAATGTACGCCCACCGTCCGTGTAAAATTTGAACATAAAAGCAAGTGGTAAAATTTAAATGTAATTAAGCTATTTAGTTGTCAATGAATATGAAAATTCTTGCATTTCAAGCCGAACGACCAGGGTCATACATATCTACATCATACTTTATGTTGATGATTCATGATCCCATAGTGAAGAATTTGCATGCCGCCAAATTTGGCCATATTTTGAAAACAAACGAAGAGGAAGTAGTATGAAGAGTATGACTCGGTCAGCTTCTCTCTCTAGCAGGAGCAAAACATGACTGTTTTCCCTGCTTAGGGTGCTTCGCTAAATGTATGGACCTCGATGTAATTTTACCTTTTTTAGGTCCTTGATGTAAAATATTCTCCGACCGTCTGTGTAAAATTCAAACCTAAAAGTAAGTTGTAAAATTTAAACATATTTAAGATTATTATTTGTCAATGAGTATGAACATTCTTGGATTTCAAGACGAATGACCAAGGTCATGGCCATATCTACATCATACTTTATGCCGATGATTCGTGATCCCATATCCAAGAATTTGCATGCCCTCAAATTTGGCCATATTTTGAAAACAAACAAAGAGGAAGTAGTATGGCTCAATCAGCTTCTATCACAAGAAGCAGCAAAACATGACTATTTTCCCTGCTTAATTTTAGGGTGCTTCATGCTAAATGTATGGACCTCGATGTAATTTTACCTTTTTTAGGTCCTTAGTGTAAAATATACTCCCACCGTCTATACGTGTAAAATTCAAACCTAAAAGTAAGTGGTAAAATTTAAACGTATTTAAGATTATCAGTTGTGGATGAGTATGAACATTCTTGAATTTCAAGACGAACGGCCAAGGTCATGGACATATCTACATCATACTTTATGCTGATGATTCCTAATCCCATATCCAAGAATTTGCATACGGCCAAATTTGGCCATATTTTGAAAACAAATGAAGAGGAACTAGTATGAAGAGTATGGTTCGATCAGCTTTTCTCTCGAGAAGGAGCAAAACGTGACTGTTTCCCTACTTAATTTTAGGGTGCTTTTTGCTAAATGTATGGACCTCGATGTAATTTTAACTTTTTAGGTCCTTGATGTAAAATGTACTCCCACCATCCGTACGTGTAAAATTCGAACCTAAAAGCAACTGTAAAAATTTAAACGTATTTAAGATTATTAGTTGTTGATAAGTATGAATATTCTTGGATTTCAAGACGAACGACCAAGGTCATGGCCATATCTACATCATACTTTATGTTGATGATTCATGATCCCATATCCAAGAATTTGCAAGCCGCCAAATTTGGCCATATTTTGAATACAAACAAAGAGGAAGTAGTATGAAGAGTATGGCTCGATCAACTTTTCTCTCGAGAAGGAGAAAAACATAACTGTTTTCCCTGCTTAATTTTAGGATGCTTCGTGCTAAATGTATGGACCTCGATAAAATTTACCTTTTTAGATCCTTGATTTAAAATGTAATCCCTACGTCCTTACATGTAAAATTCAAACCTAAAAGCAAGTGGTAAAATTTAAACGTATTTAATTTTATTAGTTGTCGATGAGTACAAACATTCTTGGATTTCAAGACGAACGACAAAGGTCATGGCCATATCTACATCATACTTTATGTTGATGATCCCATGTCTAGGAGTTTTCATGCCGCCAAATTTGGCCATATATTTTGAAAACAAACAAAGAGAAAGTAGTATGAAGAGTATGACTCTCCTCTCTCGAGAAGGAGCCAGACCCGACTATTTCTCTTGCTTAATTTTAGGGTGCTTCGTGCTAAATGTAAGGACCTCTATGTAATTTTCTCCATTTTTAGGTCGTTGATGTAAATTGTACTCCCACCATCCTTGATGTTCCCATATTTGGGAGTAAATGGGTGAATCATGTCATGGTAACAATGTTTCCACTAAGAGTTTCGAACCATTAGATAAATCTAGCATGAAAACATGACTATATACATTCTAATCTAGATAAATCTGAGAACATTATATGGATCGGAGGGAGTAGTATATATGCATTCAAAACAAATTGTGTTTTCTCTCTCCTTCAGTGCGGCATCACCATCCCCACACGCAAAGCAAATTTTAGGACATTTCGAACTTTTTTCTTTGGCACGGTGTGATTTTCTATCCCTAGCTACCTACCGGAAAAAAACAGTAGCACCTCAAACTAGGGGCCAGCGTTGTGTGCTAGAGCATTTAAGAAATATATCTAATTTTCTGTTATTATTCCTTTTTGCATAAGCGTCTATGTTAACGCCCCGCGTTAGTTTTTCCCTAATATACTGGGTCAGAGTAGTCGATCTGACAACCGGAGGAGAACCGCCCCGCGCCCCTCATCGTCTTCCTATGTCGCTCCGGCCACTTGTGCACCATCGTAGCCCTGTCCACCCTTATGGAAAGGTAGAAAACACCAACCCATCCCGACTAATCTTCCGCAGTACTCTTCCTCGGAACGACATCTGGAGCGATGAATCATAAGATATCTGAGCGCTACAGCCAGACAATCGGATTTCGCAACCTCCATTACGGACCGCTGAGCAACATCACCGGCCGCACTGATCTTCTGAGCACCGCTCGCCTGGCTCATGACATGGTTGGCATGTGTCGAGGGATTGCGGAAGATCCTGGTCTCCCGTTTGGTTTTCCCTGCCTACTTCACTCTAACCCACAGACATGGCCACTAGACCATGATGAGCAGGTAAAAATCAGTTTTGCATGATTTTTGTAGGACTCGAATCCTTAGATTCTTTCCTATGGATTGCATTTGGTTCAAAGGAAATCGTGGTATGCAAATTCTTTTGAACTGCAACCCCCACCCATGCTTAAATCCCGTAGGAATTGGAACATCTACTTGAGGCTCAACTCTAATCGTGCCATTCACGTAGGAAGTTTTCCTACGTTTTATAATCGCCTGTTTTTTATGGCAAACATGTGAAATTCTTGTGTTCTTAATCCTGCGATCGAAAGAGGCCCAAGACATTTTCCTCAGTGTCCCCCTCTCCTCAAAATATACTAATCTGAAAACACAAGAACGACCAAGATTGTTGATACCCGTAACGGAAGGTGTATTGGCCAATCAAGGATGGCGTTATATTTTAAGTTTCATGTGTTTTACAAACACAAGATTTCGATAAAAAGTTGGCTGTTTGGTTTACATGAATACAAAAACATAGGATTACCTTAAAACATGGTAAAATCAAAGTCAAACCTCATGGGAGAGTATATTTATGATGTTATCGTGTCTCTTGGGACCTCATTCTTGTTCTTTGCGTGCGTAGGAATTTGAAAATGAGGTCCAAGTTGGATGTTTGGTTTACATGAAGAAATGCATATGAGTTTTTGAGGATTCTAACCCTTATGATTTTGGAAGATATCAAATTCCTTGGAGTCACTTCTTAGTTCCTATGCCATCCATTCCATAAGAATCTAAACATGAGCTCCAACCTCATTCTATTTCTCCTTTGAGAAGTCCAATGTGCTCACATTATATTCCTTCAAACCTCCTGTGTTTGTTTCCTATTCACCATCCAAAGACACCTGTTACAAAATTTCTGCGTTTTTTAATTCCTAATATGAATTTACTATACCTACCATGTCAATTCTGAGTTTTTCCTATTCCTACGTTTTTAAAAACCATTGATCGATAGAGGCCCCTAATCTTGTTAATCAATCATAGGAAAATTTCCTACATTTTTTTCCTCTGGTCCATTCCTCTGAACAGTGCCAGCATAGGAAACTTAACTATTCCTACACTTTTTCTTTAATGCAAACAAGACCTTATTCCTTGGTGTGTTTGTCTGCATGCATTCATGATTTATTCATCACGTTTCTGCATCTTTCAGATAGTAGTTTTTCTGCAAAGCTAGCTAGCACTCCACCCTTTGTCAAACACCTTGCATGCCCCTAGATATGAAGAAAATATGTTGCGGGGCATTGACGTGTTGCTGATGCCACTAGATAATCCATTAGTAGAAGCATTTGTACCAGTTGATGATGACATACCCGTAACATGGGATGAGGAAGGATTTGAAAACAAGGGTCGTTGGGTTGGTGCCAACGGAGAATGGATTGCGATTGCAAAGCACCCGGGGCGCTGGTACCTCCAAAACGTCTATAGTATGGCATGTATCGAGCTGCCACGTGTGCAACGTGTTGATATTTATCCATCGGGTAACCAGTGTTTCCCCAGCCCCCCATGCACTTACCTCTACAAGCATGCGAATATCGAGCTGCTAAAGATACAAATAGCAAAGAAATCGTACAGATTTGACAACCAATGGCACTACAGCGCGATGGTGGTGTTTGACAAATTCATTACTACCATAGATTTTCCTTGTGGAAGGGGGACTGGATTATCCTTCGTAATGACTATCTTGCACCAGCAACGCATGTCGATGCCATTACCAGTGTCTAATCAATAGTTCTATTGATCGCATATACGTGGTGACAGAACTGCGAGGAGATGTTCTTTTCTGGGAACCAAAAAAGTGGAGTGAGTCCCATTATTTAAAAGTAAAATTTATAAATTACTTACAACTACATTATTTGTGATACTTTTGCTAACTGAAATGCACACACAGGTATACTTGCAGGCCCGTGTGTCATACAGGATCTAGTAATTGAAGAGCCAACAAACATCCAAGCCGGTGACGATGCCGAGGCTGAAGATATTGCATTACACAGCTGGTACTTGGCAGAGCTTAGCTGTGATATCCTGTGGATTCACACCATGGGTGCACGAACTAGCAGCCATGGTAATCCTGTATCATACATGGGTAGAGAACTGCTGTCTTATCCTCGCTCTGCTACCATGTTCTCTAGAGGGCCCTTAATTTGGATGACCCTGTAGCACCAGACTGAATCAGATGGGATAATCTTGAAGGGAGATCAGTGTTTGTGGGAATCAACCATCCATTCATCCTTGAGCCCCCTACAAACCCCGAACCTGGTGTTGTTGATGTTGACAAAGCTTTGCCAGTGTTTAGAGGAGACGGTGTGTTTGCTACACACGTGCGCTACCAACATCGCCCACAGCCAGTTCCAGATTGGAGCCGCATGCACGTCAATGGGAGGTTACCTTAGGTTCATCACTTAACTACACTAGAGCGGAACATAGGGAGAAATCTTTGAGGTGCCAATGTGGTTCGTGCCAATCCTGCCTCATTAGAACTATGTGAAGTTTTACTAAAATACCGAAAAGCTGATTATGAGCACTCACAACATCATTTATGTAGCTAGTACTTGTCACCATGTAATGTATAGTACTAGGTACATATTACTTTCATACTGTATTGTAGTATCAGTACTTGCAACATCATTCCCACTATTGCTTGTACTAGGGACCATGTACGTAACAATATACTTTCATACTGTATTGTAGTATCAGTACTTGCAACATTGTTTCTACTATTGCTTGTACTAGGCACCATGTATGTAATAATATACTTTCATAGTATGTGTTTGATGTTTCCCTATTCAAGCACTCAAGCTGTCGTGCCCAATTTTCTAGGCTATTAATTTTTGCATGACAATTAGTAGTACTGTATTGGTGGCAAGGTTTGCTTTGTCCACAATATTCGTCTAACCTCGTTGCATTTATTCCCTCACCAGCCCCAGCCCCAGCCCTCTCTCACACAGCACTCCTTAATCGCCATTGCGCTTCCCTCTATTGACGACCACCACCGCCACAACTTACTCGTCTTAGGCGGGTCGGCTGCGGGCGGCAGGCCCTACAACCTCATCTATAGAGCCGTCGCATCCCTCAGACATCATGGTGGCAGTGCAGTACGTACATAATCCCCAAAACCCTTGATCTTGATGATGAGATGCGGTCAAGCTTTTATTAGTGCTTGGTTAACATTGGGTTGGTGTTGAGTATAGTTCTCATCTAGTGCATTTAACCCGTATGTATACTATAATTCAGTTTTACACATGCAAGCTAGTTCTAGGGCTAGATCTATGATGAACTGTAATAATAAGTTCAAATTTTGTATTGATTGATCCACGGCTGATGATGATTTGGGAGGCCACTCGGCATGTTTTTCTTTAGATTGGTCTCAGGGGCGGAGGTCCCTTTAATTTGGAAAAGTTAGGGTGGCTGCTGCCCTACCCTGATTTTTGCCAAAATTTTGAGTATATGTATGCATCTCTAGCATCGGCGGTAGATAGAGCTCATCATGTCCATCCGTTTGTCTATTCCAGGGTGTTCGGTATCTATACTACTCGATAAAGAACTGCACTAATTTGATGCCTAGACCTTGGAAGTAGTACTAATATAACCGGCGTTCATGGTAGCTAGAGTTAAGACTTTAATTTGTGTACTTTGATAAGAAAATTTCTCCACTTTACTTTCTTACCTGATCTTGTATTGTACTCTATTAGCTAATACTGTACTATTTCACAATTATTGACAGCTGGTAGAGACATTATCTGTCCACGGGATTTTTTTGCAGTGTTCGGGCAAGAATCTCAAGCTTGGATAGACTCATCATCGAAGAAGACAAGAGAGCCCTGTGCAGTCTGGATGGAGGGGCGAGCCAGGACCACCCACGTGGAGAACACCTGTGACGAGTTCTGCAAGATGTTGTTAATACCGGGAGGGTTAGACGTGCAGAGCATACCCAGCTCCTTTTTGCCAATGTTTGGTGGTGAGTATCCAGAGGCCATCAAGCTGAAGATATGCAAAGCCTATAGCTGGGACGTCGAGCTAAATAAGCAAGATGGCAAGGTAATCCTTGACGAAGGATGGCTAGATTTTGTCAAAGCACATGACTTGAAGGTAGGATACTTTCTGGTATTCAAGAAGCTTGCCACCACTTCCTTTAAGGTGATAGTATTTGATCATGATAACTGGGAGAAGGTGATCTGATGTGCAGGTTATCACCCATCATTTGATGGACAATTTACTATATCGTAGGTGTATTAATGTAGTGACTATTCACTTCTAGTTATAACTATTCTGTAAAGACACTACTAGGAAACAACCTATAGATAGACAAGATATTCAGTGGTGCATATATAAAACAATGCGCCATATATATATATCAGTGGCGCACTAGAAAATATGCACCACAGAAACCTGGAAGTTTTGTGGCGCATTCTCTACAATATGTGCCACAGAAGATTGGTGGGACCCGCCAGCCAGGGTGGGTTAATCCAAGTTCTGTGGCACATAACGAGATATGCGCCACAAAAGTTGCCTCTTCTGTGGCGCATATTTTATTATGCGCCACAAAACATGGAGGAGGGCCCCATCACGGAATCTAATTCACCCACGATTTATGGCGCATTTGCAGATATGCGCCACAGATATGTTTCACTTCTGTGGCGCATATGCCCACATGCGCCATAGAACATGGAGGAGGGCCCCACCACAGGGAATCTAATTCACCCACTTCTGTGGCGCATATGGACTTATGCGCCACAAAAGATTCAGCATCTGTGGCGCATTTCCTCCATATGCGCCACAGATGAGGGCGTCCAGATCCATGTTAAAAAAGGTGACAAAAGCTCCCACCTTATCTATCCACCACCACCCATTTCACATCTCTTCCTTTCTACCTCCTCCCAACTCATCTTCCTCCTCCCTCACACCCCATTTTGCCCATAGTTTCTCCATTTTCTTGTAACTAAACCTACTTTAGTCCATAGATTGGTAAGTGGAAGCTTCCCTCCAACTTGTAGATCTAAAAGTTCCTTACTTTTCTCTCTCACATCTCTATTTGTTTACTAATTTCCTCTCCACCAACTTGTAGATCTATTTGTCCACACTCTCTCATCGCGCGGTCTCGTCTCGCTATTATTGTGTCTACTAGGTGAGTACTTGGACATGAACATGTAGGTGAAGCTTGTCACGCGGACGGTGTGTGTGTGTGTGCGATCCATGGTGAGATGATTCTTGTGTGGTGCATGAATGTTTGCAATGGGAGGACGTTTTTGTTTGCTTGCTTGTTGTTGTCCCGGCTAGTGTGGTTGCATGGATGTTTGCCAAAATATTGATTCATTTCCATTTTGGCAAATTTTTGCACTACCCATATGTCCTAGTTTTAGGAAAGGTCATGCCGAATTTTTTCTGGCTAGCATTCATGCATGTGTGTGTTCATATGGTGTGGTTCTCACCTATACTCTCTATTTTGACTGCTCAGGCAACCATGGTCCTCACGATGAGTGAAGGTCGAACAGCTAGGTACAAGAAAGACGCAAAGGAGGACATGATTCTGAACAACAAGACCATGATAAGATGTCCATGTCGAACATGCAAACTGCAGCGCTGGATCGACCCTGAATCTGGACAAATGGAGGGTCACCTGCTCAGGCGCGGTTTCATGCGCGACCTCAATGAGGTGCCGGCAGGACATGGTGGTGGTCACGAAGACGTGGGCAGGAGAGAAGACGAAGAGTCTACCGGGCATGATCATCATGATGAAGGAGATGCCGGCGGGCATGATCATCATGACAAAGGAGATGCCGGCGGGCATGATCAGCATGGAGAAGGAGATGGCGACGAGCATGATCATCATGAAGAAGGAGAAGACGCGAACACACAGACGCTGCTAACTTTGGTCTTGCAGGACCCTCATGTTCAAGAACTGCTCCTCAAGGAGACGAGCAACGACAAAGCTGCAGCCAGAGAGAAAGCCAAGCTGGCCCAAATGGAGGTAGACGGGATGACTCCATTGTATCCTGGGTGTCGCCCCGAGGATACACGTTTGAGTGTAATGCTCAAGGCTCTGGAGATGAAGGCCAAACACAAATGGACCGATGTGAGCTTCAACGCGAACATGGAATACTGGCACGACCGACTTCCTAAGGGGAACACATTGCCAAAAAGTATCAAGGAGGCCAAGAAAATCGTGTGCCCTCTCGACCTACCACACATTAAATACCACACATGCATCAATGATTGCGCACATTATCGGAATGAGTACGCGGATAGAACCACATGTTCGGTGTGTGGCCAAGGACGATACAAGAGAGGGAACAAAGAAAGTTCCTCAAAAAGTGGTATGGTACTTTCCTATCACCCCCCGTCTGCAGCGATATTTCGTAGATCCAAAGGAAGCAAAGCTCATGCAATGGCATGCGGAAAGAGAGAAACCCGAAGATGATCCAGAGAAGGGGAAGATCCTGACACACCCTTCAGACGCTAGCCAGTGGAATGCATTAGACATCGAGTTCGAAGAGTTCGGGGGCGATGCAAGGAACGTCAAGCTGGGTATGAGCACCGACGGACTCAATCCTTTTGGAAACCAGAGTAGCACACATAGCATCTGGCCCGTGTTTGTATGGCCATACAACCTCCCCCCGTGGCTATGCACGAAGCAAAGGTATGTACACATGAACATTCTTATTCAGGGGCCGAAACAACCAGGTATCGATATGTATCTGTATCTCGGGCTATTAAGAGAGGAGTTAGCCATCTTGTGGGATACGCCGGCCCGTACGTGGGACGCCTACACTAAAGAATATTTCCATCTGAGAGCCGCGTTGCTCACGACCGTGCAGGACTATCCTGGTTATGCATATGTATCGGCCCAGGTGAACCACGGACACAATGCATGCGTCAAGTGCATGGATGAGACACCGCATCTCCAGCTACCAAGGGATCACGGGTCTTTGAAAACCGTGTTCCAAGGTACTCGAAAGTGGCTTCGCATGGATCACCCGTGGAGAAAACGTGGTGACCTGTTCAATGGTAAGGACAAGCTCAAAAGAGCCCCGCATCTAAGGAGCGGTGAAGAAATCGAGGAGCTTTTGAATAATTGGGTAGATTGCCCTGCCCCTGGAAAAAAACAACCAAGGACAAAGCCGTTGCTGGGTGTATGGAAAGCAAGGTCTGTTTTCTAGGATCTACCGTATTGGAAGGTCCTTCACACTCCCCATAGCCTCGATGTAATGCACATCACGAAGAACGTTACCGAGAGTCTGCTTGGCACTACTGAACATGCCGGAGAGGACCAAGGATGGGCCGAAATCAAGAAAGGACCTTAAATTGCTTGGCATCAAGAAAGATCTTCAGTACCCTGATAGTGATGATGATGATGATCAGACGGAAGGGACTCAAGGTCGCCGCAAAAGAGCTAAGAAGAATGAGGTGGTGCTTCACGCTGCATGCTTCACTATGAGTCTAGAGGAGCTCGAGCAGTTTTTCAGGTGCCTCTTAGGAGTGAAAGTTCCTTACAGTTACTCGGGGAAGATAAGCAGATATCTGGACGTGGCGAAGCAGAGGTTCAGCGGTATGAAGTCTCACGACTATCACGTGCTGATGACGCAGATACTCCCTGTTGCGATCCGTGGGATAATGGACGAGCATGTCCATGAGACGTTGTTTGGCCTCTGTAAGTTTTTCGACGTCATATCTAGGAAGTCGATCGGTGTGAAGCAACTCGATAGGCTATAGGAAGAGATCGTGATGATACTATGCGAGCTTGAGATTTACTTCCCGCCCGCATTCTTCGACATCACGGTGCATCTGCTTGTACATGTCATGGACGACATCATCTAGCTCGGGCCGACATTCCTGCACAACATGAAGCCGTTTGAAAGGATAAACGGTGTCATCAAAGGATTCATTCGCAACAGGTCTCGTCCAGATGGAAGCATAGCCAAGGGCTTTCTGATCTACGAGTGCATCTCCTTCTGCCAGAATTATCTAACCACCGAGAACGAGGATGTTGGAATACCCACAAAGAAGCACCTCGGCAGGCTCGGTGGATATGGTCACCGCGAGGGCTGCCGCTCACTGCATGTCGGCATTGATGCTCGACGCACTGATTTTGAAAGGGCACACCGATTCGCGCTACAACACATTGAAGTGGTCGGCCCTTGGGTCGAAGAGCACAAAAGCTTAATCGAGCAGGAGTACGTCGACCAGGGCCGGCCGAGGAAGAAGGGAGACGTAACCAGAGAGCATAACTCCAGCTTCACGGGTTGGTTCAAGAAAAGGCAACTGGACAATCCCCCACAAATGCCTTCTACGGAAGATCAAAAACTCATATTCTCACTACAACAGATCCTAGAATCGGTGACGAATTGCCTGGTGACAAAATTCAGAATCGTCACCGAAAGTAACCATAGGTGACGGATTAGTTTTGGGCGTCACGTATGCTTGATAATGCGTGATGGTCGCGTTTCGCGTCACGGCAAATCGTCGCCGATTATCCACACGACGGATTTTAGAGCGTCGTAGATTAAGCCGTCACCGATTGTTCGTGGGACCAACGAGTTAGCAATTGTGTTAAAAATGATAAAAGGGCAAAGATGGGTTTCGAACCGAGGACCTAGTACAAAGTAAAACGTTTCGTTACCGCTAGGCTACCGTTTGGTTTTTGAATTGTTTGATTGGCCTACCATTTTGTAAACTCTATGTGCAGTACGTGGCATGTACAAACATGGATCGTTATAGTTAGGACTTGTGCGATCTTCCAAATAGTTTTCTTCCCTGTTCTTGCGAACGAGCACCGTCAAGGGTATCCCTTGTCCAGGCGATCACAACATTCGCTGGCCCTTCATCTACAAGTCCCGGCGACTTGCGCTTACGCGATCACGACGATCGATCACGATCCCAGCTAGCGAGGCTTCGCGGCAGGCCGGCGCACGGCGATAGGAAGCACATGTGAGTTCCTTTGAGATCTGTTATGAAATTGATTTGGATTGGTGTTTATGTTACACATTGTGATTTATTTGGACTTTGGTAAACAATTTTCACATCGATTAGTACAAATTGAATGGCATCATGACTCGAGTGGAACACATTATATATTTTTTTGTAGGCGATGGATCGACAGTGGATTACTCATGGGCGCAAGTTCACCCCTTTTTACATACAAGGTGTCTGCGAGTTTATGGAGTTTGCACGCGCAAACTGCAACGAAGGTGCATCAATATTGTGCCCATGCCAAAAATGCCTTAATATCACGCAGCAGACTCAGGACACTGTTGAGTATCACTTACACGTCAATGGTATGGCTGTTTCGTACACAAAGTGGAGTTGTCATGGAGAAGATGATGGTCCTAATGAAAACTATGATCCTAGTTTGTATCAAAGCGATGACGATGATGATTATGATGATGGAAATGAGAATCATAATGATCATGTTGACAAGATGTTAGATGAGCTGCATGATTCTGGTGACAGAGGCCCAAGTGACACTAATTTCTATGCGAACCTTATCAAAGAAGCTAAGAAAGAGCTTCACGAGGGATGCACCACTAAGACGAGGTTGTCATTCATTATGAAGATGCTTTACATGAAATCATACAACCGGGTCACAAATAGAGCTTTTGATCAATTTATGGCTGTCTTATGTGCTGGTTTGCCAAAAGTGAATTTTCCCAAGTCCTATGTTGAAGCTAAGAGTGTTCTTTCTGAGGTTGGGCTTGGTTATGACACAATTCATGTTTGCAAGTATGACTGTGCTCTGTTTTGGGGAGACCATGCCAAAAAAACTCATTGTCCCGAGTGTGGATTTTGAAGGTGGAAAGACCCGGAAGCAAAGAGAAAGATTCCCCACAAGGTGCTTCGATACTTTCCTATAATCCCAAGGTTACAGAGATTTTTTGTTTCCAAGGAAGCGTCGATGAACACCAAGTGGCACAAGGAGAAGAGGGTTGCACAACCGGGTATTTTGAGGCACCCAACTGATGGTGAAGCATGGAAGCACTTTGACAAGGAGTTTGGATGGTTTGCTTCAGATGCCCGTAACATAAGTCTTGGTATTTCGACAGATGGATTCAACCCATACGGAAACATGAGTAGTTCATACAGTATGTGGCCAGTTTTTGTCATTCCATACAACTTCCCACCGTGGATGTGCGTGGATCAATCCAACTTCATGATGTCATTGCTAATCCCTGGAAAAAATTCACCAGGAAAGGATTTTCATGTATTTATGCAGCCATTGATAAAAGATATGATGAAGCTATGGAGTGGCGTGGGCACATATGATGCGTGCACAGGTAGAGAGTTTCCGTTGCATGCTGTGTTTCTTTGGTCGATTCATGACTATCCTGGATATGCCACGAGGCCATTGCCATAGCACAAGAGGGTTTTTTGCATGTGCGCACTTCGATAAGGATCCTTGCTATGAGTCTTTGCATAATAAAATTGGTTATATTGGTCATCGTCGATTTCTGCCTCACGATCACAAGTGGAGGAGTAGCAGAGGCTTCAATGGAAAACCTGAACCTAAGGATGCACCAACAAGTTTCACACTTGCAGAAAGAGAGGAGAGGGTACAGAGAGTTCAGGATTACAGGCCAGGGAAAAATCCATCAACTAGGAAGAGAAAGTGTGGCATGACTGGTGAGCCAACCTGACACCTCAAGATCAGCTTATATGATCTGCCATACTGGTCAAGATTGAAGTTTGTTCACAACCTAGATGTGATGCACATTGAGAAGAACATATTGGATAATATCCTTGGTACCCTTCTTGAGCTTGATGGAAAGAACAAGGACACTGTTGGTGGTAGAAAGGATTTGGAGAAATTTAATTTCAGGAAGAAGTTCTGGATGAAACCTGAGGCCAAGGGTTTTTCAAAGGAGAAAGCACCGTGGACGCTTCAAAAGGAAGGCAAACAAAAATTGTGCAAGTATTTGGCCAGCACTAGGTTCACAGATGGTTTTGCTGGAAACTTAACAAGATGTGTGGACATCCTAGGGGGTAAAGTGCACGGTCTGAAGACGCATGACTGCCACATACTTATGCAGCATGTGTTGCCAGCTGGTCTGAGAGGGATTGCATCAAAGGCGATGTATGAGACCATTGCTGAACTGGGAAATTTTTTCAGGGAGTTGTGTGCCAAAACTCTAAGAGCATCTGTGCTGCGTCGAATGAAGGTTGAAATTGTCATAATTCTTTGCAAGCTTGAGCTGCTATTTCCCCCATCATTCTTTGATGTAATGGTGCACCTGGCTATTCATCTACCTGATGAGGCACTTTAGAGGGGGCCTGTTCAATATGGTTGGATGTATCCAGTTGAAAGAAGGCTCGGGTACCTGAAATCAACTGTGCATAGCAAATCAAGGCCTGAAGGTTCAATTGCTGAGGGACATATCGTGGATGAGTTCTTGCATCATTGCTCTAAATTTTTGGGCGATGTCATAGAAACCAGACATAACAAGCCTGAGAGGAACCAAGATAAGAAACAAAGAGTTGATCCACTAGAGTTTGATATATTTTCAGATGGAGCCAGAGGTTTAGGACTATCCAAGTTGAAGTATTTTCCCAAAGAATTTGACAGTATGGTTTGGTATGTACTTCAGAACTGTGATGAGGCACAAAATTATATTCGGTAGGTCTATTTACCTTTTTATTAATCATTCAAAATTTGCAGTAATATTTTGTGTTATAGCAGTACCATTACTAATTTGTTTTTGATTTTTAGGAATTTCCGACAACAACTACGGAACAGGGGTGTGAACAACATTGAGGCGGAACTAGAGAAAGAATTCCCTGCATGGTTTAAAAAACATGTCAGTAATTTGGACAATGCTCTAGAAGATTTAAAATCACTAGCACTTGGTCCATATGCTCGTGTAGTTGTACACCCTATGTGCAATGTAAATGGAGCTAGGTTCCGTTCTGTCGAGCGTGAGAAGAACATGAGGACTCAAAACTCAGGCATAATGACAAGGTGATCCTTTTCTGACAAACAAGATCAAGAATACTACGGTGTGATGAAGGAGGTTCTTGAGTTACAGTACCCGAGAAACAAGCACGGCGACATATCTGTGTTCTTGTTCCGTTGTGATTGGTTTGACCTTGGATGTAGGAAAACCACGGAGATGAAGGATGATGGATACTTTAAAAGCATCAATACGTCTGTATTGTGGTACAAGAACGCCCCTTTCATATTAGCTCACCAAGCAGAAACTTGTTTTTACTTGGAAGACACAAAATTTGGTGATCCTTGGAAGGTGGTGCAAACTTTCAAGCATAGGAATGTATACGATGTTCCAGAAAAAGATGATGAAGGCAATGCAGGTGCATACCAGGAAGACCTAGGATCGGAAGATCCCATTGTTCACCAAATTGAGGACGAGGAAGATGAATATGTTGATGATCATGAAGACGACATGGCTGGTCGCTCTGATGATGTGATATTTGTTGACTCTCAGACTGTTAGACAACTAGCAGGGAAAAATGGTGTAAACAATGATATGGACCTGAGCGACGAAGAACAAGAAGACATGCAACCGGTTGTCGATGAATTTGGGAGGAGCATTTCAGATGTTGATAGTGATATTGACTAGTACCTTGTGAAAATGCGTTACTAAAATACTAGCACGCAGTTGTACTGTTTGATACTAGTTATGGAGACTGTTGCATTCAATTCCCAGTAACCATATTATACACAAAATTATTAATTACAATGATATATATGGTCGTACCTAGATGTTTTTGCTTGTTTTTGTCATACTTACTTCGAGCAGTAAAATAGATTTACTAGAGATAGATACTTCTTTACGTGACACAACCTACGCGACAGACATGTCCGTCTAGTAAGTTGTGCACGCATAAAATTTGTAGCTCATAAAATATTCATAGATACCGATGAAATGAACTCAATTAACACGATTTCACTATAATTGGCAGCAACGACAGGCATAATATATTTCAGCTCATAAAAAATTTAATAGTACCATTACACTTAACCATGTCTTCAGACATACTAATGCCACATAATGAAAGGACCGTAAAATATTGTCTTAACATCTCATATTATTAGGTCGACAAATGACCCATGACCATCATAGTGAAAATGATCAAGGCTACTAAAGTTCCACATTTAGAACATAGAAGGCAAATAGGAAAGCCCCCTTACGTCCCACGTACAGCATGAAAAACAGCTTGTCTCCAATTCGCTGAAAATCCTCCTCCTGTGACATCACTTCCCTCCACCCAGCATAGCATACTCGGCCATCCTCAGGAGAAATTGAGTATGACCCTTTGACCTTTGTGTATTTATCACACACAATTGTGATATCACCATATTCAGCCATGTCTTCAGGGACAAGGCGTCGCGGGAGTTTCTGTTCTTGGTCCACATGCACAATGTGAACATTTGTTAATCGGAAAATTACAGGCACAACAAAGTAGATCACTCATACTTACCGTCTCTTTCTTCACGCAATTTTTCCAGCTTAATGTGTGGATCAGAGACTCACATTTTCTAACTTGATAAGGCCCAGCTCCATGTTCATCAACCAGCATGTCAATAATGTCAACATTGCTGACCACTGACTCCATCATTCTCCAGTTAATTATGGTTCCATCAGTGGCATGCATAGCGTCAAGTATGCCTTTCTTATCCTGGGTCAGATTGTAATATGCTGTACAAGTTCAAATACTTAATTAAAAGAATATTACTGAATCAAAATTAAGATTAATGCATGGTAGGTACGTCAACATTAAGATTGTTTAGGAACAAGGAAAAAATATCGTGCTAAACACAAAGCAACTACTTCTTTTTTCATAAGGAAAAAACTAGAGATAATTCCATCGGTGACATTCTACACATTACAAAGTAGACTAGAAACCGAGCAAAATGGGTGAACCTAAATATTTTAGTGGATCTACATATATACATCCATTTTATACAAACTCGTAAACATCGTATATTTGTAAACGGAAGGAGTACTTCAAATAAGCAGTTACTTACATGGGTGGGTGATCGGTAGGTTGATTGACGTCACAGGGGTAGATGGACCTTGTGTGTCGGTAGAGAAGACAAGCTCCGTTCCGACATCCAGATTGTAGACTCTAGCAAATTCTCTCCAATATTGGCCTTCAAGATATGTTCTGCCATCCTTGTTGATACAATCAACGTTGAATTCGAACCCTTCTTCCGTAACCACCTCGACCACAAAATCATTCTCGTGGTCGACAGAGTCGATGGCAAACTTCTTAAGGAAATTTGCTCTAGCATAGCAGGGTATTAACTGAAGAAAAATGGAACATGTTTACTACATGACAAACTAACAAATGCTAAAATCCATGACAAAAGGGTGGAACAGGAAAGACTAATGATAATACAAAAAATAAAACCAGTACCGTCATTTCTTCAAAATTCTCTACAAGGGTGAGAACGAAAAAGGACTTGATCTTGTCGCCCAGGCCACACAGACCCTTGGTGTCAAAACACCAAGGACACTACGAATCAAAAAAAAGAAAATTTAAAGATTATTGGCCGTACATTTTTGTCCAAATAGATCCAGTACATGCAAACTAGATAGGTTAGATTTTTACCGCAACGATCTTGCCCTTCGCCATCCCTCTCTCTCGACAGATCTACGGCCTAGGCAAAGGTGGTTTAGATGGTGGCGCTGACTCCAACTATGCCTTTAGGGTTTGTTGGAGGGAGAGCGTATATATATATGGTTCGACTATGCTTGCATGCCGGGCCTGGACCTAGTTGTAAGCTTAATTTGTGGGCTCGACGTGATTAGCTTTAGCCGTTAGACAAAACAAGGAAATATATTGATTACATTTAGTGCGTAGAGCAAGGAAATTGATTTGGTTTTTATTGCTCTGACTTAGTCGTCATAGTTAGGTCCTGTAAGATCCTCTAAAATAGAATCTTGAGACTAACAAGGAAAGAATTAGCTATATTATTTAAATCCTTTACTTAGAATATTTTGCAAATTTTATGAAAAGTATTGGAAATAAGGAGTTTGCCTTTCATGTTTGTGGTTGTTTTTAGACATTCTGAAGGATCATCAGTATGTAAAGTACATAAGTTTCTGGTTTGAGATTGGTTTCAAAAAATATTTGTAGTCCAAACTTACTTCAAACTTTCTTAGCTACAAAATAAAGCATCAAACCATCCAATTTAGTAAACAAATGCAGTGTACATCAACATGAGAATTCAGATAACAAGTGCACCAGTAACGCAACAGCAAACTCCATACACATTAACATAGTCTTAAACAACTGGGTATGATTGCCTAGCTTCCACCATGCATAATAAAAACTTAGTCTTCAAACAGCACATAGTTTCTCTTCATCTCCAGGGTGACAACACAAACATAAACTAAACTTGTGGAAACAGAGCATGAGGGCCAACAGTAGGACCGATAACCAGGATGAGGCCACCCTTGACGTACTTGTCGAGGAATCAGCCAAAGGCGGCATGCTTCTCCATGGTGTGGCCCTTGTGCTTCTGCCTCCTACCTACGCCAACGCCATCCGCGTGCTGGATCATGCTCTCTAAGTTCTTGGTGATGACCCTGCCGCAGAATGGGCAAGATAGCTCCCCACGGCTGCGGAAAGGTATCTGGCCACTCACCAGCCGCTTAAGAACAAAACGGCTCTTGCTGTCCCAGTCGTCCTTATCATGGCCCACGTTGTCAGAGTATTCCTGTGAATTTTGAAATACGTAAGAAGTGTGATAAACAGGAGCACAACAACGATCAAACGAAATAAGCTGTAAAAAATTAACAATGCTGCCAAAATTATTCTAAATTGTTATGGTGATAGTACTAACATTTGATGAATCGAGGACAATTTTGTGTTGCGGTGATAGTACTAACATTTGATGAATCGAGGTTAATGTTGTGTGACCAATATTTGATGAATCGAGGACAGTTTTGTCTTATCATGTCTAGTGAACGTTGGAACGCCTAAGCGTCAAAGTCCATAATGGATAATTTATTAAAGAACAATATTCTTTGGGGACATAATTCAAGGCATGTGAACTTTAGGGGCAAATAACCAATTTTGCCTAAATAAAATTCTTGCAATCATAATCACTAGAATGAAAGAAGACTCGGATGAATTTAAGTTTCAAACGTATTGATCATTACACATTAAATTCCATTCATCAGATCAATCATTTTTTCCCAAATAAAATTCTTGTTAGAATAATCTCTACAATCAAATTAGACTCAGATGAATCTAAGGCACTTAATGATGAATCATTTACAAGTTAACTACCTTAACACATTCAGAAAGTTATCTGATAACTATGAACCGATTGATATCATATGAGCAATCATAATAAGTAGAATTAAAGAAGGCTTGGATGAATTTAAATTTTAAACGCATTGATCATTACACTAAACAGGATACTGATTCAAACACACTATGGAATCATCACATTAATAAGCAGCAAATTTAGATAATGGTAATTATGAATTCATGCATCAGATCAATCCTTTATTCCCAAACAAAATTATTGCTATCATAATCTCTACAATCAAATTAGACTCAAATAAATTTAAGTCACTTGTGTTGATCAATCATGTGCAAGGTAACTACCTTAACACATTCAGAATGTAATCTGATAACTATTAACTGATAGATATCATATGAGCAATCATAATCACTAGAATGAAACAAGACTCGGATGAATTTAAGTTTCAAACGCATTGATCATTACACTTAACAGGATACTAATTGATACACACTATGGAATCAACACATTAATAAGCAACAAACTAAGAAAATGGTAATTATAAATTCTATGCATCAGATCAATCTTTTCTTCCCAAACAAAAATCTTTGTTATCATAATCTCTACAATCAAATCATACTCGGATGAATTTAAGGCACAACATTCAGAAATTAATCTGATAACCATGAACCCATGTATATCATATGAGTAAGAATACTATATGGCAGATCAAATCAAAGTCAACTACAAAGGAACTGTACGAACCCTAGAATTAAGAATATCTAGAAGACCACCTAGACAACACAAATCAATCTACTCTACGAACAAACCCTATGTGAATAGTAATATGAATAGAGGAGATCGAACAGAACAGCTCAGAACCTCGGTGCCGTCGTCGGAGGCCTCCTCCTTGAACGGTACATCTTCTTTGCGGGCTTGTTCATAGAGGTACTCGATGGAGTCAGGGTCTTCACCGTCGTAGTACTCATCGTCCGGCACGACGATGACCTGGCGGCTTGCATGCGGGTTCTGTAGATCTGCCGCGGGAGCCACGACGTCCTCCTTCTCATCATCGACGACGACCACGACCGGTACGGTGGAGTCCGCAACGGTCACGGCGCGCCGACGAGCGGCTGGTGCTCCCAAAGAAGACTCCTCGCCCGCCACCGCGGCGACGACCGTGGGTGCATTTCCAGAGCCGCCGACCGCCTTCGACTCCGGCTCGTCTTCGCGAGCGCGCTTCATCTTGCAGATTCACTAAGGGATGAGATTGGTGGTGCGGTGGTGGGAGCGGATTGGGGTTTTCGACAGATTGGGGAAGAAGTGGACGATGGTGGGAGAGACGATGAGACCGATGTGTTATATAGATGTTGGCGGTTTGGTTTCCTCTGGTGCACACGTGGGTGTGGAATTGTGTAGTCCTACATGTAGTCCACTTTCCCATTGCTTTCACATTGGACCCACGCATGACATTTGGGAGAGTGGCGCGTTGCAGCGGAAATCTCTACAAATTCTATATTATATAAATTATTAAAAAAATCTATATTATATAAGTAAAAAAAGTATATTGTGTATAAAACAATAAGTTTTCTAAAAGATTTTATAGAGAAATATTGAATTTGTTCAAATTAGTTGAAATCCTAAATTAAATTGGAACCAATCTCGGTCAAACTGGAACACACAGATGCCAATGGGTCATCAGTGTAACTGGACCCACATGTGTCATCAGGGTCAACTTTTGCCCAATCTCAGTCAATATAGAACCCACAGACGCCATTAGGCCCACTTGCACCAATGCTAGTGTAAGTGGACCCATGTGTGTCATCAGGTCAACTTTTGTCCAATCTCAGTCAAACTGGACCCACAGTTGCCATTGGTACCCGCATGCACCGATGCTAGTGTAACTGGACCCACATGTGTCATCAGGTCAACTTAAGCCCAATCTTAGTCAAACTGGACCCACATATGCTATTGGAACACTTGCACCAATGCCAGTGTTAGTGGACCCACATGTGTCATCAGGGTCAACTTAAGCCCAATCTTAGTCAAACTGGACCCACATATGCCATAGGGTCCCACATGCACCGCTGCTAGCTATGTGGGCCAACATGTGTCATCAGGGTCAAATTAAGCCCAATCTTAGTCAAATTGGACCCATAGATGCCATAGGGTCCCACATGCACCGCTGCTAGCTATGTGGGCCCACATGTGTCATCAGGGTCAACTTAAGCCCAATCTTAGTCAAACTAGACGCACATATGCCATAGGGTCCCACATGCACCAATGTTAGCTAAGTGGACCCACATGTGTCATTAGGGTCAACTTTTGTGGCGATATGAGTCAACATAGAACCCACAGATGCCATGGCGCCCACATGCACCAATGCTAGTGTATGTGGACCCATGTGTGTCATCAGGGACAACTTAAGCCCAATCTTAGTCAAACTGGACCCACGTGTGTCATCAGGGTCAACTTAAGCCCAATCTTAGTCAAACTGGACCCACAGATGCCATAGGGTCCCACATGCACCGTTGCTAGCCATGTGGGCCCACATGTGTCATCAGGGTCAACTTAAGCCCAATCTTAGTCAAACTAGACCCACAGATGCCATAGGGTCCCACATGCACCGCTGCTAGCTATGTGGGCCCACATGTGTCATTAAGGTCAGCTTAAGCCCAATCTTAGTCAAACTGGACCCACAGACGCCATAGGGTCCCACATGCACCAATGTTAGCTAAGTGGACCCACATGTGTCATCAGGGTCAACTTTTGCGGCGATATGAGTCAACATAGAACCCACAGATGCCATTGGGCCCACATGCACCAATGCTAGTGTATGTGGACCCACGTGTGTCATCAGGGTTAACTTAAGCCCAATCTTAGTCAAACTGGGCCCACGTGTGTCATCAGGGTCAACTTAAGCCTAATCTTAGTCAAACCGGACCCATAGATGCCATAGGGTCCCACATGCACCGCTGCTAGCTATGTGGGCCCACATGTGTCATCAGGGTCAACTTAAGCCCAATCTTAGTCAAACTAGACCCACAGATGCCATAGGGTCCCACATGCACCGCTTCTAGCTATATGGGCCCGCATGTGTCATCAGGGTCAACTTAAGCCCAATCTTAGTCAAACTGGACCCATAGATGCCATAGGGTCCCACATGCACCGCTGCTAGCTATGTGGGCCCACATGTGTCATCAGGGTCAACTTAAGCCCAATCTTAGTCAAACTGGACCCACATATGCTATTGGGCCCACTTGCACCAATGCTTGTGTATGTGGACCCACGTGAGTCATGGTACATTCTATGTGGAAGCTCATATGCGGGATTATTATTTTGATGAGAATGAAATGTTTCAAGTTTAAAAAAATTCGTGTCAACTAGTTCACGTAAAATTTATCAGTGTGTAGGTTTTCAATTTTTATGAGATATTTTGAATTAGTTATGCACTGTACAAGCTTTGGTCAAACTTGAGTTGAAAGTTGTAGGAAAGCCGTGGGTTCAATTTTTGAAATTAAGTTGCAGCCACGACCAGAGGACTGGTGAAAGCCCCGTGCGTTCAATTGTTGAAAGTTTGCAGCCACGACCGGACCGCACCACACCTACACGCGTCGCATCGTAACAAAACTGATCCCACTGCTGCACCGCAATAACCGCATCGCATGCACCACACCTAAACACGTCACACCGTAACAAATTAAAACTTACCCCACTGCACCGCAATAAACGCATCGCACCACTCCTAAACGCGTCGCACCGTAACAAAACTGACCGCACTGCACTGCACTAACCGCATCGCACCGTAACGGGTCGACTACATCGATGTACGGGCCCTCCGCCTCGACTCCATCGCCACTATAACACCATAATAACCGCAACGCGTCCGCTTCTCGTATGTTCTTCTTCCTCTCGCGTCTTCCTCCTCCACACGACGGGGAACTCAACATCCATGGATCCCTATGGAGACATCCTCGATGACAGGAAAACCACGGTTGACATCAAACCCATCAGTGCCTATGGCACGAAGATTATGGAGGTGGTGTACACCAACGATGTGAACTACTTGAATCACATGCTGGAGAAGTTCGAGAAATTGCTCGAGAAAGATACTTACAAGTTCCTCGGACTCGACCTCGAGTACACAAGGAATAGGCGGGACGAAGCTCCGTCACAAAAGCTCGCCATCGTCCAGATCGCCCTGAAGGAGGCTGTCCTCGTGTTCACTACTGCATGTAATATACGTACTAAGGATGGGCATTTCTATTTCAGGCCTCCTTTGATTCAAAGGATTTCCTATGGGTTTGTACAGGATTCAATCCCTATGTTTTCTCCATCAGCACATATTTGATTCATAGGATTGTACCCTGTACGAACGTTTTCACATCAGGCCTCCTTTGATGCAGGGCTTGTTTGATTCAAAGGAATCTCATATGAATTTTGGAGGATTTTGATCCTTAGAAATTTTTCCTATGTGCATTGTTTAATTCCTATAGGTTTAAGTCCTTGTGGATTTTGTTAGATCAAGTATTATGCATGATCTATGGGTGTTGTACATGGCCTAATAGCACGGTTTCGCAATTTCCTTGTTCAACGTTGTCATCAAATAATTGTACACCATCCAAATTATTGTCATGTCATAGTTTGCATCTATACTGCAGGAGAAGGGAGCCTTGTCCGAAACTGGTTATTTGCATATTTTTATTTTCCATTTGAGATCATGTATAATTAGCCAATGCAAATAAATTGCTTGCACTCGTTTATTTCAAATACTTAGACATGTTAGTTCAAGTATTATGCATGATCTGTGGGTGTTGTACATGGCCTAATGGTACAGTTATGCAATTACCTTGTTTAACATTATCATCAAATAATTGTACATCATCTAAATTATTTTCATGTCTTAATTTGCATTTATACTGCAGGAGAAGGGAGCCTTGTCCGAAACTGGCAGAGTTCCTTCAGGAAAAGGGGATCACTTTCGCTAGTGTGGACATCAGGAGTGATAAACAGAAGCTTGCACATGAGGATATCACCATTCCAGAACAGTACCACATCGACATCCAAGACATGTTTAAGACCAAAGAACGGTTCCATTGGAATCAACCGTATGATAGGGACGGGATGTTATCTCTAGCAGTGATCATCATTGACAGAGATCTCGGGAATTGCAAGGCACTCACGGACGATGGCCACGAAGTATGGGAGAACAAGCCACTTTCCGCGATGAACCTAGAGTATGCAGCAAGAGACGGGTATGTTGCCTACGAGATGTATCGTAGGCTCATTACCGCAAGGGACGGACTAGACCAGGGGACTCGCAAGGCTGCAATTAATGTAGCAGAAAAGGCGGCAGCAGCTAAGGCCAAGGCGGCAGAAGCCGAGGCGGCAAAAGCTGCGGCCGAGGCGGCAGCTGCTGCAGACCAGAGTGATGCAGATGACGAGCAGGATGATGCAACGAAGCAGGCGGAAAGGGATCAGGCGAGGGCGATCTGGGAAGAGCAGCAGGCGGTCTGGGGAGCGGAAGAGGCGGATAGAGAGGTGGTGCATGTCGCCAAACGCTCACGGGAAGCGGGCGAAGATGACCAGGATGGCAAGCAGAACGACAACACTGGCTGGGGAAACACCACCACCGCTGGCTGGGGCAACAAAACCACCGACCCCACCGCCTCCAACGCCACCGGCTGGAATTAATGCACGTTACTAGACTATAGCCAGTTATATTCGTGATGTTGTATGTTGTTTATGTAGTACAAATCGTGGTACTTTGTTGTTGTTTACTTTCTAAGTTGAACTACTTTATTATGCTTGTTTCTTAAAGTACCGTGAGCTAGCAAACATATCTATGTAATGTTATATGTGTGTTCAGTTGTGTTTGTGCACTGGCTATACTAGTTCAAAGGAATATGATTGTCAACAGATATAAACTTGCCTTGATGAAAGTCTAGAATTGTAAATGCAAGCGTTACAAAGTTATTTTAAGCTAGTGTTATTGGACCCACATTTGTCATCGGGATCAACTTTTTCCCAATCTCAGTCAAACTGAAACCACATATGCCATTAGGTCCCACATGCACCATTGCTAGTGTAAGTGGGCCCACATGTGTCACCGGGGTCAACTTTTGCACAATTTCAGTCAAACTTTTGCCCAAACTCACTCAGACTATAACGACAGATGCCATCGGTACTCGCATGCACCGATGCTAGTGTAACTGGACCCACATGTGTCATCAGGGTCAAATTTTGCCCAAACTCAGCCAAACAGGAACCACAGATGCCATTGGGTCCCACATGCACCAATGCTAGTATAAGTGGCTCTGTTTCAAATTTTACTATGTAATATGCACTATACACTGTCAAACCTATTATAAGTGAGTTGATCAGAGCATTGATCTGTAAAATTGTCAAATATTTGTAAATTATTGATATATATACCAATATGTACTGCTCTTTTTTTAAATCATTATTTAGCAAACCCGCTAAATGGGCATAGCGCGCTATAGCTCCGCTATAGTTTTTGATAGCTTTTAAAATCGGCGCCGCTAAATCAAATAGCCCACTATTTTAAACATTGATAAGTAGGTCCCACATGCACCAATGTTAGTATAAGTGGGTCCAACATGCACCAATGTTAGTACAAATAATAGTTTACCTAATTGGGGAAAAAATCTATCCCTGCCGATATCCTAGCCCCTTCTCGTACTTTCCCCAAACTGCTCCTCTCCATCCGCATCTCCGCATCGCCGCCGCATCTTCGCACCGCCGTGGCCGTCTGCATCGCCTCCGTTAGGATCGTCCAGCCACCGACGATCGTATTTCTGTAACCCCGCCACCGCGCTTCTCCACAGCCACGCCGCCGCGCATCTCCGCAAAGCATCTGCCGCCCGTAACGACGTGCACGTCCGCATCGACTCCGGCCACACCAGCGCGACGCCGGCCCGTCGGTGTTGACCGCATCTCCGCAACCTTGCTCCGTGCTGAAGGTGAGCCCAATCATGTTGGATTTACTTGTGCTGCCCACTGAAATCATGTCTGCATTGTTTGTCCAGTAGGGTTTTCCACGAGCTATGTGCTGAAGCTAGATTTCCCATGAAAATACACTAGTGTACCTACTGGAATAATTCCTGCACATTACAATCCCATGAATCAAACACTACTGGAAGGAAACATTGCATAAGGTCTGAACTCTACAATGCATGTGTAGGAAAATATATTAGGGCTCGTTTGGCTCCTATGCATTCATTTCATTTGGTTGAAATGAAATGAAATGAAATCCCCATGTCACTTCATTTGGATGGAATTTAAATTCCTTAATGAATTTTTATGTTTGGCTGCCACCTGGAATTCTGAAATGAAAAGATTTACAACTTCTGTTTGGATGCCATTTTAACACATTTGGCTTCAAAATTCAATTACATATTGTAAATAAAATATGATATTTTCAAAATAAAAATCAACTACAACATGATTAAATATCAATGTATCCACAAATACACTTGTCTGCTCATTATATCAACACAACCTGATCAATGATGTTGTCATTGTTAGCGTTCTCGTCCGCCATTTCCGCACGGCTTTTAGCTACAGTCCTAGCTCCCGCTCAGTAGCTCGATCCCTTGAGTAAAGTGTGCTAATTATATCCCAATACTTGATAACCTTGTACTTATAGGAAGTTGCATCGTTGTGTGCCTGCAAATAAGAGAAACTGGAACATGTTAGAACATGTGCCACTTCTTGAAAATCTTAGCCAAGGGTGAGCAACAGATAACATTTGTGAATAAATGTTTTCCTAATAGGTAGGAATACACTATAGCTATAACTTAGCACATCAGGCATGAAAAAGTAAATCTAATGTACAGTATTGACAAGCCAGAGATTCAAAGTGAAGTTTGGTGGTGGTCCATTTCCTTGGTGCACAATAATGCGTCATTCTGCCATGACCAAGATGACCAGATCACATTCATTCTCTCCATCAAACATAACAAGTTTAGCTAGCTACATCTTGATATGAAAAATGGAAGTTGTTTGGACACACACATATATAGATGATAAATTAGTTAGGCATGACATGTCTTAAGAAATTGTTGATGCCGGAATTATCGATGGATGTTCATGTGTAGAAAATACCACCTGGTTGTTTTCCTTGTTGCAAGGAAACAACTCGCACTAAGCAAGGTCCAGAGCATGAATGACAATGAACCAGAAACACATGCCTAGAAAGTACAACCACATGATGCATAAAGGGATAGTTTTGGGGTCGGCTGTACCACATGCAACCACAACATCGGAAATGGAAGAACCTGCACTAACTTGCCATCTCTGATGTGCTAAATCGCTGAAGCATTATATTCTAGTGACTAAAATAGAAAATAATTACTAGCTATGATCTGTTTCTATAGGAAATAGGCCTAAACTTCCTAGTCTCCCAAAAAAGATCGGCCATCTAGCTACTATATATGGCAAGAACTAATGTAGTACTTATGATGTTTGTAAAATCCAACACAGCAAAGGTAGTTCTTAGAGAACTTATATCTGATAGAATAGGAGTCTGGAGCTTTCCTATGCTATGACTAGTGCTTGTAGCATTGAAATAACTTGCAAGTATTTGCAGAAACAATATTTGTATTGTTGTGATGAAATACGTTGTTGTGACGCTGTAAAACCTATAATGTGTTTCCTACACTTTTACCATTTGTTAATGTGTGCTACATTTGTATGCGCAGCCCATTCTTTAACATGGCAGGAGCATCTTCGCAGAAGCGTGATCTCGGACCACTCATCGCCCAAAGATGCCGGCTTACTGAGAGTGAGCAAGAGCATCTGCTGGAACTTCAATCGAACATGGGCAAAATTGTCGGGTTGCCATTCGTAACCCACTTGACCAAAATGAATCTTAAGCTGTACCACATGGTACATTCATATAACTTTCTTTTAATTCTTTTTTGTTGCCATGCGTGTATGCTATTTGTCTATGTGGTTTATGACATCGACTTACTAACTTATATATCTTGTTTTGTATTGATCAGAAATTGCCTAAGAAGGTTGTTAATTCTCTATAAATCTTTGAGGGAGGCTCAACTAGAGTGTGTCTTCCTAAAGAGGAGATCACCCCCATAGACTTCAAGATAGAAAAGGATGATCGCCTCTTCTTCGATCCAGATGGGTGGAAGTGTTTCGTACAGAGCACAGATCTAGAAGAGGGACAAGTTGTTCTCATATACTCGAAGAAAGCGCATTCAGAAGGGTGGCGTAACCGAGAGGGTTTCGTCTTCATATTTAGAAGAATAAATGATTTGTCGCCTACGCCGGTGTCCATGCTCAAGGGTGCCAAGGCGACAGCGGGCAGGGGATGTGAAGGACAGACGCGTACGCCGGCAACGCGAGTTGTCAAGAAGAGGCACCGTCGTACGGGCAGGGGCAGCGGCAAGGGCAGGGCCACTTCTCTGCCGCCATCGCCATCGCCATCGCCGTCGTCGTCACCGTCACCGTCTCCACCACCCCATCTACCGCTGTATCCGAACCCCGACTTTATGTTCATCCGCATCCTTCACGAGGACAAGTGGGACAAGCTCTCCCTCTGCCGTGCTTTCAAAGATTACATCAGCGGCGACCAGCCCAACACTGTGCATGTCCAAGAGCATAACAGCAGGCTAACCTTCAATGTGGAGATCTATTTCGATCATCGAGACGGCCGCGTGTACCTCCGCAGGGGCTGGCCCAAGTTCGTAAAGTGCTACACTATTTTGCTAGCCAATATCCTGGCGTTCGACTACTATGCTGGCAACAGGGAGCTGGTCGTCACAATCTACGGCGGTAGGCTCTCCCGCCGGGAGTACGCCACCAGCAGTGACGATGACAATGACGATCATGGTAGTGGCGGTGACAAGGACACGCAGACCATGCCCGCCAAGGAGGAGGAGATGTCAGAGGGCTAGTACGGACGTCCATACCGTGTCCTGACCCTATCAGATTTCCATGTCTGCCTCTTCCTAGACTAGGAAGAGGATCTAGGATTAAACTTACCCTGATGCACTCTATTTAAGTTTTCCTGATACACTATGCTTAACTCTAATATGTAAGACTAAAAATGCTTCTTCTACCCTGTTGCATGTGCATCAGGGTGTGACCAAGCAGATCCGCCCCTGTTCCTAGTTGCAAAACTATTTGCTGAGTTTCTGGGTGTAAAGTCTAATGAGGTCACCTACCTTTTGGTGGATGTTAGAAAACTTTGCTGGCTACATATCTAATATGTGAAATAATTCTGCTCTTGTGTTTGTCTTTCGAATCAATGAGGTTTACTTGTTTAAGTGATATTGTGCTTCAGCTTTCAAGTTGGAGTTGTGGAATGAAGGAAACTAATGGTATTGTTTGCTCAGTAATCCAATTGTTGTACGTGAATGAACATATTTTGTTTTCCTTTTCATATATAAACAAATGACTTATTCAAATAATTTAATATGGTTCATGGCCAAATAAATTTATAGTACAATGAATTAGAGATAATCCCGGCTTGTAAACCATATTACAAATTCCGCACGGGAGGTCTAAGTAGTGGCAAAACCTAAACTGTTGCATGTGTTAGGATTTATTTAATTACAATATGTAATTAGAGTTAATCCCCGCTTGTAAACCTCCCGTTCCGTTCCCTCTGTTTTTTCCAATCAAATTTACAATGAATGGTTTTCGTTCCCTCCACTTGTTTACCGAAAAGTTTCGTTCCCACCTCTTTTGTTTTCCACCTGCCTGCCCATTTTGGCGCTAACAATTTGCCGCCCCCACAACACTTTAAAAACGGCGTGCCCCCACCTCCCGCATAGCCATCCCCTAATTCCGTTCCTTGTTCACCGCCCACCTAGAACCCCATCGCCACTTTCCTCGACCCCAGATCCGTCAAGCAAGGCGTTGGTTGCCGGCGGATTTCTCCTCTACGGCAGGCGACATGTCCGGCAGTCTTCGAAGCGGCACACCACGCCGGAATGTGCTACCACCGACACCGAAGCAAAAGCGTAAACGCCCAGGTCATTTTTCTGCCTCCCTAGGTCTATGCCTCTTTCTAGATCAGTCAAGCATGAGTTCTAGTAGATCAACATGTCTAGATCGTTGTTCAAGATGCTGCAGCTTATGTGCAAGATCTAGGTTTTAGATCATAGACATGGTTCGAGATGCCTAGCACGTGTTGAACGTGACACCCTATGATTTGAATCCTTCGACAATGTGCTTGTCTTGGGTTTTAATTTCATAGATCGTGGTTCCAGATGCCATGAATGTGTTGAGCATGACACCCTATGATCCGATCTTATAACTATGTGTTAGATTTAGGTTTCTGTTCCTACATAATGGTTCAGGTAATAGGGCACAACTTGTTGGATAAACCCTGCTGCTTGGCGTCTTAATTGACACAACTGAACAACTTGATACCTAATACACTGAACCTGACACTTAACTGAACTTGTTGACAATAGGGTTTAGACAGTTAACTGAATGACGATACGAGATTTGGAGGCAATAGAATAATGTTTTGTGAGCATGTTAATTTTACAGTATGGATCACATAATTTTTGCTTTAATGATCTTGTCTACTCTGTTTGTACTAATGAGTATGATCATGACTTGCCTTTGCTTGATTGTTTTCAGTTATTCAAGTCAAAACAACAGACGCATATCAAAATGTTAGGAAACAAGTGATGGAGGAGAACGTGTCTCGTATGTCTGAAGCAGAATGCTATTGAACATGGCAAGCCAATGGAGGATTTCACGGCGATGGAGCGTGAATTTGTGTTTGGTACTGCTAAGAAACCGGTGACAGTGACAACATGGAAAGAGGCACAGCCACAGGAGAAGGATATCACCGAGGACCCTAATTATGAACTTGATCCTGCCGACGAGCCCACTGATGATGATGTGTTTGTTCCGGATGAAGAGGACCATGATGTTGTTAAATCTTCCTCTAAGGTGAAGAAATGCAGCATTCTCCTGCCTTCACATGTAGGATATGTACAGATTGCTTTAATATTTATGGCTTGATCTATTAAAATGCAGGTAACGGAAGGTTCTACAAAAGAAAAGAAGCAGAAGCGCTCAAAAACCTTTGTGCCTCCAAATGTTGTAACAAGGTCAGCAGCAAATGCAGAGACTCAAGATGACGGTGAAACAGAGACCCCTACCCAGAAAGCAGGGGAATGGGGTACTAATGGAAATGAATCCTTGCCCATGCTAATTCAAACCTCTAGAGGCAACAACTCACCTGAGGAGAATGTACTTGTCCGCAGCGAACGGGAAGATATTGACAGCACGTCTTACAATTTATTCACTGGTTTAGTTGCAAAATTTTCAATTGAAGTCTTGACTCTCGTTTTGTCACTAGTTTCAGTTGCAATTGTAGACACGGGTGCTCTAAAGGAAAAGCGTAATGTACGCAAACCTACTATGGGGCATGGGGTACACAAGTGGTATAGAAGGAATGGAGGGGCTAAGATGCAGATCAACTTCACTCCTGGCATGAGGAGACCCACTGATCCTGTGCAAGCAGCAAAACTGAGTTCAGAGTGTGGCATTCACATACGCAGCAAGATGCCACTGGCAACCCACTGGAAGCAGTATGGTGACAAGGAAGGTCGTCTGAAAGATACTATTCCGGAAATCATTAAGTCTATAACTGTAAGTCCATTAACCTCTTATTCATTTTCCATATAAAATATCTCATTGGTGGATGATTTTTTAATAATTCTGTCATTCGATGCTGATATGAATTTGTGTTCCATGTTATATGCAGGGAAAATTTGCAATGGACAGCAGTGGTGACCTTGGCAAAGACATTTGCATCGACATTTTACAGAAAGGTATTCGCCAACAACGTTGGAGGCTGAAAAAGGTCTATTGGAAAGATGTTAAAGATCTAACCCGCGAGCAAGCTTTATTGTTGAAACCAAAAGAGGTAGACGAGGAAAGCTGGGCAGAGCTTCTTGATATATGGCATGATGAGCACTACAAGGTACACGATTCCTGATGGTTCAGCTACATCTATTGCAGACATACTACTGTACTGTGGAATACTAAATTCATGCATCTGTACATAGGCAATCTGCGAGAGTAACAAGAAGAACAGAGATGCTGTGACGAAGAAACACACCACTGGTTCAAGAAGCTTTGTTGCCCATTACCATGCACTTGTGAGTATTCGAACTCTTCAGATGCAACACCTACTTCTTTTTATGAACATGCCATACACACTTATAATTCATCGTGTCATAATTCTTGTAGAAATCTCAGAAGACTGACGACGTCGATACCTCCCCGATTGCTTTCTTTAAAGGAAGCCACATTAACAAGGATGGTATGATGTCCCAGAAATCAGCAGAAGCTTATGTAAGTAAATTATTTTATGTGCTACGCATTTCTCATTAGTTTGTCTAATTATTTGATTTCTTCTAACTCTGGACTTGCTATTTTTTATCCTATTGTAGACTGAGATGGTGCTTCATAAAATGGGACCACACCCAGAATATTGGATTCCCAAAACTGATCTGGAGATTGTTGAAGAAGTCTTGAGATACCAGAACAATTCAAGATCAATTACTTTCCTTTCCAGCATCGGAGTTTCATCTGCTTCCAAGAGGTCTAGCGTCTCAGCTGGGCGCATCTGTGATTTAGAAGAAAAGTTATCAAGTCAGGAGCAAGATTCGTTGAATGCAGCTGAAAGGATTCAACGCGATATGGAGGAACGGACGCAAGAGCAGGAAAGGAGATTTGAAGAGATGAGAAAGAAGCAGGATGATGAACTTGAAGCAGTGAAAAAGTCCAGCGAAGCGAATCGTATGGCATTTGAGAAGAGGCAGAAGGAAATGGATGGCATGCTTAGTTACCTGTTGAGGATGTCGCAGAACTCCCAGTCCCAGTCCCCGTGACTTGGGCAAAAAATCTCTGCGCGCTAATGGGTCGGGTGGGCCGAAACATTGTTTTTTTATTCCTTTAGTCATTTGAGTTTGATACAGCAGTTTTAGTCTACCAGAATTTTAAAGTTTGCGTGTGATACAATTCATATTTATAAATTTTCTGCCATTTCAAATATTTGCTTCCATTTAATTTTGTTTCATAATTTGCGTGGAATTTCAATTTTTAATCAAATTTGTCCGTGCAAAAAAAATGGTGACGGCGTCACATTCCTCCCGGCCCACAAGGCAGTTCCGAATGGGCTGGCCCAAAAAATGACATGTCATAATCACGGGCCCCACATGCAGACGCCACGTCATCGTTGACGGCCCCACCTACATGCTGCCACGTCAGCATCGCTGGACCCACCTGTCAGCTGCCACGTCATCTCGGCAGGCCCCACACGAAGGTGACACGTCATCGCATTGGCCCCACCTGTCAGATGCCACGTCATCATGGTGGGTCCCACTTGCTAGCTGCCACGTCATCATTGTCGGACCCACCTGCTAGCTGCCATGTCAGCATCGTCGGACCCACCTGCTAGCTGCCACGTCAGCATCGTTGGACCCACCTGCCAGCTGCCATGTCATCATCGTCGGACCCACCTGCCAGCTGCCACGTCAGCATCATCGGACCAACCTGTCAGATGCCACGTCATCATGGTGGGACCCACCTGCCAGCTACCACATCAGCATTGCAGGTCCCACCTGCCAGAATCCTCGTGACGACATATTTCGTCAACGAATATGCTAAACGGTGAAAGATTTTCCTATCTTAGGTGACGTAGAAGGTCCGTCACGGATAACCTATCTTAGGTGACACCGTAAGGACCGTCACCGAAGCTCAATCTTGCGTGACGAAAATTTGTATTCCGTCACTATAAACGAATCTGTGACGGAGCTTCCGTGACGACCCTGGTGACGCGACGTTTTCGTCACGAGGGAGTACTTAGTGACGGAAATGGCATTTTTGGTGACGAAAGTGATTTGTCACAAAAACTCTTTTCTCTTGTAGTGTCTCCCTGTTGCAGGGCCCAGAGCACAACCTAAGGACTTGTCAGTCATACGACATAAACGGTTATAGATTCTACACTGAGGAAAAGGACAGGAATAACGAATATCAAAACTCAGGAGTAACTATGTTATCCTTTGCTGATGACGAGACTACTGTGATGGAAAGATTCTACGGAAGGGTCGAGGAGATATGGGAGCTCGACTACTATGGAGAGATCGTACTGATGTTTCGTGTTAGATGGGCCAAGAACGTGGAAAAATAAGGCCGGTATTTCACCACAATGGTTATACCAAATGCCAAATCGACGAAGAACGCCTCCGCAAAAAATGAGCCTTGGGTACTTGCTAGCCAAGTTGATCAATGCTATTTTATTACCGACCCGTCAAAGCCCAATCGTTTTGTAGTTAGGAGGGGCAAGAGGAGCATCATCAGAATGGAAGGATCCGCCAACGAGAAAAACTTCGACAAAAATGGTGACCCGAAGATCGAAGAGGAATTCGACAAGTACTTCGACATGCCTACTACTACTAAAGTAAGAAGGAAGACCACATTGCCTACTAAAGGTTGTCCATTCACAAGAAGAAATATCAAAGTGCACGGGCTAAAGTATTCAACCGCGACGAAAAAGGGCAAGAAGATTATGAGACGCTAGCTCGACACATCACATGACTGTATATGTTCGGAGAGAGAGTTTTTTGAATAAATATGAATGTTTGTATATGTTCTTGCTTTATTTTAAACATATATAATTAAAAACACATCACATGATTGTATATGTTCGGGGAGAGAGTTTTTTGAATAAATATGAATGTTTGTATATGTTCTTGCTTTATTTTAAACAGATCTATAATTAAAAATGTGTTTTTAAAAAAGAAAAAAGTGTGAAATAGCCAGGATTCGAACCTGGCTTCCCCAAGTTTAGAATAGCACAAGCAAGCAGCGGAGACCACTAAGTCAAGTGCGTGCCACAAAACCTGTGGACTTAGCGAAATAAACGGTTCGGTGTTTCATTCCCCTTCTCCCCATTCGATTTAGTCTGATCGCTTGCCGCACGCAAACCCTAGCCCTCGCTACCGCCGGAGCCACCACCGCCGTGCTAACCCTCACCGCCGGAGCCGCCGTGGAGGAGAGCCCCATCACCGCCACGCCGGAGCCCATGGAGCAGAGCCTCCCCCCATCGCCAGAGCCCATGGAGGAGGATCTCGTCCGCAGCGCCTAGGAGGAGGAGCACGTTCGCAGCCACCTTGCCGGAGCCCGTGGAGGAGCAGCCACCTTGCCGTCCGCCGTCCACCTCGCCGTCCTCCATCCACCTCGTCGCCGTCCGCCGTCCACCATCCCCAGGTACCATGAACCTCTCCACCATGGACTCTCCACTTGGGCTGTGGCCTCTGCCCTGCTCCCTGAGAAAATTCTATCACATTGGTCTTCACTGCAAGCTACTAGTAGAAGAACTATGGCAGCACTTGTCTGTGGGACACTACGGCCTGCGGCACAATGCAACACAACTGAGGAATTTGTCTACCAAATCAACAATGACACGCAAATCGACAGAGCAGAGTAATTCAAATCTTGATAGACCCCTTTTTTTGTAAAAAATGGCACGACTCTATGTTGTCTAGTGTTGCACGGGTCTAAAATTTAGCATTTAAATTTTACTGAATAAAGCAGCCGGTTGATTCAAGTTCCAGAATAAAACATGATTCTCCTTCTTTTCCTAAATAGAAAACAAATAAAGAAAGTTTTGTTCTGAGGAGGAGGACTGAAAATCTGCTTTTCTTCCAGAACCAGTGACCCCGATGGTCAAACTCTTAGTTAGGGAATGCATGAAGCTACTTTCTCAACTTGCAGGAAACTATAGCACCTGTAGCTCAAAAATTTACTTGTTGCTTCTGTCCAATTCAAGAAGAACTAGTGCTTGGCCATCAAGTAGCAGAGAATCCATTCGACTATTGTGCTTCTGAACTTTCTGTACATTGTTGCGTTTCAGACATGTCAGCACTTCTGTTTGTGGTAACTGCTGGTAGTTGAATTTGTGACGATTCTAACTGAAAGGGTGTGGTTCATGCATGTTCTAGATGAAACTGTGCTTCTGAACATTTTGTACATTGTGTTCCAGCTATAATTCCATCATGCTCTTCATGTTATTTTTTCTGCTTGACTATCTTAGTGTCTTGATAAATGAATTACCTAGTCCTAAGTCTTAACTGGAGTTGTCAGAAGAAAAGGAAAAATCAACAGCAGTCCAAGCTATATTTTGCTATTTGCCTATTTTTATCTGACACGGGTGATGCATGGTGCTAGTCTGTATCCTACTTTAAGTTACTACCTACAGTTTGTTCTGTATATCTTATAACTATATTTTTAGGAAGATTATGGGCTATTTAGGAGGCCTCTATACCCGATCATTGAACTGTATAGAATTCATAATTGAAGACATATATTACGGGTGTCTTGAGGTTTTCAAATGTTGTATCAGATTAGACCAAATGGTCTTTTGAACTTGGGACACGTTTACACAGGCATGTCCTTGTTAGAAAAAAGGCGATACTCACAATGACACTGTTTTGTAGTTCAAATATTGACCTACCGCTCAAAAATTGACTTGTTTCTTCTGTCCAATTCAAGAAGAACTAGTGCTTGGCCATCAAGTAGTATGATAGGGATAAGAAAAAGCTTCTGGTTAGTTTCTCGGGTAAATCTGAAAGTTCTATTTGTCTATGTGTTTGTGATTACTTTCTCATCTTAAGAAATTCTGTTAAGTTGCAGTTATCTCTCCATTCAATGAGATGCCTTCAACTGTGGATGAATAATATCAGGTCTAGCAAATGTTATATGCCTAATTGTACAGTTATGCTACTGCTACATCTGCTTCCCCTGACTATGAATGGTTTGCATCTAACCTTTCTGTACATTGGTGCATTTCAGACTTGTCGGTATTTTTATTTATGAAGATTGGTACTAGGTGAATTTGTGATGATTCTGAATTGTCAACCTTTCTGTATATGCATGTTCTAGATTGAACCGTGCTTCTGAGAATTTTGAAGGTTGTGAGTTTGTTATCTTTTCAAAGTGAGTTTCTTATATGGTGGGATTATTTGGTACTATATGATGCTATTTGATTCAATGGGCTGTGGATGGGGGCTGTGAATGGGGCTGTGGATGGGGCTATTTTCTTGTGTGTGAATGTTGTAGGGATTTCATTTGAGTTGCCCATTTCTCCTGAAGTATCGATTCACTTCCGTTTTGGTTGAGAAATGGGCACTCCTAGGTCAAAAAATTAGCAAAGGTCATGCCGAATTTTTCGGCCGAGATTTGTGCTAAATTTTGCCTCTTTTTAATAGAGTAGTGCAAACATGTCGGGCAACAGCGAGGCCGGCCCTTCTAAGCACATGATCAACGTCGAAGAACAAGCTAGACAGGCCAACCAGTCATTCTGGCGGGGGTCCCAACAGGAGGAGGAGGAGGCGATGAGGATGACACCACCACCAGAGGAGGAGGCGACCGTCGCCAGAGCTGCTGGGGCCAATGAGGGAGGAGATCCTGATTACGAGGGGGACAAAGACGACTACGATGGAACTAGTGAAGGCGGTGGCGAAGAGGATGACACCACCGATGGTGGCGCCCACACCGATGGCGGCGAGCGCACGGATGGCGGTAGCGGCAACCCGGTCGCTTCTCAGAAGAAGAAGAAGGAACAGAAGGAGCGGAAGGTGCCAGTGCTCGCCACCGTCTGCGATGAGTTCACTGAGGTCACAGAAAGTGGCCTACCATTGCGCCAGAGGCAATTGCTAAAGGGTATAGCCTGCAACTTGGGTGCATCGTCCGGGAAAGCATGTCGATCAACATGAAGTACATCAGACATGCTAAGAATGCAGCTTTGGTTGATAACCTCCTTAAGAAGCTTCACAAGCGATACAGATTCCTAGAGCGGTTTAGAAACCTCGAGAGAAATAACCTGGTGAACAAACTAGCCCTCACAAAGATGAGCAACACCTTGAGCAGCTGGAAAACCCGGGTGAAGACTAGCATTGACAAAGGTGAAAGCTGGGAGGTTATTTGTAAGAAAAATCCGATGCTCGACGAAGAGGAGTTTAAGATATTCAAGGCGAATATAGCTACCGCTGACGCTATAAAATGGACCAAATGGGGAAGGAGTATGCGGGAACAGAACATAGGTAACCACCACCTTGGAAGCGACGGTTACAGGGGGAAACAGGCCATTTGGGACAAGGAGGACGCCGAGCTTGAACGCCTTGGTAAAGACAACCCTTGGCTGAAAATCACGGACTTGCAGCTTAGGCAATTTGTTCGGGCCTGCTACTACCTGGACAAGGAAACAGGGGAGTTCATCACCGACGATCCGGAGGTGAAGGACTTCGAGAAGAAGCTGGTAAGGAATTTATCGCCGATCTCAAGTATATTGCGTGCTAATTAAAATAATGAAGCCAAGAATCTAAATGGGTTCACCTTTCCTTGTCTCTACAGGAGGATGAACTGAACGCTACTGCCACAGAGTCGTCCCAGGATTCGACGGAGCCGTGGGACACGGTTTTCAACAGGGCGACCAATGCTTACAAGAAGAGGGACAAGGGGTTGCCGCCGTCCTTAGCTGGCCGTGTGTCCAGCTTCGGTACAAGCATGAAGTTCAAGGAGTACTACAAAGAGGACGCCAAGAAAAGAAGGGAGAGGAAGAACCAGGATAAAGCTGTTGTTGAAGAGATGAAGATGAAGGTGCAGACACTAGAGGAGAAGGCAGTGGACAAGTTAGTGGAAGTGAAGCTCCGCTCGATGATCCCCCCTGAGTTTTTCGAGGGGCTTACTGCTTGGAATGCGGGAGGTCAACAGGGGCCGATACATCTGCCCAGCTTAAGAGGCAGCAACTCGGGCATCAATGTTACCGTGTCGCCGGACCTGGTGACCCTGCCGGCCATCAACGTCGGGACGTAGACGCTCGTTTTGGTCACACCGACGCCCCCTCCTGCCAAAGATACCAATAAGGCGTAGCCGACGGTGGTGGTGCTTCGTGAGGCACCCGAGCGGGAGATTGCAGATGACGATAGGCCGGCCGCCGGCATCGGCCGTGTCTCTACATTAGCCGAGATCCATGCCATCACCAAGGTAACTAATTAGTTAGTGCATGTCATCTCCTTTATGCCTTTGATGCATGACTGCTGCCATCTCATGACGCCCAACAACATGTTTTTGCCTCAGGACACTTCTTGCGTACTCCTGCTTAAAGATGTCGGCGGTGAGTTGAAGGATGTTGCCAAGGGCACTCTCATACAACCGGCGAGCCGCACAATGCACAACAATCCAATGGATGATGATGTGATGAGGGTCAGGTTGGCTCGGGTGTTGCTAGGGTGCGACGACATGGACCCCCCTTTCAACCTCAGGGAGCCGACGAACACAAGACCCTTGGAGAATGCTACAATTGGCCCTTGACATGGCCGAAGACCCAGATTCATCTTGCGGGGGGAGCACCGGCGCCACCTCTTGACCGATCGCCCGGCCACCATCTCGGAAGCCAGCAGCCGCCGTCGTCCCCACCACCAGCCGTCACCAGCAACTCTAGGCAGCATGTGCACCGCCACATGGCAAAGACGTTGTGCCGCAACCGTCGTCGCCCCCGCTACCACCACCACATGATGGCACCAACGAAGATGATGATGAATTGGTCAACGTTGATGACTTCATCAACACCGGTGCCGCTAAAGGATTGTATATTCCTTCTGTGGATGAAGAACCCTTCACAGCTCGTGACGACCATCAAGCAGGTCGGCCCAATACATGCACGCAACGCCTGGTCTTCCATGGTCTTTCTCAAGAGACGCCTCCAGCCACCGATCCACCACAAGAGAAACCGGGATTGGTTTTCAGCCCCAACACACTCCGAAAGGCGGCTGATGAGCAGATGGTAGTGGCTGACACTATTGTGAAGAAGAAGCACTATAGGAAGAGATGTAATAATAATAATAAGAAGGGTGCGAGCCAGCCTCTTCCGAAGAGGATCCGGGGTCAGGATGCCGTCGTCGTACCATCCACACAATATGGCATGCCCCGAGTGCATGTAGCTGGTGATCCGATATTGACTCCGGATATGATCCACATTGCGGTTGGAGCCATGTTAACTTTGCACGAGGGTGTCAAGACACTAGAGGGCCTCCTTCTTAAAGACGAAGATCCAAATTACCCGGTTTTCACGGCCAAGGTGCCATTGGATGTGGGCTTCATCGATGAACCCCCCGCGGATATACTCTTCATAGCGTTCGAGGACATATTCAAGATGTTTCTCACGAAATGGCTGGACTATAACTTGGTCCGCCTATACGCGCTCAATCTAGCGATCAAGATCAAGAGAGAGAGGGTACCCCGGAAATCGCGATAGTGGATCCCTACTACAAAGCGGGACAACCAGTTGGTCGAAGGATCAGAGACACGGACCAAGGCGACGGCGTACCTCGAGAATTTCATGGTGGACAACAAGAGGAAGGGCACACTTGTTTTGCCTTTCTTTCCCGAGTAAGTACACACACTCGCTCATCGCCACCGTAACTTATGCATTTCTTATAGATTTCTTCCTTTGCTCTTTTTCCAACATTCTGTTCCAATTGTGTTAAACAGAGACAAATACTGCACACTCATCGTCCTTGCCCCGAGGTATTTGCTAGCCACATATTTCGACTCGAGGAGTTTGACGAAGAAGAAAGACTACACCAGAATAAGGGGTGTTCTCAATGAGGCTCTCGAGGGCTACACCAAGAAGGGATGCACCTTCGTAGATAAGGGGGAATGTATCAAGGATGGCAAACACGTGTTCAAGCACGTGCTCGAGTTCCCCTGAGTCAAGAAGTCGACTACTGGTGCCAAGGAGGCCTTCTACGTCCTCCATCACCTTAAAGGCTATGTTCAGGATTGCCAGAACCTAACGCTTCCATCTAGTCTCCGAGGATGGGCCGAAACTTCGGTGCGAATCGACGATACTGATCTTAGAGAAGACTTCCATCGCATTCAGATGAAGTTGTCGCAAATCATCATTGAAGATGTCAACACAAGGGGGGGTGCCCTACAACAAGCCAGAGGGTTGAGTAAGAGGGAGATCGAAGAAAGCCTCCGTAAGCAGGGTGACACAAGGACGTGGATGACGAAAGAGGGCTATCTACCATTCCCGAAGCCGAGCGAGAAGAGGAAGTCTTCATCATTGATGTGTGCCTCTAGCATGATCTACTGTGTGTATATTCTTGATGGATGCCTGCTGTATTAGTGTGTGTGTCATAAACTTTACTATCTCGTGGTCAAAATGGTCATTGTTGTTAGACTTAAACTACCTTGTGGTCGTGTTGTCGTTGAACTTATTGCTTCTATGATGATCTATCTTTTAGGTTTATGGATCCTTTGTTTTATATTCTGTGAACATATATATATATATGGATGTGAACCCTTTATTAATTCTTTTCGTTGTATTTTTACTAATATGCCTTGTCGTCTATAGAGATGGTGACGAGGTGGTATGTGGTGTACATGGGTAGGGTTCCAGGAGTCTACGAGGAGTGGGAGGATTGTCACAAACAAGTGAACAAGTTCGGCGGCAAGATCTACAAAGGATACACGACTAGAGAGGAGGCGGTAGCCAAGTGGAGGAACCACTTGTGGAAGAATAACCAGATGAAGATATTGGTCGGGCTAATGCTCTTGCTCACCATTATCACAGCTGTATTCTATTTGATCCTAGTGTAGGCGGGGGTGGCCACTTCATATTTGTAATGTGAGATGATATGAACTTTGTATTCGGCACTTGAGACTATATATGTATCTCGATCAGGCTCTAAGTGTGATGACATTATACTTGTGTTTGTATTATATGTAGGTTTTCATCTACTACATGTGCAATGTACTGTTTATACTGATCTGGATAAATACTATATAAATCCTGTATAAATACCTGATTATACACCAGGAATGTATTTTATTTTGAATACATGTAGTATACTCAGTGGCACATATAGAAAAGGTGTCTGTGGCGCATATAGACTCTGTGGCGCATTGGATTGTGTGTTGGAACACCTTTCGTTATCATGCATTGTGTTGGAACACTGTGGTACTTGATCGCGCTAGGCTCTGATGTGGAGGTATTTACTGTACTATGTTTGCAGCAAAACTACAAAACCAACATCTAGTGTACTACTGCTAGTATTGTACCACCTCCCGTTCCATAGTATAATCCTTTTTAGCAAACTAAACAATCATCTTATTAGTTCCGCCGCATACAAAAGTTGTGCCGTGTTGGTGTACCTAACAATCAAGTGGGTAGGTGTAGTACAACTCCTGTATGCAGCGGAACTAACGAGATGATTGTTTGTTGTATTCTACTGCTAGTAGTAATACATATTATACTGGTACAAGTGTATTACTACTAGGTAGGAGTACTATTTTTTAGGAAAAATAGAAGCTGTAAATAAACATCATCTGGTCAAACATGACAGCAGTAGTAACTCTAGTCAGCATACACGATAGCGTGCCGGCCTAGCTGTAATGGCCCAGGCTGTGACATGGTTAATTTAGCACACGATAGCGTGCCGGCCTAGCTATAAAATGCGCCAGGATTTCAGATGGTTAATTTAGTACACTGCAGCATGCCAGCCAAGCTAATTGGCGTCCTAGATGCAGCTCCAGAGGCCTTGCAAAAAAAACCTCGTTCAAAGAGCCATCACATCTTCCCCATCTCAGTTGTTTTTATCCCCACTCACCAACGCCGCCTGGACCCACATTTGGGATCGTCTCCAGTGCGTGCTTCACACATTTTCCTCACCATCTCGTCTGCTGCATCGGATCTTGCAGGCCGCACCACCCCTCTCCAAAAGTCCCCCGATAGTCATACTCTGGTCTGACCTCTTCCCCTAATCCATCCCGATGTCGCAATCGACGCACAACCCATAGCACGACGTTTGGAGTAAGGTCGGTGACAACATTTTCAACGAAATTGCTATGCGTCTGGACACTACCAGCGCCACCCGGCTGGCCGCATGCCCAAGGAGCTGTACCACCAAGTCGCAGGCAGAAAAGGTAGCAGATGCTCCAACGACCACTGCGGGACATTCGTCCCCTACAACGACATCTACGACCACATAATTTGGTGCTTTCACAGCCAAAAAGTCTGCATGGATCCTGGATGCGAGTTCATCACCTTGTCGGTAGAGCTCGTCCGCCACCTCAGAATTGCCCACTCAAGGACTACGCCCATAATGCCCTATAGCCACAGACATTGGGAGCCGTCTAAGTTGGTGCCCACAAGAGGCTTGCGGAGAGCGGATATCATCAGCATCGGGAAAGAGGGCATCGTGTTTGTCGCCCAAATTGATGGCCACACCACGGACATCGTCATATCCCCCAGGTTCGCTAGTTCAGGGGCGTGCGAATCGCCACAGTACAAGGTGAAGCTTTGGTTGCTATCTCTATGGCATGAGCTCCATGCGGTTGAAATGGTGGCGACGTCTGAGCTGACGAGCGGGCCATCGTCGGCCAAAGTCACCCTAGAAGGGCTCAGGTTGTACCTGTCGCAGCCGCGGTGTTACCTGGAAGCTTCTGAACCATTCAACGGAATTCCCTATGGATTAGGAGTATTGCATCGACAAGTTTCAAAAGTGAGATAAAACATATAAATATTCTTTGTGATGATCCCAATGTTAAGATATATAACGTCGTACTAATTAATTACTACTTTATCTTGGTGACAGATTCAATTTGTATGGGGAGAGGTGGAACAAGTTTGCAGCAATGTATACCTATTTCCAATGTACGCTGCTGACATAGTGGACCCACAGGCGACGGTGTGACAAGGAAAGCGTAACAGGCAGGAAAGAAAGCGCTACCCGACCAACACTTGACACGTTATTGCGTTGTGCCGAGTATTTTGTATGGAGGTCTTAACTTGCTACTTCTAATCTATTTTGTAGTAATACATATGTACTGGTACTTGTTCAGATTGACCGATCGAGTGCTGAATATAGACTCTCTTTCCTTTTTATTCATGGCCTTGCTACAACTATTGAATTTCAATGTCTACATTGCTGAATCTGTCATTTCTTTTGGCCATTTTCTATACTGCTGAATCGGTCACTTTGAAATGCTGCTGAATCTGTCAAGTGGTGCCGAATATGAACTAGGAATCTGTAGATATTTTTTCTGTCTTATTCTATACTGCTCAATCTTCAAATTCTACTCAATCTGTCAAGTGTTATGTCATTACTATTACTAAGGTATTTTCTAGAACTAATATTGATGTACTAGTACTTGTTTAGATCAAGTGCAGTAGATGGTCTTGCTTTCCTTTTTAAACTTGGCTTTGTCACAATCTAGATGAGGCTTGAGTATTTTGGGATGCATATATGGGGGTCACACTTAATGTGAAGAGGAGGTATGCACACAAAAGCATACTTGATCATTAGTTATGCTTGCTCCAATGATCGAGTGTGTTTGGAGAAAAGGGCAGACTGATCGTGCGATAAGGTTTTTAGAGCTGAAACATGAACGGTTCTCTCTGTACTGCTATTGAGTTTCACTGTCTGTATAGCTGAAACCGTCACTTTGGAATGCTGCAAAACCGGTCAAGTGCTACTGAATATGAACAAGGAATCTGTTGATATTTTTCTGTCTTATTTTGTACTATCGGATCTTTCAAATGCTACTGAATTTGTAAAAAAGTTTTGTCGCTGCTGCTGGGCTGCTAGCACTAGAGCTTTCGTCTGTGTGTCATCGGAACCGTTGGATATGTTTTGGACAGAAATGAGAGGGTATCAAGTGAAGTCATTGGATACCAGTCTAGTTTTGGCGCACGCGGTCTGTGTCCCTTGTTCTTTAGATATTTCTACACAAATATATGTCAAAAGAATTATCGATTTTTTCCCTCCGGTAGTGAGGTATGTGTTCCGAATCCGGCCGAGCCATAGCATAATGCAAATTTTACTAAAGAGGGGGTAAAATCTAGCTCATTCGGCCCCTCTTTAGCCCAGAACAATTTAATTCAGCCTTCTAGGGGTTAGGGGACTTGCTGACGACGGCCCATTTAAATATTTATCAAGGAGCCCATGGAGAATAGCGCATGGAGTATATCCCATTGACTATAGTAGATGTAGAATATCCCAAAATGTTTAATTCGGCGTTTTTGGAATTTCCCTTTAAAACAAAAACAAAAAACCCGCCTACCCATGTTTTTAAAAAACGACTCCATTATCTGGCATTTATTAAATTGAGATGCCAGGATCACTTCCCTTTTATTTTAATAAGAGAGATAACATGGACACATAAAATCTTTTTAAGAAGGCTAATATATCAGTTATATGTACTATAAAGCTTTTTAATGAGAATGTTCATCTTATTTGTTTGTCATAGTGGCAATGCACATGGTTTATATCTGTTTTGAAGTCTTGAGTTTGATTCTCTGTGCTTGACATAAAATTATCTTGGGTTTACATTTTTTTCTAGCAATATTTCTTTATGGAGAGGCTGACATCACGGACCCACCAGCCTGCAGCATCCCTCGAGTCTAATTGTCAGGTTTGAAAAAAAGTTAAATACTTGTACAGAGAGGCTGGCATCGGGAACCCACCTGCCAGAACATATGAGGCTGCATTTGAGACCCACAAGCCAGAACATACCAGAGAGGCTGACATGGGGGCCTCAACAGCAAGACCATACATGGCTGCCACATCGAGCAATGTTGCCAAGGTCAAAACAGCAGACACGGCCGAAAAAAGTCCATCATACGCAAGTTTGATTTACAGAGAGACCGACATGTGGGACCCAGTAGCACGACCTTATATAGGTTTTGCCTCGAGCGACGTTGCCAAGTTCAAAACAGGAAGGCACTCGCGAGAAAAAAGTCTAGCATACACACATTTATTTTAATGAGAGGCTCACGTGGGGGACCCAACAGCCTGAAAAACAGCAAAAATTTCATCAAACACACGTTTCTTCTAATGAGTGGATGACATGTGGGGCCCTGCATCATGATTGAACGGTAGATGCAGTGAGCAACGCTATCAATTCAGAACACGGAGGCGCGACCGAGGAAAAAAATTCTATCATACACATGTTTCTTCTAATAAGAGGATGACATGTGGGTCTAGAATTTTGATTAAATGGTAGATGCATCGAGCAGTGCTATCAAGTTCGGAACAGGGTAGCGCGAGCGAAAAAAAATTCCATCATACACACGATTCTTATAATGTGAGGCTAACATGGAGGACCCAGCATCGTGACTAGACGGCAGATAGATCGAGCAACATTATCGAGTTGAAATCAGGGAGGCAATAGCCAAGGGAAAAAATTCCATTATACACATGTTTCTTCTAATGAGAGGATGACATGTGGGTCCCAGGAGGTTGCTTAAACAGTAGATGCATCGAGCAACGCTATCAACTTCGGCACAGGGTAGCGCGAGCGAAGGAAAAAAATTATATCATACACACGATCCTTCTGATGAAAGGCTGACATGTGGGCCCTAGCAGCCTGACTAAACGGCAGAAGCATCGAGCAACGTTATCGAGTTCAAATCAGAGAGGCGCGACCGAAAATTATGGTCCGCTAGAGTCACTGACGTTCGGGACCCACACGCCTCAAAAGACTTCGGCGAGTCAACATCGCGTAAGGAAATGAAAATCTTGCTTCTGCCACGCGCTGGCCGAGCTTCCTCCATGTTTTTTGTAGATCCGTCATAGTAGAAGGGCGTGAAACTGTAAAAAAAGTTTTCCATCGGCCACGGCCGAGCCGAAAATTTCATCGCGAAAGACGCGCCTTCTACGATGACCGTTGGGCCAAGTCGTTGCGGAAGGAAACTTTTCTTGTAGTGGTCTCGGCTATACTGCCCAATTGTGTCTCCACGGTCTTGGTTCTTTCCTGCAGAGCCTTCATTATTTCTAATAGCAACGCCCTAGTTAGATAATTTACTAATAATATTGTCATGGTTCTCCATTAGTTTAATAAGCAAATTATTTTGATCAGTTTGTGTTTGCATAAAGGTTTTTAAAGAATTCTCTAAAGGGATAGTACCATGATTTGCTCCATTATTATTATAGTTTTTTATTTAGAGCACTTGCAGGATTAGGATATTGTTTTTGAAAGTTCGGGCCATAATTTTGACTCTTCCACGCAGGGTTATAAAGATTACGAGCTATACAATTGACTTCATTAGCATCGGTAGTGATAACATCAACTTGGAAATTTTCCTTGCCGTTTATCGGCTGGGGAGCGACTTCTTTAGATGAGCCGATGAAAGATGCAGGTATCACCGTAGGCACTGCTGTGATGACCGACGGACCCGAATAGATCGGGACCGATAGGCAAAGATTCTTTGGTTCCTCCATGCGAAAGTGGAAGCTCATGATTATGAGTTCGGATCCGCCGTTGAAGTCGATGGGAACCGACACAGGGGTGGGTGGGCGTGGTTCCGCTGCTGTCGAGTTTTTGCTTGGTAAAGAGGGAACCACCGAATCCATGACTCCAACGTTCAAATTTCCCATAGACGACGTCAATTGATGAGGGGTAACCTCAGCAATGCCCATGGTTATAGACCTGGGTTCCGTAGAAAAGAGAATGCTAGAGATTTTGTCAGCTGATAAAACAAACAAGGGAATCAAAATAGTCTGATTGCTATGAAAACTATGATTACAGATTGCTCAAGACTTCCGTCCCTCTCCATTGGCTCCTGCCTGCATTTATGTAATAGTCTGGGGAGAACGTATCCGGTGAAACGACCGATTTCATGCACCAGCTGCACCCACTTATTGTGGGCCTTTGGATGGGGAATGAATAGACACGATCTAGTTAAAAGATGAGTGGCTGGCAGATTTGCACAATGAACCCGATCATATTGCTGGATCCAAGTAGTTGTCCTCCACCAGGCCGGTCGTGTCTGCCTCCACATACCCAAATCGCGGATCTCCCTTCCTCGTGTACTCTGTGGTTGTGCGCATGTGCCTAATCTCTCTCTCCTGTAGATTGATTTTAGATTGGGGATTTCCGACGGCTCCACATGCCTCCAATTCATCTGACAGTACAGACAACAGCACCACGGCAGGAGGAGAACATGCGCTCGGCTGTGCAGGTGCTCTGCACCACGGCGAGAGGGACGTGCCTTCCAGCTAGCCTCGCCATCGAGATCTAAAGGGGCGCTGCTGGTGCGCGCAGGCCTTGATGCGAGCCCCACCGTTCCGCCCCGGCGACGCGTCGTCATCTTGCACAGATGGGTCAGCAATGGGATACTGGGACTGGAAGGGCTTTTCGTCCAATTTACGTTGCTACGAGGTTCGTTTTGTAAAATGTACAAACATTCCAACTTGTGGTTAAATCTGATGCTTCAGTTTCCATCCAAAGGCTCATAGTTCATGGGTGTAGCTGGTTCATAGATTTGCCCGGTCTAGAGCCATATACAGATAGGTTACAGGTTATAATTATAATACTAATATAATATCAGATCCTACTCTTTTCATGATGGTCAAGACACGCTTTTCGTCCATCGGATGCTTCCTAGACCTTCCTTTATTCTTCATGGGCTTTGCGGGTCCTAGGCCTTTATACATCCAGGCTAACCAATCATAAGGACCCTATTAGTCATATCCATGTCATATGTTCCTTACCCTTTACAATATTTAAAAGCCCATCTACCTTCGAAGTAAGTTCTCACTACAACACGGAGCTCAGGACCTGGCCCTTATATATGCCGAGGTACAGTCCTAGTCATCATGCTCGTGCTGGCGCGGCAAAAAAACCCGCTAGGAATAACTACGTCGGAGATTGTGCAATAACGGCGGATTTTTTGGCTCGGCACAACGTGATCCACCGAGCTAGCGCTTCCGCAGCGCAACAAAGGATGCGCCTTGTTACGTTATGAAAAATGGTGAAACTATAGTGCCATGTCACGTATATGTCATTGTTTGTACACCATCACCGATGTGGATAATTAATTACAGTACCATTAATCAAAGTAAGTACTTAATAGCACCTAACCATCACAAAATTTAATGATAATCATCGTTAAGAATCGCTTTTGCTCAGACACATACACTACAACACGGATCTCGGGCGCTGACACTTATAGACGCCGAGGTACAACCTTACTCACTATGCTTGCGATTGGCGGAGTAAAAAAAGCCGGCAGGGGTAACTGTGTCGGGGATTCTCAAATGATGGCGGATTTTTTGACGCGGCATAACATGATCCGCCGAGCTAGCGCTTCCACAGCGCGCAGAGGATGCGTCTCGTTACATTACTAAAGATGGGGAAATTTAGTGTCGTTGTAACCGCGAATTATATGTCATGTTACAACGTCCAGCATCACTAAAAGTTAGGTATAGTAATAATAACTGGTTTATGTTGCTAATATAAAAATATTGTGATGCATAGTTGATTAAGATATAAAATTCTATTTTATTTCAAAATATAAAACTCAGTACATTACATTTCATTATTTCACTCTTCTAATGGTCCGATTTTAAAATCGATGATGATTAGAAAAGTGCAATAATCGTTCATCTAACTTAACCATCTAACTTAATTACACTAAATTTTCTTTGTCCTATTGACGACAATGGTGAAGCAGATGACGAAGGCGACGACCACCATATCCCAAGCGGTGGATCTGCAAGACCCTGTCCATCTTCCTCGAGGTGGATCTACATGGCGCTGGCCACCATCTTCTTTGCGGTGGATCTTCAAGGCATCGCCACTACCTTCCTCCTAGTGGATCTTGAAGGCCTCGCCACCATCTTCCATGCAGTGGATCTGCATGGCCCTAGCCATCATCTTTCACGTGTGAATCTGCCCGGGGTTGATCTTCCCATGGTGGACCTACCGTTGTCGATCTGCCAGCGGTCGATCTTCCGCACGATGGATCTGCTCACGGTCGATCTTCTGCGCGATGGATTTTCTCGCATCCGATCTTCCCGTGGTCGAGCTGCTCGCGGATCTAACTCGTATAGAGATGGGATTAAAGAAGAGAAGAAGATGGAGTAGGAAATTTTTGACCGAGATAGTAGGGAGATCCAGGAGTACGGCGGCTGCCGAGTGAAGCAAGGATTTGTTGTATTATATAGGAACTAGGATTGGGGTATGGGGATTAGGGTTTCTAGTCGGCCTTTAGGTCGTGCGACCCAACATTATGGGCCGATGTAGCTCTGTGGGCCCATAGTAGGCTAATCCACTGCTCACTTGTTGGTGGGACACGCTAGTCAGTGAGAGAAATCTATATGTAAAAGCTATATATTATTCTTGCCAAAAGTACACATAAGTATTTTTCATATTACTGCCTAAATCGAAAAGCTATATTACTCATAAGTAAGTTGATCTAGAGTTTCCGCTAGCAGCTCCAGCGCGTCAGCCACATACGCGCACGTCGCCTTAATCGCGCTTATCGCAGGAGCCACCTCGTCCTTTGATTTCTTCTTCACTTGCATCACTGTTCCTCATAGTCAGATTCGGACAATTCAGACAAGTTGTGGATGGTGTCCTTCCACAAGTCCACTAACACATGTTGCAGCTACGCCGTGTATTCTTTATCAATATAAAATACGAAGTTGCACATCGTTTACTTGTGGTGACACCCGAGGAACTTGCGGCCGTTGTTCACGCCATCGTATGAGATTAGGCAAAGCGGCTGTAGGACGCACTTTCAAAGTAGATCGGAGCTCAATTTGAAGATGTGGTCCACCCATCTACTTTCAAATCGATCCACCTCGGCACCATACCCTGATCGAGAAAACCCCAAATTAGTGTTTCAGATATAGAAGATAAAAGAAATGTGAAATCAAATTACATAAGCACGGACTTCGCCGCCACCTTAAACATGTCCATGATGCAACATCTCGATGTCGCCTTCGCTCTCAGCACCTTGAGGATTTTGCATCTTGATGTAGCCCCTAGCGACCGCCTCTACAGTCCTCTTTGTGCGTTACTGAAAGTTGTAGGAAGAGGGTGTGTGGATGTGGATCCTGATACCTTTTTTTTGACTCGGGACTGTGAGGCAAAGAGCCCCACAGCAAAAATTATTAAAATCAAAGCAAAAAGTACAAAGTATTTACAACATTTACAAAATATACAAAGGGAAACATCAAGTCTATCTCACAACACCCATAACAGAACTCAAGGTAATCCATTGATCCAGTATAGCAGCTTGTCCTTGTGCTTAGCTTTGATCCTGTATTGTAGCATAGTCATATCATGAATGAATTTACCTGTCCAAATAGCAGACATAGCCACATTATTGTTGAATATTTTGCCATTTCTGAGTAACCAGATATTATAACATGCAGTGATAAGCACTTCCATGAAAAACGGTTTTCCAAAACTTTGCTTAGCAGATGCCACCACCGCCTGGATATTATCATTAGACTGCCAGGTTATTTGTAAATAATTCAAGATACGAATACTGAAGTTGCATTCAAAGAACAAGTGGACACGATCCTCATATACCCGTAGAGGGCAAAGAACACAATGTGTCTCCAAAGTCACATTCCAGTGTCTACATTGTAGTAAATCTCTGGTGTTTAGTCTATCAGATAGAAGTAGCCAGGCAAAAACCTTGGTTTTCATTGTGCATTTAGACTTCCAAAGCCATTTGTATACACAGGGAACAACAATATGCTTATGAATAAGTCGATAGAACTGACCAGGGGTATAAGACTCCCCCACTGATAGGACCAAACATCCAGCTGACCTGTTCTTGGATGAGATTCGAGCATCACTTGCAGTTCCTACAGCTCTTGAAACGCCCTACTCGAAAGTGGGAGATAAAATAAACTCATAAAATCGTCATTATCCAAGACCTGTGCTGTAGAGAGCTGATCATTTAAGACATAAGAGAAAAGACATGGGAATCTCAGGTTTAGCGGTCTATTAGCTCCTTGCATAATCCAATTATCAATCCAGAAAAGGAAGGTGTTCCCAGAGCCCAAAGTAACTGCAGCCACACCTCTGAAATTGTCCACTTTCTTAAGTACATCACGCCACCAAAACGATCCACACATCTTTTCTGCATGCGGAACCTTCCCCTGATAATGAGCATGCCAGATAAGATTAACCCAAGGTATATCCTTATGATTATAAAACTGGTCCAGAAATTTAATCAAAAGAGCAGCATTCTGTTTCTGAAAGTTAACAATCCCAAGACCACCACTTGACTTAGGCTGACAAATTAGATCCCATGCAGCAAGAGATTACTTAGGCTCATCAAACTTGTCTCTCCATAAACATTGCCTAAGAATTCTGTCCAGTTGTTTAGTCAGCCTAATTGGCAGTTGTAAAGTACAGAGAAAGTGTAATGGCATGGAAGCCAATGCCGAGTTAATCAACTGCAGTCTAGCACCTCTAGATAAAAAACTTGAGCTAGCAGAAAGCTTTCTTTCGAGTCTACAAACCAGAGGCATGAGTTCACTAATCGTTGGCCTAGTAGTACCAAGAGGCAACCCCATATAAGTGAAAGGCATACTACCACATAGACAGCCAAATTCAGAAGTGATCTGCAACATGACATCAGGAGACACATTAATGGGTACCATCAGAGATTTATCAAAATTGATATCCAGACCAGTGGACATACTAAATTTATTCAGAGCCTCTTTAAGCTCTCTCAATTGTTTTAAATCAGCTGGCATAATCAAGAGTGTGTCATCAGCATATTGTAAGATAGGAAAATCCTCATCATAAGTTTCAATTGGTCTAGATATAATTCCCTGTCTGGATAAATCATTCACTACAGAATGCAAGAGATCAGACGCAAAAGAGTAAAGCAGAGGTGATAAAGGGTCACCCTGTCTGACTCCTCTTTTACAAACAAATTGTTTACCTAGAACACCATTTAGAAGTATGGATGATGTACCAGAAGATAGAAGTCGTTTGATCCATAACAACCACAAATCATTAAATCCTTTGTGCTTCATTATCTGTAAAATTGCCTCATGCTCAATTGTATCAAAAGCTTTAGCAAAGTCTAGCTTGACAATGACAATAGGCTTTTTGGAAGTTGACATAAATAAATATATTCCATAGACCAGGCTAGACAATCCTATATTGATCTAGATCTTAAAAACCCATACGGGTTCTTATGTAAGCATTTAAGAATGACCTCTTGTAGTCTATTGGCAGCAAGCTTAGTAAAAAACTTTAAGCACACATTTGTTAAGGAAATAGGTCTGAAATCATTGACATTTACACGTACTTGCTTCTTGGGCACTGGAGTAATATTGGAACCATTAATATTTTCCAAATTAAGTGTTCCTTCCTAAAATTCTTTTGCAAGAAGGTAAAAATCATCTTGAACAATTGACCAACATTTTTTAAGGAATAATCCATTGAACCCATCCAGACCAGGTGCTCTGTCAGTTGGCATGGCCTTTATAACATCATCCATTTCAGATTTTGTAAAAGGTACAGTCAAATCTTGCAAACCATCAATTTTTGGCAGTAAAGACTGCAGATCAAATTGCATGTCAATGCCTTTAGACTGACCCATCCTCTGCTTATAGCTAGCCCATAACAAACTTGCCATGGCTTGGTGATCAGTCACATCATTGCCATCAACATCCTTAAGCATTGCAATCACATTTCTACGGTATCTTTCTATGGCCATAGCATGAAAGAACTTCGTATTCTCTTCACCTTGTTTAATCCATCTGATAGTACAACGCTTTTTCTAGTATCTGCTTTCTGCCAGAAGTAAAGCCTCCAGTTGTAGCTTTACAATTTGATGAAAATTAAATTCCGTATTGAACAGAGCCCTTTTTTCTTCCAAATTATCCAGAATTAGGATTACTTCATTACACTTTTTAATTAGATACTTCAACTAGGACAGATTAGTCTGCCAATTTTTATGGTCATATCTTAAACTTTTAAGCTTATCAACCACCCTAGCTGAAATGTGTGGCTTTTGAGAACCTCTCTTCCATGAATTTTCTACACAATCATTAAAGCCTGGAATTTGTACCCAGTAATTTTCAAATCTAAAAAGATTAGACTTGGGGATCATTGTATCCATGACAACCACACATGGAAGGTGATCAGAACCAGTACAAGCTAAAGGCAGTACAATCGAATTAGGATAATCAGAAATCCAATTAGAGCTAGTAAAAAACCAATCAAGTTGTTCTAGCAAAGGTGAGCGTTGCATATTAGACCAAGTGAACGAACGTCCCTTTAGTGACAATTCTAGTAAACCAAGATGACCAATTATTTCATTAAATAAGAACATATCATTAGTATCTCCTCCAGGTCTATTACGATTATCTTGGGATCTTATAAAGTTGAAATCACCAAGCAATAACCAATTCTCAGTCACAGGAATTTGTAGATCATATAGCCAAGCCACAAAATTATCTCTCTCAATACCCTGACATGGTCCATAAACACAAACTAGAACCCAGGCAGCATTGTTATGCATAGAAGTAAACCTGACCATAACACCAAATTGCTGCGTATCCATCAAAACACCAGAAAACATTGAGGAATTCCAAAGGACTAGAATTCCCCCAGAAGCTCCCCTTGAAGGAGAGAAGACAAAACAATCAAATTTTTTAGGAGCAAATTTCCTAATGAATCTCCAGTCAATATTCTCATATTTTGTTTCTTGTAAACATAATATATCACAAGCACACTCTTCAATCTTAGATCTCACATCCCTCTGTCTGTTCTCTGCATTTAGCCCTCTGACATTCCAACACAGGATTCTCCAACTTCTTTTAGATAAGTTACTCATTAATAACAGTAGTATAGTTTTAAAAGATAATTCAATGCATAACACTGAATATTAAGGACCAAGTACTGATACTGCCAAAAGGGAGCACACCATAAGACAAAAAGTACTGCTGACAAGCAGACCACAATACACAAATAGAATATGGCACAGCATCCATCCAACAAAAGCCCAACAACTGACACATAGACTGACACACAGACTGAAGCATAAAGACAAATGACAGAGAACCTTGAGTACATCCAGACTGACACACAACCCAAAACATCAAACCGACTCAAAACCCTGCATACCCCAACCAGAATACAAAACCTCATATAGAACCATGACCAATCTTCAGTCATCATCAGAACCCTTGCTTTGGTGAGATGAAGAAGGCCCAGCCTCAAGCTGTTCCTTGGTGAGTTTTGCTGGATCAATTCCTAGCTCCCTTCCAACTCTCTGCATGACTGAAATTGGAGTAATGGGAATCTGCATCTCATCTTGGTCATTTCCTCTGATTGCTTATGTTTTCCTTCTTGCTCCTCTTTGTCCAATTCCACTATCAGCAATTTTGATCTGCATTTTTTCTTAGGCCTAATAACAGACTCCAAAACTGGTTTTGGCCTACAACCATTAATTTGTAGACAGCTTTGAGTGAATCTATGTTTAGCCGGTTTTACCAAAGGTTTTTTTTCTTTCCTAGCTTTAGATTTCTTGACAGATATAGGTGAGGCCGAGAACACCGGTGTAACCAAATCCTCAGCATTATCTTCAAAAGTCAAAGTCCTGGCCACAACTCTATCTTTTGGGATCAGAACCTTGCTCCTCTGATTCACAAACTGGGACACATTGAAATCAAATTGGCCAAGAACATCAGAGTCAAAAGCAACTTCCCAAGATCTTTTTATCAGAGTAAACGGGGGTAGTGCAGAGATAGAGGTACATGTCTAGCCATTATAGATGGCAAGAGTAGATCAAACAACCGCTTCCACTTCAATTCAGGAGGTAAAACTGGCCCAAAACCAGTTGTCACACGTCCAACCTGCAAAACATTGAAAGCCATGTGACCAGCAAACTGCTGATGTACCTCATCATTAGTGGACCCAGATTTCACAGAAAGGTCCAGAACCATCGAATACTGCTCATCATCCTCATCAAAGTGTTGTCCATCATCCTCTTGATCTACATTATGATGGTGCTGAGCATGATTGTCAGGTACAGCATCCCAACCCACCTCAGGATACTGAGGCCCAACAAACAGATTATTGTTGTGATGTAAATTTCCAGGAAAAGGATGAGGGTTGCCATCAAACGGCATCTGATCCTCATCCGAAGGTAACTCATCCACAAAATCAGCTGAGAGAATATAAATAGCAGCAGTCCAAGAAACTTTAACTCCTCCCACTGAAGCAAATTTCCCAAAGACAACATCACGAGGTACTAGTTGTGGAGATGGAAAAGAGGCATAAACAAGGGTATGCTCCATGATGGGATCATTATTGTTCCAAAAGTGAAATTGCCCAAATGTAGAGACTGCATTAGCAATGTCAATATTGTTGCGGTAATCTGGGGGATTCCTAAAATCATTAACCAGCCCCTACGAAAACCATGAGTAGCACGGTAGTTCTCCTCGGCATTATCCACATGCAGAAAACGGACCACTCTATTCCAATCTGATAATTTCCATGCTGATTCAGAGCATTAACAGAGTTTGGACCTCCTAACTGAAACACCCCCACTCCAAACAGGCTAGGCTGGGCATCAATGACATTACGCTAGAGTGGTCCAACAAGAAAGTTATGTACCTGATTACGCCAAAGAGCAGCAGTCTGAGGTGGTGGACGGGGTTCCACCACAACAATGCAAAACGATTGATGTTGCACCGGCAGATCTTGTGCAGCATAGTAGTACGTCCTCGGTAGCCTCGTGCCACCACCATCAATAATATCATGGCCCCATGGTAGCCACGACAGAGGATCAACAGCAAACACCACCATTGTCGAGATTGGCTCAACCTGCGGCAAAGAAGGGGGAACACTAGTCTTAGCAGGAAGACTAGGGTTAGAGGTAGGCATGAAGGTCTGCAGTGATGAGATCTGTTGGTTAAAAGGAACAAAAGTTGTTTCGGTAGCCAAAACGGCAACCGTAGCAGACATGGACTCGGTAGTGTCCTGATGGCCCTTTAAACCTTTTGGTACCCACTTTTTGTGCATCAAACCTTTCCTATTTAAACAATGTCTTTTAATGTGTCCGTAACTGAAACAAGCTCGACATCTGACGTCATTAAGACACTCCTTTGTTTGATGACTCATACTTAAGAAACAACCACATGTCCAAACTTGATATGCCATGTCATCAATCAACCTTTCGAAAGCATCATAATGATCTCCCAAATCACCCATCAGCCCCGCCTGTCCAGGGTGTTGCAAGGAAGACTGACCAGTAGGTTTTATCAAACTGTCAACTGTGCCAGAAATAGAACAATCCACTTCCTTAACCAGATCATCAGAACTAGAATTGCACCCAGGATTCTGACTAGAGGTTGGATAATGTAGATCTCCAAATTTAATAGAAGTGGATGTGTTAGTCAATAGATCAGCAGGTAGAATCACACCTGGAGTACTAGAGTGAGGGTAACCCTGGCATGCAGAATAACATAAGGGCTCTGAGAATACTAGTTTCTTATTAGGAGCCTTTCCAGAGTTCAAAATGGACTTGGGCTTGAAGCTATTAATAGCAGCCAGACCTCTACGGACATAAAGCTTTGATGGACTAACCACCGTCCATTCTTCATCAGATTCCTTTTGCCACAACTTAAATTACCTCAGCCAATTTCGTCCACCTTGACTCCAAAGATGGAAAAAGCATCTGAAATTCTTACAGAAGAACTTCGCCAGTTTCAGAATATGAAAAGCAACCAACTTACTAGAGACACAAAAAGAGAACACCCTGTCTCTTATCAGATTAACTGGCAGCTCACTGGCAAACCCTCCAAGAATGGATTCAAGCATAATTCCCACCAGAAATTTATCCATTCTAAAAGCAGCTCGACCAAAAGAGACCACAAGATTGAAAAATCCAGAATCCTTAGTTGGATGAACGCTCACATTAAACTTCTTACGTACATCCTTGGCAAAATTACACCCATGCGAGAAGTCAAGCCCAAGTAAAAAACCGGAATAACCTGATAGAGCTCGAATACATGCTGGGACATGGCCAGGAAAATTATCTGTTGAAGGAAACTCAGCAACTGAAAATGCCTTTCCCATTCTTACCACATGCGAATTGAACTGTAGTTTATTCTCAATCTTAAAGGAATCAATCCTTTGAACATATTTTCGAGCAATAGCAATACCTTTCGCATTATGCAGCACTAACCAATTATTCCTGACCCAAAGAACTAAAGAACCGTCATAGGACTTCATACGATCACGATCAAGATCATGCAATGTAGAGTACGTGATCTTCCAACAATTGCAAATAGTTTCCAGATCCGAAAAACCAGGAAGATCTGAGTCCAACGTAGGAATACAATCCTATTGCCCCAAAGCAGATCCAGCATTCAGGAAGAGACCACCAGACGTGATCAGGAAGAGATCACCAGACGGGGTAATAGTGCAAGGACCTACCATAGCCACATGATCAGGGAAAATTACCTCGGCACCCAGAGAGATCAACTCATTCTCATGTAGATTCCTTCCAACAATGCCCGCACCTTTGACATTGGTAAGCGCAATACAATGTGCCTAGATGCAGACGAAACCCTCCTTTACATCTGGTCCAGATGCGGTGAACGTCTCCTTCCATTGCCACGCCGGCGATAACATGATCACGGAATATCCGGGACAGTCGTAGAGAGAAGAGGGAGGAGGAGAGGATGATCGGATTAGAATCCGAATAGGCTCACTTGAGAGGGAGATCGCCGACGATGAGGTTAGGTGGCGACTAAGGTGGGAGGGGGTGGGAGACCATCATATTATTTATATTTGCCTCTTAATAGGATGCTGATTCCTTCGATCCGGATTACAGATGTAGTGTAGCTTCTTTTTCCCTAGTAGACCTAGGTTATCGAATCTTCGGGAAGCGAATACATAGTGAAGTTACTTTAATGGACCTTCGGGAGTTTTAGAATTCCTTTTGTGTTTTTACCGGACCAATAGCTTGCATATTTTTGTTGTTGTCAATGATGGAGAGAGAGGGCCTAGAGCGTTCGGTTTCACCTGTAGCTGTGCAAAACATCTGATGGGAATAAAAGATAGAAATAAAGTATGTGTGTAGTTCTTAGAGCAAGATAAATTATATGTGGGTAGTGCATCCATAATTTCTATTGCCTCCACAAACTCTTATAGCAATAACCTACTAGTCTCATCTATAGAAGAAATAGAACTAATGATATGCATAGTGATGTCACCGTTAATCTCAAGCAAATCCCTCACATACAATCGTACTACCCCTTCTATCACTGGGGTTCCTAACCTGCAGATAAGTCATCACTCATACTCCCTATACCTGGCTCAACCCTCGGGGTCTTGGGTACCTGACAAGTCTTTGGATTGAGGCAAGAGAGGATACAATAATCATCATGTCATACAAACTAATACATGATCCCATCTATGATAAATAACATGCACAATTCCTACATGGCTAGGCCGAAGCCCTTAGCCCAAGGATAATTACTCACACATAAAGATGAGATCAACAATCATAAACATTGTAATAAAAATCATAAGATTGATAGCAATAGTCTTACAATATCACCAATCGGAGAAGAGATCTACTATTACAAGTGGTGGAATATGTCTATGAAATTGGAGAAGGGTTTGGAGATCTGGAGGCGGCTTGTGATCCGTGGCAGAGACTTTTTGGTCAGGTCTGGCTTGTTTTATCGTCGCCTGAGGCTTCTTTATATAGGGGTCCCTTCACGAAAGTTGTTCTATTTGACCCAATGGTGGCGGCGCCAACTATACGACCAGAGTTGTACGGTCGGAATTTTTGCTCCGGTCGTATAGTTGGTCGTTAAAGCGTATGCCTCCGTTGTACGGCTCCTGGTTTCTTCTGGTTGTTGGAAATCTCGTATCTTTGACTTTAATGTAGTGATTCCCTCCTTTAAATGATATTATCTGCACAGGAAAAATATAAAAGAAAGGATTGCATACCCCTCTGAATATTAGCATTAGTGGAAGGGTTTAGAGAGATATTTCATCAAAATTATGAGTAATATCCAGTTTAAATGTGGATGTAGATGGCTATATTTCAGATCCATCAACCTCCCCAAGCTTAAACTTGATCATCCCCGAGCAAGAAAACCAAAATCAAAAAGGAACTCAGCATTTAAACTGAAATAACGAGATAATGATCTTACTCATGATTAGTAGTCTCATGTTTCCTCCACTTCATAAATCTAAAAAACTTCAGCATAGATAGAGTAATGGCAAGCATATCACACGGGTTTCATGCATCCTTATAGTGCAGCAAAATTATTGTAAACATGGATAATTCAAATAAGTAAATTTTATTCCATGTCAAGTAATCAACTCATAGGCTTGCTTTGAACAGTAAAGTATAATCATGTAAATTAAGAGTGTGATAGTTGTCATGAAGAGCATATATACTAGAGTATCTCAATTCTCCCACATCAATAAATCAAGACTTTGCAAGCGCTAGTTTTCTATTCATTGTCCTTCAAGAATTTCAGTTTTTAAGTAATTGAGAGAATGCAAAGATTTTTATTAGTTTATCGGGCTATGATGGACACTCGTGGCATCACTAAGGTTTTTTCCTTTTGCATAATGATTTCTCATAACAGCCAGAGGAGTGATTCCATCATGATTACAGGTACCCGGGAGTGCCAAGAATCTTACCCACTATAGCATTGCTGCTACAAGTGTTTAATCAACTCATAGCCGAAATCTAGGAGTTTCCTCCATGAAGATCATTCGTAGGCCAGCGAAGTTGTTGGCATCCCATGAAGTTTGACACACATAAAGCTATATCATTCTTATGATTAACAAGTCAAACTTTGGCATGCTCACAAAAACCGCTAAACATTAATTCAATTGAACAAATCCTTTCAAAGAGAGCTATTAAGTCAATCAACATTTTTAGTGGTGTTGAATGTCTCTAGAAATAAACCTTCAAGACTAAGCACTACAACACCCAAGCCTTCGATTGTGAGACTTTTTCTTATTACAATTGTTTAGCAATTTTTAGGCAAGACTTGGTTAATTACGAGAGCTGGAACAATATGTACCCAATTAAATACCCATGAAAATGAAAATCTTACTACAATACAAAGATTCACTCCACCAATAGAATACCTCAACATTTACTACTAACTAGCATGGGTTTCTCAAACTTCAAAAGTGGGGAGTCATAAGGCATACCTCTCATGTTTGGTTCCACTTCTCTCTTCCTTTTTTTATTTGCTTCTTGGAAACTCGAAGTCGATCACTCTCCTGCAAATATATGAAGACCTCAAGGCGGAAAGAAAAGAAAGAGGGAAAATAAGGAAAAATGGAGAAATATTTTTGTGGTTTTTAAGAGAGGGAGTTTAAAGAATAGAAAATTGGCGGCAAATCTCGGCTAGAAAATTTCGAAAGAAAATATAAAGAACTAAATATAATGTGTTGGGGAAACCACCACGAGTGCTTATAAACTCAAATAAAAACACAACTCCTAAATAAAAGCAAATGAACGCCAAATAAAGATACATGAGGAAACTTCCCCAAGCTTAGGCTTTTGCAAGCCCTTCAAATCATTGGGGTGACAGAAAAAAATTCATTACTCTAGTTCGCGAATTGAGTTGAGAGGTTACTAGTTGATTCTCAGAGGTTCAAAGAGAGGCTATACATCCACTCCACAGTCCCTCCAAGTCCTTGGAAATCTTGGTATGTGGTGAACCGTGTTTGTGGCTGCTCCTCTTGATAAGGAACTTCTTGCTCCTCCACTTGGTCCTCATCCTCCTCCGGAATTTCTTCCTCGAGTTGGTGTTGCTCAACCTGCGAATCATATAGCAAACGTCCTTCCTCGATAGAGAAAAGACCATTAGGCATAGGAGCAGGGTAGAGACCCCAGCTCCAGCAATATGTAGATAATAAGCACCACCTCTCCTAGTAAGCATTCCACAAGCTCTCAAAGTAGAGAAACCAACACGTTTCTCACCTAGTACGGGTTGAAACTCACCTAGGATGTCTAGGGCAGTGTCAAGCACGATGATGACGCCTCCGCCTGTGATTGGTCCTTGGCTTTCGGAGGCTTGGTGCTCCAAGTAGCGCACAAGGATGTCACCCAAGTTGAGTGACAAGTTGCAGTTGATGTAAGCAGCTTTGGCGAGGACTAGGATGTCCTCCTCATTGAGTCTCGTGAACTCATTACGTTCCTGCAAGGTGTTAGCAATAACATAGAACAAATAGCGAACTGCAGGATGTTGAATATTCTTCCCCTTGTTCACTCTACTAGTGAAACTCATTCCATTATAGTATTGTTCAGGGGTGGGTTCTAAGCCAGTAAAGGATGCGCGTAAAGCATGAATATCATTGTTTGGCAAATTAAAACATGTGCACCATTCATCTAATGTTAAAGTGTAGTTGTTGTTCATTAGACGGAAAGAAATAGTGTCTTCTCCTTGCCATTGTTTAACGGTGCTTTGCAGCGAACTTAGAAATTCAATGGTTAAGCAGCGATAAGTAGGTACATCATTGTACACAAAGTTTTGTAGGCCAGCTCTATTGCAAAGTAAATTGAAGTCATCAGAAATACCGAGTTGGTTCAATATGACGGGGCAAGCCCACTTGGTGGCCTTCACTTCGTGATTCTTAATCCTGTTGAAGTATTCACGATGAGCCTCATCTCAGAACCGTATCCCCATGCGTTCCTGAGCGGCAACCTAAGAAGCGCTAGCGGTGGCATGAGCACGAGTTTGGCTCCTTGTGTTCATCATATAAAACATTGAAGAAAGGCAAAAATAGAACTTCTTTGATCCAACAACAGTAAGCGCATCATATTCCTCATCAAAGCACACTAAAGAATCTCCTCAAGATAATAATCTAGGCAAGAAAATCATGGCAATTGGTTCATAGTAGGTCTCACCCTAGATTGATAATGACAATATATCAAAGATGAATTAGCAGAAAGTAATTGGGGGATCGGAGGAGAAACATACCGTAGATCGCTTGTGTGCGAGGAAATCGAACAAAATTGAGAAGAGATGAAGATCTCTTGAGGTTTTGAGAGAGTTTAGAGGTAGAAGAGAGAAAAATGATTGAAGTTTTGGAGTTGGAGGTACCTTCCCGTGTGATTTTGTGGTCGGACGCAACTATATGGGCGCAACTATATGGGCGGAACATGTGTTCCCGCCGTACAGTTGGCTTTCTGTCAAAATTTTAAGGTTTCCTCCTGGCGGCGCAGCTATACGGACGCAACTATACGGCCGGAACATAATGTTCCCGCCGTATAGTTGGTCATTAAACTGTCTGTCCCTCCGAAAGAAAATATACGAAGGCATCGATATCTATATGACCAGAACTATAAGGCCGAAATTTTTATTCCCACCGTATAGTTGGTCGTTAAACTCTCAGAATATTAGAAAAGAAATTGTACGGAGGCACTAATATCTATGCGACCGGAACTATATGGCCGGAATTTTTATTACTGCTGTATAGTTGGTCGTTAAACTTTCAGTACATTTTGCAGAAAAATTTTCGATGGCAAAGATATCTATACAACCAGAACTATATAGCCAGAATTTTTATTTCCGCCGTATAGTTGGTCGTTAAACTCTTAGTACATATGAAAATAAAATTGTCGACGGCAAAGATATCTATACGTCCAGAACTATACGGTCGGAATTTTTGTTCCCGCCATATAGTTGGTTGTTAAACTCTCTGTGTGCATTAAAAAAATTCTGTTTCTTCAAAAACTACTACTTTTCCTGTGACTTAGTGATATACCTTGTTTTTGATAGAAAATTGACAGTAAATATTGTCGACCAACAATAGCATGAATAAAGTAGAATTTCAAGTACTACCGAACTTCTTCTCCTCACATAGAGTTTTCTAGCACTCTTTATTAAACATGAACTTAAACTTAAAACTAAAAACTTAACTCAAACCTTTATTTCACATGGGTTTCCTCCCATGAAGCGCTCTTTTACGGTCAATAGCTTGACCTTGATGATACTCACTTGGGCCAGATGAGTAGAACACCTACTCCAAAGTAATTGGTCTTCAAAGTGATGGCCTCCTTCTCGTCATGTTTGGCTTTCTTCTTCCTGGGGAAATAGATAACAAAAGGATCCCGCGAAGGCAATTGCAATTTCATGTTCCCTTCATGGAGGTTAATTAAAGCCTTTATAGTTCTCAAGAAAGAACGGCCTAGTATTATAGGAGCAACTGTATCTTCAGGCATGTCAACTATAATGAAGTCAATTAAAGCAGGACAACCTTTAATGTAAACTAAAGTGTTCTCCTTAATTCCTACAGCTTGTTTGTAGGTAGAATCTGCTAGATGCAATTTTAATTCAGTGATTTCAAAGAAGCCAAAATTTAACTTGTTAAAAAGACTCTTTGGGGTTTTTGAGACGCTTGCACCTAGATCACAAAGTGTAGCTATCTCATTAGTCCCAATCTTTATCTTAATAGTAGGATGAAATATGTCATCTAGTTTAACAGGTAACTTTTTAGCGATTTTCTTGTATTCCTCTTCAAGCTCGCGTACCTTAATTGCTACTTGATCAACAAAGTGTTGATACATGGCTTCATTGTTACCTTCACTTACCGGAATTTTGATGTTGATACTCTTTACGAGATCTTCGATGGTGTAGCTTGGTGAAGGGGCATTACTATAATCAAGTTCTTCAGGCTCCTCCCTTTGAATCCTCATCATTTTGAGTTCCTCAATAGGATTGGGCTCAGCTTTACCTGCAAATTTAGCTAGAATGAGAGTTTGACTCTTGGTTATCTTACCTAGATGTGCCTCAACGATCCTTGTTCTTTCTTGGAGGGCCTGCAAATCATTTCTCAAACTAACAACTTGGTTAGATAATTTACCAAGCATGGCATCATGGTTCTCCGTTATTTTAACAAGAATATTATTTTATTCATTTTGTGAGTCTATAAAATACTTAAGTGTTTCTTGGAGACTACCATTACTAGTTCCCATATTATTATTATAATTACCTGCAGGACTAGCATAATGTTTCTAAAAGTTAGGATTCTAAATCTTCTTCCAAGTGAAGGAAATATGCCCTGAGAGGCAATAATAAAGTTGTTATTATGTATTCCTTATATATGATAGATGTTTATTTTACATGCTATAATTGTATTGATAGGAAACATCAATACATGAGGGTTCCTAGCCATGCCTCTCTTATAGACTAGCTTGTTGATTAACAAGATGATCAAGGTTTCCTGATCATGGATATTGGATGTTGTTAATAACAAGGTCACACCATTGGTGGAATGATGTGATGAACATTCATCCGAAGTATAGCATTACGATCAAGTCATTGTGTTTATATTGCTATAACATCATACAAAGTAATCTTTATCCTTAGACCATGAGATCATGTTAATTGCTAACACCGGAAGAGTATCTTGATAACATCAAACGTCACACCGTAACAGGGTGACTATAAAGATGGGTTCAGTGCTACGAAGGTGTTATGTTGAGGCTCATGGATCAAGAGTGGAATTTGTCAATCTAGATGACGGATAGATATACTCTGGGCCCTCTCGGTGATATCACATTAGGATAGCTTGCAAGCAAGTGATGTGATCACTAGAATGTTATATCACGGGAACAAGAAAAGAGTGCATGTCGGTAACGAGATCAAACTAGGTATGGAGATACCGATTATCAAATCTCGGACATGTAATATATCGAGAGACAAAGGGATTTAGTTACAAGCGTTAAAGGTTCTCATGATCACAGGAGTCATCGTTGAATGTGTAGGAGTCAGTACAGATCTCTAGGTCCCGCTGTTGATTATTGATCGGAGAAGGATCTCGATCATGTCTACATTACTCGTGAACCGTAGGGTGGCACACTTAAGAGTTACCGGACACCATTTTGGAGCACATATGTTTCAGACAAAAGAATTGCAAAGCGTAGGAATTGTTTCAATAGAAACCGGAAATTATTTCGGGTGAAATTGCAGAAGGTGGTTCTGCATGTGATATTGAAATATTGCAAGGGGCTATATGTGGATGTTTGTTAATTAAAGTAATTAACAAAATTCTGAATAAATTTAATAAAAGAGTTTTTATTAAATGAGAGAGCATTAAATTTGGAGAAACTTAATGCATTTAAAGTGGAGACTTTAAAAGGGAATGTGAACAAGCATTTTAATGTGGAGGAGTTACCACCACATGAATGGGGGAGGTGAGGGGTCACCCCCCATGCACCGGCCATGGAGAGAGGGGGCACCCCCCTCCTCCTATAAAAGGCCACCCATTCCTTCCTTCATCCTCACACCTCCTTGTGAAGGATCTCTCTCCCCCTCTAAAATTATTCCCCCATGGTCTCGGATTAGCAAGATACATGTTCCCGGTGGCATTTCTTCTAGAAGGAGTTGCTGCTTCTGCTGGATCGCTGGAGCGAGGAGGTGGAGGTTGTCCGGTGGCTTGAACGTGTGTGCAAGTGCGGATGCGCTGCTGAGTTGCGGCGCTCGGACTTCCTCATGATCTTGAGATCGACAAGTGTACGACTACATCAACCATGAGTTCCTACTCGTTAACAAAGCTCGTTGTCTTCGAGGGTAAGTTCTCTATGGATGTATGTCCACCCGTTTGCTTTGTACCTAGTAGATAGATCTTGGCGTGTAGTTCACACCGTAGGAAATTTTTTGTTTTCTATGCTGCGGACCCAACACCAAGCAGGGTTACAATCATTACGAGCTACAAAGTCTATTTCTTTAATATTTGTTTCAGGGGTGGCTCTTACCTGGGTTTCCTTACCTTTTACGGCTAGTATGAGCTCATCCAACTTAGCATTGAGTTCTTCGTTTTCTTATGGTGAAATAGCGTTCACCTTCTTCGTGTTTGATCTTTCCACATGTCATTGAGCATGGTTGTCTTGCATATTGTCTAGTAGCTGCTTTGCTTCGGTAATATGTTTACCCATAAATGTTCCTCAGGCTACAGTATCAAGCATAGACTTAGATATAGGATTAAGAGCATTATAAAATAAATGGAGGATTAACCAATCTTCTATCCCATGACTAGGACAGTTTCTTAAGCATTCTTTCATCCTCTCCCATGCAAGCGCTAGTGGCTCACGCTCTTCCGTCTAAAGCCAGTAATATTAGATCAGAGTTGCATAGTCTTTGCAGGTGGGAAAAATTTAGTCATAAATAAATAAGTACATCCCACCCATGATGTAATAGTATTTCTAGGCAAATATATCAACCATTATTTTGCTCTCCCTCTTAGAGAGAAAGGAAATAGACGTAATTTGACCGCATCAGGATCAACGTCTTTTATACGCATCATATCACATATTTCAGTGAAAGTATTTAAGTGCATACCTGCCTCCAAATTGATTCTGTTAAACCAAATTTAAGTAATGGGGCTTAATTTCATAGTCGTCAGCAACAATTTCTGGCTGAGTAATAGGAGTACGCAAATAATCATTGTTGGAGTAGCAAATTCCTCAAGCTTTTTTTCAGCCATATTTTCTATGTTTTTGAGTTTTCTTGAATAAAGAATTATAATAGTAAAAGCAAGAATTTAAAGGCTAACTAATTTTTTTGGTTTATCAAATAAAGACTGAAAGAAACTAACAAAAAAACAAGAATTAAAACTAGTAAGGTTCCTAATAACCTCACCAGGGTAGCTATTGCTTCCTCGGAAACGATGCTAGAAAAATGGTTGATACCTTCGATCCGGATTACGAATGTAGTGTAGCTTCTTTTTCCCTAGTAGACCTATAGGTTATCGAATCCTTGGGAAGCGAATGCGTAGTGAAGTTACTTTAACGGACCTTCGGAAGTTTTAGAATTCCTTTTGTGTTTTTACCGGACCAATAGCTTGCGTCTTTTTGTTGTTGTCGATGATGGAGAGAGAGGGCCTAGGGCGTTCGGTTTCACCTGTAGCTGTGCAAAACATCTGATGGAAATAAAAGATAGAAATAAAGCATGCGTGTACTTCTTAGAGCAAGATAAATTATATGTGGGCAGTGCATCCATAATTTCTATTGCCCCCACAACCGCTTATAGTAATAACCAACTAGTCTCATCCATAGAAGAAAGAGAACTAATGATATGCATAGTGATGTCACCGTTAATCTCAAGCAAATCCCTCACATACAATCGTACTATCCTTTCTGTCACTGGGGTTCCCAACCTACAGATCAGTTATCACTCGTACTCTCTATACTTGGCTCAACCCTCGGGGTCTTGGGTACCTGACAAGTCTTTGGATTGAGGCAAGAGAGGATACAATAATCATCATGTCATAGAAACTAATACACGATCCCATCTACGATAAATAACATGCATAATTGCTACATGGCTAGGCCAAAGCCCTAAGCCCAAGGAGAATTACTCACACATAGAGATGAGATCAACAATTATAAACATTGTAATGAAAATCATAAGATTGATAGAAATAGTTTTACAATATCGCCAATCAGAGAAGAGATCTACTATTACGATTGGTGTAATATGGCCATGGAGATGGAGAAGGGTTTGGAGATCTGGAGACGGCTGGTGATCTGTGGCAGAGACTTTTTGGCGAGGTCTGGCTTGTTTTCTCGTCGCCCGAGGCTTCTTTATATAGGGGTCTCTTCATGAAAGTTGTTCTGTTTGACCTAACAGTGACAGCGCCAACTATACGACCGGAGCTATACGGCCAAATTTGTTGTTCCGGTCGTATAGTTGGTCGTTAATGCGTCTACCTCCGTTGTACGACTCCTGGTTTCTTATGGTTGTTGGAAATCTCGTATCTTTGACTTTAATATAGTGATTCCCTCCTTTAAACGATATTATCTACACAGAAAAATATAAAAGAAATGATTGCATACCTCTATGAATATTAGCATTAGTGGTAGGATTTAGAGATATTTTATCAAAATTATGAGTAATATTCAGTTTAAATGTGAAGGTAGATGGCTATATTTCAGAGCCAGCAGATGCAAAGTATATAATAGAGAACAAAACAATTTGATCATGGTGGGTCACACTTTAGTGAGACTAGCCTGACTAGTCAACGTGTGCTGGTTGACTAGTCGACAATGTGGGACACACTCTGATGCGGCACTACAATGCACGACGCACTAATATATGCCTCATCCATCTACTGCGACATTACAATGCGCTGGCCTATCTAGACACCTACCACGACACTGAAATCTATCGGTACCCTGTTTGCTCAGCCGTATAATTGGACACCGTAGAAAAATGGTGCCGCGATTGCTCATTCGCCACACATCCAACTATTACAGGTACTTTTCGCTTATGCCGCTCCAAAATCGGGCGGGAAATGGGGGCACTTTTGTAGTGATATATAAATAAATGATAATTTAAGATATAAATTAAATTTACATACATTACATTTACATTTAAGATATAAAATTCCATTTGCTCACAAAAAATACAAAAAAAGAGATTGTTAATAAAAATCTCCATTTTTTGTAGTCCTTGAGAAAATCGGAGTTAAAATATTATTGTTTTACAAATAACCTAACTACTCGCAGCGATCCCACGACCTGCCTACTCGTAGCGGATCCGGTGGCATGTCTACTACGTCCTACCTACTCGCACTAGATCCTGTGGCCTGCCTAATCGCAGCAGATCCGACGACCTGTCTACTGCATCCTGCCTACTCATATCACATCCAGCGACCGGGCCAGACGGATGGACTCCTCGCAGTGGATCCCGTGGCCAGGCCAGGCGGACGACCTCCACGCAGCGGATCCCCCGGCCAGGCTAGGCGGACGGCCAACTCGCAGCAGATCCGGTGGTCGGGCCAGGCAGATGGCCACCTCGCAGCAGATCCGGTGGCCGGGCTAGGCGGATGGCCTCCATGCAGTGGATCCGGTGGCCGCCCGACCTCCACGTAGAGGATCCGGCAACCAGGCGGCCGGCCTCCTCATAACAACGTATACTTGGAATCTTTGGAATTAATATTGCGCACACTAGCTTGGAGAGATGGGACATGGAGTTAGTACTGAACACTGGTGGAGACTGGAGAGCGATGGGGATGTGATCTAGGGTTCAAAGAGGAGAAAGGGAGTATAGCGGCGTCTCGTTAGAGCATAAGGTGTTTCTTGTATTATATAGGAAACTATTGTGAGGAATAGGGTTTGCTTTATGGGCCCTTCACCAAATGAGTTAGAACTCTAGGCCTTACTTCCTTCTAATCCCATAAGTCACAGAGATCTAGTACTGTGCGTACATTCGGCGGGTCCAACTAGTTAGTCGTACTAGCGGATCAAGCTATAATGCGCTGGCACCAGCCAATGGGATGTGTTTAACCATTCTCCTAGATCTAACAGTGCTTACGATGGACGGTGCACCAAGGTAATGCCACTGTTGCCCAAGCGCATCATGTAATAGCGCCGCTCCTGCGTGCCACCTACGACGACACCCAAATCCACCAGTATCATGTGTGCCATGGTGTCTGAGTGGCTGCTGCGACTAGTGGTGCCGAAAAAGTCCATCCGCCGCGTAACCAACTTTTGGCGGTTTTTTGCTTATGCTGCCCAAAAATACGTCGGGTATGGGGAGTATTTTTGTAGCGTCTTTATTGTGCTCCTCGGTGATTTAATTCATCCTTTTTGAGAAGGTTCTTTCTACATGCCATTGGGCAGGGGTGCTTTGCATATCATTAAGAAGTAGCATAGACTTATATATTGGGTTAAGAGAATTATAAAATAAATATAAAATAAGCCATTATTCCATCCCATGATTAGGATAGTTCATGACTGCTTCCTTTATTCTCTCCCAAGCAAGTGCTAGTGGCTCGCTATCTTCTTGTCTAAATCTTGTTATGTTGGATCTTAGCTGCATAGTCTTAGCTAAAGAGAAAAAATTAGTCATAAAAATATTAGTATATTCCTCCTAAGATTTAATAGTACCTTTAGGCAAAGCTAGAACAAATCCTTATCCTTTCCTCTTAAAGACAAATGGAATAAGCGTAATTTTACGCATTAGGATCAACATCTTTTATGCATATCATGCCGCATATCTCAGTGAATGTGTTTAGGGACAAACCTGAATCCTCAGCAGCCGAGCCTCCAAATTAATTTATTGAACCAAACTCAACATGTTAGGCTTAATTTCATAAGTTTCCGCATCAACAGTGGGTTGAGTAATATGTTCACGAATAAAATCATCATTGGAGTAGCATACTCCCCAAGTTTTTTTGAGCCATGACTCTTTTCTTTTTGGTATTTTTGGAATAAGAGAAACAAATAAGTAAGTAATTATTTTTTTAGATTTTCAATAGATAACAAAAGTAAACTAATAACAAGAAATAAACAAAAAAAACTAAAAACAACGTCTCTAGCGACCTCACCAGGATAGCGAATTGTTTCCCTGTCAATGGCGCCAGAAAAAAGGTTGATACTTTCGATCTAGATTACGGATGTAGTATAGTAGTTTTTTTCCCTAGTAGATATAGGTTTATCGAACCTTGGAAAATGATTGATGTATGAAAATAATAAGACACGTCTACAAGACTTTGTTTACTCGTTTTATTTTATGTTACTGGACCTTTCTAGTTTACTTTGAATCATTGGTTGTTGCAATGGATGGAAATATGTCAGGATTAAAGATTCACCTGCAACTGCACATACACATATGGGATAAAGATAAAAATAAGCATATTTATGTGTGAAATAATCTAATATAGATAAGGTTGTGGACAGCACATCAATAAACACTAAAGCCCATGTGAGCAACAGGCATATCAATAGTCTTTTGATACAATCGTTATACCACAAAGCACTGGGTTGTAACAATTATTAAGTAAAATACATATCAAAGCATTAAGAACAGTGATATTGATGTTACTCCCAAGTGGATCCCTAAACGAAAACCGTACTCTCCTTGCTGTCATTGGGTTTTGCATGAAGTCATCGTTCAACACTCATCTTACCTTGAGCCTTTATCAATCCCCGAAATCTTGGGTACCTACAAGTCCATGGATCGAGACAAGAGGTAAAGAAACAAAGATACATATCTCCTATTCAATCACCACACAATATTTCCATGTATTAGATGCACATTATCGCTGCGAGATTTCACCCCAACCCTCAGCCTTTGAGGATTAATCGCTCATAACAATAAGATCAATGATGGAAAACATTGTGCAAATACTTAGATTGAAATCAAATATTTTTTTCATGGTCGTCGAATCACAAGGAGATCTCAAGTATAATATAATGACTATGGCTATGAAGTGTATGGAGGATGAAGAGGATGAGCTATGGTGGTGGATATCCTTCGGTGATATTGTGATGCAATATGAGAATGACGACCCTCTGCATGGCTGCTAGAGTGTCAAAATATATAGGCGTTTTCACAAAAGTTGCAGCGTTTGACCTAACGAAGCCGTCGCCGCACAGTACGGGCGGGCCTTGCCCATATGGCAGATCGTTAAACCTTCTAGAGGCTCCTCTTCGACCCTAATTATCTTGGTTGAGTAGGCAACGTGGTAATATTCATGGAATGCTCCTGATTCACTTTAAATTGTGATTTCATTCACAACACAAATTAAAACCAAAGGATTGCACATCTTTGCAATAATTAGTCATTATTAGCAAATATAGAGAGATTCTTGGTCAATTATTTGACTTAAAATACGATTTAAACGCGGAGAAAGATGACTATTTTCACAGCCATCAGCGTGCAAGGCGGTGGCGTTGTTTGGCACTGTGGTGGTATGGATGTTAGGCCTGGTGAGGATTATGTGGATCACTATCGTCAAGATGAGTCAACGATTTAACTATGGTGGTGGCTCCTGGAATGTGTGCATGCGGTGCACTCCTGAGGGTTTGCTGGACCATATGAGTGCTCCCAGATCGCTACAGGGTGACTGGTTGATGTACCATGCTTTAGCTGGTGGGGAGAACGGTGAACCATCCATTTGTTTCCACCTACTTCCATACAAGGACCCCAAGAACTCAGATGATTCTGCAACCTCTTCAGACCACAACCCGAGAGAGGATGGCATCCCTGCAGACGCTATTATGTTTGTCCAGATGACGATAATATGCTACAGTAGTTAAATAGTACTATGTGAACAATGTTATGTTCTTTTTACTGTTATTGCATATGAATATGCAATTCCTAATATATATAATTGTTGTTAAATTCAATAATACACAACACCATGTTTTTATTTTATTTTTGAGAACTTGTTGGTGGCGTGTAATTCTTGTTGAGCCAACAAGCAAATAAATTACAGGTGGCCTTTACACCACACACCACCAGTGTATAAATTACTAGTGGCATTTCATGTAAAAGCCACTAGTAATTTTTATCAGTGGCACTATATTGATGGCGTGTGGTTTGAACGCCACCAACCACTTCTTTTGAATGCCACCAATGAGTTTCTGGGTACTAGTGTGTGAGTCTAAGCACAAGGCCCATGAAAGGCATGATCTTCCACATTGTCCGGTTTATAGGTGTGGCATGGTGGCTTCTGGTTGTTTCGTCTATGCTTTTATCAGACCATTGTTGATTTATTTCATGATAATTGTCGTCTGCATCTTTTTGATGGAAAGACCAAGGGTTTAAACCTCTTTTTTGGAAAAATAGTAGAATGCACATAACATTGTTAGCCTGCATTTTTTTCTATTCCTACAAAGAGGTCCTAAGTTAGGCCTCAATGCCTTATGGAAGGCTCCATCCCCTTTCTAACAAGAGAATCTACCACTGATTTGCATGATTACTTAGAGGGATCACGCGTCAGAAAGCTTTGGCGAACACGTACGTGTTGTGTGGAGAAAGTGTCGTGTGTATTCATGAACAGAGTTGTACAACACATCAGTACAGTACGCTGGCAATACTGAGAGTCTGAGACAGATTAAGATCGATGCGACAAGGCATGTACACAATCCACATGGTGCGAAACTGTGAATAATATTCCTGCAGAGCTAGACATGTTCCTGAACCTAATACTAGTATTCCTGCAGATGTGCTTGCGAATAAGATTCCACACGGAAACTGGCATCTTCGTGCTGAGGGTGATGCGCCGGGGGATATTGCGACGCACGAGCGCGAGGAGGTGTTGATGCCGACGGCTGTGGCGGCATCTCGGCCGGCGCGGGGGCCTCGTAAATCCTGTGTGGCAGAGGAGGACGCATCGTCGTCGTCGCAGCCGGCACCCCAGCGTCGTCGTACGTCTTGGACGGCACACGGGGAGGCCATGCTGCCCGTGCAGGCGGTGGCACCGGTGGCTCGTATTTCTTGGACAGCACACGTGGAGGAGGAAGTACCCCGGGCTCGTTGGGTGGCGCCGGCGCAGGAGCAGGAGGGCTCACCGTCGACCATGCCGGCTGAGGCGGCTCGTATCTGTTGGCTGACACTGCGGCAGGAATTGGCGTCGCCGCGGCCCGCGGCGGCTCACGCGCCTCGTAGGGTGGCACCGTCCGTGCCGGCTGGTTTCTCTTGGGTGGCACGGCAGCAGGAATTGGCGGCGCTGGCGGTTCATGCGCCTTGTTGTTGCAGGGTGCCACCGGAGACACATGATGTGGAGGCACCGATTCTGACGGCGGCGCCACCACGACGGGCTGTGGTGGCTGCGTCGGCGGTGGATGATATTGTGACGCCGGCTGCTGCTTTGGAGAATTACCATCGCCATCCTGGTCATGGTCTTTGCCGCCACCGCAGCAGTTCCAGGTGTTGTCGTGGCAGGAGAGGTTAAAAGCTGGGCATGCAGACATGCTCGCTCTCGACCACTTGCTCTTTGTGTGTCTATCTACTTAGTATCTTGCAGATTTCTGTACCTAGCCACAGGTTTACGGCTGGGTTTATATAGGCAACTATAGGTACATGATCATATCCGGTATACTAGTCAGATGCCCAGCCTCGATGTTAAGCATTAGTGTAGTGTGTACGATCTGATCTGCGTGGATTTGCATTGACTAGACCGAATATATGGGCCGGTCACTTTGGTGAAGGATCAGATTCCATTATCGCCCCACTCCAACTTTCTGTGGTCTAGCCTAATCATGTAAATATATCCATATCCAATGGATCTATGGAGTCTTAATTAACCCCATGACACAACTATCAGTTTCTAACTTTCTATATCAAAACTTGCACACAGTAGCATTGCTATATAGCGTTTATTTCAGCAAGAAGGGGACATGTTTATACAAGAAGTGCTATGAATCAGAAACATGATTTATTGGGGGTAAATGTTCCTCAGGCATTTCCGGCACCTGATCGTCATCTCCAACAAGTTCCAACACCGGTGGAAGACATCTTTGAGCGCTGTCGAGCACGGATCAAGCGGAATCATATGTCACCACAACAGATGCCATCTTTGGTGAACTACCCTTTCGTTCAATAATTTACTTAACCCTTTGTTTATAACTTTCATCTCGAGATTTTCGAGAGAGAAGGAGGAGGAGACATGGGGGCATAAACATGCCCAAAAAGAAAACAAATGAAAGCAGGAACAACATGACAAACATCAATTTCATCTATAATGGCGGGAACTTGTCTAAAGGTTCTGGATGGAAGAAGAATCGAAGGACCTTGTTCTTTCTTCACTTTCATGCTTGTATCTTCAGCTGAAGGGCCTTGTTCTTCCTTCGTCTCCATGCTTTCCTCTTTGATGCTTGTCTAGATGTATGCACACATGTGTCCAAGCATTAGGTAGCATATAATTCTTGGAGCACCGAAGTGGATAAGACTCAAGGAATAGATTCCCCTCATGTTGTAGTGGTTTAGCTTGAGCACTTGTCATTGGACCAATTTTTCTAGACATGGCATTTTCGGTTGCACTTGAGTCTAGTGGACTTGTAGGAGTTGGAGATTAAGTTGAGATGATCATGCCCATAAGAACCGACATGCCAATGAGAATGGAAGCAGTCAGAGTGTCAAGTAGCATACCACCCTTGAGACTATCATATGGACATGCATAAAGGAGTAAACCTTTATATGACATGAATTAGCCACAATTTTTCCAATATGGATGACTCTTGTACTTGAAGTGCGTGACATGGTCACGATGCTTGCGGAGCCCATATTATCACCACCGATATTCAAAGTTTATCTGCACTGTTTCAATAAGTTGCCTATATTTTAGGCATCTTATAAATTTAACTTTCACCAAATTATATTTTTCTATATCAGACTCACATATTCATGTGTTTTCACTAGGTTTTACAACCATAAATGTTGCCTATGATCTATGTGTATATCTATGCTTGTTACAACCTTTATATAGAGTCAGAAAGTGAATTATAAGTATCATGTGGTCAACTCAATACATCAGTAGAGAGCCGTATTGGGATTTGGGACAATGTGAGGGTGGGGTGGGTATGTTCGATGGTGGTGGTGGTGGTGTGGGGGGGGGGGGATGAAAAACTAGAGGATGTGCATTTGGTTCTTGGAACGGGGGTGAAATATGGGGGAAGGATGGGATGATATTTGAATGAAAATGAGACGTTTGGGATAAAATCATGTATTCAAAACACAAGTCAATCTCAATATTCTTGAGGTGAATGGAATAAAAAAACATTAACTAATTTGAGTACACCAAACATTCACAATTCTAAATCTTTTGCGGAGTGAAGATGAAGCCAACGCTAGTAGCTTACAATAATATTCCACTGGTCTAACATAAGGAAGACCCTACACTCCCCTTATTTGTGGTATAAGATTCGACCACCGCCTCCTTGATGGGTTCGTAGCATGGAAACAAAAAATTTCTACCGCAAGAACGAACAAAACCCAGATCTAATCTAGATAAAAGCCAAGATCTAATCTATTAGACATGTGCAACGAGATAGATCTGTACTAACCCTCGTAGAACCGAAAGCGTTACGAGATTAGATCTCGGGGTTGATGTAGTCGATCACTTGCCGATCTCAAGGTCATGTGGACGATCCTTCCGGCGCCGCGTTCCGGCAGCGCTTCCGCAGTCGGTCACACGTGCGGAGTCGAAGCAGACCTTCCTCTCCCCGTTCCAGCGAGCAGCGGAGGTAGTAGATCTTCTCCACGGAATCCCAGCAGCACGACGGTGTGGTGGTGGTGGTGAAGTAGAGAATTCTGCAGGGCTTCGCCTAAGCCGGAGCAGAGCGAAGGAGGAGGAGAGAGGCGGCGGCTAGGGTTTGTTATGGGAGAGCTCTAGGGGGTGGCGCCCCCTCCCCTCTATTTAAAGGAGGGAGGCGCCATGGGAGGGGGAGTCCTAGTAGGACTCCCCTCCCTCCTTGGCCGGCGGATTGGGAGGGGGAAGGAATCCTCCTCCCCCACGAATCCGTGTCTTGCCCCACAAAGACTCCTTGATCCTTTCTTGGTTTTCAAGCAAACTCCAAGAAATCTTCTAGAACCTTCCGGAACATTCCGAAACCTTCTAGAATCTCCAAACAAACACTCCGGAACATTTCCTAACTTAGAAAATGATCCCCAATATATGAATCTTATTCTCCAGACAATCCCGGATCTCCTTGTGATGTCCCGGATCCAATCCGAGACTCCGAACAACATTCGGTCTCCAACGCATATTCCATATCTACTTAAAACAACTTCGAACCTTAAGTGTGTCACTCTACGGGTCGTGAATATGTAGACACCTCTCCGATCAATAACCATCAGCGGGATTTTGAGATCCATAACAGCTCCCACATACTCAACGATGACTTTGTGATTGATAGAACCATTTAACATACGAAACCAATTCCCTTTGTCATGCGATATTCTACTTATCCGAGGTTTGATCGTCGGTATCTCCATACCTAGTTCTTCCTCGTTACTGATAAGTACTCTTTACTCGTTCCATGTTATGTCATCCCTTGTGACCTAGTCACATGCTTGCAAGCTAACTAGATGACATTCCACCGAGAGGGCCCAGAGCATATCTATCTGTCATATGGATGGACGAATCCCAATCTTGGTCCATGCGCTTCAACACATACTTTTAGAATACCCAATGTCACCTTTATAACCACCCAGTTACGAAGCAACGTTTGATGTTATCAAAGTACCCATTCGGTGATGGTGACTAACATAACCTCATGGTCGAAGGATTAGGTTACTATGCATTTGAAAAGCTTGTAGCAAAACGAACTTAATGACTTGATCTTATGCTATGCTTACTATGGGTGTGTGTCCATCACATCATTCTCCTAATGATATAATCTTGTTATTAACGACATCCAATGTCCATGATCAAGAAACCATGATCATCCATTAATCAACAAGATAGTTTAACAAGAGGCTTACTAGGGACTCTTTTATGTTTACAAAACACACAAGTATTAATGTTTCTTGTTAATACAATTATAGCATGGGATGTAAACGTTTATCATAAACATAAAGATATAATAATAACCACTTTATTATTGCCTCTTGGGCATATCTCCAACAGTCTCCCACTTGCACTAGAGTCAATAATCTAGTTAATAACTTGTGCATTCAACACCTATGGCTTTCTGGTGTTGTATAGACACTATTGCTAGTGGTAAACATAATCTTCGGATCTGACACTTCCAGGTCCGTGTGTATTTGCATGTCCTTGCGTCTCTATGCATTAACTCATTCTCCAATGAGATGGCATTGTATATATTTGGTCCTTTGGTGAGACCTTTAGTTCCTTGGGATTAAATCATGTTGATACAATTCTCGTACAATGTATCTTCATAGTATTATCCCGCTATGAACCACACCTAGTTTGATAACAAACTGCTTGACGCAATTGCCCTCATTTGTTGCTACAATAGCAGTCATATACTTAGCCTTTTGTTGTAGTATCTGTCACAATGTTTTAACTTTGGTACTCAACCAAATCCGTTATGGAACTTCCTTTCCATTACATTGTGCCACCCATAGTTTAAATTGAGATAAACTTAATTTGTGACAAATCTAGTATCAATGCAACAATTTACAATAAACTATTTGTTACCACTATATAAATAATATATTTTTAGTTCTTCCAAAGATCATAGGAATATCCCTATTATTGTCCAATGATCATCTTATGGGTCATTCTGGTATATGCTCATAACATTTAGAGCATAGGACATATCTGGATGTGTACATCTCAAAGAATGATTGATCAAAATATTCTTGTGATTTCACCAAGTGTCAAAACACTTGAATCTCGTGTCAACACACTTGAATCTTGATTCAGTCCTTTCCATGCGTCAAGAACCTTTCTTGTTGTTTCCATATTGAACTCATTCAACATCTTATCTATGTACATTTGGCAAAACCATATTAGCGCCTCAATCTATCCATATAGACATTAATGCCTAATTCTTGGGTTATGCCTAAGTCTTTCATCGAAATGAAATTCTTAACCTGTGTCAATAAAAGATACATCATTTCTAATCAACAATATGTCTTTCACATAATGTATTATAAATATATCTTAGCGCTCCCACTTAATTTCTTGCAAAATGCAAACATCTTCATCGTCTCTGATGAAATTAAACCTTTTAACGGTTTCATCACGGTGAAGATTCCAACTCCGCGATGCTCACTTCAACCATTGAAGTTTTGCATACTCTTTTAGCATCCTTTGAATTAACAAAACCCTTTGGATCGTGTCATGGACACATCCTAGGTAACCATTCTATTAGAAGAACTTGTTTTGTTTGTTCAACTACCATATACCAAGATATATGTAGTGGTTGCTACATTAATCCGTCCAGACTAAATATCGCTGTGAAAGATCAAATCTTATCATAGTCAATTCCTTAAACATTGTCGTAAACTCTTTCCGACATGTCGACTATTTCATAGATGTGAAACATCCATGTCTATTTCTTTATAGATCCATATACGACTATAAGGTCTTACACCTTTCCAGAGGGTCTTTCAAATTCAAAGCTTGATTTCTCTTGTATGGAATTATCACGGATTTTATGGCTTCAAGCCACTTAACGAAGTCAGGGCCCATCATTGCTTCTCTGCATGTAGTCGGTTCATCATTGCCAAACAACAATAATTTTACTCTCAAATCTTGGCATTTGATTACTTACCCGACCTACTTGGTTCAATAGGAACTTAGATCTCCGTGACCATAACCTTTGAGGCACGTGAGCCATGAGCATTGTTGTTGCCTCCGGGACACTTACTGATGCTGCGCAACTCAGCACATATTAGCCAAGGTTCAACAACCTTGTCAAAGTTCTATTGTCCTCCCACTTAACTTTTCACCAAAAATTCCTTCTCAAGAAACTCGACATTCTAAGTGACAAACACTTTTGTCTTCGGTGTTATGGAGGAATACCCAATGGTTATTCGAAATAACCTACAAAGACATGCTCATCCGACTTTGGTTGTAAACATTTTACTTATGCCTAGCATACCAAAAATTTAAGAAAGGACAACCTGGGTTTTATCCCAAACCATGACTTATATGGTGTCATTTCAACAGATCACGATGGAGCTCTTTTCAGTGTAAAAGCGGTAGTCACTAAAGCTTTAATCTTTAAAATATAATGGCAGTTTTATAAATCACACCTTTGATCTTACCATGTCAAACAAGGTTTCATTACATATCTTGAACACTCCATACTCCTATGGTGTTTTGGGAAATGCAAATCCATGGAACGATTCCTCAAATCTTAGGTGTTTTGCTAAACTTGTAACTCAAACATCTTTCTTTATGATCCAATTATAAACTTTTTTATTTTCTTGTTACAATGATTTTCCACTTCATCTTGAAAGTCTTTGAACATTTTTAAATGTTTCATACTTCTTCCTTATTGAGAAAGTATATACATATACTCACTCAAATCTTCGAAGAAAGCATATGAAGTTGAAATCCATCGCCCACGACTACACATAATGGACTATATACATCAATATGTACAAATTCCAATCAGTTAGTCGTCCGTTCCTCTTTTGGCCTACGAACAAAGTTTTAATTATCTCCAGGAAAGTATCACAAGCGTCATTTGATCAAAATCAAAGACTCCAAAAATCCATCAACATGGAGTTTCTTCATGTATCCCTTTCAATATAATTTAAATGGCGACGTCACTTTGCAAGTGATCTTTCAATCATTTGTCTTGCGACATTCTTAGCATTAATTTTATGGTCGTTATTTCTCCAACTAGACTTGTAAATCATCCATCTATTATAGAATACGGTAATTATTTGAACAACCTTTTGTCGTCATAATACCTAATCAAAATAACAATTATTGAAACAAATCTTGAAGGCAAGCTTTGATGTTTAACGAGTAACACAACAACCCTTTGTTTGTTTTCGATGAACATCATCACATATTCTCTTGCTAGTTACTTAGACCATTACAGTTCATGAATTGTGTTGTCCTGTATGACACTTCATACCAACCAATTCGGTATCCAATACCGCAGAACCACATTGTTTAACAACCAAGGAATATAGCCATAACATGTATCTTCTATATACCTAAGTTGGACATCTCCAATCTTTTCTTTTCTGCCAAATATTTTATAGATTCTCTTTCAACAATTCCTTTTCTTTTAAAAGAATCTATCAACATCAATAGTGGTGTCATTCACATGACACATAGTACAAAGTGTGTATAGTCAAATACTAATACCTTTGAACTTGCACTTTGAAGTGGATCACCTTCATCAAATGTTTGGCATTCTTTCAAAATTCCATTCTTTAGTAATCTTTTAGTGTAGTAAACATTTTACTTACATCTTCTATTCATCGTTATCATGACAATTTTCATGATCAAGCTACTATAGCTTATAAAGGTGAATTGCGAGTATAATGTTTCTTTTCCAAAACCTTTTGGAGGATTAGGACGACTAGCGTCTCCAACCTTCACAAATTCTCATCAAATATGAGGACATATACTCTATCATGTTGTAACCAATACATTGTTTTAGATATCGCAATACCTTTCACATATGATGGTTTCTGAAACATTGCTTTCAGCTCTTAGATAAACTTGATATTAAAAACAATCTTTTGAGTATCAAGAATCATGGAGGCAAACATGATACATTAGATACTAACATTGGAATTGTTACTCTTGATTTAATACTGTTTATTAAACTTCACAGAGTAAACGGAGTTTGCTGAAAGTTTGCAACAGGACTTTTAAACTTTAGATTGACACTCAAAACAATACGATACCAGCTTGTAATGCAAATATCCAGAATTTCTATAGTTCCACTATCTCAACTATAACTAAGCGTAAGGTGGTGAACGGATGCCAATGACTACAACAAACTATGAAAATTCACTTTGATTGTGTTTATGATAAATTGAGTTTGACTAATCCAAATTGCAAAAGAACTCCCACTCAAAACAACATCCCTCGAGTTGTTTTAGTGATTACACGAACCAAATCCACTACACCAAGTCCGATCATCACGTGAGATGATGTAGCTTTAAAGGAGAACAATCAACATGTTCATCATATCATCCATATGACTCATGCTTTACCTTTCGGTATTTCGTGTTCCAAGACCATGTCTGTACATGCTAGGCTTGTCAAGGTCAACCTCAGTATCCGCATGTGCAAATCGGGCTTGCACCCGTTGTATGCACACGTAGAATCTATCACACCTGATCATCACGAGATGCTTCGAAATGACGAGTCTTAGCAACGGTGCCTACTAAGGACGAACACTTTATTACTTGATATTTAGTGAGAGGGATCATCTTATAATGCTACCGTCGCGATCTAAGCAATACAAGATGCATAAAGGATTAATATCACAGGCAATTCATAATTAGTGTGATATGATATGGCCCTTTCTTCTTATGCCTTTGATCTCCATCTCCAAAGCACGGACATGATCTCCATCATCACCAGCATTGCGTCAAGGTCAGTGGCGCCGCTTCATGGTTGTCCATCATCACTAGCAACTATTACAACTACTTGGAATAAAGCTATTACAAGATGAATAGACACGCAGGTCTTAACAGAATTAAAGACAACCATTAGGCTCCTGTCGGTTGCCATATTACAACAAGGATCATTGCATACATCAAATATAATCGCAGTCACATGATGGCCATATCACATCACAAAACCCTTGCAAAAACAAGTTAGACGCCTCTAATTTTCTTTGCAAGTTTTACGTGGCTTGGGGCTTTCGAATAAGAACGGATCTTACCTACGAAACTGAACCACAACGTTGATACAAGTGCTATCAAGTGCAAAGTGTAGATTGGATCTATACTATGATGGGAGAGACAGACACCCGCAAAGCCACTTGTGCAAAGAAAGTTACACGTCAAGCGTGGAGCAAGTCTCATGTGCGATGACATGTAAGGTTAGCCCGAGCCGCTTCATCCCACCATACCGCAAGATGCAAAGTACACAAAGCAAAAGATGGCACGAGCACCAACGCCCACAAAACCATTGTGTTCTACTCGTGCAACAGATCTACGCATAGACAAGGCTCTGATACCACTGATGGGTTCGTAGCATGGAAAACAAAAAATTTCTACCGCAAGAACGAACAAAACCCAGATCTAATCTAGATAAAAGCCAAGATCTAATCTATTAGACATGTGCAACGAGATAGATCTGTACTAACCCTCGTAGAACCAAAAGCGTTACGAGATTAGATCTCGGGGTTGATGTAGTCGATCACTTGCCGATCTCAAGATCGTGTGGACGATCCTTCCGGCGCCACGTTCCGGCAGCGCTTCCGCAGTCGGTCACACGTGCGGAGTCGAAGCAGACCTTCCTCTCCCCGTTCCAGCGAGCAGCGGAGGTAGTAGATCTTCTCCACGGAATCCCAGCAGCACGACGGTGTGGTGGTAGTGGTGGAGTAGAGAATTCTGCAGGTCTTCGCCTAAGCCGGAGCAGAGCGAAGGAGGAGGAGAGAGGCGGCGACTAGGGTTTGTTATGGAGAGCTCTAGGGGGTGGCGCCTCCTCCCCTCTATTTAAAGGAGGGAGGCGCCATGGGAGGGGGAGTCCTAGTAGGACTCCCCTCCCTCCTTGGCCGGCGGATTGGGAGGGGGGAAGGAATCCTCCTCCCCCACGAATCCGTGTCTTGCCCCACAAAGACTCCTTGATCCTTTCTTGGTTTTCAAGCAAACTCCAAGAAATCTTCTAGAACCTTCCAGAACATTCCGAAACCTTCTAGAATCTCCATACAAACACTCCGGAACATTTCCTAACTTAGAAAATGATCCCCAATATATGAATCTTATTCTCTAGACAATCCCGGATCTCCTCGTGATGTCCCGGATCCAATCCGAGACTCCGAACAACATTCGGTCTCCAACGCATATTCCATATCTACTTAAAACAACTTCGAACCTTAAGTGTGTCACCCTACGATTCGTGAATATGCAGACATGATGGAGACACCTCTCCGATCAATAACCATCAGCGGAATCTGGAGATCCATAACAACTCCCACATACTCAACGACGACTTTGTGATCGATAGAACCATTTAACATACGAAACCAATTCCCTTTGTCACGTGATATTCTACTTATCCGAGGTTTGATCGTCGGTATCTCCATACCTAGTTCTTCCTCGTTACTGATAAGTACTGTTTACTCGTTCCATGTTATGTCATCCCTTGTGACCTAGTCACATGCTTGCAAGCTAACTAGATGACATTCCACCAAGAGGGCCCAGAGCATATCTATCTGTCATATGGATGGATAGATCCCAATCTTGGTCCATGCGCTTCAACACATACTTTTAGAATACCCAATGTCACCTTTATAACCACCCAGTTACGAAGCGTTTGATGTCATCAAAGTACCCATCCGGTGATGGTGATTCACATAACCTCATGGTCGAAGGATTATGTTACTATGCATTTGAAAAGCCTGTAGCAAAACGAACTTAATGACTTGATCTTATGCTATGCTTACTATGGGTGTGTGTGTCCATCACATCATTCTCCTAATGATGTGATCATGTTATTAACGACATCCAACGTCCATGACCAGGAAACCATGATCATCCATTAATCAACAAGCTAGTTTAACCAAGAGGCTTACTAGGAACTCTTTTATGTTTACAAAACACACAAGTATTAATGTTTCCTGTTAATATAATTATAGCATGGGATGTAAACATTTATCATAAATATAAAGATATAATAATAACCAATTTATTATTGCCTCTTGGGCATATCTCCAACACTCCTTGCATATCCTCTGTTAGGCCGATTTGCATTGTGCCAACTCCTCCCATCTTTCCCGGCCTCCCTAGTTGGCACTTGGCTAAGTATTCACCATCACCGAATTCGGGGAAGAAGGCGCACGCATAAAAATATGTAAAAATAGTTTTCAACTTTTAGCCATGAGCTTCCACAAATTATATAGATGAGTTTAGACTTGCATGGGACTGATTCTAGGGTTGTCCCTCTTGAAAAGTAAGTGTAAGGCCTCTCACTTCGGCGCCATAAGGTGCAGAGCTGAAGTTTAGCAACTCGATGCCACGACAACCCACTCCGTTTGCATACACTCCAAGGAATTTCATGTGTGTATGCGCGCGCAACGTGAACTGTCTCCTAGATTTGGCACCGGGCTCAGGGGCGTCAACCTACCTCAACAGTCGGCAGTGGAGCCATGCACCTTGTCGACGCTAAGTTGTGTTGCGCCAAGATTTATACTTCTCTGGCACCAAAATAAGAATCCAGATTCGAAATTAGTTTCAGAAGGGGCCATACTTCGAATTAGTCTTACATAAGGACCAAATTCAAAAATAAATGCGTCTTCCGATAAGGGCATTTAGCCAGATGCCATTACATGCACACGCAATCTTCTCACTTAAGCAAACATCAATATAACGACTGAATGTGGATGGCCTAGCGGTAGTATTCACCAGGAGGGAATGTGGTTCTAAAGTAGTTAATGGATCGAGCACCCCCTTGATGCAGACTTCATGTATGTACTCACCGGGAGGGAATGTGGTTCTAAAGTATTCACCAGGAGGGAATCTATACCCTAACCGAGACTTCATGTACTCCGTATGTATACTGCAACAGCTGAACAACTTGAACATTAGAACTCTAGGAAACAAAATTGACTCAAAAAAAATACTTTACTAACAGAAATTAATTTTCGCTTCTATGCATGCGCTGATCACTTTGCAGTACTTCAATAATATAATACTCCAGCGTACATAAGGCATGTGAACCCACAATCTCCACAAGACACGATAGCACCTTATGTATCCTTCAGATATATACGATAGCCACACCATATTCATCAACAATATATATACAATATAATTCATCATTAAAGATCTTGTACTCTACAGAAAAGGTTGTCCATGCTTTTTATTTTTCGCTCATTGATTTTTGTCTCAACTTTGTGCTATCCATGATTTTGTAATATAACTCCGGCTGATACTTTTAATAAAAGGCTACGTGCATCTGCCGATGCAGAGGCCAGGGTTCTATTCCTCTTTTCGAAAAGAAAAGGTTGAGACCTTTAGCACTTGAAATTCCACGTTTGATCTGCCAATCCGCCTAGCTTAGGTATGAATTCGGAATTTTAGAAGATATTCTAGCACTTGATAAGCTTCCCGAGCGATCCAGCCGGGACCTACAATTATAGTATGGTGCTATCCTAAAGAGAATCTGTGCTCCCACAAGTTAGTAAAAACATACACTACTCCCCAAAGCACCAGGAGTGTAATCAACGAAGTCGATGCAAAGGTACAGATTAGAGAGCATCTTCAATCATTCACAACTCTCTCTCTCTCTCTCTGTGCAGCTTCCTAGAGAAGGTGAATCCTAACGACTGGGAAAAAATTCCTTGGTTAAATCGGTCATTATGTAACAGAAAATTCACTTGATTAGCCAACTTAGCATTGGAAAGGGAGTAAAAAAAGAACTTGGAGAATATCACGAGATCTTTCATGTGGATTGGGTCAAGGTGTGTCAGGCCAAAGAGAGTGGGCGGAAAGGGAGAGTGCAAGGTTCACGAGGCCACGAGGGTAGGGTGTATTGCCATCCAGCTTGCGAGAGATCATGTCATTCTGAACATCGATAGGTTCTCTTGAACATTGCATGCATTAGGGATATTATAACTGAAAGCGAGCCATCTCACGGTACCAATAATTTTAGCCGTCGGATGGTGTTTCTCGGCCGTTCGATGCGCAGTTCACTAACGCCTGGGCCACTCTTGGGCCAGATTTCCCGCAGGCAGCTACTCTGAGGGTAAAATCGGAGGTCCCTCATTCGATCTTGGACGAACGATCGTGATACAACCATGTTTGCATCACAAAATTGACGCGGCCTCGGGGAAATGCGGCTCGATGCCCACGCTTACTGCTTCTGTACCCCACCCTCCCCGCAAGCCGCACCACCCGTCCCCAACCTAGATGTGCTGCCACTTCTGATGTCGTTGCTCCAGCAACTCTTCTCTTCCTATCAACCTCTCATGAGTCACGACCCAGGGCAAAACCTAGGTGCGCCGCCACTGCCGCATTAGGGATATTATAACTGGGACAAAAGCGAGCCATCTCACGATACCAATAATTTTAGCCGTCAGATGGTGTTTCTCGGCCATTCGATGCGCAGTTCACTAACGCCTGGGCCACTCTTGGGCCAGATTTCCTGCAGGCAGCTACTTTGAGGGTAAAATCGGAGGTCCCTCGTCGTGATACAACCACGTTTGCATCACAAAATTGACGCGGCCTCGAGGAAATGCGGCTCGATGCCCACGCTTACTGCTTCTGTACCCCACCCTCCCTGCAAGCCGCACCACCTCTCCCCAACCTAGATGTGCTGCCACTTCTGATGTCGTCGCTCCAGCAACTCTTCTCTTCCTATCAACCTCTCACGAGTCACGACCCAGGGAAAAACCTAGGTGCACAGCCGCCGCTGCCGCATTAGGGATATTATAACTGGGACAAAAGCGAGCCATCTCACGGTACCAATAATTTTAGCCGTCGGATGGTGTTTCTTGGCCGTTCGATGCGCAGTTCACTAACGCCTGGGCCACTCTTGGGCCAGATTTCCCGCAGGCAGCTACTCGACGCTGCCTCGGGGGAATGCGAACCGATGCCCACGCTTACTGCTTTCGTACCCCACCCTCCCTGCAAGCCGCACCACCCCTCCCCAACCTAGATGTGCTGCCACTTCTAATGTCTTCGCTCCAGCAACTCTTCTCTTCCTATCAACCTCTCACGAGTCACGACCCAGGGCAAAACCTAGAGGGATCATGATTCCTTCCTGTCATGATCAGCTGTCACGGGCAACGGGGCATGGTTACGTTGGCGACAGCGGTTGCAAGCGGATCTTGAATCGGTAATCAAGGGCAGCCGTGATTTAGATGTGGAGGTTGGAGCAGCACTACAGGAATAGGAAGCTTCGCCGAGGGCTGGGAGCTACGCCGATGGCCAAACGCCGGGGCCGTCGGCGTAGCCATCGTCCAGGCCAGCTCCCCTCCGCGGCCGTCGGTGTACACCTGCCCTCGGCGTATCCTATGCTACGCCGACGGCTGCCCTCGGCGTAGCTATTTTTCCTTTTACCTCATTAAACTTTGAAAAATCATAACTAAATCATTCTAATTCGGAAAAATACAAATAATATATCAAAATTTGCAGAAAAATAAATCTATCTATCTACACTCAAATATTACATATTTATAAAAAAATTAAGTGAAACAAAAACATTATATATAGTTTAAAACGGGCATAAAAAATTCAAAAACGATCTAAACAATGTGAAACCTTCGCGTGGTGTCATATTATGTGACATAGTTACAAGGAAAAATATCAAATTTGATATATTGATTATGTCTGAAAAACACCTTCACAAAATGACCTATCTCATTCGAGGTTTCTCGGCTTTCGGGTCAAATGACCAATGTTATGGCTAGAATCAAGGCATAGTTTATGATAATGTGCCCATATTGTGCATACATGTGTATCATGGGATGGCAAAAAATGTTGCAGGAGAAAGTTTTCCTTTTCGTCGCACCAAAAAGTCTTTTTTTCATTTTCCGAGCATAAAAAACTGACGGTTTTATGAAGCAACCACCAAATGGCTAATTCAAAATGCTACCACCACATTTTATAAAAATAATAGACGACCTTATATGGACAATGTCCCAACAGGGGGATCCGAAACCTTTCCATCCACCCCTAGTGAAAGGATAAATTCCTGCCGAATCGGTAGGAAGTGGGTCAGATATGAACTGCAGGTACATGATCTGATGCTCATTTTTTTTACAAAAATCATTTTTAGGTTCACAATATGCTATTTTATCAAAGATCCAATACAAGTTTAGTGAGGCTCGGCCCCGAGCTAAGAATCTTTATGCCCGCCGTTCGACAAAGTTTGACGATAGTTTAAAACATTCATAAAAAATTCAAAAATGATCAAAACAATGCGAAACCTTCGCGTGGTGTCATATTATGTGACATAGTCACAAGGAAAAATATCAAACTTGATATATTGATTATGTCTGAAAAACCCTTCACAAAATGACCTATCTCATTCGAGGTTTCTTGGCTTTATGGCTATAATCAAGGCATAGTTTGTGATAATGTACCCATATTGTGCATAAATGTGCGTCATGGGATGGAGAATAATGTTGCAGGAAGAAGTTTTCCTTTTCGTCGCACCAAAAAGTCTTTTTTCATTTTTTGAGCACAAAAAAGAACGGTTTTTATGAAGCAACCACCAAATGGCTAATTCAAAATGCTACCACCACATTTAAAAAAAATACTAGACGACCTTATATGGACAATGTCTCAACAGGGGGATCCGAAACCTTTCCTTCCATCCCTGGTAAAAAAGATAAATTCCTGTCGAATCGGTAGGAAGTGGGTCAGATATGAACTGCAGGTACATGATCCGATGCTCATGTTTTTTTACAAAAATCATTTTTAGGTTCACAATATGCTCTTTTATCAAAGATCCAATGCAAGTTGAGTGAGGCTCGGCCCCGAGCTAAGAATCTTTATGCCCGCCGTTCGACAAAGTTTGACGATAGTTTAAAATGGGCATAAAAAAATTCAAAAACGATCGAAACAATGCGAAACCTTCGCGTGGTGTCATATTATGTGACATAGTTACAAGGAAAAATATCAAACTTGATATATTGATTATGTCCAAAAAACCTTCACAAAATGACCTATCTCATTTGAGGTTTCTTGACTTTCAGGTCAAATGACCAATGTTATGGCTAGAATCAAGGCATAGTTTGTGATAATGTGCCCATATTATGCGTACATGTGCGTCATGGGATGACGAACAATGTTGCAGGAGAAAGTTTTCCTTTTTGTCGCACCAAAAAAGTCATTTTTCATTTTCTGAGCACAAAAACCGGACGGTTTTGTGAAGAAACCACCAAATAGCTAATTCAAAATTCTACCACCACATTTTACAAAAATACTAGACCACCTTATATATACAATGTCTCAATAGGGGTACCCAAAACCTTCCCGTCCACCCCTGGTGAAAAAGATAAATTCCTGCCAAATCGGTAGGAAATGGGTCAGATATGAACTGCAGGTACATGATCCGATGCTCATGTTTTTTTTCAAAAATCATTTTTAGGTTTAAAATATGCTATTTTATCAAAGATCCAATGCAAGTTTTCCTTTTCGTCGCACCAAAAAAGCATTTTTCATTTTCCGAGCGAAAAAAGAGGGATTTTTTGAAGCAACCACCAAATAGCTAATTAAAAATGGAGGGTTTATGATTAGTTGATATGGATATCATATTTGGATTCCTATCATTTTTCTGATCAATTTAGACATATTATTTGTCGAATTCCGATTTACGGATTTAAAGATATTAATTATTTCATATTAAATAGAAAAATACAAAATAAATAAAATCATTATATTTTTATTTGAAATCAATAATACTTTTATTTATTCATTGTTGTTTACTTAAATAATTGTTTGTAATTAAAAAAATACAAACATATGACACGATGATATAAGAGTTAATAGGATTGATATCATAGTATTGATAACAAGGTAACAACTGCATTGCGAGAACAGATTTTGAAGGAACAAAGAAGTTAAACATACTGGGGTGGAGTAGTGCTAGGATGGGTGACTGACTGAGAAGTTTGACCAAGACTACAATTTGACCTATGATTAAGTGTAATTAGTGTTAAAATTGTTCCAAGTGGGCGATTAATGAGTCAAACAATTCAAAAATTTAAAAAATAGAGAAAAAAGATTTAATTTTTTTTGAAAATTATTTTTACAACAAGCCGTTAGGCTATGCCAAGGGCAGCCGTTGGCGTAGCCTACGCTAATGGCTTTTTTATACGCCGACGGTCTTTATGCGCTACGCCGAGAAAGACCTTTGCCGAGGAGCTACGCCGAGGACAGCCCTCGGCGTAGCATACGCCGACGGGTATCGGGGCTACGCCGACGGATTTTAGCCCTTGGCGTACCATGCAGTTCCTATAGTGCAGTTTAGGTATGCGCATTGTACATCACAACCTCCATGAGGTGTAGCTTTCCTTCCTGTTATCTCAAGATCCCCTAGGCCTAGGGCACCGCTTAAAAATCCTTCGTGGTTTCCACAAATCGGGAAGTGGCGACTAGAGGTGGACGGATGGGGCTGTCGGGGCCCAAGTCACGACGGTTCAGAGCGGCCACCTCCTGCTCTTTGTTTCGATGGAGGAGCAACGTCTAGCGAGCCCCTGGATTCAGTGTGCGTCAGACAAAGATTTCCCATGATCTGCTAGGCCGAATGAGTTCTGGTTTGTGTTTGCTTGTATCTTTGAAGTGTTGTTTTATGTACTCCTTTCTATCAAAATTAATGTCCTCGGATTTGACTAGTTTCTGATGTATCTAGCACTAAAACATAAATATACATCCGAATCTAGACAAATATGCGGCCATTCCATTTGGATCGAAGGGAGTAGTTAAATTAAGCAAATGCATGTGCTCCATTCCATCTTACTTACTGAACTACGTTGATCATTTGCTTTGTACGTACAAATGCCGGTTACTTTCACGCATTTTGTCTTTCCTTTCCCATACCTACATTTGACGTCGTTCTTTGGAGCTAGGAACGTTCGAGTGTTTTGTTTCGGATGCAGTTAGGGTTTTCTAAGAATTGGCTGAGCATCTGTAAACCAGAAATTAATTGATATGCCTTTTGTAAATTAGTACCAGAACAATGCATGATCCAGATACAGTAGCAAATTTACATGACAATTGAAACGCTTGAATTACTTTTTTGGCACTTAAGTGTGTGTGTTGACAATAGCAAAGATGTCGTTAGAAATATCTTTTGATGTGCCTTGGCATGCAAATATACTCATAATTTATATGATTGTTAGCTTGTTTAGGAATTCCTTTAGCTGCTCCGACGGGTACGCTGCACCATACAACCCTCTTAGCAGCAAATATATTCTATTCAGTATGCCAAGGTGGACTAGGGCCTCCTTTTACCTTCTACAAGAGTTGTAAACACTTGACTCTTATCTGAACTTAAATTAGGTGATATAACGCTTGTTTAGCGCTCTGCTAATTGGCTATAGATTATATCTCAACCACAATGCTTCTTAGTAGATTCCTCTCTATTCTCTGTGGCTTGTGGCATCTCCATCTAAATCTTTCTTTGAATCGCAAACTAATCAGTTAATGTATTTCTTTAATTCGTTACACAACATGTATACGGATTGCTTATAAGTGTTATTTCCTCAACTAAAGCAAGGTGTAGAAATCTATGAACTGATCTAGCTATTACGAAACAAGCTAGATGTACTTGCTAATCAAAGGTGAGGCTCACAAGATAGGCTCCACTTTGAATATTCATCATTTCCTAACATTCTATAGTCCTAATCGACGGGCGCGGCAACACGCGCCATCACGATCTAGTGTTTGGTTACCATGGATCGAGTGGACTAACTCGGAGCGGGTCTGGATTGGCTCTGGCTACCTATGGATCACTTTTACACAAGAAAAATGATACGTACCGGGGGATCGTGTCGTCGCGTCCTCTGGTCGTGCACCGTCGGATCGTCCGCGATCGGACTGTTAGATCGCCACTTAACACCGTCCCGGTGCATGCTCTTCGGTTGCTACACGAACTGGATTTTGAGCAGAGACAACGGCTCCTACCAAGAACACCAGCTGCCCGTCCCCGCCTTCCTCACCAAGCAGACCAACGTGGATGACCTAGCAAATTTTGAAAGCCTAGGTACACTGTAAACTAAAATACTTTATGTTGGTTTTCCAAAGTCCATAGATGTCACATATTTAGATAAACATCAGATGAACATAATTAATAATGTTTCATCGAGTAAAAAATATAAAAAGTTATGAAATTTAAACAATTCGAACTATAAACCGAACATTAGGATGTTTATTAATTGGAAATTCTCCTGCAAATAACATAACTTGTCGTGTGCTACTGGTGCCAGTCACCATCCATCCAACAACATGTGTTTCCATTCTCCTTGTGCACAGGTTGGTAATTGTCTGTAATGGCCACGCCGCTACTCCTAACTGTGGCGCCCATGAGCCGCTACTAGTAGAAAAACTCCCCTTTGGTTCCGGTTTATATGGGTCATTGGCCCCGGTTTTTGAACCGGGACCAATCACTCGGGACCAATGCTGGTCCCAGTTCTGGCACGAACCGGGACCAATGGGTCTCCACGTGGGCGCGCGCGCAACGAGGAGGGTGGATCATTGGTCCCGGTTCGCGGCACGAACCGGATCGTTGGTCTCTGCATTTCGGGCTATTTTTGTACCGTGGTAAGGTTTTGTGTTTTTTTCATTTATTTATTTGGTGTTTTGTATTCATTTTAGTGGTACTACATATATACAGCAATAATGAAGGAACCACGATATATATATATTACACATCATGGTCACGAATATATTATACACCATCTTATCCGTCGTGCTTGGTCGAAACATATTACAAACGGTACTCACACGAATTTGATCTAATTTACATCTTTTTTTTTACACCTTACCCTTTCAAATGAACCGGGTAATAGTATTCTTCTTTCGGAGCTATGGCATGTTCTAATAAGAATCCGGCAATTTCCACTTGAATTGCTTGCACGCGTTCTTGTGATAGAAGACCGCCCGCATCCGTTTGATCTAATTTAAAGAAGGGGATCAATATATATGAATGAAACTAAACATAATTGGTGGTAATAAAATAAAGTTGTGATTACTGTTTATCGTACTTCAATTTTTTCAAAGTTCCGGTCTGCGCCCTTCTCTTTGGTCGTCTGATAAATGAACTCGCAGACATAGTATCCACATAAGTTATTCTCGACTTACTGCCTCAAGCACTTTACGAGAACGGATTTCAATCAAAATAATAATCAAGCATGATAATAGTATTGAAACTAGAATCAAAGAGATGCGTGGATCTAGCAAGTAGTACTTACAGTCAATGGTTGAAATGTAAGCCCTGGCTTCTAAACACCCTAGTGTTGACGGTGAACCGTTTCCAAGCCTTCTGGAGGCATTCCTGCATGTTCGCTCACTTTTGTAAAGGTGTGCATTTCGAGTCCATGACTTCTACTACTCCTTGGTCAACAACAATGATTAACAGAATATAATGGAAGATAGACACACTAACAGAATATAACACGAGTCAATTATACGCTTAACATCGAGTAAGCGAAAATAGAATGTGTACAAGACAGTAACACTCACCCATCGTTGTAAGAAAATAGTATTTCCCTTCTATTGCCGAAATACGTCAACGCTTGTACCAAGTTATCCTCTGTCTCTTTGGGTTTTGTTTTTAGAGTAACTTTATGAACGAAATTGCAGTCAACAAACCCAAGGTCATAGATTTGTTCTTTGTTGCATCCGAGAATCTTCATTCTGCATATATAATTAGTATAGTGATGAGTAAGATTATACAAGCAATGAATGAGCTAAGCTAGAAAGACTTAATTATAGAAATTAATAATATTTACAAACAATAGGCATTGACGATAGTTTTGTCGAGGGCGTCTCGTTGGTAAAACTGAAATAATTCTGAAAATTCAATCAGTAGGAAGCCATCTCTATGACTGTAATGGTGGTGTTTATATCCAGCATAGATCCAGTTTTTGAATTCAGCAGAGGCTTGCATGTACCACTTATGCAATCTTCGCATTTTTGTTGGTAGATCTTTGACTAACTCAGGTTTGAAGAGAGGAGCCCCGTGCCGGTATACGTATGCTATTTGTTGTTACCCCTCGAACTCATCCATACGGCTCATGTACTCAGTAATATACAGTCCATATAATTTGGCCTTTTTTCCGTACAGTTGAATAAACTCCGGATCAATGTTCGGATCATGCCGCTCCTAGGCTCTCCACTTATTGATATCATACACTCTGAGCGGTTCGATCGATTGATTTTTCTGTTGTCCGAGCTGGGAAACTTCTTTCCCGATTGTCCACTCTTTTGCCTCAGCCGACTTGGTAATAGAGCGATTATAGTCTGATATGAGCGATATGGGTTGGTGAAGCTGAATCTTAAGCGCGGCTGCTTTGGCTTTATCTTCTACGGTGACCGGGAAGAATGGCTCTATCGGCTTTTTCTTGTTAGCCATGTCAATCTTTCACTTTTCATAATGGGCATCTGCGGCCGCAACAATTTCCTCATCTGTCTTCTCGCAAGATAGCTTCTTCATATTCTTATGAGGTACTCTTGGGAGGGGCGATAGCTTATGTTTCGTTGATCAGGGACGGCAATTTCCTCATCTGCTGGTGCTGCCCCTCTTAGTATACTTCCGCTTTTATCTCTAAGGATCAGGGGATGGAGACGGCTGAGGCGGCGGCAGAGACGGCTGAGGCGACGGTGGAGAAGGCTACGGTGAGTGGTGAGGCGGTGAAGGCGACGATTGCGCTGGAGAATGGTGAGGTGGTGGCGAAGGTGGATTGCTGCTCTGAGGAGTGGGTGGCCTTGGCGGCACATAATTTGAAAGCACGATGTGCTCCTTTGGCTTCTCCTAGTTCAGTCAGCTCCATATCTTCCCCAGCAGGGTGGTCCAGCTTCAGCTCGTCAAAATCTTGCTTCACATCATCCACCATGACGACATTGTACCCTTTTGAAACCGGTCTACAATGCCAAGTTGGGTTAGGCGCAATTGGTACGGCCATGCCGACTGCCGCCGTCACCCTTAAGTTCATAACTTACACCTTTAGCTCACAAGCTGTGCTCTCCGTGATATCATCCACTAGGTAGTGTTTAGGAGGAGCCGTCATCAGTGCATCATCATCAACATCCTGGAGCTACGTGGAAGCAACGCTGCTTTTCTTATTCGATAGGGCGCCGATACCATCGAATGTAGCTTCTACCATGTGCCACTGAGATTGGCCGCTAATACCTTGCTGGCTAAGTCTGTCGAGTTGATACTGGTGCCGCTTTAATACTTCTTCTACATTATGCAGCCGGTCTGCAGCAGCCGCTTTCTCAGCTACCTCCCTTTACTTTCTCCTCTGATGGATTTTATCGGGATATCTCTTCATTTCCGCGGGGAAGGCAACATTCCATGACTTGGAGCCTGATGTGCCTCGTGCTCGTCCTTTGTGTTCAGGATTTTTAAGGGTGCGTGTGAGCTCGTCATTCTCTCTATTGGGAATGAACCGTCCTGCTGCAACATCATCTACTGCATTTCTAATATCGTCGATGGGCAGTAGGGGATGATCTTTGTGTTTCTGATTATATATTACCCTCCTTTCTTCGTCCAACGTGCCCCCATGGCCGTAAAACCAGTTTCTCGCCCGTGGTGTCCATGTTGTGGGCTCTGGTCTGATCCCGGCAACAATATAATTAACCTCAAGTGCATCCCACTTAGGCATGCAACCGGCATAGCCAGCAGGCCTCATACTATGATGGTACACTTTCTTAGCAGCATTCTCCATATTTATTCTAGACCTTTCCAAAGCTTTCTCTGATGTCTTGTACTTCACAAAATCAGCCCACTGGTGTCTTAACTTAGCATAGCCGCCTTGATTTAAATCCGGAGTCTTCTCTACCTTGACAAAGTTATTGTACAGTTTATTCTTCCAGTTCTTGAATGCCTCAGCCATCTTGATGAGAGCAAACTTCTTGACTCTTTGCACAAGCTCCTTTTTTGCTCTCTCCTCCTCATTTGGATTCACATCTGGCCTCGGCATGAGGAAATTAATCATGAGCTTGGCAAAAAGCTTATCTTTGGCAATGTCGCCGACATACGGGACTCCACCGCCGCTTGGCCGATTCCATTCTTGAACGGTGACCGAGATGTAATCCCTCACAAGAACTCCGCATTTCTTGACAATTTTTTTTGCGACATCGTCCGGAGCGTGCGGTTCGCCGTCTACACCGACCACTTCGATCCTATACCTCACAGTGTCATCCAACTTTTTTGTTGGGCCTCGTTTCTTTCTTACGGAAGAAGTTCTCGATCCGGAGGGCTAAAAGAAGAAAGAGTGTTAATATATGCATGTATATATATAGACAGCAGCTTTTTAATTACAAAAATACATATATACACCTCGCCAGAGTTTGCGAGATTTAAGGTTCCACCGAAGCCATCGCCTTCTCCCTCGTCGGCTTCTCCCCCATCCTAGGCTTCGCCTTCTACCTCACCGGACTGGTCTTCTCAGTTGAGAGACTCATATCCCTCACCGGATTCATTCAGAAACTTCTTGGTGACATCGATACTGATAAATTCATTTCGCAGATCATTCCATGGAGGATGTTTTCCCGATGTTCTGGATTCATAGTATCTTGGTGTGTTGGATCCATAGTATCTGCAAATTAAGATTTGCAAGTTACTATAATGCAAATAATACAAAACACTATGCACTTATTTTCTAAAATGCAATAGTTCTATAGAAGAATAAAATGCAATTTTTTCCTTCCTTTTGAGAGGGGGCGCAGCGTCGGGAGGGGTTCGCAACATGGGCCACGATATGTCGATATGTCAAAACCTAAAATTTCGAGACCTCCAACACAAATAGAGCTGCATACAAGTATTACAAACTAGGGGTCAAAGACCCATCAAACACCAAACAATGGAAGCAAATACGTTGTTCTAAACAAAAACTTAGTAAAGGACCTAAGAGGCCATAAAGATAAGCAAAACGACCCTTCCATAGATCCTAGGCTGCTGCCCGGGAACCCCAACTACTCGTCGACATCAACGTAGAAACCACATTCTGTTGGCTAAGCTTGACTGAAATATGGCACTAGCAACGCTCATAAGCTCAACCCTAATTATGCTAGGAGCGGTGGATCGGTATACAAAGGACAACATTGGAATCGTATGCATATATCCGGAATGAAATACTTTGTAAACATAGGTTCAGAATGATGGGGCTACGCTTGCCTTGTCTGTCTCTTCGGTGGCGTTGACTTCAGGTTCGGTCTCGGTTCCTATTCGCGAAGAACCAAAACCAGAAAGAAGAAGCAACAATCAACACATGGCATGTGCAATGCTCATACAATATGGATGATATGATGGATTTCATGTATTAGAATAGCCCTATGTGCCACATCGATTTAAATGGGTTCGGAATGCCCTAGGTGGACGAACCATCGAACCCATGGTACTTAGGGGGTGTCGGTGTTCCTCTATGTAAAGTAAGGTTCAAAGTTGTATGATTACGAATGCTTACATTTTTAAATAGTAGAGCTCATTTTTATGAACATTTTGATATATTATACACATTTTTCTGATTTAAAATGAATTAGTTAGGATTTTTCCCAATTTTAATCCATTTTTCAATCATTTTTAAATAAATAAACATTTTTGGAATTATTAAAATTATTTTCCATCTGGCGTCACATGTCAGACTTTTATTAATTTCAGAAAACATTTCCAAAAAGAATAAAAACCTGACATGCTGGACCCACCTGTCGGTATTTTCAGTTAATAAAACAATTACAGAAAACATTTTAAAAAGAAAAACCTTTATGACCTCATGATGACGTCACCCTGACGTCATCAATGGAGGATCTCCTCTGTTGATCAAGGATCTCCCGATCATTTGCGCGCGGGGCACATCACATTAATATTTACGCATCAAAAAATACTTGACAAATATTTGCATTCTATTTGCATTTGCACATATTTTCACATTTAGACAAATATCACAATTATCAAAATATCACAAATATCACAATTTACAAATATTTTAAAAACCTAATTAAGCAAAGAAAATTTCTTGAGATGAGGGGAGGGCCAGGGGAGGGGGCGCTTACTGGCCGGCGATGGACGCCAGCGTGCAAGGCCGGAGCTGCCTGCGGAGCGGGCAGGGGCTGGGGCGTGGGCTTCCTCCTCCTAGGGCACCGGGCGGCGCGGTCGGAGGCGGGCTTGGGCGGCGCGGGCTCAGGCGACGCGGGCCTCCTCCTCCTTGGGCACCGGGGCGGGTGGCAGCGGTACGGGCAGGGGCAGGTGCAGGGGCGATGGCGTCGGAGGCGGAGAGGCGCGGGCTCGGGAAGCGAGGTCGACGGCGAAAAGGGTAACGACGGCGCGGTCGACGGCGGCTCAAAAATCCGGCAGCCTGATAGCATCGTTCTGCTCCGCGCGTGATTTTCCTTACGCGTTTTGCGAGTGAAGTGGATGGGGAAGAAGGAGGGGCAACAGTTATGTAGTACAGACCTTTGGTCCCGGTTCATCGCACCAACCGGGACCGTTAAGCCTTTGGTCCTGGTTGGTGGGACGAACCGGGACCAAAGGTCTGGGCGGAGAGCGTTGCTGGGCCGCCACGTGCAGCGCGCACACCCAGGGTCATCGGTCCCGGTTCGTCCCACGAACTGGGATCTTTGACCCGTTTTTCAGATTTTGGCCAAACTTTTGGTCTTCCCGTCATTTTCAAATTTGTTTTCTTCTTTAATTAATTCTTTCAATTTGAAATGATTATTTATTGTGAATTTGGAACAACTTTCAACAGGAAAAGTGTTTCAATTTAAATAAATAATCCAAAACCATTTTGTGTTTTCCAAAATAATTATTCTAACTATACAAACTATTAACAATTTTACTATTTGCAATTAACTAAGAAACAAACGGTGGGAAAACGGGGTGTTCAAAACCTTTTTCTGATTTATAAAAGAGTTATTTAACTATTCAAATTATTAACATTTATGCCATTTTCAATTAAAAATCATTAACTATTTTTTTCATATGTCATTAACTAAGAAGCCGGGCTAGGAATCTTCATCCCCGCATTTTGAATATGGTTTCAATCGGGCATAACAAATTCAAAAACGATCTAAACAACGTAAAACCTTCGCGAGGTGTCATATTATATGATATAGTTGCAAGTAAAAATACCAAACTTGGCAAATTGCAAATATCACAAAAAAACCTTCACAAAATGATCAATCATGTTGGAGGTTTCATGGCATTTAGGTCAAACTACCAATGTTATGGCTAGAATCAGAGTATAGTTTATGATAATGTGTCCATATTGTGCACAAATGTCCATCTTGGAATGGCTTACGATGTTGCAGGAGGAAGTTTCTCTTTTTATTGTACGAAAAAGCAATTTCTATTTTTGAGGTACCGAAATCCGAGTGTGTTGTGAAGCAACCATCAAATTAAAGTTTCACATTGGTATCAACCCATTTATCAAAAATACTAGACCATATAACATGTACAATTTCCCAACAGGGGTATCTAGAATCTTTCTATCGACCCCTCGTGAAAAAGATAAATTCCTGCCGATTCGGTAGGAGGCCTGCTAGATTTTAACTACATGTACATGATATCATTTTTAGGTCCACAATATGCTATTTTATCATAGATCCACTACAAGTTTAGCGAGGCTCAGCCCCGGGCTAGGAATCTTCATCCCTGTCGTTTTGAATATGGTTTCAAACGGGCATAACAAATTCAAAACTGATCCAAACAACGTGAAACCTTCGCGAGGTGTCATATTATATGATATAGTTGCAAGTAAAAATAGCAAACTTGGAAAATTACAAACATCACAAAAAAACCTTCACAAAATGATCAATCATGTTGGAGGTTTCATGGCATTTATGTCAAACCACCAATGTTATGGCTAGAATCAGGGCATAGTTTGTGATAATGTGCCCATATTGTGGACACATGTACATCTTGGTATGGCTTACGATGTTGCAGGAGGAAGTTTTCCTTTTCGACGCATGAAATAGCCAATTTCCAATTTTGAGGTGCCGAAATTGGGGTGTTCTATGAAGCAACCACCAAATTAAAGTTTGGCATTGGTACCAACCCATTTTTCAAAAATACTAGACCATCTTAGACGGAAAATTTCCCAAACGGTGTATCTGGAACCTTTCCGTCCATCCCTCATGAAAAAGACAAATTCCTGCCGAATCGATAGGAGGTTGCCTAGATTTGAACTACAAGTACATGATATAATGCTTGTGAATTTTTTTAAAAAATCATTTATAGGTTCACAACATGCTATTTCATCAGAGATCCACTTCAAGTTTAATGATCCAAACAATGTGAAACCTTCGTGTGGTCTCATATAAAGTTGTCATACATTACATTGATTTACATAGGGTTTAGGGTATGAATCATTCGTTGCGTATGTCGATCCCTTGCCTATGATCGCTTATTAGGCCATAACCATGGAGCATCTTCTTTGCTTAACGGGATGCTTGGGTCAGTTTTCACGGTGAAGGGAGGAATTTCATCAAACTTATCATAATCTGCTAACATGTCTGTCTTGTCCTCGACTCCCGCGATGTTTCTTTCCCTGAAAGAACTATGTGATGCCTGGGCTCATCGTCTGATGTATTCGTTTACTTATTTTTTCTTTTTTATCGGTCTAGAGGACATGTCCTTCACACAGAAACCCTGAGCCACATCATTGGCTAGGACGAATGGTTCGTCTCTGTAACGAAGATTCTTGGGATCCACTATTATCATTCCGTACAGCTGGTCTACCTTTACCCCTTCTCCATTCATGTTGACCCAACTGCACCAAAACAAAGGGACCTTAAAAGTAGGTCCATAGTCAAGTTCCCATATCTCCTCCATGTAACCATAGTATGTGTCCTTTTTCCCATTCTCGCATCTTGCATCAAAGCGGCTACCACTGTTTTGGTTGGTGCTCTTTTTATCTTAGGCAATCGTGTAAAATGTATTCCCATTTATCTCGTACCCTTGGAAAGTCAATAAGTCGTAGATGGTGTCGCGGCCAACAAGTAGAGCTAATCTCTAATAGTGGTGTCATTCATGAGATGTAATTACAACCAAGTGCCGAAAGTCTGCATGTGATTTTCTTTAATCCAGTAGTCATCCTTCCCCGGGAACTTGGAGCGTACAACATTCATGTGTTCCTCGATATACGGAGCCATAAAGGTAGAACTTTATAGAACTGTGTAGTGTGCTTGATTCAAAGAATGCCCGTCCCTAAATGTCATTGCTTTATTTCCTAGCGTGCCTTTTCCACTCAGTCTCCCCTCATACCGTGATTTAGGAACACCAATCGGCTTAAGGTTAGGAAGAAAGTCTACACAGAACCCAATGAACTCCTCTGTTCCATAGCCCTTGGAGATGCTTCCTTCTGGCCTAGCACGGTTATGAACATATTTCTTTAAGACTCCCATGAACCTCTCGAAGGGGAACATATTATGCAGAAATACAGGACCGAGAATGGAAATCTCTTCGACTAGGTGAACTAAGAGATGCGTCATAATATTGAAGAAGGACGGGGGAACACCAACTCAAAACTGACAAGACATTGGACCACATCCTTCTATAGCCTTTCTAGACTTTCTCGATCGATTAACTTCTGAGATATTGCATTGAGGAATGCACATAGCTTCACAATGGGTACTCAAACATTTTTCGGTAGAAGCCCCCTCAATGCAACCGGAAGCAACTGCATCATAATCACGTGGCAATAATGAGACTTTAGGTTTTGGAATTTTTTCTCTGCCATATTTATTATTCCCTTTATATTTGATGAGAAGCCAGCCGAGACCTTGATACTGCTCAGGCATTAAAAAAATATTTCCTTCTCTGCTTTGGTAAGAGCATAGCTGCTTAAGTATTGACGGCCTTTATCAGTATGCTTGTTGTATGGGTCTTTGATACGTTGCTGGTCCTCCCGTGCTTCTGGTGTATCTTTTGTCTTCCCATACACGTCCAGGAAGCCTAGCAGGTTCACGCAAAGGTTCTTCGTCATGTGCATCATGTCGATTGAAGAACGGACCTCTAGGTATTTCCAATACTCAAGCTCCCAAAATATAGATTTTTTCTTCCACATGGCCGTGTGTCCGGTAATAGGGTCTTTCGGAACAGATTGACCGCCAGGACCCTTTCCATAGATTACTTCTAGGTCCTTCATCATACCAAATACATTAGCACCTTTAGGGAGCTTAGGCTTCTTCCGGTAATTTGCCCCACCGTTGAAATGCTTGCCTTTCTTTCTTACTTGATGATTGGTCGGAAGAAATTTACGACACCCCGGGTACACAACCTTCTTACATTTATCCAAATATGTACCTGTAGTCTTATCTAAACAGTGCGTGCATGCATTGTATCCCTTGTTTGACTGTCCTGAAATGTTACTAAGAGCAAGCCAATCATTGATGGTTACGAACAACAACACTCGTAGGTCAAATGTCTCCTTGTAACATCCCAAAACTTTAATCCAAGTTATCAAGATCCAAATCACCCAATTTAGGGTTAACAAAAACTTTTCCATTTAAAAATATTTAAGCATGCATATGTGTGTTGCTTTAAATAGGAATTGTTTTGAATTGCCATTATTGTTTGTCCTAATGGTTGTAAAATGACTCTAAGATGAATTCCACATCATCTAGATCATTCCCAAGCAAAAACCAAAGAAAAAGAAATAAAAAAGAATTAACAATGGAAATGGTCACTTTTGCCATTTTAATCAACTAGGACACTTTGGGTGTTCCTAGCACTCAAATTCCAACAAAAAAAATTGTGGATCTTTGCCCCCTTGCTAGTACAAGTAAAGATGTACCAAGGCCCACCTTATGATCTTCCAAAAACATTTAAATCCTAATTTAAAATGACATTTGAAAATGGAATCTATCTCATATGTCTAGATCCCACTTTTTCAAAAACCACTGAAATGACCTCAACTTCACAAATCCTAGCAACCAGAGATGCTTAAGAATGTGACAAACAACTCCACCAAATTTCATTTGAAAATTCAAAAATTGAATTCTTGTGGCCATTGTGTCGAACACTTGGTAAGCAGAATCAAACCTGCCTAACTAATACTGTTTTTGATCAAATTTTGTCGAGCCATTTGAACCCAATTCACTTCCCTTGTCCCCCTAGCCCTAACCAGGCCATCAAAGACCTACCAAATTGCCTAGGACAACAGTGCAGCGCCACCCCGAGGCCATGAACATCGACCGACCGTGCCCTAGCCATAGGAGTGCGCCCTTCTCTCTCTCTCTCTCTCGCCATGTCTAGGAGGTAGGCGTGGTAGCACCATCGCCCACGGTCCCTTCCCCAAGCCCAGATAGCCCCTGGACCACCTCACCTTGCCCGCGCTCTCCGCCTCTGTGACATGCATAGCACACGCCAGAGCGCCTCGACCATAGCCCGCGCGCGCCGCTCCGCCTTGACCACCTCACCCCGCCAGACACACACTTACCCCGCCGTGCGACCCACAGCCACCGGGAACCACTTCGAGCACCGCCTCTATCGCTCAGAGCGCGAGACGCTCCCGACCGCTAGCCACTTCCCCTTGCGTCGCCATTAAGCCCTAGCTGACCACCAGGGAACCACCCATCGTCTGCCTACCTCGCCCATGCTGATAGCACCCTGTGTTGTCGTCACCGGCGAGCTCCGCCGACACCTCTCTGCCTTCCCGCCGAGCCTATATAAGGGAGCCTCCCCAACACCATTTCTTCACACTCTCACACTCCCCTCTCACCACTGGTCCTTCCCTACCTCGCGCCGGAGCCGCTCGAGCAGCCAGCCACCAGAATTTCGCCAGAGATAGCCGCAGTAGAGGAGGAGACGCTCCCGTCGATTTCGTCCACCCCAGCCGCTGCCGTGACTTCGCCTGAGCCCACCGTCGTCTCCTTGTTCATTTGCCCGCCTCGCTGCACTCACTGGAGCCCCGGTACGCCCCCACTGCACCCCCACTGAGCCGCTAGGGTTCCACCTCGCCGATGACGTGTCCGTCGTCGATGATGAACGTGGGTCGTAGATTCTAGTTCTAATCCTACGGTCCACATTGCCCCGTTATTTTCAGTACTTCTCAAATCCCTTGTCAGATAAACCAGCCTCTGCCTTCCATTTCAGCTGTTCAAGTGTGGTACCGAGTTTTGTGCTGCCATCTTCACAATTTGGGTACAACAATCTTTTGTGATCCTTTTGCATAGCCTCCAACTTAAGCTTCTCCCTTTCTGTATCGCATTGTTACTTTGCATCAGAAATGACCTGTCCAAGACCATCATCGGGCTCATCCGATGCCTGTTGTTCTTCTTCATTGCCGCCTTTCTCTTCTTCATTGTCTTCCATTGCAGTATCATCGTATTCTTCAGGGGACATAGGATAGCTGTCATCATCCTCCTCTTCTCCATTTTCTTTTAGCCTAACCCCTCTTTCTCTGTGCATGGCCCAACAATAATATCCGGGCATGAAACCTCTCCGAAGCAGATGGCTTTGAAGGATTCTCGGGGCAGAGTGCTCCACCACGTTTCGACGGTCGACGCAGGGACAATGCATACAATTATCCACTTTGTTTGCCTTAGCCACATCGATAAATTTATGCAGGCCTGCAATAAAATCGGAATCGCGTCGGTCGCCGTACATCCATCGCATCCGCGCAGCGATCTACGTCATAATAATTAACCATTACAATAACATCGTGAATAGTGAAATGACCACCCTACATGGACACATGCAATATTTTTGTATCAGTTACAGATAAAGAAGATAAGGTTGCTAACCTCGGCCGAGGATACCGTGTTGTACGAACTTAAGTGTGCCTTGGACATTTCGTCGAACACCTTGTGTGCAATCAAAGGAAAAAAAAGCTAGCACCCACACCTCACACATAATCCAACAAAATTTGGTGGCAAAAGGCAAAGGGCTGGGCTTATTTATAGCCAGGGGAGGGTCTTTGATCCCGGTTCGTGGCATGAACCGGGACCAATGCTCTGCAGAGCGCCACGTGTGTGTCGCGGGGGCATTGGTGCCGGTTCATGCCATGAACCGGGACCGTTGCTTAGAGATGAACCGGGACCGATTTCCAGATGACACGAACCGAGAACGGTGTCGAGCATTGGTCCCGATTTGCGAACCGAACCAGGACAGATGGCATTTGGGTGCTGGACCAAAAACCATTTTTCTACTAGTGCGCCATCCGCTGGATTGGAACTCCGGCCGCTGCTATCGCCGTCTTACCGCCTGCGCTTCCCTGTCTCGTGGGCGTAGTCGCAGCCTGATGGGAGCGACGGCTGGTACCATCTTTCCTCCGTCTCCCCAAGCTAGGGCATGCAGCCCACGCAGTCGAATCGATTGAAGGCGAGTAGACGAACTGATACTGATAGACAGTCCTGCTGATCGATCAATTCCCGTTCTGTCTAGCTTTGTGAACGTGTGAGAAAGGGCCAACGTGTACTATGGAACGAGATGGGCCAACTAGTTCGGCTAGGGAACAAGCCCAAGCTGGCTTAGCTAGAAAGAAATTGTTCCATAGTCCTGGATGCACGTAATTCTCGCCAGATTTTAGCAATTCCAACAGGAAGAATTGCTCAGATACCCATGAGTGAGGCTTACTTGGGTCGTGTTATAAATGCTCTGGCTAAACCTATTGATGGGAAAGGCGAAATTATAGCTTCGGAATCTCGCTTAATTGAATCCCCTGCTCCAAGTATAATTTCCAGGAATTCTGTATATGAACCTCTTCAAACACCTCACCACTGAATGAGAAACTTAGCCTCCGACCCGACCAAGAGAGAAGACAGGGTCAAGCCGACGCCGCCCTTCCTCACCTGCCTGAATGGAATGAAAAACCAAATTATTACTTTCCTTCTTGCAATCTCACAAGGCTGAAATCAGAAACCAATTTATCAACTTCAGTCTAGGTGTCAATTCCATAGAAGAAGATCCATTCGAGTTTATTTTCGATTCATCGAGCTGTGGTGATAACCAAACTCAAGCTAGGAAGGAGCAACAAGAACTCTTTGTGCTTTGAAAACAGACATATGTATACGTTTTTGTGCTTTGAAAACTCGCTCAAATTTAAGTAAACGATCGGTTGGCACTTTCCTTGCGAGTTTCCTTACCACACTTTTCTTCTTCTTTATCCTAAGGATATACTTTACTAATTTGAAACTTGTCATAAATAAGGTTATTCCCCGCCTGCCTTTACTTTATTTTGAATCCTTTGTTTATTCAGAATAGAAAGATTCTGAATTCAGTTAACGACGAGATTTAGTATCCTTTCTTGCATTTTCATAACTCGTGAAATGCCGAGTAGGCTGAGGAGCAAAAGGAGAAATCCGCCTAAGGAGGGGCTCGCGTCTGATTAGCTAGTTGGTGAGGCAATAGCTTACCAAGACGATGATCAGTGGCTGGTCCGAGAGGATGATCAGGATTCGACAATTGCTGAGTAGGATTCGACAATGGGCCTGAGTCAGTGATTCGAAAATTTAATTAACTTCATTTCCTTAATCTCAATCTGGATTCGCGTGGAATAGCCTGGACAGAAGAAGTAGACTTCAGATCTCCAGGCTCATTATCAATCCTGAAAAGAGAGCGTGAGGAATCTAAAAAACCCGTGTTTCTATCAGAAATAGGGAATCGAAATAAAACCCTTTTTTTGCTCAGTCTATCTGGACTGCTTTTGTATAATAGGAATTAATTAGAAATAGGTATTCGGTTTGATCTAGGAGGAGAACGTAAAAATATTCCTTGACTTGAATAAAATCTAGAGTTGTGTTGTATAAGTGAGCATGAATTTATTATCATTCAATGAGCAACTTGTATTTCATAAAAATTGGGGGTTATATAGTCCTTACGTAAGGGCCAGCCTATCCAACTTTCAGGCATTAGGATACGTTTAAGACGCGGATGATTATCATAAGAGATCCTCACCATATCATAATACTCACGTTCTTGAAAATCGACACTTCTCCAAATCCAGAAGACAGATGGAATTTTAGGATTATCCTTTTGGGCAAAGACTTTGCGCCCTGCTAAAAGCTATCGCACCACATGGTGCAGAGACACTTGACAAAAGACGAGCAACAGCCCTTGGCAGCCCCCATGGCTGTTGCCTCTGCGCCATCTTGCACTCGATCCTCCGGCCTTCTGCCTGGATCCAAGGATGACGGAACCTGGGGTGGGTTCAAAATGGCAGGGACTTCAACTGGTGGAGCAGGCAGAGCGGGGGGCGCGCCCGCGGGTTGAGCCTGATCCCCTGCTGGATCTCTTAAACTGGCGGTGCGTCTGCGGGTTGAGCCTGACCCCCTGTAGGGTTTGGTAAAACTTTCTCTCCTTCATCTAATAAAACAGTTTCAAAACGAAATCCATGGGTAAACCAAAATCAAAGAAAAAGAAAATGTAATTCGTTGGGGGAACGGGTTACACGATGAATCATCCCCCTATTAAGAAACCAAAGTAATAATAATGATACAAAAATCAAAAGGAGAAGGAAAAAAAGGAACAAAAGCCATCCCAACTTGCACTTCCTTATTCCACTATTGCGATATCTTTGTCCTGGACAAAGACCAAGAGCTGGTGCAGGTGAAAGAAGGGTTTCTTTGCAAAGAAGGTACGAGGTGAGTCGGCAATTGAACCTATATTCATTCCACTAGCCCTAAAAGCATTCTCAATATAGTCAAGAGGGGGAATGGATTCTACAAGAAAAGGCAGGCAAAGGTAGTTCTGGGGTCAATTCTTGGAGCATAGCTCATTTCTAAGTCCCCAACCCATCTCGTGCTCGTGCTGTACGCGATCGAATCTTGCGGCCAGATAGAGCAATGGAATCACCGAGTCGTATGAAAAGAGGGCTCTTCTTTTTAATCTTAACACAATTTCCTACCAATCCTGAATGTCATATTACAATCATTTGTATTACTTTCCTACCAATCCTGAACTAGCTATGACCCTTATAGCGAGCCTCGCTTTACCGTTTCAGATAGAAATGGCGCTCCTAAAGTCGATTGGATACTTTCTTTTTTATTGTCAGCTAAGCCGTGGACTTTCTCACGTGAAGAACTCCTTCTTATGAGCTCATGGATTCAGCAGACAGTTCACGTCATATTAGGAAATTAGTTCATTAATTCGTTTATTTGCCAACGAAGAAGCCTTGGAAAGCTCAAAGTGGCAGGTTAAACTAACAAGAAAGTATCGGAAAGCAAAAAGGGACTCTTATGATTCACCGAATCGCGTCCAATACAGCTATGCCACAAGTTGACCGAGCGACGGTCGAGACTGGCTCCATACGGGGTATGAGGAGGATGAGCAAAAGCTCGGAGCTCCTTCATGCAAATATGGTATCGAATTAATTGTGCACCGTCCACGGGGACACTCATATGTTTCCGTGGTCAGTAAAGATAAACAATTTCCCGCAAGGGAATAGGTATTCTGTAACTAACTAATCTAGCTTTGATTTTTTGCGAAAAACGCAAAATTTTCAAAAAATTTAGGAGTAGCGATAAATTTTATTTATAACCCATATCTCTCTCATTCCTTTCTTACAAACAAAAGAGTTTTTCTTATTGAAGGGTGAATTATTATGCCGGGCACCTTAGCAGGTGCTACTCCTAATTTTTTTGAAAAAATTGCGTTTTTCGCAAAAAATCAAAGCTGGAATAGTTAGTTACAGAATACCTATTCCCTTGCGGGAAATTGTTTTTCTTTACTGACCACGGAAACCTATGAGTGTCCCCGTGGACGGTACATAATTAATTCGATACCATATTTGCATGAAGGAGCTCCGAGCTTTTGCTCATCCTCCTTATACCCCGTATGGAGCCAGTCTCGACCGTCGCTTTTATTTTTGGGACTCAGTTTGTTTTCACACAAGATCCTGAGGCTAGGAAACAAGAAATACAACTTTTTCGAAGAAAAAGAAAGGTGAAACAGCTGATTTAGTCCCGTGGTCACAGTAAACTAAAAACTTTGATCTCGCCTAACTGATTCAAAACTAGAGAACACAGCAATCATAGATATCCATTATTACAGGACTATCTGTTTCTTTGCTAATCGTTTTGATTTTCAAATGATCCAAAAAGAGGACATGAAAAATATTGATCTGGACCTACAGTAGCCACTTGTCCAAGCTGGTTTTGAACCCACTGAGATACGATCTACAATCAAAGTACCATGAATCTGCTTATAATCCACTCTGCCGACCACTATTGATTTGATTTTACGTAGCGAATAAAAGAGGGTTTGGGGATAGAGGTACTTGAACCCTCACGACTTATAAAGTCGATGGATTTTCGTTTTACTAGAAATTTCATTGTTGTCAGTATTGACATGTAGAATGGGACTCTCTCTTTGTCCTCGTCCGATTAATCCACTCTTATAGATAGGACAAACAAAGAACAAAGTTTTTGATCACTTACTTCGCTCGCCGTTTTTTGATCGGTTTTTTTAATGCAAATAGATTCAATCTAGTAATTTCTTTTAGATTAAGTCTTAGGTCTTCTTTGACCTGTGAAAGACCTCCTTTGTTGAAATGTTCTGTTCCAAAAATTCCTAAAATAAAAGGAAAAAAACTTTCCACTTTCCTAGCGTTCAAACGTTACCCCCTCTTTCGACTTTCTTCTTTTTGAACCCTCAAAACACGAAGAATGTAAAGCCTACATCACCGCAGATGAGTATCGAGAACCTGTAGGTGGTCAAGCTAGCGTATCAGTCAATGTTGTAGATGTTCAGTAATAGCCAAGCCTAGCGATGCGTCTTCCCAGCCTATAGCCCTCGTGCGAGCAAGCAAACCTAGCCAGTAGGAGTTTTAGCGCTAGAGGAAGGAAGTAAGAAAGTTTCTATAAAAAGTAAGCGTGATAGAAAGCGTGAGATCGTATCCCTTTTGATAGAGGTTCTTAATCCCCCGGGATATCTCCTAAGGAAGGAAGAATGAGAATCATTTCAGTCCACTGGTTCTAGCCCTGTAGATGTAGTAGTAAGCCTGTCAGGAAGGTTCTATTAAGCAAACCTGTAAGTTAGTGATTCAAAGTATAGCCCTGGTGCTGGTGTATGAGATATTGCATTTTCAGTGAACGCTGACTAAGAATCCGGTCCCCAAGGGGGATTAGAGACAAAGCCAATGAGGAGCCGAAGACAGCCTTGTAGGAGGCCAAGCTGCAAAGAGCACTCGAGGAGACCAGTATACCAGCTAATCACTCGTGCGAGTAAGTCAGGTTGGAGAAAAGGTTATAGCGTTTAAATAGTTTCCTCTTCCGTATCTTTTTATGCTTTCCTTCCTTATCCAACCAAAAGTATAGTGAACTGCCTGTGAACAGCGAGCTCTTGTTTTAAGATTACTCGAGCCTACCTAGTATAGTGAACAACAAGCTACACTACTTCAAATCTCTTCTCTCTTATAAGTTTGCAGCAGTTGAGTCATGCCTTTCTAGCCGCCCAACTATTATAAACAAGGGCTTTCTTTAGGAGATAAATCAGAGACAAATAGAAGTGAGAACAAGAAGCCCCTTCTATCATAGCTATCGCACGCACCCTCCTTTCGTTATTCCACCTTGAGCCTAGTGTAGTTGGGGACCAGATCTGTACTTCCCGAATTAAGTCTGGAGGCTTTGCATCTGTATTTGGAGCTGGGTATGCATCCATTGATTCTAGCACTTGGAGCTTTGAACGCTCGAAAGAGAAATACAATCTCATCCCTACAAGTGGGTCGGTAGGCTGCTCTGCTCTATTCAGTTCTGAGATATCAGTATCCTTCTTTTCCCTGCCCTTCGTGGCACAAATATGATGTTTCCCATAGGAGGCCATTCAGGCATTGTGGCTACTTATCAAAGGGTCAAAAAGCGATTTGATTGCCTGGTTGAAACTTTTCTACATGAGTGTGCAGTTTGCCGCTTCTTATTGAGTTGTCAATCTATTTTCCTTCTCAGCATAGATCCGTTGTTTGTGATGAGGGAGGTCTTTAGATCGAACTGTTGTGTTGCGAACGCCATCTGAGTATAGTTATAGTGGATTTCTTTACCCTTATTTGATTCTTTTTCTGGATTTTATAGGGTTACTTTACTGGTCATAAGATGCGTCAAACATATGCTTTCTAGTTTGACTTTCTGATCTAGAGGAGTAATATAGCTATAGGTCATTTAAGGTGAAATTCTCTCAGCAAAGCAGAACAAGAAGCTGCAGAAAGCAAAACTGCATCCATTCATCTTCCAAACAATTCCGTTTAGCTGGTTTAGTGGACATTAGCCTTGCTTATGACGCATATAGCGCAGCGGGTAGTTAAGCCAGGGATGCCATTCCTGAGATTAGCCACCCGCCTGGGGAGTTTATAAACAGAAAAATATCACTAAGTCCATCTTCTATACTGAGATATACCATGAGACCTGTAATATGATTCGTGATCTCGCAACGAATCTCTTGACCTAAAAAAAGTGTCCTTTCTCGATATATAACATTGTATAAGTCAACCCAAGTCGCTTCTTCATCTCCGGGAATCCGGTAAGGTACTTTTGGAATACCAATGGGCATATTAGATTAATATTATTAAATTTAAGTAAGAAAACTACACTTTAATATGGAAACGTGCCCAGAGTTTGCGAGAACTATTCCAGTGAGCCCTCCTACGGTGAACAAAAAGATGAACCCTACAGCAAATAACATGGGTGTTTTGTATTGTATCGAACCTCCCCACATGGTAGCGATCCAACTAAAGATTTTGATTCCAGTGGGCACAGCTATGATCATGGTAGCTACGGTGAAGTAGGCACGCGTATCAACGTCTAAGATTCCATTTCAAAGGCGCTACTTTGTTTCGCTAGCCTTTGTCATTGTCGGTCAACTAAGGTTGGCCCTCGGCCCCCTGCGAATCCGTAAATCAGAGAGCATGCCGCAAAAAAAAGATGGTCCCCTATGCATTTCATTCTTTCCGGAACGCAAAGAATGAAAGTACCTGACCCCCCATCATGGTGAACCTCTCCTTGTGATCGGGATGAGGTAGATGCCTCCCAGCCGGGGGCGGATCGAATCGGAGTTTCCTTAGGTAGCCACCGACCTACAGTTCTCCTTAAACTTCTGTCCCGAAGAAGCCCAACGAGAAACTAGGAATCCTGTTATAGAGAAAAAAGTAACTATCATTCCTTTTTCTGACGAATCACGTAATCCCCCAAGTTCACGAACTAATAAGGTTATCAAATGAATCGTTTGCCAATGTAGTTCTTGTCCCGGGTCCCACAGGGTATTGGGTGAAAGATTTCTTCTAGACGAAGACTTCGAGCTGAGTGAATGTTCATCGGAACTGTTATAGTCCGAGAGATTGGATATGATATCCCCAGGTCTCCACCTACGCAAGCAAATTGTTGATAAAACTCCAAAATAGCTTTTTCTTTTGACTCAATCCTCTTCTTCTCCTTAGCATTCGGGAAAGACAAAAAAAATTCAGGGTAGAAAACATTATCTAGAATTTCTCTTAGATTCGAACCCATAGCAGGTTGGTCTAGTAAGACGGGGGGCGGCCGTTCGGTCGCCTATGATATACGGACCAATTGGTCAAAAATGGGTTTGTGCCGCAGGTGTTGAACGATCTACTCTACACAGGTGTGGGCCAACTTGATGGTAAGAAATCCCGGGACCTAGAAATTCATTTCGTACAACTGAACCTTTTCAAATTGTTTCTTTTTGAGAACCAAAAAAACTTGTGCCAAAATAACGGATGCGAAGAAGAACAAAAGGCCTTGGACGGGTAATGGATCCTCAACCAGAATTTCCTTCCAATGCAATCAATAATCAATAATTTTATGAACAGTTAAAGCACCGCTATTATGAAGCCATATTTGTATTTGCCTCCTACCCTTTCTATAGAATACTATCCCATTCTAGTTATGTGGCGGGACAGAACCATCTCATTTCTCAGGCTCAGGCGCACAGCTTGTATCTCGATAGGACTGAATGTTTAAGGAGTTAGGTTAGTCTAATATGCCAAAACGTTAGTCAAACCACCTAGGTTGTGTTTGTTCTGGAGAGTTCAGCTAGTCCGAGTGATCTGGGTTATCCTACGTTTTATCCCTGTTTCGATATTTTTTTCGACTATAGGGGTTTTGTAGCAGCCCAGCAACATCCGTGTGACAGAGAGTCATATTATGAATAGGGCTAATGCTTTCCCCTTGAACCCCTTGCAGAAAAAGTAGGAAAATGGACTAAAATTGTTGGATAAGTGGATTTGCAGTATCTCAACAATCAGAACAGCGAATATTCCATCGCTCTTTAGGTTCAATGCAGCGTGTAAATACCTCTAGCCCTAGGGTCCTCGGCTTCGATTCTTTTCAACAACGGTACGGTTGACTTTCGAACAACGGCCACGGTGTAGGTTCCTACTCGATTGATCGGCTTCCTTTAGCTTTGTTACCGCATGTGTAGAACCATTCGTAGTAGCGTACGTTCCCTATGTTAATTGATAGCGCTAGGTGATCATCGACAGCTTGGGCTAGGCCACGGCTCGACACATCCTCCGATAGTTCCATTTTTGTTCGTCGTCTCCGGGCTATATATCCTCGCGGAACTCTGGTCATTGAATCAAATTAACCTTAATGAATAACTAATTATTTCTCTTCTTTTAGCCATCCTTTTTTCCATTAATAACAAAACTAATTATTCCGATATATAAAATATTAATTCCAATGGCTTTTGCTACAGTAACCTTCCCAACCACGATTACAATCCGGAACAGAATGAGGATAATGTATTGGCAAGAATGTTAGATCATAAAGAAGCTATTATATCTCATTTAAGTTGGGCTAGCCAGCTCTGTGTAGTCCTCCGGCATGGGTTAAGTTTCCTGCATAGATCTTCCCCTCTCTCCCAAAGAAGAGATGTTCGCTTCATAGCCTTCTCTTCCGAGATAAACCCTACAAAGGATCCTAATCGTGCTAGCCTTTCATGGACTCTTCTTGGATTTCCTTTCAGCTGCCCCCAGCACCTCTCTAGTTTCAAGCTCCAGTCTTAGTTTGACTAGAGATCAAATCGAAAAAGGCTCCCCGTGGACTCTACGCAGGAGCAGGACTTCTTTCCTCACATAATTTGAATACTTTTCTTAACAATGTATGAAGCCCGTAAAACCGAAATCGATCCAAATCCACGACCTTGAAAACCGAAATGTATTATTATGGTGTGAGCCTTCTTTCTTTTTGGCCTTAGATTATCATAAGCGAGGAATGGTGCGTGCTAGCCTTCAGACTATACTTTATTGTAGGGAAAGGGAAAAAATGGAGAATATCTTTAAGAATCCTAGACTGAATTTCACTTGGAGCAACAGGGGTCAAGTCACTTCACGAATATGATATTTTTTGGACATTTCTAATAATAGCAAGCCTTATTCCTATTTTGGACCCTTTGGTTTTGGATGTTCATTCCCACTGGAAATTCCTGGCACATTACTAAATCCGCAGGCGCTAATTCACTTCTTTTTAATAGATAGGCAAGGTTGTTGTTTCGACGGGCGATTCAAGAAATGCCGTAAAAAGAGCAACAGCACCAGATGAGCTTTTTTCTTTTACTCCTATTTACTTCCTCGACTCTGACTCCCCCACTCCAGTCGTTGCTTTTCTTTCTGTTACTTCGAAAGTAGCTGCTTCAGCTTCAGCCACGCGAATTCTCGATATTCTTTTTTATTTCTCAAAAAAAAAAGAAAACATTAGAACAGGTATAAATAAGAAAATCTTTTTGCTCAAAGAACGAATAAAACCCCTTGTCAAAGCCCTTTATTATAAGCTTCCCTGGATCTGGGAAGTTTCTCTTTCACGGTATTGAGATCGTTTGATCGATTTCCAGCGACAAACTCTATGATTTGCCAATTCCAATCGATTTGCATATCAGCAAGCAGGGATGAGGCACTGATGGAAGCATGCCAAGGTGAAGTTGACGATCTCTTTAGCATTTATCCTTCTCTTCATCTTGCCCTATGTGCTCATGCTGCGAGTGCCGTAGGATGATTTAGTTCTGATCGAGTGCTTGACCCCTTGTCGGGTAAGTTCCGACCCGCACGAAAGGCGTAACGATCTGGGCACTGTCTCGGAGAGAGGCTCGGTGAAATAGACATGTCTGTGAAGATGCGGACTACCTGCACCTGGACAGAAAGACCCTATGAAGCTTTACTGTTCCCTGGGATTGGCTTTGGGCCTTTCCTGCGCAGCTTAGGTGGAAGGCGAAGAAGGCCCCCTTCCGGGGGGGGCCCGAGCCATCAGTGAGATACCACTCTGGAAGAGCTCCTCGATCTTCCTACTGGAGGCATGGTCATGGCTTTCATTCATTCATTTCATTCTTTGTTCTGTTGTGGAATCGAACCACTAGCACAAATTGGATTTCGAGTCCAGGGCGCTCAAAAGGATTTAGAGTCCTTTTACCAACCAGTCAGAACCAGGGAGAAATCAAACTAGGGTTTCGTTTCCTCGCGCAGCAGTGAGTACCCATAGTATCTATCGTTTACGGCTAGGACGCCCTCTAATCCACCTCATGCTAGGAATCCATCTCTATGCTTTGGTTGGGGTCTAGCGGATTCAAAGCCATCGGATGAAGCTAACAGAGAGACCCAGGATTTGAACCTGTGACATTTTGTACCCAAAACAAACGCGCTACCAAGCTGCGCTACATTCCTTTTCCAAATTGTTATACAATGCCATTGTACACAATTCCTGTCTTCTTTTCCACATTGTAATTTTATTCTTATTTCTCTATCTATATAGAATAGAATTCCCTAAAAAGATAATAAATCAAAACAAGAGAAAAGCAGAAGCGAAAGCTTGAGTCGAAGAGTGGAGGTCGCTCGGTAACTCGAGTCGATTAGTCCCATTCATTCTTGCCCGAAACAAGTGGGCTATTCATTCTGGTGCCAGCTCTCCACTGCATGAACAACATTCCCAACTAGATCTGTACGGCTTCCGTTGTCTCCTTTTCGATTCCTGACTCTAGCTCACAGGTATCCATAAGAGCGACCGGCCCTGAATGCTTAAACCTATCAATCCTCTCCTAAATTTCTTTCTTTTTGTCATTGGGCAAGGAGCTCAAACATTCCGGCTAACCAAGGCACGAAAGGAAGCACTCTCAATCAAGACCTAAAAGCACACCCTCGAACTGGCATTCGAGATACCCAAAGAAAAGGAAGTTTTGTTTAATACAAGAGCTCCTGCCTTTCACTTTCATAGGAACCCTGTTCGAATCAATCTTATTGATGGTTAGAAGCAGAGTTCACGCTTTGCTCTAAACTGAGGTCTAGCCAGAAGATAGTAGAGAGGAGGGCTAAATCCAGGTTAATGTCCCGTCGCTCAATCCATCTATTTTTCTTTCGCGCTAGTGAACTTTGGCAGGACCAAAAGCCACTGGGCTACCAAGAAGTCGGATTCAGTTCAGTCCGGTTTTCAAGATCCGGTTCAGTGTTTGGGGATGGCTTGGTCCAAGCCCACATCCATAGTAGATGGACTTGAGCAGGCAGCCCCATGCTTTTCCTCTTTACGCTGACCCACATTCTAGGACTTGAAAGAAGTTATCCTGAGCATACGCACCCTTTCTTTCTGCTGATCTTTGCCGAGAGATAGGAGCATTCGGTGGAACCGGTGAACTACACTTGCTTCTTGATAGATGTGTGGGACAGAGGGCTCGTGGTACCTGCTGCCCGCCCTTCCTCTGCTTTGATAACCGGCCTAACCCGGGGGGGTGAAGGTTCCTCTTGGAGACTGCCAGTCTACAAGAAGCTGACAGAGCTTTATCCACCATCATCCAATCCACAACAAATCGAATGAAACCGCTTCGGATTTCTTTTGATGAAAACCCTTGTTCCGCTCTCGCTCGCCGGCTCTGTGAGTTCTTTCTTCCGTGATGAACTGTCGGCACCAGTCCTACATTTTTGTTCTCTATGGATCGAGGAGAAAGGGGGACGTCGGTTTTTCATGTCGAAAACACGGGTTCGATTCCCGTAGGGGATATAATATAGATAGCCAGCCCACCCCACTTCTCATTTCTCAACACCTTCCTTTCCCTTAGCTTGGTATAGCTAAGATTTGACCTAACCCACTATAAATAAAGATGTGGTATTATCCAGTGACGAGACTCCGCCGGAGAAATTGCCCTAGCCGCCCCAGGGGGAGTTTTAATTAACTTGACTGGAAGGACCGAAATAGAACATTGTTGAATTGGAAATGCTATTAAAGCATCTGCCTCATTCCATTTGGAAAGTGCATTCCTATAACCCCAATAAGAAAAGGGAAATACCACGTGTTCCTGGTTCCTGGGATTCAAAGATCACAAAAGTCTGGATGAACATATTATGGATCTCATTCCTCTCAATACAGAAAATAGAGAAATTGGGCCATGTTTCCCGAGAGAGACTGCCTTCTCTCAGGCCAGCAGTCTTATACTTATAGTCGACTTCTCTATGACGATCTGACCTCTTTCCTGGGCTCTGCTTGCTCGTCTACGCTCCGCACTTGGCTACCCAACGTTTACCGTAGGCACGATAACTGGTACACCAGAGGTGCGTCCTTCCCGGTCCTCTCGTACTAGGGAAAAGTCCTCTCAATGCTCTAACGCCCACACCGGATATGGACCGAACTGTCTCACGACGTTCTGAACCCAGCTCACGTACCACATTAATGGGCGAATAGCCCAACCCTTGGAACCACCTACAGCTCCAGGTGGCGAAGAGCCGACATCGAGGTGCCAAACCTTCCCGTCGATGTGGGCTAATATTTTGATCGCATATGTTCTCTGTTTTATCGTAACATATATATCTCTCGAGACATCGACTTTCCCCCCAGCTGGTCGATTGAAGATTTTACGCGCCCATATCTCTCTCATTCCTTTCTTACAAACAAAAGAGTTTTTCTTATTGAAGGGTGGATTATTATCCATTTTTAGTGATAAAAAAGTACGACATACTAGGTATGTCGCTCTCCTCGCGGGACACGTAATTTCACCTACCCGCCACCCTTGTGCGTGCGAACCTAACTTAAGATGCCCCTTTATTTTAGTAGGCGCCAGTCTTCTTTATCTGGCCGCATTGCATCAATATGGATCAAATAATCCATTGGGTGTACATTCTGAGATGGATAAAATTGCTTCTTACCCTTATTTTTATGTAAAGGATCTTGTAGGTCGGGTAGCTTCTGCTATCTTTTTTTCCATTTGGATTCTCTTCTTCCAATGGTACGATAATTCCTATTCCTATCCCTTTATTCCCTTTTTTGGTCTATCTACATTTAAGGAAATTCATACGCTCCATGGACAGAGCAAAAAGTGGAGTGTTGGTCAAAGCAAGCCGCCCTATTCTATTACCAGACAAAATTGGGAGAAGCTCATCCGCTAGAAATGCTTTATTTCGTTTCATTCCCGTTCTTCATTTCCTTATTATCGAATCCATGGGGGACTTGTCATATTTAGAATCTTTCTGCGATCTTAACGCCCCTACGGAAGCTGCGCAGCCTTTCCTCGGGTTCGTAGAGTCGGGTTTCCCGTTTACCCACAACGGAGGAGCCGCCCCCACCAACCAAAGCAGGTAGGCGGCCACGGTTCATAACGCACTCTTCGCACAACAGATCCACTTTGAAGTTGACTTATTCGCTCGGCCAGTCGTCGGAATGTGTACGAGATACCATAAGGGCCCAATATCTCAATAGCACCCTTGTCTAAATCTTCGAATGAGACTGAATATCCGAAACGCAGGAACGATCTGACTAGAAATTCTTTCAAAACTTGATCGAAGAACCAGCGTCAGTTCTTATCGATCCCATTTTAAGGACAAAATCCTGATGTAAATATACGTGTTGATCAAGGCCAAGGACAATGAAGCAGCCATGAAAAGATTAAAGAACGAGGTATGATGATTACTTCAGACTACTTTCTGTTCTTCATGCAAATGACCATATTTTCCGTCTGCAATACAGGTAGAAGATACTGAGTTGTTCAGATGTTTACAGGAAATCCATGGGAAAAACTACCACAGCTTTGTATTAAGCAAGCAGGTTCCAGTTGTTGGTAATTTCAGGAAAGCCAACATTGGCATTGCTCCTGAGTTAGCCAAAGAGATCGCGGAAGAAGTGGATGTTATCGTAAACTCTGCAGCAAATACCACTTTTGATGAGAGGTTCGTGAAGCTATACTAGTCTTGCACCGATTGCTTCCATTACTAAATCTCCCGTGCTATAGGTAGCCTTGTAGAGCAGCCTTCTTTATCATCAGCTGAGTCAAGTTACTTGTTTTTATGCATATCAGTGGGAAAGTGACACCCTCAAGTGCAAATCCGCGGAGACAACGTAGGCACTCTCTTCATACGTCGTTTTCTATGACCTTTCCTCTTGTGTCTGTCCCGCCCTTTTTGAGCTCCATCTCTTGACGGAAATATTCTATTTGCTTGTGCCACGAAGACGAAGATCTAGTATAAATAATATGAATAAAATAGGTTTACCTTACTACAAAGTCTTAATTTCTATTTGAGTTTAGAGGAACAAGATCCATGAACTGGAACGGATGGAAGATAGCACTAGAAGTCAAAGAAATATTGAAAGGTGCGAAGCAATCACTTCGCAACAAATAGGTATGTATTAATTTTAGTTTATCGCGGAACTCCACTGGACACCGACCTCCTAAAACTGACCTCTCTACTAATTCGAACCGAGGCTTACTACCGCTTGGTACTATACTTCTTCCTGCCAGACTCTTTCAATACCCAGCCCTCTTAAGTGTTTTCAAACTTGGCTAGTTTCTTCGAGAATGGAAGCTTTGTCCTACGGCCTGCAAATTCTTCTGCTCCTAAAGGAAGTTTTTGACCCAGCTTTAGATGATAGAGGATTTGACAAAGAGACCTCTTCCTGCCATACTGATCGACTATTCTCTTGAAATGCCATCTCATCCTTCGGCCTAGCTTTTTCATTTCTTCCTTATTGGAGAATTCAAACTGTTTCAAAAGTTTGGTACTAAGTATATACCAACTTTCCTGGCTTCCCTAGAGGTTGTATTAAAGCCGGCTTGCCTAACAGCCTGCTCTTCTTTCCCAGATGTGCGAGACGGATTGTGGATTGAGTTTGAGTTATTTTGCCGCTTGCGATTGATTAAGTTACATTACCTGCTGCACCGAGCATTGATTTGAACGAATTAATTACCAGACTTATTGGGGAGTGTGTACGACTTAGTGGAGTGTTTCCTTTTTAATAGAATCAGTGCATAGAATTGAATCGCATGAATGGGTTGAGCATTTTCATAGATATACCCTTTTTCTTAGGCATCGATTCTAGGATTGAAGAAAGGGGAGATTTCCCACACTTTGAAAGATTCACCTATTGGGTGGGGCGTGTTTGAATTACCTACCCGGGATTTGTCATATTAACTGTCGCTAGGGAATTGACTGACTCTGATTAATATCTTTGTCTAGCATTTCCAAATTGCCTCAAGACTGATACATATTTGACGGAGTTAATTACCACAGGGCGGCTTGCCCTAAGAGTATAGTTAAGTGGGTCAATTCCCAGAATATACAGGGTTTAGTCAGTTCATTGACTAGTAAATGACTTGATCCACTCATTAGCATTGAGTGTTGTCTGTAATTTACTATATTATATAATGTCTTAGTGATGAGCACTTTTACCAGAAAGAGTTAACTGAGTTAATGGATTCGCTTGTTGGCTAATCTGAATCGACTTACTTAAGTGTGGTGTTACCAGCCTTGGAAAGAAAACTTCTTTATGTGTTTGATTTCCCTAATTTACTGGTTGGCCACTCAAATACCTGCCAAGCATTCCTAATCTCTATTTTTGTCACACAATAAGATCCTATTTGTTTAGACTCGTTAGGTTTGGTCACCCATTACCTTGAGTGAGGCCAAAGGTGTACACCTCTTGAAAGGAGTTGAGTCCAAGCAGTTATCGATTTCTTTTACTAATTAAATCACTTCTTTTGATCTTGTGTGATTAGACTTGCCTGAACGAAGACCAAGGATGACTAATTCCCTTTGGCGGGGCAAAGAAAGCTTTCAACGAAGCAATTCGCTAATTTGGGAAAGAGATTTCGACCTCCCTTTGTTCTGGACAACGGGGGTATAAGAATTTGTCGATGAAGAAGCTTTTCAAGTAGAAGTAGGCTGAAATCACACTGTTCTTATCCCGGCATCTTACTTACTATTTTGAAAACTCTTTCCATGCTGGTTCTGAATCACAAGCAATCCTAATAAGAGTTCTTTCAGCTCCTCTTTCTACTAAAGACTTTGCATTGCTTTGTAGTCAAAAGCCATACCTATATGCTCCTTTTCCCTTTCTTGGGCATAGAGAAAGCAATACATTCTATTTGATTTCTTTTCCATACATGACTTTAGCCATATGGCTTGGTTTTCTGCTTCGTGCTTATGCATTATCATCCTAGAAGATGGTGAAATTTCTTCTTAGGAAGTTTTATATTCGAACCCGGGAACGGTAATTTTATTTTGCCAAATCTAGCGGGGGATCCGCCTCAACCTGCAGACACACCGCCAGTTTAAGAGATCCAGCAAGGGATCTGGCTCAACCCGCGGGTGCACCCCTTGTTCCTGCAGTGCAGCAGGTCCCTGCCATTTCTCACCCACCCCAGGTTTCATCGATACCGTCATCCCAGAATCAAGGGAGAACGACAGAGGATCGAGTACGAGACGTAGCTGAGGAAGCAGGCAAGGGCGCGATTAAGGGCTGCTGCTCGTCTTTTTTCGAATGCCTCTATTCTAACGGGTGCGGGTGCGATAGCTTTTGCTTTTAGCTGGGCGCCAGATGTCAGAAGGCAAGGCGTTTTTTTCCTGCTTTCTCGACAGCGTCCCTTTCACCCCATGTGAAAGTAGTAATAATTCTTTATTTTCTTTAAGAAAGGGATCGGATGATTCTCATGGTTTAAAGGAGTTAAAATGATGAGAGTGAGAGCACTGCCTGTGCAACCTAACTCTAGGTCTAATTTTGATAAATCGCGGGTGCCCAAAACACCTGTGACGCGTGTGACATGTGCGCGAAAAGTACTTTAGCAGATGTATCAAAGATTATCATATCTCCTATGCCGACCTCGTACTTTTGATCACTTCTTCATTACGAATTGTGTCTATTTAAGCTTTTTCTTGCCGGTGGCAATTGATATTCTTTTTTTTTCATATATCTAATGAAATTTCCCTTCTATTAAGCGATAAAGAGCAATTGACGAAGTCAGCTGGTAGATGACGGTATGGATCAAAGGAATCCTCCTATCTTCGACCCTTTTACTGGGATTTCGCATTCCTATTCCGATTGGCAGAAGCCTTTCTTTCTGTTCGTGCCGCCCTATGGCGATTTCTTACTAAACGTTTGCACTTTCTTCATGCGTATTATAAGAACGGTTCAGCGTTGTTCTGACGATTAAGATTTCTCTGTTTGACGGAGAGCCTGACCTTCAACAACCTGCATCACTTCTCGATAGCTTTATCCACCCACTTCATTTGTTTCCCAAGGAGGGTCATCAGCGAGTCCGCTCTCCCCAAGGTAGTTCAAAGGCGTAGGTACGCATTCCCCTGTACCAATGTACCGCAAACATGTAATAGCGTATTCGGAATTGTAGCCAAGCCTCCTCCATGGGTTCTATACCTGATTCATAACTAGAGAGCTTCTCTGGTCCTTCACTAACCGGGGCTAAAAGCCCTGAAATCCAAAATGCCAAAATAGGAATAAGGCTTGCTATTATTAGAAATGTCCAAAAAATATCATATTCGTGAAGCAGAAACATAATGTACTCCCATTAATGTGGAATAGGTGGAACTTAAACCAGTCAATTCAATTCAGCATTGTCAATTTATCCAGAACTTCTTTTTTTACTCGCTGAAACAAGAATCCGTTTTGTTCAAACAAAAGCGCTTTGTTTAACGGGACTTCGCCGGAGTGCCTGCACTGGACGGCAGCAATCCCGGGCACGTGCCCAGGGTGCTCGGACCGTAAATCCGCCCGATAGGGGCGACGTAGAGGTCAGGCGCTTCCTGTTGTTGTTCCCGCGCGGACGGATGGCTACCGATGAACCTTCTACGACTCCACGTATGGTCGAACTCGACGATCGGTAGCGGCCTTGCAGACCATCCAGCGGGCGGCGTACGGCGCACCTGGGTAAGCCAATAGGGCCGCCCATGGGACGGCCGCAGTTCGCTGGAAAGGGCGCGGCCGCGGGGGCGTGCCTAGATAGAGTGGAAGGAGACCAGCCTATGACTCCTGATCTGGACCTCGCGGTGGTGGAGGCCGGCCCCTGCCCTTGCCGTGTCCACCTTGGCTACAGCGGGCAGAAAGAAGAGAGAAAAAAAGGAGATGGAAGGACGTGGGAAAGAGTTGAGACCGGGGAAGGACGGGAAGTTTCTACGACAAGGATTTTCTAAAGACAATTTCACCTGAAGGAGTGCTTAATAGCACGACGGTCAACCACGTGTTGCCAAAACTGAAACATTTTTAAAACTTTAAAATTTTATAAAATTTTATTAAAACTTATGAAACATTTTTGTACTATTCACAGCTGTTTCAATATTTCATTTTTGAAACTTATGAAACTTTATTGAAAATTATGAAATACTTTTGTATTGTTCACAGTCTGTTTCAATGTTTCAATAATGTTTCGGTCTGTTTCAATTAGTGACGTCAGCATGACGTCATCCATGAACGGGCTGAAAAAACTAGACAAACGCACCGATCTCAAAGTGGAAAGGGACGGTAGATGGGACTACTACACATGAAGTTAACTTTAGAAATGCTTTTTCGGAGGTTTCTAAAATTGGTCAAAGCGGTGGAAGTGGGCCTCACGGAAGTCGATCCTTATGTACACTGCAAAGCAATGAGGTGGTGGCACGCGGTTGGACGAAATTCGCTCATGATCAGTGCCTCATGCGCTGAGATCGCGCGAAAGGTACACGCGTTAATATACTGGTACTCGCATAGGTTCGCTTCGCTCGGTTCGGCGGTTCCGCGAAGAGGAAGAGGGACGCGACTCAGGCGAAGGCAGAGGCAATTGCGAGAGGACGCTGCCAACCGCTACATCTGCGACCGCCACCGACTGGGGCTTCTCCTCATGTTCTTGCATCTTCCTCCTCCCGCTCTGCTCCCCGTGTTTTATCCCTCCTCTCTGATCTGATCCCCGGTTCAAAACACTAGGCCACTAGGAGGATGGAACCGCCGCCGATAACCGATGCGGTAGGAGGGAGCACCTCTAGCGCCGGAAACATTGATGTGAGTACTAATTCATGACTGTCCCTTCCATTTCCGTTGATGCTTGTCTGTAGTTTCTCAGTAGATGTTGCGTGGGGACTAGATGTTGCATCAGTACTAGATGTGTCATGGTGGTGTCACGGAAGATACCATGGGTAGGCTAAAGGTGGGAACTAAATGCACTAGGGGAATCCAGGGAGGGATAGTGAGGTGATTCCACACCCAGAAGATTTGTATTTGATTCACTTTCAAGGTTTACAGGTGCTCCTCGAGCTGTATCGGAGAGAGGAGAAAGAAGGAACTCTCTTACTCTCACCACTAGCTAGCCCTCAGGAACCAAGTAAAATCTAGCCAATAGAGATCAACCCTTTCTACAGAGGCCCTAGCCCCCCTTATATAGGGGTGGCTAGGTCTCCAATTAGGGCATACGCATATTCCAGCCTCCCAAAATAGTAAGCCGACCGGGTCGCTTTTCCCCCGCGTCATCCATGCAGAGGCTACGTGAGCCTCCGTGGCGCCTGCGTCAGCCGACATTAGCGTCGTCACCTTTGTCGGCCACGCCTCGGTGGTCCTGCCTCTGTTTGCTTCGCTCATGATGTGCGTACCGGGTTTACCTTTGACCAGCGAGATACCTTCCTTCTCCTAGAAGCTTGCTATGACCCGGATCGTAGTTGATCCGGCCACACCTATTCCTGCATACAAGTTAGATGCATCTATCCGACTTACGGCTTAAGTCGGTTGAGACCCAGTTAGGTGGACATCCCCTGGTCGGGGTTACCCCGAGATTCGGCCTGCCTTGATGTGACTCGGCCAGCATTCGCTTTGACCTTGCCGTATCTCGGCTAACTCGGCCTTTATGCCCTGGCGTGACCCTACCCGGGGGTATCCCCCATCATTAGTCCCCGAAGCTGGTGCGGTCTTAGTTGCCTTAGCCGCTAAGGCCACAGCAGGTTCAATTTCACCGAGCTTTGTGTTCCTTCTCCGAGTTACCTCTTATCTCGAATCTCATGGGTTTACTTTCCCTTGGCACATTTCAAGTTTTCACTTGCTGGCCGGGTTACCACAATCTTATCCGGGTCATTCTTCCTTCTCTCGTACGCTTCCCCACGTGGAGGCTAATCATTAGGTTGCCTCATTTTAAGGGCCAGCAATATTAACCGCCGCAGTTATTGTCAGGAGTTACTGTGCGCACATCACGTCACGCCTGCCTCCTCGTTAACTGCATCAATGCGTCGTGTCATGGGATCCGCTACACCCTGTGGTCCTCCGTGTGGCTCATCGCTGATTGGTCGATCCGGGCAATACACGGCCACACCGTGTGGCACACCCGCATAACACGATCCCACTTCCCCCTCGAGGGAGTGGTTAAATAGGGAGGGGCGCGCCCCTTGGGTCTTTTCCCTACTTCCGCGCCCCTCTGCCTCTAGTTCTTCTTCTTTTTCTCCCTCGACAGTGCCGTCACCACCGCGTCTGAGTAGCAGTGCCGCCGCCGCACTGCCTCCACGCTCACCAGCGTCGCCGCCCCCTCCGCGCATCTCTTCCGCCACGGGTCACTGCCAGTCTAGGCCGCTGCCCCCCACCACCGCTAGCGCCAGTGAGGGCAGCGAACTCGAGATGACTGAGGAGGAGCTCGCCGTCGCCGAGCAGGAGATGGAGGAAGATGCTGCGGGCGCCGACCGCGGCGCGTGGTCAGGCTCCTGGGTCTGCCAGGATGACCTGGATTGGCTCTACCGCACCAGGCGCATCCCGGAGGGCTTCACCGCACGCCTCGCTTCCTCCGAGTTAGCCCCCTCACCCAATCCGGGTGAGTATGTGGTGTTCTTATCTCATTTTCAGCGCGGATTTGGTTTGCCCGTGAGCGACTTTTTCCACGACTGGTTAAACACATACGAACTCCAGCCGCACCACCTTCTAGCCAATGCCATCACATCTCTCTTCGCCTTTGCCTCCACCATCGAAGGTTACGCCGGACTGTGGCCCACGAAGGAGCTCTGGATCCGGTTCTTCGGCCTGCGCCGGAACATGATTCCGAATGTAGATCTAGATCCGGAGGACAAACAGCTTACGTAGTTCGGCGCTGCATCAATTTCTCCCCGGAGACTGTCCGTCTTCCCCCGAGTCACTGGGCTGGACTCTTGCAAGGGATGGGCCCGGACTTTATTCTATGTCCGGAATGATTCCACTGAGGATTTGATCCGGCTGTGCCCCTACGCTCCGAGTCCTCCCAATCCGGAGCTATGGGACGTGGTCCCCAAGAAGCCCACCGTCTTGGCAAACTAGGTCAACAAGAGGTTCCAGGAGTTGAAGGACCTCGGATTGCGCAACGAGGACGCCATGATCACGTTCGTGCACAACCGGATCACCCCCCTCCAGAAGCGCACACACAAAGTCTGTCACATGAGCTGGGGCCGCGACCCCAACCGGACCTCGTCTTTCGAGTTGAGCAACACACAGATCTACCGCCTGGTCAAGGCTCTATTCACCACCCACAAGGACTTCTCCTCTGAGTGGATGTGGGGAATGGAACATTATTGCCGAGATAGGCTTCCTCCCGTGGTAAGCTTCATGCCGCAAACTTTCTTCGAGTTAAATTATATGTCGGTCGCTGTTGTATACTTAACTCTGTTGTCTTTTCTTTCCCTTAGCAATTCCTTCAGCAAACTATCGAGGATGGCACCGAGCCCTCCCTCAAATGGGCACCTGACTGGGATACCTCTGACGAGGAGGAACCGGATCAGGAAATGTTCCTCCCAATGGCCGACGCGACCAAGCGACCCACCGGTAAACTCTGTTCCATTAGAGATTGGCCCGACGATGAAGATGACTCGGATGTTGAGGTGATGGAAGCATTTGACGTTGTCCCCCTTTCTTATGCTTTTCCGGCATCAGCTAACCCCGGTGAGCAGATCCATGAGGACCCTCCCCTTGCCGTGGGTGATCTTGTTCTGGTTGCGCCGAAGAAGAAAAGGGGAGCCAAATGAACTTCTTCCTCCGGACCTTCTTAGCCAACCAAAAGGCGAAAGAAGTCCGGGGACAAAACTGCCTCCAAGCCCGCAACCAAGGCCCCAGCACGAAGAGCTCGGAAGCCCAAGGAGCTCGGATGAGTAAGCCTCTTTTCCCTTTGCCATTTACTTGTTCTCTTATTGTTATAGTTTCTCATGCGACAATGTTTGATTCGGCAGGGCCGCGGTGGAGGTCCCACAGAGTGGATCCGGATTGCCTCCCCGCTCCGACACAGCCCTTCTCGCCCTCATGGTGATGATTCACGCCACTGAGCCCAATCCCGGAGGGTTCAGCGGCTGCTCCGGGTTCCAGCCCACATCGTCAAGAGGAGGGCAACCTTGGAGCGGGGGAGACTGGCTCTGCCGAGGCAGCGACCACCACTACTTCGGCTCCGCCGCAACCAGCTACCACCGAGGTTACCTCAGCTCCCCCACCGAAGAAGAAACCAGCACCAGCACCAGCACCAACTTAAGCACTAGCAGCCAAAGCAACAGCAGTAGCACCAAGCCCCTCCGCCTCGTCCGAGTCTTCTCAGTCTCAGCGAGAAAGCACCAAGGCAGCTTCCAAGGGTAAATCTGCTGCAACAACTTCCACTTCTCAGCAGCAGCCTAAGGGCAAGAAGGCCGCTGACGCCACCAGGGCAACGTCCATCGAGGCTGGACAGCGTACACTCGTGTCCATGCTCTCGAAGAAAACTCCACCACCAAAGGACGTCCCTGTCGACCCAGCTGACGCGCAACTCCTTTTGCACACCAGCCCGACCCTTGCCCAGGTTGAGAGGAGGGAAGCACATGCCAAGGGCTTGGTGGTGCCCCACATGCTCAGTGGCGAACGATACCCTCCGACCTTGATCGAGTTCGTGAACAACTGGAACAAGGCGGAGTTCATCCACAACGACGATCTCCCAGAGAAGTTCGGTCCGCTGAGTTTTCTGCTCAAATGAACACAACCGCTGTACGTTACTTCACCTTTTCCTTAGCATGCTGTAGATATTAGTGATATAACCATTAGTCCCCGAGCCTCCGGGGGAGTAACTTGTTACTCGGCCGGATGCTCCTTAGAAAACTAACGTAGCTCCTTGTTAACTTCAAATATGCACACACCTAGAGCCAGGTTAAGTTCCACTTGGCCCGGATCTTGTACACTTCGAATATGCACACACCTAGAGCCGGGTTAAGTTCCACTTGGCCCGGATCTTGTACACTTCGAATATGCACACACCTAGAGCCGGGTTAAGTTCCACTTGGCCCGGATCTTGTACACTTCGAATATGCACACACCTAGAGCCGGGTTAAGTTCCACTTGGCCCGGATCTTGTACACTTTGAATATGCACACACCTAGAGCCGGGTTAAGTTCCACTTGGCCCGGATCTTGTACACTTCGAATATGCACACACCTAGAGCCGGGTTAAGTTCCACTTGGCCCGGGTCTTGTACACTTCGAATATGCACACACCTAGAGCCGGGTTAAGTTCCACTTGGCCCGGATCTTCTACACTTCGAATATGCACACACCTAGAGCCGGGTTAAGTTCCACTTGGCCCGGATTTTGTACACTTCGAATATGCACATGACTAAGCTATATTTCTGTACTCTTTTCAGGTGACTACCAACCGCCAGAGCGCTGAATTTCAACGTCTCCTGGACACTCACAAGATGTTGCGCGTAAAGCATAATGCACTGCTCGCTGAACACGAGAAAAGGGGTAAGTTCTCTTCTTGATATTTTTCTGTGTTCCTTCATCTTTTTCTGCCGAACTAACCCATCATTCGGTTTTCGCAGCTGGGGTGGAAGCTGAGAATACCATAATGAGGAAGAAGCTTGACCAGATCAAGGGTAAGTTACTTTTGTTCGACCTTGCTCTGCTTTCTATCCCCTTTTTTCCTTGGCTCGGCAAACATTCATACCTCAGCTTTGCCGAGTTAACAAACTATTTCAGTATCGCTAGAAGATAGTGTGCCCGTGCCTGATATGATGCTGCATTTTCTCGAGCAAGCAGGGAAGCATCAAGCCGAACTTAAAAAGAAAGATGATGAGCTTGCCCTCCTCCGAACCAAGGATGATGAGATCTCCATGCTCAAAGCAGAGATGAAGAAATTGAAGGCGCAACACCAATCCGAGCTTCAAAAGGCTGGCCAAGACTTCACCGAGGAGCACGAGCGCCTCAACCTCCAAATTGCTAAGGACCGAGAACTTCTCCAGGAGGCCGATGTCAAGCTTGAGTCAGCGAACACTGAACTTGTGAAGCTTCGCAAAAGGCATGATGACTGTACCAGGGAGTTGACTCGGATCCACAGCCATATTTCACGTAAGTTCCTTTCCCTTATCCGGCATATTTCTCCGGGTTACTTCACATGTCTTTTCTTTACCTGCTTCTCTTGTCTCGTTTTCAGGCAAATTTCTAGAGGGACTGCCATTGCGAGCGCCGCTGTTGCTAATTTCCGTCGAGAGAGGGGTACTCCCGTTGCTCCTGACGCTGAAGAGATTCCCTATGATATGGAGGACCTGTTGGTCAGCCTGTCATCTCACTTGGAAATCATCAAGAACTATGGCAAGGATATCCTTGACGTTGCAATCCGAATCTTCAACACATTTTGGCCTGCAGAAGACACTCCGGAGGGAACCGCAGTTCTTGTTGAAAAGTTGATGGAATGCGAGACCCAGCTCGACCTTTGGAGGGAATCCACAGGACGCGCCGGAGATGAGACCGTTCTCCATTACGTACTTACGTGGTACGAGAAGATCGACCTCAACCTCCTAGCGCGCATGCGCACCGGATCCAAATGGACCAGTGACCCAGAGTGGGTAGCTCGGCGCAAGGCTTGCGCCCATAGCCTCATCGAATATGCTCCCATTCATGAATGGAATGAGGGACCGAGCTTCCTGGAAGCCGCCGGTGATGAAAACACTGAGAATGTTGAAGATGGCTCGGATGAGGATGAAGAGGACGATGCCTCGGACATCGAAGACAGCGAAGATGACACCGAACTTTCTCCTCCTGCTACTCCTTGAGTGAAAACACTTTAAAGTTTATCAGATGCCCGGTATGCCGGGTGGAATTGTATCCAGTACACATGTGATATTTTGCTACTAAGTTTTTTATGCCGGATTAACTTGGGCGTAGTCCCCGAGTTTCATTTTCTTGTTCATCCAATTTTCTGGCTCGGGGCTCGTGTCTACCTTGATTTGGTTTTACGACTTACGAATCCGAGCTTCAAAAATTGTCTTAACAATACTTGGAAACTTTAGGCTTAGCTCAAAATAATTCAGCATAATAATTTGGAAGTAAATGCAAGGTTAGGCTGAAAAACAAACGTCGGCTCGATTAAGTTCTTTTCCTTAGTCGTTTTTCATGTGCTACGCAATTCCAAACTTGTTCTCTTGCTTGCCATGAAGCCAATTCTTGTTGGACAGCAGCAAGTCGAAGAGTTGGGTTCTTGGTTCTCACACATTACTAATCCGGCCTAAGTAGAACAACTTACGCCAGCCGACATATAAATAATAAATACAGAAGATGATAATCATTATTAAGGCAGTCCCCGAGTTACTGCTCGAGGCGCCAACACTTCATTGATAAGCTCATTGCCGGCATATATACCGACATATGAGAAGACTTGGATACATACACTTCTTTGCTAAGTGTAGAAAGGACGAAGTAGAGCTACATTCCATGGACGCCTAGATTCCTCGCCGGACCTGTCCGCCTTGTTCTTTTCCTGTGGCTTTGCATCGATAAGATAATAAGAATCATTGTGCAATGCTTTGCTCACAATGAATGGCCCTTCCCATGGGGGGGATAACTTGTGCATGCCAGCAGTACGCTGTACCAACCGGAGTACCAGATCACCTTCCCAAAAGACTCGGGGGTTTACTTTCCGGCAATGATAGCGTCGGAGATTTTGCTGATATATGGCGGATCTGGACAATGCCAATTCTCTCGCTTATTCTAGCAGATCAACATCATTTTGCTAGGCTTCTTGCACTTCGGCTTCTGTGTATTGGGTGACCCTAGGCGAATCATGCTCTATGTCGGCTGGTAATACAGCTTCTGCCCCATATACCAGAAAAAATGGCTTATAGCCTGTTGATCGATTCGGAGTTGTTCTTAAACTCCACAATACCGCTGGTAGTTCTTCCATCCAGCACCCCGCTGATCTTTGCAGTGGCTCAATGAGCCGGGGTTTTGTCCCGGACAGTACTAATCCATTAGATCTTTCCACTTGTCCATTCGATGCAAGATGAGCTACCGAGGCAACGTCCAGCCGGATCTTCTTATCCCGGCAGAATCGCGCAAATGCTCCTTCAGCAAAATTTGTGCCATTATTAGTTATGATACTGTGAGGATAACCGTATCTCAAGATGATGTCTTTGAGAAATGTCACGGCCGTAGCTCCATCACATTTTCTTATTGGCTTTACTTCAATCCATTTTGTAAACTTACCCACCATGACCAAAATGTGAGTCATATTCCCCCCTGCTGGTTTGAACGGACCAACCGTGTCCAAACACGATACGGCGAATGGCCATGTGATTGGTATGGTCTTGAGTTCCGACATTGGCATATGTGTCTTGGTAGCATACCTCTAAAAACCGTTGCATTTTCTTACCAAATCTTCTGCTTGTTCTAAGGCACTTGGCCAGTAGAATCCATGCCGGAAAGCTTTTGCTACCAAGGCTCGGGACGAGGCATGATGCCCGCACTCCCCTTGATGTATATCTCCGAGGATGTCAAGCCCTTCTTCCGGGTCAACGCATCGCTGGAGGACATTGCTCACACTCCTTTTGTATAGCTCGGAATTGATGATTGTGTATGCCTTTGCTCTCCTCTGAGTTTGCCTGGATAGCACCTCCTCAGTGGATAACGTTCCATCTTTCAGGAATTGAAATATAGGCAGTGCCCAAGCTGGTATTGCTCGCACAGGGAACACATCCTCATCAATTTCCATCTGATCCACCGGCATAACTTCAACCGGATCACGCTGAGCAGTCCCCGGGTCCTGCAAAACAGTCCCCAGGTTTGCTGAGGCAGTCCCCGGGTTTCGCGCACCACCTCCCATGTCAATGTCCATGGGCACAGCTCCGGACTCCGGATCCTCCGGGACATAAATCGAGTCAGTTTCTGGGGACGGTCTGATGGATGGTTTTCTGAGGTGTTCTAATGCTACACCCGGTGGAATTGCTTGTCGAGTTGATCCGAGCTTCGACAATACGTCGGCAACCTCGTTTTCCACCCGGGGTACATGGCAAAATTCGCATCCCTCAAAGTAACCAGATATTTTCTGCACATGGAATCTGTACAATGCCATGTTTGGATCAAGAGCGTCCCACAGCCCCGACACTTGCTGAACTACCAAATCCGAGTCTCCAAAGCATTGGATCCGATGTATCCCAATTTCTTTTGCCACTTTGAGCCCATGCACAAGTGCTTCATATTCAGTGACATTGTTCGACACTGCGAAATGGATCTGTAGCACATACTTCAACTGGTCATGCTTTGGCGAGGTAAGCACAATTCCGGCGCCTAACCCGGTTTTTGTTTTTGACCCGTCAAAGTGCATTCTCCAGTAGTTCGGATCTGGTAGCGGTGGTTCATATTGTACCTTGGCCCAGTCCACAAAAAATTCGGCCACAACCTGAGACTTGATTGCTTCTCTTCTATCATATTGTGGCGCATAGGAAGCTAGTTCAATTGCCCATTTTGCAATCCTGCCACTTGCATCCTTGTTACTCATTATCTCGGATATGGGAGCTTCACATATTACCTTGATAGGGTACTCCTCAAAATAATGTTTTAGCTTCTTTGCCAACATGTACACACCATACGCCACTTTCTGATAGTGCGGATAATTTTGCTTTGATGTTGACAATACCTCGCTCAGATAATATACTAGCCTTTGCACTGACTTACCCTCTTCATCGCGCTCTACCACAATTACTGCACTTACAACTCGGTTGGTTGCGGCTATATAGAGCAACATTGGCTCCTTTGATAGTGGAGAGTCTAACACTGGTGCAGTGGCTAACATTTTCTTTAATTGTATAAAGGCTTCATTGGCAAGCGGCATCCAAATGAACTTGTCCAACTTTTTCATGAGTTGATAGAGAGGCAATGCCTTTTCTCCCAACCGACATACAAACCGACTTAACGATGCCAGGCAACCAGTGAACTTCTGGACATCGTTAAGACACTTCGGCAGTTCCATTCGTTCAATGGCCCGGATTTTAGTTGGATTAACTTCGTTACCTCGGCTGGAGACAATAAATCCGAGTAATTTTCCACTCGGGACACCGAAGGTACATTTTTTTGGGTTAAGCTTCATCCGGAACCTTCTTAGGTTTGCGAACGTTTGCCGGGTATCGTCAAGGAGCGTTTTGCTTTCCTTGGTCTTGATAACCACATCATCCACATACACCTGTACATTTTGACCAATTTGGTCATGCAAACATTTCTGCATACATCTTTGGTACGTTGCCCCTGCATTACGTAAACCAAACGGCATGGTGCGATAGCAATAATCCCCATACGGGGTGATAAATGCAGTCTTTATTTGATCATCCGAGTTCAGAGGTATCTGGTGGAAACCAGAATATGCATCAATGAATGACAACAGTTCACATCCAGCAGTTGAGTCTATGACCTGATCTATCCTTGGCAGTGGGAATGGATCTTTTGGACACGCCTTATTCAGGTTCGTGTAATCAATACACAGACGCCAAACCACTGCCACATTCAGATCATCCTTCTTCTTCTCCACCAGCACCGGATTAGATAGCCAATTAGGGTAAAGAACTTCCATGATAAATCCTGCTGCTAGTAATCGAGCTATCTCGTCTCCAATGAGTTTTCTCCTATCCTCGGCGAAGCGGCGGAGAGGTTGCTTCACCGGCCTTGCTCTAGGTCTCACGTTCAAAGAGTGCTCGGCCAACTCCCTCGGAACACCTTGCAAGTCCTGTGTGGACCAAGCAAAAATGTCCCGATTCTCACGGAGGAAGTTGACGAGCTCGTTTTCCTATTTATCATTTAACCCGACACCAATTGTTACGGTGCGCTCTGGGAACATATCATCAACAAGCACTTTCTTGGTATCCTTTGTGGCTTGGAACGAAACGCTACCATGCGGATTACTCAACACCGGCATATATTGCTGCGCGGACTGAGCCAACGCCGCCACCTCTTGGATTTTTCTTTTATCTTGCGCAATCACGAGTGACTCGGCTAGGTTAGACCCGGCTGACGCACACTCAATGGAACGTCGGGAATCTCCAGCAATGGTAATCACTCCATTTGGCCCGGGCAACTTCATCATCAGATAACTGATGTGGCAGCTTTCCATGAACTTGTTTAGTGCTGGTCTTCCGAGTAACGCGTGATACGCACTTTCTAAGTTCACCACTTCAAACTCCAAATTCTCAGTTCGGCAATTATCTCTCGTATCGAACAATACGTCAACCCGGACCTTACCTATGGGCTCACAAGAAATGCCAGGCACAGTGCCATGGAAAGTTGTCCTTGTAGCTTGGAGCATGTTCTCCGAGATACCCAACTTGCGCATTGTATGCGCATACATGATGTTAATGCTACTGCCATTGTCAATCAGTACTTTTGAGAACCTCACATTGATGTTAGGCCCAATGAATGTCGGATCCAGCACTAGCACATATCAACCAGGACTTGGCATAAGCTTGGGATGATCTTTGATGCTTCAGGTAATCTCCTGGTCCGACCAAGGCATATACCTCATCACTGCTGGCATTACCTCATTGACCTCCATATGTCGGTGCTGCAAGCTCTTTCTATCTGTTTCCTCAGTGGTAAACACATAGTAACTCTGATGATGCTCCCTGTACTCATACCTCCCCTCATTTCCGGGGTACCTCTGATCCGGCTGATGCTGGTCTTCCACTTGATGCACTGCATCCCTTCTCTCATGGTTATCATACCTCGGCGGAGGGGGAGGCAACATTAGCTGTTGCGTGTTCGGTCCGGAGAGCAGTTGCTGCCGGGGTAACTCCTGCCGAGGTTGATCGTTCCGAGGTGCCTAAGCATTCCCCGAACCACCTTGTTCTATCTTACGCACCCACTCACATTGCCTCGTTGTATGACCCGCTGGGTTACTCGGATTTGGTGTGTGAAATTTACACGGCTGATCCAACATTGACTCATAAGTATACCTCGGACGGTCCTTCTTTTCCTGCCACTGTTTCTTTTGCTCTGGCGTCCAAGTTTTCTTGCCATCATTTCTCGGTGTCCACTATTTCCCTCTAGTTTTCTGACGTTGATTTCCCCTGCTCCGGGCTGATCTTGATTTACAGCAGCAACTTGTTGCGAATTATACCGGTAATCTGGTCTGTCATCTCTTCTTTTACCCCGGTAATCATTCCTCCGGGATGACCCGGCTCCATCTCTCTGGTAACACTCCTCATTTGACTCGTTTGACATGAGTCTAGGTTGAGTCGGATCACCCAAAGCATACGAATCTGCAATCTGGATCGTCTCTGCCAATGTAGTTGGCATATCACTTTGCAATCTTTGCCACAACATGCTCGCGTATCTGCATCCTTGCGTAAACCATGCTATGGCCTGTGACTCTATCACACCCTCACACGAGTTTCTCATGGTACACCACCGGGTTAAAAACTCTCGGTCCGTCTCGTTCGGTCTCTGCTTACACATAGCTAGGGTCTATGGCCTATTCGGCCTCTGATACGTACTTGAGAAATTGCTGATAAAAATTTCCTCAAAATCGATCCAGCAGTTAATACTTCCGGGTGGCAAATTGTTTAGCCATACCCTTGCTGGCCCCTCCAACATCTGGGGTACGTATCTCACAGCCCATCTCAAGTTGCCTGTAGAAATTTTCACAGTCATAGCATAGTTTATCAACCAATCTTCCGGCTTAGTACTACTGTCATACGTCTTTGTGCCTCTAGGTAACTGGAAGTTGGGTACTGGAGGCTCCTTCATGATCCAGGGTCCAAAACACGCAGGACCCGGGGGACCTTGACATTCAATCTGCTCTGACCTATACAGCCGATCCAGTTTTAACCTGGCATCATCAGGCATCAAATCCCTGCTTCCCAATCTTGACCCTATCACATGATAGTCCGGCCTTGGGTATCCTGTGTTCACCATTTCCGAATCTCCATCGTTATACCGGTCTTGCTCTCGTGGAGCACCTCTCTGTTGCATACCTCGGCTGGCACATTGCTCTTGCCTTGGTATATTCCGCTGCTACGGTTGTCCTGCCGAGTTGCGCTGTCCGGCATTGCCATTTACAGCGTTTCCTTGACCGGCATTGCCTTGGTCGTGGTTACTTCGGCCAGCTTCACCTCGGCTCACACTTCGTCGATCGTCATTTCTCTGTACTTCTTTTCCTTTCCTTGCCCTTGTCGGGTCATACGGGACGATCTGTTTGTTCCTCCTGGCTGAGGTTACTACCTCTTCTCTCCTAGGACCACCATGAGGAGACGATGCAGCTCTAGCGGATTTCTCCGGGTTACCCATCGCCGAATGAACGATCTTGGAGGCCCCAGCTCTCTCCAGGTTAGCCCTGAGCAATTCCTCATTTTGCCTGTTCGCGATCCGAACCAACTCATTGACCCTATCTTGCTGTCTCTGACGGGCTTCGCCCATTAGACCCTCTAACTCAGACGCAGCTGCATCCGCTGCTCTGAGGTTTTTCGTCGGGGTACTATACTTCGGCAGCCCCACGGATAGATAGTTCTCTGACTCTTCATCCCCTTCACTTTTACAGCATCTACTTTATTTGCCTTTGCGTACTCACGCAGCGTCATGTTCAACGACTGCTGAGCCGCGGCTATCTTTTTCGCTCCCTCTAGAATTTTTTGCCTAGTTTCCTCTAGCTCGGCCTGTACCTGAGCCGGATCTACCACTGCTGCTACCAGGTTTTCCAAGCTATCCATCGCTTCCCGCATCACATTCTCAGGCCTCTCTAGTGGAGGACCTCTACCTTTCCTCGGTGCCTTAGGCGTTACCTCCGGATCTGGTGCCGGATCCTTGCTTGCGCCTGCACCAGGCGCAATCATCAACACCTCCGCACGGTCCAAGGAGCGAGTGATACACGCCCCGTGAACCACGCTAAGGGGTGGCTCCCCTGCCTCGACGACGTGCCACGGATGAACGCATGACACATCGACAGCAACGTAGACCTTGTGCACGCCGAGCTTGACGAAGAGGCTGTTGCACGGAAGTGGGCGCGTGTCGAAGCAGCCAGCGTTGTCACTGACAAAGTCCAGCACTCCAAAGCGCTGAACGAGCAAGGAGACGATGCGTTCGCCGGTGCCGATGAGGTTTCCTGTCCGGATCTTGACCCCTGCTAGCGCCGCTAGCCCCACGGTGGGCGCCAACTATCGTGGTGGTGTCACGGTAGATGCCATGGGTAGGCTAAAGGTGGGGACTAAATGCACTAGGGGAATCCAGGGAGGGATAGTGAGGTGATTCCACACACAGAAGCTTTGTATTTGATTCACTTCCAAGGTTTACAAGTGCTCCTCGAGCTGTATCGGAGAGAGGAGGAAGAAGGAACTCTCTTAGTCTCACCGCTAGCTAGCCCTCAAGAACCAAGTAAAATCTAGCCAATAGAGATTAACCCTTTCTACAGAGGCCCTAGCCCCCCTTATATAGGGGTGGCTAGGTCTCCAATTAGGGCATACGTGGAGGCATATTCCAGGGAATATGTCTCCTCCCAAAATAGTAAGCCGACCGGGTCGCTTTCCCCCCGCGTCATCCATGCAGAGGCTACGTGAGCCTCTGCGGCACCTGTGTCAGCCGACATTGGCGTCGTCACCTTTGTCGGCCACGCTTCGGTGGTCCTGCCTCTATCCGCTTCGCTCATGCTGTGCGTACCGGGTTTACCTTTGACCAGCGAGATACCTTCCTTCTCCTAGAAGCTTGATATGACCCGGATCGTAGCTGATCCGGCCACACCTATTCTTGCATACAAGTTAGATGCATCTATCCGACTTACGGCTTAAGTCGGTTGAGACCCAGTTAGGTGGACATCCCCTGGTCTGGGTTACCCCGAGATTCGGCCTGCCTTGAGGTGACTCGGCCAGCATTCACTTTGACCTTGCCGTACCTCGGCTAACTCGGCCTTTATACCCCGGCGTGACCCTACCCGAGGGTATCCCCCCATCAAGATGATGCTAATATTTGCTATGTTATGATATTTAGTAGGATTTGGTACTTGTGCTCTTTCAATAGGATTTGCTACATATGCTAATTGCTATGATTTGCTACATAGTTGTTAGATAATTGCTACGATTTGCTACATGTACCTTTTCAGTAGGATTTTGCTACTTTATGCTTGGATCTGGTACCATGTTCACTAGAATTTAAGAGATTTTGTTGGCATGCTACATGTAGCTTTTTTGGTTGGCTTGCTAAATTTGGTTTGCATGCTACACTTAGTTTTTTGGTTGGCTTGCCACATGTATCTACATGTAGCTTCTTTTCATTTGAATGCTAAATTTGGTTGACATGCTACATGTAGCTTTTTTGGAGCTGTAGTTGTCATGTTCATCAGATTTTAGTGGATTCTAGTGGTGTGCAACAGGTTGCTCTGGATGGTAAGAGCATGGTTCCTAGGGGTAAGAAGGTTGTTGTGAGCCACAATAAAAAGGGTGACAGTGTGAAGAAGGTCAAGCAGGATTTATGGATGTGAAAAGACTAGTTCGGTGCCAAGCGGTTGCGTACCATTGCTGACAACATTTCTCCAGTGAAGAGTGCTATTATGGAAGGAAAGAGTGCATTAAGAGATTTGCTGAATGTGCCACCATTCAGGATTCCTAATGAGCTTACAAGTTTTTTTGCTGGTCATACAACTCCTCGTCTATGTGAGTACAAGCTTCAGAAGAACCAGATGGTGTTTACCAGGGATATGGTAAGGAAAGCGTTTGGAATACGCTATGAGAACAAGCCTATTGATCTTTCCAATGCTAGAGGTGTAGCGCTTGACGAAGTTCGGGAAGTTTACCATGCTGGCAAGAAGAGAGCAGAGTTAGCTACTGCCATTGATATCCTAAAGAAATGTGCAGATACAGATGAGCAACCATAATTCGTACATGGGATCTCCTTTCCCTAGCCACTGTTAGTGCTCCTAAAAGCTTGAATTATGTTAACTTGGAATATGTTGGTCTTATGGCTGACCCAACCAAAACTGATGAGTATGCATAGGATGAGCATTTATTGGGTTTAGCGATGCAATCGGTGAGAAATATTCAGAAGAAGAAGAAGAATAGAGAACTTGTTATTCCAAAGGACTCTAGCAAATTTGAAATTTGGATAACTGGTCCTTTTGTGCTTCTTGGGGTAAGTTATCTCCCCTCTTCTATGTTACTATATATTGATTTGCAGTGTTTTCTGGTGCTTGCCTTACTTTGTTTTTGCGTTCTTTGTAGATTGCATATATGGACCATTTGGAGTTCCCACCGAGCGATCACAAGTTTGACAATTCATTGCCTAGAGTATGCTCATTTAAGTCCTATGATTTTGCCTTTGTGGTAGAAAACGACTACGATAGGAAGATTTTGCAGAACACTACTATTTTGGGAGGCGAGAGGTAGTGCACTTTCCACCACAAACATTAAAGTTTTCTCTTCTTCCATTAATCCTCTTAATATGACTTTTCTTGTGTGTAGTTCCTCCGCTATGTTTAACGCCGTACGGTACTAGTACTATCGATGATGATTTGAACCAACCCCGTTCTATTGAAGATGCTGAAGTTAATCCTTTTGCATCATTGTACGAATTGCTAAATTCCCCTAGTAGCCAGTATTTGGAGGTATAACAGATGCTACATTACTGTTTTTATTTTGCTACTTTAGTGTAGAGATTTTGCTACCTTAGTATTATGGCTCTGCTACCACTTTCCAATCATTTTATGTAGTTGTTTCAACATGTATTAAAAGTTCTCTGCTACATTACAGTTTTTTTGCTACTTTAGTGTAGAAATTTTGCTACCTTAGTATTATGGCTCTGCTACAACTTTCAAATCAGTTTATGTAGTTGTTTTAACAGGTATTAAAAGTGCTCTACTACATTACTATTTTTGTTTTGCTACTTTAGTGCTAAGATTTTGCTACCTTAGTTTTATTCATTTGCTACCTTAGTGTTCTGTAGATAACTAAGAAGCTTAATACGTAGCAAGTGTGTAAAACTTTATTAAAACAGTGGATGCTACATTACTTTTATTTTCTTGGTACTTTACTTCACACATTTTGCTACATTATTTATATTCCTTTGCTACTACCTTTTCCATCCACCTTATTTTTAATTCTTGGTTGCGTCGACGACAACTCAGCCTCGGTGCCCTAACATCCTTCGAGGTTTCGTCGCTCGTACGCCGCGATAGCTACGACGGGCGACGAAGCCGAGCCGCTATACTAGAGTTTGCTCTTTACGTAGTTGACGACTTAGGGTAGGGGCGGTGCGTAAGTTACCCAAAATTATCTACCCATATGCAAAAGAAGTTTAATAGAATTCCACTACACCGAAAATTCGAGGATTCATCGCCAGTACGTATCCCGTACGCCATGATAGAGGCGACGGACGACGAATTCGAGCCGCTAGACTAGTGGTTGCGCTTTCTACTATTATATAACAATGTTTGCACTACATCATTTTTTTGGCTTGGCTTACTAACATGCTTCTAATGTTGGCTGACAGGTTACCCCTTGTTTCAATCACTTGTACGAGAAGCACAAGGCAATTTTTGAAGGTGATGTTGATGGAACAATGAAAAACTTTTTAATGGTCTGAAACACATGTAGGCCCAACGCATGGTTGCAATTATGGTTGACGTTGAAGCATCAAGTAAAGAAGGAGCTGGCCAAAGCGTTTTTTTCCAACCAATACCTCAGCACTTGATGATCTATAGGAGGATGATGATGATTCAATAACATAAGATGAGGAGAAGATTTTGCTACATCAGAGCCTAAGGAGCACGGTGGCGCTACATCTGAGCGTCGAGAGCACACTAGTGCTGCAGCTGCTGTTGAGGAGCATGATGGCGCTATCGGTGCCGCTAAGGAGCATGCTAGGGAAGTAAAACATGTTCTAAGGCAGTCTGTTGCATCAAAAGATACCGAGGTGCCACAAACAACGATAATTTTGGATTCTATGATGAAGGGACTTGATGCTACTAAGCAACATGATGTTGTTAGCCTTGATAGGTCGTCAATTCGCTGCAGACCCCGGAAGGATATTTTCTGATGAAGCATGGAACAGGGCTCTGGACAAACCCTCGTTTCGATATGTTTGAACCTTGGATCTAGAATATTCAGAGTTTTGATATTCACAAGCTCTCCCACCTGCCAAACCCAATGATGCCTCGACCGCTGCTGTTTCAACAACCTCTAAGAATATTCAAGCATCACCTTCCACTTTGGTCGAGCCTGTGACACCAACTGATCCCATTGTACCTGGTATGCACCATTTGTAGTATTTATGTAGCTTCATTCATATGCTCCTCCTGGTTTTGCTTCATATTCAATTTTTTTTTGTTTTGCATGTGTTGTTACCATTGAGTGAAGTGCTAAGGAAGATGCTAGTTTGGGTTTTCTGATACATGAGAATAAGACTAGGTATAAGTGGGCTTCTGATGGCCCAAAATATATCGAGCTCGTTGGGGAACCCCAAGAGGAAGGTATGATGAGCACAGCAGCAAGTGTTCCCTCAGTACGAAACCAAGTTTATCAATCCAGTAGGAGCAAGGAAACACCCCAAAGGTGTTGCTAGCTGAGCCTTGGCAGGACACACTACCAGTGCTAGTAGCAACGTGGAGACCTGCACAACACAACCACAGAACTTTGCCCCCAACTTGCGATGAGGTTGTCAATCTCACCGGTTTTGCTGAAACAAAGGATTAAACGTATCGAATGGAAGAAAGTAATAGTTTGCAGAAAGTAAACACAAAGCAGTAAATAGTTTGATTGTAGATTGAATGTAAAAGCAAGGACTGGGGTCCATAGTTCACTAGAGGTGGCTCTCCTTAAGATAGATAACATGCTAGGTGAACAAATTATAGCGGGGCAATTGACAAACATCGAGAAAGCATACAAGCATATACTAATCATCTTGACTCCTTTGAGACTTGATTGGGCATTACAACATTATACATAGACCACCATCCAACTGCATCTATGACTAATAATCCACCTTTAGGTTATCATCCGAACCCCCTCTAGTATTAAGTTGCAAGCAACAGATTATTGCATTACGAATTGCGTGTAATGTAAACAATACGATTGTTCTATGAACAAAGGATTGTTGTTTTCTCCCTATTAGCAACAACACATGTAGTACCTTAGAGATTTCTGTCACTTCCCCAGATTACCAGAGGCATGAACCCACTATCGAGCATAAATACTAACTCTTGGAGTTGCTAGCATCTACTTGGCCAAGATAGCTACTAACAACGGAAAGCATGCAAGATCACAAATAACAAAGACATGATAGAATCAATAATCAATCTGAAATAGCATCTCAATATCCATCGGATCCCCGCAAACACAGCATGCAGAATTACAAATAGATGATCTTGATCATGAACGGAGTTCACAAGATCTTAACATGATAGCACAAAGGAGGAGAACCAGCCATCTCGCTACTACATGGACCCGCAGTCCAGAGATGAAATACTCATGCATCACACCGGAGGCTTGCATGATGATGAAGAAGGCCTCCAGGGTGAATTCCCCTCTCCGGCAGGGTGCCAGGAAGAGCTTCAGATCCCTCCCAATCTAGGGATGGAGACGATAGTGACTACAAACTCTTTCGTGGATTTTTTGATCGGGTACTTAGGGTTTCCATATCAGAGGCAATATACAGGCGGAAGGAGAGGCCGAGGGGGTGCCTGGGCTGGCCACACCTGTTGGGTTCACAACATAGAAAACAAAAATTTTCCTACGATGAGAACTATACGCTAAGATCTATCTACTAGATGCAGAGCAACGGGTGGACATACATCCATGGAGAACATACCCTCGAAGACAACGAGTTTTGTTAACGAGTAGGAACTCGTGGTTGATGTAGTCGTACGCTTGCCGATCTCAAGATCGTGTGGAAGTCCGAGCGTCGCAAATCAGCAGCGCATCCGTCCTCGCACACACGTTCAAGCTACCGGACAACCTCCACCTCCTCGCTCCAGCGAATCAGCGGAAGAAGCAACTCCTTCCAGATGCAAGGCCACCAGGAACATGTATCTCGCTAATCCGAGACCATGGGGGAATATCTAGAGGGGGAGAGAGATCCTTCACGAGGAGTTGTACTTTGTGAGGGAGGAGAGGGGGGCCTTTTATAGGATAGGGGGGGGGGGGGGGGGGCTCTTCCCCTCCCATAAATTCAAAGGGGGGTGCCCCCACCTCTTCCACATTCATGTGGTGAAGCTCCACTCACATAAATTCAAGCTCTACCCAAAGTTCCACTCACATGCATTAAATTTCCACAAAATTTAATGCCACTCTCAATTAATAAAACTCTTTTATTTATTTTATTCAGAATTTTTTAATTACTTTAATTAACAAAAATTCACATAAAACCCCTTGCAACATTTCAATATCACATGCAGAACCACTTTCTGCAATTTCACCCGAAACAATTTTGGTTTCCATCGAAACAATTCCCGTTTCTAACGAAACATTTTCTGCGCTTGGTAAACCTTTTGTCTGAAACATTTGTGCTCCTAAATGGTGTCCGGCAACCCTTAAGTGTGTCACCCTATGGTTCGTGAATAATGCAGACACGATTGAGACTCCTCTCAGATCAATAATCAGAAGCGGGACCTAGAGATCCATACTGACTCCTGTACATTCAACGACGACTTCTGTGATCGTGAGAACCTTTAACGTTAGTAACTTAATCCCTTTGTCTCATGATATAATACATGTCCGAGATTCGATCATCGGTATCCAAATACCTAGTTTGATCTCGTTGCAGACATGCACTCTTTTCTCGTTCCCGTGATATAACATTCTAGTGATCACATCACTTGCTTGCAAGCTATCTTAATGTGATATCACCGAGAGCGCCTAGAGTATATCTATCCATCATCGAGATTGACAAATTCCACTCTTGATCCATGAGCCTCAACATAACACCTTCGTAGGACTGAACCCACCTTTATAGTCACCCTGTTACGGTGTGACGTTTGATGTTATCAAGATACTCTTCCGGTGTTAGCAATTAACATGATCTCATGGTCTAAGGATAAAGATTACTTCGTATGATGTTATAGCAATATAAACATAATGACTTGATCGTAATGCTATACATCGGATGAATGTTCATAACATCATTTCACAAATGTTGTGACCTTGTTATTAACAACATCCAATGTCCATGATCAGGAAACCTTGATCATCTTATTAATCAACAAGCTAGTCTATAAGAGAGGCATAACTAGGAACATTTTTGTTTATTAAACACACATGTATTGACGTTTCCTATCAATACAATTATAGCATGCAAAATAAACATCTATCATATACAAGGAATACATAATAACAACTTTATTATTGCCTCTCAGGGCATATTTTATTCAGTCTCCCACTTGCACTAGAGACAATAATCTAGTTTACATAGTGATAAATCTAACACCCATGGAGTTCTGGTGTTGATCATGTTTTGCCCTAGGGAGAACTTTAGTCAATGAATGTGCTACATTCAGGTCCGTGTGCACTTTACAAATCTTTATATCTCCATCCTTGACTTGCTCGCGGATGGAGTGAAACCGGTGCTTAATATGCTTGGAATTCTTGTGAGACCTTGGTTCCTTTGCGTTGGCTATGGCTCCATTGTTGTCACAATAGCTCACCATTGGGTCCAATGCACTAGGAACCACACCTAGTTCCGTTATGAACTCCTTCATCCAAACCGCTTCCTGCGCCGCTTTTGAAGCAGCAACATATTCCTCCTCCGTCGTTGATCCAGCCACCACAGGTTGTTTGGAACTCCCCCAACTAACTACTGCTCCGTTCAAGAGAAATACGTATCCAGATTGAGACTTAGAGTCATCCGGATCAGTGTCAAAGCTAGCATCGACATAACACTTAGCGACTAGCTCTTCTTCACCTCCGTATACAAGAAACATATCCTTAGTTCTTCTTAAGTACTTAAGGATATTCTTGACTGCTATCTAGTGTTCCGAACCTAGATCAGATTGGTACCTACTAGTCAAACTAATAGCATGTGCCACATCCGGTCTTGTACATAGCATGGCATACATTATAGAGCCTATGGCTGAGGCATAGGGAACTTATCCATTATCTCTCTTTCTTCCGCCGTAGCCAGACTTTGAGTCTTACTCAATGTCTTGCCTTGCAACATAGGTAAGAACCCCTTCTTACTTCCGTCCATATTAAACTTCTTTAATATCTTATCAAGGTATGTACTCTGTGATAGCCCAATTAGGCGCCTTGATCTATCTCTATAGATTTTAATGCCTAATATATATGAAGCTTCACCAAGGTCTTTCATTGAAAATTTGCTGTTTAGATAACTTTTAACATTATTTAAAAGATCTATATCATTTACAATCAATAATATGTCATCCACATATAATATTATAAATGCCACATTGCTCCCACTCACTTTCTTGTAAATACAAGCCTCTCCATAAGTTTGGATAAATCCAAACTCTTTGATCACCTCATCAAAGCGGAGATTCCAACTCCGAGATGCTTGCTTCAGTCCATAGATGGATCGCTGAAGCTTGCATACCTTATCAACATCCTTAGGATCGACAAAACCCTTAGGTTGTATCATATACAACTCTTCTTCAATATTACCATTGAGGAACACAATTTTGACATCCATCTGCCATATTTCATAATCGAAATATGCAGCAATTGCTAACATAATCCTAACCGACTTTAGCATCGCTACGAGAGAGAATGTCTCATCGTAGTCAACTCCTTGAATTTGTCAAAACCCCTTTGCAACAAGTCGAGCTTTATAGATGGTCACATTACTATCAGCATTAGTCTTTCTTTTGAAAATCCATTTATTCTCAACGGCCTTTCGATCGTGAGGTAAGTGCACCAAGGTCCAAACCTGGTTTTCGTACATGGATTCCATCTCAGATTTCATGGATTCTAGCCATTTGTTGGAATCCGGGCTCATCATCGCTTCTTCATACGTCGCAGGGTCATCTATTTCATTAATCATGAAATTCATAACAAGATTACCGTACATGTCAGGAGCTGCATGTGTCCTGCTTGACCTGCGAGGTTTGGTAGTGTCCTCTTTCGGAGTTTCATGATCATTATCATTAGCTCTCTCTTCATTAGGTGAAGTCAACTCCGAAACAACTTCCGGTGCTGTGCTACTCGCCAATTCATGAAGAGAAGGTTCAATAACCTCTTCAAGTTCTACCTTCCAACTACTCACACCTTTCGCGAGAAACTCCTTCTCAAAAAAGGATCCATTCTTGGCAACAAAAACCTTGCCCTCGGATCTGTGATAAAAGGTATACCCAATCGTTTCCTTAGGGTATCCGTTGAAGACGCATTTTTCCGCTTTGGGTTTGAGTTTATCTGGCTGAAGTTTCTTCACATAAACATCGCATCCCCAAACTTTAAGAAATGACAGCTTAGGTTTGTTTCCAAACCATAATTCATACGATGTCGTTTCAACGGATTTAGATGGTGCCCGATTTAAAGTGAATGCAGCGGTTTCCAGTGCATAACCCCAAAATGACAGTGGCAAGTTAGTCAGAGACATGATAGATCGAACCATATCAAATAATGTATGATTACGATGTTCCGACACACCATTACGTTGTGGTGTTCCGGCAGGGGTGAGTTGTGAAACTATTCCACAATATTTCATATGTGTGCTAAACTCGTAACTAAGATACTCTCCTCCACGGTCGGACCATAGAAATTTGATCTTTCTGTTATGATGATTTTCCACTTCATTCCGAAATTCCTTGAGCTTTTCAAAAGTTTCAGACTTGTGTTTCATCAAATAGATATACCCGTATCTACTCAAATCATCCATGGAAGTAACAAAATAACGATACTCACCTCGCGCTGACACACTCATTGGTCCACATACATCAGTATGTATGATTTCCAGTAAATCTGTCGCCCGTTCCATTGTATCGGAAAACGGCGTTCTAGTCATCTTGCCCATAAGGCACGGCTCACATGTATCAAATGATTCAAAATCAAGTGATTTCAAAAGTCCATCAGAATGGAGTTTCTTCATGCATTTAACGCCAATATGACCTAGACGGCAGTGCCACATATATGTAGATATATCATCATCAAGTTTAATCCTTTTAGCATCAACATTATGAATATGCGTAATACTACTATCGAGATCCAACAGAAATAAACCATTCAACACAGGTGCATGACCATAAAAGATATTATCCATATAAATCGAACAACCATTGTTTTCAGACTTAAATGAATAACCACTTTGCATCAAACACGATCCAGATACAATGTTCATGCTCAGTGCAGGCACCAAATAACAATTATTTAGGTTTATAACTATCCCGATGGCAAATGGAGAGGTAGCGTCCCGACGGCGATCACATCAACTCTTGATCCATTGCCGACCCGCATCGTGACCTCATCCCTTGCTAGTTGTCGCTTGTTCCGCAGCCCCTGAACCGAGTTACATATATTAGCAACCGATCCCGTATCAAATACCCAGGTTCTACTTCGAGTACTAGTCAAGTACACATCAATAACATGTATATCACATATACCTTTGTTTGCCTTGCCGGACTTCTTGTCCGCCAAATACTTGGGGCAGTTGCGCTTCCAATGGCCAGTCCCCTTGCAATAGTAGCACTCGGTGTCAGACTTAGGGCCAGCTCGGGGTTTCTTTTCAGGCGTGGCAACAGACTTGCCACCCTTCTTTCCCTTTTGCTTGCCTTTCTTGTCCTTCTTGAAACCGGTGGTCCTATTGATCATCAACACTTGATGTTCTTTCCTAATCTCCACTTCTGCAGTCTTAAGCATTGACAGAAGCTCGGGAAGAGACTTCTTCATGCCCTGCATATTATAGTTCATCACGAAGCTCTTGTAGCTAGGTGGCAGAGATTGGAGAACACGATGTATGCCTAAGTCAATGGGAATCGTTATTCCCAAGGACACAAGCTTATCGGCGTACCCAGACATTTTGAGTACATGCTCACTAATGGAGCTGTTTTCCTCCATCATGCAGCTAAAGAACTTTTCTGTAGCATTATAACTCTCTACGGTAGCATGGGTATCGAAAATCATTTTCAATTCTCCCATGGTATCAAAAGCATTGCCATTTTCGAAACGCTTTCGAAGTTCTGGCTCTAGCCCATACAGTATGCTGCAATGAACTAAGTTGTGGTCCTCCTAACGAGTTATATAGACGTTCTTTTCCTCGTCAGGGGCATCAGGAGCTGGTGGGGGGCCTAGCGGTGCATCTACAACATGGGCATCATGAGCTGGTGGGGGGCCTAGTTCTTTTGTGCAGCAGTGAGGAGAATCCTCAAATTCATAGCCCAGTTGGTGAAGTTGCTACCATTCGCAGCAAGTTTCTCTTTCTCCATGAACACATTGAAATTAAAAGCAGGTGGTGCCATCTACAACAGAATTTGTAAAGTATATTTAGACTAAGTTTATGATATATTGAGTTCAACTAATCCAAATTACTAATGAACTCCCACTCAAAAACGACATCCCTCGTGTCCTTTTGGTGATTACATGAACCAAATCCACTACACCAAGTCCGATCATCACGTGAGTCGGTGTAGCTTCAAAGGCGAGCATCTATATGGGCATCATATCAACTATATGACTCATGCTTAACCTTTCGGTCCGTGTTCCGAGTCCATGTCTGTACATGCTAGGCTCGTCAAGTAAGAACCTTAGTATTTGCGTGTGTAAAACTGTCTTACACCCGTTGTATGAAAGCGTAGAGTTGAGAACACCCGATCATCACGTGATGCCTCAAAACAAGATCCACAAAACGGTGCATACTTAAGGAGAAACACATTTTATCTTGATATCTAAATGAGGGATCATCTTATAATGCTACCAAACACGCCAAACTAGCAGTATAAGATGCTAACATCTAATGTGTGAAGTGAGGTGATATGGTCCATGCATTTGATCTCTATCATTTGCATCGTGGTATGATCTCTATCATTCCTTTGTGTGTAAGGCCAAGGTCTATGGAACTTACACGTTAAGTGAGTTGTAGAGTATCTATCATACATCTGCTTACAACAATACCATATCAAAACACTAGCCCAGCAACGATCTAAACTAGACGCCTCTAATGTATCAATTGCAAGTTTTACGTGGCTTAGGGCTTTCGGAGATAGAACCTGTCTAACCTACGAACATGAACCACAATGAGGATAACCAAGTTATTAGCAACTCGTTGTAAATCAGATATTGACTATAGTAGGAGAGACAGACACCCACCAGCCACTTATGCAAAACAAGTTGCATGTCAGTCGTGGAACCGGTCTCATGTACGATGACATGTAAGGTTGGTCCAGGCCGCTTCATCCCACTATGCCACCAATATCCAAAGTACATAGAAGATGCAATAACATGATCATCATCGCCCACATATAAACATATGTGTACTACCCGTGCAAAGCACCTACGCATAGATCAGGCTCTGATACCACTGTTGGGTCCGCAGCATAGAAAACAAAAATTTTCCTACGGTGTGAACTACACGCCAAGATCTATCTACTAGGTACAAATCAAACGGGTGGACATACATCCATAGAGAACTTACCCTCGAAGACAACGAGCTTTGTTAACGAGTAGGAACTCGTGGTTGATGTAGTCGTACACTTGCCGATCTCAAGATCGTGAGGAAGTCTGAGCGTCGCAACTCAGCAGCGCATCCGGACTCGCACACACGTTCAAGCCACCGGACAACCTCCACCTCCTCGCTCCAGCGATCCAGCGGAAGCAGCAACTCCTTCCAGACGAAATTCCATCGGGAACATGTATCTCGCAAATCCAAGACCATGGGGGAATAATTCTAGAGGGGGAGAGAGATCCTTCACAAGGAGGTGTCAGGATGAAGGAGGGAATGGGTGGCCTTTTATAGGAGGAGGGGGGGGTGCCCCCTCTCTCCATGGCCGGCGCATGGGGGGTGACCCCTCACCTCCCCCATTCATGTGGTGGTAACTCCTCCACATTAAAATGCCTCTTCACATTCCCTTTTAAAGTCTCCACTTTAAATGCATTAAGTTTCTCCAAATTTAATGCTCTCTCATTTAATAAAACCCCTTTATTAAATTTATTCAGAATTTTGTTAATTACTTTAATTAACAAACATTCACATATAGCCCCTTGTAATATTTCAATATCACATGCAGAACCACTTTCTGCAATTTCACCCGAAACAATTTCCGGTTTATATTGAAACAATTCCTGCGCTTTGCAATTCTTTCGTCTGAAACAAATGTGCTCCAAAATGGTGTCCGGTAACTCTTAAGTGTGCCACCCTACGGTTCGCGAATAATGCAGACATGATCGAGACCCTTCTCCGATCAATAATCAGCAGCGGGACCTGGAGATCCATACTGACTCCTACACATTCAACGATGACTCCTTTGGTCGTGAGAACCTTTAACGCTTGTAACTAAATCCCTCTGTCTCTCGATATATTACATGTCCAAGCTTCGATCATCGGTATCTCCATACCTAGTTTGATCTCGTTACGGACATGCACTCTTTTCTCGTTCCCGTGATATAATATTCTAGTGATCACATCACTTGCTTGCAAGCTATCCTAATGTGATATCACCGAGAGGGCCCAGAGTATATCTATCCGTCATCTGGATTGACAAATTCCACTCTTGATCCATGAGCCTCAACATAACACCTTCGTAGAACTGAACCCATCTTTATAGTCACCTTGTTACGGTGTGACATTTGATGTTATCAAGATACTCTTTCGGTGTTAGCAATTAACATGATCTCATGGTCTAAGGATAAACATTACTTCGTATGATGTTATAGCAATATAAACACAATGACTTGATCGTAATGCTATACTTCGGATGAATGTTCATCACATCATTCCACCAATGGTGTGACCTTGTTATTAACAACATCCAATGTCCATAATCAGGAAACCTTGATCATCCTGTTAATCAACAAGCTAGTCTATAAGAGAGGCATGACTAGGAACCCTTTTTGTTTATTAAACACACATGTATTGATGTTTCCTATCAATACAATTATAGCATGCAAAATAAACATCTATCATATACAAGGAATACATAATAACAACTTTATTATTGCCTCTCAGGGCATATTTCCTTCACCGACATAGGCATATGTGTCTTGGTAGTATACCTCTGACAACCATTGCATTTTCTCACCAGATCTTCTGCTTGTTCTAAGGCACTTGGCCAATAGAATCCATGTCGGAAAGCTTTTGCCACCAAGGCTCGGGACGAGGCATGATGCCCGCACTCCCCTTGATGTATATCTCGGAGGATGTCAAGCCCTTCTTCCGGGTCAACGCATCATTGGAGTACATTGGTCACACTCCTTTTGTATAGCTCGGAATTGATGATTGTGTATGCCTTTGCTCTCCTCTGAGTTTGCCTGGATAGCACCTCCTCAATGGGTAACATTCCATCTTTCAGGAATTGAAATATAGGCAGTGCCTAAGCTGGTATTGCTCGCACAGGGAACACATCCTCATCAATTTCCATCTGATCCACTGGCATAACTTCAACCGGATGATGCTGAGCAGTCCCTAGGTCCTGCGAGGCAGTCCTCGGGTTTGCTGATGCAGTCCCCGGGTTTGCTGAGGCAGTCCCCGGGTTTTGCGCACCACCTCCCATGTCAATGTCCATGGGCACAGCTCCGGATTCTGTATCCTTCGGGATGTAGATTGAGTCGGTTTCTGGGGACGGTCTGATAGATGGTTTTCTGAGGTGCTCTAATGCTACACCCGGTGGAATTGCTTGTCGGGTTGATCCGAGCTTCGATAACATGTTGGCAGCCTCATTTTCCACCCGAGGTACGTGACGAAATTCACATCCCTCAAAATAACCAGATATCTTCTGCACATGGAATCTATATAATGCCATGTTTGGATCAAGAGCGTCCCATAGCCCCGACACTTTCTGAACTACCAAATCCGAGTCGCCAAAGCATTAGATCCGACGTATCCCAATTTCTTTTGCCACTTTGAGCCCATGCACAAGTGCTTCATATTCAGCTACATTGTTCGACGCTGCGAAATGGATCTGCAGCACATATTTCAGCTGGTCCTTCTTTGGCGAGGTAAGCACAACTCCGGCACCTAACCCGGTTTTTGTTTTTGACCCGTCAAAGTGCATCCTCCAGTAGTTTGGATCTGGTAGCGGTGGTTCGTATTGTACCTCGGCCCAGTCCACAAAAAAGTCGGCCACAGCCTGAGACTTGATTGCTTCTCTTCTGTCATATTGCGGCACATAGGGAGCTAGTTCAATTTCCCATTTCGCAATCCTACCACTCGTATCCTTGTTACTCATTATCTCGGATATGGGAGCTTCACATATTACTTTGATGGGGTGCTCCTCAAAGTAATGCTTCAACTTCTTAGCTGCCATATAGACACCGTAGGCCACCTTTTGATAGTGTGGGTAATTCTGCTTTGAGGTAGATAATACCTCGCTCAGATAATACACCGGCCTTTGCACCAACTTACCCTCTTCGTCGCGCTCTACCACAATTACTACACTTACAACTCAGTTGGTTGTGGCTATATAGAGCAACATTGGCTCCTTTGATAATGGAGAGGCTAACACTGGTGCAGTGGCTAACATTTTCTTTAAGTGAGCAAAGGCTTCATTGGCCTGCGGCATCTTTAAGTTGGTAGAGAGGCAACGCCTTTTCTCCCAACCGACATACAAACCGACTTAACGATGCTAGGCAACCAGTGAACTTCTAGACATCGTTAAGACAATTCGGCAGTTCCATTCGCTCAATGGCCCAGATCTTAGTTGGATTAACTTCGATACCTTGGCTGGATACGAGAAATCTGAGTAATTTTCCAGCCGGGACACCGAAGGTACATTTTTCCGGGTTAAGCTTCATCCGGAACCTTCTTAAGTTCACGAATGTCTGCCTGATATCGTCAAGGAGCGTTTTGCTTTCCTTGGTCTTGATAACCACATCATCTACATACACTTGTACATTTTGACCTATTTGGTCGTGCAAACATTTCTGCATACATCTTTGGTACGTTGCCCCTGCATTACGTAAACCAAACGGCATGGTGCGATAGCAATAAGCCCCATACGGGGTGATAAATGCAGTCTTTATTTGATCATCCGGATTCAGAGGTATCTGGTGGAAACCAGAATATGCATCAATGAATGACAACAGTTCACATCCAGTAGTTGAGTCTATGACCTGATCTATCCTTGGCAGTGGAAATGGATCTTTTGGACACGCCTTGTTCAGGTTTGTGTAATCAATACACATACGCCAAACCACTGCCATATTCGGATCATCCTTCTTCTTCTCCACCAGCACCGGATTAGATAGCAAATCCGGGTAAAGTACTTCCATGATCAATCCTGCTGCTAGTAACCAAGCTATTTCATCTCCAATGACTTTTCTCCTATCCTCGGCGAAGCAAAGGAGAGGTTGCTTCACCGGCCTTGCTCCGGCTCTCACGTTCAGAGTGCTCGGCCAACTCCCTCGGAACACCTTGCAAGTCCTGTGTGGACCAAGCAAAAATATCCCGATTCTCACGGAGGAAGTGGACGAGCTCGCTTTCCTATTTATCATTTAACCCGACACCAATTGTTACGGTGCGCTCCGGGAACATATCATCAACAGGCACTTTCTTGGTATCCTTTGTGGCTTGGAATGAAACGCTTCCATGCGGATTACTCAACGCCGGCATATATTGCTGCGCAGACTGAGCCAACGCTGCCACCTCCTGGATTTTTCTTTTCTCTTGAGCAATCACGAGTGACTCGGCTAGGTTAGACCCGGCTGACGCACACTCGATGGAACATCGGAAATCTCCAGCAATGGTAATCACTCCGTTTTGCCCGGGCAACTTCATCTTCAGATAACTGATGTGGCAGCTTGCCATGAACTTGTTCAGTGCTGGTCTTTTGAGTAACGCGTGATACGCACTTTCCAAGTTCACCACTTCAAACTCCAAATTCTCAGTTCGGAAGTTATCTGTCGTGCCGAACAAAACATCAACCCAGACCTTGCCTATTGTCTCACAAGAGATGCCTGGCACAATGCCATGGAAAGTTGTCCTTGTGGCTTGGAGCATGTTCTCCGAGATACCCAACTTGTGCATTGTATCCGCATACATGATGTTGATGCTACTGCCATTGTCAATCAGTACCTTGGAGAACCTCACATTGATGTTAGGCCCAATGAATGTCGGATCCAGCACTAGCGCATACGAACCTGGACTCGGCATAAGCTTGGGATGATCTTTGATGTTCCAGGTAATTTCCTGGTCCGACCAAGGCATATACCGCATTGACCTCCATATGTCGGCGCTGCAAGCTCTTTCTATCGGTTTCCTCAGTGGTAAACACACAGTAACTCTAATGATGCTCCCTGTACTCATTCCTCCCCTCATTTCCGGGGTACCTCCGATCCGACTGATGCTGGTTTTCTACTTGATGCACTGCATCCCTTCACTCATGGTTATCATACCTCGGCGGAGGGGGAGGCAACATTAGTTGTTGCGTGTTTGCTCCGGAGAGCAATTGTTGCCAGGGTAACTCCTGCCGAGGTTGATCATTCCGGGGTACCTGAGCATTCCCCGATCCACCTTGTTCTATCTTACGTATCCACTCACATTGCCTCGTTGTATGACCCGCTGGGTTACTCGGATTCGGCGTGTGAAATTTACACGGCTGATCCAAGATCGACTCATAAGTGTACCTCGGACGGTCCTTCTTTTCTTGCCACTATTTCTTCTGCTCTGGCGTCCAAGTTTTCTTGCCATCATTTCTTGGTGTCCATTGTTGCCCTCCAGTTTTCTGACATTGATTGCTCCCTGCTCTGGGCTGATCTTGATTCACAGCTGCAACTTGTTGCGAACTGTACCGGTGATCCGGCATGTCATCTCTTCTTTTACATCTATAATCATTCCTCCAGGATGATCCGGCTCCATCTCTCTGGTAGTACTCCTCATTCAACTTGTTTGACATGAGCCTAGGTTGAGTCGGATCACCCAAAGCATATGAATCAGCAATCCGGATCATCTCTGCCAATGTGGTTGGCATTTTCCTTTGCAACTTCTGCCACAGCTCGCTTGCATACCTGCACCCCTGCGCAAACCATGCTATGGCCTGTGACTCTATCACACCTTCACACGAGTTTCTCACGATACACCACCGAGTTAAAAACTCCCGGAATGTCTCGTTCGGTCTCTGCTTACACATAGCTATTGTCTGTGGCCTATTTGGCCTCTGATACGTACTTGAGAAATTGCTAATAAATATTTCCTCAAAATCGATCCAGCAGTTAATACTTCCGGGCGGCAAATTGTTTAACCATACCCTTGATGGCCCCTCCAACATTTGGGGTACGTATCTCACAGCCCATCACAAGTTACCTATAGCAATCTTCATAGCTGTAGCATAGTTTATAAACCAATCCTCCGGCTTAGTGCTGCCGTCATACGTCTTTGTGCCTCTGGGTAACTGGAAGTTAGGTACCGGTGGCTCCTTCATGATCCGGGGTCCAAAACACGCTGGACCCAGAGGACCCCGACTTTCAATCTGCTCCGACCTATACAGTCGATCCAGTTTCAACCTGGCGTCATCAGGCATCAGATCCCTGCTTCCCAATCTCGACCCTATCACATGATAGTCCGGCCTTGGGTATCCTGCATTCACCATTTCCGAATCTCCATCGTTATACCGGTCTTGCTCTCTTGGTGCACCTCTCTGTTGGATACCTCGGCCGGCACTTTGCTCTTGCCTTGGTATATTCCGCTGCTGCAGTTGTCCTGCCGAGTTGCGCTGTCAAGCATTGCCATTTACAACATTTCCTTGACTGGCATTGCCTTGGTCGCGGTTACCTCGGCCAGCATCACCTCGGCTCATGCTTCGTCGATCATCGTTTCTCTGTACTTCTTTTGCTTTTCTTGCCCTTGTCGGGTCATACAGAACGATCTGTTTGTTTCTCCTGGCCGAGGTTACTACCTCTTCTCTCCTAGGACCACCATGAGGAGACGATGCGGCTCCAGCGGATTTCTCCGGGTTACCCACCGCCGAATGGACGATCTTGGAGGCCCCAGCTCTCTCCGGGTTAGCCCTGAGCAATTCGTCATTTTGCCTGTTCGCGATCCGAACCAACTCATTGACCCTATCTTGCTGTCTCTGACGGGCTTCACCCGTTAGACCCTCTAACTCGGACGCAGCCGCATCCGCTGCTCTAAGGTTTTTTGCCGGGGTACTATACTTTAGCAGCCCCATGGACAAACAGTTCTCTGACTCCTCAATCCTAGTATCACCCTCTTTGTTCATTTCACTCATGAGATTTCTCCCCTTCACTTTTATAGCATCTACTTTATTTGCCTTTGCGTACTCACGCAGTGTCATGTTCAACAACTGCTGAGCCGCAGCTATCTTTTTCGCTCCCTCTAGAATTTTTTGCCTAGTTTCCTCCAGCTCGGCTTGTGCCTGAGCCGGATCTACCACTGCTTCTATAGGGTTTCCCAAGCTATCCATAACTTCTCTCAGTACATTCTCAGGCCTCTCTAGTGGAGGACCTCTACTTTTCCTCGGTGCCTTAGGTGTTACCTCTGGATCTGGCGTCGGATCCTTGCTTGCGCCTGCACCTGGCTCAGTCATCATCACTTCAGCACGGTCCGGGGAGCGAGTGATACGCGCCCCGTGAACCACGCTAAGGGGTGGCTCCCCTGCCTCGACGACGTGTCACGGATGAACGCACGACACATCGATAGAAACGTAGACCTTGTGCACACCGAGCTTGACGAAGAGGCTATTGCGCGGAAGTGGGCGCGTGCCGAAGCAGCCAGCGTTGTCACTGAGAAAGTCCAGCACTCCAAAGCGCTGAACGAGCCCGGAGACGATGCGTTCGCCGGTGCCGATGAGGTTTCCCGTCCGGATCTTGGCCCCTGCTAGCACTGTAGCCCCACGGTGGGCGCCAACTGTCGTGGTGGTGTCACGGCAGATTCCATGGATAGGCTAAAGGTGGGGACTAATAGCACTAGGGGAATCCAGGGAGGGATAGTGAGGTGATTCCTCACACAGAAGGTTTGTATTTGATTCACTTCACAGATTACAAGTGCTGCTCGAGCTGTATTGGAGAGAGGAGGAAGAAGGTGCTCTCTTACTCTCCCCGCTAGCTAGCCATCAGGAACAATATAGTAAGCTCTACCCAATTGAGACCAACCCCCTCTACAGAGGCCCTAGCCCCCCTTATATAGGAGTGGCTAGGTCTCCACTTAGGGCATACGTGGAGGTATATTCCAAGGAATATGCCTCCTCCCAAAATAGCAAGCCGACCGGGTCGCTTTTCCCCCACGTCATCCATGCAGAGGCTACGTGAGCCTCTACGGCGCCTGCGTCAGCCGACATCAGCGTCGTCACCTTCGTCGGCCACGCCTCGGTGGTCCTTCCCCTGTCCCCTTCGCTCACGTTGTGCGTACCGGGGTTACTTTTGACCAGCGAGATACCTTCCTTCTCCTAGAAGCTTGCTATGACCCGAATCGTAGTTGATCCGGCCACACCTGTTCCTGCATACAAGTTAGATTCATCTATCCGGCTTACGGCTTAAGTCGGATGAGACTCAGCTAGGTGGACATCCCCTGGTCCGGGTTACCTAGAGATTCGGCCTGCCTTGAGGTAACTCGGCCAGCATTCGCTTTGACCTTGCCGTACCTCGGCTAACTCGACCTTTATACCCCGGCGTGACCCTACCCGGGGGTATCCCCCCAACAACCCAAATAAAGCATCAAAGGAGAATACCACTATACTATGCTTTAATAGGCTAAAACAACACATGATTCATCCAAGGCACATTAAGCAATCTCAATTGTTTATAACAAGTCATGCTACAACAAAGAATATTAAGCATAAAGCCAAAACAATATCAAGCATGGCATGACAAAGCATAGGCCACAGTCAAAAACAAGCTCCTTTTACCACTTAAGCATGAACTTTCCTACTCTTTTCCAATCCAAACCAAACTATTTGAAAACCAATGTATGAAAGAGGGGTTCCAACCAATTTATTCAGCAAACTAAGAAAACAAAGCAAACGAAAAACCAAAACGAAAACGAAAAATAAGACGCTGCAAGAACAACACGACTGTGCATGAAACAATAAAAATGAAGCGTTTGGAAGAAACCTGGGATTTTTATTGATGAAGAAGGGGATGCCTTGGGCATCCCCAAGATTTGAAGCTTGTAATTCTTGGATATTTCTTGGGGTGACACGCGTGGCATCCCCAAGCTTGAGCTTTAGTCCATCCTTCATCTCATTACTCATTTCTTCCATACACCTCAAAAATTTCCTTCATACAAAACTTCACACAATCTTTATTAGCAATATTAGTGCACTCAAGATAATAAGTCTTTAGGTTCAGTTCTAACACCAATAAAACTTCCATTAAAACACTAACTACTGTAGCACTTTCCTCAAAAAGCTCAATTCCCCAAAATATTTCAAAAATGAACCAACAAGAAGCAAATGCAGAAAATGGCAGAAATCTGTCAAAACAGACCAGAAGGTGAAGACGATTTTTTTCGAAGACCTTCTGTTGATCAAATCAAAAAGTATTGAACTAACTAAAGTTATATAACAACCTGGGGCAGAATCATAAAAATTCACGCCTCAAAACGACGTACAGAGATTTTACACGAATTTTTATGCTGAAGCACAACAATCTGTTTCGGGACAGCAACTTTCCCAATCATTACTTCTCTCTCATTAGAGGTTACTCTTGTCACAAAAAGCAAATAAAAAGGATAAGGAGCGGTTATTACTGAGGTAATAACTTCCAAGACTCATCTAAAACTTTTGGGTTATCTCCCAATAAGTACTTTTATTTAACGCCTTTAAGTCAGGCATAAGAAGCAAGAAAAAGAATCAAGTGTTCTCAAATGATGAAGCATTAAGAGCAAATTTTGTTTTCATAGGAGAGGCAAAAGAAATCTTCTCTCTCTTCTTAGGGAAGTGTTTTATACCTTTCTTGAGTGGGAGTTTATATTTAATGGTGCCTTCTTTCATATCAATAATGGCACTAACAGTTCTAAGAAAAGGTCTTCCCAAAGTAATAGGACAAGAAGCATTGCATTCAACATCCAAAACATAGAAATCAACGGGGAAATAGGCATTGTTAACCATAATAAGAACATCATTAATACTCCCCATGAGTTTCTTTTTATCATTATCATCAAGTGGGACATTTAAATAACAATCTTCAAGTGGAGGCAAATCAAGCATATCATAAATCTTTCTAGGCGTAATGGAAACACTACTATCAAGATCACATAAAGCTTTGAAATCAAAATCATTCACTTTCATATTAATGGTGGGTTCCCAACCATCTTCTTGTTTTATAGGAATAGAAACTTTATGTTTCATCTTTTCTTCTTTAATATTTATGAGAGCATCAGTAATGTGTTTTGTAAAGGCCATATTCATAGCACTAGCATTAGGACTTTTAGCAAGCTTTTGTAGGAACTTAATAACTTCAGAGATGTTGCAACCATCAAGATCAAAATCATAATTATCATCTAAAGTAGTAGAACTATTACTAGCCTTAACACTAGTGTTAGTGATAGTAGAAACACTAATGTTTCTAGCAATTTCATCTTCTCTTTCCCACTTAGCATGTAATTTCGCTAATAGTCTAACATTTTCATCAATTCTTACTTGTATAGCATTAGTAGCTGTAAAGGGATTCTCATTAGTTTTAGGTTTAGCAGCCATTTTATTCAAAGAAGTTTGAGCTTCAGCAAGTGATGCTATATTTCTTTCAGCATTAGAGAGTTTTTCCTCAATAGTTTTATTGAAAGCAGTTTGTTTACTAATAAAGTCCTTAAGCATAACTTCAAGTTCAGAGGGTGCACTCCTATTATTGTTGTAGGAATTTCCATAAGCATTACCATTGTTAGGAGGATATGGCTTATAATTGTTGTTACCAAAATTGTTCCTGTAGGCATTGTTGCTAAAATTGTTATTTCTTATAAAGTTCACATCAACTTGCTCTTCTTGAGCAACCAAAGAGGCTAAGGGAACATTATTTGGATCAATATGGGCTTTCCCATTAACAAGCATAGACAAAATAATATCAATCTTATCACTCAAGGAGGAGGTTTCTTCAACATAATTTACCTTCTTACCTTGTGGATCTCTCTTAGTATGCCATTCAGAATAGTTAACCATCATATTATCCAGAAGCTTTGTTGCAGCACCCAAAGTAATGGTCATAAAGGTACCTCCAGCAGCAGAATCCAATAGGTTCCTTGAAGAATAGTTCAATCCTGCATAAAAGGTTTGGATGATCATCCAAGCAGTCAGTCCATGAGTGGGACAATTCTTTATCAAAGATTTCATTCTTTCCCAAGCTTGAGCAACATGTTCATTATCAGATTGTTTAAACTTCATTATTTCACTTCTCATAGATATAATCTTAGAAGGAGGATAGTATTTTCCAATGAAAGCATCTTTGCATTTAGTCCAAGAATCAATACTATTCCTAGTTAAGGAATTCAACCACTCTTTAGCTTTTCCTCTCAAAGAGAAAGGAAACAATTTAAGCTTAATAATATCTCCATCTATATCCCTATTCTTTTGCATCTCACAAAGTTCAACAAAGTTATTTAGATGAGCAGCAACATCTTCATTACCAATACCAGAAAATTGTTCTCTCATAACAAGATTGAGTAAAGCAGGTTTAATCTCAAAGAAAGTAGCTTCCGGAACATGTGGAGCAATAGGTGTGCTCATATAATCATTGTTGTTTGTGCTAGTGAAGTCACACAACTTAGTGTTTTCAAGAGTAGTCATTTTTTTGTATTTTTAATAAAGAAAGCAAACTAGTAAGACTATTTTTTTTGTTTTTTTGATAAAGAAACAAGCAAACAAAACAAAAGTAAACTAAGTAAAACAAAAATAACAAAGTAAAGAGATTGGTTATGAGCGACTCCCCTTGTGAAGATGTCCTTGACTCCTCGGCAACGGCGCTAGAAAAAGATGCTTGATGGCCCAAAATATATCGAGCTCATTGGGGAACCCCAAGAGGAAGGTATGATGAGCACAGCAGCAAGTTTTCCCTCAGTACGAAACCAAGGTTATCAATCCAGTAGGAGCAAGGAAACACCCCAAAGGTGTTGCTAGCTGAGCCTTGGCAGGGCGCACTACTAGTGCTAGTAGCAACATGGAGACCTGCATAACACAACCATAGAACTTTGCCCCCAACTTGCGATGAGGTTGTCAATCTCACTGGTTTTGCTAAAAACAAAGGATTAAACGTATCGAATGGAAGAAAGTAATAGTTTGTAGAAAGTAAACACAAAGCAGTAAACAGTTTGATTGTAGATTGAATGTAAAAAAAGGACCGGGGTCCATAGTTCACTAGAGATGACTCTCCTTAAGATAGATAACATGTTGGGTGAACAAATTACAGCGGGGCAATTGACAAACATCGAGAAAGCATACAAGAATATACTAATCATCCTGACTCCTCTGAGACTTGATTGGGCATTACAACATTATACATAGACCGCCATCCAACTGCATCTATGACTAATAATCCACCTTCAAGCTATCATCCGAACCCCCTCCAGTATTAAGTTGCAAGCAACAGATTATTGCATTACGAATTACGTGTAATGTAAACAATACGATTGTTCTATGAACAAAGGATTGTTGTTTGCTCCCTAGTAGCAACAACACATCTAGTACCTTAGAGATTTCTGTCACTTCCCTAGATTACTAGAGGCATGAACCCACTATCGAGCATAAATACTAACTCTTGGAGTTGCTAGCATCTACTTGGCCAAGATAGCTACTAACAACGGAAAGCATGCAAGATCACAAATAACAAAGACATGATAGAATCAATAATCAATCTGAAATAGCATCTCAATATCCATCGGATCCTCATAAACACAGCATGCAGAATTACAAATAGATGATCTTGATCATGAACGGAGCTCACAAGATCTAAACATGATAGAACAGAGGAGGAGAACCAGCCATCTAGCTACTACATGGACCCGTAGTCCAGAGATGAACTACTCACACATCACACCGGAGGCTTGCATCATGATGAAGAAGGCCTCCAGGGTGAATTCCCCTCTTTGGCAGGGTGCCGGGAAGAGCTTCAGATCCCTCCCGATCTAGGGATGGAGACGATGGTGGCTATAGACTCTTTCATGGATTTTTTGATCGGGTACTTAGGGTTTCCATATCAGAGGCAATATATAGGCGGAAGGAGAGGCCGAGGGGGTGCCTGGGCTAGCCACACCACCCCCTAGCGCGGGCAAAGCCTGGCCGCGCGGCCAAGTGGTGTGGCTGCCCTCTGGCCCTTCTCTGTCTCGTATTCTGGCTCCAAGTGTCCCTCGGTAAAATAATAACTTTGGCTTTTGTCCCATCCAATTCCGAGAATATTCATTTTCTGACTTCCTGGAACCAAAAACAGCAGAAAACAGGCAGTTGGCACTGTGGCTCTTGTTAATAGGTTAGTCCAAGAAATCATATGAAAAGTACTCCAAAGTGTGGACAAAACATAAGAAAGTAGATAAAACCAAGCATGGAACATAAAAAATTATAGATACATTTGCAATGTATTAGCTTCCAAGGAAGAACTTACACCTCCAAAGTTGAAAAAGATGAAGGTCTCTCAAGATGTGGATCAAACTTGCTCCACATTTGTGATGCATGGTCAGAAATTCAAGAGCCATCCAAAGGATAGGGCGCCGTAAGTTTTATGTTCTTTTTTGAACATGCTTCAGTAGTTAATTTTGTTGCTACATTTTTAGTAAACTATTTTTACTAGTTGACAGTAAAGTTTCTGTTTTGCTATACTTAACAATTTTTTTGCTACCTTATAGCTAACTAGTTGCTACATGTGTCTGTATGTTTTTCTACTTCATGAGAATGGAGGTTTGCTACTGTTTGCATTAAAACCTTTGTTGTTGCAACTATGTGCTTCTTTATTGTATTTTTTGCTACTTTACATTCAACTGTCTGCTAGTTTGCAGTTAACTGTCTGCTACTACACATTAAAGTATTTTCTTTTTTTGCTTTGTGTAGGCTACCTTTTGTGTAGATTGGGAGGTACTAGACCTATTACAAGATGTTCCAAGCATCTCTTCAGCCACGACAAGATCTGGATAGTGCAGTGATGAATGTGTGGATTGATAAATTCAACCATGAGCCAGGTATAATTTGCAAGAAAAGTCCATGCCAGAAGAGGAAGTACGCTTTTACGTAGCACATTGTGCTGAGTAAGAGATAAAGTTAAAAGTAGCATTTTCATTGATTTTTACTAGTTAAACATGTATTACAACCATTCTACCATAGTCCATAGATTTTGCTACCATAGTTGTATTCATTTGGTACCACTTTTTCATCCATCCTTATGTAGTTTTTAAAACATGTATCAATAGTATTCAGTTACATTACTGTTATTTTAGTTCTACTTTACTTCATATATTTTTCTACCTTAAGTTTATTCATTTGCTACCACTTTTCATCCACCTTGTAGCTGTGTAAATTTTTATTAAAACAGTTGATTCTATAATATTGTTACATTATTGCTACTTAACTTCAAACATGTTGCTGCATTAGTTATCTTCCTTTGCTACCACTTTTTGAACATTGTGGTGACTAATAGATAGAGTAGCATTTTTTACTTTCTTTTGTTGTTGCCTCATCTGACCTCATTGTTTCTACCACGAAATAATAGGAGAAGCTTATTGTTGATGCAAAGATATTGAACGTAGAAGCTTGTATGGATGAAATGAAGCAAGATAATGCAACGTACATGATTTTCAAATGTGACGTTATGAGTTAACATCCTCTTCTATCTTGTTCACATTTGATTCATTCTTTCAGTTTTTGCTATAAGCTTCCATACATTATGCTAAATATTTGTGTTCTCCATGTTACAATATAGCTATACTTTCCTATTGTGAAACTCAACCATTGGGAAGTTCCATGTATCAATCTAGTAGCAAAACAAATGCCAATTTTTGATTCTATGAAAGGTGCCAAGGATGCTGGTTTGTTGGATGAAAGTGCATGCCATCTGGTTAGTACTTCTACTGTAGTTGCTTTTCAGGTTTTTTGTTCCTTTATTGTTGGATTAGTAAGCATACATCGTGTTTGTTTTTTAAGTTTGAAAACTTTGCTAATCTTGTGAAACAATCAAAACTAGTAGATAATCTTAACTTTGATACATTCCTGCTAACCAATCCTGAGCACCCGTAGCAGACAACAATGTAATTTTTGCTTCCTTTTTTTTGTTTTGCTATTTTCAATGTAACAAATGCTACATTAATGTTTTATTATTTCTACCATACTTTACATATTATGCTACCTTAGGTTCATACACTTGCTGCATTGTTCTACACCAACTATCATTTGTTTTCAACTTGTAATAAAACAAGTTGTTGTTGTTTTAATGTTTTATTATTGCTACCTTAGTTTACATATTTTGCTACATTAGGTTCCTACAATTTCTACATATGTTTCCTACTTGGTTTTAGTGATCTATTTGTTTTTTGGCATATATGATTGTGGATTCTTTTGCATCCTCTACATGGATAACTTCAGCGGAAACATCATGGCTGAGTTCGACAACAATGCTATCCCAAATCTAAGAAAGGTTCTTGCATCAGATCTGGTCGAGGCAATGCAAAAAAAGGATCCATTCAACAACTCATGGAAGATGAGTTGCAAAAGAAGCGTACCTAGGGAGGAAATGTTAGGGAATGTGTCGGGTAGTTAGTTGAAACTTTTGTACATGATATTTTGTGTTCTTATTTTGGACTTGTAAGGTCAAAACTGATGTAACCGTGGATGTGTTCGTGTACTCACAAATTGTCATGCCATCACATATGTTTTTCGTTTGAATGGATAACCTCTAGATGATTATCATGTTGTTATTACCTGTTCATGATGCAATAGTGTTTTTTGTTTTGCTAAATATAAGTATTTTTTATGCTACATACATGCTGCAAAAATGCTACAAGTGAAAATTGCTCCAAACATGCCGTCAAATTTTAGCGTGTGTAGACATGTGTTTTTTGCTACATTTGTATAAACGAATTGCTACATGCAAGGACAACTTATGCTACCCAAGTGTCCAAGAATTGCTACAAGCTTCATTTAGAAAATAAGATTTTCTTTGGTAGCAATTTTTACTCCTGCTACATATAAACAACATTTATGCTACCACATTAGAAACTTTATGCTCCAAATGTTGAACACTCTTGCTACCATCATAAAATACACCAACAACATATGCTACCCAAGTGTCCAAAATTTCTATGTTTGTATAGCATAATTGCTAACTACAAGAACAACATATGCTACCAAAGTGTCCAGGAATTGCTACAGGTTTCATTCAGAAAATAAGATATTCTTTGGTAGCAATTTTTTCTCTTGCTACATATGAATAACTATAATGCTACCACATGAGAAAATGTATACTCTAAATGCTCAATACTTTTGCTACCATCAACATTCTATCATATCACAAACATATCCTGGGATATTAAAACAAGGTAACCATTTCCATATCTTGCATTGAGAATGATGCTACATGTACACTGAATATATGCTACAGAGTAATAATAGGAGTGCTACACCTGCTGCCTGCCTAGAGTTTCAACTCTATTTTGCAGCATTGCCCGCACTCAAAGCTTACATGTAGATGCATTGTTTCATGGTGTGACCCTCTTCATGGTAGTATGAGCGTTGCATTAGTTTTCTTCTTTTTTGGCTCTTGAGATTTTTTTCCTTCTCTTGGAATTTGCTTCATCACAAAGCTCAACCAATGGTTTGTTTTGCTTCAACTTCTCAGTTGGTCGCTCTTTCGGCTTTACCCTCGGAGGGTTCTTCAGCATGCTATTGGGAGCATCATTACCTTGTTCTTCTTGCTGATGTTTGTTTACATCATTTTGTGGAGGAATACCTTGTTGTGGTTGAACATTTTCTGGCCCTCCTTCTTGCTATGTACTACCTATGTTTAGGATTATTAGTCCTAAGGGCCAAGTTGTTAATACCAAGACACTCCATAACTCTCTCTTATTAATATATGCATGCACCAATAGTTTTACATGCCTAAGAGAAGTGAGAGAAAAAGAAGAACATGGATTGGACGAGAGGGACTAATAAATGAGATAACCCTTATAATCTCAAACAATATAAAAATGGACTTAGGACTAATAATCCAAAATAGAGGTAGTAGCATTTTGTGTTTTCCTCATGGTAGCAACAAGCTGACTCGCCTCATCAATCATCTTGGAAACAATAACATATGTTTCATCACTAAAGCAAGCATCCGAAGTGAGCTCGTTCATATTTCTGCACAAAGCGTTGTACTTGAGAGTATTGGTTCCCAGAATCCCAAATCTGATGCTATTTTTTCCCGAGATCAGGTGCAGGCGTTGAGGATGCAGTAGACCACCTTTGTATCATGTACCTATCTGGAATTTGTTACACATTCAAATGCACCATCACCCTGACTATGTATGGGCATATAAGCCCACACGTCTCAAATGTGTTGCATCCACACTTGTAGCACTCATCATCAAGCACAACTTGAACCTGATAGGTTTTGACACCATAACCTGGGTTTGAAATGAGGTCAAAACACATGCCTTCACCCTCTACCTGGAACAGATAGTTTACACCTTGTTGACTTCTCAATCATATTCTAGAACCTTGCAAAGATCTCCCTAGTATAGAACTACAGGCCCTGTTTTTCAATGTCGTAACTTCAAAAATTGATGTTGATGAAAGCACTATCAGAGTGGTGCTACATTAGGTGTTATATTATGCTACAATAGTTGTACAAATATGCTACAACAGGTGTAAACAAATGCTACTGAAATAACAATCTACAAGGTAAAAAGTTACCTTCCCCAAAGTGGTGTTTTTGTATCCATTGTGAATCATGCATTATCTTCACGGTCTAACGTTAGGTTTTGGTACAATTCGTATTGTTGCACAAAGTTCCACACCGAGTCACTTGGGTGAATTAATGTTTTGAAGTAGGAGTTGAGGCCTTCAGATCTTCCTGGTGTGCTTGTAGAGGGGAAGAAACTGTGTCTGAAGTAGATAGGCACCCACGTCTTTCTCGTCTTCCACATATTCTACAGATGTGTGTTCTCAGCCATAGAAAAAGTTTCCAACATATGCTACCAGCAGATCTGAAATTCTGCTACGGTGTCCGTGTTGTAAATGCATGAGCAGAATGCTACAACAAAAGGGCTACCTTTTTCCAAGTGAGGACCAAACTTTTTTCTCACTAATCGCAATAGATGGAAGATGCAACATCTGTGAATTGAATCAGGAAATATTTTTGAAATTGCTATTGCCATCATGATCTATCATTGATACCTTCGATCCAGATTCATGGAAGCATTATAGTAGCTTTTTCCCTAGTAGACCTAAGTTTAATCGAACCTTGGGAAAAATGCTAAAAGGAATTAAATAAGGGCATGTCTATAAGACTTTGTTTGTTTGTTTTACCATCGTTTGCCAAATATTTCTAGTTTACTTTATATTGTGGGTTGTTTTAATAAATGGAGATATGTCAGGGTTGAAGATTCACCTATAGCTGCACATCATATGCGATAAAGATAATAATAAGCATAGTCATGTGTAATGTTTTAATAGATATAAAATTTGTGGGCAACACATCCCGATATACTAAAGCCCCTATGATCCACATGCATAGCAATTGCCTTTTGATCCAACTATTTGCACCACGAAGCATCAGGATACAAACAATTATTAAGTGAAAACATAGATCAAAGCCTTAAGAAGTGATGTTGATGTTTTCCCCAATGGACCCCTAAGCGAAGACCGTACTCCCCTTTCTCTCACTGGGTTTCCTATGAGATCACTGCTAACCACGTATCTCACCTCAAGCCTTTATCGATCTCGGGGGTCTTGGGTACCTACAAGTCCAAAGGCCGAGACAAGAGACAAAGAAACAAATATACAAATCTCTTATTCATATAATACACAATGATCCCATAGATTAGATGCACATAATCGCTGCGAGGTTTCACCTGAACCCGCAGACCGTGAGGACTACTCACTCATAACAATAAGATCAAGGGTAGAAATCATTGTGCAAAATACTTAGATTGAAATCAAATATTCTTACAATGGTCACCGAAATCACAAGGAGATCTAAAGTACAAGATAATGGCTATGGATATGGAGAGGATGGAGGATGGAGAGAATGAATTATGGTGGTGGATCTCCTTTGGTGGTGTTGTGAAGCAATTTGAGAATGGCGGCCCTCTTCCCAGCGTCTAGGACCTCAAAATATATAGGCGCCTTCACGAAAGTCATAGGGTCTGACGAGATGAAGCCACTGACACATGTTACGGGCGGGCCTTGCCCGTACCAGTGGTCGTTATGTCCTTTGGTGCCTGGTATTGACTCCAGGGTTGCTTGGCCGTGTAGACTTCCTCAAAATCTTCATTTATGGCTCCAGATTTCTCCTTAAAAGCGCGATTTCCTATAGAACACAATTCAAAGCAATGTTTCGCATATCTTTGCGATAATTAGTCATTACTGGCAAAGCTAGAGAGATTCTTGTCAATTGCATGGCTAAAAATGAGGTTTAAATGTGGAGAAAGATGGCTATTTTCACAGCCATCAACTGCCCCAAATCTCAAACCTTGATCATCCTCGAGCAAGAAAACAACAAAACGATAAAGAACTCGGCGTTTAAACTGAAACAATGAGAGTACGAATTCACTTACGGTATGTAGTCGTATGCGCCCAACACTTCTTTCATTTCAAAAGCTCATCAAAGTTAGAGAGATGCCAAGAATACTATATGAGCATTGATAACTTAAAACAATCAAAGTAGAGTTTAATATAAGTATTAATAACTAGGAGTGTAACAATCAATCCAATTCTCGTAGTTAACTCTCAGCTTGCCAAGGAACACTAGGATGTTTATGTTGGGTTTGCAGCATAGAAAACCAAAATTTTCCTACGATGGGAACTATTATACTCCAAGATCTATCCAGATACAAGCAACGGGTGGATATATGTCCATAGAGAACATACCCTCGTAGACCGATAAAGCTTTGTTAACGAGATGGAACTTGTGGATGATGTAGTCGAATGCTTGCCAGTCTCAAGATCGTGTGGAAGTCCCAGCGTCGCAAATCAGCACCGCATCCGTCCTTGCACACACGTTCAAGCCACCAAACAACCTCCACCTCCATGCTCTAGCAATGCAGTGGAAGCAGCAACTCCTTCTAGACGAAATGCCACTGGGAACATGTATCTCGCTAATCCGAGACCATGGGGGGATAATTCTAGAGGGGAGAGAGATCCTTCACGAGGAGGTGTGAGGAAGAAGAAGTGAGAGGGGGGGCCTTTTATAGCAGGATGGGGGTACCCCTCCCCATGGTCGGCGCCCCGTCAGGGGTGACCCCTCACCTCCCCCATGTATGTGGTGGTAACCCCCTCCACATAAATATGCCCCTTCACATTCTCTATTAAAGTCTCCACTTTAAATGCATTGAATTTCTCTAAATTTAATGCTCTCTCATTTAATAAAACTCTTTTATTAATATTATTCAGAAATTTGTTAATTACTTTCATTAACAAACATTCACATAAAACTCCCTACAACATTTCAATATCACATGTAGAACCAATTTCAGCAATTTCACCCGAAACAATTTTGGTGTCTATTGAATTAATTCCAGCGTTTTGCAATTCATTTATCTGAAACATATTTGCTCCAAATGGTGTTGGTATACCTTAAGTGTGTCACCCTACGGTTCGTAAATAATGCAGACATGATCGAGACCCCTCTCAGATCAATAATTAGAAGCGGGTGTTGGGGATATACTTTCCGGGTATCCTCACTATGCCTCACTGACCAGGGTTGCCCACTTTGGTTTAGAGATTTGCTTCACAGGAGGCCCAGTCAGGGAGAAGAGACGGAGTCCAGTCCGTCTACGGGAAGGCCCATAAGACTTACCGACATAGGCCCGTAGTGTTACTTGTAGTTCAAGATGTACTATGTAACCGACTCTTAGTTCTAGCCGGATAGGTCTCTCCTGTAAACCCTAGGCCGGATATCTATATAAGCCGTCCTAGGGAGAGCCTTTAGGGCACCCTCACAATAGTCTACAATCTCAACTCGCATAGGCGAAACCCTTGTAACCCATATTCCGACTCTGCCGTATTACTGGACTGCTAGCAGGAGTAGGATCTGTCCAAAGCCGACAAATTCGAACCTGGGTAAACTTGTGTGCTCACCGTCCCGGAACATCGTACGTCTCACACCCCTCTCTTCCACAAGCCCCGAGGACCCCCTCATGGCGTACTTGTCATCAATCGGACGATAGTTGGCGCCCACCGTGGGGCAAGTGAGCTTCGGATCTACATTCCGAGCGGAATATGCAAGAATCGGAATCGGTGAGACTATCGCCATCGGTTGCATCCTCTACGCCAGTGGCATCCCTCTCATCATTCTCGACGAGACCTAGATTTCGGCTAGGGAGGCCGTGACTGCCTACACCATCATGTCTTTCGGCGAGATTGATGTGTACATCGGATTCGCTGAACCTGCCCCACCCACCCCTGCCGTGATGATAGAAGCAGAAGAAATTTCTGGGTCCCCTTTGTCCGCGGAGGCGGCAGAGTTCCGGATCCCAGAAAACCCTAATCCCACCCAGCCTGCACCCGTTGTGGAGATAGTGGAGAAAGCTGAACCTGAAGCAGATCTTGCGGTTCAAGTCGAATCTGGAGTGGATCTCCCTAGCGAGGCCGAATCCCAGATTGATCTAGCCACCGAGGTCGAAATCCAGGAGGAGCAGAACAACAACATTGGTTCTGGCTCTGCCAACGCCGGAATGGACCAACCTTTCCTGAGGGATACGTTGAGGCGCATGATGCTGCAAGGCGCAAACGTGGATGAAGTTCTCGAAACCATCAGGATATTTGAGGAAGCCCATGAGGAAAGCCGCAACTACCTCAGGACCCGCACATCGCACTTCGTCATATACGTTGGATCCAGATCCGGCTCTGCCGAGGTTGGAAACAACGAAGAATCGGTGCTGGAGGCGATCAGAACAAACACCGACTTACCCGCATCCTCGGATGACTTGATGACGTCAGCGGATTTCCGAAAGTTCTCCGTGGAATATGAAGAGGAGTATAACTCCAAAGCTGCAGAAGAAGGAGAAGCCATGGATGAAGGATCCGGAGAAAACTCTCCCAAAGCACAGGATGACATGGATCTCGGAGATAATCCTGAGGTCTAGATGTCTGAAAGTACAGAACAGAGCTTGACTCTAGGAAATGGACCCAAAGCTATCTTTGCTACCAGTGCTGCGAAGAAGGCAAAGAAGAATAAGACCCCGGAAAAAGAACTTCCAACAGAGGAGGTGATTGCCTAGGAATACGAGGAAGACTCGGATGGAGCACTTATCCCAGACGAGCCCAAAGAAGAGTCGGTGGATGGACACGTGTGAAGGGGATCCGCAGCAGAAAACAAAAAAATTCCTACGTTGGAACCCCAAAAACTGCCTAGGATCTATCTATGTAGTAATGCGGTAACGGACAATGCGTAGAGAATACATACCCTTGTAGACTGTACGCAGTTAACGTTCCGAGGGGAACATGGTTGATGTAGTCGTACTCGTAGCCGACCTCAAGATCGTGAAGCTCGTCGCATGTCACCCCTTGCTCCTTTTTCATCGTGCAGCAGCTCCGGATCACGACATTCAAGCGCCCCAAGTGTTGGGCCTCGTGTCTTCATACACATCTGGTGCATGATGAGACCTCTGGCTCCCTGATACCGCTGGTAGTGTGGAAGTTGATATCCGGCTAGGAATCCCTGCAGCGCAACAACGTACTGCAGGTGTGCCTTGTTCGCATAGCCCAGACTTAGGGCCATGGTCACAAGGGATAGAGGGAGAGGGAAGGAGGAAGTCAACCAAAGGACTTCTCCAAATATTGGGTGTGTTTCATCCCACCCATGGGAACCCCTTTATATAGGGGGAGGGGGTGTGCCCTCCCCTCTGGGTTTCCCATGTGGGACTATTCAAGGGAGAGGGGGAGGCGCATGGGCCCTTAGGGCACCATGGGCCGGCCGGCCAGGGTTGGGCCCCACCTCGCGCACAACCCTAGGCTGGCCGGGTGGGCCCCCTTGAGGCACCTAGGCCTTGGACCTTTGGCCCTTGGCCCTTCCCACCTTCGGTTTTCCCTCATGGGCCCTTTTTCCCTAGGAAGTTTGGCCCATTAGTGGAATACCCCTTCAAATTAGATTTTAATATTATATTTAATATTAATTACATTAATTAATATGTAAATACATATTACAAAATCCGTCTTGACCCGAAACACCTTTCGGTTCCCTGTTGATTTCCTCCGAACGACTTCAGATCTTTCCTGGAATGATTCCAATCCTTTATTCTTTCTCCGAACAACTTCGGATCTCTCTGCGGAACAATTCTGTCTTTCTCTTTCTCTACTGTGATTCCGTATTACGAATGATCACTCTCATCGTTCCCTTAAGTGTATCCTCTCACGGCTCGGGAATGCTGTAGACATGATCTGTATCAATGATCAACGGAGGGACCAGGGATATCCATGTGACCCCTTTGCATTCCTGATGACAATTTCGTTTGAACCGCTAAATGTAGCATCCAATTCCTTTTGTTTCTTGATACGACTTGTCCGAGATCCGATCATTGGTATCACATACCTTGTTCAATCTCGTTCACAACAAGTTCTGTTTTCTTGTTACCGTGATATTACATCCCCGTGACTGAGTCACATGTTGCAACATTTATGGATGTAATCTCACCAAGCCAGCCATATGTATCTTTACCCGTCATGTGGGTGAAGAAATCCCGGTCTTGCAGTCACATGTCACCTACTGTTCCTTCGGAATACCCAACGTACACCTTTATGGCCACCGTATTACCAGATGACGATTGATGTAGTCTAAGCAGCCTCGGGAAAGAGTGAGTAATATGAGATCACGGTCTAAGGAAAAGGAGCCTAGGTATAGCTGTTGCAACAATGAACTTATATGACTTGATCATGTTGCAATCCTTCGAGGAATGTCCATCACATCATTCTCCAATGATATGACCCTGTTGTCAATTGGCATAAATGCCCATGATCTTGAAACCTAGATCATCCTTATGACCAACGAACTAGTATGAATAGTGGCTACTAGGGACTTGGTTGTTTCATACCACACCTGTACCAATGTTTCTACTTGGCACAGTTATAGCACAATACGAAACTATTATAAACTAATTGAGATATGACAATAAAAACCTATTTATTATTTGCCTCTAGGGCATATATCCTTCAACGTGGTCACCGCAGGTGCCCGTAAACTCATCGATGCTGCATTAACCACACCTATCCCTACTGCGGCAGAACTCACTGCTGCAGAATTGGACCAAAGGGCCCAAGCCCTCGAAGCGCGTCGCCAAGTACTCCTGGATGAAGCCAAAAACATCGAGGAAGAGAAGAAGCGCATGACCAAGCCGGAGAAACTCATCTCCCTACAAGATCATAAGAACCGGAAATGACACACACGTGACAATCAATTTCCGGAAGTACGCAAAGTTCTCTTTGAAGGAGATCCGGGGATGCCTCGGCTCGACAGTAATGGAGATCTGGTGTATCCAACACCAGTGCAAAACAAAGCTGCAGCCCGAGACATCCTGGCGAATAACCCAGGCCTAGAACAGGTTCGATTGGGCATTAAGCTACTCACCAAGGGTCTGGAGCAGTAGAAGGTCATGAAATCCGGAAGCGGAAATCTGGTCTCCTATTCTGACCAATGTCGCACGGATCTGGCCTGGAACGACATAAGACCCCAACTGGTTCCGGAACAGCATCACCGTTCTGACCTTCAGGAAGACAATTATTCAAGAACCGGATCTTCAGGACAACACCACAGAACTGCACGTGACTAGCGCAACGTTGCACCAACCGCCGAGCAAGAAGTGATTGCTGCATTGTATCTGAGAAATCCTCCCCGGCAAGAGTCGAACGATCGCAGGGAAGAAGACAAAGAGAAACATCGGGAGGAAGACTGACAAAGAATGCCACGTCCTAGACATACAAGCCGTCCGGCTGAGCCCCACCACGCTGGGAGTGACGGACGAAGGAACGATGGACACCGCGCCGAGTCAAGCCGGCGGGGGGCTCATCATAATGAAGATCCTCCCCGGAACCAGAATAATGATGCTCCAGACGGATACTGGCGATCAACCGCAAACAATCCAATTCCTCCACCCTCTCCAGCAAGTATCCATCACAACGGCTCTCAAGGAGGCCAAGGAAGGCTTCGTGGCAGAGGAGGTGGTGGCAGAAGCCGAAGTCTGGCTCCAAGGCACCGCAGCCACAGCCGTCAATCAGGACGGTGATCTCTGTCCCCAAGTGACGTGAGACACCGGATTAACTCCAACATAGAGGCGCGGAGCTACGAAAACGATGATATATACGTGGGCCCAAAATGATTCGGACCATGCATAAGAGCAACAAGATTCCTGGAAGGATTTGCTATCTCAAGACATATCCAGCCCAACGACGGTGTAGCTTAGCCAGATACTTGGCTCCAGGATTTTTTTCAAGCTTGCTGCCTCGCCAAAGGCGGAAACAGCCTGGTCGCGACCCAGTATCTCCCACTTATGTTGCGGAAGATGGCATGATCATGGCTCAATGAACTTCCGGAGAACACCATCCACAACTGGTATGACATGCAAAGCGCGTTCTTTCGGAATTTCGAAGGCACATATCAGAGGCCTTGTATGGTAGGGGACCTACATCGTTGTACCTAGAAAGCCAGAGAAACTTGCCGAGATTACCTCGGACGATGGATCAACACTAAGAAATCCTGTGAAGGAGTAAATGATCAAACTACGATTGAAGATTTCATTGTAGGATTCCCAATTGGTTTACTACGTCATTGTTTGAAGTGTGACAAGGTCACTGATTTGGGAGAGATGATAGAAACAGCGAGCAAGTATGCAAATGCTGACGATGATGCAGAGAGATTACTGAACGCCCTAGCTATGCCATAGTCGGCAAAATAACCAAAGTAGCAAGCTCATAAGTGCAAGAATACCTCAGAGGAAAAACCCAACATGGAAACGGCAGTGGTCACTGCTACTTTCGGGTCTAGAGGGCGAGGAGGACGCGGCGGCGGCCGTGGACGCGGTCGTGGGATATCAAGTGTCTAGGGTAGAGGAGACCAACAACCTAGCAAAACCTACTCCTGGGCCGACATTGCCAATAACCCATGTGTGCATCACTTAGATGCCAATGGGGGCTCGTCTCACACAAACTCCGAGTGTCATTTTAATGACGACATCAAGAAAGACAATACCGCTGGCTACAGGGCTAAGCGGAAGAAGGGAAAGAAGAATCCCGAAAAAGATAAAGAGACCAAGGAAGATTCTGACATGGAGGAAGCTGATCCTTCAAATCCCAAGCCGGAAGGGAAGAAAAACTTCCCAACAAAGAAAGACACTTACGTCACCTTCCTCGGTTCTCAACCAGCTAAGGTCAAGAAAGTAGTTATGCATGAGCTCAACACGACAGTTCCGGCTGTTCCCCAATTCCTGGACTGGTCGGAAGTAGCAATCACCTTTGACCGTGCTAATCATCGCCTAAGTTTCACAGGCGAGGAAAATACGCCTTAGTCGTAAACACACTTATTGATGGCTATGGTTTCTCCAAGACTCTCATGGACGGCGGCAGTAGCATTAACATCCTATATGTCGAAACGCTACGCCGGATGCGAATCTCGGAGACCCAGCTGAATTACAGGAAGACAAGCAAATTCCCTGGGAGAAATCACTTTGGATGTTACCTTTGGAACTCCAAAGAAGTATCGAACGGAAGCACTTTCCTTCGAAGTGGTCCCGTTCAAGAGTGCGTACCATGCTATATTCGGATGTCCAGCTTACTAGACTTTTATGACTCGTCCGTGTTACATTTACAATATGATGAAAGTTCCAGTTCCCAAAGGCGTGATCACCATTAGGGAGACCCGAAGAACGCGCGAGAGTGCGAGGACGGAAATGTCGCCTTTGCTGAAGCCGTGTTGCATGCCCAGGAGTACCAGGAGATCAAGAAGACCATCGATCCGTCTGAGATGCCCGTGACTAAGAAGGAGGTGACAAAGCTGAATCCGGAGTTCAAGGCATCGGAAGAGATGAAGAAGACGCTATTGAAGGATGATGACCCCTCCAAGGTGACCTAGATAGGTGTAGGCCTAGATAGCGCATAGGAAAGAGCGCTCATTAAGTTCCTCCTAGCAAATCAAGATATCTTCTCATGGAAGCCATCTGACAAGACCGGAGTACCTAGGGAACTTGTTGAGCACTCTCTAAATGTACACCTTAATGCCAAACCCGTCAAATAGTCCCTACAATGTTTTAGCGATGAAAAGCGTAAGGCAATAGCTAAGGAACTAGCCTGGCTCGAGTTAGCCGGATTCATAGAAGAGGTCATCCACACTAAGTGGTTGTCCAATCCTGTCATGGTCCCTAAAAAGGACACCACTGATTTAAGGATGTGTGTTGATTATACTGCCTTGAACAAGGCTTGTCCCAAAGATCTGTTCGCTCTGCCTAGGATTGATCAAGTTATCGATTCTACGGTAGGCTCTGAACTCCTATGTTTTCTCGATGCATATTCCGGTTATATCCAAATCCGGATGAAGGAATCTGACAAAGTCAAAACTTCATTCATAACCCCCTTTGGAACCTTCTGTTTCGTTACGATGCCCTTTGGGCTCAAAAACACAAGAGCTACGTACCAGCACACTATGCAGCGTTGCCTCCACGACCAAATCGGACACAATGTGTATGCATATGTGGACGATATTGCGGTGATGTCCAAAAAGAAGGAAACTCTAATTTCCGACTTGGAGGAAACATTCGCCAATTTACGAAAATACAACATAATTCTTAACCCGAAGAAATGCTTCTTTGGAATACCAACCGGAAAATTGTTAGGTTTTATCGTGTCTCAAAGAGGCATAGAGGTAAACCGACACAACATTAAGGCTATACTCAATATTTCCAGGCCAACTCGCCTGAAGGACGTTGAAAGACTAACTGATTGCATTGCCACAGTCAGTCGGTTTGTAAGCCGGCTCGGTGAAAGAGCCGCACCACTATACAAGCTCCTGAAAAAGACCAAAAAGTTCGTTTGGACCGACGAAGCTGAAGCTACACTACAAGACCTGAAAGCAGTACTCTCATCTGCTCCCATCCTTGCAGCATCGGAACCACAGGAACCGATGTTGCTCTATATCGCTGTGACAAACAGAGTCGTCAGTATCATCATGGTAGTGGAGAGACCAGAGGAAAATCAAGAACACCTGGTGCAGCGTCCGACTTATTATCTCAGCGAGGTCTTAACTGAATCAAAGCAGCGGTAGCCGCACTATGAAAAGCTGGCTTATGGTGTGTTCTTAGCATCCCGTAAGTTACGACATTATTTTCAGGAACATCCAATTACCATGGTGAGCACAGCTCCCATGAGAGACATAATCAGCAACAGTGATGCCACAAGACGCGTCGCAAAATGGGGCATAAAGCTTCCAACTTTCAACATTGAGTACAAACCTCGTACAACAATCAAATCCCAAATCCTCGCTGACTTTGACGCTGATTGGTCAGAGACAACAGAGAATATGACCCTACCAGAGTCGGAGTACTGGACCTTACATTTTGATGGGTCTAAGGCGCTCGGGGGATCAGGGGCTGGCGTGGTGCTCAAATCACCCTAAGGAGATAAACTTTTCTATGTATTACAGATCCACTTCACGGCAATGAATAACATTGCCAAATATGAAGCACTACTACATGGAATCCAGATTGCTAAGGATATCGGCATCCGACGTTTAATGTGTTATGGAGATTTGGATCTTGTTCCTCAACAAGTGTCAGATATCTGTAACGTGAATAAACACATGGCAGCATATAGAGTTGTCGTGGATGAACTATCTAAATCGTTTGAAGGGTTTGATGTTCAACACATCCCTCGAACAGAAAATGAGGAAGCAGATGCACTATCTCGTATAGGCTCTACACGGAAAAAGGTTCCGGATGGCGCTTTTTTGGAGCACCTCAAAGTTCCCTCTATAAAGGGAGTAGACGAGGAATATCCGACCAAATCCGACTCACCTTTAGTAGCAGTTCTGGCTGTAATTCCCAGCTGGACTCAACCCTACCTTGGTTACTTGGTAGACAGAAAATTACCCGAAGACGACGTTCTGAGCCGGCAGATCGTCCGATGAGCAAAAGCCTACACTATAATTAGTGGTGAGCTCTATAAGCGGAGTGCGTCTGGGGTCTTTCAGCGCTGTGTATCTCCAGAAGAAGGAGTGGAAATCTTACGAGAAATCCACCAAGGCGAGTGTGGTCAACACGCTGCAGCCAAATATCTAGTGGCAAAAGCTTTCCGACACAGTTTTTTCTGGCTTACAGCCAAGGCAGATGCCGAACGGCTGGTCAAGATGTGCAAAGGCTGCCAAAAATATGCCAAACAAGCTCACGTTCCGGCTGATCAGCTGCGAACAATACCTATAACATGGCCTTTCGCGGTCTGGGGGCTTGACATGGTAGGACCGTTTAAACGGGCTCCAAGTGGATTTACCCATCTCTTAGTGATGGTGGATAAATTCACAAAATAGATTGAGGCTAAACCCGTCACTAGTTGTGATGGAGAAACAACCAGAAGATTTGTCGAGGATGTCATAATTCGATACGGTTATCCGCATAGCATTATCATGGACAACGGGAGTAATTTCTCTATGGGAGAGCTTGCCGAATTCTGCAATGAACAAAATATCTGGCTTGACATTGCGTCAGTCGCACATCCATAAGCTAATGGACAAGTCGAAAGAGCGAATGGTTTAATCCTACAAGGCCTAAAACCAAGACTCGAAGCACCACTACGACGTGCTGCGGGGGCTTGGGCAGAGGAATTACCTTCTGTAATAGCTTACGAACAACTCCGAACAGGTCAACCGGATACACGCCTTTCTTCTTGTTCTATGGCGCAGAAGCAGTTCTTCCTAGTGATTTAATTCACACTTCTCCTAGAGTTGCCGCGTATATTGAAGAAGATGCCGAAATTTCTCGACAAAATGATCTCTACTTAGTCGAAGAAGTTCGCGTCATTGCTGAGATGAGATCAACAACCTATCAGCAGAAGTTACGCAAGTATCATAGCCAGAGAGTCAGAAACCGGTCTTTCAATAAGGGCGATTTGGTTCTCCGGCTTGTGCAGAAAAGAAAGAACAAACTTTCCCCAATATGGGAAGGGCCCTTTTTAGTTAGCCGAGTATTGCACAATGGTTCTTACTATCTAACTGATATGCGGCCAGTCAAAGAAAGACCTGCTACTAAGAAAAGAAAAAGAGCTGGTGGTAGTACAGATTCGGAAGAATTAGACACACCATGGAATATTGCTCAGCTACGACCCTTTTATTGTTAGTTTATCTTTCTTTGTAATCATATATGTGTACATGTTTAATGAGAAATAAAGTGTTGGTTGCCTCAAAAAATTTCTGAGAAGTTTTTTACCATCTTATTTCCGAATGATCATGTCATAGTAGAAAATCCTAGAATACTTGAAAGTACTTTATGCTCATGTTTGTTCTGGTTTAGATTTCTGATTCTAAAATTGCTACCTTCGGGTATAAATCTAAATTTTATAGTATATACTTTGGTTATTTGGCTGATTGCCGGATGCGGGCATTTTTCGAGTAGTGAATTGTTGGTACTGGAAGCCAGCTTTGTTTCCGAGTTTAAACTGGTTTAGCAATTGAGCTCCGTTGCTCGGCAAAGTTTCCGTGTTAAAGGTTGGCCGGCTCACGAAAGGAACGAGGCGAAAAGCCAGATAAACGATAAGTATAGACAAAAAAGCATAAGTGCTTATGTAAACATTTCAGGCACGAAAATTATAAGCCAAAAGTGCTGAATAGATAAAATAAAACTTAGCACTAGCAAAAGTATCATACTACCGATTTACAACCCGAATTGTTTTTAGAATAATACATTGTTTGTTCTGATGCTCTACGATGCAGGGGAAGAAGAAGGAGCTGCCGGCTCACTTGAGACATCAGCGTCGCCTCAGTATCTTTCTGAGATGTTCAAATCCAAGATGGTTTCCTCCTCGTCGGAAGCTTCACCAGTTTCTTCGGTGGGCGGAGGCGGCGTCTCTACGCGAGTGAAGAAGGGGGTATCATAGCTGGTCAAGTCAGCTACGTGGCACCCATATCCAGCACAGGAGTCCATAATGGCTTTGATGTCCTGCTCCTAACCGTCTTCATCCACTTTATAGTACCCTCTGGTTACTTGCCAGATTTCCATGTTTCCATGGTGGCTCATAACCATGGTGAGAGCGTTTTGCGCTGCGGTCCACGCGTAGGACATGTTCCAGTCCTGGATAAGCTGGGGCATCTCCTTGGCTTTGTCTCGCACTTCAAAGCCAGACATGCTATGCATACCCGGAACCTTGAGAACCTCGCCAATATCCTCAATGGATTGGCAGAAGTCATGAAGCAAATCTCCGACTTGTGTAAGCCGGCTAGTGCGAGACTCGGCAGATGCTGAGTCTCGTAAGTTTAGAGGACCTGCGCATGTAATGCGAAAAGGGTTAATAAAATAAATCTGAACTCCAAAGAGTCGGAAGATGCAGAAAAGTCAGAAAGAAGGAAACGTACTGAAGATGACATCGTCAACTTTGGTCTTCTCCTCCCGAAGACTCTGGAGTTCATCCCGGAGTGCCTCGGCAATATCCTTCTCTCTGAACAATTCATTGCTGAGTTCCGGGATTTTCTTATCCTGGAGCACAATATTACGATCGTGCTCCTCGGTGGCCATGGAGGAGGATCCGAGAACTTGAGCAATGCTCTTCTCATGATCCACTTTAAGCTTATTCAACTTTTGGCGAAGGTCCTTGTTTTCCACCTCCAGGGACTTCAGATTCTCGGCCTCCTCAATCATAGCACATGGTTGCTTTACCAGTGCTATAGTCAAAAGAACAAAAGTTGAAAAAAAATTCGACTATGAAATAAGAGGCAAGGTTTGAGTACCGAAATGTTTACATTCAGCCTCATCCCTGGATACTTTCAGTTGAGCATTTTCAAGTCGGAGAGCTCTGATTTCTCTCCGATTGTTACAAATATTCTTCAATAATTCCTGGTTATATGAATTAACTTTCTGTAAGTCAGAATACCTAGAGTTAGAAGTCTACTAAAGACTCGGGCTAATATTTTTACTAATATCAGCACGAGCCTTGGGGGCTACACTAGTTCATTCTTTGGCATCCTAAGGAAGCATAAATCCGGATTGTCTATCCAACTTCATGCTTGGGGGCTAGAGGATATGATATGGAATAAAGTAAAAGTTGGAATTCTGACTTACAGGTTGTTCATGAGTGAGTTTGCTCAAACTCATGTTCACTTCTGTGGTAACCTTCTCGGCGAGGGTGAGCGGGATCATTGGTGGTGCTGGAAGCTTGCTGGTTCTTACCCTCTTGTCACGAAGATGGACTTGTTCAAGAAGTTCAGAGTACTTGACGTCCTCTACTTCTTGTGCTTCTTCTTCGGCAGTGATAGTTTGACTTTCTAGACATTGTCGGGCAAGCCGTTGGATCTCCTCTGCAGATTTCCAGGACAGGCCAAGTTTGGCAATTCCCGGAGACCTTTACCAAGGGATCATTACCCGAGGAGGGTTCACCCTTATCAAAACCTGAGTCACCCATGGTGACGTCAGTCTGCGATCCTAGGATCACTGGCTCTGCTGATTGAGCTGGATCTTCTGTGACAGTCGGAGATGGAGTAATCTCTGGCGCTGCAGAAGGTTGTGGGAAAGGAGTCGGAGGTGTTGTGGCAGGAGAAGTAAAATTTAACTTTGACTAGCATAGGGGCTTCGACGAAGCTCCCTTCCCCTTTCCCTTGGTGAGCTGTTTAGCTCTGAGAAGGTAATAGAACAAAGAACATTACATCTCAGAAAGAATTAAGACATATAGTACAAAGACCTTGTGAGGAAAGATTACCTCTTCACGACGAGCACCTCCTTTATGCCGATAGCCACTATAGGAGCTTTACGCTTCTGAGGAATTTATCCGGTAGTGGAACCAATTCTCTGTCATCCTAAGAAATCTTAGGAGAATATCCCTCGACAGGAGAAAGCTCCGACTCGGGGAGGTCAGCAAGCTAAAAGAGACAACATATCTGAGTATTGCAAAAACAATGAAAAGATGAACACATGAATCGAGTTACTGCTGGAAACTTACTGGCACTACAGGATCTTCTGCCGTATACATGTCCAAAGATAGCTCCGGAATTTTCCTCTCAATCCGCTCCCTTATCAGCCACTTGATTTGACATACATAATCTTTATCCGAGTATGGCTTGGGGCTGATTCGGAGGGAGTCTTTCTTGGATGCCATAATGGAGTGCATCAGCCAATCTCCATGATGTTGGAGAGGCTGGATCGGGCGTGCCACCCATCAGTGAACTAAGTTGGAACCTTTCAGGCCCTTGTGCTTCATCAAATATTCAATCCGCCTCTTGGCAAGAAGAAGATCGTCACTGAGAGTCGGTGCATCTGCGTCCCAGGACTCTTGGGGCGTGGCAGCACCATCGATGAAAGCCGGCAAAGCAGTAGCTTTGCTGGGAGCAGGAATATCCTTGTGGTAAACGAAAGTGGACGGCCATTGCTTGACCGACTCACTAGCCATAATCTGAGGATAGACGCGCTCTCTTCTAACAAAAAACTAATAGTACCGGTAATGTATGGATTACCGACAGTGATGGAATTTCTCCGGACATCGAAATAATACCGGAAAAGAGTAAGGCTCGGCCTAATGCCGAGATACCACTCGCGCAAAGAAGAGTATGCCCTCATCTCTAAGAGAGAGTTTGGGGGAATATGATGGAGATGAACTCCATAATGACCGATAACCTCAGAAAAGAAGTCTAAGGGAGGGAACCTCAAACCTCTGTCGAGGTGGGTGCCGAAGTGTACCCGCTCGCTGTCGCGGGGGTTGGCGACAGTTTTGCCGAAGCCGCTCCGCTAGTCGCCGGTGCGGAGGAGCCCTTCGTCCTCCATGATGCGGAGCTTGGCATCATCAAGGATGCATGGGATCCAAACCCCGCGGTTGCTCTCCTTCTCCGCCGCTACTGCCGCTGCTGCCGTCACCGCCGTGCCGGAAGATGATGCTAAAGCCATTTTGCTGTGTGCCGGTGACCTAGGGTGGGCAGTGTTGGAGGTTTCTAAGGAGAAGGGGAGCTCTGGGTTTGTGGGAGGCGTTAGAGAGAAGGAAACGGCGCAAGTGCTGGTGAAGAAGATGGGGAAAAGGATCATCACCACTTATATACTCCAGCCACATCAAGATTCATGTAAACGCCACAGTAAACGTGCCACGCATCGTGGAAAGAACTGGGTAACCCTGGCACGATGATTACGCCACCTCGATCTCCACGCACACATTAAAACGACGCCTCGGTTCTGTGAAAGGCGGACCCACCAACGGTCATGCTGACAGGAATATCTGTCAGTGACGTGACTTGACCATGACTAGTGTCAGGTTACGTCAGAGACCAAGTTCTGGCTTAGTTTGAATTTCAAGCTGGAAACCCGAATAATGTATTCATAGGTCCGGCTCATTTGAGACTCGGATCCTAATCTTTATTTTTTTGAAGTTTCAGGAACCCCTCAAGATTCTACAAGCCGAAGATCAAGCTAGACGATGATGAAATCCGACTCTGGATCTTGGAGGCTTCCGGGGGCTGCTGTTGGGGATATACTTTCCGGGAATCCTCACTGTGCCTCACTGACCAGGGTGTCCCACTTTGGGTTAGAGATTTGCTTCACGGGCAGCCCAATCAGGGAGAAGAGACAGAGTCCAGTCCGTCTACGGGAAGGCCCAGAAGACTTACCAACATAGGCCCGTAGTGTTACTTGTAGTTCAAGATGTACTCTGTAACCGACTCTTAGTTGTAGCCGGATAGGTATCTCCTGTAAATCCTAGGCCGTATATATATAAGACGTCCTAGGGAGAGCCTTTAGGGCACCCTCACAATAGTCTACAATCTCAACTCGCACAAGCGAAACCCTTGTAACCCATATTCCGGCTCTGTCGTATTACTAGATTGCTAGCAGGAGTAGGATCCGTCCAAAGCTGGCGGATTCGAACCTGGGTAAACTTGTGTGCTCACCATCCTGGAACACCATACGTCTCACACCCCTCTCTTCCACACGCCCCGAGGACCCCCTCATGGCGTACTTATCATCAATCGCACGACAGCGGGACCTGGAGATCCATACTGACTCCCACACATTCAACGATGACTTTTGTGATCGTGAGAACCTTTAATGCTAGTAACTAAATCCGTTTGTCTTGGGATATATTACATGTAGATTCGATCATCGGAATGTCCATACCTAGTTTGATCTCATTGCCGACATGTACTATTTTGTCATTCCCGTGATATAACATTCTAGTGATCACATCACTTTCTTGCAAGCTATCTTAATGTGATATCACCGAGATGGCCTAGAGTTTATCTATCTTTCATCGAGATTGAAAAATTCCACTCTTGATCCATGAGCCTCAACATAACACCTTCGGAATACCTGAACCCATCTTTATAGTCACCCTATTATGGTGTGATGTTTGATGTTATCAAAGTATTCTTCCGATGTTAGCAATTAACATGATCTCATGGTCTAAGGATAAATATTACTTCGTATATATGATGCTATAGCAATATAAAATAATGACTTTGATCATAATGCTATACTTCAGATGAATGTTCATCACATCATTCACCAATGCGTGACCTCGTTATTAACAACATCCAATGTCCATGATCAGGAAACCTTGATCATCCTGTTAATGAACGAGCTAGTTAATAGAGATGCATAACTAGGAACTTTCTATTTGTTTATCAAACACACATGTATTAAGGTTTACACATTAATACAATTATAGCATGCAAAATAAACATCTATCATATACTTGTAGTACATATAATAACAACTTTATTATTGCCTCTCAGGGCATATTCCCTTTAGTATCCCACTTGCACTAGAGACAATAATCTAGTTTACATAGTGATAAATCTAACACCCATGGAGTTCTGGTGTTGATCATGCTATGACCTAGGGAGAACTTTAGTCAACGGATCTGCTACATTTAGGTCCATGTGTACTTTACAAATCTTGATATCTCCATCCTTGACATGCTCGCGGATGGAGTGAAACCGGCGCTTAATATGATTGGAATTCTTGTGAGACCTTGGTTCCTTGGTGTTGGCTATGGCTCCATTGTTTTCACAATAGATCACCATTGGGTCCAATGCACTAGGAACCACACCTATTTCCGTTATGAACTCCTTCATCCAAACCGCTTCCTGCGCCTCTTCTTAAGCAGCAACATATTCCGCCTCCATCGTTGATCCAGCCACCACAGGTTGTTTGGATCTCCTCCAACTAACTGATGCTCCGTTCAAGAGAAATACGTATCCGGATTGAGACTTAGAGTCATCCGGATCGGTGTCGAATCTAACATTGACATAACACTTAGCGACCATCTCTTATTCACCTCCGTATAAAAGAAACATATCCTTAGTTCTTCTTAAGTACTTAAGGATATTCTTGACTGCTATCCAGTATTCTGAACCTAGATCAGATTGGTACCTACTAGTCAAACTAATAACATGTGCCACATCCGGTCTTGTATGGCATACATTATAGAGCCTCTGGTTGAAGCATAGGGGATCTTATCCATTATCTCTCTTTCTTCCACCGTAGCCAGACTTTGAGTCTTACTCAATGTCTTGCCTTGCAACATGGGTAAGAACCCCTTCTTACTTCTGCCCATATTAAAATTCTTTAATATCTTATCAAGGTATGTACTTTGCGATATCCCAAGTAGGCGCCTTGATCTATCTCTATAGATCTTAATGCCTAATATATATGACGCTTCACCAAGGTCCTTCATCGAAAATTTGTTGTTTAGATAACTTTTAACACCGTTTAAAAGATCTACATCATTTCTAATCAGTAATATGTCATCCACATATAATATCAGACATGCCACATTGCTCCCACTCACTTTCTTGTAAATACAAGCCTCTCAATAAGTTTGGACAAATCCAAAATCTTTGATCACCTCATCAAAGTGGAGATTCCAACTCCGGGATGCTTGCTTCAGTCCATAGATGGATCGTTGAAGCTTGCATACCTTATCAGCATCCTTAGGATCGACAAAACCCTTAGGTTGTATCATATACAACTCTTCTTTAATATTACCATTGAGGAATGCAGTTTTGACATCCATCTGCCATATTTCATAATCGAAATATGCAGCAATTGCTAACATAATCCTAACCGACTTTACCTTCGCTACGGGAGAGAATGTCTTATCGTAGTCAACTCCTTGAATTTGTCGAAACCCCCTTTGCAACAAGTCAAGCTTTATAGATGGTCACATTACCATCAACATCAGTTTTTATTTTTAAAATCCATTTATTCTCAACAACCTTTCGGTCGTGAGGTAAGTCCACCAAGGTCCAAACTTGGTTTTCGTACATGGATTCCATCTCGGATTTCATGGCTTCTAGCCATTTGTTGCAATTCGGGCTCATCATCGCTTCTTCATACGTTGCAGGGTCATCTATTTCATCAACCATGAAATTCATAATAGGATTTCCATACAGTTCAGGAGCTGCACGTGTCCTGCTTGACCTGCAAGGTTCGATAGTGTCCTCTTTTGGAGTTTCATGATCATTATCATTAGTTCCCTCTTCATTCAGTTAAGTCAACTCCGGAACAATTTCCGGCGCTGAGCCACTCACCATTTCATGAAGAGAAGATTCAATAACCTCTTCGAGTTCTACCTTCCGACTACACACGCCTTTCGCGAAAAACTCTTTGTCTAGAAAGGATCCATTCTTGGCAACAAAAACCTTGCCCTCGGATCTGTGATAGAAGGAATACCCAATTGTTTCTTTAGGGTATCCTATGAATACGCATTTTTCCACTTTGGGTTCGAGTTTATCAGGTTGAAGTTTCTTCACATAAACATCGCAATCCCAAACTTTAAGAAATGACAGCTTAGGTTTGTTTCCAAACCACAATTCATACGGTGTCGTTTCAGCAGATTTAGACGGTGCCCGATTTAAAGAGAATGTAGTGGTTTCTAGTGCATAACCCCAAAATGATAGTGGCAAGTCTGTCAGAGACATCATAGATGGCACCATATCCAATAAAGTACAATTACGACATTCTGACACACCATCATTGTGGTGTTCCGCCAAGTGTGAGTTGTGAAACTATTCCACAATCTCTCGTGTGTGCTAAACTCGTAACTAAGATACTCACCTCCACGGTCAGACAGCAGAAATTTAATCTTTCTATTACGATGATTTTCCACTTCACTCTAAGATTCCTTGAACTTTTCAGAGGTTTCAGACTTGTGTTTCATCAAATAGATATACCCATATCTACTCAAATCATCCGTGAAAGTAATAAAATAACGATATCCACCTCGCGCCGACACACTCATTGGACCACATACATCTGTATGTATGATTTCCAATAAATCTGTCGCCCGTTTCATTGAACTGGAAACTGGTGTTCTAGTCATCTTTCCCATAAGGCATGGCTCACATGTATCAAATGATTCAAAATCAAGTGATTCCAAAAGTCCACCAGACTGGAGTTTCTTTATGCGTTTAACGCCAATATGACCTAGCCTGCAGTGCCACATATATGTAGATATATCATCATCAAGTTTAATCCTTTTAGCATCAACATTATGAATACGCGTAACACTATTATCGAGATCCAACAGAAATAAACCATTCATCATAGGTGCATGACCATAAAAGATATCATTCATATAAATTGAACAACCATTGTTTTAAGATTTAAAGGAATAACCACTTTGCATCAAACACGATCCGGATACAATGTTCATGCTTCGTGCAGGCACCAAATAACAATTATTTAGATTTATAACTAATCCCGACGGTGGATGGAGAGGCAGCGTTCCAACGGCGATCACATCAACTCTTGATCCATTGCTGACACGCATCTTGACCTCACCCCTTGCTAGTTGTCGCTTGTTCCACAACCCCTGATTCGAGTTACATATATTAGCAACCGATCCAGTATCAAATAGTCAGGTGTTATTGCGAGTACTAGTCAAGTACGCATCAATAACATGTATATCACATATACCTTTGTTTGCCTTGCTGGCCTTCTTGTACACCAAATACTTGGGCAGTTGCGCTTCCAATGGCCCGTCCCCTTACAATAAAAGCACTCGGTATCAGACTTAGGGCCATCTCGGGATTTCTTTTTAGGCGCGGCAACAGATTTGCCACCCTTCTTTCCCTTCTGTTTACCCTTCTTGTCTTTCTTGAAACCGATGGTCTTATTGATCATCAACACTTGATGTTCTTTCCTCATCTCCACTTCTGCAGTTTTAAGCATTGACAGAAGCTCGGTGAGAGACTTCTTCATGCCCTGCATATTATAGTTCATCACAAAGCTCTTGTAGCTAGGTGGTAGAGATTGGAGAACACGATGTACGCCTAGGTCAATGGGAATCTTTATTCCCAAAGACACAATCTTATCGGCATGCCCAAACATTTTGAGTACGTGCTCACTAACAGACCTGTTATCTTCCATCATGCAGCTATAGAACTTTTCAGAAGCATTATGACTCTCTACGGCAGCATGGGTATCTAAAATCATTTTCAATTCACCCATGGTATCAAAGGAATTGCCGTTTTCGAAACGCTTTCAAAGTTCCGGCTCTAGCCCATACAGTATGTTGCAATGAACTAATAAGTCGTGGTCCTCCTAACGATTCAAATAGACGTTCTTTTCCTTGTCAGGGGCATCAGGAGCTGGTGGGGGGCCTAGCGGCACTTATAGCACATATTTCTTTTGTGCATCAGTGAGGAGAATCCTCAAATTCATGGCCCAGTTGGTAAAGTTACTACCATTTGCCGCAAGTTTCTCTTTCTCCATGAACACATTGAAATTAAAAGCAGGTGGTGCCATCTACAATAGAATTTGTATTGTTTGGACTAACTTTATGATAGATTGAGTTCAACTAATAAAATTACAAATGAACTCCCACTCAAAAACAACATCCATCATGTCTTTTTGGTCATTACATGAACCAAATCCAATACACCTAGTCCGATCATCATGTAAGTCGGTGTAGCTTAAAAGGCGAGCATCTATATGCGCATCATATCAACTATATGACTCATGCTTAACCTTTCGGTCCATGTTCCGAGGCCATGTCTGTACATGCTAGGCTCGCCAAGTAAGAACCTTAGTACTCGCGTCTATAAAACTGTCTTACACCCATTTATGATCGTGGATTCAAGTACACCCGATCATCACGTGATGTGTTGAAGCAGCGAAACATAGAACAATGCGTACTTAAGGGAGGACACATTTTTACCTTGATATCTAAATGAGGGATCATCTTATAATGCTACAAAAACGCCAAACAAGCAATATATGATGCAAGCATAAAATGTGTAAAGTGAAATGACATGGTTCTTGCACTTGATCACCATCATGTGCATCATGGTATGATCTTTATAATTCCTTTGTGTGTAAGGCCAAGGTCTATGGAACTTACACGTTAGGTGTGTTACAAGACTATCAACTATACATCAACTTACAACATTACCATATCATGACACCAGCCTAGCAACGATCTAAACTAGACGCCTCTAATTTATCAATTGCAACTTTTACATGGCTTAGGGCTTTCGAAGATAGAACAGGTCTTACCTACGAACATGGAACCACAATGATGATAACCAAATTATTAGAAACTTGTTGTAAATCATATATTGACTATAGTAGGAGAGACAGACACCCGCTAGCCACTTATGCAAAAGTAGTTGCATGTCAAGTGTGGAACAGGCCTGATGTGCGAGGACATGTAAAGTTAGTCTGGGCCGCTTCATCCCACTATACCACCAATATCCAAAATACATGAAAGAAGAAATAGCATGATCATCATCGCCCACATAATCATATGTGTACTACCCATGCAAAGCATCTATGCATAGATCAGGGTCTGATACCACTGTTGGGTTCGCAGCATAGAAAACAAAAAATTTCCTACGATGGGAACTATTATATGCCAAGCTCTATCTACTAGATACAAGCAACGGGTGGATATACATCCATAGAGAACATACCCTCATAGACCGATAAATCTTTGTTAACAAGATGGAACTCGTGGATGATGTAGTCGAACGCTTGCCGATCTCATGATCATGTGGAAATCCTAGCGCCGCAAATTAGCAGCACATCCGTCCTCGCACACATGTTCAGGTCACCGAACAACCTCCACCTCCTTGCTCCAGTGATGCAGCGGAAGCAACAACTCCTTCTAGATGAAATGCCACCGGGAACAAGTATCTCGCTAATCCGAGACCATGGGGGAATAATTCTAGAGGGGGAGAGAGATCCTTCACGAGGAGGTGTGAGGAAGAAGGAGTGAGAGGGGGGACTTTTATAGGAGGAGGGGGTACCCCTCCCCATGGCTGACGCCCCATGGGGGTGACCCCTCACCTCCCCCATTCATGTGGTGGTAACCCCCTCCACATAAATATGCCCCTTCACATTCTCTATTAAAGTCTCCACTTTAAATGCATTGAATTTCTCCAAATTTAATGCTCTCTCATTTAATAAAACTCTTTTATTAATTTTATTCAGAATTTTTTTAATTACTTTAATTAACAAACATTCATATAAACCCCCTGCAAAATTTCAATATTAAATGCAGAACCAATTTCAGCAATTTCACCTGAAACAATTTCGATGTCTATTGAAATAATTCCAGTGCTTTGCAATTCATTTATCTGAAACATATTTGCTCCAAATGGTGTTGGTATCCCTTAAGTGTGGCACCCTACGGTTCGCGAATAATGCATACATGATCGAGACCCCTCTCAGATCAATAATCAGAAGCGGGACCTGGAGATCCATACTGACTCCCACACATTCAACGATGACTTCTGTGATCGTGAGAACCTTTAACGCTAGTAACTAAATCCGTTTGTCTCACGATATATTACATGTAGATTCGATCATCGGTATCTCCATACCTAGTTTGATCTCGTTGCCAACATGTACTATTTTGTCGTTCCCGTGATATAACATTCTAGTGCTCACATCACTTGCTTGCAAGCTATCTTAATGTGATATCACCGAGAGGGCCCAGAGTATATCTATCCATTATCGGGATTGACAAATTCCACTCTTGATCCATGAGCCTCAACATAACACCTTCGGAATACCCGAACCCATCTTTATATTCACCCTGTTATGGTGTGACGTTTGATGTTATCAAAGTATTCTTCCGGTGTTAGCAATTAACATGATCTCATGGTCTAAGGATAAAGATTACTTTGTATGATGCTATAGAAATATAAACATAATGACTTTGATCGTAATGCTATACTTTGGATGAATGTTCATCACATCATTCTCCAATGCGTGACCTTGTTATTAACAACATCCATGTCCATGATCAGGAAACCTTGATCATCCTATTAATCAACGAGCTAGTTTCTAGAGAGGCATAACTAGGAACTTTATATTTGTTTATCAAACACACACGTATTAAGGTTTCCGTATTAATAAAATTATAGCATGAAAAATAAACATCTATCATATACTTGGAAGACATATAATAACAACTTTATTATTGCCTCTTAGGGCATATTCCCTTCTGTTTATAATAGAAAAATTAAGTTAGATAGATCATGTCCTAAGTATCATAACAATGAAGTGTCTTATTGACTCCCACATTAGTAAATCAAGACTATCAAAAAATTTCTTTTCCATTCATTGGTTTTCAAGAAAATTCATAAAGTAGTAATGAGACCATGCCAAGGACTTGTTATGTGGATCTTCATTTTTCACGGGTAATTCTCAACAAGGATCATTATGTGATTGTTTTAAACAATAGTTTGCACAACCTTCGAGAGTACCAATACTTTTGCCCATTATGGTGACAAGTGCCACCCATGTCATCAACTCATAGCCGAAATCAGGGGTTGTGCCATTGATCGTTCGTAGGCCAACGGAGTTGTTGGCATCCAAAGGTGTGCATAAAAAACATAGAACTTTTTAAATAGTATCCCAGTTTGATCCACGAGGATTAGCTTTGGCATGGATCAAAATTACGACTAGACTTCATATCAATCAAACAACTCCTTTTCAAGAGTGTTATCAAGTCTATCAAAACATCTATGGGGTTAAGTATCTTTGAGGGTAAACTCTCAAGACAATCATTCATCAAACAAGTCATAAATTTGAGAGTTTTTCTCGTTGTAATTGTTTGGCAATATTATTTACAAGTAAAGACTCGGTTAACTACAAGAACTAGAGAAAAAAGCTTCCACAACTAACTACTCATGAAAATAAAAAATCTTTACTCTAACTATTTTGAGTTACTCCAACTAGCATAGCATCTTAGAAAATAAACTAACTAAGATAAACAATTCAACTTCTAAAGTGGGAGACATAAGATATACCTATCGTTAGTGACTTCACGATTCTCTTCCTTATGGGGATCTGTTCCCTCAAAACTCAAGTTAAAATCACTCTCATAATAATATTTAAGCAAAGAGGTAATAGGAAAATCCACTTTCGCGAAAAAGGAAAAAGGGAAAATCTTTTTGTATTTTTGAGGATGGGTATTAAAGAATAGAAAAGAACTTGCGACCAAGCAAGGAACTAAAAAATAAAAACAAACGAAAAACAAAAGCAAATGAAAAGCAAAATAAAAAGCAAAGTGTTGGAACAAACCAACATGAGTTTTTCAAAACTCATAAGGAGCTGGAGTACAACCTCATTATTACACAAATAAAAATCTCGGGGGACACATCCCCAAGATCAGGCTTTTGCAAGCCCTTTTTGTTGCTCATTGTGGTGGCGGTGGAAAATCTCCGAAGTTTCGTTGGCTGCTCCAATTGTTGAGAGGTTAACAGTAGCATCTCGAAGGTTGATGGAGAGGTTGTTCATGTTTTGAATGCTTCCTTTGAGAGAACATATATCATCATAGGTGGTGTAGTAGTTTGGTGGTTGCACATGTTGTTTGGGTCCTTCTTGTTCTACTTCTTCTCCTTCTCCTTCTTCTCCCACGGGTTCTTCTTGTTGGGGTATACTTGTCTCAACCTGCGCATCATAACGCAAACATCCATCCTCGATAGAGAACAAACCATTACGAAAAGGAGCTGGGATCAAGTGATCCGCTCTAGGTATATCAAGGAAGTATCTACCATTAGTTCTAGAAATCACACCACAAGCTCTTAGAGTAGAAAAACCAAGACGACGGTCTCCTGCCAACGGTTGAATATTACCTAGGTTGACATGAAGCTCACATGCAACAATGGTTATGACTTCTCCTTCGCATATGGAACCACGAGACTGCAGAGCTTGATGCTTAATATAAAACAAAACAAGGACGCCCAAATTCGGCGTTAAGTTAAAGTTAGGAATAACAACTCTACCAAGGATTATCATATCCTCCTCACTAACTCTAGTAAACTCACCACTTGCCTGCAAGGTGTTAGCAATAACATAAAACAAATAACAAACAACAGGGTGATCAATTTGGTTTCCCTTAGGTGTATTTCCACGAATTCTCATTCTATTAAAGTAAGAAGAGGGTGATGGATCAAGAACAATGGTGGTGGAGTGTATGTCGGTAGTGTTGCTGTAAAGCCCAAAGTAGTTAGACCATTGGTTAAGCATCAAGGAATTCTCACAGTTCATAAGACGGAAGTTGATGCAATCAACTCCAGGCATTTGTTCCTCAGGACAATAGTGTGAGCATACCGTATGCGTCAAGCTACTAAGGAACTCAAGTGTCAAACGGCGGTATGTGGCTTCATCTTAAAAACAAAGTCATACAAATCAACATTGTTGTAGATTAAGTCAAAATCACGATGAATGCCCTATTGGTTGAGGATGTAAGGACACACCCACTTGGTTGACTTGATTTCTTAGGTTTACCTCTTCGTGGGTGGATATGGCGGCCGTGTACTCGGTACGGGCGGTAGTACAACCAGATCACGCCTGTATCGAATGTCCTACCTTGGGGTCGAAGGATCCCTTTTGGTGGTGCACTCAGTACGGGAGCACGGTACGGTCGCGCGCGCCCGTACCACTGGTCATTATTCGGTCAGTATGTTTTGCTTCAAAGTCAATGTTTTGCTCGGGTTAGCTACAGACGGGTGGTATGGCCGCCTCCGGTCATACCAGTGGTCGTTACGACCACTGTGCCCTACAAAAAAATCAGAGTTTCTATTTTCTTGAGCCGCGATGTGGTACGAGCACGTGGTACGGGGGCCTCTAGTCGTACTAGTGTTTGTTAAGTGCACTGGAATCTTAAAAACTTGTGGAATTGAGTTAGTATCTTCACACGCATTTGCACATCTTAGTAATCAACAAAATAATAGCCAATATACTTCATAAAAAATAGCAGTACCTTATGGCCATGTGTTAGCAAATATAAAAGATCGAGGATTACCTAATTTTCTTCTCCTCTCTCCAAAGAACTTCTTGAACACTCTTTACTTAAACAAAAACAAAAAAAACACAAGATCAAAAAACTTTATTTCACATGGGTTACCTCCAATGAAGCGCTTATAGTTAAGGTCAATTAGCTTGACCTAGATGTTGATCATTTAGGATTTGGAAGTGGAACACCCACTCCGAAGTAATTTTCTTTCAGTGTAATCATACCCTCATTATTATTATGTTTCGCCTTCTTGTTCCTAGGGAAGTGGACTATAAAAGGATCTCTAGATGGTAGTCCTATTTTCACATTTCCTTCATGTAGATTAATCAAAGCTTTAATAATTCTTAGGAAGGGCCTACCTAGAACTATAGGTGCTATAAGATCTTCAAGAATGTCTACTATAACAAGATCAATAAGAGCAAGACATCCTTTAATTTCAACAACTATGTTTTCTTTTATCCCAACAACTTGTTTATTACTTGAATCAACAAGATGGAGTCTTATTTCAGTAGTTGCAAATGGCCCCAACTTTAACTTGTCAAATAAACTCTTTGAAATTGTTGGGACGCTTGCACCAAGATCACAAAGTGCATATATATCATTAATACCAACATTAAATTTAATAGTGGGCTCAAAGATATCATCTAACTTAGCTAGAAGCTTATCAGTTAGTTTCTTATACTCCTTTCTAGCTCATGAACTTTAGATGCTACTTCTTTTATAAATTGTTCGTATGTAGCATCGTTACCTTATTAAATACCATGATTTATTACGGTGATCATCTTTAATAAATCTTCCATGGTGTATTCTGGTGTTGCCGTGTTGCTATAGTACATCTCTTCGAGATTTTCTTCTTTTACTTCTTCCCACATCATCTTGAGGTCCTCTACTGGGTTTGGCTCAGGCTTTTTAGAGAATTTTGCAAGTATGAGAGATTGGCTTTCAGCTACTTTTCCCAGTTGTGCCCCCACATACTTTGTTCTTTCTTGTAGAGCCTACACATCATTTCCAATTGCAATGGCCTGGTTAGACAATTTACCAACACAAGATTAATGGTTCTCCATTATTTTAATAAGCACATTGTTTTGCTCGGTTTGAGCTTGTATGAAAGTTCTAATAGTATTTTCCAATGAGAGATTGCAATGATTTGATCCATTATTGTTATCATAATTATTATGTGGAGAACCTATGGTATTAGAGTGTTGCTTTTGAAAATTTGAGCCAAAGTTTTGACTCTTCCAAGCTGGATTATGAGGATTACAAGCTATAAAATTAACATCATTAACATCGGTAGTGATAGCATTAATTTGGGTATCTTCCTTACCCTTTATGTTGAGTAACTCATCTACCTTTGTAGTAAGATTTTCATTTTTTGCCTCGGTGATTGAATTCACCATTTTTGAGGTTCTTTCCACATGCCATTAGACATGGTTGTTTTACATATCATCAAGTAATTTCTTTGCAACACTCACTTGTTTTCCCATGACAGTTCCTCCTGCGGCAATATATAGTATAGACTTAGACATTGTGTTAAGGCCATTATAAAATAAATTCAATATAATCCATCCTTCCATCCATGACTAGGACAATACATTACGACTTCTTTCATCCTTTCCCAAGCAAGTGCTAGTGGCTCGCGGTCTTCTTGTCTAAAGCTTGTAATGTTGGATCTTAGTTGCATAGTCTTAGTTGGAGGAAAAAATTTCGTCATAAAGAGATTAGTGCATTCCTCCCAAGATGTAATAGTGCCTTTAGGCAAAGCTAGTAACTATTCCTTAGCCTTTCCTCTTAGAGAGAAAGGGAACAAACATAATTTAACCGCATTTGGGTCAACATCTTTAATGCGCATCATGCCGCAAATTTCAGTAGAAGTATTAAGGTGCATACCTAAGTCCTTAGAAGATTAGCCTCCAAATTGATTCTATTGAACCAAACTCAAAATGTTAGGCTTAATTTCATATGCTTCCGCATCAACAGCAAGCTGAGTAATAGGTGAACGAATAAAATCATCAGTAGGAGTACCATACTCCCCAAGTTTCTTTTGAGCCATGGCTCTTTTCTTTTTGGTGTTTTTGGAATAAGGGAAACAAATAAACAAGTAACTAATTTTTTTGGGTTTTCAAATAGATAACAAGAAAGTAAACTAATAACAAGAAATAAACTACATACAAAACTAAAAACTAAAAACAAGGTCTCTAGTGACCTCACGAGGATAGCAAATTGCTTCCCCGACAACGGCACAAGAAAAAGGGTTTAATCAATCTGGATTCACGGATGCAGTATAGTACACTAGTAGGAAAAGGCTTATCCATAGGGAAAATACCCATGGCACACATCCATAGGGTGCCCCATGGATAGTTATTCGTGGCGCATGCCAGAAGGATGCGCCACTGACATGGGCATACATGTGGCGCATTGCCGAAATGGTGCGCCACGCAGATGTGGACCTCAGGGCTAGTGGTCGCCCCCATCCATGGGTGGCATATCTGTGGCACACGGAATTGGCGTGCACCACGGATAAGTTAGGTATCAGTGGCGCATGCTGACAAGGGGTAACCTCGGCAATGTCCATTGTTATGGAATTAGTGTTTTGTGAAAAAGAGAATACTGGGGATTTCATCAGATGTCAGACGAACAAGGGGGTCGAAGTCATCTGATTATCGATGTACAATGCTATTATAGATTGCTTGGGAGTTTTTTGGTGCCTCTCCATTGGATCCTCTCATCCCATATATAATAGACTTGGTCCCAAAGACGTATATGGATAGGTTACATATTTACAATTACAACATCAACTCACCGTCAGTTTCTATTTCCTTGTCTAGCAAAACTAAGACTTTCGTCGGCTTCTTGTTGGGTCTTCATGGGCCACGAGCCTTTATACAGTTAGGTTAACCAAAGATAAGCACCTGAGTAATCATGACCATGCCAGTAGCCCCCGAGACTCCATCCGAATCGTAGATTCGGGTTGAGTCTCAAAGATGTTTTCAATATTTATGATTTGATGTTTTATGATATATCTTTTTTATTGATTTTTGTAGGGATTCGGTACAACATGCCTGATGCATCCGACGGATCAGGAATCAATTAATTGCTCTTGGACAAAAACACTGTAGACCTACATCAAATATAAGACCCCAGGCTTGAACTCGTAATTTTACTAGCGTAACTCAATTCGATCCATTCAGGTCTCATCGAATACATAATTCCAGTTCTATTATATCGAGTACCCAATGCGTCCGTTGGGATTTTTCATCATATCACTGATACAAATATTTTACAGGCAGAGCACATTCTTGAACGATTACCAGGCCACACAGGACCAATCCTGGGTCTTATCTTCATGTCATGGACTCATCATTCAGGGTTTTATCGCGTCTGGTGCGATCCGAGATTTTTGTATAATCTTTATCGACTGCCTTGTTTGGCTGCTGGAATTGCTAAAGTTTATCAGCTCCTTGTTTTGTCGGGTGGTTTTATAGAATCTTCCGATGGGAGGAACCTTTTGAGGATACACTGAAGTAATACTCATAGGCTATGCTGGTATTTCTTTGGGTCAAAATAATTGTTGATCTTATATGCACAATATAGTTTTCTATTGGATGCACGCCAGCGCTCCCGATGGGAGTAGCCCCCGAGGCTATGTTCGGATTGCCTTCATCGGGACATAGGCTCATAATTTTTGTTAGTTTCTTCAGAGCAATGTTTGCAAACTTTCTAAATGCCTTTATTTGTATGAAGAAGAGAATCAGAGTATGGAGAACTTATCTTTTATTTTAAACCTGAAGATGAAGATACATGATTTGGCATGTTCGCCTTGCCGTTGGCCTTATTGAATAAAAATGTGGCTAAGAAGCCAGGCCATAGGCCTGATTGTAATTTACATTGCGAGAAAACATAAATTCTAAGCATAAAAATGCCATAGTTGTGGTACGTTCCACAGATTGGAGTATTTGACTCCTATCTTATTGTCTTGAAGCTGATATTCTCCTCCGGGGATAACTTGTGTAACTATGTAAGGCCCTTCCCAAGGTGACTCCAATTTTCGGTGACCATCTTGCTTGAGGTGAAGAACTAGGTCCCCTACGACGAAGGACCTAGGACGCAACTGTCGGCTATGGTAGTTGCGCAAGTTCTGCTGACATACAATGGCCCTTTGTAAGGCAAGGTCACGGGCTTCATCAAGTGCATCAACATCGTATTCAAGTGCTTCCCTGGATGCTTCCTCGTCGTATTCAGCGACCCGTGGAGACTCGTGAGTTACTTTGACTAGAAAGATAGCTTCAGTTCTGTGGACTAGAAAGAAAGGTGTTTCTTGCGTCGAACTATTTGGCATAGTACGCAAGCTCCATAAAACAGATCGTAATTCATCAACCCATGCTCCTTTTTCTCTTTCGAGTGGTGCTAGTAATATTTTATTGAGACCAGCAGTTACGAGGCCATTGGCATTTTCCACTTGCCCATTAGTTCGCGGGTGAGCAACTGAGGCATAACTTACTTTTATACCCATATCCTCGCAGTATTGTTTGAACTCATTGCAAGTGAAATTAGTTCCATTGTCAGTGATGATGTTGTTTGGTACACCAAATCGAAACACTATTGATTTGATGAAATTCATAGATAAATTTCCATCCTGGCTAGTAACAGGCATTGCTTCAATCCATTAGGTGAATTTGTCGACTGCTACTAGTAGAAAGACGTGTCCTCCTAGGGATGATTTGTGAAGTTTACCCACCATATCAAGACCCCATTGAGCGAAAGGCCATGAGAGAGGTATGGGATTTAGTTTAGCAGCAGGTGCACCGGGTTTTGTTGCGAATCACTGACATGCTTCACATGTTCTGACTATATCCTTTGCATCTTGTACTGCTGTGAACCAGTAAAATCGTGCCATGAATGCTTTGGAAGCAATTGCCCGGCTTCTAGCGTGATAACCACATACTCCTTCATGTATGTCCTTGAGTATAATCTTTCCTTCGTCGGGTGTAACACATCGCCATAGCACACCCGAAATACTTCTCTTATATAATTCTCCCCTGATGATCATGAACGCTTTTGATCGTCGAGTGATTCGTCGAGCTTCTATCACGTCCTCGGGGAGTTCTCCTTGAGTCATATATGATGTGTATGGCTGCATCCATGTAGGCTCTATTATCATGACTTCATAGACTTTTAGCTCTTCTTCAAGAACTTCTTCTATACCTTTGTTCGCTGGTGTAGCCCCCGAGTCTTTCTGCGGTTTGATCTTTTTCCCTATCTTGGGCGCTATAACCTCAGAAACCCTCTTGGCCTTGATAGAGCACTCTGTTATTTCCTCCCAAAAAACCTCGGATGGAACTGGTAGGCATAAGGATCCGTTATTTTCCAAATTGTCGGCCTCTTCGTTGCTTGCTCTTCCTATGTGTGAGACTTCGCACCCGTCAAATTGGGCTTCCATAATGCTATATAGATCGCGGTAGGCGATCGTGATGTCGCTGATAACGTCGCATTTGTTCATTGCTTGTTGTACCACGAGGTTGGAATCACCGAATATTTTGAGGCGAGTTGCACCGTAAGCTTTAGCCATACGCATACCATGCAAGATGGCCTCATACTCAGCTTCGCTACTGGACGCATTTGCGAAACTCATCTAAAGTATGTATCGCATTTTATCACCTTGTGGCGATACTAATATGACTCATGCCCCTACTCCTTCTATTCTGTTTGATCCATCGAAATACACTGTCCATGCTCTACAAAGGTCTGGTGGGCCCGTGTACTATAGTTCTATCCGTTCAGTAATGAAGTCAGGCAAGCTATAATTTAATAGCTTTGTATTTCTCATACGTGATATCTCGAGGGGGTAGCTCAATTTCCCAGAGAGAGACGCGTCATGTTGCTTCTTGATTATTGAGGATATTGGATAGAGGTGCTTCATTAACCACTATGACACGTCATGTTGCCCCAGCATTTTTGAGGCCAAAGGGCATTGTTATGTAGCAGAATACACCATAGGGCATGATAAATGTTTTTTTATCCTTAGCTTCCTCCTTCATCCAAATTTGATGGTATCCTGAATATGCGTCCAAAAAGGAAACACATTTGCACCTCGCGGTTGCATCGATTATTTGATCGACTCGTGGTAGTGGGAAGTGATCCTTTGGATAGTGCTTGTTCAACGCAGTGAAGTCGATGGAGATACGCAGTTCTTTTGTATTTTTCTTTGGGACACATACTGGGTTTGCGACCCACTCTGCTTTCTTTAATTCCTTGATAAATTTAGCATCGGTTAGGCAATAGAGCTCCTTTACAATGGCTTTTTGGTTTGGTTCTGCGAAGCGGTGAAGTGACTTTTTTACTGGTTTTGCCTTTGGATCCAAGTTTAATGCGTGCTCAGCAAGTTCCCTGGGAATCCCCAACATGTTAGAAGGTAACCATGCAAAAATCTCCAAGTGCTCACGGAGGAACTCGATGAGAGCGCTTTCCTATGCGGGACCAAGATTTGAAGCCACGAAGGTCATCTTTTTTGGTTCGATAGGGTGGATCTGGACTTCCTTCGTATCTTTCGTGGTGTCAAAAGCCCGATCGAGATTCACACGTGCTACTGCTAGAGGTTCTATGGTTGCCAACATTTTTAGTTGCTCAAACTCAGTTGCCATCCAAAAGGATTTGGAGATTTTATTGAACTCTTGATCGCAATTGTCAGAACGTGTGAAGCTTCCCTTCACTGTTATGACCCCCTTGGGGGCTGGCATTTTCATAACTAGGTATGCATAATGTGGTACTGCCATGAATCGTGCAAAAGCTGGGTGACCCAGGATCCCATGATATTGTGATGGCCAGTCCATGACTTTGAACTCGAGCTTTTCACGCCTGAAATTTTCCTTGGATACAAAAACAACGTCCATAGATTTTTTACCTAATGGAATTTTAGCCTTACCTAGTAGTATGCCCTGGAAGGATGTTTCTGTTGGTGCTAGATTTGTTAGAGAGTAATTCATCGCCTTCAGTGTCTTGGCGTAGATCAGGTTGATGCTGCTTCCCGCATTAATGAAGAGTTTACTCACATTAAATCCACCCACTTGTGTTTCTACTATTAAGGCTGAATGTCCCGGTCATGGTACTCGAAGTGGATGATCAGCTCTGCTGAATGTGATTTCTTGTTCTGACTAGTGGAGATATTCGGTTGTGGCTGGTGGCGCCATCTCTGCCATGTTGACTTGTCTTCTGATCAGCTTCCGGATCCTATTGGATGGGCGCCCTTTTTGAATCATTGACATTGCCCCCTTGGACCTAGGGTACTCATTTTCTTGATGTGTTATGTTCTGCGACTGCCCTGGTGGCGGGTGTACTGGCGGTGGTGGTGGTGCGCTGATGGCTAACATACCAGGTGTAGTAGTGTACCCTCGACTTGCTGCTTCGGTTGCCTTTGTGTTGCATACCTCTTGCATCTTTAAAAACAACTGGTGGAAAAAGGGCCTCTAGTCCCGGTTCATAAGGGCCATTGGTCCCGGTTTCCGAACTAGGACCAATCACTCGGACTAATGCTGGTCCCGGGTTTGGGCATGAACCAGGACCAATGGGTCTCCATGTGAGCGGGCGCGCGACGAGGGGAGGGGTGGATCATTGGTCCCGGTTCATGGAACAAACCAGAACCAATGGGTCTCCACGTGGGAGCGCGCGAGACTAGGGGGGGTGGATCATTGGTCCTGGTTCGTGGCACGAACTGGGATCGTTGGTCTCTGTGCCGCAGTAGGGTTTTGTGCCACGGCTGGATTTTCGGGCTATTTTTGTGCCGTGGCAGGGTTTTGTGCCGCGACAGGGTTTTGTGCCACGACAGGGTTTTTTAATTTTTTATTTGGTTTTTTGTATTCAATTTAATTGTACTACATATATACAGCAATAATGAAACCACGATATATATATTACACATCATGATCACAAATATATTATACACCATCTCATCCGTCTTCTTGGTCAAAACATATTAATTACAAGCGGTACTCGCACGAATTTGATATAATTTACATCTTCTTTTTTACATTCCACCCTTCCAAATGAACCGAGTAATAGTATTCTCCTTTCGGATCTATGACTTGTTCTAATAATAATCCTGCAATTTCCTCTTGAATTGCTTGCACGCGTTCTTGTGATAGAAGACCGTCCCGTATCCGTTCGATCTAATTTAAAGAAGGGGATCAATATATATGAATGAAACTAAACACAATTGGTGGTAATAAAATAAAGTTGTGATTATTGTTTATCGTACTTCAATTTTATGGATGTCCCGGTCTGCGCCCTTCTCTTTGGTCGTCTGGCGAATGAACTCGCAGACATAGTATCCACATAAGTTATTCCCGACTTCCTGCCTCAAGCACTTTATGAGAACAGAGTTCAATCAAAATAATCAAGCATGATAATGGTGGTATTGAAACTAGAATCAAAGAGATGCGTGGATCTAGCAAGTAGTACTTACAGTCAATGGTTGAAATGTAACTCTGTCTTCCAAACACCCCTAGTTTGGGCGGTGAACCGTTTCCAAGACTTCTGGAGGCATTCTTGCATGTTTGCCTACTTTTCTAATGGTGCGCGTTTCAAGTCCAGGACTTTTTGTACTCCGGTGTCAACAACAATGATTAACAGAATATAGTGGAAGCTGGACACACTAACAAAATATAACATGAGTCAATTATACGCTTAACATGGAGTAAGTGAAAATAGAATGTGTACAAGACAGTAACACTCACCCAGCGTTGTAAGGAAATAGTATTTCCCTTTTGTTGCTGAAATGCATCAACGCTTGTAGAAAGTTATCCTCTGTCTCTTTGGCTTTCGTTTTTCGAGTAACTTCATGAACGAAATTGCAGTCAACAAACCCAAGGTCATAGATTTGTCCTTTGTTGCATTCGGGAATCTTCATTCTGCATATATAATTAGTATAGTGATGAGTAAGATTATATAAGCAACCAATTAGCTGAGCTAGAAAGACTTAATTACAGAAATTAATAATACTTACAAACAATAGGCACTAACGATAGTTTTGTCGAGGGTGTCTTGTTGGTAAAACTGAAATAATTCTGGAAATTTGATCAGTAGGAAGCCATCTCTATGACCGTAATGGTGGTGTTTATATGCAACATAGATCCAGTTTTTGGATTCAGCACAGGCTTGCATGTATCAGTTATGCAATCTTCGCATTTTTGTTGGTAGATATTTGACTAACTCGGGTTTGACGAGAGGAGCCCCGTACTGGTATACGTATGCTATTTCTTGGTACCCCTCGAACTCACCCATACAGCTCATGTACTCAGTAATAGACAGTCCATATAATTCGGCGTTTTCTCCGTACAGTCGAACAAACTCCGGATCAATGTTCGGATCATGCCGCTCTTGGGCTCTCCACTCATTGGTATCGTATACTTTGAGCGGTTCGATTGATTGATTTTTCTGTTGTCTGAGCTGGGCAACTTCTTTCCCGACTCTCTGCTCTTTTGCCTTAGCCGACTTGGTAATAGATAGATTATAGTCTGATGTGAGAGCTATGGGTTGGTGAAGCTAAATCTTAAGCGTGGCTGCTTTGGCTTTATCTTCTGCGGTGACCGGAAAGAATGGATCTATCGGCTTTTTCTTGTTAGCCATGTCAATCTTCCACTTTGCATAATGGGCATCTGCGGCCGCAACAGTTTCCTCATCTGTCTTCTCGCAAGGTAGCTTCTTCATATTCTTATGAAGTACTTTTGGGAGGGGTGATAGCTTACGTTTCGGTGATCGGAACGTGCTCTTGCTGCTGCTAGTGGTGCTGCCCCTCTTAGTATACTTCCGATTTTGTGTCTGAGGCTCAGGGGATGGAGACGGCTGACGCGGTGGCGGAGACGGCTGAGGCAGCGATGGAGACGGTTGCGCTGAGTGGTGAGGCGGTGAAGGCGACGGTTGTGCTAGAGAATGGTGAGGTGGCGGCGAAGGTGGATTGCTGCTCTGAGGAGTGGTTGGCCTTGGCGGTACATAATTTGTAAGCACAATGTGCTCCTTTGGCCATCGAATAGTGCCCCCTTTGGCTTCTCCTAGTTGAGTCAGCTCCATATCTTCCCCCGCAGGGTGGACTAGCTTTAGCTCCTCAAAAGACAGCATACCCTTTTGGAACCGGAATGCAATGCCAAGTTGGGTTAGGCGCAATTGGTACGGCCATGTCGACCACCGCCGTCACCCTTAAGTTCATAACCTGCACCTTTAGCTCACAAGCTATGATGTCCATGATATCATCCACTGGGTATCGTTTAGGAGCAGCCGTCGTCGGTGCATCATCATCAACATCATGGAGCTGCGTGGAAGCGACGCTGCTTTTCTTATTCGATAGGGCGCCGGTACCATCGAATGTAGCTTCTACCACGTGCTGCTGAGATTGGACGCTAGTACCTTGCTGGCTAAGTCTGTCGAGTTGATCCTGGTGCCGCTTTAATGCTTCTTCTACATTACGCAGCCGGTCTACAGCGGCCGCTTTCTCAGCTTCCTCCCTTTCCTTTCTCCTCTGATGGCTTTTATCGGGATATCTCTTCATTTCCGCGGGGAAGGAAACCTTCCATGACTTGGAGCCTGGTGTGCCTCGTGCTTGTCCTTCATGTTCAGGATTTTTAAGGGCGCGTGTAAGCTCGTCGTTCTCTCTATCAGGAACGAACCGTCCCGCTGCAACATCATCTACTGCATTTCTAATATCGTCAATGGGCAGTAGGGGATCATCTTTGTGTTTCTGATTATATATTTCGCTCCCTTCTTTGTCCAACGTGCCCCCATGGCCGTAAAACCAGTTTCTCGCCCGTGGTGTCCATGTTGCGGGCTCTGGTATGATCCCAGCAGCAATGTAATTGACCTCAAGTGCATCCCACTTAGGCATGCAACCGACGTAGCCAGCAGGCCCCATATTATGATGGTACACTTTCTTAGCAGCGTTCTCCGTATTTATTCTAGACCTTTCCTTAGCTTTCTCCGATGTCTTATACTTCACAAAATCCTCCTACTAGTGTCTTAACTTAGCATAGCCGCCTTGATTGAAATCCAGAGTCTTCTCTACCTTAACAAAGTTATTGTATAGTTTCTTCTTCCAGTTCTTGAATGCATCGGCCATCTTGATGAGAGCAAACTTCTTGACTCTTTGCACAAGCTCCATTCTAGCTCTCTCATCCTCATCTGGATTCAGATCTGGCATGGGTAGGAGGAAATTAATCATGAGCTTGTCAAAAATCTTAACTTTGGCGGTGTCACCGACATACGGGACTCCACCGCCGCTTGGCCGATTCCATTCTTGAACGGTGATCGGGATGTAGTCCCTCACAAGAACTCTGCATTGCTTGACAAATTTTCTTGGGACATCGACGGGAGCTTGCGGTTCACCGTCTACACCGACCACTTCGATCCTATACCTCATAGTGTCATGCAACTTTTTTGTTGGGCCTCGTTTCGTTCTTATGGAAGAAGTTCTCGATCTGTAGGGCTAAAAGAAGAAAGAGTGTTAATATATGCATGCATATATATAAACAGCGGCATTTTAATTACAAAAATACATATATACACCTCGCCGTTGTTTGCGAGATTTAAGGTTCCGCCGGAGCCATCGCATTCTCCCTCATCAGCTTCTCCCTTGTCCCAGGCTTCGGCTTCTACCTCACCAGAGCCGTCTCCTCGGTTGAGAGACTCATCTCCCTCATAGGAATCGTTCAGAAAATCACTGGTGACATCGGTATTGATATCTTCATTTTCGCAGATCATTTCGTGGAGGATGTTTTCCTGATGTTCTGAAATCATAGTTTCTTGGTGTGTTGGATCCATAGTATTTGCAAATTAAGATTTGCAAGTTACTATAATGCAAATAATGCAAAACACTGTGCACTTATTTTCTAAATCGGTTCGGAATGCCCTAGGTGGACAAACCATCGAACCCATGGTACTTAGGGGGTGTCGGTGTTCCTCTATGTAAAGTAAGGTTCAAAGTTGTATGAATATGAATGCTTACATTTTAAATGGTAGAGCTCATTTTTCTGAACATTTTGATATATTATACACACTTTTCTGATTTAAAATGAATTAGTTATGATTTTTCCCAATTTTAATCCTTTTAAAATCATTTTTAAATAAATAAACATTTTTGGAATTACTAAACTTATTTTCCAGCTAGTCCCACATGTTAGACTTTTATTAATTTTAGAAAACATTTTCAAAAAGAATAAAAACCTGACATGTTGGACCCACCTGTCAGCATTTTCAGTTAATAAAACAATTATAGAAAACATATAAAAAACCTTTACAATTACAGTTAATAAAACAATTACCTGACGTGAGCGGGCGACGAAGTCGGGCTCGGGCGGCGCGGTAGGAGGCGACGGGCTCAGGCGGCACGGTCGGAGGCGGCGGGCTCGGGCAGCGCGGTAAGAGGCGGGCTCGGGCGGCGTGGTCGTGGCTCGGGTGGCAGCGGCACCGACGGGGGGCGGCGTGGGCAGGGGCGGAGCGGTGTGGGCTCGGGCGGCACAGTTGGTGGCGGAGTGGCGTGGGCTCGGGCGGCGCGGTCGACGGTGAATAGGGCGATGGCGGCGGCTCGAAAATCTGGCAGCCTGACGGCATCGTTTTGCTCCGCGCGTGATTTTCCTTAGGCGTTTTGTGAGTGAAGTGGGTGGGGAGGAAGAAGGAGGGGAAACAGTTATCTAGTACAGTCCTTTGGTCCCAGTTCGTCCCACCAACCGGGACTAAAGGCTCAACGGTCCCGGTTGGTGGGACGAACCGGGACCAAAGGTCTGGGCAGGAGCGTTGCTGGGCAGCCACGTGCGCGGGCCTTTGGTCCCGGTTCATCGCACCAGCCGGGACCGTTGGGCCTATAGTCACGGTTGGTGGGACGAACCGGGACTAAAGGCCTGTTGCTGGCAGCGTGCGCACCCAAGATCATCGGTCCCGGTTCGTGGGACGAACCGGGATCGTTGACCCTTTTTCAGATTTTGTCAAAACTTTTGGTCTTCCCTCCATTTTCAAATTTGTTTTCATCTTTAATTAATAACATGTTTCAATTTACGATGATTATTTATTTGGAATTTCAAAAAACTTTTATCAGGAAAAGTGCTTCAATTTAAATAACTAATCAAAAACCATTTTCTGTTTTCAAATATTTTTATTTTAACTATACAATATTACTATTTTCAATGAAAATTGCATTAACAAATATTTATTGCATAATTTGGAATTTTAAAAAACTTTTAACAGGAAAAGTGCTTCAATTTAAATAACTAATCAAAAACCATTTTCTATTTTCAAATATTTTTATTTTAACTATACAATTTTACTATTTTCAATTAAAATTGCATTAACAAATATTTATTGCATAATTTGGAATTTGAAAAAAACTTTCAACAGGAAAAGTGCTTCAATTTAAATAACTAATCAAAAACCATTTTCACTTTTCAAATATTTTTATTTGAACTATATAATTTTACTATTTTCAATTAAAATTGCATTAACAAATATTTATTGCATAATTTGGAATTTGAAAAAACTTTCAACAGGAAAAGTGCTTCAATTTAAATAACTAATCAAAAATTCATTAACTACTCAAATTATAAACATTTATGCCATTTTCAATTAAAAATTCATTAACTAATTTTTCTGCATATTTCATTAACTAAGAAGTCGGGCTAGGAATCTTCATGCCCGCCGTTTTGAATATGGTTTCAATCGGGCATAAGAAATTCAAAAATGATCCAAACAATATGAAACCTTCGCGTGGTGTCATATTATGTGTCATAGTTGCAAGGAAAATTATTGAACTTGAAAAATTGCAAACATCATAAAAAATCCTTCACAAAATGACCTATCATGTTCGAGGTTTCATGGCATTCTGGTCAAACCACCAATGTTATGGCTAGAATCAAGGCATAGTTTGTGATAATGAGCCCATATTGTGCACACATGTGCATCTTGGGATGGCTTACGATGTTGAAGGAGGAAGTTTTCCTTTTTGACGCACGAAAAAGCCAATTTCCATTTTTGAGGTGCCGAAATCAGGGCGTTCTGTGAAGCAACCACCAAATTAAACTTTGGCATTGGTACCAACCCATTTTTCAAAAATACTAGACCACCTTATATGGACAATTTCCCAACCGGTGTATCTAGAACCTTTCTTTCCATCCCTCATGAAAAAGACAAATTCCTGCCGAATCGGTAGGAGGTTGTCCAGATTTGAACTACAAGTACATGATATAATGCTTGTGAATTTTTTTAAAAATCATTTATAGGTTCACAACATGCTATTTCATCAGAGATCCACTTCAAGTTCAGCGAGGCTCAGCTCGGGCTAAGAAGCTTCATGCCCGCCGTTAGTCAATTAATTAGTACTAATCTAAAAAACAAAATTAAAGCCAACAACCGGGACTAAAGATATGATGAACCTTTAGTTCCAATTGCAGGCACCAACCGGGACTAAATGTGGATGTGGCGACAACATGTCGACACTATGTCCTCAGTGGGCAGCACTAAGCTAGTAAATGACGACACTATTTTGGGTGGGTGGCACCACTATGCCAGGGGTGAGTGTGTCGACATTATGTCATCAATGCCCGACACTATGTTGTGTTGCTTAATCTATAAATAGGTATGCATTCTTGTGAAGAACTGTAAGATGGTGTGTGAGACCAGGGACACCACTACGGCGGAGCTTCTTGAAGATGTCTTAGGATCCCGTCCTCAGAAATCTTCGAGGAGCTCGCCGTAGAGGCACTCTCTAATATGTGAAATTAGTTAGCTCCACCAGCACACTAATCTAGCTAGAGAAGATATAAACTGAAAGATGGTGTGCGAGAGCAGGGACACCACTACGGCAGAGCTTCTCGAAGATGTCTTAGGTTCCCGTCCTCAGACATCTTCGAGGAGCTCACCATAGAGGCACTCCCTAATTTAATTTGGTAGCTCCCTGGCGTGTTCATGTTTTTGGTTTTCTTAAACGGTCGGTGATTAAAATGCTAGGGCGCCACTATATATATGTATGCCTTCATAGTTTTGGTTCTTATTTTTGTTGCAATGGATTTTGTGACGGCAGATAGAAGAAGAAGAAGAATATTTTGTTGCTCGATGGGGATATGTACATGATATAATGCTTCTGAATTAAAAAAAAATCATTTATAGGTTCACAACATGCTATTTCATCAGATATCCACTTCAAGTTCAGCGAGGCTCAGCCCCGGGCTAAGAAGCTTCATGCCCTCCATTAGTCAATTAATTAGTACTAATCTAAAAAACAAAATTAAAGCCAACAACCGGGACTAAAGATATGATGAACCTTTTGAAGGAGATATGCCCTAGAGGCAAATAATAAATAGGTTTTTATTGTCATATCTCAATTAGTTTATAATAGTTTCATATTGTGCTATAACTGTGCCAATTAGAAACATTGGTACAGGTGTGGTATGAAACAACCAAGTCCCTAGTAGCCTCTATTCATAATAGTTCGTTGGTCACGAAGATGATCTCGGTTTCAAGATCATGGGCATTTATGCCGACTAACAACGGGATCATATCATTGGAGAATGATGTGATTGGACATTCCTCGAAGGATTGCAACACGATCAAGTCAAATAGTTCATTGTTGCAACAGCTATACCTAGACTCCTTCTCCTTAGACCATGAGATGATATCAATCACAGTCTCTCGAGAGTGCTTAGATAGCATCAAGTGCCACTTGGTAATACAGTGGTTATAAAGGTGTGTTCAGGTACTCGGAGGAACTATAGAGGCAATATATGTCAAGAGCGGGATTTGTTCACCCACATGACGGGTAAAGATACATACGGCCGGCTTGGTGAGATTACATCCATAAATGTTGCAACATGTGACTAGGTCATATGGATGTAATATCACGGTAACAAGAAAACAGAACTTGTTGTGAACGAGATTGAACAAGGTATGGGATACCAATGATTGGATCTCGGACAAGTTGTATCGAGAAACTAAAGTAAGAGGATGCTACATTTAGCGGTTCAAATGACATTATCATCAGGAATGCATAGGGGTCACATGGATATCCCTGGTCTCTCTGTTGATCATTGATACAGATCATCTCTAGAGCATTTCCGAGCCGTGAGAGGATACACTTAAGGGTACGATGAGAGCGATCATTCATCAGACGGAATCACAGTAGAGAAAGGGAGAAAGCCCGAAATGTTCCACAGAGAGATCCGAAGTTGTTTGGAGAAAGAATAAAGGAAAAGACCAGAAAAGTGTTTTCGGATAAATGGGAATTTAAATATATATTTATTATATGTTAATTATGAATTAATATATTCTAAATAATATTTAAGTTAAGATTTATAAAAGCACCTTTTATATTAGGCCAAATCCCGGAGGGAAAAGGCCTAGAATAAAAGTTGCAGAAAAATAAATGGAAAAAGGAAAATAAACAGCCCACGTGGGCGGTTTTTATTTATTGCCGGACGGGATGGACCATAGCCGCCGGGGCCTACTCGACCTGGCCCACACGGGCGCCAGGGACCTGGGCCACCGGGGGGAGCCAGCCCACCCGGGCCACTGGCTCCAGGCCACCGTCGGGTGTGGGGTGATGGGCCGCAGGGCAGGCGCCGACCCACCCAACCACTGGGTGCTGCAGCGCTGGCTGCTGCCAGCTCGCTGGGCCGCGGGGGCAGGTCAGCCCACCCGGCCGGCTGAGCCCCAGGCTGGCTATCCCTATTCTTTTATTAGCCATTTTCTGTTTTGGTTATTGGGCTGGGTTTTGGCCCATCCGGCCAGGATGAAAATGCCTGATATTTTCTCTTCATTAATAGTCCCACATGGCTAACCCAATGGGGAGGGCACACCCCCTCCGCCTATATGAAGGGGTGCCCATGGGTGGGATTATATAGACAATTAGAGAAGTCCTTTGGTTGACTTTCTCCCTCCCTCTCTCTATACCTTGTGACCATGGCCCCAAGTCTGGGTTGTGCGATCAAGGCACACATGTAGTACGCCTTTGCGCTGCAGGGATTCCTAGGCGTATATCAACTTCCACACTACCGACAGGATCGGGGAGCCGGAGGTCTCATCATGCACCGGATGTGTACGAAGACACGAGGTGCAACACTTGGGGCGCTTAAATGTCGTGAGCCGGAGCTATTACACGATGAAGATGACGAAGGAGCAAGGGGTGACCTGCGAGGAGCTTCGCGACGTTGAGGTCGGCTACAAGTACGACTACTTCAACCACGTTCCCCACGGAACGTTAACCGCGTATGGTCTACAAGGGTATGTATTCTCTATGCAATGGCCGTTACCGCATTACTACATAGATAGATCCTAGGCAAGTTTTGGGGTTATATCATAGGAATTTTTTTGTTTTCTGCACCGATCCCCTACAGTGGTATAAGAGCCGATCTATGCGTAGGAGTGTTGTACGGCCAGTACGCACAAGTATTGTGCGGGCATTGATCCCTTAGTTGTTACCCTCTATTGTGTACTTGTTTATATCGCAATATTGTTTGATGAAGCGGCCCAAACCGACCTTACGCGTATTCGTACGCGAGACTAGTTCCACGCTCAACATACGGCATGTACCTTATAAGTGGCTAGCGGGTGTCTGTCTCTCTTTCAATAGTTGATATAGCATTTACAACGGAGGGCCCGAAAGGGGTGTAGTATAGACAACTGTTGGATCCATGTTGTGGTTGGAAAGTTCGTAGTTTAGAAACGGTTCTAGTGCAAAAGCCCTAACAACCACGTAAAACTTGCAACAGATAAAGTAGAGGCGTCTAACTTTATTTTGCAGGGGGGATGTGATTATGATATGGCATTGGTCGTTGCAAAGGTAAAGTAGTTTACTTTTTTGTTACTAAGTAGTATAGTAATAGTCATCATTCCGATGAACGACCTGGTGGAGGCGTCGTGGACTTGGCGTCAAACCAAGGGCACGATGGAGATCATGCCAGAGAACTCGATGGAGATCAAGGCGCAAGAAAGACTATACCATATCACATTATACATATGATGTTGATACCAGTTTTACATCTTATTGTGTGCTAGTATTTAGATACTCAACGGTAGCAAATAAGATAATCCCTATTGAATTCCAATGTTCCGTGTTCCCCTTGTGTGCGCACCACCAAGAAAGTTCTTCAGTATGAGGCGATCCAGGGTACAGGCCTAGGTATCAGACATATCTACGTTCGCATACAGTGGGTGTAAGCCATGTTGCACAACGAATACACACAAGTTAGATTTGGTGATCCTAGCATGTGCAGACATGGCCTCGGAACACAAGAGATTGAAAGATCGAGCATGAGTCACATGTATGATGTGATTGGCATTGTTGAGTGTCTACCTTTGATAATGCAGTGATGGCCATGACGATCGGGGGAGGTGCAGAGGATAGGGATCATGCGATCACTAAAATCGTCTAGGGGATGACAATTTTAGTGGAGACCAATTATAAATTGATCTCTTATTATAAACTTAGTCTAGATGTCTGTTTGCAAATATCTTAGTAGACCTTGGCCTATCCCATTGAGGTCCTTTGCGACCATGGGAATATATTGCTTTATTTGGAACTTAGCAAAAGGGTCCAACTTCATAGATTAATACCCATGCCTCAGGGATATCCTCGTAAAAGGTGATCTTCTATTCTTGATACAATAACCATTAGGAGATAATTCGATGACTCTGAAATGTTTGGAAAAACACGTAGCGATCTTGCATTAGAGTTAAGAACTCTTAGAAGGGCTTGATTTGCAAAAGGAGGTCATGGATGGAAAAGGTATATGTTAGATATACAAAATTATAAATGTGGTTTTTGCAAAACTCGTTGAAGTTTGCAAAGTATTTGATACTTGTCCTGTTTTGTGAAAATAGGAGGATCTGCTTGAGAATTGCTGGTTTGAGGCAACGTGACTTGATGACGGCAAGCAAAACAATTGATGGCCGACATCACCTCTTCCCTCAAAGTTTATCATTTGGATTAGTGGACTTGAATATAATTTTTAATCCTTGTATGTTTGTCTTGCTTTTGGCAAGACGATTATTCATGTGAACAAGTTACAAACCAGTTTGTACTATTCTTATGAACAATACCGTTATGGTCACATTACGATTATAAATAATTTATTCTCATCACTATGCTAATGATAATAGTTTAAACATTTATAAAGGATTAGAATGCTAAAAGATATCCAAAGTTTAATAATGAAATGACACTATAGTTTAAGTCATTTTGGTTATTGCAGGTTCTTTATGAAAGATCGGGGTCCTAGATGCTTAATCTAGAGACTTTGCAAAACCATGCCTCTTGGGCAAAATGACTAAAACTCCGCATTCTGGTAAAACGGTGATATGCGAAGAAATGTTGAAACTTATACATAATGATGTATCATATTTTCAACAAGTAGTGGAAATCATTTATTGTGGACTTAAGTGAATAAATGTATTTATTTAATGAAACATGAAGTTTGAAATGATTTGAATTGTTCATATGAGTAAATGGGATATTGAATTAACTGAATTAACAAGTCTCTTCGATTTGATCAACACGACTAATGTATTCAAGTTAGGTTTAGCATAAAAGGGACTTGTGAAAGATGTTTCACAAATTATGATAATTGGATGAATTCAAACTATGTTGAAATGTCTAAACATCATAATCAATATGTATTAGATACACATGGTATAATATTATCTCTTATCAGGGTTATAGCTGTCGTTTAGAGTGAGAGATCAAAACAAGCAAACACTCATTTGAAATACAAAGGAACATCTAAAAGATTCGGGAAACAACACCATAAGTGTTATGGCGCGTTCGAGTTTCTGGAGATTTCGATAATTCGAAATCGTGGCGAATAAACAAGTCTTTGTAGAGCATTCTTAGGCAGCTATGAATGCATCTTCCACAAGGGACAAACCTGTTGTTGTCCTAAGTTGATGTGTCTTAATGAAGATACAGGTGGAAGAAAGTAAAAGATCAAAACAAGGTATTTGACCTTACCTCCAGATTGTTGAGTGGCGTAGCAGAATTTTTTTGTGAAACCAAACTCTACAAATAGAGGAGAAACTGTTGATAATGATCATAAAGTTTGAGGGAATACTTTTATTAAAGAAAGTAGGATTCGAATATATATTCTACAAGTTCGTGGAATTATATTGTTGATTCACTTGTCATGTTTTGAACAAGACATACCTACAAATTACAAAGAAGCGTGATGGACCTAAGTACGAGAAATGAATGGTCATTGAAATCTCGTTAGTGGAATTCTCGATTTGATGGTGATCAATGAATTTTGGAATATCCAAGATTATCGAGAGGACCTAGATTTGAGTGGGAGCAAATCAGCTTGGCTAATTCATAATATGTAACTGACATGTTTTGAGTGGGAGCTAAGTGAAATCCCTGGATCTCAAACATGAATGTCATATTTGAGTGGGAGCGTGAAATCATTCTAGGATATGTGGACGACATATGTGAGTGATGTGATCGGTGTTAATAATATTTAAGTTAGGATGAAGTTGAAGTTATTAAACAATAAGATCTATCGAGATAGATTGGTGAGTTTAATAAACACTAAATGTCGAATGCTTCCTGGACTTGATTCTAAAAGATGTTCAGAATGTCCTAAGACAAGATTCTGAATAAGTTCAGAATGGAACAAGGTAAGAAAGAAGTTCTTACTTTATGAAGCATTGAGTTAGTATTGCAACTATGGTTGAAAGAAAGAGATGTGTTGCATCTCCTGTGCCTCAGTCATAGGTTCTTTCATATAACTATGTTGTATACTCGGCGTAATGTGACCCGAGGATCTGGTTGGTAGGACAAAGTCTTAACTGTAAGAACATGTCTTTAAGTGATTCCCAAGTTGATCACAGAACTAGAATTAAGTTTGTACTTAAATGGAAAGAAGCAAAGTAAGTGGCATAGTTGCATTTCATGCACTAGGATCTACATAGATATAGAAGTATAAATGCTCTATCTGATGTGATGTATAATGTTATGGCGGGCTAGTTCGCTTTTAACGTAGAATGATGTGTCCCAGGGCCCAGTGCCCATGAGAAAGCCCTCGAGGTTGATCTAAAGTCACTGTAAGCTCCTGGAATCCGGCCTCATTCTGTTGCCATGACTATAGTATATACACAAAGGATAGCAAAGTGTGTTTCGAAGTTTAGATGACAACGGTGAAAACAACTGTCATCATAAACACTAGAAAAAAAGTCTCATTTTGTTGCCAAACAAATACTTCGACCCATTATAAGATAATGGAGTGAATGTCAAAATTAGGAAGACATTAACTATTTGCAAAAGACATAATGATCTGGTAAAACAGAACATGGACATGACGTTTCCCATGAGCATGCATGATCTATAAATGCATATGGTATATGGTTTATATGAGTAAAATGCGAGCTGGATTATTTGTAATCTAGTGCAAGTGTGGAGACTGAAGGAGATATGCCGTAGAGGCAAATAATAAATAGGTTTTTATTGTCATATCTCAATTAGTTTATAATAGTTTCATATTGTGCTATAACTGTGCCAAGTAGAAACATTGGTACAGGTGTGGTATGAAACAACCAAGTCCCTAGTAGCCTCTATTCATACTAGTTCGTTGGTCACGAAGATGATCTGGGTTTCATGATCATGGGCATTTATGCCGACTGACAATAGGATCATATCATTGAAGAATGATGTGATTGGACATTCCTCGAAGGATTGCAACACGATCAAGTCATATAGTTCATTGTTGCAACAGCTATACCTAGACTCCTTCTCCTTAGACCTTGAGATGATATCAATCACAGTCTCCCGAGACTGCTTAGATAGCATCAAGCTCCACTTGGTAATACATTGGTTATAAATGTGTGTTCAGGTACTCGGAGGAACTGTAGAGGCAATATATGTCAAGAGCGGGATTTGTTCACCCACATGATGGGTAAAGATACATACGGCCGGCTTGGTGAGATTACATCCATAAATGTTGCAACATGTGACTAGGTCACGGGGATGTAATATCATGGTAACAAGAAAACAAAACTTGTTGTGAACAAGATTGAACAAGGTATGGGATACCAATGATCGGATCTTGGACAAGTTGTATCGAGAAACAAAAGGAAGAGGATGCTACATTTAGCGGCTCAAATGACATTGTCATCAGGAATGCATAGGGGTCACATGGATATCCCTGGTCCCTCTGTTGATCATTGATACAGATCATGTCTAGAGCATTCCCAAGCCATGAGAGGATACACTTAAGGGTACGATGAGAGTGATCATTCATAAGACGGAATCACAGTAGAGAAAGAGAGAAAGCTGGAAATGTTCCGTAGAGAGATCTGAAGTTTTTTGTTGAAAGAATAAAGGAAAAGACCGAAAAAGTGTTTCCGGGTAAATGGGAATTTAAATATATATTTATTATATGTTAATTATGAATTAATATATTCTAAATAATATTTAAGTTAAGATTTATAAAAGCAACTTTTATATTAGGCCAAATCCCGGAGGGAAAAGGCCTAGAATAAAAGTTGCAGAAAAATAAATGGAAAAAGGAAAAGAAACAGCCCACGTGGGCTGTTTTTATTAACCGTCGCACGGAGGCGGACCACAACCGTCAGGGCCTACTCGACCTGGCCCACACGGGCGCTAGGGAGCTGGGCCGCTGGGACGAGCCAGCCCACCCGGGCCACTGGCTCTAGGCCACCACCGGGCGTGGGGTTCTAGGCCGCGGGGCGGGTGTCGGCCCACCCAGCCGCTGGGCGCTGCAGCGCTGGCTACTGCCAGCTCGCTGGGCCGCGGGGGCAGGTCGGCCCACCCGGCCGGCTGAGCCCCAGGCTGGCTGTCCCTTTTCTTTTATTAGCCATTTTCTGTTTTGGTTATTGGGCTGGGTTTTCGACCATCCGGCCAGGACGAAAATGCCTGATATTTTCTCTTTATTAATAGTCCCACATGGCTAACTCAATGGGGAGGGCACACCCCCTCCTCCTATATAAAGGGGCGCCCATGGGTGGGATTATATAGACAATTAGAGAAGTCCTTTGGTTGACTTTCTCGCTCCCTCTCTCTATACCTTGTGACCATGGCCCCAAGTCTGGGCTGTGCGATCGAGACACACCTGCAGTACGCCGTTGCGCTGCAGGGATTCCTAGCCGAGTATCAACTTCCCCACTCTCGGCAGGATCGGGGAGCCGAAGGTCTCATCGTGCACCCGATGTGTATGAAGACACGAGGCGGAACACTTGGGACGCTTAAATGTCGTGAGCCGGAGCTATTGCACAATGAAGATGACGAAGGAGCAAGGGGTGACCTGCGAGGAGCTTCGTGACCTTGAGGTTGGCTACAAGGGTATGTATTCTCTATGCATTGGTCATTACCGCATTACTACATAGATATATCCTAGGCAAGTTTTGGGGTTACATCGTAGGAATATTTTTGTTTTTCGCACCGACCCCAACACCTTTAGTCCCGGTTGGAGGCACCAACCGGGACTAAATGTGGATGTGGCGACAACATGTCGACACTATGTCCTCAGTGGGCAGCACTAATCCAGTAAATGACGACACTACTTTGGGTGGGTGGCAGCACTATGCCAGGGGTGAGTGTGTCGACATTATGTCATCAGTGCCCGACACTATGTTGTGCTGCTTGGGTGGCAGCACTATTTTGGGTGGTAGCAGTATTTTGGGTGGGTGGCAGCACTAAGCCAATTTCCATTTTTGAGGTGCCGAAATCCGGGTGTTCTGTGAAGCAACCACCAAATTAAAGTTTGGCATTGGTACCACCAAATCGGGGTGTTCTGTGAAGCCAATTATCATATAAAGTTTTCATACATCACATAAAGTTTCCATACATTACATAGATTTACATAGGGTTTAGGGTATGAATCCTTCGTCACGTATGTCGATCCCCTTCCTATGATCGCTTCTTAGGCTGTAACCATGGAGCATCTTCTTTGCTTAACATGATGCTTGGGTCAGTTTTCACGGTGAATGGCGGAATTTCATCAAACTTATCATAATCTGCTGACATGTCTGTCTTATCCTCGACTCCCGTGATGTTTCTTTTCCCTGAAAGAACTATGAGACGCCTGGGCTCCTCGTCTGATGTATTCGTTTCCTTATTTTTTTCTTTTTTCGGTCTAGAGGACATGTCCTTCACATAAAAAACCCGAGCCACATCATTGGCTAGGACGAATGGTTCGTCGCTATAACCAATATTCTTGAGATCCACTGTTGTCATTCCGTACAGCTGGTCTACCTTCACCCCTTCTCCATTCATGTTGACCCAACTGCACCGAAACAAAGGGACCTTAAAAGTAGGTCCATAGTCAAGTTCCCATATCTCCTCTATGTAACCATACCATGTTGCATCAAAGCGGACACCACTGTTTTGGTTGGTGCTCTTTTTATCTTGGGAAATCGTGTAAAATGTATTCCCATTTATCTCGTACCCTTGGAAAGTCAATACAGTCGCAGATGGTGTTGCAGCCAACAAGTAGAGCTGATCTCCAATAGTGGTGTCATTCATGAGATGTAATTGCAACCAAGTGCTGAAAGTCTCCATGTGATTTTCTTTAATCCAGTATTCATCCTTCCCTAGGAACTTGGAGCGTACAACATTCATGTGTTCCTCGATATACGGAGCCATAAAGGTAGAACTTTGTAGAACTGTGTACTGTGCTTGATTCAAAGAATGCCCATCCCTAAATATCATTGCTTTCTTTCCTAGCGTGCTTTTTCCACTCAGTCTCCCCTCATACTGGGATTCAGGAACACCAATCGGCTTAAGGTTAGGAAGAAAGTCTACACAGAACCCAATGACCTCTTCTGTTCCATAGCCCTTGGAGATGCTTCCTTCTAGACTACCACGGTTATGAACATATTTCTTTAAGACTCCCATGAACCTCTCGAAGGGGAACATATTGCGCAGAAATACAGGACCGAGAAAGTAATCTCTTCGACTAGGTGAACTAAGAGATGCGTCATAATATTGAAGAAGGACAGGGGATGATGACCCACAAGTATAGGGGGTGTATCGCAGTATTTTCGATAAGTAAGAGTGTCGAACCCAACGAGGAGCAGAAGGTGCTGGCTAGTGGTATGGATCAGGAATTCTCTACAAATACTTAGCAAACGGATTTTGAGGGGTTTTCGATAAAGCAAGTAAACAAAGTACGAGTAAATAAAAGATAGTAGGAATAAATGCAGCAAGTGTCCCAATCCTTTATGCGGCAAAGGACAAGCCAGTTGTATTACTTAAGATGACCAAACGTTCTCGAGGACACATGGGAAGACTGCTAAGTTCTTTCGCTTCATATAGCTGATTAATCTTCTCTAGCTTGCTAAGTGTTGTGTGGGTGAACCTGTGCTAATGTACCGCCCCATCCAAGACTAATACATACTTGTGATTAAACCCCTTGTAAACATCCGTAAGTACAAGAAAGTATTTAAGGTAGAAACCTAACCACAACTTTAAACTCTAAGACCCTTATGTCCCTTGTGCAATGGTTTCCTAACGGGGGTTCAGGTTTCTGTCACTCCGGCAACCGCTATGATTAGTAGCCAAATACACAATGCAATCCCCTAGGCCCATATAGGTGAAGTGTCATGTATTCTACATTCACATGACACCACTAGAAGAAGTACACCACAACTTAAATAACAATCTATTGAATCTTTCTCAACACAACTCCACTACTAACAACAAGACTTCTCCCATGTCCTCAAGAACAAAACGAACTACTCACAAGACATCATATGGATCATGATCAGAGATGGAATAATGATGTATAACAATCTGAACATAAACAATAATTCAATGGTTCACTCAATAGCATCAACTACAAAGAGTAATCAACACCGGGAAAGTTTCCCCTATGAACTAATGCAAGATTCAACACAATTGTTACAGCAATATGGAGATGGTGATGAGGGTGCTGATGGTGATGATGGTGGTGATGATGATGATGATCCCGATGAAGTCCAGCTTGATGGTGGTGTTGATGGCGACGATCTCCCCTTTCTGGGAAGGAATTCCCCAGGCAGAAATCTGTTTGCCGGAGAGATCTTTCTCTCTCGGTGTTTTCTGCCCTGCAGAGGCGGCAGAATCTTTCTGTGGTCACTCCCCGAGTCTTAGGGTTTCGGGAGGTTGATATACGCCAGAGGGGAGAGGCTGGAGTGGGCTAGGGCGGCCACACCACCTCCAGGCGCGGCCTAGGCCTGCCCGCGCCATGGGGTGGTGTGGGCCCCCTGTGGCCCACCTCCACTCCATGTTCTGGCATCCTTAGTCTTCTGGAAAAATAGGATTTTCTGTATATTTTCCCGGATTTTCTGATCTTTGCGAATTTTGCCTCCAAACAGCACCTTTTCCATCAGAATCCTGACTGCAGTGGTCCATGCTCCAAAAGTCATCAACCATGCAAAAATAGATGAAATAACATAAGTATCACCTCTCAATACGAAATATATCAATGAATAATAGTGAATTAAGACATAGAATAGTGATGCAAAATGGACGTATCAACTCCCCCCAAGCTTAGACTTCGCTTGTCCCCAAGCAAAACTGAGCTCAATAAACATGGCCTCAGGTTTATGGAGTGAAGAGTCGATAAAAGAATACGGACAAGAAGCATCACATTCATCAAGAGCATAGATCATAATAGAAGGCAACCCACTATTATATAACTCAACTTGCAGTGAGTAAAGGAAACACAATAAAGATACATAAAGTGAATCATAATTGGTAATGGCAAACTTAGCTCTTGGTCGAAGAATAGTTGATAATTTGCTAGAGTTCACAAATAGCTGGTTTTTCAATGAAAGCTTTCAAAGTAGTAAACATTAAGATAAGAGCAATGTGCAAAACAAGGAACATAAGAAATATGATTGAATAAATCATCATATGAATGAATGAAACACATAAACTCAAAATACTTGCTGAGGTAGAAGGGATTAGGTTTACTGACTCAACTACAAAGTAAAAGAAAGTCCCTTCGCAGAGGGAAGCAGGGATTGCAAGTCTCATAAAGAGCTCCCAAAAATTATGATACTTACTATCTTTCAGCTCTCATTGCCCCTATCATAGGCATCTTTAGGTGATTAAGGTTAAAGTGATAAAAAATGAGGATATGCATTGATAAGTTGTAAATTGAGAATCTCATGTCCCTTGAATACGAGGGCCGGTCCTCATGCTACTCAAGTTTAGTCACCAGTAAGTTCTTATCATCGTAAGCATATGTGTATCATTGAGAACCGCCAACGGGGCACCCCTTGCCCGATGATACGGAAGAATCCCCATATCAAAATGACAAGGCAAGCAGACAACAAGTATCTCAGCAATCTTCTTATTTACCATGGGAATATGGTGCTTTTTTCTCTCTTTCCTCTTTTCATAATATCTTTTGTTCTTTTCTCTTTTTCTCAATCTCTATCTCTTTTTTTATAAGAAGAATGCTTCATAGATACTCGTTATGGTTACGCTGCAGGTTTCCACCATGTCAGCATGGATTAGACCAGCGGCCCAGGCGTTTGTCTAACACATATGCATAACTCCATGGACTTACAAGCTCCCCTTTCATTTCACACCGACGACATCCATAGAGAAAAGAACATGATATCAACTTGGTACAAAGTACCAGTGCAATGTTGAAAGCGTTCCCCATGACAGCATGGTTCTGCTAATTCACAACTTACAAAGCACAAGCATATACGCAACATAGGTGAGCACAATGGTTCAAGTTTATTAAATGCAAGAAAGTAAAGTGTGCCATCAAGTTCGAGAGAGCTTTAATCACTAATTTTCACATAACAAGTTTAATTTGGGAGGTAGATAAAACAGGAATTTACTTGGAATAGCAATAGTGCTACTAGGTAGGTATGGTGGACACAAATGGCAAAGGTTTTGGTTTTAAGGAGGTGGATGCACGAGAAGAATTCCCTCTCAGTACAGGTTTTTGGCTAGCAAGGCTGGGTAACAAGTATAAGAGTTGAAGGAAACAACCAAGCATACAAATGATAAAGACAAACATGCAATATTCCTTGGAAGCACAAAAGATCTTAACTAGAGAATACTAGACTTATGGGAAAATCAAGAAAGAAAGATGATGAAATTGTTTTTCTTTAGTGTACTTCTATCTTTTTCTTTTCAACTCTCAAAAAGGTGTTGCTACTGACCGAGCCAGGTTTTCCAAAACCAACTAAATTAACTCAATGATCCCAGAGTGCTACCAATACTAACAACAAGATCAATCATATAACCACGAATTGAAAACTAATATAAGCTATGCAAAAGAGTGAATGATAGAACTTCTCAGTAATATTCCATAACGGAAACTCACACCAAGGGACACATATCTAACGAGAGAGGGGACACTTCCATAATGCAAACCATCCTACATAATAACTTCTCTATTGACTCTACTAATAAGGTAAACAGATAGAAGATAGTGATGTGATACCGCGGCACTCCCCCAAGCTTGGAACAAACCAAGGGGATGCCAAACCTGATGATGAATTACTCCTTCGGTGGTGGTGGTAATATTTTCTTAGTTGATGTGAGGAAATCTTCCAGCATCTTGCGAAGCCTATTATTCTCCCAATGAAGCATGTCCACCTTCCTCTGCAAGTCTCGGTACTTATCGCAGAACTCCTTAGTGACTCGTAGGGCTTCCGCTGATGCAGGGCAAGAGACTAAAGGTACCAGCCCCTGCTTGGGGTCTTGGAGATCCTCCTCCATAGGCTCCTTCCCTTTATCCTTGGCTGACACCATTGTGCTCCTAAACTTTCAAAGAGAGTTCCTGGTAGAAATAGATTGAAACGAAAACACGACGAAAACACGATATATGAACCTCGGGGGCTCCGGGGGGGGTAATATATTACGAAGTTTCATATCAAAAGGAAGGTACTGGGAGAAAACGAGTCAGAGGCGGAGTCCTGGGTGGCCTCACCACCTGGTGGCGCGGCTAGGGGTGGGCCCACGCCATAGGGTGGTGTGGACCCCCTGGCTCCGTTTCCGTCCCTTTTTCGCTTCGTAGCTCTCCTTATTGATTGAAATCTGTAAAAATACAGTTGGATTGTATTTTCATGGAACTTTTCTTACCAGAACTATTACCTATTTGAAAATAGACTCTGTAGGTCTCTGAATTTGGTATCTAGTAGATTCTTCTGGAGTCATTACTTTAATAGCATCAATATCTTCATCTTCATATACTTATTACTTGAATCATAAAACCCTTCTCTTCCTTATTACACCATTGTCTCCACTTCCCGGAAATTTCTTTCACACAAAACTTCACATAGTTCTCATTAGCAACATTAGTATAAGTGAAGTGATAAAACCTTTTGAGTCTAACTTCAACTGAAAACCATCAAAACAAAAGCTACTGTAGCAACTCCTTCCAAAAACCCAAAAAGAATTTGAAAAGGAAATCGAATAAAGAAGCAAATGCAAGAGTGGCAAAATCTGTCAAAACAGACCAGCAGGTAAATATCAATTTTTCGAAAATCTTCTGTTGCTCAAATCAAAAAGTGCAAAACCATCGAAAGTTAAATAACATCCTGGGGCAGAAGCACAAAAAATTACAGCTCAATCTGACATACAGAGATCTCTCACGAATGTTTACGGTGAAGCACAAAAATCTGTTTCGGGACAGCAACTTCCCCAAATCTTACTTCTCTCTCATTAGAGGTTGATCTTGACACAAAAACCAAACAAAACGGATAAGGAGCGGTTATTACCGAAGTAATAACTTCCAAGACTCAAAGAAACAAAAGCAAACTAAAAGCAAAAACAAATTGGGTTGTCTCCCATAAAGCTCTTTCTTTATAGCCATTAAGATGGGCATGATAATTTTGAAGAAGCTCTCATAGGGATATGAATTGAAGTGAAAGAGAGCATTAAGAAGCAAAAACACACACATTTAAGTCTAACCCACTTCCTATGCAAGGGGATTTTGTAAACAAACAAGTTATTGAAACCAAAGGCAACTTGCATAAGAAGGAAAAAGAAGCGCAATATAAAAACTTTCAGCATAAAACGAGAAAACTTGATATTATTGAGATACATAAGAACACTTTTCCCTCTCTCACAGTAGCTTTCAGTACCATGCATAAACTTAACAACATAGCTATCACAAGGACCATCATATCAATGATCACTTATTCTAATAGAAAACACAGGAATACTAGCTCTCATAACACTACTTTGTGAAACAATATTAGAGGTATCCTTGCAAAGGATAGTGTGTCCCTCTTTTTCATATTTAGTGACAAAGTCTTTCACACTTGATATTATAGGTTCATCAACCATTTGTTTATTAGGTTCAACAGCTTTATTCATACTTTCATTAACCATACTAGCTATCATAGAATGCTCCTTTACCTTAACTGGAAAAGGCATTTGCTCCATATAAGGTTTAGGTAAAACATGATTGGCAGTATAAACTTCAGTATTCCTTGCAGGAACACTTTTAGCAACATCTTTATAAGGTTCATGATAATTATTCCACTTCTTTTTAGGCACTTCAATGTAGGAAGCAAAAGCCTTAAAATAAGAAGCAATAGCTTGTGAGTCTAGACCATAAGCATTTTTAATATTTTGAAAGTCATCAGTTCCCATAAAAGATTCAATGCATTCATAATCATAATTTATACCTGACTTTCTACCTTTGTCATTCTCCCAAGCTTCAGCATTGTCTTGAATACGGTCTAGAAGGTCCCATTTAGCTTCTTCTTCCATGCGAGTGAATGATCCAGCGCAAGAAGCATCCAATAAATCTTTATCATGTAGAGGGAGCCTTGCATAAAAGTTATTGATAATAATATTGTTGGGGAGCTCATGAATGGGACATTTGAGCATTAGTAACTTCAATCTCCCCCAAGCTTGAGCTGTACTCTCTCCATCAAGAGGCCAAAAGTTGTATATTTGATTCCGATCTTTATGAATCTCACTAGGAGGATAAAACTTTGAATAAAAGAGAGGCACTATTTCCTCCCATTCCAGAGCTTGACCATTCTTCAGCAGCTTATACCATTCCTCAGCTCTTCCTTTCAGTTATAATGAGAATAACTTCTTAACTTGATCTGTAGTAATACCTGCACACTTGAATAACCCGCATAATTCGTGTATAAATAGTAAATGATCACCGGGATGGACAGTTCCATCCCCAACATAGTAGTTATCCATAACACGATCAATAATTCTTGTAGGTATTTTGAAAACATCATTCTCAACAGGTGGTGGCTTATCTACTACCTTAGCAGTGGTAGTAGCATTACCAAATAAGAAACTCAGCGAATTATCCATAACAAAAATAAAGCAACAAGCAGAAGTAAACAATACTCACAGTAGAAGTTTCCTTTACCAGTTCCACTCTCCAATAGCGCTTCACTCCCCGGCAACGGCACCAGAAAATAGTCTTGATGACCATCAAGTATAGGGGGTGTATCGCAGTATTTTCGATAAGTAAGAGTGTCGAACCCAACGAGGAGAAGAAGGTGCTGGCTAGTGGTATGGATCAGGAATTCTCTACAAATACTTAGCAAACGGATTTTTAGGGATTTTCGATAAAGCAAGTAAACAAAGTACGAGTAAATAAAAGACAGTAGGAATAAATGCAGCAAGTGTCCCAATCCTTTATGCGGCAAAGGACAGGCCGATTGTATTACTTAAGATGACCAAATGTTCTCGAGGACACATGGGAAGACTATCAAGTGCTTTCGCTTCATATAGCTGATTAATCTTCTCTAGCTTGCTAAGTGTTGTGTGGGTGAACCTGTGCTAATGTACCACCCCATCCAAGACTAATACATACTTGTGATTAAACCCCTTGCAAAAATCCGTAAGTACAAGAAAGTATTTAAGGTAGAAACCTAACCACAGCTTTAAACTCTAAGACCCTTACGTCCCTTGTGCAATGGTTTCCTAACGGGGGTTCAGGTTTCTGTCACTCTGGTAACCCCTACGATTAGTAGCCAAATACACAATGCATTCCCCTAGGCCCATATAGGTGAAGTTTCATGTAGTCGATGTTCACATGACACCACTAGAAGAAGTACACCACAACTTAAATAACAATCTATTGAATCTTTCTCAACACAACTCCACTACTAACAACAAGACTTCTCCCATGTACTCAAGAACAAAACGAACTACTCACAAGACATCATATGGATCATGATCAGAGATGGAATAATGATGTATAAAAATTTGAACATAAACAATAATTCAATGGTTCACTCAATAGCATCAACTACAAAGAGTAATCAACACCGGGAAAGTTTCCCCTATGAACTAATGCAAGATTTAACACAATTCTTATAGCAATATGGAGATGGTGATGAGGGTGCTGATGGTGATGATGATGATGATGATCCCGATGAAGTCCAGCTTGATGGTGGTGTTGATGGCGACGATCTCCCCTCTCCGGGAAGGAATTCCCCTGGCAGAAATCTGTCTACCGGAGAGATCTTTATCTCTCGGTGTTTTCCGCCCCGTAGAAGCGGCGGAATCTTTCTATGGTCGCTCCCCAAGTCTTAGGGTTTCGGGAGGTTATATACGCCAGAGGGGAGAGGCTAGAGTGGGCCAGGGTGGCCACACCACCTCCAGGCGCGGCCTAGGCCTGCCCGTGCCATGGGGTGGTGTGGGCCCCCTGTGGCCCACCTCCACTCCATCTTCTGGCATCCTTAGTCTTCTGGAAAAATAGGATTTTCTATATATTTTTCCGGATTTTCTGATCTTCGCGAATTTTGCCTCCAAACAGCACCTTTTCCATCAGAATCCTGACTATAGTGGTCCATGCTCAAAAAGTCATCAACCATGCAAAAAATAGATGAAATAACATAAGTATCACCTCCTAATACGAAATATATCAATGAATAATAGTGAATTAAGACATAGAATAGTGATGCAAAATGGACGTATCAGGGAACACCAATCAAAACTGACAAGACATTGGACCACATCCTTCTGTAGCATTTCCAGACTTTCTCGATCGATTACCTTCTGAGATATTGCATTGAGGAATGCACATAGCTTCACAATGGCTAATCGAACATTTTCTGGTAGAAGCCCCGTCAATGCAACCGGAAGCAACTGCGTCATAATCACGTGGCAATCATGAGACTTCAGGTTCTGAAATTTTTTCTTTGCCATATTTATTATTCCCTTTATATTTGACGAGAAGCCAGCCAGGACCTTGATATTGTAAAGGACTTCAAAAAAGATGTCCTTCTCTGCTTTGGTAAGAACGTAGCTGCTTAAGTATTCACGGCCTTTATCAGTATGCTTGTTGTATGGGTCTTTGATACGTTGTTGGTCCTCCCGTGCTTCTGGTGTATCTTTTGTCTTCCCATACACGCCCAGGAAGCCTAGCAGGTTGACGCAAAGATTCTTCGTCACGTGCATCACATCAATTGAAGAACGGACCTCTAGGTCTTTCCAATACTCAAGCTCCCAAAATATAGATTTCTTTTTCCACATGGTCGTGTGTCTGGTAATGGGGTCTTTCGGAACAGGTTGACCACCAGGACCCTTTCCAAATATTACTTCTAGGTCCTTCACCATACCAAATACATCAGCACCTTTAGGGAGCTTAGGATTCTTCCGGTAATCTGCCTCACCGTTGAAATGCTTGCCTTTCTTGTTTACTTGATGATTGGTCAGAAGAAATTTACAACACCCCAGGTACACAACCTTCTTACATTTATCCAAATATGTACCTTTAGTCTTATCTAAACAGTGCGTGCATGCATTGTATCCCTTGTTTGACTGTCCTTAAATGTTACTAAGAGCAGGCCAATCATTGATGGTTACGAACAACAACGCTCGTAGGTCAAATGGCTCCTGTTTGTGCTCATCCCACACCTTTACACCTAGTTCTACCCACAACTACAAAAGTTCATCGACTAATGGCCTACACATCAATGTTGTTGCCGGGTTGCTTCGGTCCTTGGATGAGAACTGGCATCATAATGAACTTCCGCTTCATGCACAACCAAGGAGGAAGGTTGTAGATACATAGAGTCACTGGCCAGGTGCTGTGACTGCAGCTCTGCTCCCCAAAAGGATTCATGCCATTTGTACGTAGAGCAAACCATAAGTTCCTCGCGTCACCTGCAAAGTTCGAGTACTTTCTCTTGATGTTTCTCCACTGTGACCCATCGGCGGGGTGTCTCAGTTTCCCGTCTTTCTTACGCTCTTCTTTGTGCCATCGCAACAACCTGGCATGCTCTTTATTTCTGAACAGACGTTTCAACCGTGGTATTATAGGAGCATACTACATAACCTTAGCAGGAACCCTCTTCCTAGGGGCTCGTCATCACCCTCAACATCACCACGGTCATCTTATATGATCTTGTATTGACATGCAGTGCATACCGGGCATTTATCCATATTCTCGTACTTCCCACCGTGGTACAGGATGCAGTCATTAATGCATGCATGTATGTTCTCCACATCTAATCCTAGAGGGAAGATAGTCTTATTTGCTTCATACGTTGTCTCGGGCAGCTCGTTATCCTTTGGAAGCTTTGGTTTCATTATTTTCAGTAACTTCTCAAATCCCTTGTCAGATAAGCCAGGCTCTGCCTTCCATTTCAGCAGTTCAAGTGTGGTACCGAGCTTTGTGCTGCCATCTTTGCAATTTGGGTACAACAACTTTTTGTGATCCTTTTGCATGGCCTCCAACTTAAGCTTCTCCCTTTCTGTATCGCATTGTTGCTTTGCATCAGAAATGACCCGACCAAGACCATCAGCGGGCTCATCCGATGCCCGTTGTTCTTCTTCATTGCCGCCTCCCTCTTCTTCACTGTCTTCCATTGCAGTATCACTGTATTCTTCAGGGGGTATAGGATAGTTGTTGATATAGTGCAAATGTATCTACAATTTTTGATGTTCCATGCTTGGTTTTATCTACTTTCTTGTGTTTTGTCCACACTTTGGAGTACTTTTTGTCGTGGTGGTGTCACGGCAGATGCCATGGATAGGCTAAAGGTGGGCCAATATGCACTAGAGGAATCCAGGGAGGGTGATTCCACACACAGATGCTTTGTATTCTCCAAGCTAGATCAGTTTACAAGTGCTCCTTGAGCTGTATTGGGGAGAGGAGGAAGAAGCAACTCTCTTACTCTCACCACTGCCTATCTCCAAGGAACTCACTACTCAAATGCCAACCAACCCCCTTCTACAGAGGCCCTAGCGCTCCTTATAAAGGGGAGGCTAGGTCTCCAATTAGGGCATACGTTGAGGCATATTCCTTCCCAAAATAGCAAACCGACCGGATCACTTTTGGCCATCGTAAGCCATGCAGAGGCTACATAAGCCTCTACAGCGCCAGCGTCATCCGACATAGGGCGCATCACCCTTGTCGGCCACGCCTCGGTGGTCCTTCTCTCTGTCCGCTTCGCTCATGCTCCAGCGTATAGTGACCACCTTTTGACCAGCGAGATACCTTCCTTCTCTTGCAAGCCTGATATAACCCGGATCGTTCCTGGTTAATCCGGCCCCGTGGGTACCTGCATACAAGATACAAAGTACCTGCCGGCATACGACATACGTCGGCCGGGACTTAGTTAGGTGGACATCCTCCGGTCTGGGTTACGCTGTGATTCGGCCTGCCTTGAGGTGACTCGGCCAGCATTCGCTTTGACCTTGCCGTACCTCGGCTAACTCGGCCTCTATACCCCGGCGTGACAATACCCGGGGGTACCACCCCAACATTAGTCCCCGAAGCTGGTGCGGTCTTAGCAGCTTCAGCCGCTAAGGCCACGACAGGTTCAACTTATCGAGCCCTTTGCTCCTTTTTCGAGTTACCTCATAGTCCGGATTTCATGGGCTAACTTTCCCTTGGCACATTCCGAGTTTTCACTCGTTGGCCAGGTCACCCTTTAGTTATCCGGGTTATCCTTCCTTATCTCGTACGCTTCCCCACGTGGAGGGTAATCATGATCTTGCCTCATTTTAAGGGCCTACGCCAGTTACTCCTGTAGTTAATGTCAGGTGTTACTGTTGCACACGTCATGTTATGTCTGTCTCCTCGTTAACTGTATCATCACGTCGCGTCGTGGGATCTCCTGCGCCCTGTGGCCCTTCCTGTGGCCCACGTCTGATTGGCTAACCCGGCAGATACACGGCCACACCGTGTGGCCTCGCCGCATTGCACGATCGCACTACCCCCGCTGGGGCGTGGTTAAATAGGGGAGGGGCGTGCCCCTTGGTCTTTTTCCCCTTCTCGCGCCCCTCTGCGTCTTCTTCTTCCTAGAGACAGCGCCGCCACCACCGCATCTGCTCAGTAGCTCCGTCGCTACACCATACCTTTTTGCACCTGCATCGCTGCCGCTCCCGCGTAGCTCCACCGCCACGGGTCCGCGTCAGTCCAAGGTTCTACCCCCACCTTCGATTGGGCTGGTGAGGACAGTGATTTAGACATGACTGAAGAAGAACTCGTCGTCGCTGAAGCAGAGATGGAGGAGGGAGGGGAGAACGCGGAGCGCGGTGCCTGGGCCGGTTCCTGGTTGTGCCAGGACGACCTGGACTGGCTCTACCGCACCCGGCGCATCCCTGAGGGCGTGGTTGCCCGCCTCGCCGCCGAGGAGCTCGCTCCCTCACCCAATCCGGGTGAGTTCGTAGTGTTCCTCTCCCATTTCTAGCACGGCTTCGGCCTCCCCGTCAGTGATTTCTTCCATGATTTCCTCGATATCTATGAACTTCAACCACACCATCTCCCGACGAATGCCATCACATCCCTCTCTTCATTCGCTTCCACCATAGAAGGGTATGTCGGATTGTGTCCCACTAAAGAACTCTGGATCTGGTTTTTCGGTCTATGACGGAACGTGATTCCGAATAAGCAGCTTGATCCGGAGGACAAACATCTGACACAGTTCGGTGCTGCCTCTATTTCTCCCCGGAAACAATCCGTCTTTCCCCGGGTCACGAGGCTTGATTCGTGCAAGGGCTGGGCCCGAACTTTCTTCTATGCTAGAAATGGCACGAATGAAGATCTGATCCGGCTGCGTCCCTATGCTCCGGGTCCTCCTAACCCGGATTTGTGGGACCGGGTTTCCAAGAAACCCACTATCTTGGCGAATCAAGTCAACAAATAGTTTCAGGAGCTGAAGGATGCGGGCCTGCGCAATGAGGATGCAATGATCACTTTCGTCCGCAGCTGGATCTCCCCTCTCCAGAAACGCACACACAAGCTTTGCCACATGAGCTGGCGCCTTGACCCCAACCGGACCTCTTCCTTTGAACTGAACAACACCGAGATATTCCGCCGGGTCAAGGCCCTTTTCATGACCGACAAAAACTTCTCCGCTGATTGGGAGTGGGGGATAGAACATTTCTGCCGGGACAAGCCTGCTCCTACGGTAACTCTTGTGTTCCAATCTCTTTCCGAGTTATATTCTATGTCGGAGTATGTTGTTTATCTGATCCTTTTGTATTTCTCTCTTAGCTGTTTCTTCAGCAAACTCTCGAAGATGGCACTGAGCCTTCGCTCAAATGGGCGAAGGATCGACTTGTCTCGGACGAGGAGGATCCGGATCAGGAGATGTTCCTCCCGTTCCCTGATGCCACCAAGCGACCCACTGGTAAGTTCTCTTCCTTAAGAGATTGGCCTGACGATGAAGATGATTCCGATGTTGAGGTGATGGAAGCATTTGACGCTGACCCCTTTCTTACGCCTTTCCAGCTTCAGCTAACCTGGGTGGGAAGATCCACGAAGACCCTCCTCTTGCCACGGGTGAGCCGGTCCCATCCGCGTCTAAGAAACGGGCTGCCACTTCTGCTGCTTCCTCCGGACCTGCCAAAACAACCAAGAGGAGGAAGATGTCCGTAGATAAGGCCACCACCAAGCCTCTGACAAAGGCCATAATCCAGAGAGCTCGCAAGCCCAAGGAGCCTTTGACTTCTGACGAGTAAGTCACTTTCTTCTTCATCCAATTTTCTGCTTCGTGCTTTGCTATTCATAACTCATTATTCGTCGTTTGATTCGGCAGGGCTGCGGTGGAGGTTCCCCAGAGTGGATCCAGCATCGCTTCGCCTCTCCGGCATACCCCATCTCCCCTCGTGGCGACGATACATGACCGCTGAGCCCCATTCAGGAGGGTTCAGTGGTTGCTCTGGGTTCTAGCCTCCGAGGTACCCACAGCACCCCCGCCAAAACTAGCACCAGCACTAGCGCCAGCACCAACAGAACCACAAGTATCAACAGCAGCACCAACTCCCTCCACCTCGTCCGAGTCTTCCAAGACTCGGCGAGAAGACGTAGCTAGCTCCAAGGCTGCGCCCAAATCCAAGGTTGTAGCAGAAACTTCAGCCTCTCAGCAGTAGCCCAAGGCTAAGGAAAACTTTGACGCCGCCAGGGCAGCATCAATCGAGGCCGGACAACGCATGCTCGCGTCCATGCTTCCGAAGAAGAATCCACCGAAGAAAGATGCCCCCTCCAGGTCAGCTAATACGCAGCTTGCATTGCACACCAGCCCCGCTGCTGCCCAAGTTGAAAGGAGGGAGGCCCATGCCAAGGGTTTGATTGTGCCCCATATGCTTAGCGGAGAGCGGTATCCTCCAGCCCTAATTGAGTTTGTCAATAACTGGAACAAGGCGGAGTTCGTCAATAACAACGATCTCCTGGAGAAATTTGGGCCTGCTGAGTTTGCCGCACAAATGAACACAGCCGCCAAGGAAATCAACCTTTCCGGCCGAATGATGGAGGTATGCTACTTTGTCTTTTCTTTAACATGTACCGGTGCTTAGTGATATAACCATTAGTCCCCGAGCCTCCGGGGGAGTAACTTGTTACTCGGCCGGATGCTCCTTAGAGAATTAGCGTAGCTCCTTAGTAACTTCGGATATGCACACACCTAGAGCCGGGTTAATCTCCACTTGGCCCGGATCATGTACACTTCGAATATGCACACACCTAGAGCCTGGTTAAGTTCCACTTGGCCTGGATCTTGTACACTTCGAATATGCACACACCTAGAGCCGGGTTAAGTTCCAGTTGGCCCGGATTTTGTACACTTCGAATATGCACACACCTAGAGCCGGATTAAGTTCCGCTTGGTCCAGATTTTGTACACTTCGAATATGCACACACCTAGAGCCGGGTTAAGTTCTACTTGGCCCGGATTTTGTACACTTCGAATATGCACACACCTAGAGCCGGGTTAAGTTCCACTTGGCCCGGATTTTGTACACTTCGAATATGCACACACCTAGAGTCAGGTTAAGTTCCACTTGGCCCGGATTCTGTACACTTCGAATATGCACACACCTAGAGCCGGGTTAAGTTCCACTTGGCCCGGATTCTGTACACTTCGAATATGCACATGATTAAGTCAACTTTTCTTTTCTCAGGTCACCACCAATCGTCGGAGCGCTGAGTTTCAGCGCCTCCTCGACACACACAAGGGGCTGCGCTCAAAGCATTCTACACTTCTCGCTGAGTTCAAGAAAAGGGGTAAGTTTTCACTTTGACTTTTTTATATCTTTTTGAGTCTTTTCTCGTCGAACTAATCTTCCATTCGAATTTGTGCAGCCGAAGTGGATGCCGAAAACAAAATCATGAGGAAAAACTTAGCCGAGATAAAAGGTAAGTCACTTCAGTTACTTAATTTCTGTGCTCTCCTTCCTTTCTCCTGAGCTCGGCAAATATTCATACCTCGGCTTTGCCGGGTCAACAAACTATTTCAGCATCCCTTGAAGATAGTGTGCCCGTGCCTGATATGATGCTGCATTTTCTCGAACAAGTAGGGCAACACCATGCCGAACTTAAGAAGAATGATGATGAGCTCGCCCAACTCCATGCCAAAGATGATGAAATTGCCAAGCTCAAGGCCGAGATGAAAAATCTTAAGGAGCTCCATAAGCTTGAGATGGACAAAGCTGGCCAAAATTTCACCAAGGAGCAAGAACGCCTCAAGCTTCAACTCGCAAAAGATCAAGAGCTACTAAAGGAGGCCGACGTCAAGCTTGAGTCGGCAAATGCTGAACTTGAGATACTCCGGAAGAGGCGTGCTGATTGCACCAATGAGCTGATCCGGATCCATAGTAATATCTCTCGTAAGTTCTTTTCCTTCAGCCGACATGAATTTCGCTAGGTCAACCTCTTTTACTCATTTCACTTGTCTTGTTATCAGGCAAATTCCCATAGGGTAATGCCATTGCGGCTACTGCCGTTGCCAAGTTCTGCCAGCAGAGGGGTACTCCAACTGGTCCTGGATCTGAAACCATTCCCTTTGACATGGAGGACTTGCTGGTCAGCCTATCCTCTCGCCTTGAGATTATAAAAAACTATGGTTCGGATATCCAAGACTTAGCCGTCCGGATCTTCAATGCCCTTTGGCCTGGTGAAGATACTCTGGAGGGGACCACTGCTCTGATTACCAAGTTAATGGATTGCGAGACCTAGCTTGACCTCTAGAGAGAATCCGCCGCCTGCGCCGGAGCTGAAACTGTTCTCCATTTCGTGCTCACATGGTATGAGAAAATAAATCTGGATCTTCTCGAGCGCTTACGCACCGGATCAAGGTGGTCCAGTGATCCGGATTGGATAGCTCGGCGCAAGGCTCGCGCCCATCACCTCATTCAGTATGCCCCCATCCATCAATGGAACAAGGGACCAAGCTTCCTTGGTGTTATTGAGGACAAATACGTCGAAGATGGTTCGGGAGATGAGGAAGAGGACGAAGCTTCAGATGTTGAAGAGAATGAAGACGATGATGAGGCTAAAGCCGGAGTTCCATCTGCTGCTGCTCCTTGAGCGTGAAAAAACACTTTGAAATTTATCAGATCCCCGGTATGCCAAGTGCAGATGTATTAAGCACACAAATTATATTTTGCTACTAAGTTGCTCGTGCCGGATTAGCTTGGGCCTAGTCCCTGAGTTTCATTTTCTTGTTTCTCCAATTACCTGGCTCGGCTCGTGTCTACCTTGATTCAGTTTTATGACTTACGAGTCCGAGTTTCCAAAATTGACTTAACAATACTTGGAAACTTTAGGACTAGCTCAAGGTAATTCAGCATACTAAAAACAAGGTAAACACAAAGTTAGTCCGATAACAAACATCGGCTCGATTACGTTCTTTCCCTTAGTCGTCTTTCGTGTGCTACGCAATTCCAAACTTGTTCTCTTGCTTGCCATGAAGCCAAATCTTGTTGGACAGCAGCAAATCAAAGAGTTGAGTTTTTGGTGCTCAGACACTACTAATCCGTCTTAGATAGAAGCAACTTAAGCCACCCGACATAAAAATAAATAACAAGTACAGAAGATAACAAATATTATTAAGGCAGTCCCCGAGTTACTACTCGAGGTGCCAAGATTTCAATGATAAACTCATTGCCGGCATACATACCGACAAATGAGAGATTCAGATACACACACTTCTTTGTTAAGTGTAGAATGGACGGAGTAGAGCTACATTCCATGGACTCTTAGATTCCTCGCCGGACCTGTCCGCCTTGTTCTTCTCCTGTGGTTTTGCATCGATGAGATAATAAGAGTCATTGTGCAATGCTTTGCTCACAATCAATGGCCCTTCCCATGGGGGGATAATTTGTGCATGCCGGCAGTATGTTGTACCAACCGGAGTACCAGATCACCTTCCTGGAAGACTTCGGGGTTAACTTTCCGGCTATGATAGTGTCGGAGATTTTGCTGATATATGGCGGATCTGGACAATGCCAATTCTCTCGCTTCTTCTAGCAGATCAACATCATTTTGCCGGGCTTCTCGCACTTCGGCTTCTATGTATTGGGTGACCCTAGGCGAATCATGCTCTATGTCGGCTAGTAATACAACTTCTGCCCCATATACCAGAAAGAATGGCATACAGCCTGTTGATCGATTCGGGGTTGTTTTTAAACTCCATAACACCGCTGGTAGTTCTTCTATCCAGCACCCCGCTGATCTTTGCAGCGGCTCAATGAGCCGGGGTTTTATCCCGGATAACACTAATCCGTTGGATCTTTACACTTATCCGTTTGATGCGGGGTGGGCTACTGAGGCAACGTCCAGCCGAATCTTCTTATCTCGGCAGAATCGCGCAGATGCTCCTTTAGCAAAATTTGTGCCATTATCTGTTATGATACTGTGAGGATAGCCATATCTCAGAATGATATCTTTGAGGAATGTCACGGCTGTAGCTCCATCACATTTTCTTATTGGCTTCACTTCAATCGATTTGGTGAACTTGTCCACCATGACCAAGATATGGGTCATGTTCCCTCTCGCCGGCTTAAATGGACCAACCATATCCAAACACCACACAGCAAATGGCCAGGTAATTGGTATGGTCTTGAGCTCCGACATTGGCATGTGTGTCTTGGTAGCATTCCTCTGACAACCGTTGCATTTTCTCACTAGATCTTCTGCTTGTTCCAAGGCACTTGGCTAGTAGAACCCATGCCGGAAAGCTTTTGCCACTAATGCTCTGGATGAGGCGTGATGCCCACATTCCCCTTGATGTATATCTCGGAGTATGTCAAGCCCTTCTTCCGGGTCAACACACCGCTACAGGACATTTGTGACACTCCTCTTGTATAGCTCGGCATTGATAATCATGTATGCCTTTGCGCGCCTCTGAACTTGCCTTGAAAGCACTTCTTCATCGGGCAAGGATCCATCCTTCAGGAACTGGAATATGGGCAGTGCCCAAGCTAGTATGGCTCGCACTGGAAACACATCCTCGTCCACTTCCATTCGATCTACTGGCATAACCTCTGCCGGGTCGGGCTGCACAGTCCCCGGGTTCTGCGAAGCAGTCCCCGGGTTTGCCGAAGCAGTCCCCGGGTCTCCTGAGGCACTTCCCACATCAATGTTCATGGGCACAGCTTCTGACTCCGGATTTTCTGGGATATAGATTGACTCGGATTCTAGGGGTGGCCTGATAGACGGCTTTCTGAGGTGTTCTAGTGCTACACCCGATGGAATCGCTTATCGGGTGGATCCGAGTTTCGATAGTACATCGGCAGCCTCATTTTCCAGCCGGGGTACATGATGGAACTCACATCCCTCGAAGTCTCTCGATATTTTCTACACATGAAATCTATATAGTGCCATGTTTTCACCAACGCATCCCATAGCCCCGAGACTTGCTGAACTACAAAATCCGAGTCGCCAAAGCACTAGATCCGACGTATTCCAATTTATTTTTCCACTTTGAGCCCATGCACAAGTACTTCATATTCTGCAACATTGTTTGGTGCTGCGAAGTGGATCTGCAGCACATACTTCAGCTGGTCCTTCTTGGGTGAGGTAAGCACAACTCTGGCGCCTAACCCAGTTTTCATTTTTGATCCGTCAAAATGCATTCGCTAGTAGTTCGGATCTGGCAATGGTGGCTCATATTGCATCTCGGCCCAATCTATGAAAAAGTCAGCCACGGCCTGAGAATTGATCACATCTCTCATGTCGAATTGTAGAGCATAAGGGGCTAGTTCAATTGCGCATTTCACAATCGGGCCGCTTGCATCCTTATTAATGGGGTGTTCTTCAAAATAGTGCTTCAGCTTCTTTGTTGCCATATATACACCATATGCCATTTTCTGATAGTGAGGATAGTTCTGCTTTGATGCTGATAACACCTGATGGCGTGTAGTTGACGTGGGAGCTTCTTCTTCTTTGTTCCCCAGCAACGGTGCCAGAAAAATCTTGATGCGCTCGACTTTCAACGTAGGGCTCGTTGGGAACCCCAAGAGGAAGGTACGATGAGCACAGCAGTAAGTTTTCCCTCAGTTATGAAACTAAGGTTTAATCGAACCAGTAGGAGCAAGGAAACACCCCAAAGGTGTTACTAGCCGAACTTTGGCAGGGCGCATGCACTACCGGTGCTAGTAGCAACGTGGGACCTGCACAACACAATCACAGAACTTTTTCCCCAACTTGCGATGAGGTTGTCAATCTCACCGTGTTTTGCGGAAAACAAAGGATTAAACGTATCGAATGGAAAGAAGTAAAAGTTTGCAGAAAGTAAACACAGAGCAGAAACAGTTTATAGATTGTATGTAAAGAAAAAGGACCGGGATCCATAGTTCACTAGAAGTGGCTCTCCTTAGATAAATAACATGTTGGGTAAACAAATTACAGCGGGGGAATTGAAAAAAACATCGAGAAAGCAATACATGCATATACTAATCATCTTGACTCCTTTGAGACTTGATTGGGTATTACAACATTATACATAGACCGCCATCCAACTGCATCTATGACTAATAATCCACCTTCAGGTTATCATCCGAACCCCCTCCAGTATTAAGTTGCAAGCAACAGATTATTGCTTTATGAACTGCGTGTAAAGTAAACAATACGATTGTTCTATGAACAAAGGATTGTTGTTTTCTCCCTAGTAGCAACAGCACATCTAGTACCTTAGAGATTTTGTCAATTCCCCAGATTACCAGAGGCATGAACCCACTATTGAGCATAAATACTAACTCTTGGAGTTGCTAGCATCTACTTGGCCAAAATAGCTACTAACAACGGAAAGCATGCAAGATCACAAATAACAAAGACATGATAGAATCAATAATCAATCTAAAATAGCATCTCAATATCCATCGGATCCCCGCAAACACAACATGTATGAATTACAAATAGATGATCTTGATCATGAACGGAGCTCACAAGATCTAAACATGAAAGCACAAAGGAGGAGAAACCAGCCATCTAGCTACTACATGGATCCGTAGTCCAAGGATGAACTACTCACGCATCACACCGGAGGCTTGCATGGTGATGAAGAAGTCCTCTAGGGTGAATTCCCCTCTCCGGTAGGGTGCCGGGAAGAGCTTCAGATCCCTCCCGATCTAGGTATGGAGATGATGGTGGCTACAGACTCTTTCGTGGATTTTTGATCGGGTCCTTAGGGTTTTCGTCCCGAGGCCAACTTATAGGTGGAAGGAGAGGCTGAGGGGGTGCCGGGAGCCACCATACCACCCTCTGGCGCGGGCCAGGCCTGGCCGCGTGGCCAGGTGGTGTGGCCGGCCCCTGGCCCCTCTCCGTCTCGTATTCTCGCACTTGATCCCTTCCGAAAAAATAGGAACTTTGGCTTTTGTCCCGTCCAATTCCGAGAATATTCATTTTCTGACTTTCCTGGAACCAAAAACAGCAGAAAACAGGCAGCTGGCACTGTGGCTCTTGTTAATGGGTTAGTCCAAGAAATCATATGAAAAGTACTCAAAAGTTGGAACAAAACACAAGAGAGTGGATAAAACCAAGCATGGAACATCAAAAATTATAGATACATTTGCAATGTATTAACATCCCCAAGCTTAACTCCTGCTTGTCCTCGAGTAGGTAAGTGATAAAAAGAAATAATTTTTGAGGTGACATGCACCATCAAAGACTTGATCAAAGTATTTGCAAAACATTCAAAGCTGGGACCATAGTACTTCAATCATAACATGAAAGACAAAGTTCTAGCAATATGCAAAGAAACTATGACACAACATGAAAAGGCACAAACAAAAGATTCATGAATAACAATGCTTTGCAAGACATTTGTTTGTTTCACAATAGAGTAGCAAATAGAGTAGCAAATATAAATGCATAGGACACCTTCAAAGTTCATAAGAGTGACTAGATACAATAGTTTCAAACAAGCAATATCAAAGTATGCATCAATCAACTAGTCTTGGGACAATGCACATAGAACTAAGAATGGCCACTATGCTCTCAAAGTAAGTGCATAAAGATAGAAGGTGGAGACTCAATATAATGGTGGAAGAAAGGCATTTTGTAAAAGGAAGTAGGGATTCAAGTCTCATAAAGAGCTTCCAAAAATTATGGTACTTATAGCTTTCAGCTCTCATTGCCCCTATCATAAGCATCTTTAAGGTGATTAAGGTTAAAGTGACACAACTAAGAGGATATGCTTGACAAGTTATAAACCGAAATATCATGCCCCTTACTTACGAAGACCGATCCTCATGCTACTCAACTTCAGTCACGGGTAAGGTCTTGTCATTGTAAGTATATGTGTATCATTAAGAACCGCCAACGAGGTACCCCTTGCACATGATACGGGAGCTTTCCCATAATCAAAATGACAAGGCAAGCAGACAATGAGCATCTCAGCGATCTTTTTATTTGCTATTTGCATAGGTTTTTATTGAGGATGCTTCATAGGGTGCTCATTATGGTGATGCTGCAAGTTTCCACCATGATTAGACATGGCTTAGGCTAGCGGCCCAGGCGTTTCTCTAACACACATACAAACTCCATGATCTTACAAGTTCCACTTTTATTTCACACTGCCGGGATCCGTAAGCAAAAGAGCATGATATCAACGGGGTACAAAGTACAAGTTCAATGTTGAAAGCGTTCCCCATGAAACATGGTTCTGCTAATTTCAACTTATAAAGCGCAAGCATATACGCAACAAAGAAGGACCCAATGGTTCAAGTTTATTAGAGGCAAAAAGTAAAGTGTGCCATCAAGTTCGTGAGAGCTTTAATCACTAGTTTTCTCATAACAAGTGGAAGGTAAACAAAAGCATGAATATACTTGGAATAGCATAAGCTAGTAGGTAGGTATGGTGGACTCTTTGGAATAACTTGGTTTAGGGAGTTGGATGCATGAGTGGAACTCATACTTGGTTGTGGAGGCTAGCAAAAGACTGGAGGCGACACACTAAGAGAGCAATAATGGCCATAATCATGCAGAGCGACAAAACATCATTGATCAAAGCATAAAGTGATACTAAAAGTTGAAAACTAAAGGATCATAAAGGCTATGGTGACTTGTGACAGTCATAACATGGTGTGAGCATGTGCCAAGTCAACCCAAATAAAGCATCAAAGGAGAATACCACTATTCTATGCTTTAATATGCTAAAACAACGCATGATTCATCCAAGGTACATTAAGCAATCTCAATTGTTTATAACAAGTCATGCTACAGCAAAGAATACTAAGCATAAAGCCAAAACAATATCAATCATGGCATGACAAAGCATAGCCACAGTCAAGAACGAGCTCTTTTTACCACAAAGGCATGAACTTTCCTACTCTTTTTGAAACCAAACCAAACTATTTACAAACCAATATATGAAAGAGGGGGTCCAAACAACTTATTCAGAAAACTAAGCAAACCAAGCAAACTAAAAACCAAAACAAAAACGAAAAGGAAGACGCTCCAAGAAAAACACAACTGTGCATGAAACAATAAAAAAATGAAGTGTTTGGAAGAAACCTAGAATTTTTATTGATGAATAAGGGGATGCCTTGGGCATCCCCAAGCTTTGAAGCTTGTACTTCTTGTATATTTATTGGGGTGACACGTGTGGCATCCCCAAGCTTGAGCTTTAGTCCATCCTTCATCTCATTACTCATTCTTTCCATACACCTGAAAAATTTTCCTTCATACAAAACTTCACACAATCTCATTAGCAACATTAGTGCACTTAAGATAAATAAGTCTCAAGGTTCAGTTATAACACCAAATAAACTTCCATTAGAACACTAGATACTATATCACTTACCTAAAAAATATCAATTCCCCAAAGGAACTCAAGAAGGAACTAACAAGAAGCAAATGCAGAAAATGGCAGAAATCTGTCAAAACAGACCAGCAGGTAAATACGAATTTTTTTGAAGACCTTATGTTGCTCAAATAAAAAAGTGTTGAACTAACTAACGTTAGACAACAACCTGGGGCAGAAGCACAAAAAATTACAGCTCAATCCGACATACAGAGCTCTCTCAGGAATTTTTACGGTGAAGCACAAAAATCTATTTCGGGACAGCAACTTTCCCAATCATTACTTCACTCTCATTAGAGGTTACTCTTGGCACAAAAAGCAAATAAAAAGGATAAGGAGAGGTTATTACTGAAGTAATAACTTCCAAGACTCAACTAAAACTCTTGGGTTATCTCCCAACAAGTACTTTTCTTTAACGCCTTTAAGTTAGGCATAAGAAGCAAAGAAAGAATCAAGTGTTCTCAAATGAAGAAGCATTAAGACCAAATTTTGTTTTCATAGGTGAAGCAAAAGAAATCTTTTCTCTCTTTTTCGGGAAGTGTTCTATACCTTTCTTGAGTGGGAGTTGATATTTAATGGTTCCTTCTTTCATATCAATGATGGCACCAACAGTTCTAAGAAAGGGTCTTCCCAAAGTAATAGGACAAGTAGCATTGTATTCAACATCCAAAACATAGAAATCAACGGGGACATAGGAATCGTTAACCATAATAAGAACATCATTAAGCCTCCCCATGAGTTTCTTTTTAGCATTAGCATCAAGTGGGACATTCAAATAACAATCTTCAAGAGGAGGCAAATCAAGCATATCATAAATCCTTCTAGGCATAATAGAAACACTACTATCAAGATCACACAAAGCTTTGAAATCAAAGTCATTCACTTTCATATTAATGATCGGTTCCCAACCATCTTCTTGCTTTATAGGAATAGAAGCTTTATGTTTCATCTTTTCTTCTTTAATCTTTATGAGAGCATCGGTAATGTGTTTTATAAAAGCCATGTTCATACCACTAGCATTAGGACTTTTAACAAGCTTTTGTAGGAACTTAATAACTTCAGAGATATTGCAACCATCAAGATCAAAATCAACTTTATCATCTAAAGTAGTAGAGCTATTACTAGCCTCAACACTAGTGGTGGTAATAGTAGAAACACTAATGTTTCTAGCAATTTCATCTTCTCTTTCCCACTTAGCATGTAATTCAGCTAATAGTCTAACATTTTCATCAATTCTTACTTGTATAGCATTAGTAGCTGCAAAGGGATTCTCATTAGTTTCGGGTTTAGCAGCCATTTTATTAATCAATGAAGATTGAGCTTCAGATAGAGATGATATATTTCTTTCAGCATTAGAGAGTTTCAGTTGTAAACCAGGAATTTCCCTATTTAGACTCTCAAGTTGATGGCTAATGTTCTTCAAAATGATAGATTGTTCCTCCATAGTTTTAGTAAATAGCTTATTTTGCTCATATTGCATTTGCATGAAGTTTTTAGTGGCTCTTTCAACTTCTAAAATTCTTCCTTCACTAGATAATTCAGATTTACCATTATAGCCATAAGTAGTATTAGGAGGATAAGGCTTATAATTGTTGTTACC